>CM057830.1:32216746-33416746 GCA_030068075.1 Paguma larvata
CCGCACCCCCGCCCCCTCGCCGCACCCCCGCCCCCTCTGGCTTTCTGATGCTGCCTTGTGTTACCACTTGGTTCCTCTTAACGCTTAGCAATCAGCAGCTGTCCCCTGGATCTCGTGTTTAGCTCTAGCACGAGGGGGAGTAGCTGCGGCTCAGGGAGTCAGATTGCCTGCTCACTCCTACCGCTCCGTGCCTTTGTTTTCTCATCTTTAAAATGGCAGTAATAGGGGCGCCTGGGTGGCTCGGTCAGTTAAGAATCTGACTTCGGCTCAGGGCATGATCTTATGGTTCATGGGTTTGAGCCCCACATCAGGCTCTGTGCTGACAGCTCAGAGCCTGGAGCCTGCTTTGGATTCTGTGTCTCCCTCTCTCTCTGCCCCTACCCCACTCACATTCTATCTGTCTCTCAAAAATGACTAAGTGTTTAAAAAAATAATAAAAATAAAATGGCAGTAATAATGATGCTTTTCTGGTGGGCTTGTCCGAGGACTAAAGGTTATGTTCGTGCCAAGTACTCAGTCTGCTTCCCTTGGTGCCAGGCACATGGACCTGCTCCTTCAAGGCCAGCAACGACACGCAGTGATTACACAGATGGCCTAACACTTGCCGAGCGCCTCCTAAGAGCAAGCCCTGCAGGTGAGTGCTGTGGGGTACGCAGAGGGCACGGGCACGGCCCCTCATCCCAGAGTTCTGGTTGTGCTCGCCCGGCGTGGAGGTAGAGACCGAGTCCGGGGTATGAGATGCCTGTTGAAAGTAAGATTGTACAGAGGAAGAACCAGAAGTGTGATGCGGGGCTGGCGAAACTTCAGCCAACCCAGCAGGGAGCTCTATCTAGAACGATTGTCCCTAAGACTGTCCCATGTTGGCCCCAAATGGCCAGGCCTTCAGAGTCCTGCCTCACCCACTCACCAGATGTGGGCCACCCCAGAAACGGCATGACCTGGGGCGCCTGGGTGGCTCAGTTGGTTGGGTGGCCGACTTCCGCTCAGGCCACGATCTCATAGCTGGTGAGTTAGATCCCCGCATCACGCTCTGTGCCGACAGCTCAGAGCCCGGAGCCTGCTTCAGGTTCTCTGTCTCCCTCTCTCTCTGCCCCTCCCCTGTTCACACTCTGTCTCTCTCTGTCTCTCAAAAATAAATAAACATTAAAAAAAAAAAAAGGAGGGGGGCATGACCTTGGATGGGGCAGCTCTCGGCAGCTCAGACAGACACCAAACTGCTGACACCTGGGATTGGGCAGCAAGTCTTCCTTTGACGGGGCATCTGGGGGGTGCTATGGAGTGCCCGCCACACTCAAAGAGTTGATAAATGACTGAGGGTGTGGATAGAGGACCGACACGGATAACAGACTGTCCAGGGAGAAGCTTCCAGAGCTTGGCCAAACTCAAAAGAGCCTTGCTGTAGGGAGAACTCAGGTTCTCACAGAGAACTAATGGAAAAGGAGGACATTTGTGCCCATGCCGCCCTGGAGGGGGCACAGTGAAGGCCTATATGGGGAACTTAAGCCCAAAGTCAGAAGCCTGCGAAGGTTCGTTGGGGGCCTGGGAGAAGACAAGGCCAAGGCAAGTGGGCCTGCTCCTATCCTGCCGAACACGAGGGCCACGGAGGGGTATCAGCTGTGGGACACCCTGGTGAGCGTGGCTAAAGATCCGGTTAAATAGGTGTGATGGGGGAGACTCCAGAAACATTCTGTGGCCCCCATAAGAGAGCTGGAAGTAAAAGAGAGGCCAGGGGTGCCTGGGTGGCTCAGTCGGTTGAGCGTCCGACTTCGGCTCAGGTCATGATCTCACCGTTCCCGAGATCGAGCCCCGCGTCGGGCTCTGTGCTGATGGCTCAGAGCCTGGAGCCCGTCTCAGATTCTGTGTCTCCCTTTCTGTCTATGCCTCTCCCCTGCTCATGCTCTGTCTGTCTGTCTCTCTCTCAAAAATAAATAAAAAAATAAAAAAAATAAAAAAAAAAAAAGAGAGGCCAGCTGCTAAAATCAGAGAGAAGAGCTCTCACTTTCTGCCCGGTGTGTCTCCGTATTCGCCTGCCACTCCGTCGGCTGCTGTCGTCTCTGGTCTTTTCCCTCACGATCTTAACCGCTGTGATGATCTCAGCACGGTCACATGGGCCATTCTTGGTGAGCGTGCTCGGTGGAAAAGAAGGGACGGTGGTTTCCCATCTTGACCCTCTGAGAAGGGCTTCAACTACCCAGACGAGGAAGGTGGCTTCACTTTGGCAAGGATCGAGGCATTGCTGAAGACTTGGTGATCCGGAGAGTGCTAAAGAGATGGGGCCAGGACTTCGGCAGCGTGCGTGTGCGAGCAGGGATCTAGATATTCCGGAACAACGGGAGACCGGAGGTGGACACGTGATGCCCTCACGTTTGTTGTCTTAGCCCAGGTGAAGGCGGGGGGCCTGATCTGAGGGGTGGGTAGGAGGAGGGAGAGGGGTCGGGTCAGAGAGACACCGCAAGCCCCCCACGTTTCCGAACTTGGTGACAAGGACAGTGGCGGTTCCCTCTCGTAGCAATAGGGGGTCTGCCGGAGGATCTGGTTGAGGGGCGAGGGGGCTAGAGCGAGTGAGCATTTCTCTCGGTTATGAGACACTAGTGGGAGGACGACAGAATTTTAAAAAATTAATTTATTTATTTGAGAGAGGGAGAGAGAGAGGGAGAGTACGCGCCCGTGCACACGTATGCTTGCGCACACCAGTGTGGGGGAAGGGACAGAGGGAGACGGAGAGAGAGAGAATCTTAAGCAGGGTTCACATCCAGCTCAGAGCCCGATGCGGGGCTCAGTCTCATGACCCTGAGATCGTGACCTGAGCTGAAATCAAGAGTCGGATGCTCAACCGACGGAGCCCCCCACGCACCCCATGACAGGGTTTTTTTTTATGCATAACGTGTCCAGTTGTCCGAAAGCCGACCCCAGGGCCAGGATTTGCGTGTAAGCGCTTCAGCCAGGAGGCCCTTCCAGAAGAGACCTGAGGGGGAGGAAGGGAAGCAGAAGAGGAAAGGAAAAGAGAAGAAGCCCAGCCTCACCTGTATGACAGCTCTGGAGGGTGACGGCCTCTGAGTCAGCACGGCCCGGCTGGGGGAGCTGGATTTTCTCACCCCTGTCCCCATTGGCCAGAGCCATGGGGCAGGGGTGGGGTAGGGGAAGTAGCCACCTCCCAGGCGCCGCCGGTTCCCCGCCCAGGTGTGCAAAGTGGCTCCCTTCGCTCGGGCCGAGGACGGGCCTCCCAAAGCGAAGCGCGGGTGCTGGGTGGAGCGTGGGAGGTAGAGGCAGAGCGACGGGTGCGGAGTGCGCACGCAAAGTGTCAAAAGGGACGCCAGGGCACCCGGGCGGGGCAGCAGCCCTGTCCGCTGTCACCAGGAGCGCTGTCTTGAGAAACAACGGTGGCTTGCCAGCGACTCCCCTGGCCGGGCTGATCCTCGTCCTCCCGGCCATCTGCTGCTTCCGGGAAGGAACAGTGTGGAATCCTCGGCCGGCGTCTGTTGCAGATTTCACCCCGCGTTCACCTTTTTTCCAGAGAAAACGGGAGGCCAGAAAGCGCATGTCTCGATGCCAGAGCCCCCGGTGGGCTGCAGCGCGCCCCGGCTGTTGGCACGTCCTTGATGCTCCGGCTTGGGGGCAGGCGGTCATCCAGCCCCGCGGAGGGCTCCGAGTTCCAGCTCATTATCCGTCCCAATGCCGGGCGGCCTCTGAGCCCGCCGCCAGGCAGCTCTAAGGCCGTCACTTGTCAGCAGCGGGGAGACTGGCCTCGACCCCCTGGCGGAAGCTCCCAGCCCATCAGGACTTGCCTGGAGACTCCAGAAACCCGAGGACACAGGTGCTACCATCACATGTGAATTGCGTGGGCCTGGAGTACACGGAGCTTGAATCGCAAAGTGAATTAAGCCAGGCCCTTGGGGCTGGGGGAGGGGAGGGATGCCGCCTCCTGCCTGGAAAGGAAATAAATAACAATGAAAGCAAGGGAGGGCAGAGCAAGGGTCCTTCTCAGACCCCCCCCCCCCCTGGGTCCGGGCCTGTGCCTGGCGTGGTGTGCCGGGCGCAGGCCGGGGTCTCCGAGAGGTGAAGCCTGAAACAGAGGAGCTGGTGAGGATCCTGCTGCCCGCTCTGGTGCCTTCTGTTCTCAGGGGGCCGTGCGGAAGCCATACCAATTGTTCGGTTGTCCGCGGCTCGTCCCTGCTTTCGATCCACCCCTTCTGCCATCCCCGTGGCCCTCTCTGCTCTGCCGTCAGCACCCCCCGCGCGTGCCTCACCCCGAGGGAGCAAGGGAAGCAGGCCCGGCTTTGCCCTCAGCTTCCCAGCAGGAGACAAGATAACAGGAGGGAGTCAGCGGTCTTGAAGCCCAGAAGCCTCGCCCCCACGTCTCTGTCCCCCTTCCCGCCGGAGGGCCGGGCGCCGGGTGCCCTGCCGCCGCCCCTCGGTGGGGCCAGCCCCGTGCCAAGTTGCGAAGGTGGCCCCTTCTTCCCATGTGGACCACGCTGCCGTCTCTGAACGCCCCCCTTTGCCGGGTCTTCTCAGGTTTGGCATTCTTCCAATCCCACAGGAATTCAGCTGATAAATGAATTCATACTCAAAGGTTATTGACTTAATTTGTCACCCCCATCCAGGAGCTATTTGCACTGAAAAGAGATCCACCGGGGAGAAAGGGGCGGTGGGGTGGGGGGGGGGTGTTGGTTCAGGCACCGTGGCCTTCGGGCAGCCCCTGTCACCACCGAGGTGACACTTACGTGAACTTCTAGCTGCAGGCATTTCCCAATTTTAGTGCGCCCTGGAAGGGCCCGAGGTACTCTGGGAAACAGCGGGGCCCTGGAGATCGGATTTAGTGGGCCTGCGCGGGGCCCAGGGGTCCGCATTTTAATCTGCTCTCTGCTTTCTGATGGAAGTGGTCCGCGGACCGCATTGTGAAAACTACTCGGGTATTAGTCCGCCCCCGCCGCCACAGACTCCTTGCTGCTGAAACGGCGGGAATTTATTCTCTCCTGTTTGTTCAGTCCTGGAGGCTGGGAATCCAAGATCAAAGCACGGGCGGGCTGGGTGTCTCCTGAGGGCTCTGTCCTCTGCTTGGACATGACTGTTCCACCCTGTCCTCACCTGGCGTGTGCACTGCCCGTGCACACCCCCGGGTCTCTCTGTGTGTCCACGTGTCCCGTTCTCATGAGGACACCAGTGAGATTGGATTAATCCCACCCTAAGGGCCTCTTCGTATCTTAATCACCTCTTGAAAAAATTTTTTAAGTTTGTGGATTCACTTAGAGAGAGAGAGAGCACACAGAGAGAGGGAGAGAGAGAGAGAGAGAGAGAGAGAGAGAGAATCCCAAGCAGGCTCTGTACCATCAGCCCAGAGCCTGAGGCAGGGCTCAAACCCACAAACTGTGAGATCATGACCCGAAATCAGGAGGCAGATGCCTAATGGACTGAGCCACCCAGGCACCCCCTTAATCACCTCGTTAAAGGCCCCTTCTCCAGAGGCAGCCACCTTCTGAGGTCCTGGTGGTTAGGGCATCGACATACGGATTTGGGGGAGGGAGACGGTCAGCCCGGAGTGGACGTGTAGAAACAACAACAAAAACTAAGGCAGTTTTGAAGTGGTCATCAGGCTCGCTCGTCTCTTCAGTAACTAACTGCAAGAGAAAATATCCCTGGGTTCAAAGAGATTGTGCCGAAAGCCCTGGCCACTGGCCCCGGTACAGGAGGCCGCTGGGCCTCGGACAGCGACCCCTGTCGGCACTGCTGGCCTCTGTTTAGGCAGGCACCTCGGCTCACCTTCTCTCCGCATTGCCTTTCCGGTTGTTATTCCTCCTAGGTTTAGAAACAGCCTTTCTTCTTTCGGCATCACCGGGAGAGAAGTCTTTGGCGCTGGCGCCAGCGCCGCCGCCCGAGGCAGCCCTTCCTTCTGCCTCCGAGGGCGTTTCTTTCTCCAGAAGGAAGCTAGGGCCCTTCACCCTCCCCATTCATCAGCTCCACGGGCAATCACGGTCTTGTCTTAAAAGAGGGACTCATTTCCAACGAGGCTGCTTCCTTATGAAAATGTAACATCTCGAACTGTGTTTTTTATGGCCCCCTTTTTTTCAAAACCGAGAAAGGAAATTAATTAATTTCCTTGCACACGGGCAAAACTCACGCGGTCTTGCCGGTCGTGTGAGGAAAGGATTCTCTCTCTCTCTCTGTCTCTCTCTGTCTCTCTCTCTCTCGGCCTCCCGCTGTGTGACAGTGAAATGCTAAAATGATTTTGGCAGGAGAATATTCTCAAAGGCTGTTTTTATTTCAGCGGCAGAAGAGTATCTCAGAACGCAGGCTGCACCTCTGCCCTGTGGGGCTGTTTCTAATTGCAGGAGGGGAGCTGCAGAAATCCTTGCCCCAGCTGGGTGGGGAGAAAGCGGCCAGAAACCTAAGAAAGATAATCGCGTCTGCCACACTCAGTGCTCACCACTTAGAGGAATTAACTTGTTGGAACGAAATATTTCTATGGGTGCAGAAAACTATGCATTAGAATAATGAGGCTGACCCCTTCCTTCCGCTTTGCAATCACTAGGGTTTGTTGCTTCTTTCTAATCACAACATGCTCTGTTCCTCCTTGCTCACACCTCTGTCGGGGAGACCGGCTGCGAATACTTTAGATTATCACCTTCTCATTTTCAGTGTGAAATAATCGCCCCAGGATGGAAACTGACAAACAAGAATGCGGATTTCGGAAAGCAGCCCACTCCTTACTTAGGATGGCGTTCTGTGCCATCCCATCGTCACGCCCACCCCTTTAGAAACCAAGTTGTGCTTTCGAAGACCCGGGTCGATCTGAAATATGGAGGACGGTGGGGGTAGCGACATGTTTAATTAGAAACCGAACGGACGCCGCGGCGTGAGGGTATGGAGTCCTGGGGGTGTAAGCCTTGTGGGTTTCACTCTTGGCGCTGCCGCTTCCTGGCTGTGTGGCCTTGGGCAAATTGTCTAACCTCTCTGTGCCTCAGTATTTTCACGTCTAAAAATGAGACAATAATAACAATGCCTTGTGCGATGGCGAGGGCTGAAAGAGTCAGTACGTGCAAAGTGCTCTGGGCCATGATCAACACACAGCAAACACTCAGCCAATGCCAGCTATTCTTTATGCCCTCGGAAAAGAGCGAGCGGACGCCTCCTTTCTCTCCTTCAGAAATATTTCGTCAGCCCTGTGCCTGGGGAATCAGGAAAAGTAATTTACATCCCTGTCTTCAAGGAGCTCATAGTTTAGTGCAGGTGCCAACTGTGTAGACTTCCTATAATACTGTATAAGACAATTTTGAATAAATGCTGAGGAAGGATAATAGAACCATCGTACGGGGGCCACAAGAGGAGAAACAATCGGAGTAGAGGATCGTGGATGGCATCATGAAGGAAGTGGCATTTGAGCCGGACCTTGCCAGGATTAAAGGTCTCTGTAAGCAGAGAACAAAAGGAAGACGTTCCAGGGGGAGTACAAGACACCTTCAGAGAAAGGCAAGCATGCCTGTGATACTGAGACAAAGGAATGGAGGGGACCTGGGGCCAGAAAGGGAGTCGGAGCCTCCACGTGTCCTGCAGCAACCCGGCATCCTGACTTTTTTCCCAGGTGAAAGAACTGGTGATAATATTGCGGCATGAACTTTCCCCCCACATTTTTGCCCCCTGAAAGAGTTTGGGAACAAACGGGAATGACGAGCCAGGTCCTACAGTTACCAAGTCTAATTTAGCAGCGAGACCCCCCCCTCCCCCATTCTGTCCATACAGGTCATTTATTACACCCAGAGAAATCTTTGTAGTCACCACAAAAGTGCAGCTACCTCTGGGGTATGATGCAGCCGCTATTTAACTGTCACGTAACATGACAATCGAGTGTCCTATTAGAGCTAAAATTTAATTGTGAAGACGGGTACCATATTTAACTGCAATCCTGGGGGGAATTTAGGTTGACAGGCTGTAATTACCCAAACTGGAGCCTGGCCAGGACACACCTACTCTTTGCCAAAAGAGCTCTGGGGTTTCAAGGACCGCGGGCCCCCTGAAGCTGTGGGTTCTGCAGGGTAGGGAATCGGCACTCGTGGCCCCACAGCGCCCCCTAACAAAGCTCAGGGCAAGTGCAGGAACTCCCAGGAGCAGGTCTTTTCTGACCCTCCACACTTGGCAGCCTACCCCCCCGAGCCCTTCCCTGCCTCCACCTGGCCCCAGTCCATCCTGGGTGATCAGAAACTTTCCACCTAGGGTTGCGCGGCTGTGGGTCCTGCGGTTAGGTTCTCTCTGGGTCTTCTCTGTGTCTGTCTGTCTGTTTGGCCCTCTCTGTGTGTCTCTCCCCAGGTCCTGCTGTTTCTCTCTTATCATGATGGAAGGGCTTGTCCTGATAAAATAATTACCCACCGGAGCACGGTGGTTCTGATCGCCAGCTGCTGTTTCTACACAGAGATCAATTAGAGGCATCTTTTCGCTGGGGAAGGGGGCTGGTCAGGCCAGTTTGCTAAAAAATCCCATTAGGAGTCTGCCTGTGAAATGCATTACATTTTGGCTTCCCAACGCAGTTACTGCCAGAAAAAAAAAACCAGACCGGGCCAAGAAGAGGTGGAAATGTGGTTTGCTGAGGTTGCTGAAGGGTTAAAAGGGAGAAAGTTCTGGGCTGCAAGCAGCCGTGTGAATAAATGTGGTCTTAATTTAAGGTTATGGATTTTTTAAAAAGCCTTGCTTTTTGTCCTCAGAAGTCTTGGCATTCATATCAGTTAAAAAATAATTTAGACAGAAAATAAATGTTGGAGCAAACTCAAATTATTATGTGCATTTTAAATAAACCTGTGTTTTCCGCTGCAGACCTAGCATACGAATAATAACATGAATAGTGATCGCCGCCATTTGTCAACTGATGACCTTTTCCCTCCGACCTTCCAGGACCTCGGTTCCTGGCCCTGCTCTTTAACTGAGCCCGCGGCCCGTCTTTCGCGAGCGGGGCTGGGATAACAGCCCCCACTCCCTCTGCAGCGTGGAAAGCGAGAAAAGCCCAGGGTTCTGGTCCCAGCTCTGCGCTAATTAGCCGTGTGAACGCGGACTCGTTGCTTCGCACCTCTGGCGGGTCGTCAAAGGATGGAACCACCTCTGAGGATGGCCGGCGGAGCCTACGATGTGCAAAACCAAAAAGCAATACGGGAGTGTCACCTGGGAAAAATGTTTCTGCTTTCTTAAAGATGAAAGTTCTGGAAAAAAAAGGATTCAGACAGCAGCTTCGACAGGGCGATTGTCGAACACGGCACCGGAGGAAGTTAGATTAAGACTCAATCCTTAAAAACGTGCGGGGCGGTTCTCTACTTAGTTTCCACGAGCACACGCACATACGTACACACGTAGGTACCCTTTGGTCAAAGGCAGAGCCACGCAACGTGCTCACTTTTCTCCCTCTCTGGAAACAGCAACGACATCAGGATATTATCTAATTCTTGTCATTGTGTAGAGCTGTCCGGGTACTGTCAGCAGAACAATGACATGCAAGGTTGAACCGTGTGAAATTGTCATTTCTAGAGGTCAAAAAGGGTTGAATATAAGATATTTCTTATGGTTCAAATATTATATATGTGTGTATATATATATATACATATATATGTAAGGTATATATATATACTACGTATCAAAAGGTATATATCATGTTATATACAGCTATATATATTACTACATATCGAAAGGTATATATGTGTGTATAATACATAAACCATTATAAATTATATAAGGGACACCTGGGGGCTCAGTCGGTTAAGCATCTGACTCTTGATTTTGGCTCAGGTCACGATCTCACAGTTCATAGGATCGAGCCCTGCGTGGGGCTCTGTGCTCACAGCGCAGAGCCTGCTTGGGATTCTCTCTCTCCCCCTTTCTCTCTGCCCCTCACCCCTCTTAAAAATAAATAAGTAAACTTTAAAAAATAAATTATATAATAATAACATAGTCCAGAGATTCTTCTCTATTCTTATTTTGCTGGCAGATATTTTCCGAGCCAAAGACTGGTGCGTTCTGCACCTCCCTAGCCTAACGCAGAAGGAGATGCCCTGCGACTTATTAACGAAACACACTTTTTACATTTCTAAACACGGGCTCAGGTCCCGATTTGGTCCTATAAGAACATAATCAGACGGTGACACGTGGAAAGGTCACTGAGAGGCACTTGCAGGGATGTTGGCTCCCGGCAAAGGTGAAGGGGGCCCTGTCCGGAAGGACCTCTCTGCTGCCTGACTCCGAGGTCCGAGGTCAGGACACACACCCCTGGGGAGAGGTGTGCTTTAGCAGAGTTTATTGGCAATTAATTTTTCGTGGTGATTTAAAAAAATTAAAACTACAAGTATTATTATACCCAATGATGATTTCGGGGACAGCCCACGGGAGAGAGTGTTTCCGGATATTTTCAACAGCAAAAGCCGAGGCTGCTGGGAGTAGGGAAGCTTCCAGGAATAAAGTGAGTGACTTCCGAAATGAATGATAACATCATGACTCCAGAGAGAAACGGTCACATTTTTCACCGATGCCAAGTTTCACTTCCTTATTTTAGGTACCTGGGTCTTTATTTGTTGCTTTGTCGGTGGAGATACCTGTGAATTTTCATTGTGAAATTTCAAATCAAGAAATTATGGAAAAGTATAAAAGTGATTACGTAGTATTCCACTGTATGCTTTACCAGTCGTCCATTGATACGCATTCAGATAGCTTCCGGCTTTGCCGCTATAAACCTCGCCCGGAGAACTAATCTCATCATAGACATCTTTGGTTACTTGTTTGATTATTCCTTAGGATTCTTTCCTAGAGGCGGAATCTGTGAGTCAACAGACAAGGCTTTCGTTATGCATGGCCAAGTTGCCTTCCAGAAAAATGATAGTCTACAGGTTCGGTCTCACTGGTAATCAAAGAGATACCAAATAAAAAAACACCTTTTCGTTCTTCAGATAGAAGACTTTCTTCTTTGGCGGATTGCCTACTCATGCCTTTGGCCCATTTTCCTGGTTGGATATTCCTAATTTTCTTATTGATTGAAAGAGCACTTTATATATCAAGGATACTCTTCTTTCAGGATTAAGAAGACTTTTCTTTTCTATGTCAAAAAAAATATTTTTCTCAGTTTTCCAGTTGTCCTTTAATTGTTTCTAGTTTTTTTTTTTTCTTTTCAATGCCAAAGGTTTACATTTTATGTATTCAAACCGTTCATTTTTTCCTGAGGGGTTTCAGTCTTCAGGGTGCTTCTAGAAAGGTAGCATATTCCTCTGCATTTTATTTTCCCAGTCATACTGAATGACACGAGGTACAGCGGTCTTCTCCCCCCAAAGCACGTTTCTTGTTTCTTTCCAGAGGTTCTGGAGTGAAACTGGAAGGGACCTTCGAAACCAGACCAGAGGAAATACAACTGTTAATAGTAACACCTGACATTTCTATTTTTGGTGTGCTCCGGGAGCGCTCATCCAGTAACCCCCTTAGCCTAGCCCCAAGGGTCACCCCGGCTGCCATTCACCGACTCTGCAGGACTCTGCGGCACAGGACAGGGAAGGCCGCGGCATTCACAGCATGCAGGAAACACCCTACCCAGCCGAGACTCCAATCCAGCCTCCCGATTCCCCACCCGGGCTTAAATTAAGGTAAGGCGGTTTCCTCCACATAGGCCGGCAGATCCCCCCCGAATGCACTCAGCTGGCCGGGACGAGTTCTCTGGCTGATTTGCCTCTGCCGTTCCTTCCCCCTTCCCAGAAACAGCGAATCGCATAAGCTAGAGGACGGTTCGCCACCTGGGGTTTGCTACCTTGGTCTCGGACCACCGAGGGGATTGTACCGCTTTTTAATTCACTGCTGATTTTTGACGATCGGGATGCTCACTGCCAAGAGTCAGGGAAGGCAAAATAACGTGGAGGAAATGAGTGGATGGAAGGTACCTTCTAGGTTGGGGGATGGTGTGGTCCCAAGGCCGCCTCGGGCGGAACTCACTCACGCCACGAAAGCAGATCGGGTTCCCTTGAGTGCCAGCCGCCGGGCGAGGGGCCGAGGGAACAGTGAGGCTCAGCGGCTGCCACCGAATCTGGTGTGGACTGCTACGTGGAAGCCGAGGACAGTACAGGGCTCTGGGGCCGAACAGAGGAGAGGTTCCTGGAGGGGTGGCCTCTCTGGGGAGATCCGATAGACGCTCAGGAGGTTAATCAGGAAAGGGAAAATCTGTGGGTGCCAGAGAGACGAAGGCAACACCCGAGCGTCTGAAGGGTGGAGGAGGAGGAAACCCGGACGGTTGGATTCAGGGCCGATAAGGGATTATAGCCGTGTTTCCTACATTATCTTTGGAGAAGGGCTAGGAATTCGCTCCTCCCCCCACGTGTCCGAGACCAACACTCTTGTGAATAAATGCAACAAAATGGATTAACGAAAACTAACGCATTCAAAATGCAAACCGCATTTTTTATTATCGGATTCAGCAGGCAAAAGTTCCCCTGCCGAATTGCTATAAAAGTTTCTGCCCGTTCTCCGTTTCTGTCCTTCACCTCGTGGCCGAGCAGCAACAGTTGGCCCACCGGTCCGGGTCCACAAAGCACGCTTTTGGAGCGGCACCAAGCCAGAGCTTTCTAGGAAGGAGGTGGGGTCCACGGCGGCAATGCGAGGTGTTAAGCGCGGTCTGGGAAATGTCCTTTGAATGTAGCGACAAACAGGTAGTTGCAAAGAGCAGTTTCGATGGAGCGGTTGAGACGGAAGCCAGACCAGGCGGGTTGAAGAATTCACCGGCATTCCCAGCAACTAGAAACCACGGAAGGGAAGATGAAGGAAGATGAAGGACAACAGGAGGCGCCTAGGCCGGGCCCGAGGCCGCCGCCCATAGATGGGTAGGAGCCGCAGGCGGGTGACGTGCCAGCCGGGGTTCTAACCTGGGCCCAACGCCAATGCCGCCGCAGCCGCCCCAGCCCCCCGGGGTATCCCCCGCGGAGGGTGGGGAGCAGGGAGCGGAGGAGCCAGGTGGCGGCGCTGCTGCCCGGCGTGTCTGCAACCCGCAGGCCCCAGAGCCCAGGACAAAGGAGCGCCCGGCGCCCGGCTTCCCGCCTCAACGAAGAGGCGCTCTGCGCCTGCGCCATGCACTTGCTGGCCGGTAACGGCGGGCGGGGGCGGGGGGTGGCGCGCGGCACTTCCGGGCACGCAGGGCCGTCTTCCACGCTGCGTTCACGGGCACAGCCACCGCGTGCACCGAGATGGAGCTGCGGGACGTAGAGCCGGCGGCCTGCCTGGCTCTGCTCAACTTTCTCTGCTCCCCTGAGGTCATGACCCCGAGGTCACGACCACGCGGCACACCGCCCGTATGGCGCGGGCCGGCGCTCGAGAGTTCCAGAAGAGCCTCCGGGCTGACCACACGTTCATGCTGCTGACGCGGTCTCGTGAGACTCTTCGTTGAGCCCCAGCCGGCCCGCGGGTGCCTGGAGAACGTTGGGCAAAAACCCAGCCGATGCCATCACTGCCGAGGGCTTCGTAGACATCGACCCCGACGCGCTGGTGGCTGTGCTGGAGCCGGACACCCTAGGCATTCGGGGGGTTTACTTGTCCAGCGCGTTTGTCTGCGGGTCCGAGGCTGAGCGACGGCAGCTGCAGGTGACTCCTGAGAACAAGCGCAAGGTTCTGGACTGCGAGGCGCTCAAGCCTCTTCCTGCACTCGACCGACCATCCCTTAGCTGCCTGTGGACTTCATCGACCAGCATGGCGGAAGGAGGGCAGCAGGCATCGACGGCTTCCAGCAGACGGAGAGCCGCTGGGGCTACAGCAGCACCCGCGGCGCCCACATCAGGTTCTCCGTGGACAAGAGCAATTTGGGGCTTGGCTTTGGGCTCTGTGGCTCCACCCACCGGGACCGCTGATTCCTGCGTGAGCATCCAGGTCACCCACACGGTCAGCAGCACGGTCAGGGGCCAGAACGTCAGGGCCTGCAGCTGTGACGGCTCCTCCAGCACCTTCCGGGTCATGTTCAAGGAACTGGCGGAGGTGCCCCCCAATATCAACTATGCAGCCCGTGCCACGCCGAAGGGCGCGACTCTCGTTAGGCACCAAAGGCCTTCCCAAGGCGACCCATGAGGTACCTACCGCAAGAGGGCTAAGATGTGTCTTACCTTCTGCTATGTGGCCAGAAACGACAATGGCAGGTCTACGGAGGACAGTCACATCTCCAAGGTCATTTACACCTAGGCCCCTCAGGCCCCCAGCGCGTCCGTGGAGGTTGGCCAGGACCCTGGAGTCACCTGATGCGGGTAGGCCACCCCATATTTCATTCCGAGCCCTGGTTCTCCCCCCCCCCCCCAAAGGCTGTCTGTACGGTCACCGCCTACCACATGTCTGGGCATCAGAAGAGAGTTTCCGTCTCTGTGGTGGTGAGCGTGGCTGCCTGTTCAGAGGAGCCGGGACGTGGCCGGGGGTGGCGGTGAGGACCGTGTGAGGCAATCCCTTAGGACCTGGGGTGTGGGACTGGCCTCGCGTCTCCCCGAGCTGAGAGCCCACCATCCCTGCGTCTCAGGGCCACCTGACCAACTGCGTGGCCATGAATGAGTTTTCCTCTCATGTTTGTCTTTGTTTAACTGCCCACGGCACTGCATGTTGGATTTCCATTTCTGTAGGAGTATACAGGAGAGGCTTCTAGTGCATTTGGTTGGGGTCTTGTGTTCTTTTGTTCCGGTCAGTTCACTGGGGATCTTTAGGCCGTCCTGAGCCTGGCCCCCAAGCGCTGGCCTGAGCACTGGAGAGGAGGCCTCACGGGGAGGGGGACGCTGGAGCCTCCTCAAAGTCCTGAAGGCTGGCTTCCTGCCAGGCTCAGGCCCACCCAGTGGGGCTTGTGAAGGGCCATACTTGTCTCGCCTCTCTGAATGGGCCCTTCCCGGCCCCTGCAGCTGAGCGCACGGACCTCAGACCTGATCTTCCTGGGAGGGGCCGTGGCGTGAGCCAGCCGTGGCGGCCGTGTTCCCAGCTGGCCCGCCTGTACGTCCTGTGGCCCTGCCCCCACCTGGCCTCTGAGTGAGCCCTGTGCTCCGAGGTGCTGGAGGGCGTGGCCTCTCCCCCAGCTTCCAAGTCCCTCCCTACTCCCAAAGCCTGTGTGTCTCTGCCCCAGCGATTCCTTCTGGAACCTACATTCTCCCCAAACGCGAAAGGCATGCCCTCCTCACTCCCTACCCCCAAAGAGTTTTTAAAAATAAAGAAGTATATCTACAAACAAACAAGCAAAAGAAGCCCAGACAACCCCATGAACGGCTTAGGCTTTATATTGATAAACATCGTTCTCGTTTACACAAAACAGTTGACAAAAATCTACGTTTTGACACGGAATGAAAAGAGACAGTGATGGGGGCAAAGGGTGCAGTATAGTGGCGAATGTGTTGGTCGGAGGGCCCAGAGACCTAGACTATCAAGTGGGGCCAGGCAGTCATAACCTGTGCGATCTCGGGCGAGTCATTCACCCTCTCTGCGCCTCAGTTTCCTTCTCCGCCCAACGAGGGGGTTGCTCCAAATCTCTTCTCTGTGTTTACTTCCCGCGTTTGTGTCCTATGCCTTCGCTGTGAAATAAGTCCCTGCCACGATCAGTCCCCCTCAAACGGGGCGGCTTTTTGTGGAGTCACTCAGTTCCGTTGACCCGGCCCGTTCGAGAGCCCGTCCGTTGCTTGCAGCCGGGTGCCGGCAGAAAGCGCCTCAGTTGGTTACAGCTAGTAAGATAAACACGTGCCCCCCCCAACTTTAGGACCCAGGACCTGCGCTAAGGACCCTGCAGGTTCCTGGTGTTCGTGTAGAACCTACTTCCCAGTGCAGCCGGAAGGGGAGAGGAAAGAATCGGAAGGCATCTTCGAGCTCGTCTGGGTTTTGTAAAAGCCCTAAATAGAGGTGGGGCGGGGGTTGGGGGTGCCGGGATGTGGAACGCGGTTATGGCTGTGGTCTCAGCTGGGCAGGGGTCTGGGAGACTCTGTAGTGGGGTGCTCTTCCTCTTCTGCCCCAGCCCCTCTGAAGCGAACGGATCATTGGCCGGATCACTGGTCCTCATCCTCGTTCTTTTCTATAGCTGAGAAACTGACCTGTCGCTCTGTTCTTTCGGTCTCTGCTGTCACGGCGTCCGAATGCAGCAGATCGCGAAGTGTCGCTGCAGGTCCTGCTCACATCCATTCTGTGTTATCTTTGAACGCCGCTCCCAGCTTTACAAACCTTCCTGGGCCTGCGTTCCGCATTGTCTTCCGGGCAGAATTAGCAGAGGCGCCGCGTGGCCGCAGGCACGGAAACACGGCCGGGCGCGCCCTGTTCAGGCAGAGCAGGGGGAAGTGGCTGGGTGGGCTCCGTACCAGCGACCGGCTGCGCGCGCTCCCGGTCGAGTGGCTCCCTGCTAATGGGTAGCGTCGAAAGCCAGGGCCGCTTTTCACGGGTCCCCTCGTAGCTTCCCCTCTTTCCCTGCCCATTAAGTGCAACTGGAGCAGGCCATTTGGGCGGTTGCGGCCACATCTGGCTGAAGTGCCCAGCTGTTGCTCTTTCCTCTCCTCGGCGTTCAGTCCCCGCGATGCGGACTCATTACAGCCGTGATCGTTGCTGATGACATTAATGCACTGCGCCGCTTCCCCATCGCACGTGCCATCTGCTCCCATCAGCCCTGTGGGGTAAGCGGTAGGTAATTGTTTCCCATCGGTAGTCCATTTTCTCAGATAAAGGATGCGAGCTTCAAAAATAAACATCCACTCTGAGTCGTGGTGCCGAGGCCAGCGCGGATCTGGGGGCGGCCGTCCCATCTACCTCGAGGAGTGGGTGAGCCCGCTTTCCCGGTAATTCAAGTCAAAGGGCAATTTGATTCATTAACAGTTGCTCTCGGAGAGGAGGAGGTGGTTCAGGGAGAGTGTAGAGGCAAAAAAAAAAAAAAAAAATCCCCGAGAGTTCTTCTAAACCAGCTGGGTCGGTGCAGAGAGAAGGGGAGGGCTGGCGCGAGAAACGGGTGATTCATCAGCTAAGGCCCGCCAGTGGATGGGAATGAAAGATAAGAGCCCCGGTAATTTCAGCGCGGGCTTTGGCTCCACGGCCTCAGCTCTCAGCTTCAGCCGCCTCGCGGAACCCATGGGTTCCAGACTGGAGTCGGGAAGGCAGAGCGCCGGGCGGGGCCAGCTTGCAGAAATGACGATGGGGACTCCCAAGACGACTGGTAGGGCTTGGTTTTTTTTGTTTTTTTTTTTCTCCATAAGGAAGTTGTATCCCGCGATCCACTTTTTTTAAAAATTTTTTTAAGCGTTTATTTATTTTTGAGAGACATAGAGACAGAGTGTGAGCAGGGGAAGGGCAGAGAGAGAGGGAGATACAGAATCCGAAGCAGGCTCCAGGCTCCAATGAGCTGTCAGCACCGAGCCCGACGCGGGGCTCGAACTCACAGACCGTGAGATCATGACCTGAGCTGAAGTCGGCCGCTCAATCGACTGAACCACCCAGGCGCCCCTACCCACATCCACTTTTAACCTGTTAAGAACTGCCAGGCAGCATCCTCGAGGTGACTCGCACGTCCTTTCGGACCTCATCCCTGCGTACATCAGCCATTAATTCAGCAAACATTTGTCGAGCTCCCCCAGGATGCTGGGCACCGTTCTGATTGGGGGAGGGGTTGCTCCTGGCTTCCGGAGCCGGGCAGGCCCGGATTTGTCACTCGCTGCCATCGATCGTCCTATGCAAACCTGCAACCCCTGCAAAGTCAGGTTTGCGCACCTCTGCGAGGGGGTCATCGTGCCGTTTCCCTGTGATTGTCCTGACAAGCAGGCGAGAGGATGCGTGGCTCAGGCCGGCGGCAGCACAGGCCCCCGGTGAACACGGGGGCTGGAATGATGACCTTCCCTCTTTTGACACACACCGGTGTGTCCCCTCGCACACGCGTCCCCTCGTCCCCGAGGTCCTCTTGTGCCTCCCCCGCCGGCCTGCCTGCGGCCCGCGACTGCCGGCTCGGGCGCTGATATCAGAGCTCCTGTGCCCAGCTGCCAGTCCCCGCTTTCTTTCGGGACCGGCCCCATTCCTGGATGGACAGGGTGGGGGCAGGGCTCTCCTCCGGGCGCCCCGGGGGCAGCGGGGCTGGTGGAGGGGACGTACTTCTGGCTCTTCCCTGCCGGCCCAGCGCTCCTAAGCGAGGAGAAGGAGATTCCTTTACACCAGGCTCGCTGCAGTCGCCGCCGGTCCTGCTAATTGATTCATGTTATTTTATTTTCTGTACTGGTGGTTAGGGCCTCAAGCAATTTTATGCAAATTTATGAACCTTATGCAAATGAGGGCATCCCTAGACTAATTGCACACAAAACGCGAGCTTTGCGGGTACCTCCCCCATTCAAGTGCGCCCCGACTCCCTCTCATCCCTTAAATTACTCCCAAACTCCCCTATGCCCACCAGCCCCCAGGATCAGCAGCCTCCCCCTCCACCCGCCTCCCCACCTGCAGGCTTCTCAGTGGCCGTTTTGGAATGTTCGAGGGACGCCACTTCCTCTTCCAGTCCTCCCAGGACAGGTAAGACCAGCCTATTGCAGCCTAGAACCTGCCAGAGGCTCGTAGAACTGGCTCCACGTGGCCCCTTTGGGTACAGGCAGGGCTCTATGCGGCCCTCCCATTTCCAGGGGACCCTGTCTGCAGTCTCGGGTGCCATCTGAGGCGCGGTTCCCTGGAAGCAGGGCCCAAGACAGGAATTTAGGCGCAAGTGACTCGTTGAGGGGGGGTGCTCGGGAGGAGCGCGGGGTGGGGGGAGCAGGGTGGGGGAGGGGAGAAGCTGAGCACTGTGAGTTCAGCGGGTCTTCAGCAGGGCGCTCTGGCGCCCGGAGGCAACCGAGTGGGTTTCCGTATCACACGCTCCCTTAGGCGTCGGTTGCCAGTCACCACAGGCGACAAGGGCGGTAATCAGCCAGGCATTTGGCGGCAAGGAGGCTCCCATCGGAGAAGGTGCCAGCCAGCACCCAGGGGCTGGGGGCCGGGTGGCTGGCCCAAGTGGGGGACCAACAGCATTCCCTACCGGCACTAAACAAAATGCTCGTTCACAACCACCGAGACCGAGGCCTTCACATTTCTTTTGTTTGTTTAACCTAATTTAATTTTAACATCCCCGTAAAGCAAGCGTTAAATCATACCGATTTTATAAATACGCTAGTGCTCAGGGCGGTGCGCCACCCGCTTCCAACGTCATATGACCGGTAAACCTCCTAGACGGAGGAGGGATTTGAACTTGGACTGACTTCCCTGGGAGCCTGTCCCACCTGGCAGGGGGCCAGGACTTGTGTCTCCAGCCACTTAAGTGTCCAAGGTCAGGACGCGCCACTTCAGGATTCCGATTCACCTAGCTTTCCTCAAGAGCCCTCTTTCCCTAATTCTCCCTTTTGTGTGGCTTTTTTTCACAAATTCCCTCAGAGAATGTGCGGGGGGCGGGGGGGGGGGGATGGTATGAGGGGGCGGGCACCAGAGTCTTAGGGGGCAGAAAGCAGAGTCAAAGCTTCTTAACCCTTCGTTCCTGCTCCTTCCTCTCCCCTTCTCTCCCATCCCCCCAACCTCAGTCCCTTTTAGTCCTCCTCCTCCCCTTCCCCTCCTCCTCCTCCTCTCTCTCCTTCCTCTCCTTCCCCTCCCTTTCACACCTCCCCTTCCTGGCCCATCCCCCTTTCCTTCTTCCCTTTCTGGCGCCTTTCCCTCCCCTCTGCTGTCTTCCACTCCCTCCATTTCTGCCCTCGTCACCTGCCTTCCCCCTTATCTCCTCGCCCTCCACCTGAGTCCCCAGAGAAGCCGAGGTCTGTTCCTCTTGGCTCCAGCCTGATTAGATTAGTGGCTCCGGGCTGTTGCGGAGCAGACAGCCCCTCCTCCGCGGCCGCTGGGGTGGGGGCAGCAGGAGGGGAGGCCGGAAGGACTTGGGCTGCAGAGGTCCCGGCAGACCTGCAGGCGGTACCTGGATCCGTCTCAGCGTCTCGGCAGCCTCACTGGGGGCAGGTGCAGAGGGGGAACCGGGCGGGGAGGGGTTTAAGAGGAGGGCAGCTGGAGGGGCTCAGTTGATCTTGACTCTGGGAACAGCCCACCACCAGGCAGCCCTGGCCCGGGAATGGCTAAGCAGGGAACGCACTGCAGATCCAAGGATCCGCGTGGCAGCAAGAGGTGAAAGGCGACTGTGATGCCAGGCCCCCGCGCGTCGACCCCGTACCGGCTGCCCTTGGGCCCTTTGTACCGACTGCAAGGCCGTAGTTGACCCGTTTCCTCCTGAGAGGTGTTCTCCACGTGGACTGACCGGCCAAGCAGCGTAACGGTTATTAGAGCCGACATCACAGTACCTCTGACCTCATGTCTGGCGTCGTGCTAAATCTCTCCATTTTACAGATGAGGAAACAGAGGCACGTCGAAGTTAAGTTACACCGCTGGCACATCGTGGAGCTAGGATTCGTACTCGGGGAAGTCTGGCTCCAGGGGCTGGGCTGTTAGCCACTATACTGACAACCTCTCCTTGCTAAGCGCCTTGCTAGTCAGGATGTCCCGTGGGCTCAGAGAGGTGGACCCGGACGGCTTTCTCAAGACGGCAGCCGGGGAGGTGGTCCCATTGCTCTGGGGCAGGTGACCACAAAGCCGGGAGTCTCTCTTTACCCTCTCCCTTTGTCCGCGGGCTGTGTGTGTGTGCATTCCTGTGTCTCTGGTCCTTGCCTGCTGGTTCTGGCCAAAACTCAAGCCATGGGAAACCTATTTCCCCAGGAGTAGGAAAAAAAAAATCTGCATATCTTCTCTCCTGGGGGTCGGCCTGGGCGCCACCCCATGCCGCTACATGATCCTTGTACACTGCCCTCCCCAGCTCTTCCGTCCCTGTCCCTGTGGGAGACACTTGCCACTCTCTGCACTAGGGCCTGGGGGTGCAGGACATCCGGAATAAGCCACGAGGGGTGCAGCTTTGCTGTAAAGGAAGGAAGTACGTCACCATGTGTCCTAAATAGTCCCCTATGAATGAGGCCAAGGACCGACACCCTCCAAAATCCCTTATAATTTTGGCCTCTGTGCCAATAGCAGCCGTTCATTGAGGCCTTCCGCGGTTCCAGGCTCTTTACAAAGGTTATTGCACCTCTACACACCGAGTATCCTACCCCCACTTTAGAGGTGGGAAAACTGAGGCATGGAGAGGGTAAGTGACCTCGAGGCCCAAGGTCCTGCGGCAGGTTGCCTGATCGCCGCACCTGTGCTTTCCCCCACGTGGCCTCTTCCTGCCAGGGCCGGAGGGAAGCTGTGAGGTCCGCCTGCCTATGCGCCCCGCTCCGCTTTGCCCCCGGCCCTCCTCCCCACCCTCCCCCCTTCTCCTGTTCTCTCGCCTTCCTTCCTTTTCCCCATTTCCCACTTGTGCCTCCCACCTGCCGCCCGCTCCCCCACCAGCTCAAGCTCGAAGGGGGAGCACTTGGGGTGTCGGAGGGAACGGCCCCCTTTGTTTCCCTGCGCCGTTACTCCCAGTCCTGGCCCCCGACTCAATTACGGTCGGTAAAAGAATTAGAATCTGAAGCTAGCGGTGTCCCAGGGCCGAGGACACGCCAGACCACAGGCAGGAACGGGTGTGCGTTGGTGTGTGCATGTGAGCAAGTATGCCTGTGCCGGGGACGTGCCTGTGGGACCGTGGGGGGGCAGGTGTCTGGCATGGGTGTGGGCGTGTGCCCGCACACTCGGCAGCGTCTGTACCAGGGAGCGGAGCGGCCTTCAGCCGATGGGGAAAGGAGTGGCTCTCACGGGGATGCAGGGGGCTGGCAGCCGGAGCCAGACGGCCAGGCAGCTGGGAGCTGTGCGCACTCCAGCTTCTCTGGCCCATCCCGCAGCTGCCCGCAGACTTGAGAAGCAAGGCTCTGGGTGGCCTTCCCGGTGGAGGTGTACTGTGTTGGCTTGCAGCGTCCAGTGGGGCCCGGCTGAAAAAGAAGGCCGGCACCAGGAATCTCACGGCGGTTCTGGGTGGCAGGAGGGAGAGAGGGAAGCCCTTTTGAGCAAGGCCGTGGTGAGGAAGGGCAGGCTTCCCCACCCCTCTCCACGGCAGCCGCCCGTGCCCCCGGGACCTGAGGAGAGAAGGAGGGGAGGGCCGCGGGTGCCGGGAGGACGTGAAGGGGCAATGTAAGTTTGCAACGAAGCCTTCGGCTAGGACCTCCCAGTCAGCCGCCTCAGCACGAAACTAAGGGAGGAAGGCGGGCTGGCTGACCTGTCCTGGGAAGACCCAGATTGTGTCAGCGCGTGTTCCCAACGGCCTTGGGAACCCACTCTGTGTGGTCCGACGCCCCACCCCCACAGCCCGGTCCCTGCCAGACAGGCTGGACCTCACCGCGCGCTCATCGCGAGGGCTGCCGTGGAGCGTGCAGGCGAGGGTGAGCTTCTCTCTCGGGCTGGAAACCCAGGGCCAGGGGCTCGTCAGGCTCTTCGAGAGCACAGGTCCTCTCGAAGAGCAAACAGCTTCTCGCGGGTAAGCGGCCGGCCAGCAGCAGGACGACTCTCTGGGATGCGAAGTCTCGGGTACTGCGGGCACGTGCTTGCAGAAGGGCATAGACGGAGGCTACTTCCAGCATCTCCATCTCTCCGCCTTGCTCTACTATGGCACAAGCCCTGCAGTTATTAGGGGAAGTGTGCTAAGAAGGCAACTGAGTGGCCTCTGCGTGTCCTGTCGCCAGGAAGACGGAAGTCAGGGCCGCCAAAAGCCCGATCGTTCCCCGGGGAGTTGGAGCCTCTCTGCGGCTCCCCACGTCTGGGGCCTGGCGGACTTTCTGTGAGCCAGGAGTCCTGGAGGAGCCTTCGCCCTGCGTAGGCCCGCTTTGCCAGAAGGAAAACTTTTGCTGCCTTGTTCAGTCTCCTTTCGGGTAGAGCCTCCCCAGTCCCCGTTTACAGGAACGAAGAGGGATGGGATCTTAAGGGGAAGCGCTCCCCGCGTCCTCCGCTCTCATCCGACACAGAGTCCCTCCAGGAAGGCCCGAGGCAGCCTGGTCAGGGCCCACCTCCAGCTTCTGAGCGGATTTAAAATGAAATTCCACCGAGATTGAGGTTATCCAGGGTGAACGAGGCTGCTTCCTGTCCCTCCTCTCTCTGTAGAGGGCTGCAGACTGTAGCTGGTAACCCTCTTCAAGAATCGTCTTTGAGGGTGGGAGTCGGACTGCAGCCCTAGGGTTGCCATTCCTCAGCTAGGAGAGAGTAGGGGCAAGGGGCTTCAGAACCTGAACACCCGTATGCCCTCGAGATCCTCGGGAGGCTTCTAGAGCGGGATGGCCGTTGCCGCGCACGCAAGCATCCCCCCCGGGTGTGAACCCCAGGCTCCGTCCAGCCATCGTGTGGGGGAATTGAACTCAGCACAGCGGGAGCGATACGCCTCATTGCCTCTTCTGGCTGAGAATCCGCGCTAGTGTTCGGCTACCCCCTTTCTTCTGCCACCCGAGGCATCAGCGCATCTCCGGGCTCGCCTAAGCGGCAGAAGGCGTTCCAGCAAGCAGGGGGCATCCACTCAGAATTGCCGCTGGCCAGGACTAAAAGCCTCGTGCCTTCTGCCCTGTGGCCGGCCGCGCACTTCCTCCTGCGCACCCGGGCAGGCCGGACCGGGCGGCCGGACTCGGGCTGAGCGGCTGGCAGCGTCGCGGAAGTCTGCCCCCCCCCCCATCTGTGGGATTCCTGCAAGGTGCCATTTCCATATTCTCTGGCAATAACTAATTAGCGATTATAAAGCTCTTTGAAATATGAAGTGCTGCATGATAATATCTGTAATGAGCCTGATTCTTTCCCTCTTGCGTGGGGTGCAGGAGTGCGGGGGGGGGGAGTAGGTTTTATACCCATTAAGGGGAGTTGGGCTGCAAAGCAACTTCCCTTTCCCTGAGGGGCATCAGAGCCTGGGTCTGGTCAAGCGGTCCGGCGGGGGGGGGGGGCATTGGAAAGCGGCCCACTGGCAAGGCATCACCTCGACGCTCACCCTTCTCCAATATTCCACCCCCTCCCCATCAGCTGCTCACCGGCTTCTGCCTTGCCCTCCCCTGGGCAGAGGAGGGGGCACCGAGGATGATGGATGGAAAGGGGAGAAGAGAAAGGTGGAGTTAGGGTGAGGAGAACGAGCTGGGCTCGTGGTCTCCTTAATGTGATTTAGAATTTCATATTAATATATCACCTCAGAAAAAAATTAATGAGAAACGTGAAGAAAATAGGATAATGAATATGATAATATATGGGGAGTGCTTTGGGCTTCTTGGAACAAAGGTGCAAGGAATTATTGCTGTGATTTTCTCACAGTGCATATATATTTTTATTAAACTCTAAAAAAAATGCCAGTAGATTCACTTCTTTGCAAGGTATTAACGCCCCGCAGAGGAGTCGTTCTTCAGTTAGTTTCCTGAGCCTCGGCCCACCTCTTGGCTGTTTTCTCGTCACTCTTCTGGAGACTTCCAGCTTCAGGGACAGGGAAGGTAGATCAGAACGCCCAGCGGCTTTGCCCGGAGTGTCTAGCGCACACGGTGCCTGGGGAGAGGGCCTCCTGAGCAACTGAGGCTCAGGAGGGCTGGGCGGTGGGGGACGTGGGGGGAGTCGAATGCAAAGGGGAACTAGAAGTCCGGGCCCTGGCCGGATGACCGCTTGGGGTAGCCCGGAGGGAACGGCCAGCGTCCTGGCGCTCACCTCCCCCGCCTGTCTCCCCGGCCGAGGGTCTACTAGGGCCAGACTTCTTTGTCGATGATTTAAATGTAATTAAATAGAAGGTCCCAGTCGGAAGGGAGCTTTGCGGGGCTGCCTCACCAGGGGACCGCGGAGGCTGGAACGAAGCGGCAGTGGCGGTGGCGGCGGTCCTTGGCAAAAATGCGCGAACGAAGGTACAAAAGCTAAACAGGCCATGGGAAGGCCTGCGATACCGGGTGTCACGGCGGCTGGGTGGCCCAGAAGGCAGGCTCCAGGATGGAGTTCAGTGTGTGGTCTTGGCCTTGGCTGCCCTTAGCCGCTGAGGCTGTTTCTGAAGGGGCCCCGAGAGCCGAGAGCATTAGGGACAGGGGTGGTCCGAGGATGGCATCTCTGTAGCCCGGCTGTGAGGCCCTCCCCGGGGAAAGGGGTCTGTAGGCACCACCGCCCTGGATGATATAATTTGAGCCGGCACGGGTAAAACAGGAAGCCGGAGCGAACCGTCATCGTCACAGCCACCCCACGCCGGGGCACAGACCTCTCACTTCCGTCCGCGCACTTCAGGTCCCTGTACCTAGCCAGCATCCAACAGAGGAGCTGCCGGAGGAACGGGAGGGCTTGGGTCTCCGAGGACCATGGGTCTCACTCCTACCTCTGCCACTTGCCAGCTGGGTGACCCCGGCCAGATTTCTCTCTGCCCCTCTCGGCCCGCTTTCTCCGTAGGAATTGCTGTTCGCATTAGATGTGCTTGTTCAGAAAGGGCCTAGGAAGTTGTCAATGCTTTCATTCATTCGATCCATATTTATTGAGAGCCAACAATATGTTAAGCTAGGAATGCCCTCCCCGCCGTCCCGGCCTTGAGAGTCTCATGGGGAGAGGTCAGAAGTCCAATCAACACACAGACATTTAACTGCAAATCATGGCGTCATAAAGGTCCAGAACAGGATGTCAAAGAAGAGACAAAGGGCCACAATTTAGATGGGGATGTTCTCTTTCCAGATGAGGAGTGAAGGATGTGGAATCTTCTGGGGATGGTGGGGGATGGGGCGGGCGCTTGGAGTGAAAGAGCAGACGCAAAAGGCCCGAGGCAGGAAGGGGCTCGGCCCCTTAAAGAGGGCAAGGATCCGGGGCGAGGACGCTGGTGGGAGACGATGGTGGCTGGGAGCAGGCGGTGTCATGAGGCGGACAGGTTTCAGACAGACCCGGCCTCAGGGTCGATAGGACTCGGTGGTCGGCTGGGAGTGAGGGCTGAGGGAGAGGAAGGCGGCAGCTTGGGCTCCTTGGTTTCTGACCGGAACAAGCGAGAGGAAGGGGCTGTGGGATGCTGGAGGAGGAACAGAGACGGGCGGTGCTCAGGAAAGCTTCATTCCCCCCACCTGTTGGCTAAATGTCCGCGGAACTGGCTCGGAGAGGTTCCGATGCATCTCAGGGGCCGTTGCAAAGAATATCGGCAGCACAGAATTGGAATCGGAGGGACCTCGTAAGGCACGGTGAGAAGAGAAAGGACAAGGAGAAGGAGGAAGAGAAGAAGGGAGGAAGGTGGGCAGCGGAGCAAATCAACAACAGCTGATATCCACTGAGTGCTCGGCATGGGCCGCGTGCTATTCGAAGCAGCGGGTCTATGTTATCTGTGCCCGACAGCCGTTCTGCGAGGCACGTAAAATCGTTATCCTTGTTTTCCATACAAGCGAAAGGAGGACCAGAGAGGTTGTGTAAGTTGCGTGAGGTCGGGCAGCCAGGAAGTGGTGCAGCCAGGCTTTGAAGCAGGCAGTGCCGTTCTGGAGCCCGAGCCCAGACACGCTGTGCCTCGGTGCCTGTCGGAGCGGCAGCCGATGCTCAACAGGAGAGCAGTCTCACGTGCCCCTCTCCCACGCCTCGCTTCGCCAGCGGAGCACCCGAAAGCTCAGAAGTTCAACAACTTGCCCAAGGTCACGCAACTAGAAAAGCGGCGGAACCAGAGTTCAAACGCAAGTCTGCCTGACTTCAAAGGCCCTGCTGTAACCACCACACTGTACCTTTCCCCGGGGGCATTCAGACTGTCTTCAGGATTAAGGAGATAAAATACGCTCGCTATATTTCATTCCAGTGGCCGGATTTTATGCCTGTGATCGTAGCAGAGACATGCCAGATATCTCCCAGCTCGTATTCCTTGACACGCTCTCAGAGTCTCCTTGGAACTCAAGTGTTCGTTCCTTGTCCACCTCTCCATTCCTCAGTGCAGCCAGCCAGCCAGCCAGCATTTCTCGAGACTCAGCCCTGTGCACGGTTCTGCTCTAGCTCCTGCGGCTCAATGTGAATTTAACACCGTGTCCCTGACTTTGGCAGTTTTGCCCTCGAGTTGGAGAGTATGAAGGGCCATTCCTATAGCTCTTTGCGGCAGCCCAAGCCCCTTCACCTGTTTTGACCATTGACCCTTCCCTTGCTTAGTGTGGTCCTTTCAGAGATGAGGACAATTCTGCCAACAACCACATAAGCTTGGACGCGGCTCCTGAGCCCCAGAAAGGAACGCAGTCTGGCCGACACCTTAATTGTAGCGTTTCAGAATTCAGCAGAGGCCCCGGTTAAGCTGGGCTCAGACTCCCGACCCACAGAAACGGTGGGGACGCACGTTGTGCAGCACGGGAAACTCGTTCTGATGGCCACAGCGTAGCCCGTCTCACACCCTCCCCCACGGCGTGACCTTGATATTCCTCCCATCAAGAGGTGGGGTCTGATTCGTCTGACCTTGGGTCCAGATGGGCTTGTGATTCCTTTGACCATAGAGGACAGTGGAAGTGACACAGATTTTCAAGGCTGGGTCACGAAAGGCCACTCGGCTTCCACCTTTTCCCTGGGTCACTTGCACTTGGAGCCCTGAGCCGCCGTGTAGCCAGCCTGATGACCGTGAGGCCGCCACGGCGTGAGGCTCCGTGCGGCTCTCCCGTGGGCTCTCCGAATCTTCAGGCTCGCCCAGCCCTGACTCTAGACGTGGGACAGAAGAAACCTTCAGACGGTCCCAGCCTCGCACCATTGAGTCACCCCCAGACTTCTGTTTCTTTCCAGTTGAGATTCTAGACATCGTGGACGAGAGACAAGCCATCCCCACCGTGCCCCAAGCAAATTCCTGGCACACAGAATCCGCGAACGTAATAAAACGGTTTCTGCTTTACATTACTAAATTTGGGGGGGGGGGTCCGTTACATAACAATAGTAATCAGAACACACGGCCAGCCTCCAAACCCCTGGGGTGAGGAAGTGAACTCTGGCCACGCCAGCAAGAAACACTGCAGATTCACATGGCAAAGGGCATAATTGTAGAATTTTAATACAGCGAGGGCCAGAAGGATTGGGAGCAACGCGGCATCTATCATAAAGCTTTATGTCCAGTTACGTTAAGGATTCAGCCGAGGCCCAGAGAAGGCTCTTGCTTTCCCCAGAATCACACAGGCTCCAGGGTCCTCCCTGGCAGGAGCCCCGGGTCATTCCTGTCTGCGCATTCGCCACACCCCGGCCCGGAACTGGCTGAACAAACTTGACCTGCGAATGACCTTCCCGGTGAAAGAGGAACCCAGTAAATGGAGACCCCGAACCATCTCCTCAGCTTTTAAAAGCCCCGGGCCGGTACCTGTTGTAAACGGTCGCCCAGTATCGATATTTATTGGACTCGGCCTCCTGCGAGCCTGGTTTGCGGCTGCACACCCATGATGGGTCGCCACTTTTTTTTTTTAAAGATTATAAATGTAACATGCAAAAATCATATTTGTTACATTGATACATATTTATATCATGCATTTGCAGTATATGGAGGCACTCAGAGCATATATTATTTATAAGCATCGCCGCGCGGTTCAGGTTTGTGAGAAAGGCGCAGGGCGAGCGTGTGTTTGCAAAGTGCTCCGGGGTCCTCTGGGATGAGGGCAGCTATGGAAGTGCGAGTCATTATCATTAAACTAAACTGCCTTCCTCCGATTACTGACAGCACCGAGGAGGTTCTCCCGCCTCCCCTGCCCCTGCGCGCGGCCCGGTAATGCCGGGATAATATAAAGATAATATTACCGTAATAAGTGCTTTGCAGCATTTATGCCTTTATTAGCAGCAGCCGTCTTGTAAGGAAGGGAGGGGCCCGCAGAGGTGCCAAGGGGTCGGCGCCCGGGCCGGCTCGCTCAGAGAGGCCAGCGGAGCTCCGGGCCCGAGGTAAAATTCTCCCTCCCGAACCCCTCCCTCGGGGCCAATTTCCGATTTCAATTGGTTTCTGAAAACGTTACCGTGTCCAACCGGGCCTGGAGTTGGGCGAAGTGTAAGTGTCATCGAAGTGGGGGGGCTGGCACAGCTTCTGGAGCCCCAGCCCCAGGGAAACCCCACTGCGTTTTAAGTGGCCTCCAAACCCAGGGGAGGCCCCAGACTGCCTGCAGAGGCCTTCGCTTCGATTGGGGTGTAACAGAGGTGGCCGCGCAGCCATGGGCTTCCCAGAATAAAATTAATCTCCACGGGTGAATGCCTTCATTGGTCGCCCCGATGAAGCTATGATAGAACATAAAAATAAGGGGCAAGGCGCCCGGGTGACTCAGTCAGCTGAGCGTCTGACTCTCGATTTTAGCTCAGGTCATGATCTCGTGGTTCCTGGGTTCGAGCCCCAAGTTAGAGTCTGCACTGACAGTGCGGAGACTGCTTTGGATTGTCTCTCTCTCTCTCTCTGCCCTGTTCATGCTGTGTGTGTTTCTCTCTCTCTCTCTCTCTCAAAATAAATAAACAAACTTAAAAAAAAAGGGGGGGTTTCCTGGGTGGCTCAGTCAGTTAAGCGTCTGACTCCTTTTTTTTTTTTAATTATTTTTTTTATTTTGAGAGACAGCGCACGTGCTCAGGAGGGAGAGAGAGACAGAGAGGGAGGAAGGGAGAGAAAGAGAGAGAATCCTAAGCAGGCTCCGAGCTGTCAGTGCAGAGCCCAGCTCAGGGCTCGAACTCGTGAACTGTGAGACCACGACCCGAGCCCAAATCAGGAGTTAGTTGCTTAACCGACGGAGCCACTCAGAGGCCCCTGAGCACCTGACTCTTGATTTTGGCTCAGGCCTCGATCTCATGGTTCACGAGCTCATGCCCCGCGTCGGGCTCTGCGCCCAGAGTGTAGAGCCTGCTTGGGATTCTCTCTCTCTCTCTTTTCCTCTCGGTAAATAAATTTAAATTAACATTAAAAAAGAACATCAAAATAGGCAGGAGCTGCCGAATAGTTCTCATATTTTACAAAGAGCCCCTTTCCGCTCAGAGTGGCATGTATGTTACCCTTCTTCCCGGTCGCGCGTATCTTTCTGCCTTCACGTGTCAGCTGTAGAACTTGCATCTCAAGGCACTGAGAAATCCAGTTGTCACGTCCACAGTCTCGGCTGACCCTCCTCCAACATCTCTGCTGAGATCGTCTTATCGACCATCCGCGTTTTATAGACATGGAAACCGAGGTCCACGAGAGTAGAGAGAGGACCACGGTGGCATGTCGGGAAGAGTCGGAACTGAAATTCAGGCCCTTTGACCCAAGGCCATTGGCCCGTGGCTGCAGGCCGTCCTGCCGAGGAAGGATTTGTGCAACAGAAAGGGCCCCGCCCTCCAGGCTTGCTTTGGAGGAGACGCAATTGGAAGGGCGAAGGCCAGGGCACTGGACTTCTCCCGCTGCATCACCGACCACCCCAAACCTAGGGGCGTGACTGAGCCGCGATGGTTTTATCATTCCCGCTCAGTTGTGGGGGGACGGGGCTCAGCGAGGCCGCTCTTACTTGGGACGTCCCATGTTGTTGCAGTCGGATGGGCGGAGGCGGGGACATCCCAAAGCCTTCTTCGCCCTGCTGCTTGGGCCGATGACTCCCAACAGCCAAGCACAGCCGGGCTCCTGGCCTGTCTGTGCGGGCTGTCCTCGTAGCCTGTCCCTCACGGCCACCCCCGAACGGCAGCCTCAGAACAGCCGGATTTCCTACGCGGCGGCTCAGGGCTCCCGAGGCGGCTGTCCTGGGAGTGAGGACCAGGTGGAAGGTGTCTCGTTTAACTGGCCAAACTGCCGTCAGCTCCAGCGTGGTCTGGTGAGGTGACTCGGGCGTTTGCTGACGGTGCCGTGTCCCTGGGCGCCAGAAGGCCACAGGCAGGCCCGGCTCCCAGGGGTGACCCGTGGCCTGGGCAGGGAGCCGCAGCACCTCTCCCCATCGAAAGCCCCAGTAATAATAGGGCCTCAGCGGGACCTGCTGGCAAGGGTGTCAGCCCAAGTCACAGCCCCCAGGCCAGAGCCGCTGAGAAGGTGTGTTTGCCTTTTGGCTGAGACGCTTTAAAACCCCAGCGACTTGGTTTCATTTTGAACCTGACAGATAAAAGACCGACTTTGACTGAGAATATTAACTTTCTGGCTCCCGCCCAAGAAAGCTGAACAGATGAGGAAATAATATAAAATAAAAGGCGTCTGCAAACACTGATTGTCGGCTGCTTTCCATAAAATACGCCCACTGTTATGTGTAACACTCTCCGAGCCTTTCATTTCTCGGCTCCCTCCCTCTTTTCCGCTCCTGGTGACGAAGGAACTGCCTTCTCTTATTTAGAAAAAAAGACAGACAGGAAGAGAGGAAAGGGTGCATGTGCTGGAAACCGCCCCCAGCTCCCCTCCGGGAGGGCCAAGCAGGTGCACCCACAGGCTGGAGCGTCTTGTAGCTCCTCACCAAGGATGGGGGGGGAGGCTCCTCGCGCAGCCCCGGGAGAAGCTGGCTTTGGGGTCCCCGGGGAGAAGGCTGGCCCTCTGGGGGAGCCCCTCCCCTGGCCCCTGCTTGCAGCTCCTTTCAGGCGCCAGGGGAGCGACGCCTCCTCCAGGTGGTGCAGAAGGGCTTCGGAGAGGTCTCCTGCAGCCACTGCTAACCGGCTCAGTGAGGCCACGGGGGCTGCAGGAAGTGCCCAGCTTGGGCCTCTCCACTCCCCACTCCTGGCCCCTGCTGTTCCTGTGGCTGCCCCTAAGCGGGGGCGGGACTGGGACGGACCACTCTCGGCATGCCTTGGCTCGCAACGATGACTTGTCTATTAGTGTGCTCTGGCCGCTGCAACAGGGGCCGCGGAAGGGGGGCGGGGCTTAAACAGCAGAAATGTACCATCTCACGGGGCTGGCGGGGGGGGGGGGGGGGGGGGAGGCCGGAAGTTGGAGATCAAGATGCCCGCAGGGTTGGTTCCCTCCGAGGGTTGAGGGCCGAGAGAGAAGGATCTGTGCTGGGCCTCTCCTCCCTGTGTCCTCACGGCGTCTTCCCTCTGCGGGTCCGTGTCCAACTCCCTCTTCTTACAAGGACACTGGCCGCACAGGGTCAGAGCCCGCCCTCGTGACCTCACTGCGACTTGATCGCCTCCGTGAAGACTCTGTCTCCAAATACAGTCACATTCCGAGGGTGCGGGGAGGCGGGGCGGTTAGGGCTTCAGTGTAGGGATTTGGCGGGGACACAGCTGAGCCCATCATAGCTCTGTAGCCTAAGAACTGAAATTAGAGGTGGCGCACACCCCTGGCCGGGTCTCGGAGCAGCAAACTCGGGTGCCGCAGCCGTTCGATGCCTCGTTCCCAGCCTGGCTCAGAGGAAGCCCAGAGCTCGCAGGCAGTAGGTCGGGGGCTCCCCAAAAGGCAGAATACTTGAGGGCTTCGACACCCTGCATCACCACCCTGGCCATGGCCCAGCCGGCCTGTCCTTGAGGGAGGGCAGCGGGGCCGTCTAGGTAGATGAGGTCCCGAACGCAGGGTCCGGAAGGTGGCCGTCGACCCCGAGCACCTTCCACGCAGGGTCTCAGTAGGAGATTCGAACTGGGACCCTGCCACCAACTCGATCTGGGACCCTGGGCACACCGCCATAGCTCTCCACGCCTGATTTTCTCATCTGCACAATGAAGAGGGAAACGTAGCCATTTGTGATTTGAAACCCCACGGAGTGGGTCCAGTCGACCGAAGTCTGGCTGGGCCCGTGACGTCAAGCCATCCAGCGGGCCAGCTGAGGGGGGCTGCTTCTGCCACAGGCCCCAGGGGAAAAGGTCAGAGGTCCCCGTGAAGTCAAAGCAGTGGCCCTGTGCTTGCCTCAGCCATCGCGGGCACGCGCTCTCAATTCTTTGGTATCTAGAGGCCCGAAGCCGTGACAAGACCTTTGAGTCAGCCTCCAAGTGAACAGAACACGAGGGAAATAGAATTTCTCCCAGGACAGTGTTTCTCAGACTTTTTTGTTTGCTACCACAACACTAAGAAAGTCTTATCATAACCCCTAACGCACGCACACATGCACACGCACACACACGCCCTGCACCTTCAGATTACATCCAGAACTTTCCCTGCAGCCTCCTAGTTGGTCTCCTTGCTTTTCCTCTTCTCCTCTGTTCAGTTGTTTTTCAAGTCAGCGGGGAGAATAATCCCTTAAAAGGTTAAGTCACGCGGGGCGCCTGGGTGGCTCAGTCGGTTAAGCTTCCAACTGCGGCTCAGGTCATGATGTCAGTTTGTGGGTTCGAGCCCTGCATTGGGCCCTGTGCTGACAGCTCGGAGCCTGGAGCCTGCTTCAGATTCTGTGTCTCCCTCTCTCTCTGCCCCTCTGGCCTCTGTCTCTTTCTCTCTCTCTCTCTCAAATATAAACAAATATTAAATTTTTTTTAAAAGATTAAATCACGTTGTGTTACTCCTTGGCTTAAAACCCTCTCACAGCACACCTCAGAGGAAAAATCCGGGTCCTCCCAGGTACCAGCCAGGCCCTCTGTGTCCGGCCCCAGCGACCTCTGTCCTCACCTCCAGCCACAGTGCTCCCCGGGGCTTTCCGGTCCCCACTTTGTTGTCTGCTTCCGTAAAGGCTGTGGGCACCGGGAAGGGCCCGAGAGCTCTCCTTTCGGGAGCGCAGGGGAGACTTAGAGTTCCTTCAGTGCATGGCTCCCTGCGCCCGCCTCCGCCCTGACCAGAGGATGCCAAAGGGAGCCAGCGCCCCCTCCTTGCAGCTTCATCAAAACTCAGCTGGCCATACTACCATGAGTTTTCTTTCCAGAAGCTTTGTTCTGTTTCACTGCTCTGTGTCTGTCCTTTCGCCACCACCATCCCGTCTCGATCCCTGAAGCCATGGAGCAGCTCTGGGAATCGAGTACTACGATTTCTCTACTCTTCACGCTAGCTCTTCCAGTTCCTTTGTCTTTTGACATACATTTCAGAGTCGGCTTGTTTATGCGGACGAAAACCCTGCTGGGGTTTTGATTGGTGCTGTATTAAATCTATAAATCACTTCAGTGAGGAATTACCATATTGATTATGGTGAACTTTCACAATGTGTGACCACGGCCCATCATTCCATTTCTCTACTTCTTCGAGGTCCTCTTTGATTTCCTTCATCACCTTAAGTTTTTCAGCAAACGGGCCTTGTACGTGTTTTGTAATATTTATGCCTAAGTAGCTCATTCTTCTGGCGTGGTTGTAAATCGTATTGCTTTATAAAATGTTGGCGTGCAGATGTACGGTGCTAGTGCATCGCCTTACAGTTTAGTTTCATATGTTGACCTTATATCTGCAACCCTGCTAAACTTACGGTTCCAGGAGATTGCGTCTTCTTTTGTAGACTCCTTGGGATTTTCTATGTAGACAACCACATTGCCTCCAAAGAGAGAAGATTGTATTTTTTGTCCTTTCAGTATGTATGCCTTTATTTCTCCTCCTTGCCCGTGACGCCATCTAACCCACTCGTGTTGAGCCAGAGGGCTAATCGTGGACATCCTTGCCTTGTTCCTGATCGTCAGCAGAAAGCATTCCATTCTGCGTCATTAAATGTGATGTTAACTAAGTGCCCCTTTATCCGGTTGATGGAGAGCCTTTCTGTTTCTCGTTTGCCGAGAGTTTTTATCATGAGTGGATATTGAATTTTATCAAGCGCTTTTTCTGCATCAATTGATAGGATCTTATGGTTTTTTTCTTTGTTAGACTGTCAATACTGTGAATTATATTTATCCATGTTTGAATATTGCATCTCTGAGATAAACCCTGCTTGGTTGTGTTATGGTTTTACGTGTCGATGGGTTCAATTTGCTAATATTTCATTGAGGATTTGTATGTCGGTGTTAATGAGATATTAGGGTGTAGCTTTCTATTCTTATACTCTCTTCGTCCGGCTTTAGAATCAGAGTAATGCTCATCACATAAAATGAGTCGGGAAGCATTCCATGGTCTGGTGTTCTTTGGAAGATATTTTATAGAATGGATGTTATTTTTTCTTCAAGTGTTTGGTGGAATTTACCACCCGGGCCTAGAGATTTCTTTTTCGGAAGATTTTTTAACCACAACTTCAATTTTTTTTTTTTTTATAGTTGAAGGACCATTTAGGTTCTCTATTTCATCTTAGGTGAGTTTTGCTAATTTATGATTTGCAAGGAATTGGTCCATTCCCCCTGAGATGCATGGAGCTGTTCATATTATTCACTTATTATTCTCTTAATGTTTTCAGGGTCAGTGTGATATTCCCTCTTTCCTTCCTGGTATCGGAGATTTGTGTTTTCTCTCTCTTTTTGCCAGTCTTACTAGAGATTTACCAAATGTATTGATCTTTTCTAAGAACTAGTTCTCGGTTTGATTGTATCCATTGCTTATTTGTTTTCCATTTCATTGATCTCTGCTCTTTTTTTAAGTTTATTTATTTATTTTGAGAGAAAGAGAAAGAGAGAGAGTGCACATGTGCACATGAGCAGGGAAGTAGAGAGAGAGAGAGAGAGAGGGAGAGAGAGAGAACCCCAAGCAGGCTCCACAGTGTCAGTTGCAGAGCCTGAAGTGGGGTTCAAACCCACAAATGGCAAGATCATGACCCGAGCCACAGTCTAGAGTAGAATGCTTAACTGGCCGAGCCGCCCCGGCGCCCTGGTTTCTGCTCATAATGTCCTTCCTTGTGCTTGATTTTGATTGATGTTCTTCTTTTCCTAATTTCTTAAGATGAAAGCTATTGGTTATTGTTTGAGAGATTTTCTTTTCCAATGTAAGCATTTAATGCTATAAATTTCCCTCTAACCACGGCCATAGATACATCACACAAATTTTAATATGTCGCATTTTCATTTTTGTGCAGTTCAAAATATATTTAAACTTCTCCTGATATTTCCTCTTTGATCCAAAGATTATTTAGAAGTATGTTGCTAACTTTCCCAGTATTTGGAGCTTTCCCTGTTACCTTTTTATAATTGATTTTTAGTTTAATCCCGTTAGGGTCTGAGAGCGTGCTTCGTATAACTTCAATTCTTTTAAATTTGTTCAGATTTGTAGTATATTGTCTAGATTAGTGAATGTCTCATGTTCACTTGGAAAAACTGTGTGCTCTCCTGTTGTTGGGTGGAATGTTCTAGAAATGTCAATTAGATCCAGTTGGTTGGCATCATTGTTCACTCTACATGCTTGCTGATTTTCTGCCTCCCAGTTCTATCTATCAGTGAAAGGCAAGTGTTGAAAAGTTTCTGCCTATGATCGTGGATTTGTCTATTTCTCTTTTCAGTTCTGTCAGTTTCTGCTTCATGTGGTAGAAACTCTTTTGTTAAGGTGCATGCGTTGTTAGCACTGTTATGTCTTATTGGTAAATTGATTCTTTCATAATCATGTAGAGTCCCTTTTAATCCGTGGTAATTTTCTTTGCTCTGAGATTTCTTTTGTCTGATATTAATAGAGCCACTCCAGCTTTCTTTTGATTAGTGTTTGCATGGTGCATCTTTTGTGTCCTTCCAATTTTAACCTACCTGCATCGTTACGTTATATTTGAAATGAGATTCTTGTAGATAGCACATACTTGGGTCATGTTTTTCCTCCATGAATCCATTCAGACCATCTTTAATTTAATCGATGTGTTTTAGACCTTTTGTATTAATGTAATTATTGACATGTTTGGATTAATTCTACCGTTTTATTATTCGGTTTCTGTTTGTTCCTTCTGTGTTTTGTTTTTCTGTTTTCCCTTCCTTGCCCAATTTTGGGTTATTCGAACATTTGCTTTTTTTTTTTTTCCTTGAGAGAGAGAGTGTGTGTGTGCACATGAGCAGGGGAGGAGCAGGGGAGGGAGGGGGAGAGAGAGAGAGAGAGAGAGAATCTCAAACAGGTACCATGCTCAGTGCAGAGCCTGGCTTGGGTCTTGATCTCACGGTAAGATCATGACCTGAGCCAAAATCAGGAGTCAGATGCTTAACTGACTGAACCCCCCAGGCGCCCCTTGACCGTTTTCTAAGTATTTATTTCAGAAAAATTTTTAGAAAAGTTGCAATGACGATAGAGTTCCTGGATAGCCCTCGCTCAGTTTCCTCTAATGTCCACAGCTTACATTATTATACTTTTGTCAAATTAAGAAACCAATAATTGCCACATTATTATTACTTGAACTGCAGACTTTATTTGTCTGTAACCAATTTTTCTACTCATCCTGTTTTTCTATTCTGAGATTCAATCCAAGATATCACTCTATAGTCACTCATAGTGTTATTTCAACATTTTTTGTATTCGATTTTAGTTTCTCTATTATGACTTTGACTGTGTCTCATGTAGTTATTTTAGTGGTTGTTCTAGGTGTTACAAGACGTGTACTTAACTTTTCGCTATCAAGTTAGCATCAGTATTTTGCCACTTCAGTTGGAGTATACAAAATACACCGTTATTTATGGGCATTAACCCTTCCCTTTTGTCTTGTATTTGTCTAATGTATTACGTCTGTGTATATTAAGTTCTCCAGAAGGTGCTGTTATAATTTGTGCTTTCAACGCCCAAACGTATTTTAAAAATCTCAGACTCGAAGAATAGTCTATTATGTTTACTCTGACGCCCCAGGTTTCCTTCTGCTAGCATTTCCCTTTCGTTGGAAGAAAGTCCTTTAGCGGTTCTTTTCGAGCAGATCTGCTGGTGACAAATTCTCTTAATTTGTCATTGGCCGGATATCTCTTGATTTTACCTTCATGCATTCACCGAGTAGATTTTTACTCAATTTAAAATCGGGGGGAGAGTTTTATTCCGGCATTTGGAGAATGCTGTGCCCCTTCCGTTTGGCCTCTGTCATTTCCGTGGACTCTGCGTTCATCCAACTCGTCGTTCCCCAGCAGGTAATGAATTGTTTCTCTCAGGCAGCTTTCGAGAAGTTTTCTGCATGTTTAGTTTTTGCCGGTTTCTGAGGTACCTAGTCATGGATTTCTTTGGGTTTGTCCAATTCGGGGTTCACTCAGCTTCTTAAAGACATGAGTTTATGTCCTCCAGCAGACTTGGGAAACTTTCAGCCAGTATGTCTTCAAATATATATATTTTTAAGCATCGCACTTTCTCCTCTCCTCTTGGTTTCTGAGACATAAATATTACACCACACTGGTCCTTGAGGCGCTATTAAATTTTTTCAGTGTTTGTTCTGTCTGCTCTTCCAACTGGATAGTTTTCATTGATCTGCCTTACCATTCAGACTCTTCCTTCTCCCCACCTCCACCATAGTCTCTTCTTAGTAGAGCAGCCAGAAGGAGCCGCCGAAAACCCAAACTGGAGCGAGTCCCTCCTCTGCTCAGAACCCTGCTGCTCACTCAGGCAAAGCCCGGGACTTACCGTGGCCTGCAGGACCTAGACGATCTGGCTCTTGCTACCTCGGTAGTGTCGTCTCGTAGCTCTAGTCCCCTTTGCTCATTTGGTTCTGGCCACATTGCCTCTTTGCCGTTCCTCTAATACTTTGGCCCGCCCCTGCCTCGTGGCCATTGCACTGACTTGTCTTGCTTCCTGGGACTGTCTTCCCGGCTCTTCAGAGCTAACTTCCTCACCTCGAAGTCTTCACTCAACTGTCTTCTTTTCAGTGGGGCCTTCAGTGACTAACCTATCTAAAACCGCAGCCCCGGCTTTGCCTTTCCCGGCTTTATTTTTTTCCCGTTACGTTACCTAACATAATATACAATTTGTCGATTCATTAATCATCCAGAGTGAGAACACGAGGGCAGGGCTTTTTGGCCTTGTTTCCTCCGGTGTGCTCATGGTCTGCCACATAGTAGATGCGTAATAAACATATGTCGAAAGAAAGGACAGAAATACTTCCCGGGCCTGCTTCCGCTGTCGCCCGTAGAAGGCAGATACGTTTTAGCTTCTTATTGCCTGTTTCCAAGTATGGACATCGAAAAGGTCCTGAATATTCGCGAGAGCAGATTCGATGTCGCTGGTGGCGTAGGATCTTTTAAAAGAAATCAGTGGCTGAGGCACCTGCTGTTCCTGCCTCCTCCTTCTGAACGGAGGGTCAGGAATGCCAAGAGTGTGAGGTTCTGCGCAGATTGAGGCTTCGCAAGGTGTCGGAAACAGGTACCGAATTAGAAACTGCGAGCTTTGTACTTGGATTGATTCACGGGTTTCAGCTTTTCAACTTCCCAAGTGCCGTGGCTGCTGCTGGTTTCCGAAATATCTCGCGAGCCGCCGGCCCGGCTTGTGCTGGTGTGCGCGCGTGCACACCCAGGCGCGCTCCCGTGCTCCCCTCCCCCAGGCGCTGCCCCGACGCCCCCCCGGCCCCCCGCTGGAGTCTGGAGCACTCAGACGATTGTGGGAAGGGGCTCTTGCAAGGGCGGAATTTCCCAAGCTCCCCGGTTCCCAAGGAGATGGGTGTGTCCGGTGGTGTCGGCGGTTCCCTCCCGCACCCATCAGCCCAGTAGCACACAGCGGGTGCTAGGATTTCACTGCCCCGTGGCAAGGTTGTGATTTCAGAGCTGGGTAAGTCGTGGGCACCTGCGTGATCGCGGCTTCTCCTCCATGTTAGGCGGTGGGGGGCTAAACAGCCCGGTGGTCCTTCAGGCTTAGCCCGGACCCTCAGCCCTTCCTTCCCTTCCGCATGTAAAGACTGACCTTGTACCCTCTTCCCGAACCTTCCCCCTTTCCATCATGTCTTGCCTCCCTAGGAATCCAGCCCCCATGGGCTGTCGCATCCTGGGAAGGAAGCTGACGGGTTTGTGAACAGAATGGTTATTCGAGGTCCTTCGTTTCTTGTGCGTCTGCGTTAGATGAGCTGCAGGCGCCCTCGCGGGAGTAGGGCCTGCGGAAAATGAGCGCCCTTCTCCTGTAAAACACACCGGGCTCATGATGATATGTGTGGTTTTACGGATACCAGACGCTCCGGAGAGCCCGGGTCAAGACAGCACCCTTCCCGCGTCAGCGACTCACTGTTTTTAGTCAGCTCGACAGATGTATCATTAACAGACAAGATGCACCCATTCTAAGTTTATGTTTTGATGTTTTTTTTTTTTTTAATTTTCGAGAGAGAGAGAAAGAGAGAGCCCAAGTGGGGGAGAGGGGCGGAGGGAGAAAGAGAGAGAGAGAGAGAGAGAATATGCTGAGCATGGAGCCTGATGCAGGGCTCGATCTCGCCACGCTGGGATCATGACCTGAGCAGAAATCAAGAGTCGGACGCACAACTGACCGAGCCCCCCCGGGTGCCCCTCGATGAGTCTGGACAAATGCATACAGCCGTGTAACCACTACTCCATCAACGTAAAGAAAATTTCCATCTCGCCTAAAAATTCCCTGTGCTTCTTTCCAGTCAAAACATCTCCCCACCGAGATCAGCAGTCTTAAGACCTCTGCCGCCATCGAGTTTTGCCCGTTCTGGAACTTCGTGTGAATGGAATCATGTAACACGCGCTCTTTTCTATCTGGTCTCTTTCGCTCATCACGTTTTTGAGATCCATCCACGCCGTTGCCCAGATCTGTAGTCGGTTCCTTTTCATTGCGGAAGGATACGGATATACCACAGCTGGTTTATTGATTTCACCTGTTGATGGACATTCGGGTGATTTCTGTTCAGCTGCTGTGAACATCCACGGACAAGTCTCTTTTCTCTTGGGTAAATAAATACCCAGGCGTGGAATTACAGGCATATGTTACACTTTTTAAGAAACTACCCAACTTAGCCAAAGGTTTGTGGTTTTTTTTTTTTAATAACCATTTTACATTCCCATTAGCAGCGTAGAAGAGTTCCAGCTGCTTTTTGCATGTCAAAAGAAGGTTCTAGGGAAAAGGCGATGATTAGTCTCTTGGGGCCAGCTGTAGTGGTGGAGTTTTAGGCGTTCGAGGGGAGCGTTAGGGCTCGGGGAGCTCCCCAGAGCCCTCCCACTTCCATCATTACCTTCCAGTTGCTGTCCTGCTTCTCACAGGAATGCGCTGCCCCGATACGCTCATGCGCCCCGCGAAGCGAGCCGGGGAGAGGAGGTGGCTGGGAGGAGGGCAGGCGGGGCAGGGCAGGATGGAAAGAGCCCTGGGCTTGAAGGAAAAGACCTAAGTTCAAATCCACTCCTACCGTGGACCTGCTGGTGATTCGACCCTCACCCCGTGTTTTAGCGTTCTCATCTGCGCAAACCCTAAGGACCGTCCTGCCCGGCTCGCAGGGTAACAAGGAGGCCTGACCGTGACGGAGGGGTTATATGTGCAAACCCCTTTCCTAAGGGCAGGGATTGTGGTAGCGTCGAGGGCGCCAGGACCACGGCCCGCATTCCAGGGTTCTGGAGCCTTGGGGTCCAGGGAGAGAGATGGAGCGACGTGGCACAGGGCGCTGCTCCCCGGGCGGCGGCGAAGGCTTACCTAGAAGACCCTCGTGTCCTGCCCCCCGCCTAAAGCCTTGGACCGGTGGGGGGGCGTTGGCGTGGGCGGTAGACAAAATGGAGGTGATAATGCCTTTCCTTCCACGCCTCTCTGGGAGCTGGAAGGTATGAGTTAGAAGCTGCCTTGTGGACGGGGGCCGACTGGGGCAGGGGGTGGGGCTGGAGCCACCAAGCGAGCGGAGAGACCCGTAGCCAAATCCTGCCGAAGCCCCCATCCCTTCACTTAGTGAGCCTCTTGAGCCTCAGGCCCGTGCGTTAGAACAGGGGGTGAGAGAGTCCAGGAGCGTGGATCAAGCACCAGGCCCAGGCTCGAGCAGAGGACAGCGGCTCAGTAAGTGCGGTGGTGGCCGCGGAGTGAGGCTACGGCCGCCACCGCTCACTAGCCGCGTGCGCTGGCCGAGTCCTCCTGCCCCACGTGAGGTCCCAGGGAAACGCTCTGCGATGGGGCTGGAGATGTGAGTGCAAGAGGTTTATCAAGGAGAAAGCAAGAGTGGGGGAGGGGCAGAGAGCGACAGAAAGAGAGAGAGAGAGAGGGAGAGAGAGAGAATCAAGCAGGCTCGGCACGGTCAGCACAGAGCCCAATGTGGGGCTCGATCTCACGAACCCGCGAGACCGTGACCTAAGCTGAAATCAAGAGTCAGAGGCTTAACCGACTGAGCCCCCCAGGCGCCCCTACACAATTTTTATTTAAAGAATAATTTCTTTTCCCATGCGTTATCGGCTTCCCACACTCCCGGCAGCTGGGAGAATGAGCGCCTCTGCCCTGAAGGGGCATCCGGGCAGCACACTACGACATCCACAATGCCTCCGGTGCCTCGGTTTCCTTATCTGTAAAACGGGATGAGAGTGTGGCCGGCTCACTGGGTTAAAATGAGGATTAAAAGAGTTATATATACAAAGTCCTTGAAACGGTGGCAGATGCATATTCTTCCTAGCACTAGCATTTTAGAAAACGTTCAGTACCTCCTTCTTTATCGAACGAATGTATAAATGAATGAGCTCTTCCAGCCCCGTCCATAATAAAGACAAATACCATGTTTGCCCTTTTGGGGAAACCCCCCCTCGCCCCCCCTCCCCCCCCCCCCCCCCCCCCCCCCCGCTAGCCAGGTGGCAACGCATTCAGTTGGAAAGCAGACAGTTTGGTAGATTTTAAAGCATGGCACTTGTGCTCAGAGGAAATTTAAAATCTCCCTTTTGCAACCTTTGCTGCACCTGAGGGTCTGGCGTTCCCCGTGTGGGCATTGCCAAAGTCCTGTACCCTCAGTGTGCTGAGCTGCAGTATGGACTTGACAGCTGAAGACAGCTCAGCAGGGCGCAGGAAAGCAGACATTTAATGTGCTTTGACAATACAAAGGGTTATATAAACGACCCAGTTTCTGTAATTTTGCTGTAACTGTCGTGGGAATTGCTATAGACAGATACGGAGGAGGCCCTGTTTATGCACTTAAACTTTAAAAGGTTTAACCACTAAACACACAGCTTCCCTCTCTCCCCCTCCCCTCCTGACAATCGTGCATTTAAATTGTACCGGAGCTGGGGCGCGGGGAGGGGAGACGGCAGCTGAGATGATGGGCTGCCTTCGGCTGCCCGGGGCCCGGACCAGAGCCCCGCTTTGTGACTCCCGGGCCAACCGCGTGCCCCAGCCAGCCTCCCTGGGCCGGTTTCCTTACCTGCTCCCAGCAACCAGATGCAGAGAGGGGGAGGGATGGCAGGAAGTGAATTGCGCCCGCTCCGAGCTCGCGGCTTTTGCCCAATTTAAATCCGGTTTCCCGTCCCAGTGTTCAAAGCACGTCGCTGTTTGATTCTTGCCATCTCATCTTAGAAGACTTTTCCCAAGGTGGGGGCGGGGATAGTTCTAAAGCCAGAGAGGCAGGAGGCGGGAGGGTTGATACAGGCAGATACCACAGGCTTCCAAGCTAAGTGCCTTAGCAGGGAGAGCTCCCGGCTGCTGCTGACATTTCTCAGACAGGAGATCAATACGTGGGTAGAGCTTGAAAAGCAAATCATGCTTCTACCTGCCCTGGGGAACCCTCAGCAGCTGTCATGGCAGAGGAGGCATCCCAGAGGAGGCCAGGATAGACAGGGGGACGCAGAGAGCCTTGATACGGCCGAGATGGGGGGCAGGGAAATTGGGACTGCCCAAGGAGATGAAAGGGGCAAATGCTGGGACCCCCCCCCCACACACACACCCTCTTCCTTCACAGACCTCGCCGAGTGTGTTAAGATGCCTGACTTCTTCTGCCTCCTGGGGGAAACCAGACCCTTGGAGGCGGGTTTTGCCGCTGGCGTGGCATTTCCAGCCCAAATGAGCCCGGCCCGAACTTGGAAAGCTCTGGCACGTGGGACGCCCCGTGTGCGCGGTCGGGTCCCCCGATAGACAGAAGCCTGTTCCCTGCCCCACCGGCGCCCACGGCGACTTCGACGGTTTCTCCACCCTCCACTCGGCGCGCAGAGGAATTCTCTATAGCAGATGTGAGCTTTCTCGAGAGCCCGATGTGCCTCTGTAGGTGAGCACGTATGTGTCCACGGGGACACACGTGCACACCCGTGGAAGAACGGGGAGTGAGTATTAAACTTGGTTCCGATCTGATAAGCCTAGTCTGCTCCAGTAATTTAAACAGCCTGAAGCAGCCTGTTTCAGAAACGCAGTCTTTTTTGCTCGAAGTCGTTACTCGCCCCATTTTCCTCTCCCTCTCTTGACCCTCTCCAGGATGGACCCTGGGTATGGGACGGGAGTATGCCACATCCTTGTGGTCTCGGTGTCACCATTCCCCTCTCCGGGTCCTTCATATCCTCCATGGCGAGAGATACTCACAGTGGCGGCCCCTGCTGAAGTCAGTAGTTAAGTGATTTTGCAGTGTCCTCTCCCAAGGCTTTGTGATCCCTTCTGATGAACTCAGGCCGCTGAGCCCCAGCCACTGTTTGAGACTCCCGGAGGCATGGCCATGACCACCATTTGGTCTCCCATTCAGGCGGCCCAGTCAGTACCACTGAGTCTGGGATCCTTTTCGCTCCGCGCTGGTGACTCCCTCTGGCTAGCCCTCCAGCTAGTGTCCTGCCAGTATCTGTGCTCTCCCAGGGTCTGGAGACTTCTCTGGGACCTCCCGCAAGCCACTTAGAGCCAAGGAATGCTGACTCCGGCTTGCTCCCCGCTTACCCAGTAGCTGCCCTACGTTAGCATGAGTGCGCCGTGCTGGGCGGGCCCCGCCTGGGGTCCCCGGCGGAGAGCGGACAGGCATACTTCTGCCGTTGGCCGTCGCCTCCACTCCTTAGCAGACAACTCTCAACTCTGAGAGTTTGGTCTGGAGTGAGTCAGAAGGAGCCGGCTTTTCCGGTGTGATTGGGACTTCGCCCATGTCATAGTCTGTCTTTCTAACCCAAACTTCCTCGTGATTTAGCCTTAGTGGCAGACAATGGGCAGAGAAAGAAATGGCTTCCTGTCTTGGCTTGAGTTCTCTCGAACGCAGAGCATGACACAAGTACTTGGGCGAGGATAGTTTATTTGAGAGGTGACCCTAGCAACTAGGAGCGAAGGAAGGGAGAGGGAAGGAAGAAACGTGAATATAAGAAGCGAGGACGACAGGGACTGACCTCATGAAGTGTAGAGAATGCCTTGCAGAGTTACCCACTGGGAGGACAGGCGCCTGGGGGCATTTATCTACCAGCCGCCATCCGACCTTGGTTGAGGACTGGCCCTGGGGGTGCTGACTCCATCCCACTTCTGGGCTGCACACACACACACACACACATACACACACACACACACACAGGCAGATTAGGTGCGTTCCCACGTGGGTGGAGAAGGCCTAGGGCAGAAAGAAGACGGCCACTCCCAGCTTGATGGGAGTCTGCCCGCTGAAGCTGCTGCTGAAATTCGAGGCGGGCCAAGGGCATGATGGGAGTCACCAGAGACGTCTGATACACTTCCCCAGTGGCAATTCAATCACGGAGGGATTGTTAAAACATATTACAGTAGCCTTAAAGATCTGGTCTAATCACCTCGTTTGAAAGGGGCCCTAAGAAATTATGATTTAGGGGCACCCCACTGGCTCAGTTGGAAGAACACGTGATTCTTGATTTCGGAGTGGTGAGTTCAAGCCCCACGTTGGGCGTAGAGGTTACTTCAAAATAAATGTCAAAAGCCCAGAGGTTGTCATTTGCCCCAGGTCAAAACAGTTGAACACTGAGCCAAAACTAGAACTTGGGTGCCGGAAGCTCATGTCGGAGCTCTCCCACCGTGTCACACAGATCCATTCTTCACCGGCGGGGGAGGAGTTCAGTAGGAGCGACCCCTGACGATGTGTTCGTTGCCCACATATGGCGTTCATAGCATTGAGAGGCATAAGACATAATTCGCGCTTTCAAGGAATTTGCAGTCTCGAGGATGAGAGAATTTGGGTGTTCAGTTGTCGTATATACCTGCTAGCAAAGGGAGTGGCTTAAGTGCCCTCTTCAATCAGACAGTACTCCAACAAATCCAGAAGGAAGAGACAAAAAGGGCCCAGAAAATAGAGAGTGCCCGTGGCAAATATTCTTTCAGCAAACTCTGAGTGCTCCTCCCAGCTAAGGTGTGAAAGGAAGACGTGAAGGAAGCCTCGCGTGTTCCGCGCCTCCTCCTGGCATCCATGCCCTTGTGAGATCCTCTCCCCCTTGAGTGTGGGCTAGACCGAGTAACTCACTTCTAGTAGACAGAATGTAGAAACGATGGGGTGTCACTCCAAGATGAGTTATGAAAAGACTGGCTCCCGTCCTGGGTACTTTCTCACACTCATGCTCACGTTGCTGGCTCTAGGGGTAGCTGGCTGCCACGTCATGAAACAGCCCTAAGACGAGATGCGTGTGCACGAGCTCGGATGTGGGTCTTCTGAGGCCCGCCCACAGCCACAGTAGTGGGCTTGGGAGCAGACTGTCCCCCAGTTGAGCCTCGACATGGGATTGCAGCCCTGGCGATATCTTGATAGCAGCTTTATGGGAGACGTTGAGCCAGAGAACCCAGCCAAGCCTTGCCCAGATTTCTGACTCTCAGAGACAGTGAGATCATTTGTTTTTGGCTTTTTAGTGGCTAAGTTTGGGAGTAATTTGTTATACAGCAGTAGCTAACTGATACAAAACGCATTGCATTAGAAGTTGTCAGTGAAAGGGGCGCCTGGGTGGCTCAGTCAGTTAAACGCCCGACTTTGGCTCAGGTCATGATCTCACAGTTCATGGGTTTGAGCCCCTCATCGGGCTCTGTGCTGGCAGCTCGGAGCCTGGAGCCTGCTTCGGATTCCATGTCTCCCTCTCTTTCTCTGCCCCTTTCCTACTCAGACTGTCTCTCTCGGTCTCAAAAATAAACATTAAAAAATTTTTTTAAAATAGTTGTCAGTGAAAGTACCAGTAACACGTGGACTTAGGAGCAAGTGTCAGAAATCCATGTGAACTATCTTAAGCAGAGAGGAGGACGTGTCAGAAGGACTTGTGGTTGCGTCCCAGAACTCAAGGCCTGAAAGGGCACCTGGACTCTTGAGGACTGGAAGCAGAACTTAAGACCCGCTGGGAAGTAGGTAGCAAGTCATCTTTTCTCCGGACTCTCTGGCTGTGAGGCCCTTAAAATCTTCTGTCTCAACCACTGGCATTTGCTTCCTTCCTGTACGTGGGTGAAATCAGGGGGCCTCGAGGGCTCTGCGTGTCCCCTCCACTTAGGAACACCAGACATGTACCTGAGTTCCTAATTCCCGAAAGAGAAGGTTCAGGTGGCTCATCTCGGATCGGCTGTCTGTTTCTGGTGCCCCCAACAGAGGCTAGCGGAGGGGGCGATAAGGGCGCTGCCCTTTGAGAAGGGACTTAGTGAAGAAGGTGTAGGAAGTGCAGAAAAAGTGGCCGACGAATTGCTTGGACTGCCATCAAGAAGCTTGCACTTTCTTCGGGAAAGAAGGGAAGCGGAACAGTGGACCGTGTCACTGGCGTGTCCTTCACCGGCGGGGGAGGAGTTCAGTAGGAGCGTCACGCACCAAGGTCTAGCCAGGTGGCGTCCCGAGGGCCCCTGCTCTCTGCTGGGCTTCCGTTTCCTCATCCGTAAGTGGAGCAGGTTGGCCCCAGGTGACCCTTCACGGCCCTTCCAGCTTGGAAATTCCGGGCCTCTGAGGGAAAGAGAAGGAGGGGGTGGTGTCTCCACACGTCCTCGTGGAATTGTGGTTCCTGGCGCTCTGTGACCAGACGGCCTAGGTCTCCAGCGTGTGCTGCAGGTGCTCCCTCTCTCTCTGCCCTTCTCCTGTTCACGCTCTGTCTCTATGTCTCAAAAATAAATAAACATTAAAAATTTTTAAAAAATGTGTATTTATTTATTTTGACAGAGAGAGAGAGAGGGAGGGAGCAAGCAAATGCGCTCAAGTCGCGGAGGAGCAGAGAGAGGGAGAGAATCCCAAGCAGGCGCCGCGCTGTGAGCGCAGAGCACAACGTGGGGCCTGATCCCACAACCGTGAGACCGTGACCTGAGCTGAAATCGAGAGTCGGACACTTAACCGACTGAGCCCCCCGGGCGCCCCCGGTTTTCGTTTCCTGAATCTCAGTGGGTCAGCACCGTCTTACCCTCCGCATTTCCATGAGCTGGAAGGAGAAATGGGTGGAAATAACTGCCTCTGTGCGGTTCAAGCCTAAAATAGAAGGCGCGACTTAGGTCGGAATCCGAGAAGAAGGCACCTCCCAGGGAGACAGGACTGACACAAGGAATCCAACCTAACATGCCAGACACCGTTTTTTCCTTTCCTTTCCACATTTGCCCCCATTCACAAAGCCAAGTGCAGCGTGTTGGAAGGGGCTGAGGTCCCGGCCCCTTGGTGAGAGCGGGAAGCCACCTCCCTCGCCGGAGAGGGCGGGTTAGCTAATGACGGTTAAACACTTTCAAATGAGTTGTCTCCTGTACCCAAACACTCAATCTGATTATAGCCCTAGGTCTGGTGTCGCGGGAGGGAAGTGAAGTTCCTGGCCGACATCAAAGCGGGCCTGGTTTTTGTTTTTTGTTTTTTTTCCTTTTTCAGTGGGACCCGTGATTGCCGCTTTCTTGCTAATCAGAGGACAACACGTGGCGAAGGGGAAATGGCACTAGGGCCTTGCCCGGTGGTGGGGGACAGGCAGGGAGAGGGACGTAGAGAGAAAAAGACACCGGGGCAAGGCTCACGAGAAGAGGAAGGCGGGGGTGGGGGCGGGGAGGAGAATGAGAGCCCTGGGATTACCATTATTACTGGGACCGGAGTGCCGGAGGAGCCGGACGCAGTCTTGGAAAAGATAAGGTTTACTTTTGTCCCCCCGCGCCCCCCAAAAGCTTCTGTTCCAAGTGAAGGTGTCAGGAATGGTTTTCCTTGGCCATTGCCCCATTTGTTTGTTTGCCTTGTGGGTCACCCGATTGGCTGAATTTTGTTATCGGAGTGGAAGATCCAACAAAATATGGCTCTCGCATTTTGTCAAGGTGGCTTTTTCCCCTTTGCCCGAAATGTGGCCGCGTGGCCTGCCCCAGCTGTGGGAAGCCGCACGCCTCCCCTCCCGTGACCGGCAGGGCCGGCCCGCTCGGCCCCTGATGGATTCTGTTCCTGTCTTTGTCTGCCTCGGAAAGACCCGTGCTGGGGCTGTCGTTCCGGCCGCCCTTGGCTCCTGGCGGCCGGGGCTTGCCCGTCCCCGTCGGTCATGCTGAGCCTGCTGAGTTGGATTCCCTTCTTTATCTGCGGGGAAGAGGACACAGAGCCACTCAGAGATGGCAAAGATAATGAGTAATGACAGGAGAGGTTCCTGTCAGGGAAAATCTGACAAAGAGAGGGTGTGAGGACTGCTGAGTCTGTGAGTTATCCCCCCGAGGGGGGGCGGCGGTGATGCCGGGGCCAGCAGAGCCTCACCCGGGACGAGCTGTAGGCTTCTTCATTCATTCATCCATCCATCCATCCATCCTTTTTCCTTTTTCTTCATTCCTTCATTCTCCATTTCTCTTATTATATGTTCGTCCATTCATCCTGCATTCATGAATTATAACATCTATTCATTCTGTGGTTCATTATATATCTATTCTTTCAACAAAAGATGGATCGTGTGTCTTCTGTGTATCCGGTCGCCGTTCTAGTTCTGAGCTTAACCATGACAAATAAGACAAAGGGGCTCCGGAAAGGAATTGGACACATACCCAAATAGCCATAATATAGAGGAGGCATGATAGTTGTCCTCCGACAGGTAGCGGCGAAGTTCCCTGGGTGCCCAGAGAAGAGGGGTCACACGGAGCTGGAGGGAGTTCAGAGACTTCGGCAGAGGACATGGCGTTCGAGGGCTGGGAGAAACTTTCCTGCGTGGCCACGGGATCTGCAAGAAATGCCAGCGGCAGCCCGCCCGGCTGAAGGAAGGGCAGGGGGGCAGGGCGCTGGATGAACGCCAGGAAGGGCGGGCCGCTCAGGAGGACAGGAGCACAGGGCGAGCGCAAAGGGACAGGAGAGGAGGCGGGAGAGCCCCAGGAGGCCCGAGGACCCTTTTTTGGGAAGGCCCCAGTTAAGACCTGGCCTTTTGGGAGAAGCGGGAGGTGAGGCCGAGCGGACGGCGGACGGGTCTGTGGAGTCTTCCCCGATGAGTCGATCCCATTCCTTAATTTTTATCAAAGAATCGTGTGCCCTCGTCCAAGCTTGTGGCGCGAAATGATTAAGAGTGTTGGGTCTGGGTTTGGGATTTCACAGACCAATACGGCATTTTAAAAATCAAGGGGACTGCCATAATGATGTCAACTTTTAATTTTGGCAAGAAAAAATGTACTCACAATTTGCCAATTTACTATCACCATCTGCGGCGCAGGCTGCTAATTGCCTGCCGAGTATCCATTCTCCCCTTCTTCCGATAAACAGAATGCCGGTTTATTTGGGGTGGCAATATGGCCAAATGAAAACCACGTTTTCCAGCCCGTGGCGCTCATGGGGCGGAGCATCTGGGACGGCCCCTTTAGGGAGCTCCCCGGCCCGTGCGTCCTTGCCCTCCACTCTCGCTGCTTCTTCCAGCTGGAACTTAACCGCCCCGATGGGCCCTAGCGTCGTGCCGAGTATGGGGCTCCCTCTGAGGGCTTGCAGCTTAGCCTCAGAAGCAAGGAGCAATGCACATGCCCAGTGCCTAGAGCCCTCTGGAACTCTCTGGGTGTTTCTAGTTCTCTCCACTGCTGCCCTCGCCCCGTTGGACCCTCGTAGGTGTGTGGGGAGAGGGGGCATGCTGGTCTCTGACCTCCGAGACGCCTCTTTCCGTCTCCACAAGAGCTGTCGTTTGCCCCTCCTCTCTGGTAGTAACTGCTCTCAGACCACGACCCTCTCACTTCAGAGATGGCAGTACCCCCTCGTCTGCAGTGAATGTTCAGCCCAGGCGGCATAAAGCGCTCTAGGTATTTCAAAGCAGAGGAACCCCGACCCACAGGATTGGTTACAGGGGCACCCGGATGGCTCAGCCAGTTGAGCATCTGACTGCGGCTCAGGTCACGATCTCGCGGTCTGTGAATTCGAGCCCCGCGTCGGGCTCTGTGCTGATGGCTCAGAGCCTGGAGGCTGCTTCGGATTCTGTGTCTGCCTCTCTCGCTGCCCCTCCCCACTCATGCTCTGTCTCTCTCTGTCTCAAAAATAAATAAACATTAAACAAAAAGATATTTAAAAAAAAAAAAAGGATTGGTTACAGAAATGTTGGATGGGCAGGGGAGCCATGTGGCGGGTGGCCCTTCACCCAGAACCCCCTTCAAAGAAGGACTCGTCTCAGCTGCCGGCAGGGTTGTGGGCACCGAGGGCAAAGAGCTCGTAGCTGTCCGCTTCAGGGTTGGCCTCAGCGGCAGAAGGCACTTGCCCAAAGCCAGGCCCTCCCGGGGTGCCGTTGTGGCCCCCTGCCGCAGAACCACGTTGGGTCCCGTATACTTCCTGTCTCCCTGTGGAGCTGGCCGAGGCTCAGTCGGGCTGGCCTCACAGTCCGACTTCTCCCTCTGCCGCGTCGCTCTGCGTCCTGCCCCCTCCCACAGATGGCCAGCCTTCACGAATACCCTGTGTGCCAGACCCCCCGTCGGCCTCGGCTTCCAGAAAAGCCGACCTGTGACATGAGACCATAACCCAGAGATGAGTAACTCACTGCAGAGAGTCACAGACTGGGGGCACCTGGGTGGTTCGGTTGGTTAAGCGTCCGACTCTCAACTTCGGCCCAGGTCACGATCTCACGGTTTCTTGACTTCGAGCCCCGGGTCGGGCTCTACACACCGACCGCATGGAGCCTGCTTGAGATTCTCTCCCTCTTCCTCTCTCTGTGCCCCTTCCCCACTTGTGCTTTCTCCGCCTCTCTCAAAATACATAAACTTTGGGGAAAAAAAGAAAGTCGCAGACACCGCTAGACTGAGCAACAGAGGGCCTGCTCACCACTGACAAGGCCGGGGCATTTGCCGGAGCGGAACTCCAGAGGCCCCCCGGGATCGCCACGGCCACTGGAGCCCAGGGCCGCCCACTGCCGATAGAGATGCCCCGCTAAAGAAAAAAAAGAGAAATGCCTTCTAGCCCCGTCTCGCCTTCCCAGTCACCCACCACTTCTTCCCGTCAGAAGGACCTGCCCGGAAGCCAGCTGGCAAAGGAGCCTGGGCCAGTGGCTCTCACAGGCTTCCAACCCCGAGTGACGTAGAGCCAAGCACAGAAGGGCAGGAACGGAGCCGAGGGAAAAGAAGCAAATGATTGGTGATCAATGCCCACCTTAAGGACCGGAAGGGGAAGGGAGAGGGAGGAGCTTTCAGATGAGCCCCCAGGCCAGGCCGACGCTTTGATGGCCACCCCCGTGAGAGACTCTGAAGCACAGGACCCAGGCTCCCAACCCACAGACATAGGGGATGAGAGGTGCCTGTTTTCTTTAAGCTGCTGATTTTGGGGGGTAATTTGTTACCTGGCAACAGATGACTAACACAGTGAGTGACCGCGGGGCGGGGGAAGCCCAGAAAGCTTAGAGAATGTTGGGAATAAAGAACAATGCCTCCTTTTCTTTATCTGTCAGATGGACTTACTGGGCCTTCTTGTGGAGTGGTTAGGGAGATAAACCGAGGTAATGGCTGAGACGATTCCTCGAGAAATTTAAAAGAACTCTTCGAATGTGACATATGGTCACGCAGCTGTAAAAATCATCATGATGCTAAGAGCACTATGCTAATCACCCAATAACTTTCAAAGACCTGGACGGACCGCGGTGAAGTCACCGAATCCAGGCTCCTGGAAGGATTTGGAGAAGCTGGTAAAGCTCGAACTGTATGGATGGCAACTAACTAAGGCTTCGGTTTCTTTTTCACTTCCCGCGCCCTTCCTCTGGAGTTTAAGAAACTATCGCTGTACCTCAAGGAGGGGAAGTGTCTTTGGGTTTCGTGATAAGGTTTCAGCCGAGCTTGCCTACTTGCACTGGAGTTCGAAGTTTCTCCAGATGTATTCTCATTTAAACTGGAGGGAAACAATATTCCGTAACTGGCGCGCAGGCCGTGACCTTGCCTACGTGATGGGCAGCTAATCCACTTAGAACCAGGGCCTCGCTCTGTATAATTTATAAGCCCCCACGGAAAGACAGGCCCCCGTAGATGAAGATTTCAGCCGTCCCCCTTCCATTTCATCGTCCGGTTGTGGCAGCAACGGTCCCATGAATCATTCCTGAACTGAGTCGATATCAAACATCCGGACCTTCATCTGCATTTGCTGACGGTTCAGCTCATTCAAGAGAAGTTCCTAGAGGATTTCAAATACCGGGACGGTTTACCTTGGGTACCTCTTACCCCACCCTCCCCGCCAGCCTGGCTGTGACGGTTAAAAACGAGCTTTAAATCCTTGGGCCCGCCTCTTATTTACAGATGGGAGCCTAGGGCCCCTCTCCTTGAACGTGGGCAGGCTCGGGACTGCGTTGCCCCATATGGTATGGTGGGAGTGTGTTGCGTCTGTGACTTCTGAGGCTGGGTTATAAAATGCCATGCGGCTTTCTCCAGGTCTCTCGAAATGCTCCTTCTCTGAATACTGTCTCTCAGGACACTGCCTTTCAGAACCTAGTCGTCATGCTGAGAGAAGCCCAGGCCACAAGGACAGGCCAGATGTATGTTTTGTGGTCAGCCATCCCAGAGAAACCCAGCCTCGGAATCATCTCGGCCCGGGCACGGAGCCCGTAAGCGGAGAAGCCTCCAGATGATTCCAGATTCCAGCCGTGGACTCACCCAGTCACTCAAGTCTTCTTACCTGTGGCACACTGTGGCACAGGGACATCGTCGAGCAGGGGCCAGCCGTCGCTGCTGGGCCCTGTTTGAAACCCTGACCCACAGAATTCATAAGCACGAGACAATAGTTGCTGCTTGTGCCACCACATTTGAGGTGGGTCGTTACGCAGCGATAGATAATTGGAACGCTGGCTGACTAGGCCAATATTTCCTTTCTTTTCCCGGTCCCTGAGAAATTCCGTGGTTAAAGAGGATAGTTTCTTCAAGACCAGAAAAGTGTTCTGTAGTTCTAGCTAAAGTAACTAAACAAGCCTCTCTGTGGGAACTCTAGATTATTCTTCCGTGTGTGGTGACTTCTCGATGCAAAGACCAGTTCTCCGTGTCCGATTTCCTTTCTCTGTCCTGTTTTTGCAGCGTATCGATGGCTCACTCGCGAGTCCATTTATTTATCCAGTAGATACTTATGAAACCCCTTGTATGTGTCAGGCGTGCTTCTAGACCCTCAGGACATGAGGATGCGCAAAACCTTCGTGATCTCAGCCTTTCCGTAGACGGAGCGCGATGCATGGGTCTTAATCGTTTTCAGTTTTGACACCTAGTGAGGTCTATGGACTCTTTTTCAAATTAAAAAAAAAAAATTTAACATTTATTTATTTTTGAGAGATAGAGCATGAGCAGGGGAGGGGCAGAGAGAGAGGGAGACACAGAATCCGAAGCAGATTCCAGGCTCTGAGCCATCAGCACAGAGCCCGACGCGAGGCTCGAACCTACGAACCGCGAGATTATGCCCTGAGTCGAAGTTGGACGCTTCACCGACTGAGCCACCCAGATGCTCCTATGGACTCTTTTTCCGAATAGCATATTTAAGTGCATAATATACATACGCCCATGAAGGAAATGAATTATATTGCCGTAGTTACCAGAATATTTTTAAAAACACACGTTTGCAATATAATATATGTTTCATTCAATAACAACATCCAGTGGTGAGTCCAGTAAATTTTGAGGTTATGCTGAGTCAACATGCTACGTCGAGATGCTTGCAAAGGCTGGGTTTTACAAATGTTTGTGATCTCCGTCGGTGACAATGTCACAGGTACGGCCAATACCAGTGTGGTTTATGGCCTACATACCTAACAGAGGGAAAAGCGAAATTTTAAGAAGATTTAGTGAAACGAAATCTGTGATTTCTTTCTTTCCCAAATTAATGGATCTTCCAGATTCTGTAGTCTGGGGATCCCAGGTTAAGACACTCAGTTTGGGGCACCAACAGGCATCAACCAAGTAACAGCACCAACAGCGATGCCCGCTATATGAATATATTAGAATAAATTGGTTTCCGGAGACTGTTGTAATGAGTGACCACGAACTCGGTGGCTAAAAAAAAAAAAAGGAAATGTATTCTCTTTCAGCTCTGGAGTCCAGAAGCCCAAAATTAATATCGCTGGACCACGCTCCCTCTGGAGGGTCTACGGGAAAATCCATTCCTTGTCTCTCCCAGCTCCCGGCGCGTATCAGATCTCCCTCCGGCTCTTTCTCCTAAAGACGCTCGTGACTGCATTTAGGACCCCCTTGGAAAATCCGGGATGGTCTCCCTATCTTAAGAGCCTCTGTTCACTAACGTTTGCCGTGTAAGGTGACATTTCCAGGCTGTAGGGGTTGGGATGTGGATATTTGGGGGGGGGCATTTTGCACCCTACCACAGTCACCAGAAGCCCCGATCCAAGCCGGGGACAGTGATCTGCCTGGGCTGGTTTTCCCGAGGAAGAGGCTCTGGGCTGGTAAGCGATGGCAGAGTAAGAGTAACTAGACGGAGGGGGTGGGCCACGCAGGGGGCACGGATGGAGACAGGGGGACTAAACCCAGCAGAAATCCAGAGGCCGAAGGTCTCTGCCACAGTACGAACCTGAAAGACGGATGAGGCGTCAAGGGCCCAGATGGGACCCAGGTGGAGTGCTGAGAGAGTCCCAGGAGATGTCAGCGGGGGCCACACTGCGAAGGGTCCAATCGGATCCGGTTATAAGGATTTCCCCGATGGCAGTGAGAAGACATTGGAGGGTGCCTGAGGCTGACCAGAGGCTGACCGTTACGTCCTCCTGAAACTCCCGTATGGAAATCTTAACCCCAAGGCGATGGTATTAGGGGCTGAGGCCTTTGGCAGGTGACTGGGTCGTGAGGGTAGGGCCCTCATGACTGGAATTAGTGCCCTTGTAGAAGACACCTGAGGGGGTCCCCTTGCCTCTCCTACCATGTGAGGACACCGCGGAGAGGCAGCTGTCTGTAAACCAGGACCTCACCAGACACCAGATCTGCCAGTGTTGCGAGCTTGAACCTCCCAGCCTCCAGAACTGTGAGGAGCAAATGCCTGTGGCCTACAAGCCCCCCAGTCTATCAGTTGATGGCATTTTGCAATGGTGGCCCACGTGGACTAAGCCAGGGGGTGCCTTGTGCCCAGAGCCGGGAACTTGAAAGATCACTCGGGTTTAAGTGAGGAGCATGCCTTGTGGGGTACAGGGTTGCAAGAATGAGTGGTCAGGGGAACCAGCTGGAGGGTGTGGCAGGGTCCCAGCCAGAGGCGACGGACACTCGGTCTACGGTGGAAGTGATGGAGGTGGGCAGAATTCAAGCACAGGTTAAACCAGTGGACATTTTAGAAAACCCAGCGGCTCAGGACACAGTACGGGTCTGGTTAATGGCAGACAAACACAAACGATACGATCATCAATTGAAACTTTGAGATGAGGAAGTTTCTTCTAATAACCTTGCCAACAGATTTATTCACTTTTTTTTAGAGAGAGAGAGAGAGAGAGAGAATGCATGAGTGGGCGAGGGGCACAGAGAGAGAGAGAGAGAGAGAGAGAGAGAGAGAGAGAGTCTCAAGCAGCCATGTCTCAAGCAACCCAACATGGGGCTCAATGCACAACCATGAGATCATGACCTGAGCCGAAGTCAAGAGTCAGACACTCATCCTACTGAACCACCTACGTGCCCCAATTAACTTTTTTTTTTTTTTAAAGGGAAAAAGCACAATTCGGATAGCCCGCAGCTCGGCAGCCCTAGGTCTCTGACCTTCAGGTGCCCTAACCACCACCTTGCTTGAAAGGCTCCCCCGAGGCGCGTCTCAAAACTCCAGAGGCAGAATTCTCAAATCACGCAATTGAATTCCTCCCGTTCGATGCCGGGTACAAGATCATGCAGAGCTCGAGTCTAGAGCCGCCTGTGGATGTGGGCTGCGGGTCTTGCTCGCTTCTCGTGGCCTGTACACGCTTCCGACAGGGTTCTCCCATAAGCCAGGTAGTCCACTTAGAAGGCGAAGGAGCCACCGGTAGGAGATTGGGCAAGCGAGCCTCAGGAAGAAGGGCCAGCCGGTAGGAGGTATGCCGTCAAGCCAGTTACCGCCGTAGGCGGCCGGAGCTTAGATCTGTAGGAAAAATCCCGGGAGCCGGTGCGGAACACGGGCGTGAGAACGATCCTGTCCAAGGGGCAAGGGAGCTGGAGAATTTTATGTACCGACTCTGGTTAATTATTGATTGGCGGCTACTGTAGAATTAATTGCAAGGCACTTTTGGTCAGCCACACGGGCAACAGAGTGGGCTCCGGTGACGAGAGAAAGCCCAGGGGCCAGGCGGTGCCGCTGCTGGCACCCGGCGTCGCCCGGTGTGCCCAGAGTGTGAGGACGGGGTGATGCGGGTCGCGTGCCACCAGCATCGGCCACAGGTGGGCCGAGAGCCCATTTCTGGCCTTCCGCCTGCCAGCTAACCAGCCGCCGTTCCACCGACGAGAGCCCGTTTCTGCTGCTCGCTGTATGCCGATTGAGAAAGCCTCGAGTGCCGATCGAAAACACTGTTGCTGGTGCGTCTGGGGCCCCGGAGTTGAAGCTTCAAGTCTCACACACATAAAACCGCATGGTCTAGGCCAAACTCCTTTCGCGTGAGTCACGGATGTCCCCGTACCTGCCTTCCCAGGGCTCTTCCGTAGGAGGACCTGGCTCCGCTCAGCCGCCATGTGTGGAAACAGGACCGGGGCCCCCGTCACTAGCGGGCCCTGCACAAACCCAGTCCCTTTCCTCAGACAGTCTCAGATGGCCTCTTCCTCTCTTCCTCTTAGGTTTTCTCCCTCTTTTAAAGTCCTTGAGGGGCTCCCGGGTGGCTCAGTCGGTTGAGCTTCCGGCTTTGGCTCAGGTCATGATTTTGCCGTTCCTGAGTTCGAGCCCCACGTCGGGCTCTGTGCTGACAGCTCAGAGCCTGGAGCCTGCTTCCCATTCTGTGTCTCCCTCTCTCTCTGCCCCTCCCCCACTCATGCTCTGTCTCTCTCTCTCTCAAAAATAAATAAATATTAAAAAAAATAAAGTCCTTCAACTTCAAATTTCTCCTCCATTTCCTCATCCTCACTCCCCTCACCACCACTGCCCCCCCCAACACATGCACAGATGCACACTTTGTCAGGGCACTTCTTTTCAGTGGCTCCGAGTTTCTTCCCATCCCTTGTCCTGGAACGGGACCCTCACGTTTTCAGGATTCCGCATGGAGCCCCGGAGGCCCCAGGGGAGGCACAGGAGCGCCCCACTCGTCTTCCTGCGGGGAGCGAGGAGAGGGAGAAATACGGAAGCAGCAGCAAGATCGGACTGCACATCGCTTTCTTCATGAATTGTCCTGCCACGTTCGTGTCAGACTCGCACTCTGTGCTTTTGTCTCAAAAACGAGCATGTAATTTCGAAATACATAACCCCCTGATGGTGGCTCCCACGGCACAGTTAGCAATCTAGTCCGTGCCTCCCGCGTTTCAGAGTCTGTGACCAGATCAGTCTATAGATCGTGTCATTGAATTCTCACAAATCTTCTGTGAGGCAGGAAAAAAAAAAACCCACCATTTTTAATGATGACCAAAAAAAGTTAATTTGCAAGAAAATGTAAAAGCTCAGAGAGGGAAACAGCCATCCGTACAATCCCGCCATCCCTAGATTACAATTTATGACATTTCAATTGGATCATTTCCACCTCCCTTTTTTTTTTTTTTTGTCACGTCTATTCGCGCATACATTTTTTTGAAAACCCCAAGTTGGACCCTTTCAGTAGCGACCATTTTTATTTATCCTCCGAGAATGCCGAGGGATGATTTCCCGACACGGAGTTTTCTTGAGCTGGAAACAAGACTTTCGCCAGGGCATCCCAAAGGCACGCAGCCTTCGGATCATTCCCGGTGTGAAGAGATTGTGTGCCGCAAGGGGGGGGGGGGGGGCTTCGTGGCGCAAGTTTCGTGAGTTCTTTGGAAGAACTTCGGCCCGCGGCTTCCAAAACCCTTGCCTGCTTTGGTAAATAGCCCTTCTCACTCGGCCCCGGGTCATCTTCCATCTCATCGAACGTCCGCAGTTTCGATTGTGTTCCTTTAAAATTCGAGGCCATTCTCGTTGGTCATCTGGGACCATAACAGGAATCTGCACATTTTATTCTTCCCCTGTTCTGCGTTTCTCAAATCCGGAGGAGTTTGAGGACTCTAATTAAGGAGAGCACAACAGTTTTAGAGTGGCTCTCAAAGGCGAAGAGGAAAGAAAAGAGAAACCCTTCCTGAGTCTCCTCGCCAAGCTCCTCACAAGCCCGCGATTGTCTTGGGTTTGAGTCCCAGCTGAGCGAGCGCATTCCCTGCCTGGGGCAAAGACGGGGCTTGGCGCCTTCCCAGCCCTCCCTGGTTGTGACGGGAGGCGGAGGCCCGCCGCTGTTGCAGTGGGATGGCCCCGGAGGACTGGGAACCGCAGGCAGTGGGGGGGCGGGTGGCCTCCCCCCTAGCAACCGCCCGCAGTTCCTTTTCAGGGGACACTCACAACCTCCCTCCCCTGCTCGCTTCTTTCTGCAGACCATAGAAACCCAGGCCGTGAATGTTTTTAGACCAAAGACTGTGTCTGACCTATTTTTGAGTCCTCAGCCCCTAGCAGCGTTCAAAGGATGCTTATCGAACGAACGAATGAAGGAACGAATGATCTAAGGTCTGTGATAGCAAGGCGTTTCCCCAGATGCCACAGGCCCCTTTGACCTTCAACGGGCCAAATGTCTGGGATGTATCTCAGGATACCCACCCCTGGGGAAACAGGGGTCCCGATGCCAGATTTAAACAGACCCCTTCTGCCGAAGCCAGACGTAACGCCCCGGGGCCAGAAACCCCCGTCCCGCCCGACTTCCTTCTTCCGCCACCCGCCAGCCTCACGAGAGGAGCTCAGGTCCGGCCGCCGCTTGCCGGTCAGCCTCTCCTATCACAGCGCGATCGAACCCGTCGGAGAGCAAAACGCTCCCAGCGAATGCAATTATGCACAGAAGCCCAGGGCGTCAGACCATTGAAAGCTGTGGCTCTGGACGAGGGTGAAGGTGGCCCCCGTCCCCTCCTGTGCTAAACCTACTGTCCTGTGGAAGCCCGGCCTCTAGGGACACGCTTGGAAACCAGCCGACCGAGACTTCTGTAACAGCCTTGCCCCCGGCCTCCCTGCCTCGGCCTGATGAAATGAACGTGTCACCACGCCTCTCTTCTGCTGCAACACACGTACTCCTTCCTGCGGCCGAGAGGAAACCGTCGCGAGTCCTTAGCCCGCACGCGAGTCCTTCTCGATGCGGCCCCGGCCTGCAGTTTAGACCTACCTCCCAGCGTGCCGCCCGCGGCTGCCTGGGTTCCGGCCTCTCTCAACTTCTCTCCCTCCCCTTCGCACCCCAAGACTTTGCACCGCCTGGTACCTCTGCATCTGACACGTCCTCCCCGCCCCAGGATGGTCTCCGTTTCCATTTTTGTCATTCGAACCCCGTAGATTCTTTGGGCGCTTCCGTGCTCTTTCTTGCATTCGGCCTTCTCCCAGGACGGTCCGCGTTTCTCTCCTCTCTTAGATTACGGGCTTCTCGGGAGCAGGGACTGTGTGTCACTCAATGCCGCACTCCAGAGGGCTTGGCACAGTGCTTGGTACCAGTGCAAACGGCCAATCAATGTTGGGTGAATAAATGAACGGTTGCCGGCTGAAGCCATCGAAGATGGATTCCCAGAGAAGGGGAAACTCAAGCTGAATTCCGAAACACAGGAAGGATTGGTACACGTGGAAACTAGTAGGATTTTAATGCGCTGCTGGCTTTCGCTGAAGGGGGTCAGGATTATTGCCCCGGCTGGCCTGCGTCCAGGAAGCGTAGATAGGAACCGAGACAGGAGTCCCCAGGGCGTTTATTTACCCGGGTAGACCATGGGGTGAAATTTCCAGAGCCAGTCCCGTCCCCATGAAGCCACAGTCACTGCGCTAGTAACTCTCTGTCTCTACCTCACCCGATCCAACAGCCGTCCGCGTGCCAGTGTCCTCAGCCTTGGGCACCGCGTCTCCTGGGTCCCCCGCCAGATGGGTTCTGGTGGGATTCTGACAACAGGGAGCATGGCGGGAGGTCTGGAGTGTGCAAGGGGAGAAAGCTCAGGGGCCCACCCCGCTCCGATTTCACGTCTTTGGCAGGGGCTGTGTCACTCAACGCCAGCTCTGTGGTGGGCAGAAAAATGCCCCCTGCCCCAGAACCGTCTAGGTGGGAAGCCCCAGAACCCGTGGCAGTATGAATTTACAGGAGCGAAACAAAGGGTCCTTGCCCGGGTGATGAAGCGAAGGATCCTGAGATGGGATTCTCGTGGGCCAGCCGGGGGCCCCCAACGGAACCACCAGGGTGCTTGGAAGAGGGGGGCAGGAGGCCCCGGGTCAGCAGGAGACGTGAGGGCCGGAGCCGAGTCTGCGGTGATGCCGGGAAGGGGCCCTGAGCCGGGGCACCGGGCGGCCTCTGGAAGCCAGAAGAGGCGAGGAAACGGGTTGGCGCCTGGAGCCTTTTGAGGAAACGCAGCCTCGCCGGCACCTCGGTTTCCGCCCCGCAAGGTAAGACTCGTTTCAGACTCCAGAACTGACAGATAGTGGATTTGTGTTGCTTTAAGTCACTGCGTTGTGGTCACTTGCTGCAGCGGCATTAGGGGAAAAAACCTACAAGCCGCGGTTGGATCATCCCTTTCCTGTGGCTCTTTCCCTGTGGCTCCGGGTCCTGCCAGTTCGGGTAGCTCTGGTTACTTCCCTCGTGCTCGTTTCCTGACCCCCGCCGCGAGTCTCCGGCCGTCTCGGCATTCCTCGTCGTGTCCCCTCCACCCGCCCCACATCTCCGTGAGTCTTCCTTTCGCTCAGGTCACTGGGACCATCCGATCTGGGTTCTGTTTCCACATAGGGCCGCGCCTAGCCCTCCGTCTCTGAGAACCGCGCACCCTGATGTCTCTGGCCGCGGTCAGAACCGTCTCTGGGCTAAAGGGACTAGGCCGTGTGCTCAGAGCACCTGCTCAGTGGAGTCTGACTCCCAAGGGCAAAACGCCTATTGGCCCTTACAAAGGACTCTGTCAGGACTTGAAGGCATCAAGATAGCAAGATAGCTCCTCTTCTAGATTAGGGATCTTGAACCACGGTGGTCCCTAAATGGGGCTGGGGGTGAGCTCAGGGACTCGCCTGAAATTGTGATTTTTTTTTCTGGTGACATTTTGTGCGTACGAACATGGGGGAGAGGAGGAAGGGTCTAGAGCTTTTCCTAACTTGATTCTCAAGGGAGCTCCGCTCAGCTTCCAGGGTTTCCTTCACTGCCTCAGATGGAGCAGGTGTTTTGGCCGATTCCCGTGAGGCTGTGGGGGCCAGCTCCTGTGAACGCAGGCTCCCTTCCAGTGTAGGCCTCTCTGCTTTTTCCACTTCCAGTCCCCAAGCTCCCCGCTGGACCCTTTGGGAGGTGTTCCGCACAGATTCCTGACCTGGATAACACCTCGAGGGTGCCTGCCCCCTTCCTGCTGCTTCACGCCTGCTTCCTGGGTTCTCCTCGGAAAGAAACAACCTGCACCCTGTCTCGGGCTCTGCCTTCTGGAAGAACAGACCATATGCCGGGAGAGTTTGACGGAGACCCAGATCCGGGCTCCACCTACGGAGCGTTGCCTCCCCCACGCAGTGATGCCAAGGCCCTCGGGCTCACCGGAGCTCCGGAAAGCTGTCCTCTTCCACCACGGGGGCCACAGAGTCCGCAGATGAGAGCCATTCTCTTCGGAAGTGTGAGCCAGGCTTCTCCCCTCACCTTCTGGGACCCGGGACGCCCAGCCCCGTCTCTCATTTCTTGTCTCCGTGCCCCGACGCCCCTCCCCAACACCCAAACCCGCGCTGGCCAGAAGCCCCGGGCATGGAGAAGTCCACCTTCGTCCTAGAGGAAAGGAATCCCTCCGGGGCCTTATTAAGCTTTCACCGCCTGCCGGTCAAGCCTTCAACCAAACGCTCGCACATCTGCTGTTTTCATTACCAGAACGCCTCGAGCAGATCTAGCACACTTCGTGGGTGGGAATAAAGCAGCACGAAGAAGATAAGGAGGGGCCGGTTCCGTTTTTTAATCTGGCTGGGGGAAGTCAAGATGGCCACCGTATTATCTGTTGCTTCATAACCAATTCCCCTGAACGCGGAGGCTTGAAATAATAGCTGTTTATTCTCTCATGGTTTCCTTGGGCTAAGAGTCCAGTGTAGCTTGCCCGAGTCTTAGGCTCGAGATCTCACAAGACTGCAATCTAGGTGTTGACCGGGGCTGGCGTCAGCGTCTGAGGCTCATGGTCCTCTTCCGAGCTCACGCGGCTGTTGGGTGAATTCAGTTCCTCGCAGCTACCGGACTTGCTTCTGATGGCTTGCTTCTTCAAGGCCGGCTGCAGAATCTCTGACTTAGAAACTGGCTCTAAAGGGATTTCCTGATTAGGTCAGGCCCACCCACATTCGAAGAGAGGGGATTTATACAGGGGCGTAAGTCACTGGGGATCTTCTTAGAATTCTGCCTCACAACCGCCCCGACTGGCCTCCTCTGAGAAATACAAACTGGGGGCGGGAGTTGCAGAGCGAGGAAGAAGCCGAGCTGACCTTCGTTGTTTTCTCGATTTGTCATTCTCTGTGAGTAATGCCTTCTCTAATGAGAAAACATTTCTCATTTTTTAAATTAGCCATCAAACGAGACAGAAAAAGCCCAAAGAGTTTCGAGAATACAATGAAGTAGGCAGAAAAGAAACCCCACGGTCCTCTTTATCTTTGCTGTCACGAGGTCTTTATGTCCAAGACTGGGGGTTACCCTTGACTCCCTACGTCTTGTGCCATAAAAGTCGTAAAATTCCGTCTATTCTGCCTCCTCGATGTCTAACGAATCCATGACTGCTACAGAAGCCTCCTGGCTCTCGGCTTCCGCTCTTGTCCCACACAGCAGTCGGGGCTGTGACACTCTGGACCCCGGCGGGGTGGTGCCCCATAGCCATCCTCCCAGGCTGCTGAGTCCCGGTCCCTCACGATGGCACCGTGGGTGGCTCTGTTACAGTAGCACTTCCCTAGGCTTGTCGTGACAAGAGGGCTAGACGTCCGAAGTCAAGGTATTAGCAATGCTGTGCTCCCTCCAGAGGCTCCAGCTTCTGGTGGCCTCAAGCGTCCCTTGGCTTAGGGCCACATCCCTTCAATCTCTGCCTTGATCTTCACATGGCTGTCTTCCCTCCGTGTCTGTGTATCTCTGTGTCTTCACACAGCCTTCTCTGCGGGTCTGTCCACATTTCCCCTCTTTACAGGGACACCAGGCGAATGGGAGTGGTGAGGGCCGCCCTAATGACCGCAAGCCAATCACCTGCAAAGACCCCATTCCCAAATAAGGCCACATGTTCGGGCGCCGGAGGTCAGGACCTCAGCGCGTCTTTTTCCAGGAAGAAGGGAAGGGAACACAATTCATCCCGTGGAAGTCACGCTGATAGGAATCCAGGTGTCTCACTGGCCTATGGTTGTCCTCACAGGCCGTCTGGGCCGCAGAGGAGCACAGGCTTGGGGAACAACCTCGCGTGGCTCTGGGCAGACACCCGGCCGACTGCAGGCACAGCCGGGGCCTCTATCCTGTGAAGACTGGAAAGTAGCCCAGCCTAAGCGGCAGCGTGGGTGAGGCGACGTTCCCACTCACAGAAAGATGGGATCCGGGGCCAGCGAGGACGATACACGTGCCTTTGGCAGTGGCCTTTCTCGGGCTCACACCCAGGCATTGTATCCGCCCACCCTCTCCTCCCTTCCCATTTCATTGTGAGCTATTCTTCCCTGGCAAGGCCAGCCCCGACTCCCAAGGCTGCCTCAGATCCCCACACCTGCTCTCCCAGCCTCCGTTCTCCTCCTTCACCACAGCCTTTGGGCCACGGTGCCACTGGCGCGCCTATGGGATTCCCGTCTGTCTCCCCCACTGGAGCGTAAGCTCCATGAGTTCAGGGACTGTGATGATTTACCTGGTTTTGTGTCCCTGCCCAGTCCCCAAGCAACAAGAAAGTGCTCATTAAATATTTGTTTTATGAACAAACGCATGGACGAAGGAGTGCCTACAGGACCACTTTGCTTTCTAGACAACTGGACGGATGGCAAAGAGATCGGAACAGTTGGAGAAGCCACACAGCCCTGATATTTGTGATGGATGCATCTTTTATGAATCCCCAAGTCTCTGAAAAGAGAAATGTTTATATAGGCTTTCTTCAAAATTACATTCCCGCGGAAGCCAAGTGGCTCCCTCACACTAGGCTCCAAGTATGTGTAATTTAAATATGTACTTTAGCAAAAGGGCAAAGCAACATTATGGGGCTTCATGGCTGCTCGGAAAAAAAAAAACGAGAGCTCTGCATGTCAGACCCGGAGATGGCCGGGGTCCAGTGGGGTTCAGCACACGGGAGCGTGGGGCCCCGCTACTCAGCATAGCCCTTGGATCAGCAGCGGCGGCAGCGGTAGCCGAGGAGAGAGGCCGACTCTCGGGCCCTCCTCCCTCCTCTGGAGGCAGCATGTTCACGAGAGCCTCAGGTGATTCATAAGCATAGGGGACATTTGGGAAGCCTCAACAGAGACAGGTCCTTGCGGCTTGGGCCACTCACAGCGTGGCAACTGGGTTCCCAGACAGGGCACCCAAAGAGAGGGGGTCCAGAGAGCAAACGTCCCAAGACACCGAGGCAGAAGCAGCAAGATTGCTTCTGACCTGGCCTCCGATGTCACCTGGTATCACTCCCAGATGTCACACGATGTCACTCCCCCTACATTCTCTTGGTCGCAAACGTGTCACTAAGGTCAGCCCATGTTTTAGGGGAAGGAAACTAGATTCTACTTCTCAGTGGGAAAAGTGAGTCAGAAACGGGTGTCCGCAGAGGTATTAACAGTCACACAGTGCGGGCGTCTAAGATCGAGCGGTTGTATTAGCCGAGGTTATCTGGAAAAACAGAACCAAGGCGGTATACGCATATGAGATTATTATGAGGAATTGGCTCCGATGACTACAGAAGCTGAAGAGTCCCAAGACACGCTGTCGGCAAGCTGGAGACATCGGAGGGCCGATCGGCTCTTTTCGCCTGGGTCCGAAGGCCTGAGCACTGAGAGCCAGTGGTAGAGTTCCAATCCAAAAGCTAGCAAGCCCCAAACCCAGGAGGAGGCAGCATTTGACTTCAGGTTTGGAGACAGGACACACCGCCAATGCCGAGTCCAGGTAGTCGGGCAGGGGGAGTTCACGCTCACTCAACCTTTCGGTTCTGCTCAGGCCTTCGACCGACGAGGCAAAGCCCACGTTTGGGAGGGCAGTCTGCTTTACTGTCTACCGATTCGAATGTTAGTTTCTTCCAGAAACGCCTGCACAGACACACTCAGGATGTTTCACCAAATATCATCTGTGCACTCCATGACTTGGTTAGTTTGACACATAAAATTAACCATCACAAGAGGTAAAAGGAGGTGAACTGAACTCCTGCTTCTCACGCTTGGTTGAATCCTAAGCACATTTTCGGGCTGAGTCCGTGTCCTCGTCTTTGGAATCAGGATAATGCCTCTGTCGGGGGCTGAGAAGAGAGTACTTTAAATGGGAGGGGTTCTGATCAATCCTAAGGAGTGTATGAATGTTGGTTAGCGTGCTTATTAATAGCGATAATTATGACAATAGTGAGCTAGGCTGTTGTGTGTGCCGACTACCGGGCAATTTCTAGAGATGCCATCTTAACCCCAAAGAGTGGACTGGAGTTTCAAGAGGCATGGAGATTGAGGGGGGAGGTGTCTCTGGGGATAGAGACTTTTCTGCGGCTGCCGGCTTGGCCAACACCCGGATTCGTGGTTGACCCGCTCTTCTATGACCCAGAGTCCTCGGGAGTCGGAATGCCATCACGGGCCCAGCCGTGAGAAGCGGAGTGCCTCCGGCTCCACCCCCACTTGCTTTGCAGGGACGGGGAGCCCCTCGCGTCCCCCCCCCCCGGATGGCTCTGCGCTCATCCTCTTGGTGGCCTGTGGCAGTCTCTCCTCTCCGCCTCAGCCACAATGTCCCCTTTGCCCTCACTGCTCATCAGAGGCGCCGTCACTGCCATCCGGCCCCACTGGAGATGCCCTGGAGGCTGCTGGCACCCACCAGTGTTGGGTCGGGGCACCGAGGCCATCTACCAGACAGCGGGTGTCTGGGTAGAAGAATCATCTCCCACGGGCCACAAAGGGGCTGGCATCTCTATCAGGCTCTCCTCACATGTTCAGTGCCCCACTGAGGGTAGAGAATTTCCACGCCCCTTTATTACATATCCTTCCTGCCCCTCCTCGCCTCTCAGCTTAAAAGTGGGATTGTCTTAGTGGAGGTTGGCAGTGCTGGCCAGCTCTGGCCCGTTGTCTATGCGTCAGGGCAGTGCGGTAAGGGATTAGGGGTGCAGGCACCAGACTCAGTCAGCTGGGGCTGAAGTCCCTGACTCCACCCTTCCTGGCGGTGTGGCTTCGGTCAGTCACTTAACCTCTCTGAGCCTCAGGGTTTTTTTTTACCTGCAGATAACGATATGGATAGCGCCTACTTCACAGGATGCTCGTGAACCTTAAATGACATAATGCATGCAATTCACTTAGTATGAGCTCTTTCCCAGGGGTCTCTTGGATGGCAAGTGTTAACAGATCGACGGCAGCTCCCGACGCTCCGTAGAGCCATGATCGGATAAGTTCAAATCCTACCGTGCCCATAGCTTAAGCTCAACCTGGGATAGTTACCACAGTTGGAATCACCGTTCTTGGATTCGACGAAGAGTTTAGATTGGTTTCTGGTAGCATGGGTGCTGATACTAGTAATTCTGAGCTAGCACCTGTTGAGGGCTTGCTATATGCCAGGCGGTGGGCATATAAGAAGCTTCTGACGTGTTTAACCCTCTTGACAACCCCATGAGATAGGAGCGGTCGTTACCCCCATTTGACAGAGGGGAAAACCGAAGCAAAGAGAAATTGAATAACCCTCCCAAGAGTGCACAGCTAGACAGTGCATCTGGGGCTCAAGTCCAACTTTCTGGCTCCCGAGCCCCTAGTCTTTTCCCAAACATAAGACTTTTATCCCCTCACTAATGGATGGATAAGATTTGGCTGCCAAAAACTGCCAAGTCTCTTTGCTGTATTACAACTGCCCCAGTGCCGCGTGGCTTAAAACACTGATTTGTTATTTCTCTCAACTCGGTGGCTTGGCTGTAGCCGTTGGTCTTGCCTGGGCCCCCTCACGGGATGCGTTCAGCTGGAGGGTTGGCTGGGGGCAGGGGGGCCCCGGGGGATAGCTGGCCCAGCCGAGCGTCTCTTTCCAGGTGGTTCTTCATCCGACGTGGGTGGGGGTGTCCGAGCATGGGGGTCTCAGGGCTCCAAGGGAGTGGCGGTGGAAGCCGCCAGGTCTCCAGGGGCCTGGCTTCAGAAGTTGTACAGCATCACTTCTGCCACGTTCTTTTGGCCGAGGTCAATCACAGAGTCCGCTCGGATTCAAGGGAGGGGTGAACAGACCCCCTTTCTTGAAGGGAGAAGTTGCGAGATCACACTGAAAAGGAGTGGTAGGAGGAACCCGTAGCCACTAAACTGTCTACCGTAAATGGGTAAAGCCCACACACCGGAGAACACAGGACGCGTCGCTGTGAGTGGGGACTCTCGAGTGTTGCACGTGACAGAACTCCACCTGAAACTGGCTTACCGAGGAGAAGGAAGGGAACATTTATCGAGTCGCTTTCCTTTTAAGTGCAAGGACTTGAAAGGGTTAGTCCGGCCCGGTCACCAGCACTTGCTCTCTCGTTCCTTCCTTCTCTCAGGTGGGACTATCTCTATGTAGTAGAAAATTTGCCGCTAGCAGTTTCATCCTTGCATTCCCCCTAAAAAGAAGTTTTTCTTCCAAATTTTCCCAGCAAACATCCCAAGGCTGCGTGTCGCGGCCCCGGACACGCGTCCATCTCCGAGCCCATCGCCGGAGCCAGGAAGGTGGAATGTGCCGATCGGCCGCTCCTGGGTCCTCTGTCTGTGGGATGCGCTACGCCCAGGGCTGTGCCGCTAAGTGTCTAACGATGGGCTCCGGGGTGGGGGGAGGCAGAGGCTCATTGGTGTCAGCGGTATCAACGCTCCCGCCACGGTTGCTTCGAGGCTGCTGTCACGATGCCCCGTGAACGCGGCTGGCACGGTCAGAGCCAGGAGAAGTGGTCTCTGGCCCCGCGCCACATGGCCTCGCACGAACCGCAGGACCGAGAATGGGAGAAGGGCGGCGCCCCGGAGGGAAACCAGGAAATAGAAACTAAGGAGGCAAAAACAACGGGCTTCCAGTCCAAGTCCTTTATTTTCTTTCCCCACAAGGGCACAATATTTAAGGGACTCCGGTGTTGCCTGCTCTTCTGGGCGTTTTTTAAGGATCCAAATCCAAAAGGAGGTTTGGAGATAGTAGATGCTCAACATGATAAAGTGTTGAAATGAAGCCTCTGCTCAGCACCTTTTCAGGCTAAATCAGGGCTTTTTCAACATGATAAGTTACCAGCCTCTTTGACCTTGTTCCTCCCCCCGACTCGGCGTAGATTGGTCATTGATTTTCAAAATCATAATTCAAGGAACAGCTAAGCTTCCTGAGCGCTTCCTGTGGGCCAGGCACCGCGCCAGCTGCTCGCTCGGAGCTGTCTCACCGGGCCCTCAAACTGACCTTATGAGGTGGTTGTGATCATTGTCCCCATTTAATGGATGCAGAAACCGAGGCCCAGAGAGGAGAGGTAACTTGCCTATGGTCGCACAGCCAGTCAGTGGTGGTGTCGGGAGTGAGCCTGACGCGGTCGGTTTCTCCTCTCAGTGGGCTCGACTTCTGCCTCCTGCTGCCTTCTCCCTGGCCGAGGTGGGGGGCAGGCAGCTCACAACCTAAAACGTCCTTCGGTGGGTGTTTTGAAAACCCGAGGATCCCTTCGTGTTGTGTCTGTGCCACCAGGTCCCGTGTTTGAATACGGGGTTTCGTTAGAGAAAGACAAGCCTTTCGAAAGAACAGGCTCTGGGCGGTGGCTTCCGGGAGGGAAAGTGCCGTCTGGGACACGCGTGGGCGCATCGCGGCTCCGGCTGCTTCCGCTCTCCGTAGGGAGCCGTGGCTTGCGGCCGTTGGGTGCGGGAGGTCTGCTGGCCTCCACCTTGGGGGCCGAGACCTGCCCCCAGCTCCTGTGTGTCAGGAGCCCGGGGTCCACCGCCAGCGAGCCACAGGTCCGGGGAAGAGCCGGGTCTCCCTCAGGACCGCCTGCACCATTTATTGGACCCCCGCTCATGGGACGGTCAGAGCAGAGCAGCAGGGAACGCGCCCTGAGGTCGGGAGGGCGGGCGGCTTGGATGACTGCGGCTGGCCCGGGAATCCGTGAGTGTCAGGCTGGAAACGATGACCCGTGGGCCTGGGAGTTGGGGTTTTAGGAGCTGAACTTTTCTTGTTTCCGGGGCCTGAGAGAGAGGCCCAAGAGGAGAGGAGGCCAGAGGCAGTCAGCGCCTGGCCTTGGCCGATTTGTTCATTTTGTGTCGCGGCTGCCCCTCGGTCTGCCGTCAGTGATCACCGGGAGACAGGGCAGGCGTCCCCAGGGGGCCCTCATGCTCCGAGACATTGTGGCTCAGTGGAGGGAGAGAGGGGAGGCTTTTTGGAGGAAGGGAGCTTCTGTGACTCTTCAAAGGGCATCCAGAGGCGTCTTGAGAGGAAGGCAAAAGGCATTGGAATGGCCCGTGGAGAGGTAGATGTGGAAGGTTCTGGGCCTGAGAAGGATGTAGAGGGGCAGAGGACAGGACCGAGGACAGGCACCTGCGGGTCTTAAGGGCTGTGCCACACCCGGGACACATGAGAGCGTGGAAGGTGGAGATCACACAGATAGAAATGAGCGTCCAAGCTCTGTGTCCCAGGAGCCCGCCAAGGAGCCTCTGTGTCTTCGAGGCAAGCCCGTGTGACCAGGGAAGCTGGCGGCCGAGGGAATGTGCCGAGGCTGCTCTCGGAGGGAGGCGCGGTCCCAGCTCCCACTGTCCGGGAAGGCTCTAAGATGCACGCTCGGATGCTTTCCCTCCACCCAGACCGCGTTGTTCTTCTCCCGTAACAACGAGCCTCCAGCTGGGGAATGGGGAGGTGGTTTAAAAAAAGCCATTCCGGGAGATAAATCTTGTAATACTAACTGCCGAACAGCTGGCCCTTTAAAGCACAGAACAGCCATTTAGCCATTAATCCATCCCTTTAAAATGCAGAACCATCTCACCCCAAACACACGCGCGCACGCACACACGTGCACACTCGTACACCAGCCCGCACGCACACGTGCACACACACGCACGCGTGCACACACACGCACGCGCAGGGTAGTGTAACCTCGTCCGGCGCGGCCCCCGGCTGCCGCTCCTGCACTTTTCAGGCTCACACATAGAGCCCTGGCTCCAGTTTGGAGGGCAAACCAGCAACGGGACCGGGGGAGGGCAAGGAAGGAGAAGCGGCGAATTCTAAACTTAGCCCTTCCACCGCATTCCTGCCCGTGTGCTCCCCCGGGCTCTGGATCCTGACCCAGGAGGACCTGGTGCCCCTCCCAGATCCTCCCGCCCTCCCCGGGCTTCCGGCTCTCCTGGAAACGGTCCGCAGGGGCAGCTGTCACCGCCGGGCCCCGCAGCCCGCCAGACATTCACCAGATCCGCCGCCCAGGCCCGACTCTGCTGTTTCTCTGTCTTATTCCCAGTGGCCGCCTCGAGTGATCTATGCCACACGTTGTCCTGATCGCGCCCGGTGGCCGTAGGACTTCGATGAGGCGGCGCTGCTTGTCCCTCCCTGTTCGCCATAAAGAAACCCCTTATATCTGTGGTTCGTGACCTTCCCGAGAGGCAAAGAAATAAAATTAAGCCCGATCGCACATGCACACACACATGGTTGTGACTGACAGGTTTGGAAAAGAGGGGTGTGCGTGCGTGCGTGCGTGTGTCTGTGTGTGTGTGAGAGAGAGCGTGCGAGAGAGAGGGGGAGAGAGAGAGAAGGAGAAGGGGGAATCAGGTCAGTAGCTGGTCAGGATGGGGCGCGTTGGCTAGCTGGCAGGTATAAGAAAATTAAAGCCATTAGCTCTTTTCGATTTTTTTTTTTTTCTGTCACGTCAAGAAGGTCAGCAAGCCAAATGCTCAAGGAACACGTTTGGGGGAGTTTTGAGTGCTCCATGAAACCTGCAAAGCTCTGCCGAGGGAGATTGCCTGGAATTCTCTCCCGCCTGCCCTTTCAGTGGGTAATAATAACGGGAGAATTAGTGAGCAGACAGATGCCGCGCGCACTGGTGCACAGCGCTCGGTGTTGTATAATAATGAATATATTCACAACGGCTGTTTCAACGGTTGTTTCTTGAAATGATAAAGTTAATTTTGCCGGGGCCTCCTTTATTTTTTAAACCCGAGCGTCACAAAAGGTGGAAGCTGAAATCATCCCCTTTAGTCACGACGGCTTCCGTATGACATTTGGAAATACAAATGACAACAACAAAATCCGTGTTCTGCAGGGAGCTCGCACACGCGCGAAGCCTGCCACGTTCCCCCAGCTTCCGGATGTCCAGCGGCTGTGGCTGGCGGTCAGACGGGTAGACAGGGTCCTTGGGTGGTGGGGCGCTATTAATTTTTAAAATTGTTTTAATGTCTATTTACTTGTTGAGAGAGAAAGAGAAAGAGAGATTGCAAGCAGGGGAGGGGCAGAGAGAGAGGGAGACACAGAATCCGAAGCAGGCTCCAGGCTCCGAGCCGTCAGCACAGAGCCCGACGCGGGGCTCGAGCCCCCGAGCCACACGTGAGATCGTAACCTGAGCCGAAGTAGGGCGCCCAACCAACTGGGGTGCTGTTACTGTTATGTACTCAGAATCTGAGCCTGGTTTTATACGTTTTGTGGCGTGGTCACCGTAAGATGTTACCTCAGTCGTCACAGCTGTAACGTGCGTGCATGTCAGGACACTAGATGCTTTTCCGATATTTTAAATCCTCCCCTAAACCCTGCCGGGGGTGGGGAGGGGGGCTTAGGTTGAACCATATGAAATTGCCATTTCAGGTGCTCAAAAGATCCAACAGAGGCTGTTTCATGTGATCCAGATTAATGTTCTTTCTCCGTTTTATAAATAAATGGTGTCGGAGATGTTAGGTAAATGCCGAAAGGTCATGCAGCCGGTAAAGGGCAAAGCCGGGGTTCACACCCGGGCCTGCAGAGCCCACGGGGTCTCCTCTACCTCAAGCTCCATGCAGCTTGGATCCGTGGGCGTTATTATCTCCAATTACATCCAAGGACATCACGGCTGAGGAACATAAAATGACTGGGATATTCACCCAGGAAGAGGCACGGCAAAGCTCAAACCCTGTGTCTTATGGGAACCCATTAATCTTTCCCGTTTTACACGGAAAACCCAAGAATAGGATGAGCTGCAAGCAGAACCGCAGCGACGGACGAGTTGGCGCCTTTCCACTTGGCAATCATGGCCCCCGTGACGCGCCTCCCGCGCCTAGTCCCCACATCACCCCCACAGGCCCCCTCCTCCCATCCTCGCCCCTGGGGGGACTATCCTGACTTCCTCTCTCACGTTTTGCTCATAACACGTTCACTCAGAATGCCCCGCTCATTCCTGAGCCCTCAAATCCTTGCCCCCCCCCCCAGGAATGGTGGCATCTCAATGGGGACAAAAATTCGATTCACGCAGCTTATTTGGAAATTAATCCCGGGAAGCTCCGATAGCAGAATGAAGGGGTGATGGGGGGAAGACAGGACACTAGTACCAGATATGTTATCAAGCAGGGAGTCTCTGCGGGCTCAGTCCACCTGGGGACCACCGGGGGACAGTGAAGCCTGTGCCCCCAGAGTTGTCCCAACCCAGAGCCAAGGAAGCCAGTGGTACCTATCCACCAGTCTATTTATCGGTTGAGGGCTGCTTCCCAAAGTAGAAACTCCAGCTTGCCTTCTTTGAGTCCTCGGCGTGCTCCCATGAATAGAATCCTTAACAGGTGTTCATTGTAAACGCCCACAGGATGTAGGAGCGAGCGCCAAGGGCACAAGGGCAGGGGTATCAACATTTCCCGGAGGCACCTGAACATCATCTGAACTTACAAGAATGGCCCTATGACCATTCGACCCAAGGACACCTCTAAGCTCATGGACAGGCAGTTGTCTGGGGACATCCTGAGACCTGAGCCCCGGTGCCCTTCGCCTGGTACCAAAAAACAACCAACCAACCAACAAACAAAAACAAAACAAAACAAAAGAGAAAGAAAAAAGAAATACCACCTATTCCCAAGGTGCGCCGTAACCGAGGTAGGCCTTCCAGAAGGTCTCTCTCCTTTTTCTAGAGCCCCCTAGGCACAAATGTGTGACTTCTCTGTAATCCATGTTTTCTGCTTTGTGAATAACTGTACAGCCCATGGTCTCTCTTGAGGTCACCTTCACCCTCGTAAAATGGGCGACTCCTTGGGGAGCCGGGGAGAAGGCACCTTGCAAGTTTCAGAACGTGATTGGCGGTGGAATTTTTCTCCCTCTTCCCGCCTTTAATGTGGCTCTAATTCTGACTTCATTGCAGAGCCGTGAAATCAAATTAGGAAATGGGAGGAGACGAGCAACCCCTTCAAGCACAATCAACTTCTGATGGCTTCCCCAAAGCCCTAATGAAGCTGCGCAGACCTCCAGTAATAGAAGGCTGCTTTTTGCAGCACTTGGTTTTTCTCGCTTACGAGAAAACAAGTTAAAGCGCGGGTATGCAGGCGGTTAATCCAAGCAAGGTGTTGGAGAACCTTGGCTTTTTACCGCCAAGTAGGCAAGACTTAGGGGAGGCCGAGAGGTCGATCCGAAGGGAAGCAGCAGCAGCAGCAACAACAGCATCCGACTACAGTGGTGGGTCTGTAGATATCGTGATCCCTGACTCGAATGGCTGGCTGCCTGTTTGCTCAGAGCCTTGCTGCCAAAAGTGTGAAATGGAAGCCCCAGCATCGCCAGAGAGCTTGTTAGGAATGCAGAATCTCGGCCCCCCTGCCCATGACTTACCGAATCAGAATCTGAGTTTTAACAAGAGTCCCAGGGGATTCGTATGCACAATGAAGTTTGAGAAGAGCTGGCCCGAGAGATTCCAGATGTGATCATGTCACATGTTGTGCTCAGAACTCCATCCCGATCTTATCTTACCGTCCTGTGTTCAGCTCTCATACTCTCTGTCATCCCTGGGGACCCTACCCTCTGGTCTCATGACGACACCACGTCCTTCCATCCATCCTCATGCTGCTTCTTCCGGCAGCAATGCCCTCCCCTGCTTCTCTGCCCATCAGGAATCTTCCTCATCCTCGTGCCCAGGTGTCTCTTCAATGACGCCTGCCCGGATCCCCCAGTCAGAATGTGTCGTTAATCTTCGTTTGCCGCTGCCTGACTTTATTATCGTTAGATGTTCGCACGCAGCACGGTGGTTAGAAGGATGGGCTTGAGAGCCTGACCCTCCTGAGTTCGCATGCCAGTTCTACCAGCGTTGATCTGTGCATGCGGATTAGGTCACTATTTTTAATGTTTCGCACCCTCCTTCTATTGGAATTACAAATCCACCGCCTTTCCTGTGTGACTTTGCAGTTTCTTTCCCTCGGTTGGGCACAAAATCCTTCCTTATCCATCGGTGTTAGTCTTGGCCATGTGACTCGAATCGGTTAATGGATTATGGGTGAACGTGACAGTGTATGAGCTTGAGTCTAGACCCTCAAAGGCCTTACATGGCACCATGTGTTTCTGGTTGTCCCTCTCTGCTTCTCCCATTGCCATGAGCAGAACATACCCCAGTTTAGCTCTTGGGTCCAAAGAGGAGGTCATACATGGAGGACAGACTTGAACTCAACCTACAGCCAAGCCAGGGTGACCCACATCTTGAAGAAGAACTTCTTAGCGGCCCACAGGCCCATGCTCAATTAAAAAATAAGGCTTATTACGGTACGCCACTGAGTTTTGCGGTGGTTGGTTACACACCATTTTTTGTGGCACTGGGGAACTGATACAGTATGCGTCTCTACGCGTCAATTTCCCCATCTATATCCTGGGCATATAAATACCTCACGTTATTGCAGTGGTGATTAAAATGGGATAACGTGCATAAACCAAGTTCACAGTAGCGCCTGATAAATGGTAAGTAACTTATTTTACAGCATTATTGTTATGTCTTCCCAATGGACTGGACACCTTTTTAAGTAGGGTCTTCATCTTGTCCATCTTTTTCTCCTCACCAGTGCCTTCTGAGCTGAGAAGGCACTCATTCGGTGAACAGAACCAAGCATTAGTGTCAGAAGTTACTCTTTTCCTTGGGCAGTTCTTGTCCTGTAAATCCTTACTCGGCCTACAGTGATGAGCCCGAACTTGGCACAGCACAGATGAAAGCTCGAGAATTGAGGGTCTTGTGTTCAAAGCAATGGTTATAGTAGGCCTTGGGGTGTCTCATTGAGTTTTGTGTGTAGTTAAGGAATCTAATAGTGTTTTGATTTGTTTCTCAATTAGAAATGCTACACTTAGAATTTCATGGAAAAGAAGCGTTTCGTCTTCAAAGGAAGTCGTGAGGAATATGGAAACACCTGACCCCTTTGCTTTCCAACTTCAAGTGTGAGCCTTAAGTGAATTCTTCATCCAGTCGAGAGTTTAACCTCTGAAGAGCCGGCTATGTTGGTGGGAGGGAGGGATGACTGGGGCAGGGCCTGGTCGCATCTGTCTCTTTAAGAAACAGAAATGAAATCTAATTAGCATAGACTGGCTGCAATTAACATATAAGTCCCAGTTCTGGGAGTTGGAGGAAGGGAAAAGGGTAGAACTAAAACTTAATGGGGTTTTGTTAGACAAAATTAGCTTCCACAGAACAGCCATAAAAATATCTAAATTATGAGAGCCTCTTGCCATTTGCCATTAACACGAGGGGACATGCTAATATTTAGTGGCGCCATGTCCTGGAAATTAACCGCACCGAAGGAAGCCCCAGGAGCATCCCCATGAGCAGTAAGGGCATGTCCACTGACTCAGTTGTTACCAAACTGCTTGACTAAATGTTTTACAGAAACTTAGACTCTACAAATCACACGCGTCTCAGCCAGTCTTTTTAAAAATGGTTCCAGAACCGGAGGAGGACACCTCCATTGGGTGATACAGAGAAAGCTGAAGTCTCCTCGTGGGTTCTTTGAATTTGGGTGCTATTTTCCTCAAAAGAAGGCATTCATGAGGTCGATTTGCAGTTTGACGATACCTCCAAGCCCTTCCTCTCTCCATCCTTACACCCGCCAGGAAGATCAACCCATTTGCTTTTTGCAGAGCACCAACTCAGCTGATACGAGTTTCCCTTTAGACTCCTCCACGGTCTTACTTCTTGCCTTCCCTTAAGGGAAAGGGTGAAACCGTTCTCCTCTACTGTCTTCTCCTAGAAGTCAACAGCGATCCCCTAAACTTACGAAGAAGTTTTTTCATGGTCCTCGGTCTCTTTGACCCGCATTTCACTAGACACGGTTTAGCCTTGATTTCCATGTCACTTTTCTCTGCCCTTCCTCCGTTTGTGGGTCCCCTTTCTCCTTTCGCAACTATAGGCACCGCCCACACTCCTGGCCTCTGCCCTAGAGGCTCCTCCTTCCATTCTCTTTGAAGATGAATTAGTCACTATTTGCCAGTGTTCACCTAACTTAGGGGCACGTCCCTCACATCTGAAGCCTCGGTCTAACTCTTAGCCCCACGTTTCAAACTTCCATCAGGATAATCTGCATTTGGAGTCCTTAACCTTCCCTGCCAGTCCAGCCTGCTCACTCGCCGATCTTAGGAAGGTTCTCGTTATTTCCTCCCTACCCCTCACCTGCCTCCATACCCCTCCGGAGAATACACCCTCTATATGTAACCCGTCTCGTCTCCCTCCACAGCTGATGGGTAAGGATCCATGAACACCCAACTCAGGAGCGAACCTGTATGGGTGGCCTGTGGCCTGTCAGCTCCTCGCTGTCAAGAATCTGAACTCAGCAGAGGACAAGAGTGTCCTCAAATGGCACGGTGGGATGAAAACCCAGAACATCTTGCTCCCGAGGCCGCCCAGCTTGATCCCTGTCCCGTGCTTTCCAAGGCGAGGGCGCTCAGCTCTCCCTGGCCTGCCGCGGCATACCCTGATTCTGATTCTTCCAGCAAATCGCAATTTAAAGCGACTTTGACAAAGGTTTCCGTAGCCATGAAATTTCTGACTGGATCGCACTCCATTTGCCTGCCCGTCCCAACTTCCCTTTCTGTGTCTTTGACGTCGCTGTTTGCCCAGGCTTCGAAAGGATACCCGTCGGAGGCATCTCGGAAATCATCCTTTCCTTCTCTGAAGCTTATCTGTCTTAATGTCCTGCGATCCCCTTCTCTGAGATTTTAGGTCCGTCTTTATACCAGCCCAGATCCCCAGTTCCAAGTGCGGCAAGGGGGCGAGCCCCAAAGCGGGAGTCCGTTTCGAACCTCCGCCCGTGTCTCCTCTGTTAGTGTCCTGTCTGCTAAGGCCAGTCACGTAGGCACCCCGGATTCCAGGAGTAGGGAAAAAGACCCCGTGTCTCGAGGGGAGGAGCTGCAGCGTCACGTTGCAAGGAAGCGAATGCAGAGAGGCGAAGAATTGCAAGCACGTTTATCCTCTACCGCGCTCAGCGTGAAGTGGGAGGGGATCTCATTAGTATTCCCTTCTCGTCCATTCTGTCCTGGGAACAGCCTCCCTCTCAGCTCCTTTCCCTTAATTCAGATTTTTCTTCTCAAATGTTAGGGGCAACTTCCCTCCCCTTTGAACTTTGCCCGAAGGATCCCCAAATAAGCGGCCCTCTGTCATTTCTGATGTCTGCTCCCTCCCTGCCTTCTCCCCATTTTCTGATCAGGTCTTGACCTCACATCTGTCTTCTGGATTGAAATGCCAATGGCCCACGGGATTTTCTTTATTTTTCGTATTCTTCTTTATGAAATCTATATTTATACTTGCCGTGTATCTTGACGTCCGTGCCTAGGCCGGTACTGAGCGTCCGGGAGGTGCCCGGTAGTACCTGTTGGTTATTTGCCCTCAAGGAATGACTCAGGATTCTCCTCAAAGCCGTTTTTCTCTTAAATTCATCTAGGTTTTAAAAAAATTAGGGGCACCTGAGTGGCTCAGTTGGTTGGGCATCCGACTTCGGCTCCGGTCATGATCTCGTAGTTTGTGGGTTCAAGCCCCGCATCGGGCTCTGTGCTGACAGCTCGGAGCCTGGAGCCTGCTTCGGATTCTGCGTCTCCCTCTCTCTCTGCCTGTCCTCTGCTCGTGCTCTGTCTCTGTCTCTTTCTCTCATAAATAAACATTTAAAAAAAATTTAAAAAATATATGCTCTCAGCACTCCTAAGGCGGTAGGGAAAGCTCAGACGGCGTGATAATTTCAGCTTCCTGACTCGGTGAGAGTCACAGCTGCCGCTGAAATATTTCTCCCAACCTTCGGCTCCGTGAAGCCTCGTGGGCTTCTTAGACAGTTTTTGTCCCCAGCCCCCCGGCCACATGGGCCACTCTTCCAGGCCCTTAGCTGTCACTCTCTAGGCTCGACGCCGAATTCCATGGTTGGCAGGCAGCATCCCTCACTCGTGACATGCCTTTTGAGAGAATCCCGTGAAAAACACCAATCTTCCAGGCCTTGACAAGGACAGTTCTGAGGACCACAGTCTGGAAGCACCCTTTGCCTGCTGGCTGCGAGTTTCTCCGGCGCCCCGCTCCAACAGCGGCTCGGGTCTGTGCTGCCAGGGGGCCTCCAGAGACAGGCTGGCATAAAACCACTCCTGCCTGATGAAAGCCTCCGCCCCAGTCAGGCCTCTCCTTGCCTGGATACTCCTCGCCTTCCCAGGCGTGCTTATCCAGGGCCCCGTTCCCCCAGTTTGTTTGGTACTGGAGTGTGTTCGTCTCTCGCGTCGCACGTCTGGCCGGTTCTCAGAAATACCTTCCGAAACCCGATAGGTGTCCCTTCTTCCATTTCCCTGTCCGGGAATTCAAAAACGAATCCAGGAAGCTCGAGTCCTATGTCGCCACTGATATTCTGTGTAGACCGCTCTCAAAAATAAGACCAGCCGCCAGCCACCAAAGCAAGGCTTAACTTCTAGACCCCTGGGGGCCATACGGAGTTATGGGTCAAGATCAAGGATGCTCTGCCGTTTGTGTTCCTGACACTGGGCGTTTATACTGACAGCTCCGTCTGATGATATAAGCAAGTACGTGCCTCTGGAAAGATGGAGAAGAGAGGATAAGGAAAGTGTATGTGTGTGTGTGTGTGTGTGTGTGTGTGTGTGTGTAAAGAACAGCAGGTTTCCCAGCCTAAGAAATTTTTCGGCGGCGGGACAGGATTTGCATGCCCGTCTGTGTCACAGAGACTCAGTCTGCGGCACGTCGTTGGGGTGCCGGCGTCTCAAATCACTGGCTGCGTGCAGCCTTGATGAGGCACCCGATTTACATATTCTCAATTTAATCTAAAGTAGGTACTAATTGATTAGTGTTGAATGTCTGCACGCTCTGATTATCTGTTCAGATCCTGAGGGGGGGAGGGAGGGGGACGAGCAAGGGATCTTTCTTCCGCGAGGAGGATTGTGTTTTCTCTGATCCAGGGAGCATGTATTTGCTCCACCCAGTGGCCCGGCGGCCCCCACCTCCAGCCTCTCCCCACCTGGACCCCCGATTGCTGAAAATAAACACCGCCGTCTCCAGCACTGGCTCTTTATGTCGTGGGATAAACTATTCTCTCTTCAGGTGTTTGGCATTTATCAAACAAATCTTTCGAAAATGCCTCCCAAGTGTCTATTACTGTCATCTCTGTAAAGGCGGGACCCCCGCAGGGCCTGAGAGTGCAGATGCCAGAGCCGGATGGCTGGATTTAATCCAGGCTCCGTTATGTCCCAGCTGCGTGACTCTGGGCGAGTTGCTAAACTTCTCTGAGCCTCGGTTTAGCCACCTACGAAAAGGGATTAAGAGCGGGCCCCACCTCACGGGGCCATCACGAAGATGAAACAAATTTGCACACGTGAAGTACCCAGCGGAGCATCGACCCATTATATGGTGCCGTCTCTACACAGTTCTGTGGAAGGTTTGCCAGGGGCAGAGGCAAAGATCTCGATTAAAGCCCCCTTGGGGAATTTTAGGGCTTCGTTCATCCTGGCCTTACCTCGTCTGCCCATCATCTCGGGCGTCGACAGTGGCAGGGAACGTGTGGAAGGAAGCGTGGATTGTGGGGCACCTGCGTGGCTCCGCCGGTAAAGCATCCAATTCTCGGTCTCGGCTCAGGTCACGATCTAGCGGTCTGTGGGTTCGAGCCCCGCGTCAGGCTCTGCGCTGACAGGGTGGAGCCTGCGTGGGATTCTCTCTCTCCTTCTCTCTCTCTCCCCCTCCCCCGCTCGTGCTCTCTGTCTCTCAAAATAAATAAATACTCTTAAAACATTAGAAAGAAAAAGAAAGGCTGGATCTTGCTACGGCACCATGTTAGCCAAGGGCCTTCTGGAAAGGCCTTTCCTGTCAGCTGGAGGTAAGGAGTAGGAAGCAGGGGAGGGGAGGATAACGGCGGTGGGTCGGTGAACAGTCACTGGATGCCTTCTGTGCACCAGGCTCCCCGTTGGTGCTGGTGACACAGACGTGGAGGCTGCGGCCTCTTCTCCGAAGGAGGGCCCCGCTGAGAGGCACGGCTCCCCGCCGCTCCGGTCAGACGTGTTACCTCCGTTCCTGTTCCTCTTTCTAGGGAAAGCCCTTCCTGGCCGCTTCATCCCAGCGCTGGCATCGGGCAGGGCAGGGCCCCGTCCAGAGACCCGTCCCGGCCTGTCCAGTGAAGGGCCGAGGACATCCTTGACTGGCCTGCCTGCCTCCTGGAGTCACTTATGACGACAGGCACGTGAGCAGAAACAGGCCCTCTGATACCATGACGGGTCGACGACCCAGCAGGCCGTAACGACAGGGAGGAGTGGAGTTAACCCTCGCGGGATTTCCTTCTCTCACCCGGAGAGTCGAGTGTCTCGGGAGAATGGCAAACCGGAGCGATTGGGCCAGGGCCATCCGGGACGTCACAGTGGGGAATTCCGATCAGTCAGGACGGCGTCGCCGGGAGAGAGCAGAGGGGAGAGAAGAGAGAACTTGTTCCAGAACTCGTTCCCGTGGCGGCGGAGCAAACCTCTCCAGACCTAGCGAGGCGAAGCAACAACAATTTTATATGTTCGCGGAGGCTCTGAGTCAGAAATTCAGACAAAGCCCGGCAGAGGTGGCTCGTCTCTGCCTCAGCTGGGAAAACTCGAAGCAAGAGTCTGGGATCATCTAGAAGCTTCTCCACGACATGTCTGGCACGTGGGTTAGGAGGATGCGAAGGCTGGGCTCAGCTGGGACTGTCAACAGGGAGCCCACACGAAGCCTGCCCACGTGGCCCGGGCTTTTCATAGCACAGAGGTTGAGTTTCGAGAAGGAACATCCCAAAAGACAGCGTCCAGAGAGCAGATGTCCCAAGAGCCCCAGACAGAAACTACGTGACTCCTTCTGGCCCGGCTCAGAAGTCCCATGGCGTTATTTCTGCTGCATTCTGTGGTTACCAGCGAGCCACCGAGGCTGGCTCACGCTCAAGGGGCGGGGAATCGGACTCCGTGGCCCCCTGGGGGAATGGCAGGTCCCACTGCGGAATCGCTTGTGGGGTGGGAACCTCCGGCACAGCCACCTTTGGAGAATCCCGTCCGCCACTGTAGTTAATAGCTGCGACTCTGGGGACCCACCCGGTTTCATTTCCTGGCCCGACACACACTAGCTGTGTAACCTCGGGCATTTCTTCACCACTCTGTGCCTCAGCTTCCACGTGAGAGGAATTGGAATCCTAATTCTGTTCTCATAGGGCTATCGTGAGAATTCACGCTGCGATGTGTGCACAGCGTTAGCAGAGTGCCTGATGCATGGCAAGCGCCCACGTCTCGCCTCAACTGAGCCCTGCGGAGGCGACTGCTCGAGACCAGCCTCGCATATGACACATCTCCTTGGGCCCATCCTAGGTGAGAAGGTGAGCCACGCAGTTCCCACCCCGGGCCACATGCCAGCCTAGAACCCACCCACAATTACCAGGGACGACAGAGACTAAACACTGGGGCACGTCGCTTCACAGCTCACGAGGCACTGCCATGCCCCTCCTTCATTTCATCCTCCAGGCAAGTCACTGGGGCACACGAGACTCTCATTTTACAAGATGGGACTTACCCAAGGTCAGCTTAGTGATCTCAAGGTCACTGCTAAGTTCCGAAAGGGAACATACAATTGAGTTAGAAGGTAATTAATTTGAAAAGTGCTCCGAAGCCTTACTAGAAATGGGTCAAATTTCCAATAGCCGTGGAATGGCGCAGCCAGGGCGGGCAGGTGAGGGCCACCCACAAGAGGGGCCCTGACCGTGCCACCGTCCTCCAAAGAGCTCAAAGGCATTCCTGTGAAACGCCCCATAATGCTTTTCAAATTTCCCAGCTAGTCATTCAGCCAAACAGCACCTTTTGCTCTGAGGATTCGGAATTCCCTAATCACCCCCGCTCCTGAAAACCAAAAACCTAGCAGGTGTCCCAAGAGCCCCAGTGTCGGCCTTCCGTGTCTTCCTTCAGATTTCGGTCCACCCATGTCAACATCAAATGCACAAATGCTGGGAAGGCATTGTAAATCCTGCCTTTCTGGGGTTTTCCATTTATGTGACAGGAGGAAGGATGGCGCTTTCATCCACTTTTGGAAACAAACCAAAACACCCATAAATATTCAAGCTTATGATATTGACTTAGAGCTCAGTTAGAGCCCAGGCTGCAGCCGGTTCCTGATTATCCATGTGTGACTTATCCACAGCTAATTTTAAAACTCAAAATGACTTCCTCCGAACTTGCAGCGCACCCTGGGCCCCCTCTGCGGGTGTCGGCCCGGGGGCGCAGGGAGATGAGGCGGAACTGTGGCGGGCCGAGGGTCTGACGACCCAGCTGCTGCTTTCGACACAACTCCTGATCCGCCGTGTGACCTCGAGTACGTGTCTTTACCTCCTGGCACCTCCCAGGTCTTTCAGCTGTAAAATGAAGAAGCTTGGCCTCATGCTTTCTAAGATCCTCTTGCTCTAAAATTCCATGGGGTAGCAAAGTAGTCAAACAAAATGAAAAGGCTAGTTGGCGGCAAAGGTGCTGCGTTGAAACCGGCGGCCCAGACGACCCGTATTCCAGGTGAGACGGTGTGGAGCTGAGAATCAGTGAGTGACAGATCCAAGCCAAGCTCCTGAGACGCCAATGATTATTTCATCCATCCCAAGGCCGCAGATTCAAGATCTTTGTGTTTTCCAAATTATGATTCTCCTCAATGAGCACAGATAGTCAAAGACTTGAACTTGGATGTGGAAAAGACTCTTCCTATATTTTTTTCACAACCTTGGCCTTCCCGTCTAACAGAGCCACCAGAGCTACGTGTCTGCAGGAGTCAAGGTCACTGTCCGCTGCCCCGCCCCAGTAAAGCCCAGTGGGGGAGACCAGCAGGATTCCCTTCTCATCCCCTCCTCCCTCTCCACCCTTCTCCATTCCTGGGGACCGGAAAGATCGCCTCAGTCTTTCAAGGGAGAAATCTCTGGAGTCTTCTTACTCCCTTGCCTCCAGCTTGGCCCCCAGACCCAGGCTTTCTTTATAGCAGGAAGGAAGCATGGCGGAGCGAGATGGGGAAGGGACTTCCAAGCAGGGACGAGCGCAGACACGGTGGGCCCCCGTCACCATGCCCTCTGACCAAACGTGTCTCAGGTGCACGTTCTAGGCCTGGCACCTGGGTGATCAAGAACAGCCGCTCATTTAGCTCGCAAGGAAATCTTGGGTTTGAGGAAGAGTAGGGTGAGGACGTGCGTGAGCATGGTTTTCACAAAGTATTGCAGGTGCTATTAAAGAAAGGTGTGCGGGATCAGGTGGGGGCGGGGATGGGAGAGGAGACAGAGGAGGAAGTGTCAGCGTCATCCAGGGGAGGGATTATCAGGAGACACTGCCTGGAGAAGGTGGCTCTTGGTCCTTGAGTGGAAGCAGCAGCATCTTCGCTGATGGTTCAGCTCTTCAGAAGCATAGCCGTGCTGGTTCTGTGGCTCAGTGTGATCAAGGGTTAAGTGGCACTGGGTGGGGGGGTGGCCTGCAAGCCCAAGGACTCCTCGTATCGCTTCTGTGGGAGAAGGCATCGTATGTGTTAAACAACTCGTAAACCATCTTTAGAACTCCGAGCCTTCGTTAGAGGCATACCGTGGGTGTTGTGCAGGAAGAGACCGTTGGGTACCTTCCCGGCACGTGGTATGACCTTGCGAAACCACGATGCAGTTGGCGCTGGATGCTTTGAGGTCTCAACAAGTGCTTTCCTGTTTAGGGCCCACGTCTGATCTCCAGCGAGCTGCAGTTCGCTCAGGATGAACAACGGACGAAAGAGCGTACTTGGTGGAAGTTTTGTAACCCAAGAAAATCTGAGGAGGGAACCTCCCCAAGGCCTATTTGTGGGTTTGTTTCCGATCCCTCTGGTGGCCGAGTCACATCTGCATGGGAAGCAGCCACACCCTGTCTTGTTCAAGAAGCCGGGAGCCCCGGCATCTTGGCCATATTTGCATGGACAGATGTATGAAGGCTCGGCATCCTGTTTTGGTCTGGGTTTTAACTCGCTCTTGGTTTTGGCGTTGGGAAACTCATGATTTACGTTAATGTACCTTATTCTCCTTGTGCTCGGCACGCGCTTTATACCATATAGCCTTGTGACCCTTCAGAGAATCATAGATGGCAAGCTCCTGTTCTACTTAGGCTGTTTCGAGTTTCAAGAAGCAACCGCTGAGTAAAGTTACCTCAAGATCGCTTCAGCAGGGTAAGGATACTTGTGACCAGGAGATGCTACGTGGCTAGACCTCGGGAAGTGCAGAGAGTTGACAAAAGGCTCTGATGCTAGTGAATACATAACCCTTAGAAACAGGGGTTCGTGGGCTCAACACACTCCCACCTTGGTTCCATTCCTCTCTATGGCCTTTCTTGTCATCTACTAACCCCTCCCTTACAGCTTTTGCTTGCTCACCTTCCCTTCTCCCTCATAACGTTGACCTCCGTGGAACCCATCTGGTCCTATGTGACTTCTCCGTGTGTGACGACCCTTCAGCTCTAGATCTCTTTGCAGATGGATGCCTTCTCTTGGCATTTCCCCAGTTTATATTTAATAGAGAGGGATTATGGTCTTCCAGGCTAATCTCTTAGAAGCAAGCCACTTTCAGGTCAGGGATCTACCCCGGCTGTGGGCAGACTGGTCTTTCTATCGGTCGAAGGCATGGTAACCACCATAATTAAAATATATAGTACTCACCTAAAGGGGAACTTTGAATTCCTCTCGGTCATCATATGAGAGAATCGGCACCCTTGAGAGCTGATGAGACTTACCTGATGTTACACGTATAACCAAGGAGTGCTGGCGCTAGGATGAGACTCACATTCTACTGCAGTCTGCTGACGCCATCTTGACACTAATCCGTGCCATCTTCCATGTTTGTGTGGTAGGAATGTTCCCATACATGGATGTCTTCTTGCTCACCTAACGTGCTTGCAGTTTGGGGACAGACAGTCTTCCCGTTTCTGCCTCCTTCCTTTTCCCCACCTCCTGCTAAGACATCTACTATAGGACCCATACCAGTGGCAGAATGCTGCTGAAGGCGAAGGTATTTAAAGTTAGCTCCTTCTAATAGCATTCGTATCTATTAGAACTCATGGCTGGTCTATGTGCCAATGATTTCAATGTCGCTAAATTCGGACTAAGATTGACAGTGAAATGTCTTGCTTGCCAAGTGAGATTCATTCATAGAAGGAGAATTATGCAGTCAGCTTCAAATGAAGACACTTGACAAATGAACCACATTCCAAGTTGGCCTTACCAAAATTGGTAAGGCCAACTTGCAATGTAGGTAAGTTGTCAGTTGAAATATTTCTCTTTGGCTGAAGATATTAGGATGCCATTTTTGTGTGGCAAAATTTAGGACTTCAGGTAGATACTTTCAAGAGGTTGGGCTTGAATTTAGATTTAAAAGTCTACACTACTGGGGGCCTGGGTGGGTCAGTAGGTTAAGCTTCCGGCTCTTGATTTCGGCTCAGGTCGTGATCTCACGGTTCGTGAGATTGAGCCCCACGTCGGGCTCTGCACCGAAAGCGTGGGGCCTGCTTGGGATTCTCTCTCTCCCTTTGTCTCTCCACCCCTCCCCCACCCATGCTCTCTCTTTCTCTCCCAAAATGAGCAAATAAACATTTTAAAAAGTCTACAGTCCTTATGGCTTTTCCAAGACTTGCTTCCTGGAAAAGAAACTCTAAGAAAATCCTGCTATCACAATCACCTCGCCAAATTCATTCGTACTGCTGGAAGGCTGTGGGTAGCTCAGTGGGATTTTGAAATAGGAGAGCGGAGCCATGGTCGTATTCACTCAGGCTTAGCAGGTTGACGTGCCTCAATGAACCACCCACACGGTCATTTGTTCATACGTTTATTGTTTGCTGAAAGGCTACTATAGGAAAAGCACTGTGCCGGGTATAGGAGGATGAAGGAGACTTGCCTACAAGGAACATACAATCTAGTTAGGAATACAGACAAGGAAAGAGAATTATGATGCCGGACCCGAGGAGCTCAGACATACATATCAATGCGAAATCGTCTGGCTCCTCTGCGGTATGACTGACTTGGTTGTAATCCCATCAACCCTCTGATAACACTGTCCAGACGTCATGACCTCATAAGCAGATGCTCCTCATTCTGGATGTCAATTTCCCTTGCACGGACATTGCAGTAATTATGTTATATTTGGTTAAGCCTCATCTCTTGAGATCTGCAAAGTAAGGGATGTTCTTTTCTGAAAACCTGAGGTCATTCCCAGAGCAGATACCCCAGGAAGGGTGAGTCCTCGGACAGGGACCCAGGACTCCTGGAGGAGCCTCAGATGGAGAGAAAGCTCAGCGTCTCTCTTGCCTTATGCTTGGAAGCATCTGGACGTCTGAGCTAGGATGCTAGGAAACAGGATTTAGAAGTCATAAAAAAGCAAGAAATCTAAGAAAAGAGGGCCCCAAGAAAGATTTCTTCTTCTTCCTAGATCCTCCACAGTCAGGGAAAGACAAATGAGCCTCCGAAAGCAGTGTATGCTTTGCATTGTGAAGTGTCATAGTACTCTCTCTTTAAAGCCCCTTGAGCAGCCTCCGACTGAGTGCTCATCCAAGGCTGCTCAGGAAGCACCTGCAGCAGGTCTCCCAGGGGGCACTGGATAAGCCTGCAGATTCCTGGGCCCCACTTCGGCTCTGTGCCTCTGAATCTGAATGGAGAGGGAGACAGAGTTTGCGTTTTGGTAAGGCCCCTCTATTTGAGGTCCCCAGGTCTTCTTGTCAGTGAGGTCTTCTGTAAAGGTTTAAGAATCGGTTTAAGGGGCACCCGAGTGGTTCAATCAAGCTAAGTGTCCGACTTCAGCTCAGGTCATGAGCTCGCGGTTCATGGGGTCGAGCCTCCCATCGGGCTGTCTACGCATCGGGCTGTCTGCTGTCCACACAGAGCCCACTTCGGATCCTCTGTCTCCCTCTCTCTCTGCCCCTCCCCTGCTTCCCTCTCTCTCTGCCCCTCCCCTGCTTGCACTCTCTCTCTCTCTCTCTCTCTCTCTCTCTCTCTCTCTTTCTCTCTCTCTCTCTCTCTCTCAAAAGTAAATAAACATTTAAAAACATTTTAAATAAAATTTTATTTTTTTAATTTTTTTTAACGTTTATTTATTTTTGAGAGACATAGAGACAGAGTATGAGCAGGGGAGGGGCAGAGAGAGAGGGAGACCCAGAATCTGAAGCAGGCTCCAGACTCCGAGCTGTCAGCACAGAGCCCGATGCGGGGCTCGAACTCACAAACTACGAGATCATGACCGGAGCCGAAGTCGGATGCCCAACCAACTGTGCCACCCAGGCGCCCCTAAATAAAATTATAAAAAAAAAGGTTTAATATGGTCCAATTCTTACTGCTCATCAAGAAATGTGTCTTCCTGTATCATACGTGAAGATGCTAGGTTTCAGAATCACCTAGATTTGTTCTTTATCACCTAGACTCTGGCATTCCTTTACAACATCTCCCTTCTCACAACGTCCCTCTATCATTCAGTTATTCTAGATCAGCGGTTGACACCGTGAGACACCATGTCCCATCCACTAGGATGGCTTTAATTAAAAAGACAGAAAGTAATGAGTATTGATGAGGATGTAGAGAAATTACGACCCTCACGCGTTGTTGGTATGCAGTCACTTTGGAAAAATCAAGTAGTCACTTTGGAAAACAGTTTGAAAGTTCCTCAAGGAGTTAAACATAGAGTTACCCTATGGGCCAGCCATTCTACTCCCAGGTATGTGCTCAAGAGTCATGAACACATGCTCCCACAAAACCTGTAGACAAACGTTCACAGTAGCCCGAAAGGGAAACAACCCAAATGTTCATCGGCCGATGAATGGATGAGCAAAATGTGGTCTGTCCATACCACGGAATATTATTCTGCCGTAAAAAGGAATGAAATCTGCTCTATCATAGATGACCTTTAAAAACATTAGGCTAAGTGAAAGGAACCAGTTACAAAAGGCCACATGTTGTGGGAGGGATGTGTGAAATAGATGAAGGGGAGAAAGAAAGAAAAAAGAGGCCACATATTGTATGATTTCATTGATATGAAATGTCCAAAATCGTCAAGCCTATAGAGACAGAGGGATTAGTGGCTGCCAGAGGCTGAGGGCAAGGGGTTAGGGAGGTAATGGGGAAGGACTGATAATGGATATGGGGCTTCTTCCCAGAGTGATGAAAATACTAAAATTAGATAATGGCGGTAGTTACAAAACTGTAAATATATAACAATATGTAAATTATATTTCAATAAAGTCGTTTTAAAAATTTTTAATGTTTATTTTTGAGAGAGAGAGACAGAGCATGAGCAGGGGAGGGGCAGAAAGAGAGAGAGACACAGAGTCCGAAGCAGGCTCCAGGCTCTGAGCTGTCAGCACAGAGCCCAATGCGGGCCTCGAACCCACCAACGGTGAGATGGTGACCTGAGCCAAAGTCGGACGCTCAACCGACTGAGCTACCCAGGCGCCCCTCAGTAAAGTTGTTATAAAGCGGAGCGGAAACCGCTCAGATTGGTCCGCAAAAAGGGTCGATTCCACATTCGGAACATGCTCCCGCATCCACAGTGTTATCCTTTGGCGACAAAGTGTATCATTGGAACGACTTGTCTAACAATAGAAGGCATACTGTATTTATTTATATCCTCACACAGCTTGGAACACAGTGAGTTATAATTGAAAGGTTTTGATTTCTTTGTCTGGGAGAGAGAAATTCCTCTTTTCTTCCCTATCAAAAATACTCACTATCTTGGGTATCTAGCACAGCTTCATGTACCCCATAACTCAGTCTAGTCTTGTAGATTAAAGTGGTAAAGTCTCCCAAAGTGCTAAATTGTTTCTGTTGAAAAACAAAGCAAAGCATAGTCTAAATTCATTTAGGACATCCATTGAAAGAGGCTTGCATTGTTTACAGATTTGCATCTGTTTTGCATACAAAGAGCTTTTATACCAAGGCCAACAGTTTTCGATTTCTTTCCTTATCGTGGAGCCTTTCCCGAATCCACGGCCCTGAGAAAACAGAGTTTAGTGAATAAATGTAGACCAGCAAGTTCCTTTTATTTTTGTTGATATCATATGATGCCGAGATTCCCATCAACTGTTTCCCCATCAGAGATATTACAGACTAATTTCTATCGCTTCTCCACAGTAAATATGGAATGGCTTGTGATCAAAAACATTTTACAGAAATAACACAACCAATTCAGAAGAAAGAACAACATTGCCATATACGGATGCAAGCATGAAAACATTCACATTTGGGGGAGGATTAAAGGCTCAATAGAATGGAAAAGAAAAGATACAGCAATGTCAATCTCATGTCTGCTTCTGAATCTGAAAAGAGACGCTAGTACAGAAGAGGTATAAATTGCTCAGTTGGTTTTCATTACACATGGCCTCAGTGGACGGGCAAAACCAAACGAGAGCCCACAGCTGGACTGGGGTTTATCAATGGCTTTGGATCACTGTGCCATTTTCCAGCCTAATCTCCAGCCCCAGGAGACAGGGGCTCTTTCTCTGAGAAGTCTTCCTTCTCTCAAGCAAAAGCGGTCTTTTTCTGTAATTCTACCATTAAAAACTAGTAACTTTTAGGTCTTTAAGGGTTTTCCCACTTACCGGAGTCCCCTATTAAAGTACAGATTTCCTGACAGCCTCAGCGCGCAGGCAGTTTTGTGCCCCGAGAGATGGAGCACAGAAAATATACAAGATCCCGGTGGGTTTGTCACGAGACAGCACTTTCCTCTCAGACTTCGGGCTACCCTGACATCCCTTGAATGTGCAGCTCCTTGACAGTCCCAGTCCGTGGTAAAAGGGAGTAATTTCTGGGGAGCCGTCTTGAGGGAATCTCCTCAGACAGTTGTCACAAGTGATAGATGTGACCTGAGTCCTCTGTGGCCGGCGTCGTGTGAAAATGAAGGATCTAACTGTGCTCAGGTGACTCTGGCTTAAGATTCCACCATTGAAGCCGATGAAATAATCAAGAGTGGCATCTTTGTAAATTTAATTAACAATTTATTAAGCAATAATTGGCATTTTAAAAGGCCATTTTAGAGGTGATTAAAAGCCACAGAGTCAGGCTTTTTATAAACCTCTCTATCTCGTGCCAAATGAACAGCAACTTAAGCAAAAGTATCTTATAAGTCTTAAGATTTTATGATTCTTTCTTCTCCAGTCTCTCGTGCTATATTTCTCTCACTCATCTTCAATTTATCCCCTATCTGCACCTTTTCTGCCTCTTTTCTTTTTTTCTGGAGACTGCTTTGGTCATAAGGCTTTTCTTACTTTCATATTGAATTGTTTTTCTAGCTTCCCTTCCCTCTCTGCCGCTTCTGTCCTTCCTCTGCTCACTCTTTCAATTTAAATAACGTAATATGAAGCAAATATATTTAGAAAGAGTGGTTTAATAAAGTCTTTTTTCCCCCTTAACTTTTGAGATTGTATATTTTAGCTCTAGAATTTTTATTTGGTGCTTTTCATAGTTTCTATGCTAAGATCTTCTGTCTTTTCACTTATGGCAAGCATATTTTCCTTCAAGTCACTGAGCATAGTTATACTAGCTAGTTTTAAATCCTTGCTTGCCAGTTCTAACATCTGAGTTGTCTTAAGGTTAATCTTCGTTGATTCTCTTTTCTCTGAAAAATGAGTCACATTTTCCTGCTTCTGCTACATATGTCAAGTAATTTTGGATTGCATCCTGGACATTGTGAATGTTATGGGGACTCTGGATTCTGTTATATTCCTCCAAAGAGCGCTTCTCTTTTCCAGTAAGCAATTAAATTGTTTGGCCTCAAACTGCAAGCTCTATCTCAGGGGGCAGTTCAAATCTCAATATAATTATTTTGTCCTTAGCTGGAACACTTTGTCTCTCTCCTGTGCATGTGGTTCAGAGGTCAGCTGGAGATTTAAGCAAAGGATTTACCCAGAATTTAGAGTTCCTCTTCTCTGGGTCGCTCTTTTCTAGGCACATTCCAGCAGCTGTGGGTATGCATTGCCCCAAGCATGTGGGTCTGGAAAGACTAGATTTTTCTATAGGAGTTTTAGCGGCAGTGTTGCTTGTTGCAGGGTTGACTATAACCTAACCTCTGACTAAAAGCTAGAAAAAGGAGAAGCTCATCCCGTGTTTTTTTCTGCTTCCCAAGATTGATGCCCCTGCAGGATCTGCTTATCTGTGCTCACCTTCCAGAGCCTTCCAGTAGCTCTTTTTTGTGTTTTGTCCAGAGTTTATAGCTGTTATCTATGGGAGGATTAGTCTAGTAGGAGCTTACTCACTTACACTGGGATCAGAACCACCCTTTCTTGATTTTTGAAATTATCTGAATTCAACTTTTCCTATGTCTTTCTCTAAAAGAATTCTAATTTACGTTGCAGGTCAGAGCCTTTGATCGATTGTGTGTGTGTGGGGGGGGAGGGGTCAATGACCTTCAACTGAGAGACAACTCTACAGCCCAATCACAAGGAAAGTTGTGACATCCAGCCTCACGTCAATTTACTCAACAAAATTTATTGTCCTCTTATGAGAAAAACCCTAGGTTGCCTGTTGTGGCTGTCTAGGGACCATCCTTGAACTTCGTGGGAGGAGGGCAAAACTGACTGTCGCCAAGATGATATGGCCAAGAGGAAATAAGATCTTCCTACCTTTGAGAAACACTGATTCTGTAGTGGGTAATCATTTTACAAATGCTCTCTTGTTTAACCCGCATAACTCTGCCGGGTGGATATTATTGTTCACTTTTTATAGATGAGAGAAGCGAAGCTCAAAGGCTGCACAGCTGGTAATTTTCATAGGCTTTTAATAAAAAAAAATGAGTCAATGCTAACAAAAATAGGTTAGTCATCATACCATGTTCTCAAAAGTAATATTAATGACGATAATAAAAATAACAATATCTAAGTGCCGCTTTTCCTCTTAGGAAAAAGGGATTGTGACTCAGTATGGCCCCTGACTTTTGACTGACAAGGTTCTATAAATGCTAAGTATAGTTTTCTATTAAGATTGAAACCTACGAGAAAAAAGCCGTGGGCTGACCCATCTTCAAAGTGTCCATTTAAGATTATTTTCTGTCAGCCAGGTGGCTAATGGGCTGTGTTAGACAATGGATAGATATTGTATTCTGTGCGAAACCATAGAATTGGAGAAAAAAGAGCAATTCCACATTTATTTGGCTTGTCTACTGCCCGGGAGCCCAAGCTGCAGAGAACATTTATTTCATTTTAACAAATGGATGGCACCTCCCTGTTTTAGGCTGGAAGAAAACCTCTGCTCTGGCCTCAGTGTGAACGGGGGCATCGGTGATAGAATATCCAGTGTGAGTCATTGTCCCCACACTGGGCAAAAATAGTTAAAGCATTCCGGGGCAATTCTAAGGGAACATGTTCAGTTAATGGTAGGTTTGTCTAATACTGGATTTAAAAAAAAAAAAAATATTGACTGCTTCATGTTTTACAAAGGGAACTTGCAGACAACAGAAAGTGAGCTCCCTGTTGAATTAAATAATGACTGCTAAGAGATGAGAACACAAGAAGAGATGTTTAAAGCACAGTTGGAAGAAGGAAGTGAATAGCCTGACTTAAACAACGGGCAGTAGCTGCAGCCCAGGCAGTTGGGGAGACTGGGGAAAACGTTGGTTTTCAAGTCCCGACCCACTCTGTCATGGAAGCACTGTGGCCTGTAGGGTTGCCTCTCCCCTCCCAGTTCTGAAGCCCATTTTGTCGTTAGTCATTTGACGTCGCGGGAGTCATTTTGCCCCTCGGAACGTCAGTTTCCTCACCAGCACCGCGAGCTGATGGGGTTACGTTATCTCCTAAGTCCCTTGTAGCATCGCCTTGTAAATATCCAAGACGCTAGCTCTCCTTCCTCGCCCCGATCTTTCCCCACGTTCTCCAAGAGTCGAGAACTTCACTTGTGGGAAGGCAAAATGACATGGGAGTAGATTGGACACTTGAAACTTTTGAATCAGAATGGAAACAAACCACAATAAAAGCTCACCTGAACTAGAAAGTAGATGGCAGGTGATAAGTGAATAGACTTTGGCCTACTCTCTGACTGTAAACTTTCCTACACTTTCATGTGCAACTAACAGTGCACTTTAAATATCTACAATGAGTTCTGACAGAGAAGAGCGGGCAGCTCAAATAATGAAGGTCAGCAACTAATGCCCAAATCCTACTGCTTTCGAATGTGCTCAAAGACAGCCTCAGATGCATGAAGAGGAACAAACACATTTGTCACACCCATGACCCTGTCAGTAGCAGGCTGGGCCAGTGGTGGACATGGCTGGAAGCCAAAGGTCAAATAGACCCAGAGGGAAGGACACACGATTTGGGGAGGTCCCAGTGTGACCTCGATGGAATAGATGCAATGAGCAGTTCAGGCTTAAAAGCCTAAAGGGCTGAGATCATGGATTGCTTTTGAACCATTTTAGCTTTGAGATGCTTCGGAGGTAAAGGAACTGGAAGTACCAGAGAAAAGAGACAAGGGTGTTTGTTTGTTTCCTGAGGAAATGGTATTTTTCAGAATATTTCTAGAATATTCCTGTCTCTCTCTCTCTCTCTCTCTCTTTTTTTTTTTTTTTTTTTTTTGGCTTTCTAAGGGATAGATGAGTCCTCTCTCTAGCCACAGTGAGGGAGTGAATGACTCAAAACCCACTAACTGAAAGACACTAAACAGACATGAAAGAAGAAGGAAAAAGAGAAGAGAGGGAGGCGAGAGAAGAAGAAGGCAAAGCGAGCGAGCCTAGTGGTAGAGCCCCTCTGGGGTTTCAAAGAGGGCAGCAAACCCTAGCAATGACGTCGCTGGTCAGATCATGAATTACTGGTCGAAGCATTCTCTATATCACATGTATGTCTTTGGTGCTCCCCAAAACAGACCTTGAGACGAGACTTGACCGTAGATGCCACATAGCTCAAGTGAGGGGTTGGGAAAAGCAAGACAGGAAAAAGAGGTCAATAACAGATACGTCATGAGTGGTTCATCCCCGTGGGCACCCGGAGCCCCGGCCCCTAGAAACGCTCTGAGAAACCACCAGTTTCCTAGGACCGCCGTAACAAATCGCCATAAACTTGGTGGGTTAAAACAACGGAGCTGTGTTCTCTCACAGTTCTGGAAGCCAGAAGTCTGAAGTCAAGGCGTCAGCAGGATGGGTTCCTTCTGGAGTCTCTGAGGGCAGATGTGTTTTGTGACTCTCTCCTGGCTTCTGGTGGTCGCTGGTAATCCTTGGCTTGTAGATTCATCACTCTTCGCTCGGCCTCTGACTTCATGTCACCTTCTCCTCTGTCTTGTCTTCTCTTCTTTTACAACACCCTTGTCATGGGAGTTAAGACCCATCCTAATCTAGGATGGCCTCATCTCAAAATTCTTAATTACGTCTGCAAAGACCCTTTTTCTAAATAAGGTCATACTCCCAGGTTATAGTTGAACGTATCTTTGGGGCAGGCCACCATTAATCCCACTCCAGTCCCCCTTTAGAATTGCCCCACTGAGGAAGCTTGAATATGCAGTCCACTTACTCTGACCCCCTGTTGGTTTTAAAGGTTGCCCCATCGAGGAGATCAGATCTCTGGCCCTTCTGGGCTGTCCTTGCTCGGGGCCCGGTAAGTGCCTTTGGTGCTGGTGAAATCCCCAAGCCAGAGATGCAGAGATTGTGGGTGCTGTAAGTGGGCCTCAGCAAGGAATGCAGAGGTTAGTTAAATCCTTAGGGATTGGGAAGGAATTTCCTGAATTCCAGTCATTGGCAAAGATCCCCAACTATCTAAGGGCACAGAGGCAGACTCCATCCCTGGGGAAGATCAGGGGATAGCAAAAGGCGGACAGGGTAGCGAGGGCCCAAATAGATAACCTCGGGTTTAGTAGGAATTTGTTCCAAGGGAAGGGAGAGGAAGCAAGAAAATAGCTAACGGAAAATAAAGCTGGAGTCCTGGGCAAGATTCCAGTCCTGCCGGCTAACTCAAGTGCCTGGAAGGGGAAGAGTCAGCAGAACAGCCCCGTGGCCTCACAGGGCCTTGAGCTGATCTGAACACCAGGTCTGGTCAGCGTCAAAGGCAGCTCAGGAAGGATTGGTTGGTCCTTAATGTGACAGGATGCCAAGTCCCACTGGAATGGAAGGCGGCCACCGCGGAGATATTTGCAGCCTCTAGCAGGGCTTTTGCTGGTGGGCCTGCTGGGGGAAGCTCTAGGAAGAAGGCGAAGGTAGTATTTGAGGCCGCCACGGTCCAGAGCTGTCCAGGCTAAAATAGGATTTAGCGTTTCTGGTTTACATTTTCTCTGTATTGTTCATAGAGGAACATTATTCAATACTTCTTGTTTGTTTTCAGTTCCAGTTTAAGGATCCTAAAAATGTAGTGTTTGTAAATGGTGGCAATGCTAACTGCTGCGAGATACAAGCTGCAACATTCGTAATACTCGGACATGGAAGAAAATCATTTCTAGCTCACTCGAAGTCTGAAAGTGTTCTCCCTGACTGATGAGAGGGTTCCTTCCAAAGGGCTTCAGAAACCCAGGTTCCTTCCGCCTCATGGCTCTGCCATTTTCACCCACGGTTTCCAAGGTCACTCCTCTATATCAAACTCAGATTAGCGTGAACAGTTTATATGGCCCCTGTAAGATGTCTGTAGGGGCAGAGCCCAGAAGCGACACACGTGGTGTCTCTCCTGCTTCGTAGTCTAGACTTGAGTTATGCAGCCTCCCTTCACTTCAAGAGAGCCTGAGAAATGTGGCCACGTGCCCAGGAAGGAGAGGGAAGGAGACTTGGAAACAGCAAGCCCGTTCGTGTCGCTCCTAAGTAATGAGCGTCAGGGCACCGCGCTAGTGTCCAGGCAGGAGCGGGGACCACAGAACCCACCGGGTTTCCCTGCAGGTGGGACCTGGGGGGGGGTAGCTCACCTCTGCTCCATGTGATATTGGCTAGGCTCGCTCGCATGGCTGCAGCGCCCGGCGATGAGTCGGAAAATCCCAGACAGCCTTACTCATGTGCCCTGAATCTTGGTTCTAGCTGGGGGCTCGGACACCGCAGCCTCCCTCCTCGACGGCCTCTCTCCCTAACTTGGGGGCCTGGACGTCTTTGCATGGTGAGTCAAGGTACAGAACAAAAGCAGAAAGCTGTCGGGCCTCTTCAAGCCTGGGCCCCGGAACCGGCGCGGTGTTCCTTGCGGCATGGTCAGTGCCCGTCATACGGGCCGGTCCAGATTCGAGAGGAGGGGAAATAGACTTCACCCCTGGGCGGGAGTTCCGTCATGTCTGGCAACCTACCGCAATGCCCGAAGAGTGAAAGTTAACCTAAGCAGCAGGCCACAGGAAGGGACCCAGCTCCGCCGCTAGTGAGCCTAAGAAAGGATGGTGGCGGGCAGCAGGGCGATGCCTTCATATTTGGGAGAAAAGGTAACAGAAGAGTCTGGAAGCAAGTGACAGTGGCACGCACTGCCACGGGGACTGGCATTACAGATATTACTTTCGATCCTTGGCAGGCCTGGCGGGAAGGGTTGGGTCAGGGGCTCCAAGATCGGGTTGAGAACCCCCATGCGTGCGTTTAACAACGCGCCCCAAGAGGACTCCTCCGACCCTCGCGTAACAGCTTATGTAGCTTTCCGTGACGCTCTGTCTGCATTTTAAGGTCTTTGAAGGTTGGCGTGGGTCTTATTCGCTGACGTGACCCCAGCACTTAGCACAGTGGGCGTCACGTAGTGGCTATGTAATGAATGTTTGTAGAACGCTCTGTATGGCAAGGCCTGTGGAGCTCAGCATGTTTTTGGCATGGCCGCCCTTCCATTAGCCTCGACAAGAGCCAAAATAGGCCTGCAGAAGGGTTCACGGAGCTCTGCGGTCTCCTGGTGTCCTCGCTGCTTGCCCTTCTATGATACGTACCCAGCCACATCCCTCAAGAAGGGGGCCACGATTACAACAAGCCACTCGGCGTCCCCCCAGAGACCACGAGGGCCTGTCCCATCACGCCCCATGTCCCCATAGACAAGATTGTCTACCCCCAGCGGTCCCGTCACCCCAGGCCTCTCCTCCCTAGGAGCCCGCTCTCCAAATGGCTCTGAATTTCCCCCCAAGCTGACTCAGACTCCCACCTGGCCTCTTCCCCTCTGCCCTCCAGAACATGAGATCTTCATCCACACAGTCACTTCCGTTCTCAAGCCCTTCTCTGAACCTCTAATGGGGGAGGGGGAGGGACTCGAAGAAAGATCAAGGGTCGGTTTCTTAGTGGAGAAGTTGTGCTGCCAAGCGGGTGACCGACTGGCTCTGTTGCAGAGTCCAGGCTCCAGGAGATGAGGTACAGGGAAAGGGAAACGGAGCAGGGCATTTAAAGCCAAAATAGTGAGAATGCCTCTCTCCCATATTAGAAAAGTAAACTCAGCGCTGCTGACTGGCCGGCGATAGCCAGGCGTGTTACCCAGGCGAGGCCCAGGAGAGACGGCCGTGGTCCAGTGCGCTTGCCGGTGACTGGCTGGTATTAGGCCGCCCCGCTGCCTGTGCTACAGGCACGTGCCCGACTTAGGGTTAGGGCGCGCAGACAGGACAGCAGGGGTCATCAGGTTAGGGACTGTCACTGCTTCCCTTCACTTTTTGCCTGAGTCCTGTCTGAATCCCGAGCCCTTGAAAGGAGTGGCGTTTTTCCTATCACCCCACCGCAACTAAACCTCATGAGTCCCTGCAGCCTGAGGAGGGATAAATGGTCCCCCGGCTCCTCATTGCTCCTCCCAGGTCATGCTGTCGCCCCCTCCTCCCTAAAGCACCCAGACCCTTGGGAGGCAATTCTCATAGACCTCACCCCCCATTTCCGCTCTATGCTAGTTCAGGCCCTCGGAGATGCTGACAGCAAGACAAGATTAGATGTACAAGGGATTTATCGGAGAAACCAACCTCAGGGGGTTGGGGTGGGGAATGGAGAGGTAGCCGGAGGAGGCAGAGAGATCCGTCGGAGCGTGACGCAGATCTAGCCCTGCCGAGGGAAGGAAGCCTAGGTAGGAAAAGTCTTAGACTCTACGTGCGCGCCTGAGAAAGTTTTGGCTAAGCCACTGGGGAGTCCTGGAGCCGAAGTTGCCGGAGGCACCTCGCATCTCCCGGGAGCGCGCTTGCCTTCATGTCCCTGCCGTGCTCGCACGCTGCCTGCATGCAGCAGCGGGGCCCACAGATCAGTTACACCTCCCCCCCCCCCCCCCGCCCCAGTCAGAGCTGAGAGGGGCATTCTCGTGGCTGCCACAGTCTCCTTGTTGCAATTCTTTTCTATGTCCTGGCCATCACCGCCACCAATGCCACCTTTCACTGAAGACTTTATCACCAGGGTCACTGTCTTTCTCTCCACCACAACTCACTTAAGTCTTGGCCATTTCAACATACGCTCGCAGAGTGCTTCCAGCCTTCTTGCCTCTCATTTCCTGTGCTCTTCACCACCTCCATCCCAGTCACTGCCAAGGGCTCGCTACCAAGGACTGCTCCACCCCCAGTGTTAGTTTCGAGCGTCCCGTGTTCCCATCTCCTAGCATCACAGCTCACTCTCTCTAGTGCTCCACCTCCGATCGCCCTTGGGTCCCCGTAGGTCCCCTGGTCTTGTCAGTGCGCCAGCCTTTCACTGCACCTCACCCCATTTGCTTCTTCCTTTTCCCCGCTCTTCTGCCTGGGGGCCCACGGTCCCTTCACTGTACGTGCCTCTCCCTATACAGACTGTCCACTCCTGGAATGTTCTCTCCACTCCGTTACTCTGCTTGCCTTTGCTAAACAAGTTCAGCCTTGTTTAATTCGGCCTGCCACCTTTTCCGTCCCGGCTCCCAAACAGCTGTAGTTGGCTGGAGAAAAAAAAAACTCAACCATTGCTGGGGGGGGGTGGGGGGCGGGTCTCACTTGAAATTTATGATGGCGGCTCTCAAGTGGGACCTCAGCGCAGCCAGGCAATCCTACCCCCATTTCCCCGGTCAGTTCGCTCTCGCCCCCCCTCCCGCGCCTCTCTGAAATGGCTCTTTCAAACCCTTTCGTCGTTCCTCAGTCGCCCGGAAGTTCTTTCCCATTCCCCCCTTCTCGGCTGACGACCTTGTTCCTTAGGACCCTGAAGGAGGAACAATGAGCAGAGAACTTTCCTACTTCCCACCACCCCATCTGCCTCTCCGCCTCTCCTCCGGAAGAAACCGATAGCCCGCGCGCTCTCCTCGCCAAGGCCAACTCCTCCAGATGTGAACTGGGTCCTGTCTCTCGTTGCTCAGTCAAGGCTTCGTTCTTGCGATCATCTCTGCTCTCCCATGCTTCTTCAGTCCCTCCCTCCCTACCGAATCATTCCGTCAGCGTCAACACATGCCGTAGTACCTGCCATTAAAAAGGAAATTAAAGCCTCCTCGAGGCACACGCCTCTCCAGCCACTACCCATGTCTCCCCTCCCCTTTCTAGTAAAACTCTTTTACAAAGTTGTCTACGCTGCCATCTCTGTTTGCTCTCCTCCCATGACTCTTGAACCCCCTCCAGTCTGGTGTCGGGGAAATGAGAGCCATTTCTCCAGCCCCATTGTTCGATCTGCAGCAAACATTTCACAGTGTCAGGCTACTTCCCCGCCTCCGGCGTTCTCCTCTGGGTAGGTCGCCCCGAGCCCAGGAGGTTCTTCCTGGGCAGGGAACCCCCAGGCCGTAGCATCTTCTCGGTTTGGGGCCGGATTGACCTAAGCTCTTCTCTTCTTAGGATCCTTTCCTAGAGCACATGGACTTGGATGTATGGACTTGGGGAAACACCGCTTAGACTCACCTGGAGATGCCACTCCGAGTCCCCATCCCTATGCTCACGGTTTTGAAGCCCCGCCCTCCACTCCGGCGATGAAGAAAATGTGTCCGGCTAGAAGGTCTCTCCTCTGAGGGCCCCCTTTTATTCTCAGTCCCAAGACCCACGCACTACCCCGCGCACAAAGATGAGCCTCTGTTCTCCTCGTCCCGATGCGCACTTTCATGTGGGCATCAGCGAAGGGCCACCTTCCCTTCTCTTTTAGAAAACAAGACGGCTCTCCTTTGGGACTCTTCCCAGCTGTGGGGAGACAAATACATAAGAAAGAGCAACACAATTGGCTTCATAAATATTTGTTAATCAACTGCTTTGTGTTAGATGCATGTTTACAACAGTGAGCAACCGTCCATATGGATGTCATGGCTAAATGTTTATCTGTCTATCTAGTGAAGCCAATATTATGAGTTTTTCAAAAAGAGCAGCCCAAGACAAGTGACGGAAAACGTGTCCTGTGGTTAGGTCCTGTCCCTTCAGACCCTAAACCAGCCTTCGCATCTGCATATCTATTGTAATCCCTCTGTAGACACGGCCCCTTTATCGGGGGGCCCAAGTGGGTCTTGATTTCCAGTTCTTGCAGCCACATCAGCCGCCATCTTGTCAGAGGCGGAGCCATCCCCAGTAGAGTAGAGCCATCATCTGCCTCATCATGAAGGAATTTCTGGCTCAGAGACCTTAAGCAACTTTCCCAAGACGTGTCATCGACTCAGGGGCTGAGCCCATAGTTCAAGTTCAGGATTCTACATTCAGATTGGATGGTTTCATAGGCCATACAGGCCGTAAAGGTTCTTCCTTACCAGGGACCCAGTAAAACAACATGAGTGCCCAAGATTTGTTTCTGTAGCTGAATGACTTCTTTTTGGTACTTTTGACCTTGTGACTCCAGGGAGTGGTAAAGCCCACATTTACCTGTTTTCCTTCTTCTTGGACCAAAGTAGTGACTGAGCAAAGATGTCCATACCCCGTTTGCACGTTCCCCAAGCAGTAGGAGATGAGGTACGCCGGACTGCTCCTTAGTTCTTTATTAGGGAGTCATCCATATTGCTTTACTTCCCGTTTGTAACCACACATGGCTTGGCTATTCAAGAATGAAACTGTGGCAGAAACCGAGAAACTCTTGATGAGTGTTCTCCTAAGCATCGCACAGATAGCACAGTTTATTTTTAATCATACGAGGTCCAACTAGGTAATTCTGAGGCCCAGATGCTGTGTGTTACCAGTGTGTAGCCCCTACGGAACCAAGTACCTTTTATCTTCAGGATCTCCCAGCCCTTGATGAAGAAACAGTAAGTGGAAATGTGTAACCTCTAGGGGGAGCTCTAGGCTTCTCTCTCCTCCCTCTGTCCTTCGGGGAGGACGAGGACTGGCAGAGTTGGGTGAAGGGCAAGGACATTATTGGGCCCGGGTGTGGGCAGGTACCCTTTGACTGTGTCCCTTCTGGAGGTTAGAGGGCTTTGCGCGTGCATAACAAGGCTCTTTTGATCCTCCTTTGGGACGCAACCTTTTGAGAAGTCTCCTCTATGGCTGTCATAAAAGGGTCCCGTTCTACCCCCAAGGAACTGTGGCAGGAAGTGGATGGGACAGAGGAAAGGATGACACGTGGGAGTGTGGTAGTCGGGGCCTTAACCCGGGGGGATGGTAGAATCCCATGGCTTGCCCCAGTCCAGCCCTGCTGTCCAGAGCCAAGGCTTAGACGCAGGGGTACAGGGGGATTGGGAGTCCAAGCCATATGGCGTCAAACAGAGGGACTTTGTCTGGAAACCTCTCTGCTGGGCTCTCAGGGGAGCCTCGCAGGGCTGCCCGTGGCCACGGTGGGCTAACGTTTGCGGACTTGAGAGTCAGGGGGCCCGGCTCGCCCCTTCATGAGTAATGCCAGTAACACGAACCAACACGGCAACCCAATTTATGGTGTAGAAAATGTGTCCCGAGGAAATATATATGACCTAAACATAAATACAATATGGTGTGTTTATGCAAAGGAGTTATAAAAATTATATATCGAGAAAAGTCACAAGTAATGCATTACCGTCCATACCAGAACCGCCGTTTAAATATTCAACACAACGAACGCACGCGGCATGGCATCACGACGAACGCCCTGGCCTGGGGCTCAGGTTGCCAGGGCTCACCATCGCCCCGCTGGATCAGCTCTGCCGGTTCAGCCGATGGTCGGGGACGGGACGTTCCCTTAGGGCGGGGGAAGGGCCTTCCCGGGGAAAGAAACAGAAATCCCTTCGCTTGTGTGGGCCCCCGTCTTAGTCTGAATCCCCTCAAAATGGGCGCTGACAGCGGAAGCCGGGCGTAGGTCCCTGATGCGCGACGTGGAAAGAAAGGATGGAAGTTAACAAAGGCAAGTTAACGAGCGGATTACCACTCGGAGTAACCAGGGTTCATCCCCTTGGTGGGCGTGAACGACATCCTCGTATCAAGATTGAGAATAGTCCAGATGACCTTCCAGGCCGCTCTCAGCTGTCGTGTGCCTCTACCGTGAGTTTTCTGTTCTTGGTGGCAGTGAGTTGTGCAACTCCAGAAGTAACTAAGCAGACGCTGGAGAACCGCCTGGAAGGAATGTTGCAGCGTCAGATGGGAGACTGGAATGACTTTTCACATACTCGCTGTCCTAGGCTGAGCTCCCTGGAAACAGACCCCACGATCGGGATTTAGGCGAGTGATTTATGAAGGAAACTCTCCCCGCTCCCCGCTCCCCGCTCCCCGGGGAGGGTGGCCAGGGAGTGGCGGAGCTGAGGGGGAGGGAGCCAAGCAGGAGCTCCATGTCGTGTCGGAGAAAGTCCCAGCCTCAGCCGGGTCTCGCAGGAGAGCTCTGGAGTGTATGCTATACCTTAGATTCTGTCAGGACTCCGGGCGAGGGAGCTGGGCTTTCCTACTTGCTCACGGCATCAGTCATTAGCTAAGGGCCATCCCAGGGGGACGTAAACTTCGAGACATTTCTGGCTCTCTGTGAGTATGGGCAGAGTGGTTCCAGTTGCCTAAGGACAGTAGGCACAGGCAGCCGGGAGCGAAGGCACGGACGGGGTTGGGGGAGCCAGAGGGGTGCACAGAAACAGTCACAGAGATCCAAGGGGACACCGTCACTGGCTGCTACATTTACGACGACGGTGGCGGCAGTCACACTTGCTGGGGGCTTTCTCTGTTCTGATACAGATTTACAAAGCCTCATGGGCAAAGCCTTGGCCCCGGGGCGCCAAAAGTCCTGTCCTTGGCCTACTCTAATGCTGCAGACGGCTGACATGCAGGAGACTTAGCGTTTCCGAGCCTGGACTTCCAGAATGCCATGATCCTGGAGAGGGCAAGCTGGGGACTGTGTTAGAGAATGGAAATGAGGGCTCATAAGGTACAGGAAGAGTGACCCCCAAGCCCTCATGCAAACCGTGTGGCCTCTTCCCTACCTGAAGCAGGTCGGGGACTAGAGACGGTAAAAATATTTCTGAAACGAAGGGATAAATCTAGCTATGCAGAAACGTGGCCCAATGCCGTCATAAAAAATCCACTTTTGTCCATGCCACAGCCCTGAACCTCCCGTGCACTCGATCAGAGACCCTGATAAATCTGGGCTGCTAGAAGTGCCAACCAGCTCATATGTTTTCAGTGAGCAATGACAGGGAGCCAAATTGCTTTATTCCGATTAGGGAAGGGCCCCTGACTGTAAAATATACCGTGTGAAAAAAAATATTGAGTTTTAGTTCGCTGACACATCAATTTAAGAGAGTTATGGCTCTCACACGGAGGCCAAGCAGGTATCTCCCCACATGTATGTGCAATAAAAATTAATTGTCGCCTTTTACACAGGGCACTGTTCTCACTCGGGGGTTCAGGGAGTGACCCGAGTGTCACCTCCAGGGGCAAGCCGCAACACTGGAGGTGTTGGTTTTTGTTTTGTTTTGTTTTGTTTTGTTTTGTTTTTCTGGGAAGCCACAGAGGCAAACGAACACCAAAGCCATGAACAAGCTTCATGTGTAACTTTCTGAATTTTGAAAAAGATATGCGGCCATGTTATGTCCATATTTTTTCCCCCTAAAGCATATATACGCATTATGGGTATAATGCGTGTATATCATTCAGGGTCCAGACAGGAACACGGGAACTTTGGCAAGTCTCTCAAATTAGTTCAGGGAATTGGTTACACAGGAAATAGAGGAGTCAGGAAGCCAAGCGGAATGATGAGGCCGACCCAGACACTAGCACCAGCAGGAAGTTTCAGGTCCTCAGGGGACAGAAGGAAGAGGTGGTTTATGGAGACCGAGGGCTGAGGCCGCCCGGGAGGTGCTTGAACTGTGGCAGAGGCATCCCAGGGGGAGCCGTGGCCACTGAGGGAGGAGATAGAGTATCTCTGGCCGCTGGAGGTGCCACAGGAAGCAGAGAGGGAGGGGGTAAAATACCCCGGCTTCTCCCTTCCGCCTGCCCTCCAGTCTTCCCCATTGGCCAAACTGAGCTGGAAGCAGGAAGGCAAGGGAGGCTGGGAAATGTAGTTCCCCGTGCGGGAGACAGAGCAGGGGAAGCGGGGAGGGAATAGGCCTGAGCACAGAGGGGCGGTTGACAGCCTCGGGGTATACGGAAATCCCCCTTGGTCGCTTGTCTCCCAGTGGGATGAGCCTGTTAGACTCTGCCATGTGATTTGGAGAGGAGGGAGCTGGCCTGACATTCCATCCCAAGTTGATGGTGGCACGTTCAGCTCGGGAATCTGTCGTCTCCGAGTGGGACGGCGCAGCGTCAAGGCCCTTCAGAAAGGAGCATCCAGACGGCTGACAGGCGTAGCCCACCTCACAGGGTTGTTGCTGTAGCAACGTTTCCTTGCGGACCTCCCCTCCTTGTGAGCTCTTCTCTTTGACTACACCCTCTCGACGGCTGACGCCAAGATATTAGGCCTATGGCTTCAGGAAAGGATGAGCTCCACCTAGAACAAAGAATTCCACGTCCTCTTCCGAGAGCAGGCAGCAGGGGAGCGAAAAGGAAGTCAGGAAGAGCGGGACCAAGCAGGGATGTGCCGCGGGCAGGGGGAGGAGCGAGAGGCCGAGTACAGTCGAATGAGGAAGCCAAAAACAGAGGACTTTTGTTCCACTTCCTGTTGGGCCTCTGGGAGGAGCCCACCTCACTGGGAGCCCTACACGTCACGGAGGGCTCGCAGCAGAAGACAATGGAGCCGTCTTAGCTCTCGTGTGGCGGTGGGGATTCAGATGTACCCGGTTCCCCCTGTAGGGGCACGGAGTGTAGCTGGGTGGAGGGGTAGAGCCGGAAGTTGGGTCTCCATGGGGGATAAGCCCCACACCCTGCTGCTGCCAGAAGACCAGACAGGAGTTCTCTCCACTACTAACTTGGGTGGCGGATGTCGGTGCAAGATTCGAGATGTCCCCTCACAGGGGGGAGAGAAATCTTTCCCAGAGAGCACTTCAGCTTCCAGGGAATTCCGGTTCTCAGCCCTCGGGGCCACAGCAAGAACGGCAAAGTGAGACACCACCCTCGCTCCACCTCCAAGGCGGGCATCAGGCAGTCTCCCCCCTGGGTTCCCAGCCTCGGGTCGTGGCTGGCTGCGGGCCTCTGGCGAGTGGGGAAGGCTCACGTTTTGGCATTAGGCGGGCTCGCTCGACATCCGGCCCTACGACTATCTGGCCGCGGGTGTCTCGGACAGGTTCCTTAACTCCTCCCAGCATGGACGCCTCTGCTGCGGAACGTAGACGGCCACCCCTGTCCACTAGGGTTGTCGGGAAAAGTAGAGCTCGTGTTCATAACTCAGTAGAGTGTCGGGAGCCGGCTGGGGTGACGGGGACAGGCAGTCGGGGTAACGCGCGTCGCCCGGGTGGTAGCGGTCGCTTGCTTGCTGACCACACCGTTTCCTTTCTCGTCTGGTTTCGTGTGACCGTGAGAGTGAGCGTAGGTCAGCGGGACGGGAGGGAAAGGGAAGTCCATGGCCCCGGGGCCTGGCTCCGAAGACCTCCCGTGCCCCCCTCCACGCTCTCTCTCGCTCATGGGCCACCTGAAGGGCTGAAGCGAAGGGGCCGAGGTCCTCAGGGTCGGCACAGCCGCCAGGGGGAAAGACTCTGCGTCCTGGGGTCGCCACTCCTTGTAGGAAGGCGGCCAGACCAGAAAGGACTCACTGACCGCCCCACGGGTGTGAGACACGCTGTGTTTTGTTCAGGCGCCGAAACTGTGGGATGGTCGCTTAAGACAGCTAGCCGGCCCGGCCGAGCCAGCCCCTCTCTTCGCTCAGCTTCTCCCTCTACCGACCTCACAGAGTTCTCGTGCGGATGCGTAGGAAAGCGCACGCGAAAGTGCTCCGAAGGCCTGAAAGCGCTCTAAGATGGTGAATCGTTGTTACGGATGGACTCGGTCTCTCCAAGCCGCAAACCGGCACGGTTTACTCTTGACAGCCGGTACTGCTCCGCATTTTTCCGAGTTCCGTGCTCTCATATTTACCTCCTTGAACTCGATTCCCCCTTGGGAGGAAGGAGAGAATGCGGGATGGGAAAGAGGGGTACCATCTCCCTCCAAGACAGTCGAGAAGGCATCGCAGGTCCCCTTCCCCGGCCTCCTGACCTGAACTTCCAGTCACCGCACGCTCTTGTCCTCGGGTACCCGAGGCGTCTGCCCGGTGGGGACGTCCCCAGGGAATCCGGGTCTGGTCAAGGGCAGAAGCGGCAGCCCCCGCTGCCCCGTTACCCATACCCCAACCCCGTCACCCACACGGCGGATGGTATGCGTGACGACTAGCTTCCAATTACAGAGCCAGTGGCCTAGGTGGGGATTTGAGGACACCCGGGAGTACCTCCCGCTGCTCTCTTTCTAAAAATATCTCCCTTGGCCTCTCATTATTTATTTATTTCGAGAGAGAGAAAAAGCACGGGCGTGAGAGAGCATGCGAGTGGAGGAAGGGCAGGGAGAGAGGAAGAGAGAGAGAATCCCAAGCAGGCTCCACAATATTAACACAGAGCCCGACACGGGGCTTGATCCCATGAACCCTAAGATCGTGACCTGAGCCGAAATCAGGAGTTAGATGCTTAACAGACCGAGCCACCCAGGCGCCCCAAGGTCTGCCCTTTTAATATGAAAGCACCCCTGCAGGGGTGGGGAGTGAAACCTTAAGCCAGTGTTAGGCACTAACATGGTGGAATGAAATAGTAGCTCAGAGCTTTCTCTCTGCGATGAGTAGCTGGGAGCAAGAGCTTTAGAGGGTGTAGGGGAAGGAGAGTTGTTTGGGGAGACTACAGCTGAGGACACAAGTGAAGAAAAAGGTTTCTTTTGTTTTTAATTTTTTTAATGTTTATTTATTTTTTTAAAGAACTTTTTACAGTTTATTTGTTTATTTATTTACTTGTTTATTTGTTTGTTTATTTAGAGAGCATGCACCTGTACGTTGGGGAGGGGCAGAGAGAGGGGGAGACAGAGAATCCCAAGCAGGCTCCATACTGTCAGCACAGAGCCCGATGCAGGGCTCGAACTCACAAACTGTGAGATCATGACCCGAGCTCAAGTCAGGTGTTTAACGGACTGAGCCACCCAGGTGCCCCAATGTTTATTTATTTTTTAGAGAGAGAGAGAGACAGAGAGAGAGCTGGGGAGGGGCAGAGAGAGAGACACACATACAGAATCTGAAACAGGCTCCTGGCTCTGAGCTGTCAGCACAGAGCCAGACGAAGGGCTCGAACTTACGAACCGCCAGATCATGACCTGAGCCGAAGTCAGACGCTTAATTGACTGAGCCCCCCAGGCGCCTCTGAAGAAGGTTTCTAAGGAAGAAGACAGGAAGAAAGGAAAGGGTGGTGGGAGGGAATGAAGGCAAACTAGGTCTCCTTTCCCCGGGCCAGCCTTAACTGCAATGACTCCCCACCAACTGCACTTTCAATAAAAAGAACAAAAACCCAGTGTTCTCTATGTGCTGGGCATTGTTCTCAGTGTTTTATGTCCTCAAAACAGTCTGGGGTGCAGAGCGGGTAAGTACCATTATTATCGCTTCCAAAAATGTTGCCGAACACCGCCGATTGCCCAAGATCGTAGAGCTAACCAGTGGCAGAGCTGGGATTTGAACTCGGGAAGGCTGCCTCTGGAGGCGGTTTCCTTAACCGCTAGATTAACTTCCTCCTAGACTTAATAGAATTGAGTCCAGCAAACACTGTGGGGGGAACTCTGTGTGAAGTACCTCAGAAGGTGGAAAGACCGATGAGAGATACCATCTGTACGCTCCCTCGGGGAAGGTCTACTCTAATGAAGAGCCGCGGGGCACGCGCCTGGAGGGGCTTTGGGGCAGTAATGCTGGGGGTCAAAGCAGTCTTGTGGCTCAGGCTGGGGACGTGCTTCCTGTCCTGGATGAGCCAAAACAAGGAAGACCCAAGGCCTTGAGGGGATGAGGGTGACAACCTGGGAATAAGAAGTTACCGGCCCTGGAATCGAGGGCGAGACGGAAGCTGTAACACACGGCCTCCGTTAGGGATGAGCTTTGTAGCCGCATCTAATAGAAAACCTAACACGTACTTGGTTTTTTTTCGCTTCCCCCCGCGGCCCCCCCAAGTCCCTATAACTGCACCCATCTCGCTTCCCAGTGCACATTCAGCACCGTCCCGGGTCCCAGAACACGCGGTTGCGGCAGGAAGTTCTCAGTCCCTCCTGGCTTCTGCCCCCCAGTCGGATGGGCCCTGACCTGGAGCCAGTTCCCCCCACTCGTCGGGCCGACCAGGAAGCAGGGAGTCTCCGGGTCTCCATCTCTAGGCTTCAGAATTGAGCGTCTGGCGAAGCTTACCTCCCTCCCCCTGCGGTTCTCCTTTCTGGGTTTTCCAACCCCAGCCCCAGTCAGTGTGATCGCGTGGGGTAAACACTCTTGCGTTTCTGCTTGCCATCCGCCCTCCCTGCTTCCTTGCTAACAGAAATTCAGTTTTGTTTGGGAGCAACATGTCATCTCCAGGAACCGGGTCGTGCTCTGTCTAAGCTAATTATGACAATTTTCTTCTCTACTTTCCCGGCCTCCGGGGAAGCACCTAATTCATCTGGCCAATAAGAGTCTGTGTGTGCACACACACACGCACACGCACGCACATGCACACAGAGAGGGATTATACCATGAGAAAGTATTTCTTCTTGATTAAAGGAGTAGACAAGGCGTACATGCCCTTGTCTTCTCCTTGTCTTAAGTCTGCACTTAACGTCTGTGGGTTTCCCCCAGTTCATAGCTTCTGAACAAGGCACTTAGACTTGAACAAAACTGAGCCATCGTCTTGCCACCCAACCTGCTCCTTCTGAAGGTTGACAGTCCCATGATTTCACCTGCATGCATCGGTCACCCAGGCAAAAGCCGGGGGCCATGCTTGCTTGCTGGCTCTCCTTCTCTACCACTCCCCACCACCCTGTCCGGTCAATCCCCGTCTTCTCCGTTCGATCCTCTCTTGGATCAGTCTCCTCTCCGTCGCCGCCGCCGCCGCCTTAGTTCAGCACTCCACCCCACCTCGCCTTGATGGCTGAGCCTCCCTGCCCCCTTCCTCCTCTCTGAACTCTCCATTCAGTCCTCCAGAGACGAATTTGAGTTTCATTTCTTTTTTTGCAAAACACTTTTTAATGTTTATTTGATTATTTTGAGAGAAAGAGAACAAGAGAGCACGATCGGGGGAGGAGCAGAAAGAGAGGGAGAGAGAGAGAATCTCAAGCAGGCTTCACGCTGTTGTCCCAGAAACCGTGGGTTCAGTCCCAGAAACCATGAGATCATGACCTGAGCTGAAATCGGGAATCAGGCACTGAACCAACTGGGCTCCTCAGGGGCCCCTGAGTTTGAGTTTCCTTTCTAGAATGGAAATTTGATCAGGTCATTTCTCTGCATAAAATTCTTACATGGCTCCCTGGGATTCAGCTTAGTCCCCTTGAGGTCTGACTTTTAACAGACCCTTTGGCCGTGGTTTCTGCCTACTTCCTTCTACCATCCCCCAAGGGTACCCCCCATTCAAGTTGTCAGATGCAGAGTATTTTCGGAACCGGTTCTGTACTCTCTCATGCCGCTCCCTCTGCCTAGATTTGTCCTTCCCTCTGATTCCTCTTCCAGAAAATTCTATCTGACCTTCAAACTCAGGTCACCTTGTCTGTCCTTCATTTCTCAGGAAGGCTTCGCTCCCTTCTGGGTTGAATTTTCGAGTTACACTTCTGAGGTTAATCCTTTAGTAATTCTTCCAGTTAAGACTAGAAGCGTAAACTCTCCCAGACTTGGTTTTAACCTAATTTGTTTCACCCTCACTTCTTTTTTACTTCTTGTTATGAGAAATTTCAAATATACAGAAAATCGGAAAACGAGTATAGTGAACACACATACTCTTCATCTGGATTTAACAGTCGTGAACCTCCGCCATATTTATTTCATCTGTTTTTTTTTTTTTCTTAAAAATAGATTATAGGCATCCTCACTTTTACCTTTTTATTTCCCCTATTCTTTTCTCTATCCTGCTGTGCTCTTGAGAAGCTGAGCTCTGAGACTGCATTGCCTCCGGCCCCCTGGCTCTTGGTCGGGTTTGGTCAATAGTGAGGATCCCCCAGATCAGAAGGTGGACCAAGAGTTGGTAGGATCGTGTCTCTCCACTGAAGTCTGCAGCTTCTGCCAGGAAGCCTTCTAAAGCTACAGCCACAGCTCTTCCTCCAGGTCCCAGGAATGGCTCCCCCGTTTCCTTGAAGGCCCATGATTCAGAACTCCTAGAGCTCCAGGTACTTCAGCATGCTTTGGTGGTTTCCCCACATCCTGGCCACACCTGTGTAAAATAGTCCCTTTATTAAATTTTTCCTCTATGACGCCACTCGATTGTGACTGAGCACGTCAGGACACATCTTTAAAAGACACTGTTTAAATATACACATAACACCACTACTGTACAGTCGGAACAAAATGAACGGTCCTTCCCCGATATTCTAGAATATCCAGTCCATATTCAAATTGCTCCCCTTCTTTCAAAAGTTGTCTTTGACAGCCAATCTGTTCAATTCAGAGCTCAACCCGAGGACCGATGCTACGTTTAATTATTATGTCTCCTAAATCCCTTTCAATGCACAGGGAGTCCCTCTGTCCCTTTCTTTTCATTTTTACACATGTTTGACAATACTTTATAAGCAACATTGCCTATTTGATATTGTAACGTATCGAGAGGTACTGTTTGGTTTGATCACTGTCATCCTCACTCCTGAATGATAGTTTAGGTGGGTATGGAATTTTCGAAGTGCCACTTATTTTTCCCTCTTTCCTTTAGCCGCAGAATCTGCTGCTGTCATTCAACAGTTGCTCCTTATAAATAATTTTCCTTTTCTCTTGTGCCATTTTTGAGATTTCCTCTTTTGTCTTTGTTATTTATAATGATGCACCTAATCGTGGATTAGTATTCATTTGCCTCAGGACTCACTGTGCTTTCGAATTGGAGGATTTGTGGACGTCATTAATTCTGAAAAGTTCTCTCTGCCGCGAGTGTTTCTAATTTAGCCATAGTCCTACATTCTCTAGTCTGTATTCCTGGGGACTTTATTAGCTCTATGTTGAATCTTCTCATTATAGCCCCAATGTTCTCTAGCTGCTCTTTTACTTTTCCTATCGTTTTATCTCACTGTACACCGTAGGTGATTTCTTCAGCTCTATCTTGAAGTTCAGAAATTCTCTCCAGCTTTGTGTCTTATTCTGTTTCACTCATCCATTGAATTTGTAATAATTTTTAATGTCATCTTTTTTTTTCATTCCGCGACATGATATTTGCTTCCTTTTTTAATATGTCTGCATTATTTTTACAGAGCGTCACGTCCTTTCGATATGACTTGTACGTCTTTTATTGATTTCATTATTTTAAAAACATTTCCTTTACAGTCTCACTCAGTCGTTCTATTCTCCCAAGTTCTTGGGGTGCTTATATTTTCGTGTGCTTATTTGTTTTTCTGCTGACTCTTCCACATGGTGAATCATGCCCTCGGATGGTTTGTGATGTGTTTTGTTGTGAAGTCGTCTTTACCAGGCTTTGGTAGGAGGTTGGATGGGAATCTTTTTCACTCCGTAATGCGGCAGCACCTGCTACCGACATGTTTTGCCTTTGCTTTCTAGGGCCAGATGTTACGTAATCTTATGGTTGAGGAGTTCCTATAACTCTTGAAGGCTTTGGATTCTCATCACCAACTTTTTATTTACTACCTAGGGCTCTGGGAAAAGGGGATACTTGCCACCATCCTGAACCGATGGCAAAGTTGTCCACTGCCCTTTTTCATCCTCATAAGGTATCGGCTCTATGCAAAGATCTTACCTTCAGGTCTCCTGTTTCCTGAGGGCCCACTGCCATATTTTCTGACTCCGCAGCCACGTTCAAACTCTGAGCCCTGGCTCGTCAAGTCGGTATTCTTTCTGATAGACTCCCCTGACGCCACAGCATCCATTCACGGACTTACGACGCTGGCTCCTGTTTGTATTGGAGCCGGGCCCCTTGGAAGTTTTACTTCCTTCATTTCCAGTCTGTACTAATTTTTGTCATATTTTGCGGCGACACTTTTCCGACTTTCTAGGTATTATCGTTACCGTCTGCCTAATTTATCCTCTCCACATCCAGACTAAGCACTTCGAGGGCATCGTCAGTGACAGATTCAATTCCACATTCCTCAAATCTAACCAAGTTGCTGGCGCATAACTCGGTGCTCGACGAGTGTTGTTTTTATTTTTTTAATGTCTGAATGAATAAGTTCTACTGTACCTGAGAAGCTCGTGTTTTCCGAGGCATCGATTTACAATTAGAATTTCCTCGTGCGAAAGTTTGTCGTTAATCCCCTTTGACCCATCGTATCATGGTATCTAGATGTCGGCTTTGTCAGTTCGCATCCACTCTCTCTGTATTTTAGGACGCAGCATTGTACCCACTTATGTATTACTCACATTCCACCGCTGCCTTCTTTCACATGTCTTTTTATTACTGGTTAGTATACCGTAATATGACAGTTAACTCTGTTTCATCTAAAAACTAAATAATAATGAAAGCTTCTTCATCCGTGAGGAAGAGAGACCCACTCAAGCTAGCCTCAGGAATAAGGGATACGCGAATCTTACAAAATCCCCGCAGCCAGGAAGGGGGAAGAGCAAGTCCGCTAGAGACTGGGACCGGGGGACGGACGCTCAGGAACGGAGGGCCTTACTCTCTTGGGAGCCACGTGGTCTCTTCTTTCCCATTGGGCTCTCTTTGTGAGTCTCGAGCAGGTGCCCTCTCCCTTTCGGGGGGCTTCCTTCCCGTCCTCACACTGCGCATAGCCTGTCAGAGCCGTCGTAGCCCCGAGTCTATGATCCCTTGCAGATTGAGCAGGCTACTCAGCAGGGTACAGGCACGGGGTGGGGTGGGGGTCTGTCTAATGGGCTTGACTAGAGTGTTTATGCTACCTAAAACAAGGTGGCGGGGGGGAGCGCGAGTCTGCACAGAGGTGCTGGAAGAGAGTGACTTACAGAGTGCTTGAATAAAAGAAGGTGAGTACGAAAGTAACCCGAACCAATGGGGACGATTCTGCAGGAAACCCTCGAGGGCGATCCCAGCCCTGTTCCCAGCAGCAAGGAGGAGGCACGACTTCACCTGACCTAACGCATCAGCCTAACCCCCTCCACTCCTGGGACCCGAAGCACACCCGCCCCGAAACTTCCGAGCACCTGCTCCTGGAAGAGCGACATCGAGACATGAGCCATAGAATCCGAGACTGTTTACCAGGATGGCACCCGGGAGGCTATTAAGGGGCTTATTTCATTTCACTTCATATTTTGTTATTTGTGTAAATGTCTGTCTCCCCCAGTAAATTTTAACGTCCTCGAATGCCAGAAACTCGTCCCGTGTGACATCCGTGTCTCTCCAGCACCAGACCCCTTGCCTTGCTCCCACCGCGACCCAGATTCAAATCCCAGTCTCGCGCTTCACTGGCTGCGTGACTTTGAACAAGTTACTCCACCACTCTCTACCTCAGTTTCCTCATCTGTAGATAGGGGATAGTAACAGCGCCTACCTCTAAAGGTTGTCGTGAAGGTTAAATAGCTGACACATGGCAAAGAATTTAGAACAGTTCCCGGCACGTAGTAAACCCCGAAGACACATCAGCCATTACCGATAGGTGTTGTTCGCAGACCGCGTTGAACGCGTTGAGGCTTCCGAGACATCTATTGGCTGGGCTCCGTGTCGGCTTTGCTGCTTCTCTGCCGCATCTGGGACAGCTGTAACCGCACAGCGTCATGGGCCATATTGGCATCTGGAGGTCACTGTTGTAGACAGAAGCTGTGTCTGGTCAGAACCGAGTCCTGGGCAAAGTGGCCGTCACTGAGCCCCAAGCCTGGGATCCAGGCTGGCCTGGGGTCCAAGCCCTTCGTCACCTAAGGGTGCATCTTCATGCTGCCAGGAAGCTGTTTGGCTGCCTCTACACGGGCACGCGTGCACACACACACACACACACACACACACACACACACAACTGGGAGCACACTCCCTGCCGCCTGCCCTTGCTCTTGTCACTCCCGTTGAGTCCTGTATCCCCAGGGCCTCTTTTGCCCTGTTCCCTGCCACCCCTTCCCCCCATTAATAATCTTACATCTCTCGGCTCTCCTCTCTCCCTGCCTTCCCAGGTGATGAATAAGTCCCCTGACGAAGCTTCCACGTGAACAGGGGAGGGAAGAAGACTTTTTCTCCCTCACTAAGTTACCTGCGTGCACGCTTCCGGGAGCTATTGGAAGAGGCCTGCCTGCATCCTACTCCAAGGAGCAGATCCTATGGCACCCGTCTGTTTCAGGCAGAATCCGAGACTAAGACTTGGGTGCAGGGCATTCATTTGAGAGGTGACCCCGAGAATCGGGAAAGAGGGAGCAGGGAGAGGGAGGCAAGAAAGGGGGGAGAACCAGTGTAAATGCGTGCTTAGGTCACTACCCCAGGCAACCAGGGTTTGCCCCTGCTGGGCCACCCCGAGAGGTATACGGAACGCTTTTGGACTTGTCCACCTGAGAGAAGGGAGGCAGGCACACTTCTCCCTGGCTCCTGTGCCTCCGTTAGTTGAAGATTGTCTCTTCAGGTGTTAACCTCCAACCTCCGGGCTGTACTTGTGCGCTGGCCAAGAGGGCCGCTGCGGCGTCAGAGAAGCCCTGGGCGGAAAGTGGAAAGGCTGGAAGTCCGTACCTCAGCGGGATGCTGCCAGGGGGAAGCGAGTCGGAGCTCACAGGAAGCTGACGGCCAATAGCCGAGGCTAGCCAGAGGCTGGGACTCTGGGGGTCAGTGTGTCTGACGCCACGCGGCAGGCCAGGTGAGCGCCAGCATCACGGAGGCAGCGGCTAGGGCCCGTCCTCCCCGTACAAGAGGAACCTGGCCGAAAATAGCCAGGAGCGTAGAAATAGCCCCCCTTACACCCCACCTCCTTCTCTCTGCTGCCTGCTCATCCCAGAAGGACAACAGAGGCCCGAGCCTGTATCATACACAGCTCCATCCCCAGGGAGCCCCGAAGCCTGGTTTAAACACCGAAACACTAATGGGTGGCAGCCCGTCCGGCCCAGTCGCCGAGTTTGGCCGGATTCTGGGCCGAAGCTCTATGATGGCCTCCCAGTTTCCATGGGTGCCTGTGCCTTTCTGTCCCTTTTCATCCAAACCAGCTCCCGACCTGGGCCTTCTGAGCCGCTCCTCATCTCCGTTCCTCGGGGCATCATGGAAACTTCAGGCTAGCCCACCAAGAGTCAAACAGGAGCCCCCCGATGGAAGCGATGGCAGGTCCCGTTTTATCGGTATAAGAGGCCTCAAGCTGGGTGACTGGAAACTGACATGCCTTCTATTTATTTACGAAATTTGTAACTGTGAAAATTAGCCTTAGAAGTTGTAGACCCATCACTATTAGCTTTATCGTCCTCCTAAGACACACCCGGAGGCATTCCTCCAGATTGAATGCTATTGTGCTTTGCAATAAACCCATAATTGATAATGCCACGGAGCTTTAATATGGATGGAGGAATGAAATCTAGAAAGTAAATACATTCAGAATTTTGCTAGCAGGCTGAATTTAAAACTGATTTTCTGAACCTACCAGGATTATTCCTCCTCAATAATGATTTAATTTGAGTGAGCCACCCTGAGAGCTTTGTGGGGGGAGGGAGGGAGGGCAGGTACGGCCCGGTTTCTCACAGGGGCCCCTTAAAGAACTTTATCCTGCATTTCGCACCTGTAAGTTTGCGGAGATAAAATTAAACTCTGAAATTATACATGACGGACCAGTAAACAACACAGGCGCCCAGGTCCCGGCTGCTGTTCCAGCGTCCTGATGCGATCGCTTGTCACTAACGCTGTCAGCAGAGGGGCGCTGATTCGGTTCGCTTCTACGAGGCGAGCAATTACGCCGTGTTTCTACACGAGCCGCGCAGCAGCAGGGAGGGCCGGGTCAGGGGAGGGGAGGCTGCCCTGGAAAGAGCCCCCGGGGCTGCAGGTGTTGGGAGAGCCTCCGCAGGTAGTCCCTCGGGCCGCCTCTTAAAACGGAGCCCGGGCGGATCCCTGAGGAAACCCGTTTTGCTTGCCTTCTAACAGACTCACAGGGAAGCAGGGGAGAGCCCAGATCGCCACCTTCTCTAGGTCACATTCCACCATAGACAGCGTTGGCACTCAGCTCTCCACCAGACGGGAGTAGTAGTTAAAAGAGCGGATGCCGGGGCCAGACGGCCTGGGCTAACTTCCCAGTTTTATCACCTGCTAATGGCGTGGCCTTAGGACAGTCGCCTCACCCCTCCGGACCTCAGTGCCTTGATTTGTACAAGTGGGGTGCTGAAGGTCCAGTTTCCCAGGAAGCCGACGCCGAGGTGGGGATGGGCATGCAGGAAGGTGATTAGGATGTGCTCTTGGCATGGAAACGTGTGGAAGGGAAGGGAAGGAAGCAGGGTGGGCCGAGGGAGACAGTCAGGACGTGATGGAATGTCCTCAAAGGCTTCAGCCCACCTCACAGGGAGCCCCAGACCTGGGATGGGCCAGATGTGGGGGGCAGGGATCCGGCCTTTATACCCCTGCATTGTTCAGTCATCGGGTGAGGGCTACTGACTCCCTTTAACTGAAGCATTCCTGCAGAGGCTCACAGCCCGGGCCCGGCTGAGCACAGTCCTCCGACCAATGAGGGAGGGACAAATTCTTCCTCTTTGGGGGTGGAGGGGGTTGTATGACAGTTTCTGCAGCACAGGGTAAGTCCATACTTTGGAAACTGGTGGCCTGATATGCATGCGGTTTTAGAACAGTCCCTGGAACAGGGTGTCTGGGTGGCTCCGTTGGTTGGGCATCCGAGTTCGGTTCAGGTCACGAGCTCACAGTTCACGGGTTCGAGCCCCGCGTCGGGCTCTGTGCTGACAGCTCAGAGCCTGGAGCCTGCTTCGGATTCTGTGTCTCCCTCTCTCTCTGCCCCTCCCCCACTTGTGCGCTCTCTCCCCTCCCCAATACATCAATAAATAAACTTAAAAAAAGGTACTTAGCCTAACCCTCCCCACCAGAAGGACCCATGCGATCGGCAATAGCGGTGGGTAATTTTACGGGGTGCAGAAGAGTTTGAGAGGAAGCATTGGGGGTGGCAGGCTTCTATTCTGAGTTCAGCCAAGCCTATGTTTCTTCTTGACACACACAAGGAGAGAGCAGGGTCTGTGTGTGGAGTGGGCACTCACTACCCCAGATGCCACCCTTCCTCAGCCAGCTCCATGTAAAACAGCCAGCTAGGCACAGGTCTGTCTCCGTCTCCTCAGGCTGCCGCGGCAAAATGCCCCAGACTGGGGGGCGGAGGCAACACACCCTTGTCTTCTCGCAGTTCCGGAGGTCGGAAGTCCAAGATCAAGCCGTTATCGGGGCTGCTTTCTCCCGAGGCCTCTCTCCTCGGCCTGCAGACGGCCACCTTCTCGCCGTGTCCTCCCACGGTCTTCCCTCTGTGTGCGCACACGCCCCTGGGGTCTCTCTGAGTGTCCACGTTTCCTCTTCTCATGAGGACACCGATCCTGTAGGGTGAGGGCCCACCCTAACCGCCTCATGTTAGCTTCATCACCTCGATAAGGCCCCATCTCTGACTACAGTAGCATTCTGAGGTCCAGGGCGTTGGGACTCAACATAAGAATTTAGAAAGTGGCGGCGCCCTGGGTGGCTCAGTCAGTTGAGCGTCTGACTCTTGGTTTCAGCCCAGGTCATGATCTCACAGTTTGTGGGTTCGAGCCCTGCATTGTGCTCCGTGCTGGCAGTGCAGAGCCTGCTTGAGATTCTCTCTCTCCCTCTCTCTCTCTCTCTCTCTCTGCCTCCCCTGCTTGCTCTCTCTCCCTCTCTCAAAATAAATTAATAAATTTCACAATTCGGTCTGTGACTGGCAGTTACATTCATCCCGCCCTCCACCCCGGTTCCTCGGGTAGGGCCCGCTCATCCCCCCCCCTCCCCCGCCGAGGCTGTACTTCATCACCTCACTCCGTCCCTCCTCCCCGGTGCCAAGTGCTCTCTGAGTGTCCTCCCCACCCTTCCTACCAAAGCTTATCTCTTTATCGCCCCACTTCCGCAGACCGGTGCCGGCTGACAGCTTTGCTGATGGCTGAAAACCAAATCGTATTAAGGTAGAAATGCCTCAGTAAACCACTCGGGGTTTTAATTGTGTTTGTACGGCGAAGAGACTTGTGGGGGTGGCCCTTCCATGGGGCGCGGGTGACTTTTGTTTGGTAAGAGGATGACAAAACATTTTGGAGCTTCTGAGGATTTTGACTCGCTGCCTAAATCACACTGAGCGTTTGTCATCAAGCCCAGGGCCTCACGGATTTTACTGTGCGCGTGCTTCCCCCAGGGCTCTTGGGAAAATGCAGGTCCTGATTCGGGAGCTTGGGGGGGCGGAGGGGGAGCCTCAGACTCGGCGTTCCTAACCTGCTCCCGGGTGATGCGACATTTCTGGTCCACGGACCATACTTCGAGGGGCAAGGGCCTAAACCACAGCTTTTAAATTCGGGGTATCCCCTGTGGCTCAGCATCCTGTGGCTACGGGAGCTCCACCTTCGGGCCATGAAGATCCCTCTCGCAAAGCCGTGGGGGGTTTCCAGGGGAAGGCAACTTAGAGCCCACCCATCCCGCGGGTCACAGTCTGGATCCCTCCTCTTCGGTGAAGGCTGGGGGAGGGAGAGCCTCTCAGCTGGGGAGCCGTGGAGGATAGGTAAGGAGAGCTCAACCAGTATTCCGAAGGGAGGAGACCCCAAGGGCTGCCAGCAACCATGTGGACCGAAAGCAGGTGTGGGTCCCGGGGAGCCATGACCCTGCCAGCCAGAATGGGGCTGGGGGAAGAGCAGAGGGTGGGGGGAGCAAGCTGCCAATCGCCTGGAATTTAAGGAGCAGGAAGAGATAGGCGTTACCCCGATGACTGCCACGTTTGAAAAGACTTTGCAGCCAAGCTACCACGATCGGGTAATAATTCACTCATTTCCCCATTTCTGTCCGACAAAGAACAATGAAATGATAAAACAGGGCTTCTGGTCAGCACAATCTGACGTCGGCTGCCGTTTCTGCCAGAGTGGATAGAAACCTAGCCCAAAGCAGAGGTATCCGACCTGTTTGTTGCCCGAGGGCCTTCTCAGAGATGAAACGTGTGGTTCTCTGTTTGGATTATGGGAATACTGCAAGTAGTTGGCTTATTCCCATTCCTTACCTCTGTAGGATCTTGGAGTCAAGAAACGTCAAGCCGATAGAACTGAATTAGTCCAAGATTCATTTTACGGATGACAAAGGCTGTGCCCAGAGAAGTTAAGGGAGAACCCTTGGTCCATGTTGAAAAAGGGAGAGCAAGGCAGTCATGGGCTGGACAGGACCACGGACGGGCCAGTCGCCTCCCCTGAACCACATGAAGGACACTTCTTTAAGCCCTGTTTCTAGTCGCTAGATAGAGGAAGGACATCGTCTGGGAAGAATTGGGTTCTTTAGACCAATATTAAGAAAGCCTATTTGGACAAGGCAGGACCTGTGTTAGACTCCAGAGGATACACTTGACTGGCACAGGTCCCTGTCCCAAGAGCCCCACGCGTAGGGGTTAGATTGGCAAGTTGGGGCTTGACTTGACATCGAACCCACCCCCAACCACATGACCTCGGGACACAACTCTGAAGGCTTTTCGCTGTCTTCTTTCCGAGATTTTTCTTGATATCAGCCCCAGATTCCACTGCCCACCCACACATTTGCCCCTCACCACTCCCCTTTCATCCATCCGCTGCCCGTTCAACCATATCCAAACCAATACTTACCACCCGCCTGCCTGTTCCTCCACTCTCCCAACCCATTTGCTTCCCATGTCATGTCCATACGTGTGCTCACCGTCCATCCAATCCCGTGCCCACTGTCTGTCCATCCACCCTTCCTTCTGTTCACCACCCACCTAGCTGTTCACTCACCAACCCGCCCATCTCCCACCTACTTATTTGTCCTACCCATCACCTCTCCATCCATCCACCCACCCACCCACACACCACCCTCCCAGCATCCATCTATCCATTTATCTCTCCATCTGATTTTTTATTCATTCAACATTTGTTGAGAGCTATGGTGGTGAGTAAGTTCCAGTTTACACCCTCCAGACCCTCACGGTTTAGTGTATGAAAATACATAATAGCCTTCGATAAACACTTTCCTGGGGAAAAAGAGCAGGAAGAATTAGTGGCTATCGCTGCCTGGTAGCAGCGAGACAGAGTCTCAGAAGAGAGGGCATTTGAGTTGGGTCTAGAAGACACCCGGAACCTTGCCAGTCACTCCAGGTAGAGGGAACGTTCTACACAATGGCTTACAGGGTCTGAAGAATACTCTCAAGTGTGGGGAGTGGCTGTAAGCAGCTCAGCTTAAGATGATAGGAATGGAGAAGAGGCTGGTGGGAGATGAGATCGGATAGGCTACCTGGGACCGATTTTGAGAGAGACTTTGCATCCCATGTCGCGGAGGTGGAACTTCATGCCAAAAAGTTGGAGTCATCAATATGCCAGGACCGTGATTTGTGCTTCGGAAGAATCTCTGGTGACAGTCATTAAACCGAGATGGGGAGGGGGCGCGGGGAGAGACTAGAGGCAGAAACACCAGTTAGAGGATAATTGCATTATTCTAGAAAAGAGATGACAGGAATCTGGCTGTGGGAGTAGAGATGACAAAATTTGAAAACAGTTTAAGGGGGTGAGTCATTCGCATTCGTGGAACTGCGATTTCTACCGGGGGCCACAGAGCTGTTGGTGAGATCACTTGCTGAGTCGGGGAGCTGAGCAGGAGGGACCAGATGGCACAGCCAGAGGAGAGAAGTAATCGCCCGCGTCTTGCCTGAGCCACATCCAGGTGGATTGGGAGTATGGGAGGCACGTGGGTATTCAGTCCAGAGCTCAGAAGACATGCCCTTCAGGTCGTGGGTGTGGCTGTGGCCGTTAGGGCTGCGTAGAAAGAGCAGAAGGACCGCATAAGAATGCTGGAGACAGGAAAGGCCCAGGTCCGATGCTAAAGACAAGTCTGGCGGGATGACTACATGAAGATACCATTAGGCTTGGCAATCGTTGGGCCTAACCCAGTTACCATTGTTGCATAACAAATTAGCCAAAACGTAGTGCTTTAAAAACAACAATCATTAGGCTATCTCTGCTCCCAGCATCAGGGCCTCACCGGGAAGTCTCTGAAGCTAGAGGCTGGAATCATCTGGACAGGTCTTCCGTCACGTGTCTCGTGGTTGCTGCTGGCTGCGGGCTGAGGCCGTTGGTGAACTGGCAGCCAGGGCACCTGCACGTGGCCCCTCCCAGTGGCTTCTGGGCTTTCTCACGGTTTGGTAGCCGGATTCCAGGAGCGAGCATCTCAAGGGACTTGTAAGCCCAGTCTTGAGGGTGATATAAAGTCGCTTCTGCCACAGTCATAGGCCGGCTCAGATTCAAGGAGAGGGAAGACCAACCCCATCTCTTTGGTAAAAGGAGTGTCACTGGGACATTATAAGAAGAGCATGTGGGATGAAAGGTCGTGGGGCGGCCATCTTGGAAAACACGGTCGGCCACAGGATGTCCAGGTTTCCGGGCGCGGCGGCGGGGAGGAAGTCAGGCTGAGGCGGGTGGGGAGTATAGAGCGATCAGGAAGGGCAGAGAGCATGTCCCGTGTTTTTCTAGGTAGTTCGGCAGCGGGGGGACACAGGGAGCCTCGAGGAGGAAGAGTTGGAAGCAAATGTTTATTTTAGGAAGAGAGGGAACTTACATGTGTAGACAGGGAGGGACTGAAGGAATTAGAGAAGAAAAATAATTGACGGAGCAAGTTTCCTGAGAAAACTAGGCGATACAGCGGGCCTCACAGTTGCTCAGGCAATGGGCCCTGGAGGCCCATTGCCTGGGGTTCAGATTCCTGCTTGGTCAGTCGTTACCGGGCGGCCTTGAACAAATCACGTTCTTCTTTTCACCCGGGTTTCCCCACCTTTACAACTAATAACAAAGCCAACCTTTTCGAGTTGTTATAAATATTAAAGAAAATAAAATATTGGGATGGTGGCTGGCACAGAGTGAATTGCTGACTGTGTGATAAGCCACACACGGCTGAGGATCAGAACTGGGGCAGCGTGGGGGTGGGGGAGGTGCTGTTCTCCCCAAGGAGGAAGGTGAGGAAACAGGGTACTTCAGAGACCGATGAAAACCAGGAAAAGGTCAAGTTCGAAGGCAAGGCGGATGGACTCTAGAGACCCTGCGCCTCAACTTGCCTCTGTTTTGTCGCCGCGTTAGGATCTTAGGGCACTGGACAAGTCCGAGGGAGCTGTGGAGGGGAGGGGGGAGGGCAGGTTGTGAACCTGAGGAGAGAAGGAGAGGAAGATGCTGACCTAGGGAACGGAGGGGGCAGGGGCAGGGCAGGGTGGTGGGGAGGCCCCGGGAAATCGCCCCTTATGGGTGGGTCCGTGGAGGTAGAATAAAAGCACCTCGTAACCTCCTTCTCAGAAACAGCTCTGAGATTTTCCCCAACAGGGTAACTGGCACCAGGAAAGAGGAATTAGGGATTTGGCCTGACCCAGGTGCTCGGGTGGGAAGACCAGCGGCGAGGCTGCCAAGGATGCTGAGAAGGCCGCAAAGCTAACGTGCACCGGTGCGGCCCAAAGCCAGTCTGCGGGAGGGGGGAGAAGGGGGTGTTGGCCCGTCGGCAGAGGGATGCGAGAAGAGGTGGAGCCTGGAGGCCCAGCGGGCACAGGAGCGTTAGACAAATAGATTGAAAGAGGGCAAAGATAGGAGACAGTGGTCAGGGAAGGAACCTTCCGGAGATCACGGCTTTCACATGCACACAGATCTTGGCCAGAGAAGAGCTGTCCACTCGGTGTCATTTGCCGTGGCCCTTGACTACCCCCTAGGGTTCTGCCTTCACCTACTTCCTAGATGGCCTTTCTCATGAAGTCCCCTTCCACCCAACACACACGCACACACACACACACACACACACACACACACTCGGCCTCACTCACATCCTCTCGAGTCCCGTGTTACTGGGATTTCTGGTTAGAGTGTCCCACAAAATCCCTGGTGGCGGCTAGCACTCGGCGCAGAGAGAAGGAAAGGCCGAAGCGTGTGGACGATGGTCAAGGGGTCCTCTGGGGCTGAGGCACCCGCAAACGCTGGGCATGCTGTGTGTCCCAGCCCCTCGGTGCCCCTAAGATTTGGCATCTCGGCGCGCGAATCGGGGAGAGTTGTTTCCCTGTGAAGTTTCCCGCAGTCTTGTCACCTGGCACATCCTGCCCCGGGCGGTGTTGACATAAAACAACTGGAAAGAAAAACAAACCAGAAACACGAGGAAGTTCACATTCATTAACGCAAACATGTTCCTCCCCTTCTAAAATTAACTCTTCGACAAATCTTTCTTGGCGGTGGCGAAGAGAGGAGGGCGGGAAATAAAAAATAATAATAATAATAAAAAAACCGGTATTCTTTGGATTCAGGATATACTTTCCAGTCTATGGGGTTAGCAAGTTTCTAAAATTATGGAATTCATTGCATGACTTAAATAATAACTACGGTCATAAAATCTCCCATTTGACGGCTTACCGTGTTTTAGACACAGCGACAAGCACTTTTCCCATATTCCATTTAATTCTCACCACACGGCTCTGAGGTGGTTGTTAAAATTGTCCATTTACAGAGGGGGAAACAAAGCTTAGATGAAATGAGTCACTCAGGATGACACAGTAAGTGATCAAACTAAGACTTGAACCCGAGACGATCTGATCCCCCGAATCCGCGCCTGCCATCGTGATGGTACCCGGAGACTTTGGGAAGGAAGACAAATCATCCCCAGAGCGCCATCGTGGCGACGCGGTGTTTGGGTGTCTTTTCATCTTGCCTTTTTACGTGTTTTAATTTATGTGCATGTTTGTGAGTATGAATCTATGTAATTATCATATACTGCTTTGAGCCAATTTCCCTCCTCCTTCCAGTTAGCATTCCGCGGCGTTCCTTGTCCCCCGGTGCTCTCTTGTCTTCCTAGCCATCATTTTTAATGGATTCCGAGTTTCATCTGGTAAACGCGCCCCGGTTTATTCTCATCAGCTGCTTGTAGGTGGAAGTTTAGATTTCGGTGTTTGGCACTCCTGCCGCTCTTCCGCGTAGTGTTTACGAGCACTTCCTTCGCTTAGAGGTGGAGCTGCCGAGTCTAGGCGTGGGAACATTTCTATGGATCTCTGTTTGTATCCGTATAATGCCTTCCCAGCACTTGCGGTAATGGACGTCGTCATGGGCGACAATTGCGCCACCCCCTCAACGGCACTAGGTAAGATTTGGGGCGATCTGACTGGGGGGGGAATGGTACCTCATTATTTTAATTTGCAATTATTTCCTTACTAACGAGGCCATGCCATTCTTCTAAACGTTGGTGAACTGGTTATGTTTTCTCTTTGGTGAATTATCGGTGAATTATGGGCCCTTTGCCCACTGAATTACTGGCAACCGAGGGCTTTGTTTTTCTCCCCATTTTCTGATCTCTCCGTAAAAAAGAACTTTGCTGCAAGTATTTTATTAATGTTTTGTGCATATATATATGTATGTGTACACATACATATATTATATATGTATTTATAATATTATATATAATTATAATATTATATATAATATTATATATAAACAAATTATTTATAAACAAATATTTTTATATTTGTTTATAAATATATATAAACAAATATTTTTAACTATGAAGTTAAGCCCGTTGGTCTTTTTCCTTTCTGGCCCGTTCTATCATTTGAACACATAGAAAGTTTTCCTTCTCCCAGAGGCTTGCTAAATATATACTTCTATTTCCTTCCGCTTTTTCTATTAGATTTTTTAAAAAAACAACAACAACATATGTCTCTCTTTCATCCATGTGATACTCTCGTGTGTATATAGTGAAAGGGGGGGACCAACTCTAAGGAAGACCACCAGCCCAAGCTTGAGCAATGAAATTCATAGGTAACCCACCACCACCACCGTCACCAAACAGAAACCAACTAATCTTTTCGAATTATTCCTCTGCTAAATCTTTCCAAAGAACTGATAGATTATGTCATAAAATTGACTGGGGAAAGTTTATTTCCCTTGTCCAGCCTTTGGTTGAAGGGCTGATAAACTGGGAAATGACTCCAAGGAGAGGAGACAAAGGGCCTAGGTAGCCCATAAACCGGTCAATAAACCCTCCTCTCCCCGCTGATTGACAGGTGCATGTGCAGCTCCCAGCACCAAGGCAGGAACTCACTGCGATGACAGAGGCGAGTTGTCAACCTTTACCTTTCTGGGCTTCTCGGCAGAGTTTGCTACCATCGGCCAATTCCCAGATCCTCCGTTGACATCTCTTGCAGCATCTCCTGTTCTCTGACCTCTCTGACCGGTCCGCCGTCTCCTCTGCCAGTCTCCCTTGCGTGGCCCGCCCCTTTAAGGTTTATTTTTCCTGGACTGTGTCTCTCTCCATTCACGTGCCTTGGATGAATTCATCTGCTCACATGGCTTCAGGTACCTACGTGCTAATGATGGCCAAACCCACGTCTCCATCCGTCCAGCCGCCCACGGAACGGTTCCATACGGACGTCGCCACCCGAGCTGCTGATCCCTCGGACCCCCGACGAACCCACCGTCCTGCCCTTTCACCACCCCCCAAAATAACCTGTTGCATTTCTTTCTGTCTCTTGGACTCCTGGGCTCAGGGAAGGCCCTCACTCTCCACCTGTCAAGTAAAAACCTCGGAGTCAGACCCCCCCTGACTTCCCCGCACTTTCCAGTGTACCCCTTCAAACCTCTTAAATCCCTCTCCGCCCATTTTATGCACGTGCCACTGCCTCCTTGGTTTCAGCGCCGCGTGGACTCGCGTCGGAGTCCGTCTCCCTACCTCCAGGGACTCCCTCAGGGACTTGCCCCGGCAAGACGCACAGGGCCTTTTGCGATCGGGTCCCTGTTTTCTTCCCCCTACTTATTTCCTGCCCCTCTTACACTGGTACGCCACACAGTAGCGAGGTGGCCGCGGCTCTTCCAAGTAGACCGCGATTTTGCACGTGCTGTTCTTACAGCCTGTAATACCTTCTCTTGCCCCTGTGGTCCTCTTTGCCAAGCCTTTGCTGGTCTTCGGGTCTCCTCGGCCATCCCGTGCCTGGCCTTCACGTGCACGCTGTGAAGGTAGACAGGAGAGCCCGATGCTACCGGCCCGCCACTATCTCTCCCCTCGGGAGCCCATCTTCGGGTACAGACCCCTAATCTGCGGTGAGGTTGCCTCTAATGACAGGGCTGGTTGGTCTAAATCTAGGTCAGAAATCTGGATAAAGTCTTCTTTTGCTTTTTAGGGCTTATTTGGGGGCCGGCTATCTGCGAGAAAGCCAAGATGAAAGTACATTCGATTTCCATTTTTTGAAAAAGAAAACTCACGTGCGTTTCGCTCTTCACACTTGGATGCTCTTTAGTATTCTTTGTAAGATTCTTTCTCCAGGGTGGCTTAGCCCAGCTGTGTGGCTGTCACATAAGCTGCGGGGCCAGACCCGCGTTTGCATACATAATCAGGGCCGCCTGTCCGCCCTGGTCTCCCCGGCAGGCAGCCTGCTGGGGAGAGAGCTCGGGCTGCCCATGTAGACGTGGGTGCCATCTTCCCGGCCAGGAGGGCACCCGACTGCTCACAACAGCACGGTTCCAGAACACCGTCGTGGCCTCCACGCGGCCAAAGTGGGCCAGCGGGTCCGGAGGCCTTGCTTACTCATTCCTGTGGCGTTTATTGGGCACCTGCTGCAGTGCAGACCGCTGTAGCTTTTGAGGTCCCCGTCTTAGTTTGGGCTTCCCCCCACCCCCCAAAGCAGACCCCGAGGTGAGGTCTAAGAGATGCAGATAGTTTGCTCAGGAGAATACCGAGGAGGCCCGGGTGAGGGAACGACAAAAGCGAGTCAGCGGGGGATGAAAAGCCAATGACGGGCGCTCTGACAAGCCAGGTGCCGCCGTGGGCCATGGGGGCGCCATCTCCCTGGGGACTTTCTGAGGCACGGTGTGGAGCCTGCTGGGAATCCTGTCTCCAGAGGCCAGGAAGCCTGGGGCACCAGTCCACCCACGTTCTTCCCTAGGGCCGTTAGCTCCTCTGGCCCCAGGGGTACCAGCTCCCCTGCACGTCATGCGGGCGCCTGCCGGCAGCAGGGCCAGCCCCTCGGGTGGCCCGCGGGCCAGGACATGCGGGCTCTTCGGGCAGGAAGTTGTCAGTGTGCCTCGAAGCCGCCCACTGTGGCCGCGGGGAGCTCAGGCGGGTCAAGGCCGTGCAGGGCCGGGCGTCCACGGGGTGCGCCGCGGGTGGAGAGCTGAATTAGGCCCGGTCCTCTGCCCTCAGAGAGCGCACCGCTGTGTGGGAAAGGCAAAGGGGCCAGCAGCCTACCCCTCGGCTGCCCGGACAGGCCTTGGCTCAGAGGTCTACGCAAACCGCACGGGGGCCTGCCGTTGGCCCCGGGCCTGGGAGACCGGGAAGACGAGTGACGTCTTCCAGGAACGCGTGCCAGTTGGGTCGAGACTTGAAGGACGCGTGTTCCTCGGGCGCAGAAGGAGGAGCACCGCGCTTCGGGGAAGCCCGGACCGCGCGGGGCTCGGGCAGCGCAGCGCAGCGCAGGCCGGACGGGGCGGCCCGAGGCGCTGGCCGCTTTACAGGGCGCGGTGGGTCTGGCCGGAGTGTGGGCCGGGGCCGGATGGCCGGGGCACCTGAGGACGCCAGGAGGCACGTGCGCTGCAGCCCCCCGGAGGCAGCGGGGGCCCATCGGTGTTGAAATAGCGACCCGTTCCGAGCTTTGGAAAGCTCACTCAGAGAGGAGCTCGGAGGGCGGGCCGGATGGTGACAGGTGGAATTGGAGCCCAGGGATCGTGATTAGGAGGCGTGTCAGTCGGGCTCCGGGCAGGAACCAGATGGCATCCTCAGAAGGCATGGAAGAGTTCCCAGACAGCAGAGTCCCATGGCTCCAGAAGAGGGCCACCGGGCGGGAGCCGGGGGCTTCGGCACAGGAAAGCAGCCAGGGCCAAGCTCACCCTGGCGGGAGAGGCAAGGGAGCCCCGGAAACGAACCCGCGCACGTCCGGGCCCGCACACTCTCCTCCCTCCTGACGGGATTGCCCATTGGTTAAATCCGGCCTAAAGCCGGATGGCAGCTTCCCGGGGGATACGTCCCGCAGAGGCCAGCCTTTCAGGGCTCGGAGCAGGGCAGAGAAGCCCAAGGGGTGAGTCTGGAGGGGCAGACAGGGCAGCCCGGCCCATGGCCCGCCTCTGGCCAGGCCAGAGGTGACAGCCGGTGACGTCAGTGCTGAGACCATGGAGTTTGAGGGGTCTGTGGCACCTTGCGGTGGAGGAAGCTTGGTGGGCACGGGGGGAGCAGGAGGGGGAGGGATGCGGCACGACCCGGCGACAGAGGGCTGAGGAACGAGAGTGTGGAAGGGCCCTGGGGGAAAGCTTAGCCTGCGTTACAAGTGCCGCGGACTGATCCATCCAGGAGTCTGTAGGATCACAGCTTCGGGAAGACCCGGCGCTGTGCACACACAGCGTCTGCTGCCCACACAGGGACAACACGCAGACTTCGCCCCTCCGTATCCACCTGCCGTAACAAAGCACACCGACGAACGGCTTAAACAAGGATGCATTGTGCACAGCCTTGGAGGCTGGAAGTCCAAAATCAAGGTATAGGGGGGCTGTGTTTCCTCTTCTTTTTTTTTTAAATTTTTTTAACGTTATTTTTAAGAGACTGAGCATGAGTGGGGGAGGGGCGGAGAGCAAGAGGGGGACACAATTTGAAGTAGGCTCCAGGCTCTGAGCTGTCAGCACAGAGCCCGACGTGGGGCTCGAACCCATGAACTGTGAGATCATGACCTGAGCCGAAGTCAGACGCTCAACCGACTGAGCCACCCAGATGCCCCTGTGTTTCTTCTGAAGGCACAAGGGAAGGTCTGTCCCTCTGACGGCTCCCCGGCTGCGGCAGCGTAAGTCTAATCACATGGCGTTCGCCCTGCGGGCCTCCGTCGCTGTGTCCGAGTTCTCCTTTTTCATAAGGACACCAGTCACAGTGGATGGAGACCCACCTCAGCGACTTCAACTTAATCATGTGAGAAGACTCTGTTTCCAAATAAGGTCACATGATGAGGTCCCGCAGGTGAGGACGTATCTTTTGGGGGAAGATGACGTTTGACTCCCAATCCCCCCCCAAACACTCACGTGGAGTTGGCATGACCCAGGGGCCCAAGGAATCTTGGGGATATTGAGAGCATTAGCTCAGCGGTCCCCCGAGGGCCACGGACCAGAGGGCTGACATGAGTCCACAGGGAGAGGAGTCCTTCCTGGAGAGCTTCAAGAGAATTGTTCAAAATAGACGCGCACAGAATGGAGGCCTAGAAATCCCCGACTGAATTTCAAATATCTGGAACCTGCAGAAGTAACACGGGATCGTTCATTAGGTGCCCGAGTCGCGCCGGTGTCTAGGCTTGGATTCCCACCCAAGCGGACCCCGAAACAAGGCCTGAGGCGCAATAATTGGTTTGGGAAGTGATCCAGGAGACACCGGGAGGGGCGGAGCAGCGAGAGAGGGGACCGGGAAAGCCAGCAGAGGGTGAACGAATGAGCGCGTCACCGCGGTGGGGAACTGGTGCCCGGCGCCTCCGGGGGCCCCTGAGAGACTGTGTGGGGCAGGCCTGGGCGCGGAAGCTGGGGTTTTTATCCGAGAACCCTGTATCTCACTGGTGGGGGGGCCCTGCAGGGCCAGAGAACACCCTCAGGCAGGAAGCTGCTTGCCGAATGGGCGTTGACTGCAGTTCGTCTCCCGGGTGAGCCCCGCACCTGCGGGCGGAGCCCCAGTAGCTTCTCCTGGCCCCAGGCCTGGCACTTGAACCTCAGCACAGGACCACGCAGTAGGTATTGTGACCGTCACTTTGCAGATGAGGAAACTAAGGCCTAGGGGATTTAAAAGCCTTCTAGAACTCACAGGCTAGTAAGTGGTTTATCCAGGATACAACCCACTTCTGTGGATCGGCCCACTCTTTTTTTTTTTTTTTTTTTTTGAGAGAGAGAGAGAGAGGGACAGTGAGGGAGTGAGTGGGGGAGAGGGGCAGAGAGAGAGAGAGAGAGAGAGAGAGAGAGAGAGAGAGTCTTAAGCAGGCTCCACCCTCAGCGCGAAGCCCGACACGGGACTCGATCCCACAACTCTGATGAGATCATGACCTGAGCCGAAACCAAGAGACAGTCGCTCACCTGACGGAGCCACCCAGGCGCCCCTCAGCCAGTACTCTTAACCACAGACTTTATAACGGCTGGACTAGTATGAGTTTTGTGTTATGCTTCCCTAAAAAAGATGAGGCTTGTTTTTCCGAGCTGGGCCGGGAACGAATGTTGACACAAAGCAGAGACTCGGTGACCCCCGCCCCCCACCTCCGGCAGACAGGCGACACCTGCACCGCCAGACTTTTGAATGTGAGCCTAATGATTTTGCGTTTCGGCAGACAGTGCCCTGAGGTTTGTTTCTGAGATGTGCTGGAGGGGAGGGGCCCCTGCCCAGACCCCCGCCGAGGCCTGTCGGGGCGTGCGGCTGCTGGCTGCGCTCGAGGACCCAGGCCCGCGGGAACCACACCCAAGTCCCCGCTGGCGTCCATGCGCAACCCCCCCCAACCCCGGCTTTTGGGGGCTCTCTGTTTTCCGGGCTGGCGGCTGCCTGCCCCTTCCTGGCTGTTCGCCGGGCCCGGGGTGGCGGGGGAGACCCTGCCGAGGGGCCGCTTAAGTTTCTCACCACCTACCGCTGCGATGACATTCTCCCCTGGTTGGCGCGGAGTGACAGTGATAGATTAAACGTGCCAATTAAATTAGATCCTATTTTAAAGAGCTTGAGCTGGATTTACTTTTAATTATAGTGCTGCGCTCGCTGATGAGGTATTGTCGAGGACTTAACAATTGCTTGATTGTGCACCCGAGTGCTCAGAGCGCAGTTTCTGGGGAGAGACCAGGGAGGGCTGTCTTCTCCAGCAGCTCCTCGGGGTAACCCAGAGGAAGAGAGAAGCAGGCAGGGAGGCAGGGAGAGAGAGGAAGATGACCCGTCTCCCCTGAGAATCCGTCTCTCTTCTCCTCGCTTTCTGCTTCCTGCGTCCCGCGTCACCTGGAGGTCAGATGAGCCCAGCACAGGGTAGAGAAATGGGCCCGGGGCCGTGGAGTCGCCCTGGCTTGGGGACCCCCATCCCGCCTCTGCCCCTCTTGACTGACCGTGTCAGCCAGGATCAGGTAACTAACCCGTCCGGTGTGTTTCCCCCTCAGTGATTCACGGATTCATCTCCACAGGAATCGATTGAGCTTCTAGAATGTACTGGCACTGTTCTAGGTGTGGGACACGGGCTGGCAAAATTCTCCGTCCAGTGGAGCTCCCAGCCTAGCGGCGGGGCCGAAGACAAGGCAGCAAGCAGGCATATCACGCGGCGTCGGGCAGCGGGAAAGGCTGACAGGAACGCCGAGCAGGGTGAAGGCACAGCGGAGGAGACCCCGTTTCAGACAGTGGTCAGCGGAGGTCTCTCCGAGGGTGGCGTTGGAGCAAATCCCCACAGCAAGCGAGGGGCCGGGCCGGGTGGACAGCTGGAGGAACGGCATTCCGGAGGCCAAGCGATGAGTGGATGCAAAGGCCCTCTCCCCCATCGGGTGCTGTCCCCGCTGCCCTCTAGCCCCTTGGCCGGGCCACCAGCTGAGCCCTGTCCATGTGGCCACTCCTCTCAGCCTTGAGGAAGGCAGGTCCTTTTTTTTTGTTTTAATGTATATTTTCAAGAGTGGGGGAGGGGCAGAGAGAGAAGGAGAGAATCCCAAGCAGTGCCCACGGTGTCGGCACAGAGCCCGACACAGGGCACGAACTCATGGACTGCGAGATCACGACCTGAGCCAGAGTCGGACGCCCGAGCGACGGAGCCGCCCGCCCAGGCGCCCGGGGAGAGACGGGTTCTTAAATGTTGGTGGTCACCCTGCCGGGCGTCTAGCCACCGGAGCCGCTGATCTACACACACGGCTGGCTCAGGGAGGGAGGGCAGTCCCTGCGCACCGATTCCGCGACACATTCTCGGCAGCCCCCTTGGAGGACACTACTTGCGGGGGCCCGACTGTTTTTTGTAATGAGAAAGAAAAGAAAGTTCGAAAGCCCGCGAGCCAAGTTTCCACGTGCCTTGGGCCACAAGTCCAGACGCTTAGGTTTTGGGTCCTGCTCTGCTGGCCACATACAAATCAAGTCTCTTGCCCCCCGAGCTTCGGTTTCGTTGTCTGTAAAGTGTAAAAAGAGTCCATCGGACGGTCCCCGTGGTCGCCTGTAGCTTCAGGCGGCCGCAGGGGGCAAGACTCTGAGAATCGGAATCGTGAGGGGGAAGTAGGGAAGGCCCCAGAAAAAGGTCAGAGAGAAGCCCCCGGGCCTCGACAGTTTTCAGAAATCTTCGTCATCAGCTTCGAAGTGACAGGCCCATCAGTGGCTGGGGCGGCAGAGAGGTTCTTGCCCTGACTCCGTCTGGGTCCCCGGAAGCAGGACCGAGACAAAAGGATTCTGGGGGGAGCAGCTTCTCTGGGAGGCGACCCCCAAACGCACCGAGAGGGAGAGTGGGAAGGTCAGACAAGGTGTCCCCAAGGTGTCAGCAGGAGTGGGCTCGAGGGAGCCCCGAGGTACAGGAGCAAAGAACCCGCTGCCGAAAGGTTGAGCGGCATCTGCCAAAGTGAACACGGGCGAGCCCCCCGCAACAGGCAGCGCCTCAGTGCAGGCGAGAGGCCTCGAGCTTGGGCTCTAGACCCACCCTAGAGAGGGTCGCCCTGACTCTTGACCTTGGCTCCGGTCATGATCTCACAGTTCATGAGTTCGAGCCCCGCGTCGGGCTCTGTGCTGACCATGTGGGACCGGCTTGGGATTCTCTCTCTCTCTCTCTCCCTCTCTCTCTGCCCCTCCCCCGCTCATGTGTGCGCACGATCTCTCTCTCTCTATCTCTGCCTCTCTCTCTCTCAAAATAAATAAATAAACTAAAGAAAAAAAAAAGCAAAAGAGGGCCACCCCTCAGCAGCCGGTGGCAGGTCTGCTCCCCGGCCCTAGCTAGATCCACCCCTGAGCGTTCAAGCTTCTAGCCTTCAGAAGGGGGCAGGGACGGGAATCAGGAAACGGAAACCCAGCTGAGAGAGACGGAGCTTCACACCCCACGAAGTGCAGTGCGGCCCCGAAACACCATGCGCTCGGCTCCTCCGGGGGCGGCCGGGCCCGGCAGGTGGAGCGGCCGTCTCTGGGTGATGTCCCCCCGCGGGGGACGCTGCTCCCCGACTGGCAGGAGAGCGGCTGGCGGGATTACCATGGCGACCGCCGCGAGCCCACCCGAGGACCCTCCGGTGATGGAAGAGACGAGTGGAGACCAGGATTCCAGGCAGCGCACGTGCCCACGCGCCCGTGCGCGTCCCTCCCTAAGCGGGTTGGGGCCCGGGGAAAACACCTGTCACAATGTTGGGCCGACTCGCCGCGTCAGCAGGAGCAGGTGGGCGTCTCTGTCTGCCCCGCCACGAAGTGATTCAGACGGCACCGGCTCCCTGGCCTCCGCCGTGGGAGGCGGCAAGAGCGGCTGGGAGGCGGGCGGTGCGTGTCTCGAAAGAAAGAGCGAGCTTGTCAAGAACAGCCTGCTAGGAAATGCTAAAGTTTTCCTTTTGTTTTGTTTGTTTTTTTTTTTAATTTGAAACCTTATGAGCGTTCACGCCGCATTTAAGAGATTCCAAACCAGCAGCTGTTCTGAGACTAGGATGGGCCGCTGACCACAAAGTTAAGGAGGAGGAAAAAAAAAGAAAGAAAAATCCGAATGAAAACGATGCGCTCCTGACTTGTGGCCAGATTTCAGGCTGGATCTTAAAAGCTTCCTCTCCGGCCAGCTTCCGGCGCTGACCCCCAGGCTCGCTTAGCCCCGGGCCGCTGTGTGTGTTCCTCGCCATTAGATATTGAAAACAGGAAATTAAGGGGCCTGTGGGGGGGGGTGGGGGGGGATGGGAAAGCTTGAGACAACTTCAGAGAACAAGCTGATGAAGTCATAGATCTTATCTCCCTGCCTTTTCCCCCGTCAGGGTTCTTTAAAGATAAGGTAGTGAATCAAAATGTTCGGCCTTTTTTTTTTTTTTCCAAGATGGAGGGATGCGGCTTGGGAGGGAGGGGGCAGCTAGCCACCCGCCCCGGTGTCATTGTTGTGGGCGAGGATGCTTTCCTTGCTTGTCCTTGCTGGTTTATTAAGGTGACTGCCAGCGGCCAGAGGCGAGGGGGAAAAGGTGCGTTTGGGTCCTGCCTGTAGGAGGGGGCGCCCGCCCAGGGGGAACGCCAGCCCCGTGGGCGTATTCCTAAAGGCTGGGTTCCACGGGCAGCAGTGTCGCAGTGACAGTGGCTTGCAACGGGCCAGGAGGACCAGCGCGAGATGGGGGTGGGAGCAGGAGGGTATCCGAGCCGGCCTCTCCGGGCTGAGCGAGCCGTGAGTGCAGACGTCGGGAAGGTGGGCGGCAGGGCCGGGGCAACTCAGGGGTACCAGAGCCCTCAGGGTGTGCTAAGGACGCAGGCTTTGGGACCAGCCGACTTCGGTTCAAATCCAGCTCTGCCCCAGGCATGGGACCCAAGCCTCGGGTTTTGGTGGGGTTTTGGTGGGGTTTTGTCGTTGTTGTTGTTCGTTTTGTTTTTTTGGTTTTGGGTTTGGGGTGGTTTTTTTGTTCGTTTTTGCCGGTAAAATTGGTCCGTGCGTGTATCGCTACAGAGATGAAACAAGTTAACTTTTTAACAAAGCGCTTGAGGCCGTGAGCTGCGCAGGGCTCTGTGAGGAGGTATTTATGTAGTTCCAGCAGAGGGAGGGAGGCTGCCAGGTTAAAGGGAAAAGCACAAAGGAAAACACACTCAGCTTATTTATGAAACAGCTTCTCTGGCCTTTTGGTGAACCTCGAGAACAGTTTACATCTGGCAGAGCTCAGCTTGGATGAGCAAGAGATTCTGGGTTTTGTGAACCGTTTGGGACAGCCCACTGGGAAAGGAGGCCCCTCGACTCTCTGAAGCAGTAGACACCTGGCCTTGGCCCTGCCCCACCTTGCCAAGGGTGATGGATGCGGGTCAGGCCCTACAGAGGCCAGGCTTTCCTCCTGAGGCAATTAGGAAAGAGGACTTCGCAGGAAATGAAGTAAGAGGAAGGGGTCTATGGAGTAAGAGGGCCTGGGGAGGGATGGCAAGGATAATTCGGCCGAGGTGGGGGCAGGAGAGGTTGCACAGTACGCAACCCGCACAGCTGTACATAGGAGTTTGGGGGTGGGGACGTGAGAAGACACAGAACAAATTAAAGGAGAAAAAGGTGACAGGGCAGCAGGGTGGGACTCAGGGGACAGCTGCTCCAGGTCTGATTCCACGGGCAGCCCGAGAGAACGGAAGGACTGCTGCTTTCGGAGTTCTTTTTTTGGCTGAAAAGTTTAGCGTACATGAAGAAGCACAGTCCATAGGCCGTGTGCTTGTCTCCAAACCAGGAAAAAGGGCAGGTGAGTTGCATCCCCGAGAGGGGTGACTTTACTGCCCTCTGCCCACCCCTCCCCCGCCCCCTGCTCCTCCCTTGGGAGCACCACCTGGGAGGAAGATTCCTCCAAGGACTCTCCCATCTCCGTTCATGGGCCCCATGTGCCCCCCGCCCCCCGGGCCCCGGGGAGCTCGCTTCTGGTTAGGGCAGAGCTTCCTACGTTCACACTCGCAGGTGGCTCTTGGCCTTTAAAACCCGCTTCCAGGCGAGGCCGTCCCGTGAACTTTCTCGGGGCATCTTGGAGCAGCCTGGCATTCCCACTGCACTCCTGGGAGCCGGGCTCTTCGGGGCGGCGGCGGGAGTGCCTGGGAGCCTTAACGCCCAGCTCGGGACACCGCCACTGCCCATGTCCAGCCTCCAACCGCTTCGGCAGTGATTCTCGTCCCCAGCTGCCCGTTAGCATCACCGGGGAGCTACACAAATCCTGTGCCCCCTTTCCATCCTGAACCCATAGAATTAGAACTTCAAGGCGTGGGGGCCGGGCATCTGTAGTTTTTAAAAGCTCTTCCGGGTGTTCGTAACGACATGGTTGAGAAATTCTCTACTCTGAGAACTTCCGTGACTCCGAGTTGCAAATCACATTCCGTCTCTGGGCCTCAGTTACCCACCAGCAAAATCAAGGAATTGGACTTGGTAGTCCTGTTAGTTCTACTATTCTGCAATTCTGCGACCGAGCAGCAGATAAAACCGCTGTATCCCTGTCTGCACGAGTCCATGGGCACTCAACACACACACACACACACACACACACACACACACACACACACACGACGTCACGCGTTCCTTTCCTGCTCTGCTCTGCAACTGTCATCTTGCCCCTCCCAAAGTAAGAAATCCTTGATCTCAACTACCCGTCCCCCTTCCTTGCCAAAGAGGACTGTCGGAAAATTCCAGAAACGTTTTAGGTTTTTTAAATGTTTATTTATTTTTGAGACAGAGTGTGTGAACGGGGGAGGGGCAGAGAGAGAGAGGGAGACACAGAATCCGAAGCAGGCTCCAGGCTCCGAGCTGCCAGCACAGAGCCCGCCGCGGGGCTCGAACTCATGAACCGCAGGATCACCACCTGAGCCGAAGTCGGATGCCTGACCCACTGAGCCACCCAGGCGCCCCAGGAATCTGATTTTAAATCTGCTCCCCTGGTGAGCCCAGAATGTTCTGCACTCTACCACTTTGATAGCAAGGAAATTGACCTGGTGCACTGGAGGCCAAGTCGCCCAGTACCCTCTCCGCCCTTTCCCTTCAATCCTCAAACCTGGGCAGGTGTTACTCTGCTAAGGCCTGGGCGCTGGAGATGCTCAGTGCACGCCACTCTCTCCTGGAGGGCTGGGTGGCTCAGTGGCCCGGAATGGGGAGGCCGTGATGGGAGGAGACTGACCCCACCGTGCCCCAAACCGGGCGCCTGAGCGGATGGCCTGAGGCCAGCCGCATGGCCCTGACCCCAGGCTCGCCCCCTCCAGAAGCCCACCGGAGGAGGGCCCACGCCACAGGGAGCCCCGGCAACATCTGCAGCCCCGTCTGTCAAGGACAGCAAGGCTGAGTCCAGGGGGCCAGACGTGACACAGGCAAGGCTGGCTTGTAGCCCAAGTCAGATGGGATGCCATTCACTGCTTTGTGGCTCAGCAGATGTTAGATCTGCCGTGTTTTGACCCCATCCCCACTGCAATCTGTCAGTGAAACTTAAAGCTCAAGGGCCCACGCCGCACAAGGCTTCCTGCGGCCGTTTCTGTCTGCAGAAGAGGGTGCGGCCATAATACTCGTGGGTGGCGGGAGCCGAGTGCATGTCGTGAGTCAGGCTCTGTGCTGGGTGCTTCCCAGACATTTCCTTGCTGGATCCCTCTGGGTGTGGTAGGCAGGATACTACCCCTCGCTAGATGTCTGTGTCCTAATCCCCGGAACCTCTGAACGTTACCTTATAAGGCAAGAGGGACTTTGCGGGTGGGATTAAGTTAAGAGCCTCGAGATGGGGAGGAGATTAACGTGCCTGGCGTGGGCGGGCCCAGCGCAATCACAGGGGTCCTCACTGGGGAGCGGCGGAAGCGTCAGAGTCCGAGGAGAAGAGAGTATGGAAGCAGATCAGAGGCGACCCAAGATGCTACGCTGCCGGCTTTGAACATGAAGGAAGGGGCCACGCGCCAAGGAATACAGGGGCTTCTAGAAGCTGGGAAAGCAAGGAGTCAGCTTTTCTCCCCTGGCCTCCAGGAGGAACACAGTACTGCCAACCGCTCGATTTTAGCCCAGCGAGACCCGATTTGGAATCCCGACCCCCCCCCCGCCCCCCGAACCTTCAGAGAAGAAGCTTGTGTTGTGTGAAGCCACTGTGTCTTTGTGCAGTCGTAAATATTTCTGTAGCCAAGGCGGTCTCCTTTGTCTCTGTGCCTCCTGATCAGAGCGCAGTGCCTGACCGTGGTGAGCCCCACGCCAGCGCTGGTTGAAGGAGTAAGTGAATGACAGGCAAACCCACAGTCGCCCCCATAGCCTGGCTGGTCAGGATTTCAAGGAGCGTGCCTGGCGTGGAATACTGTGTTTTCGTGAAAGGACCTGAACGGGGAGGGACGGGGAAGGGCAAGAGGAGGGACAGACGGAGATGAAAGGAGGAAGGGAAAAGGAGGGAAAGCAGGGGAAGGGGGACTTAAAGGGGAGAGGGAAGGAGGGAGGAGAGGAGGAGGAAAGAAAGGGGAGGGAAGGGGGAGTGGGAAGGGCAGGAGGGAAGGGAAGAGGAGGAGGAGAGGGAAATGAGAAGGAAAAAGAGGCTGTTCTTAAGAGCCGGGAAAGCTCGCGAGAGCATCCAGGCCGTGGGCCTCCCTAGCGGCTAGCCTGACGCCAAAGGTGCCAGTCGAACTAGCAAGGACGCCAAGTGCACGCAGCAAGCCGAATCCTCTTAGGCGGGGAGGCATGTCTCCACACGGAAGAGTGTAGCCACGTAAGTCCAGGGAGCCTTTGTTATCCCGTTGAAAGGTGTCGCCATCTGGACGAAGCATTTTGAAACCAGGAGGACTTGAAATTTAGCCCGCAGCTCGTAGCCCGTCAATTTCCAGAAGCGTACCACGCCCCCGTCACGTGCACCCGCGCCCTCTTCCACCTTCCCATCCCGCCTCGTGGCGCGCTCCTCCCTCATCTGCCCTGGGTTCTGGAGCGTTTCCTAGAGACCCAGGTGGGCAGCCCTGTTCCCGTCGCCCTGAGGGGAACCTCTTCGCTTGCCTGCGACCAGGAACCTCCTTACGTAAAGCCAGGGATTGGTCAGGACGCGGCCGATGAAACCGTTTGTAGAAACGCAGTTGCCCGGTGTATCAGCGGAAAGCCACGGTAGCTCTAGAACACAGAAGTTTCTTTCTTGGGGAACTTCCAGTCCGGTTGGTGACAGAGGCGGGGTCTCTGCTTCACACAGTCACTGGGGGATTCGAATCAATGGAGGGTTCAGTCTCTCGATAATAGAGGTTCTGATTCCATGGGTTCAGGGTGGGACATGGGGACAGAGTGCTTTTGCCGCTCCCCCGGTGGCTCTGATGGGCGGCCAGGACTGAGACGCTCCTGTCTTCCAGCATCACCCGGGGCACCAACACGCGACCACCAACTACGGGAAATGGAAGACACAAATCAAAGGGCCATGCGGGAAGTATTTGAGGTCAGGCCTGGAAGTAAGACACCTCCCTTCTGTCTCTCTCTCATCGGCCGGAAGTTAGTCGCATGGCCACCCACCGCGAGGGCAGCTGGGAAACGCAGTCCAGCCGAGTGCCCAGGATCAAAGCAAAATGGGTTAAGGGATCATCCGGTTGGTCTCTGCCCACGCAAGACAATTGCTGTCTCTGAAGTATGATCTTAAGCTTAAAGAAAACGTCTCCGTTCTCTCTGCGTTTGCTTGTTTTGTATGACAAAAAGGATCTGGAATCTAACGGAGGGAAAAGATTCAGAAGGCCCCGAGGGAGTTAATGGCACAGCCTTCTCTTGAGAGAATCTGGCTGGGAGGTCACGAATGGTACGATGTTCGTTGGCCCTTGAGCTGAGCCAGGGGGGTGGCTGTGGAGCCACTGGATGGCGGGGGGGAGGGCAAGAATGGAGGGAAGACGGAGGAGAGTCCCCTAGAACGATGCGAAAGGCAAGCCTAGGCACGGGCGACCGGAGCCCAGGGGGCAGAAGAGAAAACTGTAAGGAGAGAGGAAGGGGAAGGGCCCTGGCTTCAAAAATGGGCGAGAGACACCGAGCTACGGCCTGCAGGTGTCCCTAGGCTCGAGGGAGAGAGCTGGGTGCGCGGACGCCGACTCCACTGAGATGCCAGCTAGATCAGGACGTGCGACGGCGGCCAGTGCTCAGCCCGGTCTTTCCTGCCGCCACTGACGTGGACAAAGGAAAAGCATATGAGGGGAAGGGGGGGACCGCAATGCTTCTCCGCCATTGCTGGTTGGCCTGAGCTGGGGAGCGTCCACCACCATTTCTGCTCCGGAGGACGACTCAAGTCAGTAAGACGCTCCTGCTTGGGAACCGAAGATGCTTAGAAAGCGTGCCAAGCCCCAGCCACCGGCTGCCCAGAAGGTATACGTTGCCCTTTGGCTCTTGCAACTCAGAGCAGATTAACGGAGCGAGGAGCGATTCGGAAAAGAGTATCTGGAAAACTCCGTGAGGACTAACTTTAAAGGTGAGCCGTCCTTAATTTGGTAAGCATCTTAGTTTGGGCTGCTACGACAAGTTCCCTGGGTAGTTGAAACAAAAAACGTGTCTTTCTCATGGTTCTGGAGGCTGGGAGTCCGAGGTCAGGGTGTCCGCATGGTCTAGTTGTTGGTGAAGGTTCTCTTCCTGATTCCCGGATGGTTGTGTCCTTGTCGTATCCGCACACGGTGGGGAGAGAGAACTCCGGTCCCTTCATCTCCTTATAAACACACCCACCCCATCAGGGGGGCTGCACCCTCATGACCCGTCTACACCTGATCACCTCCCAAAGGCCCGCCTCCAAATACCATCACATTAGGGGGTGGGACTTCCCCATACGAATTGGGACAGGGGCACGACCATCGAGTCCGCAGGAGCACGTGAAGGAAAGAGACGAACACCTACAAATGCCGAAGGACTGGAAGTGACGTTTCCGCCAAGTCCTGACCAGGAGACGAGAGACGGCACCCCGGGCAGCTGCAGACGAGGCTCTTCTAGGACGGGACAACAGATGCACAGCAGAGAAGAAAACCAGAAGAGCCAAGAACACTGGTGGAAAATGGGGTTGGCGAAGTTGAGGGAGGGCGCCTGAGTCGTGGGTCAGTGGCCATATTATTTTCTCTGCCTACCCCCCGCCCCCCCCGAGAGAGACATACAGAGAAAAACACACAGATCACAGCTGTACAGCCTGATGGCTTTTTCCAAACTCAACACATCCGCGCAGCCCGCACCCAGATCACGAAAGACCATGACCGGCACCCTAGAAGCTCCCTTGTAATTCCGTTCCTCTTAGACCTGTAACCAGTGGTGGTCGCTATCCCGACTTCTAGCAGCATAGGTGAATCTTGCCTGGTTTGGAACTCTGTGTAAATAGAATCATGTGACACGCCCTCTTGGGTGTCAGATTTTTCTCACTCAATGTTATGGCGAGGTAGTTGCAGCTTGTCCTAGCGGCTACGTAGGGGGTGCGGGTGGGACATCGTGCGGGTGTATTAACACCTTATTTATTCCTTCTCCTGTTGATGGACATTTGAGTCGTTCCCAGTCTTTGACTCTTCCTGTTATTCTTGTAAGTATCCTTTCCGGGAACCCCCGCGTGCATTTCTGTCGGGTAGACAGGGAGGAGTAGAATTGCTGGCCGGGGGCGGGGGGGGGGGGGGAGAAGGGGAGGGGGTAAGTGTTTCTTCAGCTTTAGCAGATCCTCGCAAGCAATTTTCCAAAGCGGTCGGGCCACCCTCGGAACGAGGCGGCTGTGGTTTGCGGCTCGAGGGGCGTTCTGGTGACCGTACGTGTTCCAGAGAGCTGAAAAGCTGCAGACGTCTGTGCAGCAAAAATCCGTCACCGAACACCTTTCCCCCCCAGCAAATAAGGGCTTCGGGCTAAGCTCTTCTTTCACCATTTATGAGTATTCTCCCAAATATCTCCTTCTCCAGCCGCCTTCGTAGAAGTCCATTGAACCTGAAATTCTTGGCAGGTCCCTGAACCACACAGCCAAAAAATTCTATGCCGCACACATCTGTAGCGAGGGCCGGGAGGCTTTCTCGGGGGAGATTTATTGCCTCCCTTCCGTCTCTCTTTTGGAAGGTTCCTGGATGCCACTCCTTGTGTATAGCACGAGCCTCCGGCTTATCACCACGGTAAGTATAAAAGCAATTAATTTCTCCCCCTTTTGGAAAACGGAAGTTTTAACGGCACTTCAGTGCCATTTGCATTTCTGATTTCTATCAAGTTCACACTTCCAGCAAAGAGAGTCCTGCTGATATAATTTGTTTTTTTTAATTGCATGTTCTCTGGCAGGAAGCTGCTGCTTTTGCCTCCGAAGCAGAAAACATGTACGCGCTGGGAGGAGGTGGGCTCTCGCCCTCTGGTGCAGGTTCACTCACCTGGCCGGCGTCAGGGAGGCAAGGACAAGTGTGGGAATTGGGAACGGAACCCCGCTGAGTTTCTCTACAGACACTCCCGTACATGGAGCCTGTGAAAAACGGTTGCCCAATTTGCGTGAATCGGGCAGATTTTGAGAACCCCGTATCCGCGCCGGCTTGCGATTTACTCCACACGTTTGGAGAAAGTTTGCGAAGACGGACCCGATCTGTTTCTTGCTTGCTCTCACTGCTTGGTGTCCATTTATACTGTTTCTGCGTCATGGTTCAGACTTCTAGAATGTTTAAGCTTTAAGGGACCCGAGGGGCCATGTGACCTGCGATCCCCTCCTGTGACAGCCGAGGGAAGTGTGGTGGATTGAATTAATGCCCCCACCCCACCCATCGTCATGACACTGTCAATCCCCCTTGGCTTTGGCCAGTGGACTAGGGCTTCGGATAGTTCTGAGCCTCGGTCTTAAGAAGCCTCGCATATTTCCACATCCTCCTGCTGTCTCTGCTTTCGTTTAAGAAGGACGTGCCCACCTAGCCCGCTGGTCCAAGGGGGGAGATGTGCGCAGCGGAGCCGGCCCAGCCAACCAACCCCCAGTCCCGTGCCCCGAAGCCTCGCCTAGATCAGCCAGACCGCAGCCACCCCCAGAGCGGTGGTTAGCACCTACGGATCCCGCAGCCTGCGGCGTCCCACACCTGCGGCGTCCCACACCTGCGGCGTCCCGCACCTGCGGCGTCCCGCACCTGCGGCGTCCCACACCTGCGGCGTCCCACACCTGCGGCGTCCCGCACCTGCGGCGTCCCGCACCTGCGGCGTCCCACACCTGCGGCGTCCCACACCTGCGCTTATTGCTGAGCGCTGCCGAGACCGTGGGTGGTCTTACCTGGTGATTGCTAACCTGTTGCGGGCGCTGGAGGCCAGCCCGGAAAGGTGACGCGGCCATTGTCCCACGGCTGGGCCGTGTCGAAGGCAAATCGGGAACCCACGTCCCCTGTAGCAGTTACCCACCCCCCCCCCCCCGCCGATTTTTACGCACACGTCAAAGATACTACTTGGTCGCGGGTCTTGCAGTGTTTGGAAAATGGAGCTTGTAAAAAATCATTGAGAGAAAGCAGATGAAACTTTGCGTGGCTCTGGGGATTCCTGATGTAACGGGGACTGTTCCACTGCTGGTTTGAAGTGAATCTGAACCCGCTGTTTACCCCCCCCCCGCCCCCCCCACCCCCCCGCCTCTCTGACAGCTGTGGAGTTCCCCAGGATGAAGGGTTTAATGGCTTGGGAGCCGCTCCAGATAGCACCTGCAAGGACCAGGCCATCAGTGAGTGGAGCTGGGGCTCGGTCCTCTTCTGGACAAGCGGAAAGGCCGAGCCCCTACCTCAGCATCCCCAGACCAGCCTAGGCGGGAAGCACAGGAAAGACCCGGAAAGACAAACTGCTCCGTGCCCCACGTTTGGAACTCTGCCCCTTCCTCCTAATGACCCCTGCGATGTAGGTGCCTTGATAGAGGCGGACGTGGAAGGGAGGTGTCACACTGGACGCTTCCGTCACCCACTTACACCTCCCTGTAAATAAAGTCCCCTGCCCCCCTTTCCGGGACTCACCACTTCTGACCTGTCTCCCCACGGCCTGCCGAGAAGGAATGCCGGCCGTAATTAGAATGCCACCAGCTAACAGAATTTCTGCGTATTATCTTTTCTTACCAGTGACTGCCATGGCTGCCTGCCTCCTGGCATAACTCCGGAGCTTTTGTCATGCTAACGGACTCTCTTTTCCCCACCTTTAAAACCCCCTGTCTCAATATGGGCTCGGGCTCCAGATAGAGTCTGGGTATGAGAAGCGGGAGAAGGAAAGCCCATGCTGCCCTGTAATTGTGTAGATTTGATATTTGATCAACGGCTGCCTCCGCCCTCTATGATGCGTTCGCGGAGGGAGAGGTCACACCCGCCTTGCGCTACGCCGGGCTCCACCCGCAGTGCCAGGCACAGGAGCAGCATCAATGAACACTCTGTATGAATGAATGGAGGAATGAATGAATGAATGAACGAACGAACACAGCTGCTCTGGGAGATAAGCTCGCAGATAGCATCTTCACGTCCCCGGCCCGACACGGTTCAGCATGTCAGACCCAGGCCTGTGGGTCCTTTGGCATCTGGTCGAGGCCCCTCTGCCACTCCCCGTGGCATCATGCCACGCTAAGCTTGTCTCGACAGATCAGTCACCGCTGAACTGACATCTCTATTGCCCAGGCCCCCCTCGTGGCTGGAGGGAGAGACTGGGAACCGCGGCGGCCATGGCAAGCGAGTGAACCCTCCTCTCCTCTCCTCCCTCCCCCCCCCCCACACACCCAGAGCGGGCTCGGTCTCTCACTCCTGCCCAGTCTCTATCCTGGATTCGCTGCCAGGGGCTGGCGAGCTGGCAGCATCTGCTCCTGTCTGAGACCGCGGCTGCTCACGCGGTGCCTCCTGCCAGCTGGGCAGCAGAGCAGAGTCCCCGATACAAAGGAGAGTTCAGACTGGCAGGTGCCACCAACCGCCTATGACAAGGAAGGGAGTCTGACAGGAGGTGTCTGATAAGGGGATCACATGGGCTTTATCCTGGCTCACTGCCAGGAGAGGGGTTATCTGAGCCCGGTTCAGAGAGGATGGAAAGAGACGCTTCTGAGGGCTTCTGGCTTCCCCGGCGCGCGTGGACCGCCGTAGCTGGGGTTCCCCTGAAAGGCACCTGCAGGGCAAGATGCGGGTGTGGCTAGTTTATTTGGGAGGTGATCCCACCGAAGGGGAGTGAGGGGGCAGGGAGGGAAGCCTGTGTAGTGGGTGCTCCTGAACTCCGGGCGTCCATCAGGGCTCTGCCGAGAAACCCCGCGGAGCCCACCTTAGGGGATGGGGAGGCTGAGGCATCTGTCCCCCCGCCCCCACTGCCGGAGGGTGGCCCCTGGCCTGTGAAGTCACGCGGGTTTGCTGGTTGTACCCGTGCTGAGCCGAGCAAGCTCCCGTGGTGCCGGAGCAAGCCCTCGGACGGGGAAGCTGAGAGGTGCAGCCCTTGGGTGGGGGAGGCTGGAGAACGCTCTGGAACCGTCCGCCTCAGCTACCGCTGATGCAGGTGGCTCTACACCAGCCAGGGAAAAACGCTAGACTGTGCCGGTTCCGACTTCAAGGAGTTGTTGTGGAGATCAAATTAAAGCAGAGAATCAAATGCAAAGTATTGTTATGCGTCTACGAAATCCTGTTCCTTTAATTAACTCGTCTGGAAAGCTATATTGCTCACCTGTCAGTAGGTTAAACGCGGAGGGTTTCCAAGGATACAAGTTGTCAAAGATACTTGAAGAGACCAAGGGAAAAATCCAGTTTCAGATATGGCAGTGAGTGACCTGCAGTGGGTTCCAAACGTTCCTCTGTATAAATTCGGTCTCACAGAAAAGAAAACCATCACGACCCCATTCAAAAAAATGCTTCCCAGATTTGGCTGGCCCTACTGCAGCCCGAGTTATTGGTCTCCTCTTCGCTCAACCCCCTTTCCCCACAAATCCTCCAGTTCCTTAGGGTGATGCTAAGAATGTCCCTGCCCCTTGGGTTCTCCTTCAGGTTAGTTCGGTGGTACTAACTGCTGTAACTGATAAACCCACGTCCCAGGGGCTTGTTACAACAAAAGGATTCTTTTTCTTTTCTTTTCTTTTTTAAAGTTTATTTATTTATTTTGAGAGAGTCTGCGTGCAAGCGCAAATGAGGGGAGGGGCAGAGAGAGAGAGGGAGAGAGAGAATCCCAACCAGGCTCTGTGCTGTCAGCGCAAAGCCCAACGAGGGGCTCGAACTCACGAACCGAGAGGCCATGACCTGAGCCGAAATCAAGAGTTGGACGCTTAACCGACTGAGCCACCCAGGTGCCCCAAAAGGATTTTTTTCTCCTCATTCACAGTCGAGTAGGGGTGATCCTAGTCAGAAAGAAAGCCCCCATGCAATGATCCAAGAACCCAGGCACCTTCTATCCTGTGGCTTTGCCATCTTCAACATAAGGCTCCCAACATTGCCTTGAGGGGTGTTTTTATTTCCAACCAACTGGAGAGGTGAAAGAACAGGGTAGACTGAATGACAGGCCTTTCACCGTCCGGGTGTGGCATGCCTCCGCATCACCACTTCCATCCATATTCCATTGGCCAGAACTCAGTTAACATGGCCGCTGCCTACTGCAAGGGAAACTGGGAACAACGGTGGAATGATGGTCTACCTCAATGCCCAGGAAGAAGAGAAAAGAGTTTGGTGGCTAGACAGATGTCTCTGACATAGTTTCCATATTCATACGATCAAGAAAGAGCTAAAAATTGGGAGTTCAACGGAGCAGAAGACATTGGCCAGGAAGGAAGTCAAATGCAAGGAAGTTGGGTGGGGCAAGAGAGGAGGTCCGGGCAGAGGCCATGACTGAGCACACCAGCTCTGTAGCTGTCTTATACTCCCTTTTGCCTACATACCTTCCCTCCCACAACCCTGAAGTCCTTAACTTTCCCCCACAAAGCCACAGATCTTCACAACCCCATGTCTTTGCTCATATTTCTCTTATCTGGAGCCTCTTCCAACCTTACTTATCAGGCCAACCATGTGTCAGTCTCAATGAACCCCGCCTCCTGGTGTTTATGGCCTTGTGTAATCTATTCCCCCTTGAATCTGGGCTAGTCCTGTGACTCCCTCGCCAACAGAACACAGTAGAAGTGACACTTGGACACTGGCCTCACACGAGGACTCTGGTCCTAGAGGCTTCTGCTTTTGTGTCCTTGGAAGGCCTGGGTCATTATTTGAGAGGTCCGGCGACCCCACTAGACAGACAAGGTGGAGCAGGCAAGGGAGAAGCCCCAAGACTACACGGAGAGAGAGAAACGCTCAGCTGAATCCGGCCGCCAACCAAACTGCTGGCTGAATTCAGCCACAAGAGTGATTGAGAGCAAGGACAGCGGAAGAATCACCCAACTGATCGTAGCCCGGATTGCAGAGTCAGGAACAAATAAAATGTTTGTTAGGCAGCTTCATACTCAGTGCAGAGCCCAACACAGGGCTTCAACTCACGATCCTGAGGCCAAGACCTGAGCCAACATGGGGAATCAGACGTTTAACTGACTGAGCCACCCGGGCACCCCAGGAGCCTTCCTTTTGGACACTTTTTCTCCACGCATCTTTCTTCCCAGTTCTCACTGTGTACCATGTCATGTACATTCTTGTCCCTCTACCTGGAAGGGCTATGCGCTTTTCCATAGGGTAGACCAAATCTCATCCCTCTCTGTGTTTCCTATACCTACTGCAGTGTCAGACACTAGTAGGTGCTGGAAAGTGCTTCTTAGAAAAATGAATCATTGGTATTTAATTGGTTCACGAATTGGATGAATCGGAATATGGGCTGAATCTCAGGGAGAGAGCCCAAGGGAATGAGAAGTCGTGTCTTTCACCCACAAGGTCATAAACGGGATTCCGAGCAGGCCTGTAGGAGAGAAGGGGGCTGGATTCTTGGATTCGCTTTTCTCACACTCCAGTTGAACCTGCTTCTATTTGGAAACACTGGAAAGTTCAAAGCTACATTCTGTGGCCTCCTTTCAAACTAGGGTTCCGCCAATCTGATAGAGTCCTGAGAGATTCGAAAGGGGGAAGTGAGGCAGGGGCCATCTCTCTAAGGCAGTTCAGGTGGCCAGTGGGCTCTGCCCACATGACCGTTGGCAGCAGCCGGAGCCCACAATGTGCTGTCTAGTCAACAGCTTTATGGATGTGGGATACGGGTGAAGGAAATGAGCCAACATTTCCTGACCTCTGGATCATAGCTATGATGGTGTCTGTCCTGTGACCCAAAAGCCTCTTTCACACTTTTCTCCTTCCTTACTGCTGGTGATTTTGAAAGCACCCAGTTCCCTGCATTAAACCCCTTTCCACCCGAAATACCTGCATTGCTTTCTGTTTCCTGCCCTGACTCCCCACGTAGACACGTCCATTAGGAACAATCAAAGGGAAGAAGGAGAGAGATTTCCTGTACCTGAGAAGCTGTGGAGAAGCAGATGTAGGGGGAGCCCTGGGAGAAGCTGAGAGATTTGGCTGGCTAAGCCCCAAGCAATGTGGAGGAAGTGCCACAGGGGCCTGGGATGCTGGAAAACATCACTGGATCCAGTCCAATAAGTGCTGAGAGCGCTGGTGGCCAAGAGTAGGAAAAGGCTCCAAACTAGGGAAGGTGTGACTGGCAGCCATGATTTCCTCATGTAACTAGGAAGTCCGATCAGAGGGTGCCTCTGGGGCTTTTGGAGGAATAGGGACCACAGGCACCAAACCAAGGGTTTCCGTGCACCATCCAGAGTTGCTGAGCAACGTGAACTCCAGACCCGGAGCCGGGGCAGGAAGATTCTGTGTCTGGTCAGGTGTGACTGAGAGGAATCGAGGCTGAAACTCAGGAGGCGGAGCCTTGTGGGGTGAGCCGTAAGCACTCTATGGTCAACCGTATTCTACAACGTGGTGTTGATGGGGCTCTAAGCAGAGGCTATGATGGTTCGTGGGTGATGGATGTTTCCCCAGAGGTTAGAAAGTAGAATGGAAATTACTCCACTTCCATAGCAACAACGGTGCCAAGGAGACCCCCGAGCCCCTGCTTCGAGGGTCCTCTATGGGAATGTCAAAGACCTGGTCATCCAGAAGACCTTGGCTTGAGTCTCAACTCAACCGCTGTCTAGCTGTTTGACTTAAGGCGAGTTAATCAGCCTCACCGAGCCTCTATTTCTTAGTTTGAAAATGGAGTCACCCATGTCATCCCCTTCATAAGGCCGCTGTGAGGATTTGGTGCAGTATTGCCTTTTATAGCACAATATTTACAGCGCCTGGCAAACCGAAGATGCTTTAAAAATGACGGCCATGGGGGCGCCTGGGTGGCTCGGTCAGTTAAGTGTCAGACTTCAGACGTTGGCTCGGGTCATGATCTCACAGTTCGGGAGTTCGAGCCCCGCATCAGGCTCTCTGCTGTCAGCACAGAGCCTGCTTCAGATCCTCTGTCCCCCTCTCTGTCTGCCCCTCTCCCCCTCTCCTTCTCTCTCTCTCTCTGTGTCTCAAAAATAAACAAACGTTAAAAACAATTTAAAATCAACCTTTCACAAAATGACGTCCCCAAACCCCGTGGATGGTGGGAACTCACCAACTTATACGAAATCTATTGTTAGCATTTCAAAAATTCTTTGGATGACACTCAGAAGGAAAAGGGACACTCACACAAAATTACGGTATTGTTTGTAAACATATTTAAATCCATGGTGCTACGTAGAAAAAATGAAACACTTATTTTCAGAGACTGGCAATGATAAAATTTAGTATTTATTTATTAAGGGTTTACAGTTTGCTAGGTACTTTTTGAAGTGCTTTATGTGTCTTGAATCATTTAATACTCCCAACAACCCTGTAAGGTAGATACTACTGTTGCCCTCATCTTATTAGAGATGAGGAAACTCGGGGCTCAGAAAGGCTAACTAATTTACCCAAGGCCACACAGCCAGCAGGAGGTCAAGTTCAGATGTGACCCCAGTTGTCCCGGCTAACCAGCAATTAACCTCCACCATAAAATGCCTCTCGTTTGAAGAATATTCTAGGAGAGCTGCAAGATCAGAACTTATTTGTAAGCAGGAATTGTTCTGTTATTAAAGAACTTACAAGGGAGACTGGAAAAAGAAATATATTGCTCGTGCGAGTAAATATTTACATACAGCAAAATATTTATGTTCATATATGTGAGTACTGCTTTCTGCAGGGGAGAGGAAAACGTGTAAATATTTACTCACTGGAAATAGCTGACAAGTAGTTAGGAAATAAGAATATTTATACTGTACATTGCTTTTGTGCTTGTCAAATTGTTTCATCTGGAGTCTAGGCCCTAATTCCCAAATTGGGCAACCAACACGAGAATCCTGAAATTGTAAATTCAAGGCTCCTTTTGGAGGTTCCTAACTTGGTTATGAGAGCAATTTCCAAATAAAGTTAATTCCAATCTCCCTAAATCATGTTTTCTAAAAATGTGTAGTGCCTTTTAAGATGTCCTCATTCTTTCTAGGAGGAATTATCCCTAGGCCAGAAATGACAGGCTCTGTCTTTGTGCCCAGAGTCCCACGCCGCATGTTCCGGCTGGGAGACATACCCCGGGGGCCACAGCTGAAGCAATGGTTGGAAGTGGTTGGGAAGCAGGTCAAGTATCAAACCGACTGGACCGTGGCCCGGGTCGGTGGTGGCCCCCAGACAGAGCCAAAGACCAGAACATTTTCAAATAGAAGACCCAGTATTTTGACATGAGTAGTGGGAATTTTGAGAGAGATCATAGCAAGATGGAATTCAAATAAATGAATCAACATATATTATGGGCCTAGTGTACTGTCCTGGCCTCGGGTTGCTGGTATCACATGTCATTGTGTTTAATCCTCACCGGGGCAGATATCCTTTGTGTCAGTCAGACTGTTTTTAGCCGCTCATCATGGAAAATCTTGATGTAACCGATTTAAACTACAGAGGGTTAACTACCTTATGTAATCAAAAGGTACAAGGTGAGCACGTTGTGGGATTGGTTAATTTTGCCGTTCACCCCTGCCAGCTAGGTCTCATGTTCCTTCCATCTTTCCCTCTGCATTCTCGGTGTACTGTCCTGTCCTTGGTCAGCTTGCCTCATGGTCATAAGATGGCTGCTGTAGTTCTGGAAGTCATTTGCAGATACCACAAAGTCTAAGAGAAGAGGAGGGATTTTGATCTTCGTGTGTCTTTCTTTCTTAGCCAGATCTTCCCTGGGTGGCTTCGACAGAACTCCCCTCACATAGTACTGGCCAGAATTAAATCACATGCCCATGCCTAATGAATACCAAAGGGAACGGGACGGCCATATTTAATTTAGACAAACCGTGAGTCCTCCGCCTTCTGAGGACGGGGCCGCGGGCCAGTTCCGTTGAAGCACGTGGCCTCCTTGAGCAAGGGAGATTCCTGAACAACACTGATGTTGGGTAAGAAAGGATGAAGGCGGTCAATAATAACTGGACAGGCAGCCGACGGGGACCTGCATCTCATTTGAAAGACAGGAAAACAAGGCTCAGAGTTGTGACCACGCATTTAGTAACTGCTACGGCTGTAATTTAACCCCAGAGCCTTTTGTGTCAGGCCGTGGCTGTCTTAAGAAACTCCAGCTGCTACCGCTTTCATATTCCTGGAGCATTGAGGTGTGCGGGCACAATTGATGCTTTCCACCGAGCTCCCTTATCTAGTTCCTGTCTAGACAATTGTGAAAGGGCTGTTTGTGGAAATTTAATTCATTCATAGGCATTACCCACCCACCATTGGCTATAAGCCTCCTTTCTCCCTCTCTCTCCGGCAATCCTGCCAGAGGCCACGCTTGCCTTAGCCTGGAGACAGGCACAGAAAAGCATCTCTGGACCTGGGCAGCAAATAGTGAGGAGTGGGAGAAGGGACTCTGTTTTTGTTGTAGATACCTGAGCCCACCCCACGCTTTACGTCTCCCAGGCTGAGTTTCTGGCTGCCCAGCACTCAGTCTCCCCACCTTAGGTTGTATATTGCCTGTCATCCAGCTCCCTGCCCCTGTGCTTTCTAGAAAACATCTGCTCCTCTCTCCTTAAGATGATGTCTCCAGTATCTCTTCGCGTGTAGGTCCCGGACCCCTTGACACAGACCAGAGAGCTCCCCTCCTTCCACTTCCTTTGTTTCTAGAATTTTTCTCTCCTCTCACTTGCATCGTCTTATATCACATTGCCTTGTATTAGTCTGTTTCCTCATTTTATTGTGAGTTTCCTGAGGGCGGAGTCTAATCACTTCACCTTGGCTCAGCTGGCCCCAGTGGAAACTAAGATATTGTTAGCGTGGTGGCAGCCATCTTCCTTGCAAGTTCTAGAGGCACGGACTTTGATGCACGCGGGAAATGTTGTGCTGGGGCTCATAAAGGAGGGAGGAGATTTGCCCATATCCATTTGTTTTGCTTATTCGTCTGGTTCGTTTGCTTGTTTACTTGTTTGTAATGCTAAAGCACTAGGAGGGTAGAGAGGAAACTCAGGGAAGTGGAGAAGAGGAGACGGCATCTGTTCTACCATGGCAGAGGCTGCCGGTGGCCTACCTAAATGTCCTCAATTAACAAAATCTCATTTTGTTCAGGGTGGCAGTATGCCCAGCTAAAAGTCTATATTTCCCAGCTGCCTTGCAGCTAATGGTGGCTACGTGTCACAGTTCTGGCCACTGAAATATAAGTAGAAGTCACTCTATGAGGCTTTTGAGAGAGCTTGCAGAGTGGACTCTGTGGTGCACCACCCAGATCTCTCTTCAGGAATGAAGAACGTGTTGCTTTCGCCATTGGGAGCGCCGCTGGCGGACATCCCTTGCCTGTTAGCACCTGCATGGGTCGCCTCGGCTGCAGGAACCACCTTCATGGGAGGCCAGCCTCCAGTGACTTGACAACGTGGGATATTGACAATATCCGGCCCATTCATCCCAATTTGAGTCAATACCCAAGGGTCAGCCCGGTTCCAGAGCTCCCAGTGAGATGGGTTGAGACCTTCGTTGGGATTGCATCGTGGCCTGACTTCTGCGGCCCTCTCCCTTCTCCGTGTGTTAATCCTACAAGTACGCCCGACTAAACTTCTTACATGATAACATCCATCTAAGCGTCTGAAGCTTGAGGAACTCAACCCATGGCTACTCCTTAGAGAGGCAGACTTATTCAACCTACACCTTTTGACCTTTGGCCTCCCTCTTTCTCTTACCTGGCACATAGCTAGTACACTGATGCCACAGCAGCCATCTTATGACCATGAGAAAAGAGACATAGGATGAAAGTCACCCACTCAGGACAGCCAAATGAAGGCACAAAGGAGCTTCTGTCCCTCGTGGCATTGTGGAAACGTGGTACGGTCCCGAATTGACTGACTTCCTCTGCATTTCTTGTTCCATGAGAAGGAAAAACAAATCACAATTTGGCCAAGCCACCATTGTATGCAACAAAACCTATTACTAATGAAAATAGCCACCAATAGCACATGAAAGACAGTTTTGAAGCTTCGCAAAGGAGAGGTTCATTCAACCTAACGGTCGACAAATAGTCAATATGCTCCTATGACTGTTTCCAGGTCTGTGCGAGGTCTGGGGGGCAGGGGAAGCATTAAATAAGACAGACGAGGTTCCCGTTCTTGCAGAGTGTAGATTTACTTGAGGGGAGACAGATAAATACATAAATGAGATGCTTAGGCAAGGCAATTGCAAAGTGTGATATGGACTACGGAAAGAACAGTCATTCTCTACTAATGCATAACTTGACGGGGTCTGCTTTCAGAAAGGTGGTCAGAGAAACGCCGTCTCAGAAGACAATAGGTGATCTTTAAAGAACGAGAAGCGAGTGGTGTGAAGTTCGGGGAAGGGTATGCAAAGGCTCTGGGGAGGGTGGGAATGCGTCTGAGGAATAAAAAGGAGGTTAGCGTGCCTAGATCCTAATGGGAGAAGTAGGCGGGGGCCACACGACATAGGTCGGTGTACAACCAGGCAATGCGCTTGGAGTTTAGTATAATTATTCATAATTCATGGCCACCGAAGCATAGGCACGTGACATATTCTAAGTTACTCCGCAAAAGATCACTTTGGCTGTTGTGAAGGATTGGCTGTAAGGTGGCAAGAGTGACAGTGGAGAGGCCATGTAGGAGATCAGGTGGGAGAAGACAGAAGTTTAGAATAAGATGGTAGCCGTGGACATGAAGAGAAGTAATGATAGGATTCAGAATTTTGGAGGTAAGTCCAGGAGGACTTACTCATGGAATGAAAGTCGGGAATGGGAGAGAAAAAGAAAAGCAAGGATGAGTCCTAGGTTTTTGGCTTTAGCTTCCGGAAGAGAGCGAGGCCATTTTCCAAGATGGCGAACACCTAAGGGAACACATGTGTGGTGAGGAAAGTCATTTCCTTTTTTACCATGTTAAGTTTGAGATGTTTATTAGAAAAAATAAGACATCAGCATCAGGACTGTGAAAATGCACCCCAAATCTCTTAGACCCCCCATCCCCCTTCCCTCTTTATTTCTCAAGTGCTTCCCACCCCCCCCCCCCCGCCGCCCCTCCTGTAAATCTCTTGCGTGCCCAATCGAGTCTGCCTCCTAGAGGACCCAAAGTAACACAACTAGGCAGGGAGATACATGAACCTGGAGTGCAGGGAAGAGGTCTGGGCTGAAGAAATACATCTGGAATATAGACGGATCCAAATTTAAAGCCACGAACTGGATGACATCTAGTAGAGGACAAGGGGCAAAAGTTTTTGGCATGGAAGCAGAGAGCTGGGTGTATCTTAAGAAGCAAAAAGTGGCCAGCTGTGCCAAATGCTCCTGAGAGAACCAGCCGGATGAGAGGGGAGTGCCCGCTGGACTGGGGAACTTGGTAGCATGGAAATCAGAACCAGTAAATTTGTTGGTTTAGCACTGAAAGATAGAGGTCCCGTGTGATTATTTATGCTTTCTCAACAAAGAATGAGATGGGGTCACAAGCTTGCCGGTATGGAGTGGGACAAATACAGAAGTTGGAAAAAAATGAGGGAGGCATGAAATTCTTTTATCAGAGGGAAAATCACAGACTTCCTAGGGAGGCCTGCCATGTGGTTAGCGTGCCTCTTTGCGATGTGTGGTCATACATTTTAAGTGAACTCAGTTAGTCTTTTTGGGAAAACGTCAACGTGCAAGACAGGGACAAGGGGAGCTGCCCATGACCCAAGGGCGAGAGAGCCAACCGAGTTTGGAGAAGAGGTCATTCTTCCCCCATCTCTCTTTATCTCAGCTCTCAGCTTCCCAAGGGTTCAAGGTTGGCACCATCGGGGAAGAGCTGCCGTGTGGTGGAGCTGTGGGTCCGACCATGGCCCCCGGGGGAGCTGGGTCCTCTGGGAGACCCTGAAACAGGGTCCATGAGGAGACGACTTGTTCTCATGCATAGTCGAGATTCTTTCTGGGCATTCCCAGCAGCATTCTGAGAAAACTTCGTGATCCTGAGCCTCGTAGGTGAGAATGATTCACTGCTACAACCTACATATCGAGACAGTTAATTTTATGCGTCAACTGGGATGGGTCAGGAGGGCCAGATAGTTGGCCAAACATAATTCTGGATGTTTGTGCGAGGTTGTTTTGGGATGAGATTATCATTTAAATCAGTGGGCTTCCAGGAAAGCAGATTGCTCTCCATAACATGGGTGGGCCTCATCCAATCAGTTGAAGGCCCGACTAAAACAAAAGACTGACCTACCCCGGCAAGAAGAAACTACGCTAGCAGGTGGCCTTCGGACCTACGCTGCAACACCAGCTCCTTCCTGGGTCTTTAGCCAGCCTCCATAATCATATAAGCCAATTCCTTACGATAAATCAGTTTCTCTCCGTCTCTGTCCGTCTACTCACACTCTATTGGTTCTGTTTCTCTGGAGAACCATGACTAACACAGGTGAAATTCTAGTGTGACCTCGTTTGTTCTCAAAGCCTGAGGAAGCCTAGATACCAAGGTTAGATTTTTTTTTTTTCTTTTTTTGATCTCCAGAAGTGGGAAGAGTGTCTGTCACGTAAGGGCCCAATGAGTATTTGCTGAACAGATAAACAGACAGATGAATGAATATAATAGAAGGATGATAGATGGATGATGGATACACTGGATGGATGGGCAGATGGATGAATGAATAGATAAATGATCGGAGAGATAATTGGATGGTGCTGTGGTAGAAAGAGCATTGATCTTAGAGTCGGATATTATGTGTTTCATTCCCAATTCTGCTATTTACTACCTTTGCGGCCTTGAGTATTTCTTTATAATAAAAATGGGAACAATAATAAATAACGATACTCGACTTACCAACCCCATAGGAACCTTGTGGCAGGCGAATGAGGTGCCCGAAAAAAAGTAATGCCACCCTGGATTGCATTACTCATGTAAACACACACTACTCAGATCACAGACCAATAGTCCCATGGTGTCCTGCAGGACTGGAAACCACATTTCGAGTACATATTGTGTGCTCTTGAGAGCTGATGATGTGTTAGAAACCACGAAGCACTCCATACTTCCGAAGAACTTTTATTATCAACATTATTTTTCCTCAGTCTCCGAGCCCAGTTTATTAGGCCTTGCTTTAGTTGACCTTCCTGAAGATTCTGAAACCTTCCTTGCTGCCTGTCCCCTGGCTAACGAAACTATACTTTTTGGACCACATCCTCGGTCCACTTAACTTCATTATTTTTTAATGGAGAAAGGAATCTTTTGGTTTACGGCCATTGGAAATGCAAGGCTTTGTCAGGAAATAGGAGTTCGAATTCAGAATCTCTCTCCTTTCCGTCATCTCCCTGCTTCCCTTGGAGTCGGTTTCACTCTCAGGCAGTCTGGCCCCTTGTGGAAAGATGGCGTACTGGCCTTCTGTTACCGGCGGTGTTCTTCAAGTCTAGCTCAGTTCCTCATCCAGCCCCGTTTTCTCTTAAATCACTCCCTCATCGCCACACAGACATCCATATATTCCACCAGCATTGACTTCTTGCTTTCTATGCGGATCGAGGGTCACACCCATCACGCGGCAGAAATGGCAGAATATCTTCTACCAGATTGGTCCTGGGATAAGTGATTAACTCCCTGGAACTCCCCGGGGCCGGCTGCAGAAGGTCGCGCGATGAAAAATCATGGTGTGTTGAATCCTGGACTCTGAGAAAAGAGACTTTGGGACTGTCAGGGGGAGACTTTGGGGACATTGGGTTTCATTTTCAAAACGCAGCTGTGGTTTTGAGTCAGGACAATTCAGTCCAAGAGGCTGTCTCAGGCCACCCTGAAAGAGAGAAGCCTCAACAGTTATTGCTATCGGCCCGTCACGTTGGGCTTAATAAAATCAGAGTGCAACCCCGCTCCAGAGCGAAATAATCCTATCTGCCCATTTATAGAATCAACTGCTTTTCTCCTGTCCGGGGGAAAAAAAAATGGGATCGGGCCTTTTTTAATATCAACGTCTCTGGAGCACGGATACGAAGATGTCCCAGAACAACGGGACGTGTGTTTACACAGCACCGAGCCCATAGCGGTGCTCAGTAAATAGTCCTCCGTTAGTTGACAGCCCGACTCTCAGCCATCGAGCTTGTTCTATTAAAATGAGAATTAGAAGGGCATAAGAAATGGCTCTCCACAAGGCCAGGGGCTAACAGGGTTCCGAAAGTGGGGCTTTCTGCTTGACTTCCAGAGAACAATACGTCCAGATACTCATTCGGGGTCAGGAGTAAAAGCATGGTGCTGGCAAACGGCTCCCTGACCCAGAAAAGGCAGTGTGGGCTCGAACGAGAGGCAGGAAGCAGGACGCCATCCCAGTTCCTATTCTGAGTGCTTCCGCCCTGTTCCCCTGAAACTAGAACACCACCGGCCGCGGCCGCCATCTTGGCTCTCCGTATTGGCAAAAGAACATCAACACATTTTTCTGCTTCGGATCATAGTGTTTGCGCTGGAAGGAATCTTAAAGATCTATCGAGTGCAGTGTTTCCCAACACAAACTCTACTCAGGAGGGGCGGGCTCTCTACATGCTCCACCGCGGATCAATTAAAATTATATAGATGTAATATATATTTATTCAATTCTTCAATAAACAGTGAAAACCTATTTAAACTCTTTCTCATTCATTTCTTTTATCACTGAAATAAAACATTAATTCACATTAAAGGCATTTTATTTAAAGATGAATTTTATAGATTTTAAGAACTAAAGGTTTCGAGTGGTAAATTTGCAGTCCGGAAAATTCGTCCTGGACTAATGCCACGTTGAATGTCAGGAGACCACGATTCTGTTTCAGCCCCTTTTGTTTCTCGTATGCGGAGAGAGGACTAAGGCCCAGGATCGCAGAGCTGGATGCCAGTCCACTGACCTTTCTGCCGTCCTGGGCTCCTGCATAATGAAAAGCGATAGATACCAGCTGGTCTGCGAGTAGATTTGGTGTTGGTAAGGCTCTGCTCTCCACTTAAGCAGAGAACAATTTGTACTTTGCCACGTGGCAGAATTCACAGTGCACGTTTTCACCTCATCACCCACGCCGGTGTGCGATTCCTATCCCGAGCGTGAAATAGCAGTGAGGATGTGTTTCGGTCCAATAGGAAATTCTGCCCAATGGCGACTTTTGCCCCGAGTGCACCTTTGGCCTACTTAGCAAGAAGCCTGGATGCGGGCAGCTGTGAGGCCGGTTCAGCAACTCGACGAGGCCAACGAAGCCCCTCTGCTTCGCCCAGTCCCTTTGCCCCTGGAGGTTTGCTGCCTCGTGGTCTCAAGATGGCTGCTGCAGCTCCCGGCCTCATCTTCGCGTGCCAGCACCTAACGCAGGAAGTAAGGAGGAGGTGGGAGGCCTTATTCTCCTGGGGCCCTTTGCTTTGTCGACGGGCTACTCCTTCCCAGCATCCTTCCGCCCCGGGTCCTCCGGCATCTCACTGGTTTTCTTGGTCTAATCACAATGTTCCTGCTGAACAGGCCAAGGTTCTATTAGTGAGGAAAGCGGGGGAACGGCCTTGTCCAAACAGCTACCGGTGTCCGCCTCATACACCCACGCACACGCTGCCATCCGGAAATGAAAAGGTCTCCCCCAGAAGAGACAACCGCGTGCTGACGCCCCACGTCCTTTCGACCCGGGGAAGCCATCACGAATTTGTGTCTAAAAATAGAGACACCCAGAGCACACCCGGAGACATCCGTAGCACACCCGGAGCCCCCAGCGGCCCATCCGATGAGCATTTGTAAGCCCCGCTCCGAAAGGCCCAGCGGCCCAGAGGCCGTGCTGCTCAAGGCCATGGGACAGCTCCCTCTCTGCACTTCTGGAACCTGTCACTCTGTTCCCTTCCAAAGCCGTTGGGCCTTCAGAAAGGTCTAAGAAACCATTAACGCCTCTGGGGGTTTGCCCATCACTTGCCGCCCCAGGAGTTTCCTTCACTGAAGCCAGGTGCCCAAGGGGCCCCGGGCATCAAGCAGGCTGGTGTCAGAGGCAGCCCCGAATAAAGGCGATGGCTGCTCAAGGGGCGGGTGAAAGTAATTCTTTTTTAAAAGCCGAGGTGGAGCACCTGGGTGGCCGAGTTGGTTAAGCATCTGACTCTTGATTTTGGGTCAGGCCACGATCTCATGGTTCGTGAGTTTGAGCCCTGCGTCGGGCCCTGTGCTGACAATGCGGGGCCTGCTTGGGATTCTCTCTCCCTCTCTCCCTCTCTCTGCCCCTCCCTTGCTCGTGCTCTCTCTCTGTTCAGATAAATAAACTTTAAAAAAAGCCAAAGGGAAGTATTTCTTTCATACTGAGTTTGGATATTGTAACACGGAGGCGAGAGTAGGGACAGGAGCTTCTCGGGGCCCCCAGAGGGCACTGCTTCCCCCGCCCAAGAGGACAACGTCTCTCCCCAGGGGGCCCCCGGCCAGCCTCGCTCTCCCAGACAGTGCCGGCCGGCTCCGTGGCTTTGACGGCCGCCAGCTCACTCCAGACAAATGTACGACAGTGTCAGCCTCTGCAGTCTAAAATCGCACACCTTCGGCAACTCAGGTTGCAGTCACTGAGTTTCCGGCTCTTTAGAGGTGACATCCTGGAGGCTGGACGGCCCCCGAGCCCATGCGTGTCATTCGGCCATCCTCTCTGTTGTGGAGACGGTTTCTCTGAAGAGGAGTCTGTCTCCTCCTCCAGACTGGGGGCTCCCGGAGCCCGGGACCGGCGTCTCGGTCATCTGCGCGCCCCTCCTGCCTGCCTCTCAGAGGGGCCTCCGTGGCCCTTCCCTTAATGACAGATAAACGCACAGACTGAGAGGGAGGCTAAAGCTCTCCCCTGGTCGAAACGCAGGGTTGAAATCGAGAGGGAGACAATTACAGCCTCTGCTTTCTGGCAGGAGACCCGCGGCGGTGTCCTGCGGTCTCGAGCGACACCACGCTCTCCCGCACACACCGCGGGCTCGCGGCAGCCATCCTACTTACCATATCCCTGTGGCCACGGCCGTTTCCTGTGTTCGATTTAGATCTATCAATAGAACACACTCGGAGAGTTTCACTTTGTGCTTCCCTCTTCCCTCTGCACTAACGACACGAATGTCCTTATTACAGCCGCACACAGGCCCCCCGGTCTCCGGCGGTCTCTGTCAGATTTACTCGGGACTGTAGCAACCCACTACCACTGCGGCTCTCTTTGCCGGAAAGCAGACACTATAATTGTCTCCTCTGTTTCCCACCTTTGACTTTTTGATCAGGGGAGTCTGCTTCTTCCTTTTGGTCTATGCGCTTCTGTGTCCTTTTTCCTTATTCGTTAGTGGGACCTTCCTTCCTTCCTTCCTTCCTTCCTTCCTTCCTTCCTTCCTTCCTTCCTTCCTTCCTTCCTTCTTTCCTTCCTTCCTTCCTCTCTCTCTTTATTGGATTATAGCTCCATTGTCTCTTATCACACGTTTTAATGAACAGGGAACCAAGGACCAGGAGAGGGTACCAAATGTGATCAGAATTAAACCACGCGTGTGTCCCTAGGTCTCTAGAAGACGCCGCGGGCAAGAGAGAGACGTCTTGGTCTTCCTCTGGGTGTGGAGAGAGAACATGAGCTGGGACACCCACCAGATGCGACGCAGGGAGGGGCGGGCGCGGGGTGGGCCTTCCACCTCCCACGGATCTGCTCCCAGGCCACCTGATGGGCCCAGAGCTCCTAGAAGCGCAGCTGCCTGGGCTGGCTGTGTGCGCGTTCACGCTGAAGCTTTGCCTTTTTCTCCTTGAGCACCTGCGGTTCGGAGGCGCCAGGATGCAGAAGACACACACACACACACACACACACACACACACACACACACACACACACACACTGGTGTTTCCAGCTGTGCCGGAGTCTGGAGCACGTGAGCTCCCAGGAGCCCGTGCAGGCTCAGACCAGGGCGAGGCTGAGGTCTGGGAAGGAGCCGAGGCTAGAATCGAAGGGAGTGGTCCAGAGCCAACAAGTCAGGGTCTACAAGCTTCCCCGTGCCTCGGTTTCCCCCGCTCTCAAACAAGAGTCACGCTCTCTGCTCGCCTTACATGCGTTCTGCGAGGAAGTCGTAAAACACCACTTGCTGGGCGCCTGACTCTGCTTCCGCTGCTTTCATCTTAGGACTTTCTACAAGACAGGCACCGTCAGCAGCCCCGCCTTTTACAGGAGAACAGAGGCGCAGAAAGATGGAATGGCTCGCCTAAAGTCACGCGACTAGCAGATGACAGAGGTGAGCAATCGGGCACCAGAGTCCGGGCTCGTGACTGCCACATCATGCTGTGTTCCACACACAGGGACTCTTAAGCATGGGGGCGGGACCACAGACCCCAGGACGATTTAGGTGGGGAGGAAACAGCCTTCCGTGAGGGTCGGACCGGAAGTCGGTGCATAAATATTCCAGCTGGCTCACCCCTTGCGTGGGACCACGCTGAGGCGGACTCCCCTGCATCTCCCGGGGTACCTAGGGGGACTGAGCCCCGGCTGCCCAGAGCAGCAAACCACCCATGAGCTGACCCCTTAGTGGCTGCCTTCCTTTCTCCTCTCACTCCCTCACCTCCCATCGGCGCTCCCTCGGTCCCCTCGCACACAAGCGACTTAAATGCCAACCCAGCCTCAGAGTCGGCTTCTTGGGCAACCCAGCTAAAACAACTTAAACCTCTTTTCTCTTTTGTTTTGAGAGAGAGAGAACAAGGGAGAGGCAGATGTGGGGGGAGAGAGAGAGAGAATCTTAAGCAGGCTCCATGCCCAGTGTGGAGCTCAGTGCAGGGCTCGATCTCACGAACCGCAAGATCATGCCCTGAGCCAAAACCGAGTCGGACGCTCAACCGACCGAGCCCCCCAGGCGCCCCGACAACTTATACCTTCGAAGGAGCTTTCTCATTATTTCATCTTAACAACAACCCTACAAACTAGATAGGGCAGGTGATACAACCCCTTTTTACAGATGAGCAAACTGAGCCCCCAGACCATTCAGAGATAGACCCAAGATCTATCTATCATGAGCAGTGGGGCGAGATTCGAACCTGGTTCTCCCAAACGTCAGGCTCTTGGGTGCCTGCGTCAAGTGACCCTGAGACTCCTCGCGACACTCGTGTTACTGGACCCAAGGCAGTGTGTCTACGCACTTTCCACTGTCAGCCAAAGGGTATTCCTGACTCCCGACGGACGCGGCCCGTGACCGCCAAGGACCAACAGCCTACCTATGACACTGTGACAATAAGGCGCTGTTTCCCCACTTTGTTGATTTCGCATCACATCTCTAAAACATTGTGAGGTCCCCCATCAGATATATATATATACACTTCTAAATTACATATATACTTCTAAATTATATAAATATATATCACTATACTAATACAATGTGTACATAACATGGTAAACTGGACCGTTGGTTCCAATCTTTTGCTCCTTGCATCCATGCTGTGGCCTCCTGGCAGCCGGTGTGAATGCTCCACCCTTGACGTCGGGCTCGCTCCTGTGACTTGCTGTGGCTAATGGGGTGTTACTGGATGTGATGGAGGCAGGGACCTGAGTTGAGCTAACTGCTAACCCCCTCTCTCCCTCTCTCTGTGTTTCTCTCTTCTGTCTCGCTTTCTGTGTGTGTGTATATATGTGTTCCTAATACTTCCTCTCGCCCTCAGTGGCTCATCTTGTACCCCACCCCCCATCTGTGACACGTACGTTCTCTCTATGAGACCGGTTCACTAAGTCGGTGGGAATCTGGCGTGTGCTTATTGATTTAGGCATTCTGGGACCGTGAAGTGGGCACGTGCTATGGGTGTAGGGTCACAATACTGGCTACCCTAGAACAGCGTCGGCCGGCCCGATGTCATCGCTGACGACATCGCTTTTCGTTCTCAGAAGCGTCTCAGTGTGGACCACGCATTCTTTGGTCACCCTCACCAGGGGCCAAGCCCTGGGCTGGGTGCGGGGACCTGAGGGAGGCACCTTCTCTGAGGGTGTGCAGAGTGCGGGCAGGAAGGCAGTGCTTCCGGGAGAAGTGGTGCCTGGGCGGACTCTTATGAGACGGAGCTGGAAGAAAGAGAGGTTGTGCGGGCACAAGGTTCGCGGGTACGGAGGCCCGGATCGTGCGCGGAAATGAGGCCATGAATTTCGGAGGCGTCGGGGGTGGCGTCGGATCCGTAGCCGGTAGGCTCGTTTACCATCCGGAGGAGTTCGGCTTCTTCCCTGAAAGCCGCGGAAGGGCGTAAGGGGAATTGGCAGAGAGGGGGCATGGCCAGACATGCATCTTAATGAGATTATCCCAGCAATAACATAGATCGGAAAGGGTCAGAGACTGGAGTCGGAGAGGCCAGGCCGCAGCTTTTGCGACATTCCCGGTGAGAGATGACGACGGCTTGAGTGAAGCCGCAGCGGGGAGGCTGAGAGGAAGAAGCGGGAGGTAAGGCCCGTGTGACACGGTGACAGGCTAGATGAAGAGAGGTGGAGGGCAAGTCATCGCGGCCGCTGACGGTAACAGCAGCTCCTCCGGGGGGCGGGAAGAGGGGCTCTGACAGTTCCCCGGGGCTCTGCACAGCGTTCCGCACGTGCCGTCTTGCTCGTACACAACGCGACAGACATGCCGGCCCGAACCCCCTCATCCCACCCGGGAAGCCGCCGCTGAGAAGTCCCCATGACGCGCCTCTGCCCTATGCCATCTCTCGGGCCGGACACTCTTCTCTGGCCATGGGGACATGTGTGGCACGTGCCGGGACTGGCCGAAAGGGCCAGGGGATGAACACACAAGGAGCGATCCTCCCCACTGGGTTACATCCGGCCTGGCAGAACGCCAGCAACAGGACGGAGCCCCCGCGCCCGGAGCAATAACCCACTCGCCAGCACGTTCTTGATCAGCCTTCTTCCCTTTTCTGCCTCGTTGCTCATGGCGCTTCCTGAAATCACCTCCCAAACAAACTCCCTGAACCCGAATGCTTGTCTCGAGGTCTCCTTTTGGAGAAAGCCACGCCACGACAGTGGTTAAGAGTTGGACTCCGACGCCAGACTTCCTGAACTTGAATACCAGTTTGCCTCTTGCCGTCCGTGTGTCTTCAGACGACGTCACTCTCTGGGCCCGCGCCTCCGTGTACTTGGCTTTAAAATGCAAACAGTGATAGTGCCTTTCTCACAAGTTCCTATACGTGTAGTGCTTAGAATGATGCCTGGCCCGCGATAAGTGCTGTTTAAGTGTTTGATATTATTTTTTTTATGTCCATCAATCTTTATTGAATGTCTATGGCCGAACGGCATAATGGTTATTAAGACCAGTAAGGCAGAGTCCCTGCCCTCATCATACTTCTGAAATAACCCCCAGGACGGATCCTGGGATTCCTCAGATCTGAACCATGTTTGGAATTTCCATCATTTCGTTTCATATATGTTGAGACAAAGGTTCAGAGGGGTTGATTGCCTTGTCCAAGGTCATATTGCTCAGCGGCAGCAAAACTCGCTCTAGAGAGCGCATCCCCGGGATCCGGGCCAGCGTGCCTTCTCCCGTGCCTCACTGCTGCCTGCTCTCAGCCCTGGATGCGACGGAGGCCGACACGTATCTCTGACACATTTCCCCGGGGAATTTTTCCCAGTGATTTCTTAATTTCATTTTTTTTTAAATTGGAGTAAGGTTGACCTCCAATGTTCTTTTAGTTTCAGGCATGCAACATCGTGATTCAGCTTCTCTACACGCGACGCCGCGCTCTGTGCGTTAGGGTAGGTGTTATTATTACTCTTAACCGGTTCGTTCCAACCCGATGTTTTTCGTAGCCTGAGATTATGAAGTCAGGTGTCTTCCGAGGTGAATGGAATGGAGACTTCCTCGGTAGCTCTCACCAAACGCCCTTGCCCCTTGATGTCTAGTTCCCATAATAGAACGCCTAGTCAGGCAGACAGGAACCACTTCCGTACTTCAGAAGGGATTTAAAACAGGGCATCGGTGCCCCAGGTGTTGGGAGGCTTGAAAGAAACAGAAGAAGAACCCACGTTAACCCAAAGACAAGAAACCTCAGGAAGTGGCGACCACGCCTAAGGCCGGGAGAACAAAAGGGAGGTGGTTACCAAGACCGCAGAGACTGAGGCGGTGGAGGAGTGGACACAGCTTCTCCCAGAGCCACTCGGGGCAGAAGGAAACAAGAGGAGGAAGAGAAAGAGATGCAGGCGCTGCTGCTTTCTATCTCCCACCTTTTCGTCTCCTACCGGGGCCTCCCTGTGTGTTTTGGACACTCGTGGGGGTCTCATGGGCTCTTGAACCTTTCTTTCTAGGGGAGAGTCTTCCTTGTCCTGTTCCTGCAACAGTCTATCCCTGGGCTTCCATCACAGGATCCACCCCAGCCCCTGCAAACCTGTGCTCCTGTTGACGTACCCGTGATCTTGGCTCAAAGCACCAGAGGGTCGGGATTTGCGTTTCCAATATGGCAGCTGCCTGCCACATACAGCCATCCTGGAGGGAAGCCTCCAGCCTGCGTTCCTTGATCTTTAGGCAAAATGAATATTCTAGCTTCTGCCAGCGGGTGGTTGGAGGAATCGTTTGGTCCTGTGCACTATAAAATTCAACGTGTGGAAGAGGCGCTACCTGCTTCTCAAAAGCCCAGTTGTCTTCAGGTATTAACAGAAAACACACCAGGTGTTTTTCCTGGGTATCAGGCCCAGTTCAGGCCAATTTTAAACGTTTAGGGCCAACCACCCGCCAAACACGTTCTAGTTACGATGGAGGAGGAAGCCCCAGCTTCCAGGAATGCCCAGGAGGATTGCACGTGGACCACTCATGAATCACAACCGCAGTAACATAAACTAACATGGATACAATACCCGGACGTCTTCCATACACAAAGTCATTATCTCATTTTCTCACAATCGCCCCGTGAAGGAAGTAGGATTGCCCCTTTACAAAGAGGACACGGAGTTCAGAGGCCCTCGGTGACTTGTCCGAAGTCACACAGCGGATCTGTTACAGAGTCTACATTTCAACTGGGTTCGAGCCCAAATACGAGCTCCTCGACTCTGCCCCGTGGCACGTGAATAGGGGTCTATCTAAATGAATGTGGCGAGAGTGAGGGCCCCCGGGGCAGCCGGAAACGGAGGGGGGCAGTGCGTATGCGAGGAAGTCAGTGAGGGCACCTCTGAGGTGAGAAGACTGGGGCCCCAGTCTGAGGAATTGGATGGGAATTGGGAAGCCGGAGGAGGAACTGTAGTGAGCGACCTGTGCTCCAGAACCAGAAGGGAGCGACCTCGTGATCACACAGTTACCCCCACGAGAAAGTGGAAACCCACCACAGTTAAGAGATTTGTGAAATGCCCTCTAGCCACTTAGAAACAGAACTTAGACTAGATTTCAGAGTTCTTGACCCTAGATCTTCTGTACTCCCCTGGCTCTTGGGTAGTAAATCGACTAGAACCCAATTTCTAATCAAGTAGGAAGGTCATCATTCCTTTCCTAAGATTTCTGGGAGTCACCTCCACGGATGGATGCTGTTCCGTCTCATGGGGCAGGTCACGATGTCTGAGAGACTTAGCCTCCGCCTGCGCGACATTGGCCTCGGACACGATCAAACCCAGTTTTAGACCTTACACCCGCGGACGCTTGCCGTGTGACCTCGAATAAGTTCTCAGCCTCCCAGATTTCTGCGCGGCCGTCTGTAGGGGAGGACAGCAGACCCAGCCCAATAGGATGGCCGTAGGGGTCAAACGAGGCACTAGAAAGGAAAGTCATAGTAGGGGCTCAGTAAATAGTGAGATTGGTGGCAAGGGTTCCATTGCCTTTAAACAATCATGGAACCAAAAGGCAAAAAAACTAAGAAAAAGAATAGAAGGAAGAATTGTCACATGAACTAAATAGCCGACCTGATCTATATATATTTAATGTTTATTTATTTATTTTGAGAGAGAGAGAGAGAGAGAGAGAGAGAGAGAGAGAGAGAACATGAGCGGGGGAGGGACAGAGAGGGAGAGAGAGAATCTCAAGCAGGCTCCATGATGTCACCGCAGTGCCCGACATGGGGCTCCATCCCACGAACCGTGAGATCATGACCTGAGCCAAAATCAAGAGTCAGACACTTAACCAACCGAGCCGCCCAGGCGTCTCAGCAAGCCGATATATTTAATATAATTAAGGATTATGTAGTACCTCACCGTGCAAATGCAGGTGCCATTTCTCAGGCTGTGAGGCAGACTTCATGGGAACCCCTTTCACAGACAAGGAAACTGAGGCACGTGGTAGGAGAATGATTTGCACAAGGTCCCCCAGCTGCTTAGTGATGGGGTCAGGACTCAAAACTGGGCCTCTTCCCTTCCTAGCCCGTGCTGATGAGGAGGAAGAAGGGAATTGCCGAAGATTCTAGTACAATCTGAGAGACCGTCATACCACCCATTACCAGGCTGCTGGGAACTGTGAGGGCAAGAAACACAGGCCAGGCAGGGTGAGTTGCCTGGGGAAAAGGGCTTCAGAACATTACAAAGGAGGGATCCAAGGAGGAAAGGCGGGCTTTGGGCATTGGGGAGAGAAGAAAATCAGGCAGCGGGGGTGTGCCTGTGTGTTTGTGTGTGAGCCAGACCGTGAGCATCACCAGCTGGGTTTCCCAGGAAGCGAACTTGGAGACCGACTTAGCATGCAGAATGTTAATGAGGGAGAGACCTTGGGATCAGCATCTGGGGAGGGAGGGGAAGGAAGCGGGAGTGGGCGGATGGAGCCGACGAGCTGCCGGGAAGCGGGCCTTGGCCAACTCCATGGAGAGCCACGGAGCCGGGATGGCCCTTCAGAGATGGGTCGAGAAGGCCGCGCCTCTATAAGTCTGTGTCCATCGGTCATGGGATATGGGCTGCCCAGCAGGGGACGTGGCCAGGGGCAAGGTGCTCTGGGCCACCAAAGCCATCCCTGCCCACCCCGATGCCCCCCCCCCCCCGCTGCCAGCACTCCCAGCAGCTAGGCAACAGATTCTTCCTAGATGGAGGGGTCTCGGCGGCCTGTCTGTGGATCCGCCAGACCTCACATGCCTGAGAGGGTTTGCATCTGAGTGTGAGCGTGATTTGTATGTATGTTCTCTGCCCTCCCGGTTGAACTTGGCGTTCCCACACTGAATTCCCACGACGGCCGCTGACCCTCCAGCTCTATTTTCTGTGCCAGTCTGGGAAGGGTCTGGATGGAAGAGCAGCTGGGAGCACCAAGCTTGACCACAGGGGACCCGCCAGACGGAGGCCCGGAACCACCCGTCTGCAGCTGGGAGGGCGAGGCTCCTGAGTTGGAACCTGAGAGCCGGCCGTGCAGGGCAGCCAAGTGTAGACGCAGGGACAGGAGAAGGCACCCTGAGGGAGAGGGGCTCAGGGACAGGAAGCCCTGAGAAGACCGAGAGATGATGCGACCGAGACAGAGAGAGACCCGCAGAGGCAACGAGACACAGAGAGAAACACGAGGAGAGACCGATTCACAAGATCAAAGGGAGGTAGAAAGAGACGGAGGACAGAGAGAGCGAGCAGAAGCCAGTCAGAGAGGGACACGGAGGGAACAAACAGAAAAACAGAGTGAACAATGACAGTGCGACACGGTGTGACAGAAGTGGCGGAGAGAGGGGTCCTCGGCCTCTCGCCCTCCCTCAGGTGGTGGCTTGGCGCCCTTCCGGCTCTCCGAATCCATACAATTAGAAGCTTCTGTTTTTTCCAAATATCCAGCAACTTTAATCTCCTCCATATCTTGAGGCTGCAGCTTGAGGAAGACGGCCCTGCGTAGGAGCCGCTTGACTCCGGAGTGTTATGAGGAGGGCTTATCCGGCCCTGCCTTTTATTTATTTATTTTTTACGTCTTTATTTAAAAGAGTTGATTGGACAGCAGTTGCTAAAAATACTTGAATTACGAGGTGTGCAGTGGGTGTGTTTAAGGAAAATTGCTTTCGCGTTCCCCCCTCCCCCTGCCCCAGAGGATCGCCTTTTGTAAGGAGTCCGCCTCCCACGCCGACTCGGGGATCGGCTACGCGACACTAGCCAGCACGAACCGGGCAGAAGCCTCCTAATCGCTCGCACGCTGGGGCTCGCCCTCTCGTCCGCTCCCTCTTGGAAGCTCGCCGCCGTGCTGGGAGAAGCCCAAGCCGCAGGGAGAGGCCCCAGGCCTCGGCCCCCGCTGAGCTCCCAGCCCGGAGCCTGGAGCCCGGGCCAGCCGTAGGACGGAGCCCTCCCGGGAACGGAGGCGCAATGCCAGGCGGTGCCGCGTGAAGGCGGAGGTGGGCCTTCCCCGGCCCGCTCTGCTCAGATCGCGGAATCGCGAGCCAAGAAGTGAGCACTGATGTCTTAAGCCGCTAACGATTAGGGCCGTCGGTTCCCCAGCCATGGGTAGCTGGAACCCACACCTCGCGCGCCCTCGGAAGAGTCTGGTCCCGCTCCCTGGGGCCGACACACTTCCTGCTGGCGGCTCCGTACTGCCTCACCGGGTTCCTTCCAAGCATTCGGTTGGGTGAGGCGGACGAACTACCGACGGGCTTCCAAATCTCACCTGCGCGGCGATGGGTGGGTTTGGTCCCCGGCCTATGTGTCTTTCTGAATGTGAGTTTTTTTCGCTCCCGAGATAAATATCGGTTCGCATGGACAAGCAAGGGCTGGCGAGATCGGAAGAGCCGGTTCAGGTACTTAGGGGTTTGAATGCATCGAGGTTCCAAACCTAAAGGTTAATGTTTTGACACTGAGAATCCATCAGTCAGGGGGTGAGCGCGGGGGGAAGAGTTTGCATTAATTATTAGTCTGACTCTTAATTTAAATCAATGAAAACGCCAGAATGACAGAGGTGTTTGGACTGAATAATAATCGGGAGGGCTGACACGGACCTGAAGAAAGACGTGCGGAGCCCACTGGCAGGGCGTGGGCATGGAGGTGGGGCCGGTCCTGGGCAGGACAGAAAAGCTGGAGGCATGCCTGGAGCTCCCCGGCCTTGGCCGGAGTCATCCACCCAGGGACAGGAGAGGAAGCCCGCAGGGCAGGGCGGAGCTGAGCAGCCCGCTCCGGGGTCTCTGGGCGGCCTGAGCGCAGGAGCAAACATGACGGTCAAAGCCACCTGGCTCCTGAATGTGCCGGTCGCTGTCCTTCGAGAAATGGACCAAGTTGCGGCCGCTTCCTTGTGTCAAGACACAGCCTCATCGGGGGACCAGAGATGCCCCGTTGGACTCGAGCCTCCGGTCGTCCTCATGAGCCGCTGTGGTGTGCAGCTGAGTGAACGGAAGCCCAGAGACTAGAGGGGCCTCGGCGCAAGTCACACAGCTGGCGAGGGACGGAGACAGTGGGACACTTACGCCTTCTCGCTGCTCCCGCCCACCTCCAGCTGTCCTTCCACCAGGCCCGGGGACTTGGAAGCTCCGTGTAAGTGAATTATCCTGATGCATTTCCGCCCTCTGGGAGCATGGCACGAAGCCGCAAGGCCCTTCCCTGGTGAGGAAGAAGCCCCGGTCATTGGAGGGAGACGGATGCCGGGTGTGTGGTGAGACGGAACTCGGCAGAAGAGGAGCTGGCTAATGGCTGGGATTCACGGGAACCCGGGTGCTCTGGCCCCAAAATAGCTCGCCTGAAATTCCACCGGCAAGCCACTGCTTTGAATTAAACATTTCTATCTTCCTATGGGCCTTTAAAACACATAAATGGCTCTGAAAGGGATAGTATAAAAGTAATTCCCATGTTAGTATGAGTTAACACACAGAGGCCCGTGCCTCCCTAAGGCCGTGCGCCAGGTATGATGGGGGGAGAGCGGGAGCAGCGGGTCTAATTGTCGGGACGAGGCGTCGTTCAGGAGAGGGCGGCGCAGACAGAGGAAAGAGCCTGGTTAAAGGCAGAGAAGGGCGGAAGAATCGTCCGCTTCGGCAAACCAGTAGTTAATCGCGACTTAAGCCAAGGGTACGAGGGCATTCTGCCCAGGAAACTAAGCTAAGGCAGCCAGGCAGGGCCGCTCTCCCAGGGTGGTGCTCCCCAAATCTGCATTTTTTTTAAATGTTTATTTATTTTTGAGACAGAGAGAGACAGAGCATGAGTGGGGGAGGGGCAGAGAGAGAGAGAGGGAGATACAGAATCCAAAGCAGACTCCAGGCTCTGAGCCATCAGTACAGACCCCGACGCGGGGCTGGAACTCACAGACCGTGAGATCATGACCTGAGCCGAAGTCGGACGCTCAACCGACTGAGCCACCCAGGCGCCCCCAAATCTGCATTTTTGTCTGAGCCCTGGGGAGTCTTCCGGCGCACAGTAAGCAGAAGAACGCTTGAAAAGACGTAGCTGTGAAGTCCGGGACTCTTGGAGCGTGAGGCTTAAGCGTGCAGGCCTGGTTTCAGAACCGGAGTCCTTCCTCGCCTCCCAGCGACACTAGGAATCTAAGCTCTCGGGGGTCACTGGCCGTGTCTTCTTGACCGGCGCTGCGACCGTGGATCTGGAAGCCTCTGGCATACCGTAGGTGCCTGTGGGACACTGTTGCTTGCTCCTCCCCATCCGTTCTCCCTCTCCTCCTCGGACACATAGTCGGCCCCGTAAAGACGACACCCCCAGCCTCCTTTGTGGCCGGATGTAACCACGCCGCGAAGTTTTCCCCAATGGGATGGAACGGGAAGATGCGTGTGCAACCATGCCTGACCGGGCCTTTGGTCTCACAGACGACAGCCACGCCCTAGCGAGTGGCAGAACACACTTTAGCGATCTGGAATCTAAAGAGCTGCAGGGAGCCAAGCCGCCCTCCAGACCTAGACCTAAGAACTGTTACTCAAGAGACAAATGAGTTCCTCTGTTTTGCAAGTCATGGCGCCAAGGGGGGCTTTTTGTTACAGCGCCTTAGCCCTTACCTTAACTAACACAGTGCTTAACACACATTTGCCGAATGAATAAATGAAATCTATTCTTCTGCAAGCGCTGCAGGAATCTTATCGTTATTTCTCCAACAAGGCGTACCTGGAGTGCAGGCCCCCTGTCTCTGTTTACCATTCCAAAGCACCTCAGTTGGTGCCAGATTCTTATCGAGTTGAATTAAATGGAAGGAAATCAATTCTGATGAGCTGAGTCCCTTAGAGCAGCCATTTTAGTAGTCTGCCTTGCAAGAAGGGGAGAAGGATTATCTCCCTAGACTGGTACTAGCGAACGAATTTACGAAGCGTTTGAGGCTCTTGAGACGAGGCGTCACGAGTGCCGAAAAAGTCAAGGTGCACGACTAAGGTGAAAACGTCGCGGGCGACACTAGAACATTTGCAGAATTACAACTGGCGGAGGGTGAGCATTTGCACCACAGCTGAAGAGTCACAGGGGAGAAAGGGAACCCCTCTCCGTGGAGAGAAGCATCACGCACCGAATTTAACAACATTGCCACACAGGCGCGCGCGCGCACGCACACGCATCCACAAAACTCCGTTCTGCTGAGAACTCGTTAGTTACATCGGATGTGACATATGGGTGGGTAATACGGTCTGGAGCCTAGATTTCTTTAATTAACCAATAGCAATCAGGAGCGAGGGCGATTCCAGGGGAATGGTAATTGTCTGGAAGTTCTGGATGCCCGCAGGCTGAGCCTCAGGCCAGAAACCCAGCCAGCTCCATCCCGCGAAGTGCGTGAAGCCAAGGTCACGACGGCTATTTTAAACGGGGTCTTTTTTCAAAAAGGTTGAGATCACAGCTGATGGTCACTGGCGAGGGTTTCTTCTGTGATGCGGACAACCTTGGGGGAGGGAGCGAGCCGTATGGGGCGACCCATAGTGCTACAGTGGGGAACGTAACAGCTTGCAGGGACTCTAGGGACCAGATTCTGCAGGTGCCGGGTGGTGGGCGACCAATGCCTCAGGCACCCACTCTGAACTGCAGTTGCTTGGCTTGACAAATACTTACTGTACTCGTTACTGTCTGACAGGTGTCTCCCAGGCTGGAGGCCGGGGCTAGATGCTTGTGAGGCACTTTTAAACACGTGAGAAAAAATGCGCCCTTTTTCAGGTGGTCGTGCAGACTGCCTTGTCTTCATCTTGGTACATCCCATGGGACCCTCGCGCTCTGGAGGGAAAGGGGGCTCCGTCAATGCCACATCACATTTCAGTTCCTGGAAGGATGCCAACTAGACTTTAAAAAGCATTTTGATATAGGGGCACCTGGGCGGCTCTTGATTTTGGCCCCGGTCGGAATCCCGGGGTCGTGGGATCGAGCCTCGTGTCGGGCTCTGCACTGACAGTGTGGAGCCTGCTTGGGATTCTCTCTCTCTCTCTCTCTGCCCCTCCCGCTCTCAAAATAGATAAACTTTAAAAAAAGTATTTTGTTATAAACTGATCAGAATGTCCCGTGGAGTTTTTGGCCTGCAAACCGGTGCTTTTTGAAGTCAGAGGAGAGGCTTTTCGCTCTGGAAAACTGTTGAAATGCTTCCCTTCCAATCGCGCGTACGGTCTCCATTTGCTTGGCAAGCTCTTTTCCCCCGATAACGCAGAAGTAAACAGACGCCCGCCAGGCCACTCTGGATCACCATAGATTCCAAATAAGAACAGTCTGAATTAATGAGGTTTTTTATTTACTGTCCTAAGTGAAGTTGAAAGATAAACAGCTCTCATTCGTCTGGGCCCCAGGACGGTGAGCTCAGAACGTTCCCAGGCTCGAGTCGGGACGCTTGGCATCCCCGACGAGGTGAACAGCCAGAGAGGAAAACAATACGGTGGTTCTGGATCCCTGAACTTCCAAAGAGCGCCTCAGGCATTCGTTTGAACTTGGCAGGAGGTCGGGTCCTCGGTCCAGTCACTGGCTGTGCTCTCCGCCAGCGGGCGTAGGGGTCCACGGGGCACCATGTCTGCTGGAGGTCACACCTGCGGAAGGGAAGGGAAGGGAAGGGGGCAGGAGTGGGGCCCAGCGGAGCTGCCTCGAGCACCTGACTAAGGCCGCGCCAACCCGGGGTCGGGGGGAGGGGGCGGCTCTGGGCAAGGATTGCCCCTAGAAAGACTCCGGTGGGACAGAGGCGTCTGGCCCTTTGCGCTCCCCCGCTGCTCCGTCTCGGGATGTAGCCCGCCCTGGGCAAAGGCCTGACCTGGGGCCAGACAGCTCTTCGCAGCCAAGATGCTCCCTGCTCCCGGAAGGAGCTGACAGCTGGAGGCTGTCGCCCAGCACACGCCTCCCTTGAAGGAGGGTCTGGGTAGTGGTCTCTCCGGCTAGTGCAGGCCCAGGGGGAAAATCGGTTCTCAGAGCCGCCCGGGGCTCCGGAGCAGGCTGCCCCCCATCCCCCCCCACCGCCACCCCCCCCCCCCCCCCGCAAAGAAGTCGGTTATCTTTCCCCACGTGGTGTTTTCCTCCTCCCACCCTTTTTCAGCCCCTCGTGCCTTTCTCCTTCCCTCCTTTGTGTGTGATACTCATTTTAAAAGGATCGAACACCAGTTCATTGCCCCAGGCATCGGGTAGGAGCGGAGATGGCACAGACTGGGCCCTGCCTTCAAAGAGCTTACATTCCAGAGAAAATGCTATCGAGTCTTCAACAAAAGGAATCGATTGTCGACGCGATTAGGTGCAGCGAGAGGCCTGGGCGATCCTAAAAGTGCAGCGGGTACTGACTTGGTTAAAGTGACCGGTAACAGCCGCCACTAATGAGGTGTTTGCTGCGGGCCGGGCTGCGCGTGCCGGCGTCTGTGAGCCCGCGAGGCGGGTGCGATTCCCACCCCCACGGAGAGGCTCACCCCGGCTAAGGAAGCTAAGGATTCAAGCTTCAGAATCCGTTGTCTCAACCTTTCTGCTGAACTGCCTCTCCCGATTCTCTGATACAGCCAACAGCTATTGTGACCACTTGGGATGGGCAGGAAGAGGTGGGACTGGCAGCCACGGCCGCGCCGAGGGCGGGGGGGGGGGGGGGGGGGGCAGTAATCCCGGAGGAAGAGGGTTTAGAAAGATGAGCCGACGGGCGAGAGACGAGAAGGGACATCGCGGGCACGATTGCCGTGTGAACAAAGCTTGGGAGCAGTATTCACAACCGAGAGGCAAGATCTGAGTGCAAATGGTTTACTTGGGAGATAATTCTAGAAAACACCAGCGGGGAGTGGGAAGCGATGTCCGGGCGAGGCAGCCACCCGAGGGAGTGTTACCGAGAGAGTTCCCGGTGTGGGCAACTGGAGGGCAATTCCTCTGGGGACCTGCGGGGGGCAGTAGAGCACACACCTCAGTTCTCTCAACCAAGGGGCAAGGGAACTGGTGTAATGGCGTAAGGAGGCCCCAGATCAGGTCAGGCGGTGGTGAAGGCCTGCTCCCACGGTCGGGAGGAAGGGTGTGGGGGACGCTGATTCCCTGGGTCCTCCCCCCGCAGCCATCTGCACGGGGAGAGCAGGCTCCAGTGGCCGAAAGCCCTGCACGCAGGTGCTGGTAGTTGGAAGTCGGCCCGCGTGCACAAAAATGTTAAGCATCAAAGAGGTCTGGTCGGGACACAGGCGGGGTGTGCCTGGGAGACATTCTGGGCCGGGTGCAGGAAGTGAGGGAGAGAAGCGCGGGCCTCGTGATTGGTGGAATAAGGCCCCCCGAAGACGTCCCCTCATATGGCCGAAGGGACTTTGCCCATTGGTTCGTGAGACGGGACGGTCCCGGCGGGCCCAGGGGAACGGCCAGGGGCCTCGCATGAGGGAGGCGAGAGGTCCGAGGGTGGCCGCAGGAGGTTGGAGGGACGTGCAGGGAGGCCTCCGGCCAGGGAGTGCAGGGCGCAGGGGGCTTCTGGAAGCTGGGAGAGGGAAGGACGTGCGTCCACCTCTCAGAGCCGGCGGAAGGAACCGGCCCTGTCGGCGCCTTCACTGGAGCCTCGTGAGACCGACTTCAGACCCCGGACCTCCAGAACCGGAAGAAAATGCACCTGCACCCGGTGAGCCCCACGCCTGTGGTCATCGCTCAGGGCGGCGGGGGGAAACCAAGGCAGGCCTCTTCCGTCCGGCCACCGCGGGCTCCTCGGGGACTTGGGCTTTTCCGTCCTCGCCTCGTATTTCCACGCTTGGGGATGGTCTGAAACGGAACAGTTCCCAGAGCCCGCCACCCCCAACCTCCATCTGCTGACCTTGTTACGAGTTCACAGTGCGACGGATGACTCCTATTTTGGTCTCCTTCATACCACCCTAAGATAGTGGCAGGAGGGTTAGAAATATTCCTAACTCTGCCACTAGTCAGCTGAGAGACCATGGGCAAGTTACACGGCACGTCTGAGCCCAAGCTTCCCGATTAGACAACCGTTTCTTTTTGGTTTTTTACTCTTTTTTAAAGTTCAGTCCAAGTTCATTAACGGGTAGTGTAATAATGATTTCAGGAATAGAATTTAGTGATTCATCGCCTGCATGTAACGCCCAGGGCTCATCCCGACAGGCGCCCCCACCAATGCCCGTCGCCCACCTAGCCCAACTCCCCTCCCCCGCCCAACACCCCACCAGCGACCCTCAGTTTGTCCTCCGTATTTAAGAGTCTCTTCTCATTGTCTCCCTCTCTGTTTTTATCTTGTTTTGAGACAACCGTTTCTGACTCACCTTACAAAAAGGCACCCTTGCGACTTAGCTCTGTAGGGTTCCTTGAACAAAAGCTCACCGCAGAGTGTTTACCTGCCAACCATTAGGGCGCTTAAAATTTCACCATTAGATATTGAGTTCCTTATGGAGATGAACTTCTATTTTTCAAGGGTCCCCTTTTGAAATGAAAACACACGGAGTGGTAGCGATACTTCAGATTATGAGGAGTTATCCCTTTAACCTGGGGTTATCGGATGGATCTTTCTAGGCTCGTCATCTGCTGGTGTTCAGAGCATAAGATGAAAGGGGCCTCTTTGGTGGGAAGATGAGGTAGGGCTCCTTAGCAAGAGAGGTAAGGAAGTGCCAAAGAAAATCTTCATACTACCTTACAATCGGGTCCTGACAGTTTTTTTTTTTTAATTTTAATGTTTGTTTATTTTTTGAGAAAGAGAAAGAGACAGAACACAAACGGGGGAGGGGCAGAGAGAGAGGGAGACACGAAATCCGAAGCAGGCTCCAGGCTCTGAGCCATTAGCACAGAGCCCGACGCGGGGCTCGAACTCACAGACCGTGAGATCATGACCTGAGCCGAAGTCGGACGCTCGACTGACGGAGCCCCCCCAGGCGCCCCTTGCTCTGGACTCAGTCCTTATGGGCTCTGTGACTCCCGTCCCTCAACTAATGATCTGTTCTCAGTGAGTGTTCCTTCCTAATCTGGCTTCATGGAACACCCGTTTGTAAACCCAAACACCATTCTACAAACCCAAACGTCTGTGTGTCTGAGGCGAGGAAGGGTCTGCGTAACACAGTCTCCTGGTAAATCTGGGGTCCCCTCCCCTGCATTTGTGGACTCGGGCAGCCCAACTACAGAAGTAAGGTTTAGTTGGTGCCACGGCTGGGGTCCCCGAGAAAACCAGCTGAGGCCAACTTGCCGACGCTTTCTGAGGGAGGTGACCCAAGACCACAGGAGCGAGGGGGAAAGAGAAGGGGGGCAGGGAAGCAAGGAACATCAGGGCACGAGGGTCCGTTTCACAAGCTGCACAGCCTTGGTGGACCACTTCAAAGGAGCCGCATGGAATCCTTTTCCGAGCCACATTATTGTGAGTTTGCTTCGAAGCAAGGAGTCTCTCGGCCCAAGGGCAGCCAGTCTCGTAAGTTCTCAAAGCACGCTCGCCGCCCAGCCTTCCCCCTCCTCTGGGCTGCTGGCAGAGCGACACAGGCAGCGTCGGAATAAGGACTCGCGTGTTCCTGTTTGTGCCCTGGTACCCAAACCGCTGTCCCGAGAGCAGGCCTGGGGCCGGCCAGCCGGAGGAAGAAACGCGTCGTCCCGGTCACGCCAGGCGGAGCCGTCCTAGGTCAGCCGAGAACAGCCGGGCCCTTAGACTTGTGAGCCAAGGTCAGCGGAGCCATCCAGCGGACCCGCGGCTGGCCGCAGACGCGCGAGCAGACACAGGGCAAATCCGCCGAGGCCGGCCCGGAGTAGCTCAAGCTCGCGGCCCCGAGAAGGAAATAATTGCTTCTTGTTACGTGCCACTAAAAAAATCTTTGGGAGGGGGAGGAATGTTCCACGGCATTATTGTGGTGCCTGATATCATTCCGCCCAGCCCGAGTTAACTCGTCCTCCTTCTGTGAATTCCATTGGCCCTCTCTGTCCCAGTTGCTCGTTCGTCGGAGGCTTTCATATACACAAGTGGTATATGAAAATCATTTAAAAAATTAAAAAAAAATTTACACCTGAGAGTAATTTTACACCTACAGAGTAGGCTTTCAAAATGTCGATGTGATTTCTAAGCCCGCGTGGCATGGGGCATTGGCGTTAATTTCCAACGCCGCTGCTGTTTGCTGTTTGTTTTATTATTTTCTTTTTTTAAAGTGTATTTATTTTTGAGAGAGAGAGAGAGAAGGGCAGGGGCAGAGAGAGGGGGGAGAGAAAAAGAATCCCAAGCAGGCTCCGCATTGTCAGCACGGAGCCCGATGCAGGGCTCGAACCCATGAACTGTGAGATCATGACCTGAGCCAAAACCAAGAGTCAGATCTTAACTGACAGAGCCACCCAGGAGCCCCTCTTTTATTTTATTTTATTTTATTTTTTAATGGTTTTGTTTTTGTTTTTGTTTTTTTTTTGTTTTTTTTGACAGAGAGAGGGAGCAAGCCCGAGTGGGAGAGGGGCAGAGAGAGGAAGAGAGAGAATCCCAAGCAGGTTCTGGGCTGTCAGCATGGAGCCGGACATGGGGCTCGACCCCACAGACCGTGAGATCATGACCTGAGCCAAGATCAAGAGTCAGACACTTAAATGACTGAGCCCCCCAGGCGCCCGTGTTTGCTTTTTAGAATCTGAGAACCAGAAGAGAAGTTAGGGACCGTCAGACTCAAAACACAAGGCTCCGAGAGATCAAATCGCTTGTCCTCAGACGCGTGGCGGGCTAGCAGCGTGGCGGCCAGGCTCCGACTATGCCTCTACCGCTCCTTCCATCAGGGTCGGGGCCAGACCCACCAAGAGTCCCACGGTCAATTAGCCGCATCTTCCAAGGGCGAGGAGGACGCGAGTAGGGGCGCGGACGCTGTGCTGTACGGTCACCGTCTCTGCCACCTCCGGCTGTTTATTGGTTATCCTGCTGGCTTCTGGGCGGCACGAAGTTGCCAGTTCGTTGATTTCACCTTCATTTAGTTCCTGGTTTCAACGGCTGTTGCCTTTTTCCCCTGTCTGCCCCTAAAAGTTGGTTTTCTTTCTTTCTTTTTTTTAAATTTTTTTAATGTTTATTATTTTTGAAGGAGAGAGAGACAGAGCGTGAGTGGAGGAGGGGTGGAGAGAGAGGGACACAGAATCCGAAGCAGGCTCCAGGCTCCGAGCTCCGGACTGTCAGCACAGAGCCCGACTCGGGGCTCGAACTCATGAACTGCGAAATCATGACCTGAGCTGAAGTCAGACGCTTAACTGACTGAGCCCCCCAGGCGCCCCTAAAAGCTGGTTTTCATTGCCTCGGTCGGGGTCGTTCATCCCCAGGTTAAGAGGCAGGGACGTCACTGAACACAGCACAGTCGGCCTTAAAGCGCCCCTAAGGGGGCCGGGGGTCAGGTCTACCTTGGGGCCACGGGTGGAGAAATCCTGCGAAAACAGGAGGAGGTGGCGGCCGTATTTTCCTTTCCTTCTTCCCAAGAAAATCGAGGCGCTCCTTCCCGGCTTCCTACCCTTGGATGGGCCTCAGCGTGGTATCACTGTGTCAGAGAAGCCCTTCCTGGTGGCAACGTATTTCATCGAATCTGCACTCCGTCAGCTCTGAGACCTGCCCACGTTTTATGCCCCCATCAGAAAAAAAAAAAATACGCTACCATTTAAACTAGAGCACAATGCTTTCATACCACTTAGCATTTTTATCGTAGAGTTATTAAAAGAGCACTTTTAAATTTATTTAGACAGATTTGCATGATACAGCACTCCCGTGCAAAGGAAAATTTCCCCGGAAGCAACCGGCCGAGGTAATAATCCCTCGCCTTCTTCACGTGGAGAACTTGAATATTTGGAATAACTTGGTGACTCGGAGCCACCGAGGACCCGGGTCGTTTGGCTCCCCAACTTGTCAGCGTGGCTTTTGAGGCGCGGAGGCGGGAAGCCGCTTGGCCCGGTTTATAAGGGAAAGTAACGGGTAGTCTGGTTCCCGGCGAACTGAATCGCAGACGGGGCCGGTCGCCCGCGGTTGCGCCTCGCAGGGAAAGAGACGGAGGTCGGAAGGTCAGCTCCGTGTCCTCCAAAGTCGTGGGGACCTGGGCCCGCGGCCCCGCCGCTTTGGGTCTCGGTCTCCTCATCTGGAAAATGGGAGCATCAGACTGCTCCACAGGGCCGTTGGAAAGACTGGGCGTGTTCGTGCCGGGAACGAGATGAACGGAAGGGGCCTGGCCGGTGCTGAGTGCACGGTATCTCTCCCCTGCGCTGAGCACGGCCACGTTGGAGGCGCAAAGGGCAGGGCTTCTCCACGCAGCGGGGCGCACCCAACTGACACGTTCGCGGAGGACGGCCAACGAATGCCGGAGGGGGGAGGGGATGGTCATTTGGCTGCAGGTATCTGGGAGATCTTCAGGCAGGAGGTGGCCCCGAAAGGTTGAGACAGAGTGGCATTCCACCGGGGAGGGGACGGCAGGAGCCACGGGTAGAGGCGTGCAAGCGGAAGGTGCCTCGTCCCAAGAGCGGGGTGTTGGCGTTAGCTAGAAAACAAAGGAGCAGTCTGACGTGTCTTCTGTGGGAGAAGGGAAGTCACTGCGAGTGTTTCGCCCAGGGTCCCCCTTCGGGACGACGACGTGTGGGCAGCGTCCAGGACGACGCGATGGGGGCCGAGGAACCAGCGAGGCGGCTATTTCAGCAGCCGCGACGAGGGGTTTCGAGGGCCCGGTCTCGGGCGGGACCGGTGGGATGGAAACGAAGACCAGTCGGTTTGAGGCCCGCTGCGGACGGAGACCCAGGGGACACTCGGGTTCTTCACACGGTGGCCGAGGCGGGTCAAGGGACAAGAAGGGGGAGCCGTTGAACGAGTCTGTCCATACACGTCAGAGTCCTGATGGCCGGGGCCGTGTGGGAGGAGGAGCAGAGTCCCCCTGGTGCGGATCTGGGCCGAGGAGAGAAGGAGCCAAGGTTGGGAGTGGAGTCAATGTCCCGGGACCATGAGGTCGAAATTCCTCCCAGAGACCACCCCTTCTCCCGGGAAGTTTGACACCGCCCCCGTCCCTGCACGGCCGGAACAGATCCCTCCTTCTTCCGCGGGGCTGCCAGATAAACCAGTCGGTCCGCACTGGGTGGCCACGTGCCAGGGCAAAAGAAGTCACTTCTCATATTAGAATCCCGTGCAGCAGAAAATACCAAAAAGTGTCCGGCTTCTTACAAAAGGATCTCCAGACTCTGCTGCGAAAGAAGACCTTCCCAGCAGGAGAGAGGGCCACGCGGAGACCTAAGATGACCGCGAGAAACCGCCCCCGCCCCAGGCTTTCAGTGCACGGCCGGGCGCGCCGCTCAGATCCTGCGCCCTCTCTCGCGCATGCAGAGCCGCAGTTCAGTTTGCTTAAGCGACATGTGTTCGCCGTGTGGCTCCTTTGCCTTGACACAAGGCTCCTTAAGCGGGTGTGGAAGGTTATAGAAGCACCAGAGAATGCCGGCCCTGCCTTCAAGAAACTCATTTTGGGTGAGACTGGCCCAGAAGTCATGACGGAGAGCAACCCCAGGGTCACCTAGTGGTGGCCGGGAGACTGCGGCGTTTCGCTCTTCGTGTACAAAGGCATTGAAGAATTTTATAGAAGCCCAATGACCATGCTTTTATTGGGGGAGCGACTTAGAAGGTGACTGTCGATCTGGTTCACCAAAGAAAAAGACAAGTTAGAGCAAGAGAAAGGAGTGGAGAGGGTGCTCCAGGCAAAAGGGCACAATGCGAAGAAAGACGCAGAGCTTAAAACTGATCGGAGCGGCACACTGGGGCACAGTTAATCTATCAGAATCATGTTCCGTTGCAAACGAGGAAGCGTCCAAGTAGCAACAGCTTACATAAATAAGAGTTAGTTTCGTATAACAAGAAACCTACAAGTTGGCCATCGCTCGTGTTGGTTCAGTCACCCAAAGATGTCTGCGATGGAATTTCTGCCACTTCCTTAGCCTGTCCTTCGTGTTGGTCCCCAAATGGCTGCTTAGCTCCAGCCATCACATCTGTATCTGCATTCCAAATAGAAGAAAGAGGGAAGGCGATGCCAGCTCTTTTAGTCTGGGCTGCCTCGAAAACAGAGCCTGAAACAAAGACCAGAGCGCACATAGTTTATTTGGCAACTGGTCCTGGGAAGCAGAACAGGAAGCAAGGTGAGCAAAAGAGGAGAGGCTAAAAGATGATATAAAGGTATGCTAAGGAGTTGCTGCCTTGGGCGAAGGAGGCTCCGTTCCACCTGGACCTCCAGAGACGTGTACACGATGCCTCCCGGAATTGCACCCCCGGAGGACAAGCGGCCGGAGCATCGACCCACCAGGCCGCGTCCACGGGTTGGGGGTCGACCCCAAGGGCCTGAGCCCCACACGTACAGGGCTTGCTCGGGTGCCAGCCCGGTATCGGAGAAGCCCCGGGGCGGAGCGTGCGGCGATGCACCGTTTGCACTCAAAGGTGGATGTCGTCTTGGCGAAGCGAGTCCAAACGACACGAAAACTGCCCACCGTCTCACTGTGGCCGCCGGGGCTGAGTTCGGAGCAGGGCCGCGGGCACGCGTCACGGGGGGCTGCGGCCGCCTGCCACAGCCACAGACCCCCGGTGTCTAATTGGCCCGAGCCGCAGCCCTTGGCCACCGCCGGCGGAAAGAGGGGCCGGGAGGCGAGCATCGCGGCCCCTCTGGCCTCCAGGATGGAGGCGAGAAGGGAACAAAGCAATCTCGAGGGCCGTTGACGGGAAAACGGTAAGATGTCAGATCCTCAAAGGAAATACCAGATTAGATCATCCGCTCGGAACGCGGGGCCTTACACGTGAGAAAGGAACTGAGTCCCGGGCCGAGTGAGGAACTCGCCCGCCCCGCCCCGTCGCCGGGCAGACCTGGGGTTTGAACCGAGCTTCCCAGCTTCGGGCACCTTTCTCCTCTCTCCGTAAAAACCCTCAGGCCGCAGAAGAGCGTCCGGCCCCGAAAAGCTGCTTCGAACCAGAAAGAACAGAAAAGCAAAAGTCCCCTGCATCGCTAAGGCGGGGTCTGTTGTCACAAGACCTGGAACGATAGACCTGGACACTTGGACTTGTGCCAAGGGGCGATGGGGAGCCATTGTAGAATCTTAAACGGGAGCCTGGCGATTGGAGTTGCTCGTAGGTAGAGATTATATAAATATAAGGGGTTATTTCTCTGTTGATTGCGGCTGCTGATGCAGGCGAGGGGGATGGAGTTCTGGACGGGCTGGTACCTCCAGCCGTCGCTGCAGGTGCTGGGGAGGCGAGGCGCGGGCTGCCGCCTGACGTTCTCCAAAGCCCCGCCACACCCCCCCCCCCCCCCCCCCCCCCCCGCTCTCCCGAGAACCGCTTGATGCTTATTGCTAATAACAAGGCTGGCGGCCGGCTGCAGCTTTCACTCAAAATTCTCCAGCTTTCGGTAATCAAAGCCAGGCCTGGGTTGTTCCCTGGCCCTCGCCTGCAAAAGGAATTTCCTTTATTTTTGAACACGGGGAGAATAAAAAGAAGTACAAGTTGTTTTATAAGACAAGTGGGGCAGCAATTTCAAATCGGCAGTTAAGGCATCTCTTAGGGACGAACATCAGGACCCATTTAAAGGCTCGGAGTGTTAATAAGGATGAGATGTATTTATTTTTCCCTGGGTTCTTTTTAGGAATCCCTGGGCAACGTTCTGGAATTGATCACGCTGGTTCGGATTTCGCGCATCCCCCCCTCCGGCCCCATTTTCCGTGCTGACCCTCCCACCCCTCTTTTGATCGAGCCGCACCTCCCGGTAACTCGGAGAAAGTGCCCCGTCCGGGGCGCGCCACCGGGCGTCCTTGGTACGCGGAAATACCGTTCGTCGGGTTGAGGCGGCTCGGCAAACAAAATGGCCCTCTTTTACCTAGGGACTCTGGTTTGAAAATTGGACGTTAAGTTACGCTTCTAATTGAAATGAATTCGATGGTTTCAGAACAGTCCCCAGTGATCACAGCCCACATCATAAAAACCACCATAGGCAAATTGGCACCGTTCAGCCTTGGCTCAAACAGGCTAGGGAGTGAAAGAAGATGTAAACTGAATTTGTGGTCGCTTTTATCTCCAGATAGACAGGCCGAGGGGAGCTTCCGGAGAATTCTTGGGCCAGACGGCATCGCTTTCCTGACAGTCTGGGAGACGGCGTGGTAGGTTAGGGAAGCACTCGGTGAAGAGTCTAGTCTTGTCTCTGCCAGAACTGATGTTGTGTTCTTTGGTGAGTCGTTGAAAAAAAAAAAAACAACTTTCCATGGCCCGGTTTCCTCTTCTGCAAAGTGGGATAATGGCGTCGCCACGGCTCATGGGTCGGTCTTGGGTTCGGTTTAGGCATTGAGCGGTTCGCCCAACGGCCTGAGGCAGCCGTCGGGACCCAGGGTTCCTGACTGATGGACGAACGTACCCTCGGTGACAGACGCCGGCTCTTTAATGCACGTTGCATGCATTAGCAGGGTGCTAGCCGACTTCCACTTAACCAACTACAACCCCGCTCCACAGCCCTGTCAGGTAGCTCTTAATATTCCCACTTTACACTTAAGAAGCGTGAGGCACGGCCGGGTGACGCGGCTTAGCCAAGGTCACACAGCTAGTACACTATCGAGTGGAAATGGCGCGTGCCGAAGCCCGTCGTCGCCCGGCTCTACTGTAATTTTTAATCACTGTTCAAAGAGGAAACGGTGAAAACGAGAAAACGAGTTTTTGAGAGGTTCACGGTTTAGTCCCAGAGGTAATTCGGTCCACCGAAATATATGCGCACGAGCCGAGTAAAGGTCTGAGAAAGCGTAAACACAACTACTACCTTCGGGGAGCGGGAATGAGGCGAGAGGGGGCACGGAAGTCGAGTGTATTCGTCAGCTATGGCTGTCACGAGAAACCACCCCGCACCCTGGTCACGTGAAACAGCTCTCACTCCCTGATGCCCAGGCTGGCTGCGGATTGGCTGATCAGGCCTGGACCCCACCGGGAAGCCCTGCTTTGGGTGGGGTCCAGGTCTGCGGTCAGGAGCCGCCGAAAGGGGCAGGAGGAAGCTCCTCTCATGGTAACGGCAGAGACACAGGAGGGCGAGGGACGCCACACGGGCGCATTCCGAGGTGACGCTGGGTTCATTCTTGCTAACAGCTCATTGGCTGACGCGGGTCACACGGCTAAGCCTCCGAGCCAAGGGACAAGGCGAAGGTTGGGAGGGATGCAGAAAGGGTGAAGAATTGGGTCCAGTAATCTAATCTGCCCCCAGAGAGCTACCGTTCTGGCAGCCAAATCTCTGCATTATTAATTTTTAAATGATAAGCATGTATTATTTTTTAATATAAAATCCCAATTAAAAAAACACTACGACGCAAAACCCATTCCAGGAAGATTAGAAGAGACATTCCCCGGGGGGACGTAGCCCAAGGTGACATCTCCCAGCCCGTCTTCTATATGTCAGTACACACACACAAACACATGCACGCGCACACACACTCACACACACACACACAAGCATGCGTGCACACACACAGAGACACACACACACACACACACACTGCAATCCGGTGGTTGCTGTAACCTCAGTGTCTCCCCAGGGCAATGGGAGCCCGTATGAGAGGTACATTTCATTCATTCTGCAAATACCCACTTGGCCCGATTGTGTGCATGTGCTTTGGAAACAAAGGAAAGAACAAAACCAGTCAGGCCACCGGCGTCATGGAAGTCAAAAGTCTAGCAGTGAACATGGACTCTGAGCGAGTACGACCGGAAGGAATTCTTGAAGGAGGGGCGCGGAAGGTACGGGCACAAAGAGGAGAGCCTCACATGGACCGAGGTTCTGGCAGAAATCCCTAGGGGCGGCGGCCCAAGGCTTTTCCTTTCTTGATAGTTGAAATCCCACATTTTAACTGACCGGGTGGCTACTCGGGCTAAAGACATTTCCCAGCGTTCCTTGCGGCTCGCCACGACTGCTGAGTTTTGGCCGATAGAGACGAGTGTCAGTGGTGTCCACGGCTTCTAGAAAGCGCCCTGAGAGGGAAGAGGCACACCCTTCTCGGCCCCTCATTTTTCCTGCTGGTTGCGAGACGAGCGTGAAAGCGAGGGCCAGAGCAGCCATCGTGGACCACGTTCTTGGAGGAGCCTCTGGGCATCGGCATGAGTGGGAGACATCCCTCTGGCTGTTTAAATCGCTGTTAGGTTGAGCTTCCGTTCCTCGTAGCTGAAATTTGTCCTCACAGAAAAAGGGGTTCAGGGGCAGGCCTCCCCACAAAAGTGAAATGAAGCCGATACCTGAATGATGAGTGGGGGGGGGGGAAAGCCTGGGTCTGTCTGTTCCAGGCAGAGGGAAGAGCGTACGCAAAGGCTCAGAGGTCGGAGGGCATGAGAGTTGAGGGCAAGGATCACCCTCATATGCTTTCATCTCTCTCGGTGACCCACCCTTCTGCCCCTTCCTTCTTTCCCCCATCCTCCCCTCCCTTCTCCCTCTCCGCCCACATCCTCTCCGGGGGGGCCCGACCAACGGCTGAGCAAGGGCGCTGGTGGTTTGTGCTCCCCGAAATAGGGCACCCTCGGCTCCGGCCTCCTCATCGGAGCCTGTTTCCCGGAGGACCGAACGAGAGAGGGCCTTGGGGCAGGTTATTGCTCGTCACACTCATCAGAGAAAGTGCAGAGTGGAGGGGCAGTGGCAGGCGAGGAGACATGGGCTAGGACGCCACGTGCGACTCGAAAGGCTTTTACAGTTCCCTCCGACGGCGGCACGGGGTGCGGGAACCAGTCATGAGGAGCCACAGTCGGTCAAGGTCCAGGGGAGAGACGAAGCGGGCTTTCTCTAGTGCGGTGGCCGTGGGAGTGGAGAGCAGCAGACAGACCCTACAGGTTCTCTGAGTTTGTGGAAAGAGAGTCATCGGCCCTCCCTGCCAGGTTCGACCTTGGAGGGAGGAGGGTGCTGAAGACGGAAGCATTCGGGGTGAGCGACGGGGTGGAGAGATTTGCCGTCCTCTGCGATGATAAGTATCAGGGGGAGGAGGGGACAGATTGGGGGGTGAGAATCCCGAGCCCCGTCGCGGACGGGCGGATTCTGAGCCTGTTGGGTGGACAGGTCTGCGGTCCGAGAGCGCTGCGGCTGTGAGATCCGCATTCGGAAGTTGTCACGCCACGCTCTCAAAAGCTTCGAAAACCTTATTTCCTTCTAGAAAATCTTCTCACGTGGAAAGGAGACAGAGTGTGCTCTGGGCTTGCTCAGCCCTGCCCTTTCCACCTAGGAGCTCAGTGGGGATGTGACCCCTACATGTGGCCTTCCCGTGGGAGTTGGACTTCCTCACAACATGGCGGCACAATTCCAAGGGTGAGCCAGGTGGAAGCTGTAGGGTTCTCTTAGGACTTCAGAAGTCACACGGCATCACTTTTGCCTTAATCATGGGCCTTCCCAGATTCAAGGGGAGGGAACACAAGTGCCCTTGTCTGATGAGCCTTTCCTGTAATGGCCGTGCGCCCCACCCTTATAGATGAGTCCCCCCCCACCACCACCACCCGAGCTGTATTGGGTATCAGCTGCTGCAGAGGAGGAAGGGGTATCTGCCCCGGGGCAGCCCAGGGGGCCTGGGAAGGTTCTCGAAACCTACGCCTAAAACGCTCTGCCTGCTAAAACCTACACTGTTCATCGGAGGTAGGCAGTAAAAGTGTGTTGAGTGTAGGTCATTTTATCATCGGGTTGCCCAGCGCGTCCGTCACAAAGCCCATCTCTTTGATTTTACCTTTCGGCATAGCTGAAAACAAGCTGGCCACTATTTCCCAGGCAAGTCCTTGCCAAGTGGAAGTTCCTCCCTAGAAGGAGCTTGCCACGGACCGAAGAGTGCGGGAACAGAGGCCCATCTTTCTCTTCTGCGTGAAACGGGAGGACGGTCCCCATGCCACGCGCCTGACGACGAGCAGAAGACTCCAGCCCAGAGTGGCTTCTGCCTTCGCAGAGGCACGGTGGGCTCGCACCCCGTTAGCCCCTCCCCAGCCCGAGTCCTCGTTGAATGGAATAATCCCCGTTCCCCTCGTTTTGCCTTAGACGCGAGATGTGGCAGCAAAACATTTGATGCCTGCAGGCCTCGGGAATTGGCATCGATTCCGAGATAACACACAGTATGCTAGACATTTGTCACACTTGGGCCACGTGCACCTCTTTCCTCTTTTGCAGCCCGCCGTTTGGCTTGCGGGGGATTTCCTCTTCCTGGTCGCGTTATGTGGGGAGGGGGTGGGCAGCGATCAAGGGGCCTGCCTGCTCCCTAAGGAAGCCGCTGAGCACGAATCTTCTGGGACGACCTCAAACGGGAAGCAGGGGCCATGAAGCCGAAAGAGCACCTGGGGGGAGACCCATGCGCCCCAGCATCTGGTGCCTTGTGCTGACCCCCGTAGCGCCTGCCGGCAAGGCGGGTTCCTGCCTGCCTTCATTGGTCAACGTAGCCGGCAGTCCGTTTCAGCCACTTGCGACCCGCGAATTTCGAACCGAGGCACGCAGGGTCTGAAAGGGGCCTACGCCATCGTTAATACCTGGCTTTGCCGAGGAGGGAGGATTAATTAGCACGAACCCTCTTACTTCACCTATCTTTGGGGCGGTCCACAGAGGATTTATTCCTGAGCCACTAATGAATTTCGCAACTGTCACCAAACAATGCAAATAAGTAAGACCCACATCTGCTGAACACCATCATGAGGTCAAACTGCGTGTAAATAAATGCTTGCTTCAAGGAGAGGGTACATCCTAAGGTGAGGAGTGACAGGGCTTTGTTTGCATAAACCCAGCAAGGTATTATGGGTAGGATATTAATTAAATCCTGCTCCTGGGCCTCACGGAGCCCCAGCTCAACGGCTTCAGCTTGTTGACAAACGGAACGCAGGGCCCCCGGAGAGAGCACTACCATTTTGATGAACAGGGTTTGTGGGGGGTGATGTTTCCTACCTAGCATTTTAATATCATTTTTTGATGCTTTATCTGAGCAACCGGGAAAGAGCGTTCGGATAAAAGAGAGGGGCCAACATCAAATGTCCAGAAGACGAACTTTTCCAGCTGAACCTGGTCCAGCGGAATTGCTCCCTGGGAAGGATTTTCGGCTGCCCCCGCCCTGCCCCAGGCCTTCCCCAGCTTACGTCTTACCTTCAACCCGCACCCCCCCCCTCCAACCCCCGCGGTGCACACACAGCCGGGAGAACGTCTTGGAATACTGTGGAGGGTGCCTCCGGTTTAAAGGACGTTTTAACGATTCCGATAGTCTGCCCAAGACCCCTTCGCCCTGTCGTTTTGTTCCTCCTTCCTCTTGGAAGAAATTAACCTTCACAAAAAGGGCTGTCATCTGCAGGTTGCCGGAAAAGGACTCGTCTGAGCTGGAGCGGAACGGTGGTCATCGGAAGGCCGTCCGCGGCCAGCAGCTGTACCCACTGTCTGAGAGACGCGGCCCGGGTACGTTCAGGCTCCTTGTAATTGACTAATGACCCCGGTCCCCCCATCCCAACCATTCCCCGCCTTCATTTGCTCTACATGGCCTCTTTCAGCTCAAAATTTCATGCTTCATTTGAGGATCTGAAAGCCTCTTTTATCGGAGAATATGCAGACAAATACGAACTAATTAATGCTCCCGCTCTCCCCTCCCTGCCCCGGAGGATGCGTTCATCCTGCGACCCTCCGGCTTCCCTGGCATTCCCTGACCCGGGCTGATGTCCACTATAGGAGGTGTCACTGCCGTGCTCCCTCCCTCCCCTCGCCAACCCCAGCCGGCAACTCTCAACCCTGTTTCCTCCAAAATGCATGAAGAATCTGCCCGCTTCGTGCCATCTCCGCTCTCCCGGCTGGCTGCTTGCCTCGACTACAGAACCAGACCTCCGGCCTCTTCCCTCGCCCCTCCATTCTGCTACCCAGTTCTCTACCCAGCAGGTAGAGGGAGATGTGTGTGGCATAAATCCGGAAATGTCACTTCTTCCTTATCCTCCCTGTGGACCCCTCCCTGCTGTCCCCAGCCACCTCCAACATCGATCCTTTGGTTTCTCAAACACGCCACCATCTCTCCTGTCTGAAAGCTTCCTCTCGCGTGTCCGCTCTGCCAATATTTGGACCGGGAAGTGCCCAGTGATGGCTGATCTCCGCCATGAGCTTAAATCTAAAGAGTTATTCTAAGCCTCTGCGTTTTAGGGTGACGTTAGGGTGGCCTCGTATTTGAGGGCTGTTGATACCTGATCTTTATAATTCATGTTGGTAGGTGTCACTCAAGGTACCTGCTTTGTAGGTACTTTCCAGACAGAACTTGAGATTCAGTGTCTGGTGAGGTCCTGTTTCCTGGTTCATAGATGGCCGTCTCTTCGCTGTCTCCGCACGTGGCAGAAGGGGTGAAGGAGCTCCCTGAGACCCGTTTTATAAGGGCACTCATCCCTTTGGTCAGCGCTCCACCCTCGTGACCTAGTAACCCCCCGAAGGCACCACATCCTAATGCCATCATATTGGGGGTCAGGCTTCGACATAGAAATTTAGCGGGGGGCACAGACACTCAGTCTGTAGCGCCTCCATATCACCTACATTCTTAAATCCTAATGACATAAAATTACTCATGTTTTTAACGGTGAGTTTCTCAAGTCACAAGCTGGTTTTTGTAAAATCTCATCCTTCCAAACCAGTAGCAACGCTAGAGGTGTGCAGGAATTATTTCCTCTGTGACTCTGTACCGTCCTCTCCAAACAGCTCTGCACATTTAAAAGTGCCCCCCCCCCATCAGACATTGAGGCTGGACACCATTCCTTTAAGGCAGACAGTAACTGGCTAATGCCCTCCGTCTGCCCTGGTCAATATGCTACCCACTAGCTACATGTGACTATTTAAATTTGAACTTCAGTAAATTAAAACCAAATACAATTCAAAATTCTCTTCCTCAGTCTCACTAGCCACTATTTTAAGGGCTCAGTAGCCACCTGTGGCTAGTGGCTGCAGTGTCGTATTGGACGGCAGAGTACAGTTCTGCCGTCACTGAAAGTTCTACTGGATAGGGCTGAGAGAGACAGAGAGAAAGGTCTGGCCTTGCCATTTAGCACATGACCTTGGGCAAGTTTCTTCACCTCTATGAGCTTCCTTCCCCTTTCCTGTAAGATGGCGATAGTGATCCCTGCGTCACGGTGATGTTCTGTGCGGGAGAACTGAGGCAAGCGCTGTGTGGGGGAACGCCGCCAACACTTCAGAGCTCCGGTTCTCGTGGGGAGGTGGGTTCCTGGGTTCCCCCAAAGGGAACTTGCTTCTCAGCCCTCAACCCTGAGAGCCACTTCAGTTCTTCTCACCAGAATCCTTCCCCTACTTCCTACCCATCTGTGGTCCCCACAGCTGTTGGGACTGTGTTGTGCCTCTTGCCTGCTTTGCCAGAACAGACTCTCCAGTCTCCCCATCCGTGGCATTTGGCTTGGATGTTCTATGAGCAACCCCTAGCCCCAGTCCTGGGCTTCCCACCGTTCCATCGCATCTTCCCAACTCCCACACCCACCCCAACTCAGTGTCGTTGGCCTTCCTCGGCTCCCAGGAAACTCGGTCACCCCCACCATGGAGGGCTGGGCCCAACCTTGGTTCTTGAGAGTGCTGCAGACAGTTGGAGGTGTGACCATGACACCGATTCAGGCTCTGAGTCAGGTAGCAGCAACTTTCTCTGAGAAGGTCCCAGAGGGACCCTCGGACATCTTCTGCAGTGTCATTAGGACCTGTGGAACCATCGTACACATTAGGCCATCTTACACAGCGCGAGGGAGTCAAAGATGGCTCCACATGCTAACCCCATGGCATTTTTCTCTCTGTTAGCCTGTGACCGACTCTATTTTTCAAAGACGACGGCACCAGTATATCCCGTCCCACATGCACTTTTTACGGTGTGAAGTTCACACTTGTCCTTCAAGAAATGGGGCCTGTGTTCCCTCCCCTTGAATCTGGGAAGGCCCGTGATTAAGGCAAAAGTGATGCCGTGTGACTTCTGAAGTCCTAAGAGAACCCTACAGCTTCCACCTGGCTCATCCTTGGAATCGTGCCGCCATGTTGTGAGGAAGTCCAACTCCCACGGGAAGGCCACATGTAGGGGTCGCATCCCCACTGAGCTCCTAGGCGATAACCAGCACCAAGTGCCAGACGTGTGAGTGAGTGAGCCTTCGTGATTCCAGACCCCAGTTTTCAAGCTCTCCCAGCTGCTGCTTCATGGAACAGAGAAAAGCTGTCCCCACCGTGCTCCGCCTAGATTGCAGATTTGCGAACAAAACTTATGGCGTTATTTTAAGCCACTAAGTTGGTACGTGGTCTCTGTTACATAGTGGTAGATAATCAGAACACTACCTGATCATACCACACTGCCATTTTTACTCTGTTGCTACCTATATGGCTATAAACAGGTGCCTCGGGGCCACTCTGCCTAACGGTCTCCACACTTGAGTTCTGAACGGGGAGCACGAAAGTCCCTGTCACTGATATTCTCCTTAACCGTGTGCTTTCCCTCTCTCTCTCTCGTCCCCTTCCCATCCTCCATCTGGGCTGGAGGGGGCACATGTTTCTCCTCCTATCTGGAAGGAGTTTTCCTCATAACAGAACTTCTGCTTCCCGAGAATCGCATGCCTCTCCACTTCCTTGGGGCCATGATGGCAGATGGAATGGCTGGGAGAGACACCAATGTGCCCATAAAAGAAGAGCCAAAGATACTCAGCCTGCTACACGAGAATTCAAATACGTTACCGACCTCATTACAGAGTCACAATGGGATGGGCACCATCGAAGGGGGATAGCACACCATGGAAGGCAGAGGAGAAAGACCGCACCTGCACGATTTTCTGTGTGACGGGTTCTAGATGTTATGGATACATTATATAATAACAGAGCACCAGTATAGAAGCCCAGACCCACAAAAATGCCTTAATCCCATGGCCCCACTGAGACGTGTATATCGGATATTCTCCACCTGCCGTGGGCATACTTCCTTTACTTTTCATTCCATTTCCATATGCTGAATTCTCTTCAACGGGAGGCCCAGAGACGTGGAGATTCCTCTCTTGAATGAAACCTGCAGTAACTTCATCTTTGCTGACATCAAGTTCATCCTCACAGTGAGTTGTCCTTTCATAGTTCTACGGATGTGGATTTATCCAGACGCGTACCCATTTGTACGGCCTCATGCATGTCCTTTACCCTGAAACTGTTAATGATGCTATCTTTTAGAACTGGCAGAAAGCTTCGACACTGGTGTAGTGGGTGCTTAATATTGTGACTGCCCGGGGCCTGTTCCCTGAAGACTGCCCACCTCATACACAGGGCTCGCTTCCAACACGTGCAGCCGCCATGTTGTTTCCACATGGCTCCGCTGTCCTGACCGTAGCCGGTTGGCCCAGAGGCCAACGCGTGATGAAAACACACGAGCCAGATTCTCTATCTTCAAAATACAAATGGAGACTTTCCGAAACTGGAAGTTAGTTGTCGAGTTGCATTGACGGTAGGGTTCTGGAGGCTTTCAGGTAGAGGAGGCAGTGAGCTCTGATGTCCGGACCATTGCCGGGAACCAAGCTATGGCCCTCGATGGCTACCCAAAGTGTGGGTGTGGATTCTCTCCTCCCATAATCCACACTGATTACAGATAGGACCATCAAGTCCGTGGGTTGACAAATGGCCCGACTTCGTTTGGGTCCCCCCCCCACCCCCCAGAAGCAAATCGTAAGACAAGGATTTGAGTATAAGCAGTTTATTTGGACAAGGCCAATCGGGGGATGAGGAAGTATAGTATCCGGGCTCTCCAGAGCAATGGAACCAGGTGTGTGTGTGTGTGTGTGTGTGTGTGTGTGTGTAGTCAGAGAGACAGATTGATTTTAAGGTATTGGCTCTGGATTCTGTGTCTCCCTCTCTGTCTGCCCCTCCCCCACTTGCACTTCGTCTCTCTCTCTTTCTCAAAAATAAATAATAAATAAATAAATAAATAAACTTTAGATAGATAGATAGATATTTAAAATATAAAGAATTGGCTCATGTGATTGGGGAGGCTGGCAGCTCTGAAATGCGTGGGGCAGGCTGGCCGGCCGGAGGCCCAAGGAAGAGCTGATATCTCAGCTCAAGTCCAAAGGCCGTGTGGAAATTCCTTATTGCTTGAGAAGAGATCAGTCTTCACTCCGTTAAGGCCTGCAGCTGACGAAGGAGGCCTCCTGGCCCGCTGGCACTATGGAAGGCCATCGGCTTTCCTCAAAGACCCCGATTTAAATATTAAGCACAGCTAGAAACTACCTTCACAGCACCACTCAGATTCGTGTTTGACCCAAGCTCCGGGCACCACGGCCTAGCCGAGCTGGTACGTAAAGTTAACCATTGCCGGGAGTGAGACGAGGCAGAGAAGGCGGCCAGGAAAGGGTCCGTTATCAAGCCGGTTATCGCAGCGATGAGTGACTGGCTCGTCATCTGGAGCCTAATCTCACTGGGTAACTCTGGGAGATGATACAGAAAATCCATCTTAGAGTTACCTCTGAGGGGCGAGGGGCCGGGGAGTTGGGGTGCTTGCCCACCAAGCCCTGACTGTCATCGATTGAGGGCCACTCTGGGGAGGGGGCGCCGATTGCGCAATCCTCTGGGCCTGCCATGCACTCCGGTGTAGCAAACCACAGCAGCTAGAGAAAGTCCACAGGCAATGAGACGCAGGTGTCTGCAGTTGGGACGTGGGCTCACATGCACGGGACAAATAAATGCCAGGGGGATGTAGGTGGGGCACCCGTGGCATCTGCTACGTTATCATAACGCCGACCCTCATAGAATCCCAAATTCGTTTGGGGTGACGATGTACCTAGTTAAACTACTTACTCCCAGACTCCCTTGCAGCTATACACAAGGAAAGGACCCAGTTTGGGCCAAAGAGGAGATGTAGGCGGAAGTTGCTTAGTCGGACTCTCGGGATAGCTGTCCTTTCGGTTTTTGTTTCATTTTGCTTGGTTTTAGGGGGAAAGACTTGGCAGGCGTGAACCCTCCGACTTAGGTCCGTGGCTCGTCTCGGGCCGTCCTGCCTGGGACACGGTCATAATGTTAGCCGGCCAGGCAGCCATCCTGGGGCCACGTGAGGTTGGCAGAACGAGACGTGAGAAGCAGTCTCTAACCCCAAAGAGCTCCCCGAGCGGATGTGCCAGACCTAGGCTGCCCTATCTGAAGACTTCTTTTAGAAGGAAAATTAAGGCCTTTGTCCTGAGACCCCCGGAACCTGGTTTCTGTTCCATACGGCCAAGTGCAATCTGGACTGCTGGGAAGTAGCAGAAGGAATGAACAGTTAATTAGCTGCAATTAGTGTTCTAATAATTTGTCTACATCCCCTGCTAGAATAGAAGCTTCATGAAGGTTCTCATTGTGTTTATTTGTTTACTACTGTATTCCCGGTACTGAGCGCTAGAGACGCCCAGTAAGGCCCTGCCAAACGAAGCAGTAACTGAGCAGAGAACTTACACTCATCTCTGGCTGCCTTACACCTACCGTGTTATCTCCCCAGCAAGATTATTCCTCAGGCGCGGATGTCCTTGATCTTGAATGATTAAGATCTAGGGTAGCCAGCTACCTGCTATGTGACCTTGGCCAAGTCGCTGACGCTTTCTGAGCCTATTCCCTCGCTGTAAAATTTGGAAGCACACTTACCTCACAGGGTTGCTGTGGAGACGAGGAACGATGTATATGTCTTCAATTGGGTGTGTCTCGTTTATTCGGGAGGTGAGCTCAGGGAGCAGGGGCGAGGCAGCCGAGAGGGGGAGAGAGAACCGGAAGGAGAAAAAGGCACAGTCAGAACCGATTGCCCGGGTCTTAAATGTGGGCATTTGGGGGCTGGATTCCACCAGGACCTCGGAGAAATACAGAATGCCTCCTGGAATTACCAGCCGGAGTCACGGGAGGCTGGAGTTTTATTCCCCATTCGTCGAGTTGAGCATACGCCCTCAGTCGAGTCATCTCCCCCGCATTTCTGGCTGAGCAGGTTCCCACGCCTTGACGAAGGCCTTGAGGCAAAAAGGAAAAAAAAAATGTAGAGATGCATGCCGTACCTTTGAGTCGAGACCCTATTTCAGCATGAGTCTGAAACTCACACAGGCTGACTCGGCACCGTCGGGGCAGTGCTCCGAGAAGATGGGGCTTGGGGCCCCTACAATATGCGCCGGCCGTGTAAGCCGTGGTAGCTTTTCTGCAAAGCGCTCTGCTTCTGCAGCGTCCATGGCCCGTGCGCTGCGATCTAGCGCCCTCGCTGCCAGGCGCGGAGCCCAGAGGAATCGTCCCGGCTCCAGGTCCAGAAGGACATCTTCATCGAAATGTTCCCAGGTGAGCCGCGGTCGGGGACAGCTCGGAGAAGGGCTAACTAGGCTGGGCGCCCACTACGGACCGTCAGGCCGCAGAAGGAAGCGGCCCCCTCGGTCAACACGCAGCAGCGGCGATGGCTTCTCGGGACAGCGCGAAGAGCGCGGGAAGGTAAGAAAACGGATGGGACGCATGGCCCGATACCGGCTGCGTCAACTAGAAAGCCGTTCACAGAAAGGCCTCGCCTGTGTTACCTGGAGGCGTGCCCCTGGAAGGACCCATCCCAGGCACACGGAGGGAGGCCTGGGTGAGGGACCGCGGTACAGGTGCGGGGTGCCGACGACAGGAGAGGCGCGGAAGGAAGAAGACACAAGCGGAGCCTTACTCGGCCCGGGGTTCATTATGAGCTATGAACCGGGGAGTATGATTAACCACCTCCTGGCACCAGGAGTCCTAAATAGATTTTTTTAAGTAAATAAAGTGCCCGGAACACAGTAGGTGTTCAATAAACGGCTGCTAAGAATGTGGCTGCAGGGACAATTGAGCAATTTTCCACAAAGACGAACGCCTGCCATCTCCCCCAGAAACTAGAAGGGCAGGAAAGGAATGGCTTTTTCCACTCTCTGCCTCCTGTCGGGGGAGGCGGGGGTTAATATTGGGTCACTGGACCCCTAAGGAGGTCTGTCAATTTGGATTGGGAAAAAAATCACATTTTTATCTTCGCTAACCTCTGACTGCAATTTAGCAAGTCCCCAGTCATATTAGTGGTATCTGTGAGTTTATCGCCAAGAGAAATCATAGATATTTTTATATCACATTATAAGTTGTTGCAGGTATCTTGAAATATGCTCGGCACTACTTGGAAATTACGGTAGTTATTAGACCCGCCACGAGGTCATATTTAATGCCTTAAAAAATGTGCATTTATCGCATATCTGGGTTTTTTAAAAAATACTTTCGTAACTGTATTTCGCTAGGCTTTATCTTTACCTCCTTGAGACGGAAGTGTGGGAAAATCCACGACTAGGACCTTCTTCTGTCACCCTCACGGGCAAGAATGGGTTAAAGGGTGGCCTCAGCCCCGCGGTGTCATCCAGCTGGTGCTGGTGCCAGACTGACTGTGGCCTCTCAGTCCTGCGGGGACCGGAGAGGAGTGAGCAGAGGGGAGGGTGGGGGGAGGCGGGAGGCGGCAAAAAAAAAAAAAAGAAACGGGAAGATAATTTCCTCAGCTTCATCATATCACTGAACTTTACTTTTAATAAAATTATTATTAAATAGAAACGCTGTGCTCATTTTTTTTGCATTTACATGATATTCAGAAACATGGTCCCAGTAATTATTTGTGCTGGGTAGGGCTGGAACGTTCTATTTTTTTTCTGAATGCAGGGGAACTAGTCTCTCGTCTTCCAGGCATAGCCTTCCCCCCCGGGGCTGTGGAGCGTTCTCACACTGGTCACGGGGTACCTCACTGTGACAGGGAGAAGAGTTCCACCCCCATGCTTGTAATGTTTGTGTCAGAAGGCACCCCGGAGAGAAGCACTCTCTCCTTTGGACACAGCCATTCAGACCCGGGCTGAGCTTAGGTTCTCCCCAAAGTAGACCTTCACCCGGGATTCCAACACGACTGGCTTATTTGGGAAAATATAGGAAATCGCGGTGGAGACACGGGGCAGTGAGACAAGAAAGGGTAGCCAGCCAGGGACAGAAGCGTTATTAATCCAGCCACCGAGATAGACACCCGCATCGCGATATCGGAGGGAAACTCCTGGAAAGGTGTTGAACCCACGCCTCCGCATCATCCCACCGAAGGGGCTGGGGAGCCGGGGCATTTATGCGCCAACACCCAGAGTCACTGGTTGACGGCGGCTCCCGGGTTGAGACAGACAAAGCGGCCATTTGCAGTTTCGAGAGAAGTCTTGGGCACAGAGCCGCAGACACTAACTCTTGGGGGTGAAGGGAGCCATTGGAATCGGGAAGGTGGGTGGGGAGATGATGGGGTACGGATAGTATCTGCCGTATGTCAGTGCTTGCCAGCTGTCTGCTGTTCCTCAGGTGACAGTCTCTCCGCCTCCCTGACTCAGTTTCCCCATCTCCGCAAGAGGCAAGGGCTCTCCAGGGGTTGCAAACTGGAGGCCCGCAAACCGGCTGAGGCCCTCCGGTGTGTTTAGTTTGGTCCACACGGCTTCTGAAAAGTTTTATAACTGTGGGGCGCCTGGGTGGCTCAGTCGGTTAAGTGTCTGACTTCGGCTCAGGTCAGGATCTCACAGTCTGTGAGTTCAAGCCCTGCGTCGGGCTCTGTGCTGACAGCTCAGAGCTTGAAGACTGCTTCAGATTCTGCGTCTCCCTCTCTCTCTGCCCCTCCCCCGTGCACACGTGTGTGTGCTCTCTCTCGCTCTCTCTCAAAAATAAATTAAAACTAAATAAAAATACACAAAAATAAAAATTTTATCATCGAAGCAACTTAAAATGACAAGGTTTCACAGAAAAACACCTTGTCGTTTTTCTCTAGAAAAATCTAGTTGGCAACACTGGATGCCAAACTAGGTGATGCCCCAATACCACATGGTTCTGGGAACCTAGGCTTTCTCTCTGCCCAAAGTCGAGCGGTTTAAGGGAAATCTTTCGCAGCTTGCCGACAAATTCTCCCCGTCCCCTTTTTCAAAAATGTGTTTTTTGTTTTGTTTGCAGAGGACAATGTAGCTCTCTGCCTTTTTACATAGTCGAGGGCGGGGAATTGGGTTCGAACCTCGGGTAGCCTCAGCCCGCGCTGCCCGAGTTTAGAGTCAGGATGTTTTCCCATCCGCTGGCAGGCCGGCTGCTCGCAGGCAAGACGCCTTCCTCCCTCCACACCTGCCCCCAAACTCAGGCCCAGGGACGTTTCGTAGCCCAAGAACGGCTCTGGTCTGTGCTAAACCCGGGACCCCAAATGCCTCCGCTCTTTCCCGCGTTCTCCCCGGGCGCCTTGCCTGTGAGACGAGCCGGCCACCTGCGGCTGGAGGAATCTCTCCGTGGCCGCCGGGCGCCCGCCAGCCCCCAGAGGCCACCGACCGCGCCCATCAACAGAAGTGGGAGTCGAGGGCCCTCGGCCCGGCGCCGTGCTGCCCTGGAAGGCGGCCGCCGATGACACGGGCTGGGCCCTGAATGCCAATCTGACGGGCTTTAAAACATCCTTCCCCAGCCGTCCCCTCGAAGGCGGCCGCGATGAGTCCGGTCTCCGAGGCCTTCCAGAAAAACCTCAGTGACTGAATAATAATGGAACGCTGGTCCGAAAGGGGGGAGAGTCTGAATCCAAGGGTCTTTTTGAACAACACGGAGTCTTGTTCATCCCATGGACGTGAACTAGGGGCTAACGCGATGGCCGAGGAGCAGCTCTGGCTTAATGAATGGATGAGAGTCATGGGCCCGGTCATCTTTTGTTTTTTTTTTTAAGAACAGAAACAGGTCTTGGTAAAATGGTTTTTGAGTTCTTAGAAGCAACTGGAACTCTCGGCCGAGCCGGGAGTCGTCTTTCCACAAGGGATTGAGACCATGGCTCTGGCTTCAGACTGCTCGGCTTTTAAATCGGTACTCTAGCTGTGTGACCTCGGCCCAGCCTCAGCCTCTCTGTGCCTCAAAATCACCGCCTGTAACATGGAGAAAATAAGAAGGCCTTCCTCACAGGCGTGCTTGGAAGATGAGATGAGACATCCACATAAAGCCCTCCAGACCGTCCCTTGTTCGGAGTCGGAAGGCAGTAAATGTTATATATTATCGTTGCGTGAGTACGGATGATATTTTTTTCCAAGGAGAGCACCGAGATTAACACCGGTTCCGGTTCTTGGTGACAAAAACAAAATCCCAATTTCTGAAGAGTGGGGTCTGAATTGATGAGCTCATCCCGGCACCTTGCTTCGCTCCCGGCCCCTGTAGTAAATCTGATCGGCTGTGGCGGGGGGGGGGGGGGGGGGGGGGGGGGGGGGGGAGGGAGGGGGGGAGGGGGGGAGTGTGCTCTCACCCGCGAAAGCCCGCCCCGGGGCCGGCGACACAGCCCAGCGTTGGCCGCTGGCCTGAGTCAAGAGGAGGCCAGGGGCCCGGCCGCAGTGGAGCGGGGCTTTCGTTCGGTGCCCGCGGACCCGAGGCATTTGTGTATTCAGCCGGCCTCCCTGCTCGTTCGCAGGTGGAGGTGAAAACACCAGAATCCAATTTTTTGTCACCTCGTGAAATTATGAGCCTCCATTCCCGTGGCGTTGGTATCATCAGAGCACAGCGGACACGCGGGGTGATGGCTGTTGCCGGGTTACTCCTTGTAAGTTCAAACGGTTCCACATGCCGAATGACAACATATTTGCCGTGACCTGGGTAAATTAAAGCGGTGCTTCCTGCCTAGGTAGACGCCGACGGGGTTCGGGGCGTCTGCTTCTGATGAAGGGGCGCCTCGCCCAGTAAAGCAGGAAATAAAACCGCCCGGCACTACCTCGCCAGTGCTTTTCCTTCCCCCCTCCCCCCTCCTTCCCCTCCCTCTCCTCTCTCCCTCCCTCTCCCTCTCCTCTCTCCCTCCCCCTCCTCCTCCCTTCATTCCCTCTCCCTTCCTCTCTCCCTTCCTTTCTCTTCCACTTTCTTCTCTCCCCTCCCTCTTCCTTCTTCCTTCCCTCCCTCCTTCCTTCATCTCTCTTCCATCCTTTCGTCTCTCCTGCCTCTGTTTCTTTCGTCCTTTTCCCCGTCAGTTTTCCCCCCCTAAGAGGAGAAACCCCAGTGCCGAGCCGCCGTGCGTTCTCGGCGCCAGAGCCCGGTCTCCGTGTGTACACAGTCTGAGTCCTGTGTCCAAACAGAAGACAGAACTGTGAGCAGAGCCGGGTAGAGGAAGGGAGGTGACAGGCCTTCTGCAGCCCAAGTCTCCAAGATGCAAAGGTAAAGCCGGCCTCTTTGCTTAAAGGTTAAATTTCACATTTTAATTGCCTCGCGTGGAGGCCGCGCGGAGCTGGGCTCCCGCCGTCGGCTTGGCAGCCCGCTCGGGTCACCCGCCTCCCGCCTCCCTCCAGCTCCGTGAGAACTGAGGCAACGGCCACCAGCCCCCGACAAGCTGAACCCTGAGCGAGTCTGCAGTGCCAGCGGGGGGTCTCGTTTTAACCTCACGTGCTCATGCCACGTGGACGCTCGTTCCGGCCACTGTCGCTGAGCAACAAACCACTCTGAGACTTGGTGGCTTAAAACGACAATCGTTCCCGTCTCTTGGGTTCTGTGGGTTGACCGGACTCGGCTAGATGGTTCTCGCTTGGGGTCCCTCAAACCACCGCAGCCAGAGGCTCGACTGGGCTGGATGTCCAAGATGACGCACGCCCGGGGCCGATGGCTGCCGGGAGCCCGGCTGGGACCGTCCACCCGAGCGCCTACTCGTGGGCTCTCCTGGTGGCTTGGGCTTCTCTTGCCACGGCGACCGAACCCCAAGAGTAGAGTATCCTCACAGGGAGCCCAAGAAGCTGAACATTCCAAAAACAAACGTTCGAGAAGCGGTATTCCAAAGAAATTCGGTGGAAGCTTCTGGACCTTCAATAACCCAGCCTTGAAGTCACATAAAAGTATCACTTGCTCTGTGATCAGTTGCTCAAGGCGGTCCCAGGGCCCACCCGGATTCAAGGGGGGAGGACACGACTCTCAGTGGGAGGAGCGCCAAAGAATCTGGGGGACCTATTTTAAAACGACTGCAATGTGAAAACAACAGCTCTGCTCAGTGTCTTTAACCCGAAGGCCCCGACTCCCCCGAAAGTCTAAACTACCACCCCCTCTGTGCCACCAAAGCCAGCACCGAAAGGGAGAAACGGAGCATCTGAGGGGGACAGCCAAGGGCAAGTTTCCCTTCTCATCTTGCAGTTGTCCGTTTAGGGCACGGGTGACCGACCAGAAGGCCCCAGTGTGAGCGTAGCCTGAAATGGGTTTTAAGAACTTGCTCCAACGTTTTAAAACCTGGAGATTCCATAGAAAACTGAATTTCTAGGGGGCGCCCGGGGAGCTCGGGCGTCCGACTTTCGATCTCGGCCCCGGTCACGATCTCACGGTTCGTGAGATCGAGCCCCTCCCTCCTCGGGCTTTGCGTTAAGGGCGCGGAACCCGCTTGGGACTCTCTCTCTCTCCGTCGCTGTCTCTGCCCCTCCCCTGCTCGTACGCGTGCGCTCGCGCTTTCTCTCAAAAACACCCGAAAAACAAAAAACCCTGAATTTCTAGCGCATCTTAAAAAGTCAGATCTGACAATCTAGGCCTGTATTCCCTCAAGGCAGCAATACCTGGAGGTGAATGGTGGCAGTCTCCTTTGCACGAGCCGCTGTGCACCAGCTAGCCACAGTCCCCACCTACCCCTATTGCCCCCAGCCCTGAGACTAGACGTCAGTCCCCGCATCTCCATGTGACTACACTGGTTCCTTTCTGTTCGTTTGTTTTTGTTGCGTTTATTTTTATTTTACTTAGAAAAACAGTTATCTTGGTACTATGTCTTTATCGGAAGTGGGAGAATACAATACGAGACCAATAGGGTCACACGTCCAACACAAATGGGGAAAGGCATAAGACACTTCCTCCAGGTGGGGCGCCTGGGTGGCTCAGTCGGTCGAGCATCCAACTTCGGCTCAGGTCAGGAGCTCATGGTTCGTAGGTTCGAGCCCCTGCATCGGGCTCTGCGCTGACAGCTCAGAGCCTGAGCTTGCTTCCGTTCTCTGCTCTCTCTGCCCCTCCCCCACATGTGCACAGGCTCTCGCATCCCTTTCTCCCTCCCTCCTTCCTCTCTCTCTTTGCTTCCTTCTGTCTCTTCTTCCACCCCTTTTCCCCTCCCTCTTCCCCCCTCTCCCCTTCTCCCTCCCTTCCCGTTTCTTTCTTCCTGTAGTTGGCAGGAGAATGGGGAGAGCCGCTCACTTCTTGTTAATAACCCTGAGTTGATTTCATTTCTAGCCCTACGCTATTATTTGAGTTAAAACAGTTTTTCCCTCTCCTGCTGTTTGTCTTTTACAGGACAGCCAACAAAATAAACATTTAGGACCCCGACACACCATCTTTGGTATAACAGACACATCAAAAGACCTCCTGGACAAGCCTCAAGTGGTTTCCCAAGTGAGGTGGGTGGTCTGGTCCGCTCTCCCCAGGCAGAGCCCCCCCCCCCCCCCCAACCCGGCCCGGGGCCTCGATGACTGTGTTTATGTTGCAGGCCCGGAGGGGCAGCTGCTCCGGGCCAGCCACCCCGACGGGTTGTGCAGAGTGCAGCCCGCTACGAGACGCCGCACGAGCGCTTGTGGGCTTTTTTGACCGACCATGTCGTGTCCACGTTGAGGGTTTGGCCCTTGGCTGCCAAGTATAGCCCCCTCGGCCCGAGAGCGGCCCGAGACGTCTCCATGCTCGGCTCCGGGCCTTTCTGTTCCATCCACCATTTCAGCCTTTTTCTCATTGATTCTGGGAGATGGCTGCTTTCCCCCCATCCCCGCCTCTGGCCCTCCCTCTCCCACTTGCTTTCGCTTTCTCTTTCTCTCCCCCGCCCCCACCCCGAAGCTTGGACCCAACCCTCTGCCCCTTGTTCGCAGTTCTTTGGCCCCGGCTCATGCTCTGCAGATGACCATTTTTGCAAATGCCCGTGTCCCTTTAGCGTAGACGACCGTCTTCGGAACATTCCTCCTGGATTTCTTCAAAGAGGAGGAGTTCTTTTTGAGAGAGAGCCTCAGAGCATCCAAGTCTTAAGTAGTGATAAGAAGAACAAGGGGGGAGGGGGCTGAGCCAAAAGAGGGGTTCATTGCCACGGGACCCTGCTGGAGGACACTCGGTGGCCGGCCCAGGTCTTTCTCTGTGGGACCGCCACCCGCTCTAGCTCAGGCTCCCTGCAGCCCCACCCATCAGGCACCAGGAGATTGAGGAGCCATAGGGCGCAGGGGGGGGGGTGGGGGGGGCGATGAGAAGGCCGCTCGCTTGTCGCCGTGTCAAAAAAACAAATGTTTTGGCAGGAGATTTCCCTCCAAGAATGTTCTGATTTCTGAAGGAAACATTTTTCTGAATCATTTCCTCGGGGGAAACCACTCAGCTATCTCAGGAACGAAAATATCCCTCCTCCTGAGCCCCGTCCGCCGCTTTGACTCATAGAGGCGCTGTGCCTGCGTGGTAAGGAAACTGATTTCCCAACTCCTGCGAAGATCGGCTTGCGTGCGTGTGCGCGTGCGCGTGCACGCGCAGGATCGGCGTCTGCGTGTGCGCGTGTACGCGTGTCGGTGTGTACGCGTGTCGGCGTGTACGCAGGGGTCTGGGCGTGCGCGGCTCCGCGTTTGTATATGCACACGTGTATGCGTAGTCATGGTTGCGCATGTGCGTCAGCCTGGGCGTGTGTGTGTGTGCGCGTGCACGTGCACTTGTGCGTCACAACAGATCCCAGAGGAGCCTAAACAGAAAGAGGAAGAAGGCAGAGGCGGTTCTCCCAGGAGCCCGCTGAAGGGCTGCTGGGACTTGTGCCCCGGACCCTCCCTCCCTCGCCCCTCCCGCAGCCGAAAGGCCCCGGGCGTCTGGCTCGGTGACAACATTCCATGTGCCCACATGCCCGTCACCGGCCCAGGCACGTACCACCGTCTCCCGACCTGCACATCCCCCTGCCACAGGGGGACCTCGTGCCCATGGTGCCCCCTCCCGCCCCCCCGCTCAGAGCCTCCCTTGACTCCGCGCACTGACCTCAACAGTCTGGGCATTTCCTGTTTTGTAACCTAAAGAATTCTAGCATCAGGAACTTGACCCAAAAAGGAAACGATTTGAATTTCAAGATTGGGAGCAAGGTCCCTAAGTTTTCTAAGCTTCGGTGTCCTCATTCGGGCGTGAAGGGAATAAGGCCCCTTCCTCGAAGAAGTCAGCGTGTGTGGAGCTGGTTAGTAGATGCCGGTGAAACCAGCCTATTACATGGACCGAAGCCAATGGGGTAATAGCAGGAAACAGAATTTTCCTGCAACACCTGCCTTCACACCTGTGACCATCGGCTCGCCCCTCTCTATCCCTTGACGTCCCATACCTTCCAGGACCTTTGGGGATCAAATCGCCCAGTCCGATCCTTTCCGGCTTGCCTGATGCGTGGGGACCCATACTGGGGACTGGGAACAGTCTGCACTTTCCCAGTTTCCAAGTCACACTCCATTCGTCCATCCCCTTGGCTATTTCTGGGTCCTTCCTTCCTCTCCCCTCCTACCCTCCCCCTTCCTTTCCTCCCTCCTTCCCTCCCTTCCCTCCTTCCCTCCTTCCTTTCTTCCCTGCCACACTGATGTCTGGGGGGGGAGGGGAGAAATGGGAGAAAAGAATACAGTCACGCCTGACTGGCCCTCCCACAATCCCATTCTGGGCTCTCTCTGGAAGGGCTCAGGTGATGCCCTCCCGTGGGGCATATTTCTGAGGGCTTGGGAGGCCCCGCCAGGCCCTGAGCACTACACTGTGCCTGAGGAGTGTCAGTGCCACACCCCCAGCTCACCTCCCGTGGTGCTCCCTCAGTTCCTGCCCACTGCGGGACTCACGTGGCCGCCCGGGAGGCTCACTCGCCCTTGCCACTCCAAGTTCTGGAAGTTTCTTGCTATGCTCTCTTGCCCTCTCTTCCTCACCTGCCATCACAGGTGATTCCAGCTGCCCTTCCGCCTTCCAGATTCTCCAGGCAGGAAGTAAGTGCTGGTCTCCACTCTCCTGGGCCCCCAGCCTCCTAGGGCCGGGCCAGGCCACCCCCCAGGGATTGCAGGGCGCCGGGGTGGGCAGTGTGCAAGTCTCGGCAGCTCGGATCACACGCCTGAGGAGAGTTGCCAGGCACCCCTTCTGGCAGGATCTCAGCTGACGACAATCCTCCTGAAGCCCCTGACTTAGCTGGTGGCATTGGGAGTGGTGGGAAGTGAAACGTGGGAGGGACAGGAAAAACAGGAGGGAGATGGGGAGATGTTTCCGGGGCAAGTTTTCACTTGCCCACCTCACGAGAGAGCCCCAATTTTGAGGCAAAGTTGAGTATGGTGGTTGAGACCAGAAAGTGCAGGCTGGGGGACAGGGTCTGGGTTCCGATCCGGACTCTGCCCCTTTCCAGCTCTGTGCCCATGGGCAAGTTTCTTCACCTCCCTTCGTCTCTGAGCCCACCGCGCATGAGGAGATACCAGGGCCAGAGTAGATAGGGTTTGTTGGAAGACTGAATGAACGGGAGAGGAGGGCGAGCTAGCTGTGAATGTTGAGGTAGGAGAATGTGAGCCTCAGAGAAATTATTATTTTTTTAATCTTAGAGAGAGAGAGCACACAAGTAAGGGAGGGGCAGTTGGGGGTGGGGGAAGAGAGAGAGAGAGAGAGGACCTTAAGCAGGCTCCACACTCAGCACTGAACCCGACTCAGGGACGGATCTGATGACCCTGGGATCATGACCCAAGCCAAAATCAAGAGTCGTCCACTCAACCGACTGAGCCACCCAGGTGCCCCTTGGAGAAATGAAATAAATTTAGGAAAAGATTGCAAGGGCAATTTCCACATTAGTCATAGATTCCAGAACTCGGAATTCTCTGGCCTGACCGTAATTCCGAAGTTTCATGAACCCGAACCCCTGCCACTCAGTTTGTGGCAAATCCTTCTCTTCTGTGACGAGGACATCACCTTCATTTCCGAGTGAGATTTGCTGAGAAAACAGCCACCCGCTTTAACGACATTTGGTCCCCAACTCTTCTGGATTCGGAGGACCACCCGTTGAAGCCAAGACTGATTTCGGAAAACTGAAGGCTCCAGAGCTAACTAAAGTAAAGAGGCTTCAGCTAAGGAAGCTGAGGTAGATCAGAGGCCCCAGGGCACGCAGCCCAGGCAAGGCTCGGGAGAAATGGCAGCCAAGAGCCGGGGAGGACAGAAGGCGGGGTCAGGCCTTCTAGCTCACCAGGCCGCCGGCTCCTGTCCACACTTCTGCCTGACAAAGACCAGCCATTCATCAACCCTCTGACTGAGCCGGCTAACTCCACTCCCTGGGTCCTGATTTCAAAGCGTTCAGCAGGGGCCTGGCTTGGGCCGACTGTCCACGCCTCCTGGCCCTCAGCTACGGCCGGAAGGTGTGGGCTCGGTCACAGAGCAGGGCTCGCAGGAGGAAACAGAAAAAAGGGGTGGGCCCTGTGGCGTGTACCCACCCCTGCATCCCCGTCTCACAGCCACAGGCCGGAGAGACAGAAAGGCCTCGAACTCATGTCAGAGGTGTAGGGAGTAGAGGGCACCAGGTTTGAACATAGCTTTCCTCCCGAGCCCCTGAGTCCGTCACGTCTCCAATCCTGTCTCCAGACTCTTGAACATAATCAATACTCAGCAGCACTTTCTCCCTTGCCTGCAGCAAAGCCACGAGCTCAAAGACAAAACAAAACAAGACAAAACAAGACAAAAAACGACATTGAACGTTTTAAGGCGAATTTTTCTGTAATTCCTTTTTACCACCAGAAATCATTCAAAGCCATCTTACCATCGGAAGAGAAATATCGACGCATACAATTAGATCATTTAAGCCAAATGCCTTTTTAACAACATTTCTCAATTAAATATTCAACAGAGATAATGTTAAGTCTGACGCATTACATCCGGTTAAAAAAAAAACCCGAGATGAAAGAATCTCAAAACGTGGAATATAAGAAATGGAAACGAAAGTGCCACAGCGTCTGCCGCTTGTCCATGAGGGCAGGACCACGGGTCAAAGTCACATCTCTCCGGATTTGCTGGCATTTAATTAGATGCAAAATGTCAGCACCGAAAATGGCTTGTTCAATGCAAATATTAACAAGAGAGGAGTGTGTCAGTGTGCGAATGGAGCTTCAACTACCAGAGCTTTCCTGACTCACCCTTCGCAGGCAGTCCGAGGTAGCAATGGAACTTGCTTTTTGCTTGTTGTTACCCTCTTTGCAGGGAGTAAAGGCACAGGACATTTGTTTCTCGGTAGAAAGGGAAGACAGATCCAGGAACCACTGCACAAGATGGCTTTGTTTGTCTGTAGTGAGCTCGTCTAGCCTAGCCTAGCCTAGCCTACCAAACTCCTAGTCTAGTCTAGTCTAGTCTAGTCAAGTCTAGTCTATTCTATCCTAGCCTAGCCTACCATACTCCTATTCTATTCTATTCTAATCTAGTCTAGTCAAGTCTAGTCTATTCTATCCTAGCCTAGCCTACCATACTCCTATTCTATTCTATTTTATTCTATTCTATTCTAGCCTAGCCTTCCTGACCCTCCCCTCCCCTCCCCTACTCTATTCTTTCTGTATTCTCTTCATACCCTACTCTGTTCTATTCTCTTCTTATTCTACCCTATTCTATTCCGTCGTTTTTTCTGCACACATGTGGAGGAGCCTGGCACTTTGCAACATTAATTTTATCAAGACCAGGGAGAAGGCAGAAGAGTAAGAAATTTTTCTCTCTCTCTCTGCTGCACGAAGGAGGGTTGGCAGTGGCTCAAAGCCGCACGTTTAGCTTTCTTTCTGTCCTGACTCTGTTCTGCACAGAGCATCCGCAGAAAGATCTTCCGGCTGGCACCTTCCCCAGCTCCCTGCATGCGCAGTCTTGCTCGGGAAAAGGAAGCTCCCGTGTGAGCCCGATTCAGTGACAGGTGGACATCTCAGCGCGGCTCTTTCAAATAGAGGGAACCTCGATTCAAGGGACGTGGAGGGGCGATGTCTGCCTGCCCTCCTTCGAGGTGGCATTTTGGTGAATTCGCTGCTGGCGGCAGTAGGACCTTCAGTCCGGCGGCCTCCGAAACCAGATGCCCTCGGCCCCGTGAGGATGTATTGGTTCGCTCTTCCGGCTGGACGGAGACTTAAATCTACAAACCAGGATGACTAATAAGACTAACGCAGAGTGATGCCGAGCATTCCCCCTAGCCTGACTACCACATTCTCCGCTTGCGAGCAAATGACGTGGGCAGCCACGTTAGCTGACGACGGCTTGGTGTTCAGAGCGAAGGCTGGCTCAATTGGAGCATTCCAAGAATTGTTGGAGCCGTTCTAGCTGGTGCATTCACCAAGCTGCCGGCGAAGTTGCCGAACTAACCTTGGAGAGCAGGTAAGGTCAGAGGGCAGCTGGGGAGCCGGACCGGAGCCAGAGTGCCAGCTTCTACTGCCAACGAATGACGCTCAGCCCCTTTGATTGCCGGGGTCTGCTGGAAACGATGTTGTGGCCGCTCTGGCTGCTGCCAGGAAGAATTCTCCCCTCCCCCCCGCCCTCCCCCCCACCCCCCGGCTCCCGCTTGCGGTGTGTGGCAGGTGTATCTGACTGGCCGAACCTGAGCGCACATGGCCTACCACGAGGAATATCGACCCATCATCTTAGTTTGGGTCTTTCCAGGAGATAATTCTGAGACGAGGAATTGAGCACAAGTAGTTTCCCTGGGAAGTGATGCCAGGAAGCACCGGTCAGGAAGTGAGATACTGAACTTGAACTAGGAGAAGGGAAGAGCCGATAAAGGACACAGGACAAAGCCAGTCACCGCGGTGGACCACCGGGGCTCATGCTTCCCAGGGACCTCTGGGAGGCAGTACAGACCCTCTTGAAGTGTCCCACCTAGGGGTGAGCAAACTGGAGTTTTGATCCACCAATTCCCATCTGTCATTGGTTGAGTGTGGCCCTTAGCGCCCAGAGGATGTCGACCCCCCCTGCCGGCCCAGCCCGCCCCGTGTGGAGTCGCGTGTGCTCACGCTGGCACACGCAGGAGCCACGACTTCCAAGCGCTTATGCGTGGGCACGACAGCATCTGCTACAGCACGTGCCGTGCATTTTTAGCTCCTCGAGTGACGGGGGGGCCCTGCCTCCTCCCTGGTCTCAGAGAAAGGGGGTTCAGAGGCCAGACAAGCAAAACCATGGCAACATTCCCTACAGGTGGCTTAATCCGCCGGACTCCCCTTCCCTCTCTGCCTCTGTCTACTTTCCGCCCCCTAAATCCTGCGGTCTCCATGGGAGCGACCACTTTTTAAAATGGTCACTGGGCTCTGCTAATTGGTCCGGAGTGGCACCCGACCCCGGGAAAAGCTGGCGGGTGACATGCCGGAGGTACACGGAGGGGAGTTCTTGGAGTGAACGCTGACAGGGGAGCGAGGGGAGCTGGGCAGAGTGGAGGAGGAGTTTGCGCTTCCGCGCCCACAACCGCGAGGCCTCCTGGGGCTTTGGAGCTGAGGGGCCTTTCGGAATTGTCCCCAGCTGGGCTGAGGGCCTCGGGCCTGTGCACGCCTCCAGGGGTGGACGGCGGAGGCCTTTCCTCCAGCTGCTCTCAGCAGCTGGGGGAGGCAGGCCCATGGGCCCAAAGGGGGACCTGGACAGCACATCGCAGCACCCACAGCAGTGACCTTAAGAAACAGCCCTCGGAGGGCACCCGGGTGGCTCAGTGGGTTAAGTGTCCAACCTTGATTTCGGCTCGGGTCATGATCCCAGGGTCGTGGGATCGAGCCCCGCATTGGGCTCTGTGCTGAGCGTGGAGCCTGCTTGGGATTCTCTATCTTTCTCCCTCTGCTCATCTCCCCCACCCTCTCGGAAGGAAGGAAGGAAGGAAGGAAGGAAGGAAGGAAGGAAGGAAGGAGGAGAAAGAGATAGAAAAAGAAGAGAGATTGAAAAAAAAGAAAGGAAGGAAGAAAAGAAAGAAAGGAAGAAAGAAAGATCTCTTGTATACACCTGGGTGAAGACTCTCTCCTAGCAGAGAGGACACCTTACCTAGTGAAGGAGGGAGGGAGGGAGGGAGAGAGAGAGCAAGAAAAAGAAAGAAAGAGAGAAAGGAATAGAGAAAGAAAGATCTCTCGGATGAGCCTGGGTGAGGGCTCGCCTAGCAGAGCGGACGCCTGGCCTGGGGCGTCGTAACCGCTTACAGGCACCTGGGGGGCCCCGTCAGCTGAGCATCTGACTCTCATCTCAGCACAGGTCTTGATCTCACAGTTCGTGAGTTCGAGCCCCACGTCAGGCTCTGTCAGCACAGAGCCTTGTGTCTGCTTTGGATTCTGTGTGTGTCTCTCTCTGCTCCTCCCCCACTCATGCTCTGTCTCTCGCTCTTTCAAAAATAAATAAACATTAAAAGTATTAAATAGTCGGGTGCTTAACCGACTGGGCCACCCAGGTGCCCCTGGAGCTGGCGCCCATGGCTTCTTCGCCAGGGCTAGGACTCGGTTGGAGCAAGTGAGGCAGATAGGGCCTGCTCACTGTCCAGTGCCAACACCGAGCTCCCGTGACCTCGCTTGCCTCGCCAGAGTCCCAGAACCCTGCCCTTGGCCATCGAGCCGAGGAAACCCGCGTGCTCCAAGATCCTGAGCCAAGCCCCCTCCCCTGGAGTTGCTCAGTGGTCCCTGCCAGCCTCTGCTTCCAGGTCTCATTTTTCTGGAAGTCTCCATGGCTGACTAGCTGCTGCACCTTCTCCTCCTTCTTCTCCTCCCCTTTCGCCCTCCCCCTCCTCCTTCTTTTTCCAAACAGCACTTAAGACAAGGGATTAAATTGATTACTTTAGCATTTCCTAATTCCCAATCACATGCCAAGGCTGCCTCCTCGGGCAGGCTTCTTCTCACCTTAGCTTGGCACTCTGGAGCTCGCTCACTCTCCCGTCGGCCCATCACACCGGGGCGGAGCTTCTCACCGCGGGTCACACGTGACGTCACGCCCATTCTGTGCGCGTCGCCCCAGCCTCGCTGCGGGGGGCAGCCCGGTGGCTACTACTACGCGTGTGGACAGCCCCCGCCGGCTGCTTTGCCGCCTATAAAGAATTCTCAGACCTCGCCGACACCCTCGGTGTGTCACACGGTGGTTGGCGTTGGCCCGCCTCGCTCCCCTCCGGGCCGGGTCCCTGCAGACCGGGTGGTGTATTGCAACCCCCACCCTCCCACCCAAGGGTGCTCGAGATCTAGTTCCTGAATGAAGAGGAACCGACCCGCTCAAGAGCTTAACTCAGGTGAAACTGTTGTCTCTGCTGAGACGAAAATCACCCCAGGCTTCCTTCGGTTTTGAAGTGACAGAAGGGCATTCCTTGCTCTTCGGGGAGAACCTGCAAGGATTTAATGGGGTACTTCCGCCGCGGAGGCTCCGGGCGATCTGTTCACGCGGTCCGAAGGGTTGTAGGTTGCTTAATGTCTTTCCGTGCCATCAATTCTGCACTTGGTACCGACTCAGCACATTGGTATGAATTTAGGCTACTGACAAGGACCTTGGAAATAATGGGGCTTCTGCCGGTTGAAGAAAGGGAAGAACTTGAAAGTCTGAGATCATAACCTCTGCAGTCCAGCACCTCCGGGGACTTGGCCCAGGAGAGACTACAGCAGCAGTGTGAGTTTCCTGCCTCTGGTGCCCCTGCCTGAGGGCTCCAGATCCGCCTCAAAGTGCCAGCCTGGGGACTCTACAACTCTCGCCTGCCCCACCCCCCTGCGTTTCCCTTGCAGTAAGAAATCCCCAAAGCCCGCTATCCGGGGGCAGCCTTCCGGCCCTGGAGGCTTATCTTCCTCATCTTGATGCAGTGGGGCAAGCAGGCTGTGGCATTAGAAGCTGTGAGGGTGATGCTGGCTTGGCCATTTACTGTGTGCCGGGATTCTATGACATAGTAAATAGGAGTAGTGTATCAGGTAGCTATTGCCACTGACAATGGTGCTGTGTAACAAGCAGCCCCAAAGCTCAGTGGCATGTAAGGATTAGAAGGCATTTTTCCTTCGTGCATCTGCCGGTTGACTGGAGTGGCTCTGCCCCCTGTGTCTGATTCTGGCGCCCAGCAGAGAGGGGCAGCCGCCCCTTGGGCCATGTTTCTGTCACGGAGAATGGAAAGCACAAAGGGCAAATGGAAACAGGTGACGTCTCTTAAAGGCTAGGCTGGAAATCGTCACCGTCACCTCCATCCTCATTCTGTCGGCCAAAGCAAGTCGCATGGCCAAGGCTTTCATCAACGGGGACAAAGAAGTTTACTCTTTCCGTCGACAGTTTAGAAAGAAACCGTAGCTTTTGCTGTGTAAGAATTTATTGAAAGCTGCCTGAGGAAAAGGTTCTATGGTCAAATAAATGGGGGAAAGGTTTTGTTTTGTTTTGTTTTTCAGTGAAAAGGAGTTGAGGTTGGAGAGGTTGGGGAGGAGGTATCCATTTCTTGAAGAAAGCCGAGCAGTTGTCAGAGCCTTTAATGTCTGCGTCTGTTCCGACCCTCCATTTGGGAGGCCTAGAATAGGATGCCTTTGACGGAAGCCGTTTTAGGAAAGTTTGCTGTAGATCGTGGGCAGGTCACCTCACCTCTCTGGGCCCCGGGCACCCGAGCTGTTTTAACAGGAACTGCTGATCCCTGCCCCAGAGGATGACCTGGACAGCCGGCGAGGTAAGGCGTGTGCCGCATCATAGCACAAGGTCGAATGCACGTGGCTGTCCGTGCGCTCATGGCTCCACCCATCCAGAACCCTGGTTTGTCAGAAAGAGGGCTCCGGAGCATGGGACAGGTCCGAGCTGGGCCACCGGTGGTCTCTGCGCTGGACTGGATGGGCACTGGCTGGCGGGGCCAGCTCTAGAAAGGGCTACAAAGGTCCCCTGGGCTCTGACAGCGGTGACGTCCATGGGGGCCTCGCAGACGGGGGTCGGGCGTTCAGAGGTACCAAGGTTGTGGCGAGGCGTGAGGTTCTGTGCTAGCAAGTTCTGAGAGGCTCTAGGCCAAGCCGGTCCGGCTCCAGATGGGTAGGGATGTTTCAGGGAAGGCTCCGGCGGGACGCGGGCCTAGACCGACACCTGATCCTGACCCTGAGGAAAGGCTCAGCCTCCAGTCAGAGATCGAGAGCCCTGACAGTCAGGCTCGCCGAGGGCGACGGGGACAGGAAGCCAAGGCTGTCGCTCTGCCCCTGGCCTCGGAGCACCGTCTGATCTCAGAACCCCACCTCTTCTCTGCACCTGCTTCCATCTGTCTCGCCCCGCCCAAGCCAGCGGGAGGTCCTGTCCTCTTTGCCTTCATGTTTCCAAAGCAGGACTTTCCCTTCCTGCGGCCTCCAGAAACAATGAAACAGCAGAGTCCTCAGCACGAGGACGTGGAGGCAGGAACAAAGTTACACGTGTGGTTTTCATTTCTCTGGAAATAAAGACTCCAGGTGACGTTCAAAATCTCACCCCCCCACCCCCCCACCCCACCTCACCCCCTTTCCCGCACTCCCAGCCCTTGGCAAGCTCCCAACGGCCTAGGTCTATAGAAGTGCCAGGGCTGGAGCCGGCAGCTTTTCTAGCATCTTCTGCAGCCACCGCAACAAGAGACTGGTCTACAGCCTGGCGTTTCTTCCGCCAGAAACACTCAGGTGTTTGTCCTCTGTGCTTCTCTGGGTGGTGTCTCCTCCGTTCTTTGCCTATGGCTTTGACGAACAATAATCGAACAATATTTTGAGGTTTCTTCCTCCTTGTAATTCAAGGGCCCTCCCTCTAAAGTCCGGGGAAGGTGTCTCAGAGGTCCGTAGGGCTGTGCCCTGGGCCCCAGTACCCCTGAGTTACAGAGACGGCACAATGTCATCTGGTCAGGAATTTCACTGTTGTTCTCGCATTTTGCTTTTAGACTTTTTGGGTTTTTTGTTTTGGTTTGTTTTGTTTTTGTTTTTGTTTTTTTTTTAAGGCAACAGATACCGCATCGTTTTGTTTTGGGAAGATATCTTGGGAGGGGAAATGAAATCCTGGGAATACGCCCTAAAGAAAGACATCTCGCCATGGAAGGAAAATTACAGCCACAAGGGCGCCCTCCGTGTATCTATTTGAAGGCAGTGTTGTTTGAACGAACAAGCCAGGTGTCTGGGCAGATAGGATCACCCGATGATGGGGCAGCAATAACCTGGTGTTTTATGGTCACGTAAAAGTTCTTACGAGCACAGCCCCTGCATCGAGGCGGCCAGAGTGGGGGTCCCAGTCCTGCTGCCTACCGGCCATGTGACTTACAGAGTCGCTGAACCTCTCTGCGCCTCAGCTTCCTCCTGTATCAAATGCGAACACAAACACACCCACCCCACGAGTCAGGTGTCGGACGGCTGCTGTTGCGGCACCGGGTGTAACGTGCGCCAACAGGCTCGGCACGCTGGAAACACGGGACGCGTTGTCTTCCTTCTTGTTTTCTCCTCACCGGCCTCGCCCCACCTCCGTGTTCGTACCTCTACACTAACCACCTCTCACGCTGCCTTTTATGTATTCCACCTCCTGCCTTTAAATGGCAAAATGAAAAGAGAATGAAAATACAATTCCAGGAAAGGTAGCAGCGAGGACTTGCATTTTCATGTCAACGAAAACATAAAGTCAAAGGAATGAATCGCTACTCGTAGAACTTGTGGCTGCTGATGAGGGGATTGCTTGGTGAGACAGAGGTGGCCGAGCTGAGCAGGATGGGAGAGGAAGACAGAGGATGGACCTGAACTCCCTCCATCAAGGCAGCTGCCTACTGAAGCTTCCAGAAACGCCGGCCCCTACTGCGTGTTTCCCCGAAGTCACTCCGGTTCCGAATGGAAACCCACGCGTGGCCTGGACTCTGGGAAAGGCCCCCGGACATCCCCTGACTGGCAGACCGCATAAGCCACATCCCCGCAATAATGATGATGTTAACGGCGTTGGTAATGGCCGCAATGCAGCTGTTACTCGGCTTCATGCATCTTCAGAGCCTCGCGGGGATTGGCGGCGCGCTCAGAACAGCCTCCGCACAAGCATTCAAGAACGATCGGCTGACCGACGTGAATTCCGCGAGGGGGGATCCTGCGTGCCGAGAGGGGCGCGAGGGCTGAGGGGCGGGAAGCCCAGCTGCTTGTTCCTGGGAACAAGGACCGAGGAGAGAACCGTTCAGGACCGTGGTACTCAGATGAACCCTGCTGTCGACTCCCACCCGCGCCCTGGCGCCCAAGGCCCCGCTCCCTCACCGACCTCGCAGCCCAGGGCGGAGAGAGTCAGCTGCGTGGTCGCAAGGTCGGTGACTAGCCTCGAAGAGGTAGCGCTGTCGGCATTTCACGGAAATCGGGCCCCGGGCTGGACGGGTGGCCTCACAGAGTCTGCAGGATCTAGGCTGTTGTTACTGTCTTAACGATTGTTCGTCTTACTGCGTTCTTTCCCTCAGCACACTGCGGCCCGCGTTCATTCACGTGGCCGTGTGCATCGGTAGTTCGTTTCTTGGCGTAGTGCTTGCTGCTCGGCGGTATCCCATTGTGCGGATACAGTACAACTCGTGTAATCGGCTGGTGATGGGAAGCAGGGTTGTTTTCCGTTTGGGGCTATTACGGAAAAAACCCGTCATGGCCGTTTCTCTACAAGTCTTTGCGTGGACATAGGCGTTCATTTCCCGTGGGGAGGTATTTAGGGCGTGAGATTGCCGAGGGTGACGTCGGTATGTGTTTCACTGCATGAGAAACGGCTGGTTTTCCAAGGGATTCTACCATCTCAGGCTCTTCGGATCTTGCTCCTTCCTCTACCATCCTCTGTCCATGACTTGTGCCTCATGGTGTGAGACGGCTGCTTGAACGCCAGTCATCACATCCGAATTCCAACCTGAAAGCATGGTTGATGATGGAGGAAGTGCGATGCTTCCCTTGCTTTCAAAACCGTCTCTGGAAGCTTCCCACTCCGCTGACATCCCGCCAGCCAGAACTTTGTACACAGTCCCGTCTAGCTGCGAGGGGTGGGCCGGGACATGTCATGTTTATCCTGGAGATTCATACACCCTGCTAAAAATCAGGGGCTTTGTTATCACGGAAGAAGGGGATATTGGATGTTGGGCGGCAAGAAGCGGCTTCTGTCAACACGGGTAGCTAGAAGTGGCCAGGGACCCCTTCTGTCTTGGTCACCGAGGCTTCTCCGGAACCCATCCTGCCCCCTCGCTCGTGGTACCTGCTCAGCCAGTGTTTGCGAATGGGGGGAGGAGGAAGGGAAAGAAGGAGAGAAGAAGGAGGAGAAAAAAAATAGCCACGGCCGCCGGCCCCACGCCTCGAGAAAGTTCCCTGGGATCGTTAGGCTCGTCCGAGAAGAGGGTTGTTTTTAAAAGGCTTTCGCGGTTCTTCAGTTACTGAAGTTGTTTCGTCAAGAGGGTCCTGCAGTGGCCCGGTGGGCGGGCGAGGGACGTTTTGACTTCGTTATGGGATGGAGGGAGCTGGGGAATTCTGTCACTCGTCCTCGAGGAGGCCCCGTGTGTGCGCGCGTGCCCGCGGGAAGGCTCCTTGGGGCCCTTTTCCCGTCGGAGTCTCACGAGTTGTCCGGTGACGAGCGTGTCGCCATCAAGAGCTGGGGCCTGGGCCGTTGCCGTGAGAACGAAGGAGAGCCGGGTGGCGAGGCGGCTGGGGGCCGGGGCTGGGGCCGGGGCCGCGGCCGGGCGGGCAGCGGGAAGCTTCGCGAGCAGGCCCCGGCGTTCCCAGCCCGGCGCCTCGCCGCCAAATGAGCGGGTCATCGGGTTATGTTATTTTATGGTACAAAAGCAGATACGGTCCGCTGCCTCCGCTCTCCGCTGATAATTTTGTTTTCCTGGCGGGTTCGCCATCAACCATCTGACATGCCATTAGGTTTTTATCTCTGCGGCCCAAGGAGGGGCGACGGTGAGCGAGGGTCTGCTTTTCATTAAAGCGAGCCTCATTGTACGAGCGCTTCTTTGAACAAAACAACCACGGTTCACGACGAGGTTAGGGGAGGGCGGGGCAGAGGGAAGGTTATTAGTTCTTACCTCTGCTTCCTTGGCTGGGGTGGGGGCTTCCCTCCCGGGGGCGGGGGAGGGGGGGCGCCGAGAGCTAATTCTGGGCTCCGGCCGTGATCCCCGGGGCCGGCCTAAGGAGTGGCGCCTTCCGTCAGGCCCCACCCTCCAGCCGATTCTGGGACACCTACTGAGACCCCGGAGGGAGCAGGGGGACACTGAGGAAGGCATTTCGCTTCATCTGGGCCCCCGCCGGAGCTGCCGTCCCGGAGGTGAGAGACGCAAGTGTGCTGGAAGGATCTGTACTGGGGAAGTCCGCTCCGTCGAGCCAGGGAGGAAAAGCGGCGTCTGGGAGGGCCTGTGAGGAAGGGGGGCAGACGGGGTGGGAGGGGGAGGCAAGCCGCCGGCAGCCCAAACTGACTCCGCTCCTTCTGGAAACGCCTGGTACATTCTAGGTCTTTCGTCTGCGTTGCTTTCCTCGCAGCAGAGCAAACAAAACAAGCGGAGACGTCCACTCAGTAGCAAGTCTGTGTGTGTGGGGGGGAAGACAATCCTGCAGGTATGCCCCTTTTTTCTGTTCAGACGAAGGAGACGATGTTGGTGGGGGGGGGGTCACAGCTGTTTGCGGTACTTACATAAACAGCCCGACAGACTTTCGTCATTTCTGATAAGGGCTTGCTTTCGGCAACGCAGGGACCCCAGGCCACTTTCTTTATGTTCTTCCCATCAACAGAGTCGCACTGGGCTGAGGATCCATGCGGCACTCTGGCTTCCCATGGACTTGTCGTCGTGGCTTGGGGAGACTCCGAGCCTTCCTCTGAGCCCCCGCCCCCCCCTCCTCCTCCACCCTCTCCCCCCACCCACCGCTGGGTGCGATTTATAAGCGCGGAAATCCCCCTAATCCCTGGGCTATGTGGTTTACTTCACCCAAGAATTCGGAGAGCTGCGTCCTCTCCCTTGCAAAGTGAATTATAACACGAGCATAGAATATTGATTCCAGGCGTGTGGAATTTTAATCCCCAAGTTCCCATGAAGCGCTCCTGCCCGTGGCGAATCGGCCCACCATTTCGGCGTGTCCGAGCGGCTAAGACAGATGAGCCCCGCTGGCCACTGTCCTACCCAGTCACCTGGGGAGGGGGGGTGCTCTGAGCCCCCCGCGCCTCACTCCCCTGACCTCGCATCCGTGCTCACGTCCCGCCGCGATTCCGGCGTGTGTTTCTGCGGCACCCGACATCAATCGGGCATTTTAAAATCCCCCTGCTGCCGGCAAAGCCAAAGGCAGGCAGCCGCCTTCAAAATGTCACCAGCCATTAACTGTGAGCAGGGATGAATTATGTTCACCGCCGTCGCCAGGTGCGCCGGGAAGAGCAGCGGAGGCAGCCTGCCGCGCACCGGGCGGGAGTTCCGACTCCGCGCTCGACCCCGGGCTGGCCCGCCACCGCCGGCCGAGGTTTCCAGAGCCGCTGGCGGCTCTAGTTGCAATTAGCCTGCGTTTTATCGGGTATTAGCCCCTGTGAGATTCCGGGCCCTGCGCCCGGCACGGTGATCCCAATAATTCCCCCTGCTTTCCTGGTTTGCAGGTGACAGCCGAGAGGCCCAGAGCTGTTGGGTGCACCGCTCCAGGTCGCACCGCTCGGGCGTGTGGCGGAAACAGGTCTGCCCCGGGGATCTGTCGACGCTTTAGCGCAACGTCACGCCCGAAGAGGTTTCTATCAGTCTTCTGCGTGGTTTTGACCGCGTGCCCCGGTAATATCACCAGGTGCCCGCGCTTTAACGATGACACATTCAGCCGGGGCCCAGAGAGGTTAAGTGCACAACATCTTGGAAGGCCGCAGACCTTTTAACTGAGGATCCGTGACCTGCCAGGTTTGTCCTAGCTTTGGGGACGCCCAGTCAAATAAGACGCAGCCCCTGCCCTCAGGAGACTGACGGTCACCTGGGGCCGACTGCCCTCCGTGTGACGGTATGCAATTCCCAGTGTGGAACGTTGGCTTGTTTGCGCACGGTGTGTGGCAAGGGAGCCCGGGGCCGGAGTGACTCATTCACTGAGCAGGTGACATTTGGGTGGTGCAGAGAGACTTGGGAACGGCAAACCGGCAGCCAAGAGAATTCTCGGATGGCACACTCCCCGGCCCCACAGGCCTTCCCGCGGGGCGGCCAGTTCCCTGGGAACAGCCCCGAGAGAATGGCAGACAGCCCGCCGCGGCCTCCAGCTCGGCGCCGTCCAACAGAACTTTCTGCACTCGCGGAAGCGTCCTGGGGTGCTGCGCTGCCTCCTATGATTGGCCCCCGGCCACGTGTCCCTACTGCACACTTGGTGCGTGTCTAGCGGGACTCAGGAACCGAAGTTCTCAATCTGTTTGACCCTCAATTCGTATTTCAGTGTAAAAAGCCTCATGTGACTAACGGCTCCCATCTAGGACGGCACGGCTCTGGCTGGTCACCCCCTCATTGGAGGCATGGGCCCCTGCCCTCGGGGGGCGAGGAACAGGGCTGGAGCTGATGCCTGAAGGTCCGTCCGTGACGGGACGCCCTCCTCTCTGCCCTAGGAGAGGCGAGGCGGGGCCCCAGCGCCAGGCTTCCGGGGACAGCGCCACCCCCGTGGGGACAGCAACCTGCTGTGCTCCCCCCCCCCCGCGTCCCGCCTGAGAAAACGCGCCGAGCCGCGACTCCTCTTTGGCACGTGTTCGCCAGGGCGATGCAGAAAATAGAGAAACGAGAAGGAAACAGGCCCAGAACCCAACCCCCAGCAGGGCCGCTGCCCTGCGCCCGCCATCTGTCGTTATGACAGCCTCCCGTTCGCTCTCCCTGCCCCCGCCCCTGCCCTTGGCCCCCCTGTAGTCCCTTCTCAACAGCGCGGCCAGAGGGATCCTCGAAGCCCTAAACCAGATCTGGGTGCCCCTCGCTCGTAGCTCTCCGGTAGTCCTCCTCTGCGGGCTAACGCCCAGGTCCTTACAACAGCCTGCGTAGCCCATACAGCCTGCCCCCCCCCGCCCCCGCCCCCCGGGCTCTCCCACCTCATCTACTACTCTCCTCTCCCCTCCCCCCCCACAGTCTGCCCCAGCCACACTGGCCTGGCCTCCCGGCAGGCTGTTCCTGGAACGCGCCTGGCACAGCCTGCCTCAGGGCCTTTGCACCTTTGCTCCCCTGCCTGGAGCACTCTTCCTTCAGATAGCCGCATGGCCCGCTCCCGGGTTTTCTTCATGGCTTTGTTCAAGCGCCGCCTTCTTCGCGAGGTCTTCCACGGACGCCTGTCTAGATCTGCAATGTCACCCCCCCCCCGATTCCCCATCCGCTCCCCGGCCTCTTTCCCTTCCCAGCTTATCGCCATCTGCCACACAAGATTTTATTTACTGGGTTTATTATCTATCTTCCCCCGCCCTAATGGGAGCTCTACGGAGGTGGGGGAGGTGAGGCTTCTGCTTTGTACCCTGTTCAACCTTCAGCATCTACAGTGGTGCCCGGCACAACACAGACCGTCCATAAATATTTGGCGAATAAAAGAATGAAGGAATAAACGAACGATAGCCCCCCGTATCTCACCCCTGCCAACAGTGGGCTGTGTCGCCTTCACGTTTGCTTCTGTCCAGCCTCCCTTTGAGCGCGTTACATGTGGTCGCCGAGAGGACACAGAGGAGACGCGAGGGACACGGCTGTGGCAGGCTCTGTCTCTGCCTGTGACCGCCTCAGTGGCGGCCCAGGCCTTCGCGTGGCTGGTCCAGAAATCAATCTGTGAGACAGAGTCACACTAACGGCCTCGCGAGAACCCAGTGAATAAGACCAGGGACCATTTCGCCGATTCCTGCCCCTTTCCAGTGATCCCGCCATCAAAGAACAAAGAACATTACCCTGGAAATCAGGGCTCTGCCTGGAGGAGGCGAGCTTCGTGGAATGCCCACAGGGCTGCATTAAGAATTTTAGGGGGACGCCCGGGCGGCTCAGTCGGTTGAGCGTCCGACTTCGGCTCAGGTCACGATCTCCTGGTCTGTGAGTTCGAGCCCCGCGTTGGGCTCTGGGCTGACAGCTCGGAGCCTGGAGCCTGCTTCGGATTCTGTGTCTCCCTCCCTCTCTGCCTTTCCCCTGCTCATGCTCCATCTCTCTGTCTCTCTCTCTCTCTCTCAAAAAGAAACATTAAATAAGTAAATAAATAAATACATAGATAAACCTTTAAGAATTTAAGGGACCTACATCCTCTGTGTTATTTTGACTAAAAGTAATGCTCAACTATAAATCGATGAAATCGCAATGAAAACAACGTTCCAATCTTCCCTCTTATGACGTCGGCACTTTTAAATAAATATATACTTTATATGGATGAATCGAATTGCTCCTTTTAACAGGAGCTAACACGTCTACGGCGATGGTACTGTCTGTGCAGCACGCTGTTTCTCCCCGTACAACCAAAGGGCCCTGAATTTTGCTTTGGTAACCCCTCCCTCATTTTCAGCCAACCCGATCTGTGGGGTGGGCCTCCCCTCCATCTGCAGAGACGGGGTCGGTGAGTTGGGAGGAGAAGTCTGGCTTCTCAGAAATCCTCTCTGGGTCGTGCTCGGTGAAGGTACTTAGGATCTGGGGAGTCCTGGCACAGGCGGGGGTCGCCTCGTGGGGGGGGCGGGAGCCAACACGACATAATTCAGAGAAGGCAGCAAAAGAGACGCCAGGCCTCTGGTAGCGCGACGTGTGCTCCCGGAACAAACTTCGCCCGAAGCCCACCCTTCGGCTCAACCTTTCTCCCCCCCTCACTTCCGTGAGCCGATAAGTTCTATTTTGGTTTAAGTCGCTTCGAGTTGGATTTTCTGTCACTTAAAACCAAAAGATTTCTAACAGATATACCTTGAAAACAAGGACCATAGCAGAGAGAACTGAACAGACTTCAGCGCCTTTCTGGATGTATTAAGACCGACACACGCTCGCAACCTTTCGGACTCTATGAAGACTGCTTCCTTTCGGGTCAGAGTCATATCCTCTTGATTGCATTACACGTAATTAGGTCACCTGATAAACTCCACGAGGGCCTATCTGTTTGTTTTGTTTATTGCGGTCTCTTCAGCACTTAAAACAATGACAGGTCCCGAGTAGGCACTCCATAAATATTGGCTGTCTGAATGAATGAATGAATGAATGAATGAATGAATGAATGAAAATGGAACAGAAGAGACACATAGCCAACCATTGAGACAATAAGATGGGGAATTCCCCATATAACGTGAGCAACATACTTCTAAACATTCTCACTTCTTCGGAACGAGGGGAGCGAAGTAGCGTTGGGCGCGATCCTTCCCGAAGCCAGCCAGGGTTTGGGTGTGTTCATCGCCAGCGGCTAAAGCATGAGCTCCCCCGCCGCTGTGCAGCGGTGCGTATTACTCTCGTTTTTACAAATGGGGAAACTGAGGCACGGGGCTGTAAGCTGTGTCCCCGAGATCACCAAGCTACTGCGTGGCCAGAAACAGAGCTCAGCTGAAGAGGGGTTGCAGCGTGGAAAGCCCAAGGGCGCCTGTTGAGTGCGGTCAGCTGTCAGAAGATTCTGCGGCTGACAAAATGCACGTGTCCTCGGTCGGTGCTTATTAGACTCCCGTTTCAGAGACTCGTATCGCGACCTGGAGCCTCGAACGTGAGGCCGGTAAATTGGGGTGGGAGGGGACGCGCGGCAGTGCGGCGGCTGGGACCCGAGGGCGTGAGTGAGCACGGGCATCCCCGTGCCTGAAGCATGTGTGTGTGTGTGCGCGCGTGTGTGCGCACGCCTGTGTGTGTGTCACACAGTCTCACAGCTACAGGACCCTTCTTCCTGCAGCCTGCCCCGATGTGATGCGGACACCCCACAATGAAGGGAAGCGATAGGATCTTCTGGTCACCTCCAACCTCCCAGATGTGTTCCTAGCACGGCCGTCACTTAAGCGGAGCCCACGACGCGATACCACTTCTCTGAACGACAGCAACAAAAAAGGTCCGGGCCCTAACGGCCGGGGGAACGCGACATAAACCAGAACAGAAATCCGACCCCATTTTCCGCTCCGAGAAGTGCTAATTCACACAGCCCGGCCACTCTGGTTGCTTCCGCTTGCCCCCACCGGGCTCGAAGTGGCTTCAATGAGGAAGACTTCAAAGAGCCGGAGGGGCGACGCCAAGCTCAGTTCTGCGGAAGGGGCCCCATGAGGGTCAGAAGGATCCCCCCGCCCCGTGACACTTGGTACCCTTGGAAAAGCCCCTCTGTTCTCTGGGCCTCGGCACCCTGCTTTGGGGAGAGCGCTGGGGAATACAGAACCTCTAAGCTCCCTCACTGCGCGGGTGTGTGTGTGTGTGTGTGCGTGTGTGCACGCGCGTGTGCGTGTGCATTATGTATACTTCTTCTTCACTCACGCAGGTCACAGGGGAAACAGAGAAAGCAAACATCTAAGGGAAAGAAAAGATTTCTCTCCTTTGTGTTTTCCCTTCTGGGAAGCCAAGTGCCCCAGAATGTATTTGGAGAGGCGGGGCCTGGGGCCCCGGGGATGGAGCGGGGTGCCGGGAACACTCCCCTCCTGCCTTTGAAGGTGGCCGGGCCCCTCTGTAAACACAAGTGACTTCTGACTTCTCACGGCTCTGAAAATAACCAGAGTGGGGGGGGGGGTTCTAAGTCAGGAACAAAGAAGAAACAAAGGGTTAATGAGAGGACACGAGTTTGATGTTTCGCTGGATAAACACAGAGTCAGCTAGGAGCGAAGGCGCCAGGGGCCGGCCTTCGCCAGGAGGCGACGGGCGCGGGTTTTCGGCCTTGAAATTGTTGTGCCTTGCCGTTTCCGCCTCACGTTCGGGAAGCCCGCTGCTCGGACCAGCCCCTTTCAAAACTGTGACAGTGAGAAGTTGGCCCCTCCCCTCGCCCTCATCGGAGCCTTACTGTAAGGTCTAACTCATACTAGCGTGTGAAGGATCGATGTGGCCTCCGCAGCCCCCAGAGGCAGCGGGTCCCATTCGCGGCGCGGCTCCCTTTCTCCACACCCTGTGCGTGTTCTCGCTGCAATCTCGCACCCCCCTAAAAAGCGTCATTACCCACCCACGTTGCAGAAGAGGGGGTGGAGGATCACCTTAACTTCCCCACGGCCCCAATCCGGGCAATCGGATCCTCTGCCTTTCAAGCCAGGGGGGCTTCCGGAGGGAGGAAGTTCCCCAGAAGCCAAGCGACCCACCACTGACCGGGCGGGGCAGCCGTTGTCAGTGGCCGGTGTTAATGAACTCTGGGGCATGTCTCCCCCCGCCCCACTCCAGTTCTACATACCGTAGCAGGCTCTTTCAGGAATTCAGCGCGCACGCCCATCTAGCTTTTTGCGGTCGAACGAGTAAGTACCTGTCACGGCCAAATGTCGTGTACTGGCGATCCTGCCGCAAGTGGGACACGCGGTCCAGGGCTGGGGGAGGGGCGGCGGTAAGGGGAGAAACTTCCTGATTCCATGTAACTAATAAGTCACGGTTCCTGGTCGAGAGGAGGCACTCAGAGAATATTTGTTGAATGAATGAACGAACGAACAAGTTAACTCATGCCCAAACTGAGAGCTACCTTCTTTTTTTGCTTCCCTTCCGCCGTGGTCTTTAAGACGGTGGTGGTATTTCCTCAACCACTCATGCACACGCCTCACGGGCGGGGGGACAGAGTCTGATTCCAGAAGTCTGAGGGGGCGGGGGAGGGGGGGAACCTGGGGTTGCGATGTGTGGGCCACGCTTTGAGCAGGGAGTCCAAGGTCATGAAAGAAGAGGGTCTAGTTGACCCTCGGACCTTTCCCTCGGACTAGTTGAATTGAACATCCCCATCTGTTTCATCAGCGTGTGTGCACATGCGTGTGCGTGTTGACTGTACAGTTCCGTCGGCGCAGCACGGTTGCGGTGCGTGAGGACTCCGCCCGTCCCGTCTTTTGTCCCTGGCTCGTGTAAGAAGCGGGCATCCTGAGAGGGAATGAAGCGGAGACGTCAGGATCCTTCCTCGCTCGCCCAGACCCCTCCCCGCGTCCTCAGGCATAGACGGCAATCTGTTTTCACGGCGGTACGTTTCCGTATATTCGCGACAGTCAAACAAGTCTCGTGCATCTGGACAAGGCTCAGGCCCTGCCGAAGCCCGACTTTGCCCCTGAACTTGCCCCTGTGGCGTGTCTTGCAGTAGCCAGAGCTTTCTCTTGCCCCCAAGTCTCTATCGAAAAGGAAAGTGAAGGAAAAGATGGCCTCGGGTTTTAAGAAAAATGTGGTAGGAGCACGATGCTTTGAGGAAGGGAAAAAAATACACCTGCGTCTTTGCTCCGATTGATGATTCGTGCTACCCACCTGGGCCCACGTAGGCATCTGCGTTCGCAGCCACTAATCTGGCCGTTAGTGCAAAAGCGTTGCAAAGGAAAACATTCCGTGGGTCTGAGCCCGTTACCCCGTAAGAGTCTGTGGACCCACCAGCCTCCGTCTCCAGGAGAAAAGAGCCCCGTCGCCTGTTCGGGCGGGGCGCCGCGAGTCTGCGACCCGGCGGCGGGGCCGACAAACCTCAAAAGAGCTGGTTCTATGCGTCGAGCCGTGTGGAGCCTTCGACCGGCTCTCCTCACCCTTGGCTGCTCCTCGCAATCACCTGGGGAACTTTAAAGAATGAGTGCCGTTGCCTGGGTCGGACCTCCAAAGATTCAGATTTAATTGGTCTGGGATGCGGTCCGGCGATGACATTTTTTTGAAAGCTCCCCCGGTGATGGCAATGTGCAGCCAAGGGTGACAGTCACGGCCCTAGATCAGCAGATCGGGAGAGGAGCCTCGACCCCGGCTCCTCACAATGCGGTCCTCAGGCCAGCAGCCGCAGCGTCACCCGCCGGGGCCGTTAGAAATGCAGAATCCCAGGCCCCACCCAGACCCACCCATTCGGAATCTGCATTTTTCCCAAGACCCGAGGGGTCGTGTGTGCCCACTAAAGTTTGAGACACGCTGCCTGAGAAATCGGAAACCTCTGTTTCCTGCTGCAGAAAGGGGAGCCCGGTCCCACGAAGTTAAGTGATTTGGCCAGGGTCCCCGGGAGCACGCCAAAGCCCGGATCTCCTGCCCCCCAGCTTTAGCCAGACCGCCCCTTCCTCACCCGCAGTTCGAGGTCATTCTAAAAGGGCACCGAGAGCCCTCGGAGATCCCCTGCGTGGACACCCCCAAGTCGGAGTCCCGGCTCCCACCTCAGACTCGGGGAAACCACAGGGCATGCTGGGGAATTCTGGCTTTTCCCCGCTCGGGGGGAAAACCATGTCTCAGGAAGATCCATTATGTATTCCGGGTATAGGCAGTGAGTTTGTCTTGAGACATATTTATGCCTGAGAATATTATGTATTCTCTTTATATACCATGCAAGGTTAAATTTTTTGAAAATTTATATTTGCTTTTTATCACCCAGACATATACGCAATTTATAGCCAGGCCTGACGGATTGGACTCAGACGGCAAAACCCAGATTAACCCCGTGGATCCTGGGGGCCGCTGGTCAGTCCTTGCTCCTAGTGATGTTTTCACCCGAGCGAGTGCGCGCGCAGGGCTCCCCTTGAAGAGCAACACGCGGGTGGGATTTGTGCAACGCAGGCGACTTCCTCTGGCCACTTAAGTTCAACCAAGAGTTTGTTTTTTTTTTTTAAGACAGACATATTGAAACAGTCCTACGCTGAATAATTCATGTGGAAAAATTGGGGGGACAGCTAAATAGAGGTGACTCGTGGTACCTACTTCCTGGCGTGCGCTCGGAAGGTGGAGGGTGTCTGTGTTACGTAAGTGTCATTCCCCGGCAACGCGGCGGTTGGGCCGGCCGCGGGCCCCGCACAAGGTCCCTTGGGCACCAGCCCGTCGGCCACTCGGCCGACTCCCGGTAGTCCTCTGTGGAAAAGAAAAGGCTCCCAGAGGACCCCAGCCGGGCCCAGGGGAGGCTGGGGAGCACGTCCCCAGGAGCCGCGGGCGGGACTCCCGGCCTCATGGCACCTGCCGCGCGTGGGCTTCTCCGCCAAACCCAAAGAGGCTCTTCTCGTGCGAACGCCTGGCCCGGGGTGGGCCCGCACGGCCGCTCGGCCTCCGCCCAGGTGCGAACGGCAGCCAGAGCATGAATCATTATTATTTTTTTAATCAAGTAACAGACCCAGGTGTGGAAGCCGCCCGGCTTTCTAATATCACCGTGGCTTTGATAAATACGTCCCATTCCTTGATAACTTTTCCAAATCCTTTAATATCCTGCAGCTCAGTCCCTGATGTCTGGCTGTCGCAAAATGTGTGAAGGGAGACCAAATGTCAATAAAATCTCCCTGCCTGCCTCCACCCGGTACATAATCAGCTCCAAGGTAAATAAATGGTAAGTTAGTTATCTGCTCCGGAGAGGGGAGGGCTCTGAGCTTATCTGGGTTTCATTTCGCCCTTTCTAGGGAGCTGACCCAAACATCTTCTTCTAGGGTCTTCTGCGGGGGGGGGGGGGGCGCGGGGAGGGTACTGGATGTTTTCTTCCCCCTTTTTCTGTTTCTTTTTTTTTTTCCCCTTCCCCTCGGAGGGACAGCGCGCCCCGCCGTTCTGAAACGGCTGTCCGCTTGCCGCCTGGCTCTCAACTCCATTAAGTCACCTTTCATCACATTAAATACAGGTCTTCAGGGTGGTCAGAGAGCTTCGCTCTGAGGGATGATGTTATAATGAGGGCGACGTGTATGAGAAATCATTTTTCAGCTCAATTCCAGGCAGGCCACAGGGAAGCCTGAAGGGGAGGGGTGAGGCGCCCGGCGCGTCTCGCTTCAGACGGGGGCCCCGTCGCTGAGAGGCGGCGTGCGTGCGTGCGTGCGTCCGTCCGTCTGTCCGTCAAACCCGCCCAGAGCGCTACTCCGTGTCAGCCTGTGGGAGAACAAGAGACAAAAATAGCCCTTCCCTCATGGAGCTTCCATAAGCAGGAGCATTTGAAAGCCTCTTGGGGAACACGCTTGACGGGGGACTTCTAGAAAAGCAGAAGGTGGGGGTGGGCTGATCCCAAGAGCTTCCGGAGCCCCTGCCCATAGATGACTCCCAGGCCAGTGCCAAAGAGGGGTATTCTTCCAGGAGACACTCTTTCTTTTGAGCTAAATCGTCCTTTTTCCATGAGCAATTGCCCTTGGAAAGGATTAACCGTTATCACTCTCTGGCACCTTAGTGTGAATTTATTTATTGGCTCCTCTTCCTGCCTAGATAGGAGGGCCCCCAGGGCTGCCAGAGACCGGGAAATCCTGAAAAGGCAGCAGGCAAGAGAGACTGAGGACGTCGGGGGCCACCCTTTCTCCTGAGTCCCCTGGGGCCACCTGTTAGGGGAGGGACGTGCCTCCTCCCGATCCGGTCCCGCCCAGCAGGGTCCCTGTCCACCGTCCAGAACCCCCGCACGGGGTCTTCCCACTAGACCCCCCGGAGACACGGAAGTTCTCTTTACAGAACAGGCCAAATGACATTGAGGTCTCCAAGTCCAGATCACTTCTAACTGCCCTTCCTGGTGGTGGCGACAGCTCCCCGCTCCTAGCTGGCCGTAGGCACCGCGCGGTGCCCAGCTGGAATCTTTAAACCCTGCCCCTGCCATTGTAAATCGTCCTTTTTTTAAGTGCACACCTTATCAGGGCGAGCCATCTGTTGGCTGCCCAGACCCAGATCCACACGGGGGGGAGGGGCCAAAGGAGAAGCAGAGATCGGATCGGGTCTAGGACTGGGACCCAGACACAAGCAGGGCAGAAAATGGACGCCCACAGAGCCCGATGTAAGGACGTGTTTTCATATGTAGCGGACCTTAGAATGTCCACGAGAACGCAGATGCGTGCCTCAAAGCCCTTCCTGCCTCAGCGGGTCTGACCGGAGACTTGGAAACGCGGGTTTTTACCAGGCAGCAAAGTGACGGTGACACCTATGGCCTGTGTACCGCGATTTAATACGTGTCGATTCAAGAGGTCCTAACTAAACACAGTCGCTCCCTTGGGTTACGGTGGCGTGCTCCTTCCTGCTTGCTCCCAAATTTTTGCTATCGCAGTTGCTAACAATTGGAGCAAACAGATGAAAAGAAATAAAACACAGAGAAAGACCCAAAGAAAAAAACTATTCCGTTTTCAAGCAGAACTCAGACAAAACGTAAAGGAGCCCGAACTTGCTGGGCTCAAGCGAAAACCAAACCAAACAAAAACCAAAAAACACAAACACACGCCTGTCTTTCATCCCTGGTCTTTTTTGGCCGAGGGGCCTCAGAGTCGCGACTGGCGTCCAGGCTGCTAGAGACACGTGGGCTCGGGGTAAGATCCAATCAAGGGTACCACCGTAAGCTCCTTGGCTGAATTCTCAAAAGACTTGATGCGGACCACCTCAAGGAGACAGGATGTGTTCCAAGAAGCTTAAGGACGCAGCCCTGCGGCCCCGCCTTGCAACCTCAACTCGAGAAGGGCCTGTCTCAAAGAAACTCGTGGGTGCGGGTTTTGTCTAACGGAACACGTTTTAAAACTTGATACAGAGGAAGCCCCCTAAGTTTTGAATGGCATTACGTTGGCTTGGACTCAAAGGGCAGAGACAGCTGAAAATAGACAGAGGCCTCCGAGCCTCCAGCTCCCTTGAGGGGAGAAGCCCACCAAGGAACCTGCTGGGATGGACACAGAGATACTTAGAGCGGAAGAGGAGAGGTGACTCGGAGGACAGAAGCAGAAGCAACAGGGAACCGTTCCCAGGGAGGAAGTCGAACCGCTTTGACATTTGAGCTTTGGGGACACCAGCCGCCGAGTAAGAAGTCCCACTACCGGGGTGCCCGGGGGGCTCCGTCAGGCGACCAACTTCATCTCAGGTCATGATCTCACAGTTTGTGAGTTCGAGCCCCGTGTCGGGCTCTCTGCTGTCAGGGTGGAACCCGCTTCGGATCCTCTGTCCCAGCTCTCTCTCTCTGCCCCTCCCCCGCTCATACTCGCTCACCCGAGTGAGGCCCCGGACATCTGAACCAAGTCAAGCCATTTTTTTGCAGGATTCCGGCTCCTGGAGCAGCCCCTGCTGCTGCCGGGCAGAGCAGAAATGAGCTATTCTAACCAAGCCTTGCTCAGCTTGTAGAACTGGGAGCAAATTACGACCTGTCGTCGGGGCGCCCGAGGGGCTTGGTCGGTTGAGCGTCTGACTTCGGCTCAGGTCATGATCTCACGATTCGTGGGTTCGAGCCCCGAGTTGGGCTCTGTGCTGACAGCTCAGAGCCTAAAGCCTGCTTTCGATTCTGTGTCTTCCTTTCTCTCTCTCTCTCTCTCTCTCTGCCCCTCCCCTGCTCATGCTCTGTCTCTCGAAATTAAACCTTAAAGAAACAATTTTTTAAAGAAACTAAAAAAGAAAAAAAGACAACTGTTGTCCTAAGTCACTAAGTTTGGGACTATTTTGTTAAGCACCAATAGGTAACTAATAAATGAGCTTAGCATTGTACATAAGGCATCTTCGCGGACGGGTTGTCCTGGGGCCTAGGCCCTGCTGTCACAGGCATTAACCATGCACGAGAACATTCGAGTTGTCGCTGGAAGGGGGAAGAGCTTGAGAGGGGGAAGAGGGAAGGCGGGGCCCGGTCTGACCAGCGATCTCCTGTCGGCCCCTCGGACTGAGTAGAGCTGTGAACCCAAAGCTGAATCAGTCATGTGAATCGGAGACATCGTGTGTGTCGGTGAGGGCTGAAGGCCCGGGCTGCCAGAACCATCCTGAGAGATCTTGTACGATCTGACCCACCTTGAGACCCAGAGCAGAGAGGAAGCCGAGGTCACCCCTCCATGCTCTGCTCAGCATGTGTCTCGCCCACTTCACACGACAGGGATCCCCAATCTCCACTCTCAACGCTACAGTTACACTGTGACCAAAATAGCTCAGACTCCTGGAGAGAAACGGGGGCCCCAAGGTGTCAGTCCTGAGGCGTTTTGATTTATTTCGTAGGGATTTTATATGAAACTCATATGAATTTCATTCCTATTATTTATTGTAAAATTCTGTGTGGTTTTCACCCTGTCGGAGAATGAACGGAACCAAGATGGGCATTTCTCGATTAGCACAGATGACTTCGTGAGCCATCACGGCTCACCTTCCACCCTCCCTACCTGCTCTAGGCTGGTGGGCTAGCGTCGGGCAGGGGCGGGAGGGAACAGGCCCCAGGCCACACGGTTCCCTCCCTCGCTGTCCTTACCCCCACCCCCGGCTGCTCCCCGCAACCTCCGCAGCGACTTCGCTCACGGTGGCCCCGCCGCTGGAGCTGCCCTGTCACCTCTCGCTCCAGGCATAACAAAGTACGCCCAAACCTAGCAGCTTGCAACAGAGATCGTGTTGTTATGCTCACGGACTCTGTGGCTCAGGAATCCGGGCAGGTCCCGGCAGGAATGGTTTGTCTCTGCTCCGGGATGTCTGCGGCCCCGGCGGAGGAGGCTCGAAGGCCAACGGTGACTTCCACCCACCAGGCGCTGGGCTCCGAGGGCGAGTGATCCGGGGACGAAGTGGAAGCTGCGTAGCCTTTCGGGACCCAGCCTGGGAAGTCAACGCCAGCTGACCGAAGCAAGCCCCCGCCCCATGTTCCAAGAGAAGAGACCTAGACCCCACCTCTCGATGGAAGGAGTTCGTTAAGGCCACATTGTAGGAAGAACCTGTGGTTTAGGAGACATTGGCCACCATCTTTGGAAAAGACAGTCTGTCCGCCGGCTCTCCGATCGCAGCAATTCATATCTCCTCGCCTGTCCTTCCATTCCCGATCCAGGCCCCCTCCTCCGGGAAGCCTTCTCTGATCACTGCAGTCCACTTTAAGCCCTATTTTCTCTCTGTCGCTTCTATTTAATATCACAGAGGGGTGGGGTAGTATCGCTAAGACTACAAGGCAGGGAACACTTCATGTATATTAACTCCTCAAATCCTCAGGCCAATCCCGTAAGGTAGGTGCTATTATTAATATCACCCCCCTTTGTACAGTCAAGGAAAGTCAGCCCAGAGAAGTCGGGTTACTTGTCAAAGCCACACAGTTAATAAATGGCACAGCCAGTGTTCTGGCCCCTTCCCCCTCCCAGCCCGCTGTCGCGCATCACAGTTGAGTGTCCGCCAGCCGGTGCGAAACGGCTCCGCTCCTGGGTGGCGCCACGGTCCCGCACATGGTGGCAGCCTCACCCACACTCTTGGGCTAGGGATCTCGAAATGGGCCAGCGCCCCAAACCCCAGAACCGAACGGGTTTGCCAGCGGCATCGCGCACGTTTGCGCGACCGGCCCTCCGACCCCGGCCTGGGCCAGGCCAGGCGGGCGCTCAGCCACTCGCGGCCAGAGCCCCTCCAGCAGGGCAGGGCTCCAGGGACCGACGGCCAACAGGGAGGTCTAAAGTGCCTACATAAGCACACCAAAAAGGCAAAGGGAGATATGTCACTAGATGCAGAAGGAAAAATTAGATTTCAAGATGGTTTTAATTCGGGGCTCTGGGAGTCCTGGGGATGAGAGCGAGAGAGAGAGAGAAAGAGAGAGAGAGAAATGATTTAGAACCTTGGGACTTTCATGGGCGGTGGAGCCCCTTTCAGCCCGAGCAGGCCAATTGAGAAATCCGTAAACAACCAAGGAGAAAGCCCGATATAGAGCGCGGTCTAAGAGGCAGAGGGACAATAGCGTTCAAGTTCAGGGAGGTCCTGAGCCACAGGGAAATGTTTCAGGGCAGGAAAGACTGCGCCTGGCCGCTTTGTAGCCGAACAAAAGCATTCCATGCGCGCGCACAAGTGACTTCAGAAAAAGAACAGGTTTTCCTGACCTGCCATCCTGGCCTATAAATTAATGCTTCAGACCTTCACCTTGAAGCCGCCTTGGCCCTGTAAGAGCCGGTCTCGGAGGTGAAGTGGGGGGCATTCAATAGTAGCCAGGGCATCAGCAATCCTTGGCTGCCAAGTGCCTGAAAGCATGTCCTCCGTCAGCCCCGGCCAGTCCGTGTGACCCCGGAGAAGCAAAGGCCAGTGAGGGCATTGGCCTTGACCTCAGGCCATGGAAGCGGGCAGAAAGACGGAGGCGGGCAGATAACTTTATCATCCTTAATGGCTCCTTAACTCCTCGGGGAAAGGGTTGAGGAGCCCCCAGTGGCTCACCTCCGCGGGCAGCGTGGGCAGCCGGATACGCTTGCCGAGGGAGGGCGTCTGGGTTGCGTTGCCCCAGAGGCCGACCCAGACGCACAGCGACGGCTGCCGGTACTTTCTCTGGGAAATGCAAGAAACGCTGGGAGGGGAGCGAGGCGGGGAGACGGGGAAGGGAAGGCAGCCAATAACAGGTGTGTTATCACGCCAGCTGGCAGAGCGGCCCAGTGACGCCTCGTCCCACTGGGAAAAGCAGGAAAGCCCGAGAACAGGGTTTCTCAAGGTATCTGGGTCAAGGACCAGGTCGTTCGGTGTCGTCATCAATCTATTGTGGGTCCTTTTGTGAAAGACAATACAGATGTCACCGCGATGTCGAATTGCTCTAGAAGTTCCTAACCGCTGCTTCTCTCTGAGTACTTGTCCGGAAGGGGAGGAGTAATGAACATTTTGTAGCTCGTCGCCCATCAGGGACCGCACTTTGAGTAACACTGATGTAGAAACGAATCTCCCAAGTTACAAGTGTAACTCCACCCCCACCATGGAGCTGGGGCTATTTTTTATTTTTAATGTTTCTTTATTTTTGACAGAGAGAGAGAAACAGAGCGTGAGGAGGGAGGAGGGCCAGAGAGAGAGGGAGACATAGAATCCGAAGCAGGCTCCGGGCTCTGAGCTGTCTGCACAGAGCCCGATGCGGGGCTCGAACTCGTGAACTGCGAGATCATGACCTGAGCTGAAGTCGGCCGCCTGACCGACTGAGCCCCCAGGCGCCCCGGAGCTGGGCTATTTTTACACCAACTCGGGCTAGTCATTGCTCGAGGGTGTGTGTGAGGGTGGGGTGGTTCCTCCGTGGACACAGGCAGAGTGGTGGGGCGCGGTTTCTAGAAAGCCACTGGGTAAAGAGGTGCCGGCAGACACTGGCGGTTGGGAGCCGGTGGAACCCACCAGGGAACAAGAGGAGGGCGTCGACAGCATTTGCCACAGACGGGCCACCCTCTCCCTTTCCCTGTCTTGCCCAGGTTGGCCACCCTCTGGAGCTTGAGGCCAGAGCAAGGCAGAGGCCAGATGGGAGTGTCCGGCAAGCGGGGAGCTCCGGACCCCCAAGTGGGGGCCACAGCTGGTCGTAAACGGAGAAGCAACATTGGGGGGCCCTATCAGAATTCAGCTCTCAGAGAAGCAGCCGGGCCGCTGTGACAAAAGAACCCCCAAAGCAACCCCAGCACCCCGTGTCAGCTTAGATACGCCCCGAAAGGCACAGGGGCTCTTTCCCCTGCCCCGAGGCTGTTTCGATTTGCTCCCGCCCGGCGCTTGGCTTCACACGCCTCGGCTGCTGGAGGCTCGTCTTCCGGGGGACCCCGTGCCCACTTCTGGTCCCGGGACCAACTTGTGGTCTGCAAGTTAGAAGCAGGGGTGACCGCGGCCGTGGTGGGCGGAGCAGGGGACCGAAGAGTCGGCCTGGGTGCCCAGGTGCAGTCCGCACGGCTCCCGGGCCAGCGCCTTTCGGGGGACACGGGGAGACGAGAGCGGTGGTAACGGTAAACCGGTGTCAGTGGCAGAGACGGACCCCTGGGCATTGACCTTCTGCTGGGCCAGTTCTGGGGCCGGGGTCACAGTGACCAGGAGCGGCCATCGGGCCGCCTGCGAGTTAGTGCCCCTCGGTCTCCTCATCTGTCAGCAGGGTTCTAGCTACCTCACTGGGCTGCGAGCGTGCTACGTGGGCCGGTAATCCCTGCGCCGTGCTTCGACGGGGCCCAGGGGTCCCGCGCCCACCCCGGGCGGGCCCCCGGCTCAGCTTGGCGGCAGCTGCGGGCCTCAGCCCCTGGCTCTCTGGGGAAGCGACTAGTAGCAGGTCGGCCGCCAACCCTCCCACCCACCCCCCACCCTGTAGCATGATTTCACCGTTGTCACCCAGATGGCAGCCCAAGAAAGGAGCGTGACTAAAACTTTCCATTTTCGACTGTCGGCTCTGTGATGACACGGAGGCCCTCTCAGAGCCGGCGCTCCCGCCGACTGCGGCCGCTGCTCCTACGATTGCCACCTGGGAAACATCTAGGGCGTCCTGCCTCTTCGGGGTGTGTTCCTCCCCCACCGTCCTCACCTCACACACCCGGCTGTGCCGGGCGCCCAAGGGGATGACGGGATGCGAGCCATTTGCAGAGTAGATATGTTCACAGGGCTGCCCGTTCCAGCCCAGAGTCACACACGCCAGGCCTCCGTAGTCATTTCCGGTTTCCTAATTAGTTCCCCCTTGTTTCCAACCATGGTTCAGGTTCCCAGATAAAATGCAGGACGCCCGGTTAAATTTGATTTTCAGATAAACAACGAAATTCGTTTAGTATAAATATACCCCTCGATAGTGCATACGACACCCTTGCCCTAAAAACGTATCTGTTATTTAGCTGCCATCCGAAAGTAACTGGGCCTCCCGTGTTTACTTGGGAAATGTGACGATCCTCGTCAGGGTCACAGAGGGGGCCTCTTGGGAAGGGGTCTCCGTAAACCTGGTCCCCCTCCCTCGGCACCTTGGGTGTATCTTAGTCCATCCGGGCCGCTCTCACAGAATACCGTGACTGGGCGACTCAGAAACAGTAGCGGTGTTTCTCACGGTGCTGGAGGCTGGGGAGGCCAAGGTGCCGGCACATTCAGTGTCAGGGAGGACCCACTGCTTGATCCATAGATGGCCATCTTTTTGCCATATCCTCACATGCAGGAAGGGGCACCAGAGCTCTCTGGGATCTCTTATACTTTGATTTTTTTAACATTATTTCTTTTGAGAGAGAGAGAGAGAGAGAGAGAAAGAGCATGCAAGCAGGGAGGGGCAGAGAGAGAGAGAGAGAGAGAGAGAGAGAGAATCTCAAGCAGGCTCCCCGTTGTCAGCACAGAGCCCGGCATGGGGCTCGATCGCACGAACATTGAGATCATGACGGGAGCCGAAATCAAGAGTCGGACGCTAAACCGACTGAGCCACCCGGGCGCCCCTGGGATCTCTTTTATAAAAGCACTCATCCTGTTCAGGAGGGCTCTGGTCTCATGACCTAATTAGCTCCCAAAGGCCCCACCTCCTAATGCCATCACACTAGGGGGTCAGATTTTAACATATGAATTTGGGGTGGGGGGGCACAAATATTCAGTCTGTAACAGGTGCTCCCAGAAGGCGAGCCTGAGAAAAGACTCAGATGCTGGTGGTTTAAGAGATGAGCCAGGAAGCATAGCCAGGGACCAGGAAAGGGAAAGAAGCCAATAAAAAGGTGTAAATGAGAAAATTATCCTCATGGGCAACTGGGATTCAATCCCCACCGAGAACCTCCCAGAAACCATGCAGAACATGCCTTAGCATCATCCCACCAGGGGACAAGGAGGCTGGTCATTTATCCACTGTCTTAGCTCGGGTCGCCGTAACAAAATACCATACACCGAGTGGCTTAAACAACAGATGCTTATTTCTTACACTTCTGAAGTCCGGAAAGCTGAAGATCTGATCTCTTCTCTTCTTATAAGGACACTACTTCCGTCGTGGGGGGCCCCAACCTCATGACCTCATGTAAGCCTAAGTAGCGCCCAAAGACCCCACCACCAAATACCATCACATTGGAAGTCTGGGCTTCAACATATGAATTTAGTCGGGGAGGGGGATACAAATGTTTAGTTCATAACATCCGCCAACTCCCAGCCCCTGCGGCTGAGGGGTCGCCCTGAGGGCGTTAACTCCCCTTGCACTTCCTGGTTGCCCCTGTGCTCGACTGAGCATGCCCAGGGCAGAAAAACAAGGAGAGGCAGGTGCTGGAGGGGAAAAGCTGTCAGCAAACCGAGCACGTCCTGCATTTCTCTTTGTGCAAGGCTGACCTCGGAGACGTAGGAGGGTGGAAGCACTTGCCCGGTGGGCCTTAGAGGGCCGTCGCCAAGGCGAGCTGAGATCGCGTGCGTGAGAGGCGTCTACGGACTGAATGGGTCCCTCCCAAAATCGGGGTGTTGAAAGCTGAGGCCCAATGGAATGGTCCTAGGAAGGACCTGTGGGAGGTGGTTAGGTGGTGAGGGTACAGCCCTCGTGAATGAGATCAGCGCCGTATGAAAGGGATCCCGGAGAGAGCTCCCTTGACCCTTCCGCCGTGTGAGGACGCAGAGAGAACGTGGCCGTGTCCGAGGCAGCGGGCCCCCGCCAGACACCGAATCTGCCCAGGCCTTGATCTTGGACTTCCGTCCTCCAGAACAGTGAGAAAGAAATCTCTGTCGCTTGTAAGCCACCCAGTCTGCCACATTGCGGCAGCCCAAATGGTCTAAGATGGAGGATATTAAAATCTGTAAGGCACTACAGAAATTGGGGTGGAGTAAAGCATTCTTTCGTTAAGAAAAAGTGAGCCAGAGAGAGGACAGAGGAGGAGGAAGAAGAGGAGGGGGAAAAAAAGAAGGGAGAGAGGGAGGGAGGAAAGAAGGGAAGGAGAGAAGAATACATTGATCGCTAACAGCAGAGAATCAGACCCAAGGAGATAAATTCATTTCGTGCCGTCGAGAAGTTTTTATTAAGCATCTTCATGTGTTCTGGGCCCTACTCTAGGTACTAAGGATTCAATAGTGAGCCAAACAATCCCAAGTTTTGCCTTCCTAGGGCTTACATTCTATCAAGGGCGTAGAAACACAGAGCAAGTTGGTAACGGGCTACGGACAGAAATAAAACAGGAAGGGGCTCCAAAGACGGGCAGCGTCTGGCCCGTTGGGGGCGGGCGAGGAGGTCGTGGGCAGTGCGAGGAGGGGACATCATGGAGGCCCGTGGAGGCCACTCGATGGCTTTGGCTTTACTCGGGGTGAGACTGGGGGCCGATGGCAGGTAGGGAACGGCGAAGCGTCGTGTTCTAAAGGAGCGTTTAGGTCAAGAACAGGCGCCAAGGACAGTCGTTTGGAAGGCTGCTGCTAGGACCCAGGCGAGGGCCGCAGCACTGGAGGGGTGGCAAGTGCTGGATTCTGGGGCTATGGTTTAGGATATTGCCAACAACGGATCGACGGCAAGGGCGGACGAGAAAACAGAGTTGGCCCTGGATCTGACGTTTGGGGCCTGAGCAGCCGGGTCGGGGGAGGGGGGGCTGGGGCCGCCCCATGGAGACACGGAAGACCGTGCACAGAAAGGCTCCAGCCCAGACTGGAGATGCGACGTGCCGTTCGGTGTCCCGGTGGAGATGCCCACCACGCGGACAGGAATCCGGCCGTCCCCGGGTAGAGACGCAGTGCCACGAGACCGGGTGAGGTCACCTAGGGAAGAGGTGTAGACAGGAAAAAAGTGCGGAGGGAGTCCTAGGCACCGTGAGGGTGCGCGATTGGGGAGCCGAGGGAAGAATGGGATGACCTCAGGGTGAGGGCATGTTGGGCTATCAGGGTGGCCCAACCACAAACAAAGCCCCCCAACGACAATAGAAGTCCTTCCAGTGAGGGCGCCTGGGCGGCTCAGTCCGTTAAGCGTCTGACTTCCGCTCAGGTCATGATCTCCTGGCTCGTGGGTTCGAGCCCCGCACCGGGCTCTGTGCTGACAGCTCAGAGCCTGGAGCCTGCTTCAGATTCTGCGTCTCTCTCTCTCTCTCTCTCTCTTTGTCCCTCCCCCTCTTGCCCTCTCTCTCTCTCTCTCTCAAAAATGAATAAACTTAAAATTAAAAAAAAAGAAGAAGTCCTTCCAGGGAGAGCAAACCTCTGGGGGTCTCTCTGCCTAGCTCAGTGCTTTTCTGGCGTCCCCTCTGAGACGAAGCTGCACTCCGGCCCCCCGTTGCCTGCTCCCTGTTTCTCCCGGCGTCCCCGCTGCTTGATCACCTTCCCGCTTCCAGGCGTGCCTCCCGCCCCGCCCTCTCGTAGCAAGTCTCTTGGCATCTGCCCTGGCCCTCAGCCAAGCCCCGACGAGCCCGTCTGCGCCTGGCGGTCCCAGCTCCGCTCTGCTTCTCGCCTGATTCGGAACCTCCCCCGCACCGCCACCCCATCCCCAAATCAACACCTGCCAAGGTTTGTACCTGTACTGACCTCAAACCGCCTGGCGCCTTCACAGCGCCTCCCCCCCCACCCCCCGCCTCCTGGCATAAGGCTTGTCGGCGACTGGTGCTTCGTTGGCCAGTGTGCTCCGTCCATTTATGGCAGGCCCCGTCGTTCTGGAAGTTCTCCAACAAGCACCCATTCTTTCCTCCCACTTGGCCAACCCCAAAGTCACCCGGCATTAGGTGCACAGGTAAGCGGAGCCGACTGGGTTGTGAAGAGACACAAATGCACCTGCACGTGCACACACACGCGAGCGCGTGCACACACACACACACACACACACACCCACTGTCGCCACTACTGTCCTTTGCAACCAAATGCATTGCCGAACCACTCAGCTGTCAACAGCTACTGGGAATCATGACTGAAGAGGCCAAAATTGCGTGTGCACCTCTTTTCTCTCCTTGCCACTCCGAGGCAGCAAGGGCCCTTAAAAACCTATTAGAACATCCGCCCCTCCTACAGAGTAAATAGACGCCGGTCTCCGAGGAAGGAGTGGGGAAGGGAGGCTGGGAGGCATCGGGTGGGTTTTTCCCTTGTCACAGCAACCTCTTCACTCATCGGAGGCTGGCTCAGAGGTTTTCGAGGGAGGCAGCGTCGTAACTCACGAGATTAAAACGTGCCCGCTTCTCCTCAGACATGTATTCTATATGAAAATGTGGTTTATGGGCATCGGGTCCACAAATCTAAAGCCCAGGCAATTCTACCTACGGCCATCAGTCATGGGAGTTACACTCACTGAGAATGAAAATTCACGCGACCACCGTTAGCCCATAACCAGCGACGGCGCGCGCCCCCCCTCCCCGGGAGCCGGGTCTCCCTGACAACAACGATCCGCCCCGTTTTCACTGGCTGGTACCCAAACTAGTGGCAATGACTCTCAAATGTGAGTATTTATCATGAGCTGCTCTCAAGGCCCAACTCTCCTAGTTTGTAGAGAGGGGGCGAGATGGAATCGGAGAAAAGAGGCCATTCACCCTCTCTGTCCCAGGCTCCTCCTCCGCCTACCTCTCCCCTGACAACCTCTTTTGCAACAGTTGTTGCAAGAATTATCTCGATTTGGCTCTGCTCAGGGGCGGGGCTCTGAGGCTCCGGGGTCAGTCGGCCTTTCAAATTCGGACTCTCGCTCACTCGCTCCGCAACCGCGGACGGGTTACTTAACGTTTCCGTGCCTGAAGCTCCTCCTCTCTAAAATGAGGATGGTAACGATACTTGCCTGGGAGCCGTGTTCCGGGGGTGAGGGGAATTCGTATTTGGCTAGAGCTTAGAACAGTTCCCGGCATAGGGTACGTGCGAATAAGTAAGTTACATGAAATTCGTTCATCCAACCAACATTTACCGAGCACTGGATTCGTTGCCCGGGGCCGCCATAACAAAGTACCATGAATCGAGGGACTTACGACAACAGAAATGTGCTTTCTCACAGTTCCCAAGGCCAGAGGTCCAAGATCGGGGTGCCGGCTGGGTTAGGTGGTCTGCGGGCGGTCCTTGGTGTCTAAGTTTCCCCTTTTTGCAAGGACGTTGGTCATATTGGATTAGGGCCCACCGTCGCGACCTCATCTTAATTTGATGGCGTCTGCCAGGACCCTACCTCCCCATAAAATCCCGCTGCAAGGTACTAGGATTTAGAAGTTCAGCACCATTCAGCCCGCGACAAGCACCTCATAAGGCTCAGTACTTTGCAAGGCGCCGAGGACACCGCGCTTAACGAAACGCGGGCCATGCTTTAGGGAGTTCCTGTTTGACTGTGGGAAACAGACGTACATGCCTTCGCTCAGTAAGTCAGGGAGCAGGGAAATATACAAAATACAGAGACAAACGGAACAGGGACAGCGGCACCAGAAGCGGGGTTTCAAAAGGCTCCACAGGTGTGCCGGGCCTTGAAGGGTTAGCTGGATTGACATGCCCCCCAGGGGTGACACCCGATCAGAGCCACGGGAGTCTGGAAGCACGTGGTGTTCTCTGGGAACGCAAGTCCTCGACGTGGTGTAGCGTCAGATGGAACTCAGAGAGAGATGAATCCGGAAACATTGTTAGGCCCAGATTCCCGCGGGCCTTGATTCCCAGACTTAAGAGTTTTCATTTTATCCCCGAGGTACTCGTCTTAGGTTAAGGTCTCCGGAAGCCAACTCGGACCCGAGGATTCCTGTGAAGATGATTTATTAGGGATGCGACCAGGAAGAGCTAGAAGGGGAGTAGCAAAGCTGCCGTCACTGGTCCCTCGCTGCCCCCCGGGCCCTTTGGGCTGTCACGTGGCACGGGTGAAATGGCTCCGGCAGCCCCGAGAAGAGGCACTGGCCATCAGGAGCGAGGGCGCGCCGGAAGCCGACGTCCACACGAATGGCAGCGATTAGAGGGCGGGGCGATGCCAGTGTCAGCCGCGCTTAGGGCGAATCGTGCTACCATTTCAATCGGGGTGCTGATAGATCTGATCCCCGGGTCGGAAACCTAACTGGTAATGCTCTAAACAAGCAGGACGGCGGGGAAGCAGGCTGGCGGCAAGGAAAAGGCCTCACAAGCCATGCCAGTAGGCCGGGCAGGAGCTCCTGGGGACAAAACAAGGGCTGGGTAGGGGCCTGGAGGGAGATTCCCCGGGAAAGATTCGGAGAGTTTGGAGACCCGCTCACAGCTAGGCCTCGAGAGGGATGAGGGAGGTGGAGCAGGTTTGCCGACGAAGGTTGAAGGATGGTTCCGGAACATGGTGAATATCAACAGGATTCCCAGATCCAGATGCCCAGTAGGCTGGTGGCAACGTGGGCTTGGATACAAGACGCGAGCAAGGCAAAGATGAAGAAAGATCACGGAGGGAGGTTCAGAGCTGGAAGGGTTGCGGAGCAGCAGGCAAAGGGAGAAGGAATCGCAGGAAGCCAGAACTGGTCGGTGGCATTTAACGAACCTTACGTGTGAAAGGCAGGACTCGTTAGATTGGACCGTTTGACACCCACGAGGGAGGGAAAGATCACACTGTCCGGGGCTGTGTCGGTAGCTACCAAAAGCGGCATCTGGGGGCCCGTTCCGAACAGGGATTCTTGGGCCTCCCCCCCCAGACCTACTGAATCAGAAATTCTGAGAGCGGAGTCCAGGAATCTTTCTTCGACAAGCCTTCCGGGTGGTTCTGATGCGAGCTGAGGTTTGAGACCCCCGGTGCGGGTATGACTTTCAAGAAGGTCGGCCGTGAGCAGAAAGCGAGCTACCCACGGAGGAGCCCGCGCCCAGGGAAGGCTCGACCATCGCAGAAGGGGGTCTTGAGAGAACGCGCAGACAGCCCACTGGTTTCGTGAAGAACAAATGCCGTCCGGATCGTGACTGGCACCTGGATCTGTCACCGCATCTTAACAACCCGAGCCGTGACCGATTACGGCTGGGGGTGCCCGGCACGCAGCCAACCTTCGTCCTGCTCACGAGAAACAATTAAACTTCCGTGCTTTCGGAGGCAGGTAAGTTGCGATGCTACAGGGAGCCCGCGGCGGTGAATCTTGTCCTAGGACCCAGACTCCTAACTCCCGAGGGCCACTTCATTGTGGCTCTCTGTCACTGCGAAGCAAGCCGCCCCAAACCAACTGGCAGAAAACCACCATAACCGATGATCGCCATGACCTCCATTGCTTCTGCAGACCGGCTGGGCTCAGCCAGAAGATTCTAGCTGTGGCGTCAGGCACGCAGTGGCTGACGCTGGCGTCTTCTCCCAAGCTTCCTCGTCGCGGGTCTGGCTTTCGATGCCGGCTCTTCGCTGGGACCTCAGTGGGAGCCGTCGTCAGGGACACACCTCTGCGCCGCAGAGTCTGGGCTAGCTCCCGGCGTGGCGGCTGGGCCCAAGGGTCACATCCCTAGACAGAACCAAGCAGAAGTTGTACCGTCTCTCCTGGCCCAGCCTCAGAGGGCAGGTAACCTCGCTTCAGCTGCGCACTATTTGTAGAGGTAGCCAGAGGGCTGGCTCAAGTTCGAGAGGAGGGGACACGGACTCTGCCATTGCGTGGGAGGGGGGCGCAAAGCAAGTTTCCAGAAAAGCACATAAGGCAGAAGGTATTGTGTTAGCCATTTGTGCAAAACAGTCTGCCACAGGAAATCAATCCTCCATGGTCAACCCCATTATGGCCTTGCTCGCTCTGGCAGGTAAGCTCTCGTCCGTCTCTAATTACCCATGACCGGGCTGATTTGTCATTCCGGTGACCTTCCTTCAGAGGAGGGGCATGGACGGTTGGAAGGGCAAATCCTCAGAAGGCCTCCGCGGCCAGAGAGACTGCCCTGGGCCCAGCCCGGAGGCTCTGGAAAAGCCCCAGGAAGGGCGTGGCCGCCGGAGGGACAAAAGGAATTGGTCAACAGCGCGAATGACATCACCCCCTCTCTTTGCTCAGTTTTCATTACTGTTGTTCTTTTTCCTGTGTTTAATTTCTCTCCTTCCTCACTCTCCCCTAGGGCCTCCCCCCTGAGAGATGGGGTTGGGGGCTTTGATTGATTGGTGCTGAAAGCAAGGGAGGTTGCAAGTAGAGAGAGATCACCTTACCCCAGATAGTCTCCATGGCAACAGGGACAGGCTGGTGGGAGGGGCGGGCAGATAAGGGCCCCACTTTGGGGTTCGGTGCTTGGTGGAGGCGGAGGCTAGAGTGTTTACGGAAAAACAGCCTGTTCGGCTGGGTCAGGGAGTGGAAACATTATTCGAGACCGCCTCGAGGCTAACCTCCGCTGACCCCTCGCCCTTCTCCCTCCCCTCGTTCGTCCCCCGACAACCTCAGCAGCCGCGTTTGTGTGCCTGCCACCCCTTGTCCTGACTTGGAGCCCTTCTGGTCATTCTTTCCTCCAGGAAAAGCTCTCTCCTCCTCCTCCTCCTCCTCCTTCTGCTCTCTACTCTCACTTCCTAACCTGAGAGAGGCAACAAAGCCCAGTTCCCCTCCCACCGGGTCTTGGGTGCGGGAGACAGCCCAGCTTCGTGCTGCAGCTTAGCGGGGCGGGGGGGGGGGGGGGGGGCGGGGAGGATCGTCTCCTGGCCCGCCCTCCCGCCTCCTACAGTGGCCTTCACCTGGCATTGTTCCTTGGAGGGCCGGAGGTCCCTGGGAAAGAAACTGGGAAATCAGCGAAGGCCATTCATTAGCCCGGAATCCACAGGATGCTCCTGAAAGGCACCCGGCACCCTGTCGTGCCCTCCCGTGCCTCGCGCTCCCTCGTGGCCGGTCCTGGCTTGCTGCAGCAAGGGGCGGCCCAGCGATTCCTCTCGGAAGCCGAGTGCGATTTTCACCCCTTTGCTTCGAGGCTCCTCCTCCTTCCCCGAGAGAGGGCGCAGGGGGCAGAAAAGCAACACGGCGGCTCTCCAGCCTGGGCTGGCCGCCGAGGGGGCGCCTTGGGCCTCGACGGGAGGCCCCACTGCCTCGCCCCTAGCCTGGGGCCCAAAAGGCAGGGTCCAGGGAGCATTTCCCTCAGGCCCTTCGAGGTCTTTTCAGTGCCTGGCACATAGAAGGGCTTCGAAACACATGCTTTTCCTCAACGAGCTAACGTGGAGCTACTGCGTGACCCAGCACTTCCACTCCTGGGGGCAGGGACTCGAGCGGAGGCCTGTTCACGAATGTTCAGAGCAGCCTTATTCATAGGAGCCAAGAAGTGGAAACAGCCCAAGTGTCCATAAACGGATGGATGGATAAACAAAATGTGGTCTCTCCAGGCAACAGAATGTTATTTGGCCATAAAAAGGAACGCAATGCTGACAGAGGCTACAACATGGATGGATTCTGAGGGCATTCTTTTTCTTTTTTTTTTAACGTTTTTTTTTTTGAGAGACAGAGCGTGAACAGGGGAGGGACAGAGAGAGAGGGAGACACAGACTCCGAAGCAGGCTCCAGGCTCCGAGCCGTCGGCACAGAGCCTGACGCAGGGCTCGAACCCACGAATGGGGAGATCAAGACCTGAGCCGAAGTCGGACGCTTAACCGACGGAGCCCCCCAGGCGCCCCGAGGGCATTCTTAAGTGAAAGAAGCCAGACACAAAAGACCACACACATTGTCTCATTGCGCTGACATGAAATGTCTGGAACAGACAGATCGATAGAGACAGAAAGTAGGTTAGTGGTTGCCAAGGGCTGGAGGGAGAGGGGGGGAATGGGGAATGACTGCTCACGGGTCCACAGTTTCTCTTCAGGGGCGTGGAAAAGTTCTGGAACTAGAAAGGGGTGACGGTTACAGGACATTGTGGACGCCACTGAATTGTACCCTTTAAGTGGTAAGTTTTCTGACGCGTGTATCGAACCATGATTTTTAAAATGCATGTCGTGGGGCGCCTGGGTGGCTCCGTGAGTTGAGCGTCCAACTCTTGGTTTTGGCTCGGGTCATGATCCCAGGGTGGTGAGATCGCGCCCGCTTTGGGAGCCCGCTTGGCATTCTCTCTCCCTCTCCCTCTGCCCCTCTCCTCCTTCTAAGACAATGCATACGGCAGCGATGACAAGCCCCTTAGTGGCCGGGGCCCGGGGACTTGGAGTTGTCTGCGCTTGCGATGAATCGCCAAAACCACACCTGTTTTCCTGGGCCATCCTGACTTGAGGGCTGAAAGCCCCTCAGTCGGGCCGCGGCGGGCCGCTCGCTGACTGTCTCCGCACTGGAATCCCGCCGCCTCCTCTCCGTGGGCGCTGGGGCAGCACGCTTCTGTCGTCAGCGGCTCGGTTTCCTGCCCTGCGGGCGCACTGCGGGATTAGACGGGATAATAAATAATAACACTAATCTCAGCCAACAGCTACAGAGCACTAACCATGCTCCCGGCACTGTTCCCAGACCGCGCGTCTAGCACGCACGCGAGCCCCTAGGGGTCAGCGGGTCTGGGACAAGGCCCGAGACCGTGCGTTTGTAACGCGCCCTTGGCGATCCGGAAGGTTCTGGTCCACAGACCACGCTCGGGGTTTCAAATCTGTACGCGCGTTAGTCCGTTTAATCCCCACTACACCGGAGCGAGGGAAGAACCCTTGGGCCCCCATTCCACGGACAGAACCGCAGGAAGAAGGAGGTTCAGGAACACCCAAGGTCACATAGCGGAGATCCGGCAGGAGAGCCGGGATGGGAAGCCAGGGCAGCCTGGCCACAGGCCACCGCACACTTTTCTAGGGCAGAGAGAGTGTGGGGGAAGGGTTCGGCCTCAGGCCTGCCGAGGAGCGACCTCACACGAGACAGTAGCTGTTGTCGTTCCTGAGTCACCGAGAAGCCGTCTCGTCCTGGAGAAAATCAGTCATCTTTTCAGACTCGTCCCTGGACCCCGGGGTCTCTATTGTCCTTCCTCTCTCGTCGTCTCCTCTACAGGCAAGGGACGGCCCTCTCCTTCAACGGGAAGAGACAACTGCGGGGGGCAGAGACAATGGCTTCCTCCTCTCCGTAATCCCCGCTGCCCAGTCCAGAGCCTGGCACGGGGGCTGAACGCCGAGTACCTGTCAGCGGGCCGTGCCTCCCCGGCCTCACTGTCCCACTCTGTCAAATGGAGGCGTTAATCCCTACCCCGAATTCTGGCCCAGTGAGGAACAGCATTCGATCCCAGGAAATGGAACACTGGAAGAACAGTCGCTTCCCACCGAACGGAGGATCTATAATTAAACACCTAGTGTGCGCCTAGTACTATGGCAGAGAGAGAGAGAGAGAGAGAGAGATGGGAACCAGAAACCTCTCTGTCCCCCCATCTGGCACTTTTGTGATTTGTCCCAGCAGATGGTTCTAAGGGAACGAGGACCCGAGAGGCGGACTGCATGGCACAACTGAGGGCTCCTCGGCGTTCTGACCGGGGTGTGGGAGGGAGCCCGGGACGGCTCGGTGACAGCTGTCACCCCGTCCCCCATAGGCCCCGCTCGGTCTCCGGGTCCGGGAGGGCGTGCGAGGCAGAGCGGGGGCGGACAGGAGGGCCTCCCCAGGCTGGGCTCCTCGGAATGGGTTTTTTTTTTCCAGAGGGGGCTGTCCTGAAGCGGTCCCCTCCCGCCCAGGCAGAGCCGGGGCCCCTGGAGCCCTTCCAGCCCTCGCTACCCCCCTTCCAGCCCCGGCCCTCCACGGGGACAGCTTCCAGAGGTCTCCCTGAATCCATATGTAGGTTTTGGCTCTTCCTGGTTTTGGCTCTGCTCGGCGGCAGGGGATTTGAGGGGCGGGTGTGTGATTTGTACAGCTGTCATTAGGGTAATTGCATGATATTTTCCCAAATTTCTCCTGCAGCTTCGGGCCGGGTTTCCAAACTTCCTGCCCTAACAGGGGCTCTGGTGAGAGGGGGCTGGCTCCGAGCCTTCCCAGCAGCTGCCGATGGCGCCCAGGGGCAGCCCTCCCCGCAATTCCCCGTGGGACCAGGCGCCAGGCCACTGTTAATTGTACCCGGAGTCACCTCCCCCTCCCAAAATGGAAACAGATACAAACTAACCCGTGTCTTTCCTGAAACAGCAAAGATGCCTTCTCGTGATGCCAGGACTTGGAAAGTCCCCCCGCTGTCCCTGAAGAAGGATGGCGGGCCAGAAGCCGGCCTCCTATTTCTCAGCAACTTATCAACGCAGTCCTCACGGAGGGTCTCGAGCTGGCTCGCGTTAGTGCCGGGAGAGCCGGCCCTGAAAGGAACTAGACAGTCGCGCGGGCCCGGCCCGGCTGGGGCACCTGAACCCTTTCAGCAAGGCCAATTGATGGGTGACAGGGTGACTCGATGCTGGGGACGCGTCTGGATCTGACCGCTGAAGGATTACCTCCCTCCCTTGTCAGGTTAATACTCTGCACTGGCCCGTCCGGCCTTCCGAAACACACGCGCGTGCAAACAGCCCCTTTTTCTCTGCTCGTGCGTGGGAGCAGGGGGGGAGGGAGGAGGGGAGAGGAAGTGGGTCCTCGCTCCACACCCTTTCAGAAAGGGACAGGGGAAAAGCGCCGCGGGGTGGAGACTCTGAGGCCGGAACCGCCGGGGCCACCACGGGGCCTATCCGCCCGCTTTAGGCCCCGGGGGCTTGTGTTCCTCCTGACCCGCTGGCTGGGGAGTGGGACACGCCGTGGAGAGCCGCGTCACTTAGCATCGCGTCTGCTTCAACACGATGCCTCCGAGTAATGTAATTTATATTTCATGCACAATTGAAGCAGCTAATGGTGTAATTCTCCAAGGGGGAAACAAGTTGTTATAGTGTTAATTACATTGCAGGCGCGTTCCCTCCCCTTTGCCCCCCAAGTGCTCCCAGGGAAGACACCAGGTAGCGACTGAGTGGGTGTCCAAGACAGTGGCTTTGGTGGGGCTCCAAGGATGTCAGGGCCGGGCAGTGGCAAGGGGGCCAAGGGTGTTTTCTTCTTCCCTGCTGGGGGCGGTTCGGGGTTGGGGGGGGGGGTCGGACTTGGCTTCAACTGCCTGGTGGTCTGCGTTTCCCCCGATCGTGGAATCTTGCTGGACAGAGGGACCTCTTTCTGTTCTCGGGGGCGCCGCTGGGGACGGGAAAGTATCGATGAGCCATTGGGGGAAGAAGGGAAGACGCAACTAAAGCAGACCGAATCCGGTCTCGAGGTCGGAAGAGGACCCCGCGGGTTGCGGTGGTGGAGCGTGTGACCTCTGCGAGCGGACCGCTGGGACTGGAACCCCAGCTCTGTCGCCCGTAAGCCGGGAACCCCTCCAGGGAGACGGCTCGACCTCCGTGCGGGTGCCTCCATGTTCTCGACTAGAAAATGGGGATAAGGAATCCCCGGCCTCACGGGGCCGCAGCGAGGATTCGGGGCGTCCACACGCACACGGAACGCGGGGCACTGGCCCGTGGCGCGCGCGAGGCCGATGGAAGTGACGGGGCAGGAGGGAGGAAATGGAGGCCAACTGGAAGACGGTTCTGTTAGTCTCAGTGAAGTATTCCAACTCCATGTTTTTCTCTATGTTCGTGGAAGCTAAATCTACCGAAAAAGAATAAATGTCTTGCTTTTCAAAACGAAAGGAGAAATGTAGATTTGAGGAATTATAGAACCATACAATTGAAGAAGATTCCTAGGGGAAAAAAAAAAAAGTGCAGTTGACTATTAAAGAGGTGGTTATGAGTTCCTGGCGAAAGAAAGAAAGAAAGAAAGGCAGGGGCAGAAGAAGGAAGGGAGAGAGGGAGGGGGGGAGAGAGGGAAGGAAGGAGGGAGGGCCATTGAGACTCACCATGGATTCGTTGTATACAAGGGAGGCCAAACTGACTCGATATCTTTTTCTAGATAAATCAGACCAAGTCGCCGGGTAGATCAGAGAGGAGTAACACACGCGATGATTCTTAATTTATGCAAAGCATTTTGCGAACTCTCGCAACTTGTCCTTCCGGGAAATAGGGACAAAACTGGGCTGGCTGGTAGTACAGTTTGCCGCCTCGTAGCTGAGCGAATAACCATACGCCCGCGAGGACCCGAACCCCACTCTGGTACCCATTCCTGTGTCATCCAGGGAAGGCTAACTGTCACGTGGACACGTGGGTCCTTCTGTCTTACGAGGCCACCCGTCTTCAGCTTCTGGCCTCCGAGGCTTCCGGCGGAGGGGAGGGCAGGAGGGTCTCGTGCAGGAGAGGTTTCCAAGCCAAGGCTGGAAATGGGGGGTCTGGCCCCCACCCACATTCCGCCGGCCAGGATTCAGTCACACGGGACCACCCGAAGGCAAGGGGCTGGGGGACAGGGTTTAGCCACGCGGCCGAGGAGGAGAGGACACGGTGGGTGGGTGATGGTGACCGCTAGCTGCATCTTCCGCGGGCGCTGATGCACGTTGACTCGGGTCTTCGGGAAGGAGGTCTCCGGGGGCCAGCTGAACTCCGCTGCCTGCCCTGCCCCCCGCCCCCCCAGCAACGTTACCTTTTTTAGTGACTTGGGTGAAGTCATAGAACGGGGCTTTTCCCTCTTTGGCGTGTGACTCTTCCGGGCGCGCTTCCATGAAGGCAGCTTGCTGGGGGCGCCCAGGAGGAGAGAGCCACGCGGCCAGGTCTCATGCCGACCGGATTACTGGAGAAACGGAAGCCTCCGACACATGCGTAGGGACCGGGTCATCGCAGAGACCACGTCCTCTCCTGCAGGGGACGGGGGTTCACGGGTCGCCACGCGATGCCGCCTCCTGTGCGTTGCTCGACCGCTCTCGCGGGATGCCCATCTTTCTGTGCGTGTGCTCCTCTGTCCCCTTCCTCCTACCGGGCCAACCATCGTCTGGGCCGCTGTCACCCTCCAGCACCATAGAACTTGCGTGGGGAGGGCCCGTGGTCCCTGCTGACTCGGAGGGCGAGCTTCTCACGCCAGACCCCCTTCTCGGCCTCCGGGCGCCGCGGGGCCTGGCCGACTCCGGACAGGAAATCAGGCGTGTTTAGCAAGTTTCCAGGTAAAACTGCGCTGAACATAAAAGCTATTATGATGGATGAAATCCTAAGCCTCGAAAAGATTTCACCGGACTGGAGCGAGGAGCCGAAGTCAAGAAAATTAAACTCTCTGTCAGGGCCCCCGGCGGGAACAGATCGCACACGCGGAAGATTTCGTCGAAGGCCGAGGGACCAAGGGGCCGCTTACAGGGGCAGAGGCAGGATGGAGGGAGCTCCCGTTGAACGGCGACGCACCCAAGGACCCTTCTCCACACTCCCGGGGAGAGGCCGGGGCACACTCTCAGGGGCTCAGGTGGGAGCCATCGGCCCCCACGCTGGCCGTGGGGACCGCCCCCGGCCCCTCCAGCCAAGGGACGAGACTCCACCAGCGTGGCTCACTCTGAATCAAAGCGCAGAGTCCCAGCGTCCAAGAGAACCCTCAGGGCCCCGAGGCCCAACCCCCGTCAGGGGCTCCGAGACATCCAACATCAAGGCGCGACTCGTGGCCCCGCAGTCTCCCGTCAGCGAGAGCCTCCTTAGCGGCGGGGTTAGCGGCCGGCGGGCCGGGCCTCGTCGGGAAGCTTGTTTTCCCAGGGGCCGTCGCCGTTCAGATGTGCTGTGAGCGATTGCCTCTCCGCGTGCCTTCCCCCCGCAAATTATTCCGTCGGAGTTTCTTCCAGCGTTCGGAGGCGCGCCGCTGTAAATGCCAGAAATCATGTACATTAAGCCCGGAGTGACGGCAGGCTTATGGATGGATTTACCTTCAAACAGAGGCCGCCGAGGCGCCGGGCGTGGGGGGCACCGCTTTATAGATGTTGCTCTCCGCTGGCCGAGGCCTTAAGCGGTCAAGTCGGCCACGGAATCAATTTCTCATGTCGGCCTGGCCGTGGGCCACAAGGTCCCGGGCGGGGATTTGGGACGCGGCCCCTCTACCCGCAGCCCCCCTCCCTCCCGGAGACCTTGGCCTCTCCTCCGCGGGGGACGTGTTCCCCCCTCACCCTGCCCCCGGGGTGCTGGTGGCCAGGGACCACACCCGTCGGGTAACACGAAGACACGTGGGGCAAGCATCCAGTTCCAGGAGCCGCCCGCCCTCCTCAGAGCCCTTTCCCCAGTGCCCCCTGCAGAGGCGGCGGTCACTGTCGATGCCGACTCCCCGTTCTGGCTCCGGCCCCCGCTCTTCCCCTCCCCTGCTCCAGAGCTGGGCGCCGGGTCTCCGTAGGGCAGTCTGAGCTCAGCCACTCTCGTCCCATCAGCCGCCGTTTGGCCTCTCTGATCTGCGAGGCTCGGCTCGCCGGTTTTGCCATCTCATCTGCAAGGCTGTCGCTCAGCTCATCCAGCCTCCCGGGACCCCTCCCCTCGCCATCTTCCTTCGGCCTTGACCTCTCAGGGCTTCCGCTCCAGGCACGTACCCATTCGGCAGCCAGTTGGCACTGCCGAGCCGTCCCGTCAGGCAGCTAGGTGGCAGAGGTGTAATTAGCGGGGACACGGCCTGGGTCAAGAGACCCCCGTAGGGCTGTGACACGGTCCCAGAGGCCCCGCCGTCCCCCATCTGTGGCCGATTGTGCTTTCCGAGGATGGCTCTTCTTGGTGACTCGGACGCTCCTTGCGTGGAGAGGTGACGTCTGCGTTCCCTTGACCGAAACCTAACTGTGGTGGCGATGGCCCCGCACGACTCCCGAGACTAGGTCACAGAAGACGACGCAGCCTCTGCCTGGCTCAGCAGAGCACTTAGGCCCGGAGCCCTGAGCCACCGTGTCTCACAAGCCTGAGGCCACCATGACGGAAGGGAGGCCAAACCAGCCCAGGCTAAATGACCACACGGAGAGGCCCCCTTCTGTCTAAGAGCCACCCCGTGTCATCCCCCCACCCCCCGCCCACCACCACCAGCTTCGATCCCCTTCTGACCGCAGCCGCATCAGAGGCCCTAGAGCAGAACCACCTGGCTGAGCCCTGCCTGACATCCCGACGCCTAGAAACCATCGGAGATCTCAAAATGGCTATTTTTCCTCTAGCCCGCTGAGCGTCTGTGTCCCCCGAACCAGTCCTCCAAGTCAATGAGTCTAAATACAGTACAGAGGGAAGACCTACAGTACTCACCAAAACAAGAGCAACCGATCCGATCTTTCTTTGATCTTCGAGAGGCAACTCTGAGGGCCCGGTGTATCGCGTCTCTTCTCGCCGCCCGGCGTCTACGCCACCGTGACTCCCCGACCCCGCCTCGGTTTAGTCACAATCCGGCGAACTGGAAAGCACGTGTGACCGGAATGGTTTGGCCCCGTAACCCCTGGGAAATAACGAACGAGCAAACGCCCTCGAGGCAGGAATCAAACGCCGGAGGACTGCAAGGCGGCCACGGACCCCGTAGTTTAGTGGTTGACGGTCATTAGCGCTGCCGCCTCCGGCACGAGTTACCCGAAACGAGCGACCGAGCCTCTCTGCGCCTCGGTTTGCCCCTCTGTAAAGTGGGACAGAGAGCGGGACTCTGCTCCTCGGGCGCCGCCGGGGTTCAGGGAGCTCATGCACGTAGGTTACGGGCACGACCAGATCCCATTGGGTTTATCCTCAGTGCCGTAAGTGTCGGGCGAGCTGTCTCTCCTTCCCAGCGCCCCCCTCCGCCCCCCGTGCCCCACCTTCACAAGCGTTCTCCAGCTCACCCGGAGACACGGCTCTACATACTAAACAGAAAGCCAGGGGCTGGCCGGCCAGGGACCTCACACGGGGCACTTGGCATCCGTGAGCCGCAATTCCCTCGGCTGTAAGACTGGGTCACTGCGAGGATTAAAGAAGAGAATGGATTTGAAAATTACCGTGAATCCTGCCTACTCAAAGTGCGGTCCTCGGACCGACGGCGGCGGCGGTGGCGGTGGCGGCATCCGAAAGTGAGTTAGAAATGCAGATTCTCAGACCCCAGCCAGACCCCCTGGATCCGAACCGCTGGGCCCAGGGCACCCTTTGACGCCCAGGTGACTGGCGTGCCCACGGAGCTCGGTGGGCCTCGCTCTCCAGTTACCGACGTTGGCCATTGTTCTCCCTTCCTGGCAGGTACCCTAAGGAAGGAGTGCTGAGTCCATCGCTCTGCCTTTGCCCAGGCCTCCGTCTGGGAGTCCTTCTCTTTCTCCCCCTTCCCCTTCTCCTCCCCGGCCCCTTCCTCTCCACCCATGGCTCCCTCTCCTCTGGTCGGCGACACAGCCCTCCCCAAACCCACCGTTTCTACTGCCTCAGCAAAAAGGGCAATGCGGGGATAGACTAAGCTGTGTACACGCGAGCCCGGAGAGGGCCGCTCGTCACGGCTTCCTGGCCGACACGGCGTGAGGAGAGGCCTGGAATGCACCGAGGGGCCCGGCCGGGGGTGAAGCCCGGGGCCCGCTGATGCATCCATTCGCCTCCGATTCCGGGCCCCACTGGCTGGCCGATTGCCCCCATCGCCTGGGCCCGATGCGTAATGTATTTTCGGTAATCCTGGCGATGCCGTCTGGGGGTATGTTAAATCACTCTCGCGGTTAATTATTTGCGGGTAAACAAGGGATGATTCTTTGCCCCAGGAGAGACCGAAAGACGCGCTGAAGGAGCCACAAGATCAAAGAGAAAGGGAGGGGGCAGGTAAGAGGAGAAGTCATTCTTCCCCTGGGAGCTTCTGGGAGGGAGGGGGCAGCCGATTTGGCCCTTCTGGGAGGTGCAAGCAAGGCCGAAGGGCCCGTGGAGCAAGAGCAGATGTTGTTGGGGAATCTAAACCTAGGTAGGGTTGAGGGATGATCTCCACGGACTGGCGGGAGCACTCCCCAAGTGCCAGGCAGTCCACACACAGCCTCTGCCCCCTGCCCCGGCGCTCCAAACAGCCCCAGGTAGCTTTGGAGGGGGACACACATCCAGAACCCGCTACTCGTTGCAAATATCCATCCTCCCCTTCTCCCCGAGACATCAAATCCCGTTTTTCTCGGGATATGTGCCCCTCCCGCCCAGCAAAGGCTTGCAGCCACGTGTGGCCACGCGACCAAGTCCGATCAGTGGGGTCCGAGCAGAAGCAGCTTCTGGAATGTGGTCTGGAGACGTGAGCGCGTCCCTCTTTGCTCCCTCCTTCGTGCCCGCTGGAAAAGGGACCCCATGGGCAGTTCGGGCAGCCATCTTGAGCCACGAGGTAACTTTGGCTCTGGCAGCCATCTGTGCCAGCAACGACATCGAAGCAACCTGAGTTATTACTTACACGTAGCTCTTACAATCCCCGTGCCAGCTACCTTACCAGCCCGGGACTTCCAACCTCTGGACTTGTACGTGAGCAATCGATGCCTGGCGTATTCGGGCCACCGTTAACTTGCATGTGTTGTTATTCACAGACCGCCAAAATCAGACGCGAAAGATACGGAACATGGTGCCTCCCATCAGGTTCTCCGGGATGGCAGACTTGTTTGAGATGGAAATTTGCGTGGCGGAGGGCTACTGGGCTGTGGTCTCAAGGTCGACACTTGAGTCAGGGGAGAGGGAAGAAGGCTGAGCAGGAGGAAAGCTAAACGGCGGTGTGGTCACTCCGGTGGCCTTGATGGGTGCCCCCAGGAACTCTAGAGTGAAGACGGCCCTTTAGAGGTCAGAACTGGGACCAGAGGGCCGCGTCTGGATCCCTTCGCAGTTTGGTTTTCTTGTCTCTAAAAGGAGAGACAAATGTGTCTTTGATCTTGCCTTTGTATGGAGGAGGAGAAAAAATACGAGTGCGGGGCCAAGCTTACAGGTGAACACCTGGGAAAGCAGCCCGGGAAGGCTTAAGAAGTGTGTCTGTGTCCCCTGGGGGCCCGTGTCTGTCTCGCCCAACTGATCAGCAGGGCGTGTCACTTCTCCAGAACCTTCTCTAACGCTGTCACCTTCTCCAGCTGGGGGAATGCACAGTCACCTACGCTCAGTGCCACCGTGGCTCTTACCACATGGCACTTACCACATGGCTGTCTTCCTAGGACTCTTGAGCTCCACCATCGCTTCTGCCTCCCTAGCTTCCGAGCACAGTGCCAGGCAAGCGGAAAATGCCTGACATATGACCCGTCCGATCGCTTACCTTCACCGAAGGGGCCAAACCCTGAGGATGTCAACGAGACAAAGACTATTCCCCCTAAAACCAGGAGATTGACTCACAGCGTCCCCGAGCCTTGATTTTCTCATCCGTATCTTGGGAATAGTAATAACAACAAACTGGGCTGTCCTGATACGGCGATGGTCGATTCATTGAGAAACTCCAGACCACGACGTAGATGTCGTGTGAGTGGGGACACGGCGGAGGAGGTTGCCATCAGTTGAGTCTCAGGGACTCTGAGGGATTGTTTTCAGGGCATACACTCTGGCTACACAGTTCTGCAGAATTAGGCAGCCACCAAAGTGTAGCATCAGGGACAATTGGCCACCTCCCCAGGGTAGCCCTAACGCCAGCCTCTCTCGTTTGGCCACACAGGCCACTGGGTAAAGGCTCTCTGGCGGGGCCCAGCCCTGGAAGTACGGATTCAAAGGGGCAGCTAAGACAGAGCAGTCAGATGTAGATGAGGGCCGCTTCACAACCGGCCCGTGATGGCGACGGTGGAGGGGGGGGGAGCCGGCATAATGCACACAGGACTAGGGGACTGGCCAGGCTTTCTGGGAGGACGCCACAGTGCTAGGCTGGGCGCTCCAGCTGTTCCGAGCATGCTCGGGGGAGGGGCCGACATAAATTCAGGGTGGCCGTGGTGCCCCCATGCCAGCGTGGTTGGTGGAGGAACTCTTGTCCCGAGCCGAAGCCCCGAGGACACAGGAAGAACTCAGAGCGCCCTGGAGACCCCGCAGAAACAGCGATAAAGCAGCCACACGTTTAAGAGGCAGCGGATCAGGCCGGCTAAGAATAAAGCATTTTGGAGCAAGGCAGCCAGCAGTGAAACCTTGCCTCTGCAACCGATTAAGTACGTTCGTTCCCTCGGTGGTGTCCTATAACCGCTCCGCGCCTCGGTTTCCCGATCGGCAGAATGGAGACCACCATCCCCGTGTCCGGTTACGGTGAGGGCTGAGCTGGCAGAGGCGAGGCACTTAGGAACCGCGTCCAGGGACTGGGAAGTGACAGGTGGCTGCCGGGGTCGTCCGTAGTGATCCCCCACCGGCCACGGCTGGCACACAGGAGACAGGCACCCTGCCCCCAGCGGCCGCGGAGGTGACGGTGGTCAGAACCCGATGAAGGGGAAGGTCAGGGCTCGCAGGGCTACAATTGTCCTCTCGGTTATGAGGCAGAGAACCGCCCCTCAAACCGGCTCAGTTAAAAAAGAACAAAATACATACACTGGCTCAGGAAACTGATGTGTTAAAAGGTAGCTGGCTTCAGGCACGGCCGATTCCAGGCACTCATCCCCAGTGATGACAAGACGGCCACCAGCAGTTTCCGGCTTACGTTTTATTAGCAGAGCCACCATGATAGAACGGACGCCCTGTCCCCACAGTTCCGGAAAAATCCCCAGGGCTGCCCCTGTCTGGCTGGAATTGGCCGGCTTGGGCCATGGCCCGCCCGGGGCCCTGGGAGCATGGCTGTCTTCACTCGAACCTCAGGGACCGACGACACGATGGAGAATGGATACCGACTGGTCAGGCAAATTACCAGCTCGCCCCTCAGAAGGCTTCGATGGACAGGTGAGACCTGACCCCAATCCCGCCCCTCCTACTCTTGTTGAAATAGTAACCAGCGCTGGTTCGAAGCCACGCTGTTTAATCTAACTCACTGGGATCATTTCTACACCCAGAAAGTGGGCCTGGGCCCGCGGCGGGGGTAAGACTCCTCTAGCAGCTGTGTGTAGGCGGGGTCAAAGGTCGAGAAGCTGCTGGAGGTGGGGGGCACCGTCTTTAGCCCAGGGGAAGGGGCCATCCCTGTCGCTTTCCACTTCCATCAGTAAAGTTCCAGGGTGGCCAGGCCAGAGGCACGAGGACGGGGAGGGAGGTAGGAATTGGACAAGGACCTGCTGGGATTCGGAAGCCGGCTTTGGAGGAGGGGCAGGCGAACCGAACGCAATTCTCGAGCGCGGGCTGACGGAATAGTGACAGGCGTCTCTGGCAGAAATGGGGGACCCTGTTAGGGGGAAAGAGGGGGCCCGACGTCACCACTGTGCTCCTGGGGGTGCCTTGGTCCTGTCGCAGGGGAGGAGGGGTGTTGGAGCAGAACAGGGAAGGCAGGCTGAGAACCAGACCAGGGGAGATGCTCCGGTTCAGGGGCTCAGGCGAGGACGCGCCACACGGAGGACAGTGGCAGTTCAGCGGAGGTAACGAGAGGCGGCCGGCAAGGGGGACCGGCGCTCCGCGGGGCCAGGGCAGGGGCCCGCGTGGGAAGGGCCGGTGGCGCAGATGAGCAGTCTCCCAGCCCCTGTGGTCCCGGGTCGTTGGAATGAGGCGGCCGGGGGGCTTCCTGCTCTCATAAGCCCTGGCGGGACCATGGCTCACGTCACTACTAAGCACATCTGGGGTCGCCGGGATTCATACAGGCCTGGAGAAGGGGGCAGAAGGGTGTCTCGTCACCGCTTCAGTGAGAACGAGGGAAAGGAAAAGAGGGCACATAAGGAAGGGGAAAAATAGGCGGAAGAGAGCAGCGCACGCGCGTGCACACACATGCACTCATATACCAGATACACACACCCGTACAAACCCACGCACACGCATATACACACGTATGTACACACCCGTACAAACCCGCACACACATATACACACATGCATGTACACACCCGTACAAACCCGCACACACGCATATACACACGTATGTACACACCCGTACAAACCCGCACACACATATACACACATGCATATACACACCCGTACAAACTCGCGCACACACATATACACACATGCATGTACACACCCATACAAACCCGCGCACACGCATGTACACACGCATGTACACACCCGTACAAACCCGCACACAGTCATATACACACATGCATATACACACCCGTACAAACCCACGCGCACACATATACACACCTGTACAAACACGCGCACACGCATATACACACGCATGTACACACCCGTACAAACCCGCACACAGTCATATACACACATGCATATACACACCCGTACAAACCCACGCGCACACATATACACACCTGTACAAACACGCGCACACGCATATACACATGCATGTACACACCCGTACGAACCCGCACACACGCATATACACACGTGTGTACACACCCGTACAAACCCACACACACGCATATAGGCATACACTCTTATTCATACACACGCCGTACAAAGAGGCACGCGCCTGTGTGCGTGCACACACGCACGGGCTTGAGAAGGGGAGGGAAATCATTTCTGTTCTCAGAGAATTCCTTGGCGAATCCTCCCCGAACGCCAGCTCCCCCCGGAACGAGGTGCTCCCACACGGACGCGCGCCCTCACACACGCAGTCATGGAGAGAGGCACACGTGTCATGGCGGGGCCGGCAGGAGGATGACGCGGCAGCGGGGGGCCGGGAGGGGGAAGGAGCCAGCCTCAGGGGCTCCGCCCTTTGTCGAGGCCAGGGCCCCAGTGCGAGCGTGGGCGACGGGTGCCCCGTCCTCCCCGCCGGCGGGCCTGGGTGGCCGGCGTCCCCAGACGTCAGCGCCTTTAGCTCGGGGAGCGATGGTTAATGATGGCCCCGCTGGGGGAAGCCGCACGCACGCCGTTGCCACCGTTCGGGGTCTGTCCTCCCCGCGTTTTAACCAGGAGTTTATCTAAAATTGAAAACGCTTTCCTGGGAATAATTATTTCTTGGAAGCTACGGGACTGCTATCCGATTTCACTGCCTGCCGTCGGGCTGAACTTCTACAGGCCGAGGGGCCTTCTGCTTCTTGGGGGGGCAGCTTTGCTCCTGCCCTTCCCTTCTCCCGTCCCTTTCCTGGGTGCCCGTTGCCCCGGCCACTGTGGGCGTGCGGGAGGGGGAGGCTTTGTGGCCAGTTTGGGGCTGGGGGGGGTCCCAAACCGCGTAAAGGTGAGCCTAAGAAGGAAGAACAACGGGAGAAACCCTTGCCGAAACCCGCCGGAAAGCCTCGGGGCCTCCGCGAAGGCTCCGGCTGAGGCTGACCTCCGCCCGGCTTCCGGGACCGTCAGGGAGGGGGGGGCTGCTGTCCGCCAGCAGGTCCTCTGCTGGGCGAGCCCCGTCCCCGCCTTACGAGCCATTTCCGAAACGGGGGGGGGGGCCGCAGCCGCGGGGGAAGGGCAGGGGGAGGCAGGGACGGGCCCCCGAGGCCCGCCGGCCGTTCGGACGTGGCGGGGTGCCCCGGAGCCGGCGCCGGCCTCTCCTTCCAGCCCCGAGGCCGGGCGCGGCTGCCCGGGCTGTGGGGTGCCCCGACGGAGGGCTGGGAACCCGCCCCGAGAGCTGACCCCACGTGTCCCCTCCCAGGGTGGGCCCGGACTAGACGGCGACGGGGCGCTCAGCCCAGAATCGTGGCCGCAGGCGGCGTTCTCCTTGAACGTGGACAGCCGTGACACCCACAGTTAAACCCAAGGCGCTGGCCGCGGGCCCGCCTTCCGGCTTGGCAATTCCGCCCCGTCTACCTCCGCCTCCCCCTGCCGCCCCATCGCCTCCCCTGTCAGGCGGCTTTAACGCCGCGCGCCTCTTCCTGTCAGCAGATGTTTGTGTGTGGTGTTGCTGGGCGACGGTCGCACAGGGCCTGTGTTTTCCTGCCCCCCCCCGCCACCCTCCCCGGTCCCCGGCGGAACCTTCCCTCCGAGGGCTTTGTCGGCCTCTCGGTGTCAACGCGGGCGGGAGCCGCGGCGTGGAGGCCCGCTGAGGACGGCCGGGAGGTGGAGCCGGGCCCTTCTCATGCTCCCGGCCCCTCGGGGATCGTCGCGTCGGGCCCCTTCACACGCACATCCGACATTGGAACCCGTTTTGCCACCTGCCGACAAACTCAGGAGCCACGGCCCCACCCCTAAGCGAGGTCATGCGCGGCTCCCTGCCCGCGGGAATCTGGACGGCGGGACGGACCCCCTGGCGCTCTGCGAACCCGTTGTGTTCCGGGAGACGCGCCGGGGTCGAGAGGCCCACTTAGATTCCAAAGCGGGCCGCCAGCTGTGTGGCCCCGGTACGTCCCGCTGCCTCTCCGGGCCCCTGCTGGCCGACGGGCGGCCTGGGGTGGTAAAAATGACCCCTACTTTGTTCAAAACGCGTGGCGCGTCTTTCTCGCTGTGCGTCCTGAGAAGCCACGGCGGGGAACGCCGGAGTGCGGCAGTGCAGGGAGGCAAGCGAGCCAGGGTTCTGGAAGGAAACCAACAGCGACAGGGAAAAGGAAACGGAGCAACTCGCAACGTTTTTATTTGCTGGGGGTGGGGCCCGAGAGACAGACACCTAAGGGGAGAAGGGGCTGGCGGGGGAAAAACGGTCGAGGACGCTGGGGTGAAGGGCGACCAGCTCTGGAGCCAGAAAGGCGGCAAAAACACTGCGGGTCTTCAGGTCCCCCAGACGTTCGAGCCCCGGTTTTTGCTGCATCCCGCCCTTAGCCGTGTGACCTTGGGCAAGTGGCTCAGTCTCTCGGAGCCCCGTCGATCAAATGCCCTCCCAGTACTGACCTCATAGGGTTGCACGTGGTAGGCACAGCGCACGGCGCTTCAGGCCCTCTGGCGGCCTGGGGACAGGGGACAGACACGGCAAAAGCCAAGTAACCCTTGGGAGCAAATGCAAGTCAGCGCCAGGGGCAAGGCTCCAGAAACGAGCGCGCAGGAGTCTCAAGCCGTGGGGGAGCGAGTGCGCAGGGCTGGGGGCGGCCAGGGAGGGCGTGTCCGTGAGCGTTCTCGTGGCTCCAAGCGACAGAAACAGAGCGTGGAGGAACAGCAGAGGGCACGGGTTCAAGAAAGACAGTAATGCTGAAATGGGTGTCGAGGCCCCGCCCACATCCCCTCCCCCCTGCGCACGAAGGTGGCCAGCGAACACCAGGGAGCCCCCTTGGCCCATGGACAAGGCCAGCTGCAAGTGCCAGGGAGGGAACGCCCCCTCAGATGACGTTCGGGCAGCCGATGGACAAATACGTCCGGCTGCCTCGTTCTCCGGTGGCAACCTTAAAAGTATCTTTCGCCCTCTTTCCCAGAGATCCCCAGCTGGACTCAGCCTCAGTTGCCCCAAAGGCAATTGATTGGGTGGTAGGGCCACCGTCGGCTTCTTCCTGGTCCCCGCCTCGCGTCCCCCACTCCCCTGCGCGTGCTCCCGGTGACCATTTTACCATAAACTAATTACAATCAAACCCTTGTCTCAGGATCTGCTTCTGGGGACACCAACCAAAGCAAAGGCTGAGGTTTCAGGTCTGCCTGGTTCTAGGTGCTTAAGCCTCAGGAATCTGTTCTTCTCCATCTCTCAGCCCGGCTCTTCCTCTCGCCCCCACCTCCGATGAGGATGAGACCCATTCAAAGCATTCACAGGGGCGCCTGGGTGGCTCAGGCGGCTAAGCATCCGACTCTTGATTTCGGCTCAGGTCATGATCTCACGGTTCGTGGGACTGAGCCCCACTTCGGGCTCCGCGCTGAGTGTGGAACGTGCTTGGGATTCTCTCTCTCCTTTTCCCTCTGTCCCTCCCCTGCTCATGCTTTCTCCCTCTCTAGAAAAATAAATAAATACATAAACACATAAACGCATATATACATACATACATAAAGGTATTTGCAGAAAGACAAATATAAATCTATTTCAGCCCAGAGGTGGAAAGGGAAGACAGAGAGCCATGAAGGAGACAAGAACGAATGGGTTAGGAAGACGGCTAGGGTGGCTGAATTCGTCTCCCCCGGAAACGCGCCTGGCGGAAACACGCTGGGCCCCTAGACGGCACCAGGCAGGGGCAGGAGCGTCTGTGCTCAGAAGGAACGAGTTATAGGAGGGCGACATAATCACAGCCTGAGGGGTAGTTGCGAAAATGCAAGTGCATGCATGTGTGCGCGCACGCGTGCGGGTGTGTTTACCTAATGGGAGCAGAAGGTACCCCGTGAGCCAGGAGGGGGGACCCCGAGGCAGCTGGGGTCCGGAGATCTTGGACTAGAGCCGAGAGGCAGAGGAATGGAAAGCAGGGGCTCCGGAGTCTGAAAGCCCAGTCAAAAGAGCAGAGACGAGGGCCCAACCAATCCGCCTCGCTGGGGACCGTCTCGGTCGCAGCAATGAGAGCCCTGGGTCCTGGGAAACGCCTCCTTCCCAGATGAACGGGGACGACGGGTCCCCCTACCTGAGCCGGTCTGGCACAGGCTCCCAGAAGAGTGCAGTTTCTAAGCAGAGGAGGGGGGAGAGCCGGCCTGCCTAGATGGAGCGGACAAACCAAAAACCAAGGCGAAGTCGCACATATTTTTAGAGCAATCCCCGCACAGCTATCGACATGTTAAATCTCCATACCTTTTGACCCAGAAACGACCTCTAAGGACCTTCCTTTCGGAAACACTCAGGCTCGCACCCAAAAAGTCCAGCGCAAGGAGGTCTACCAGAGCCTCCTGTGTTGCGCTGAAAACATCAGCAGTCCCGTAATTATCCAATAATCGGACCGTAACGGGGACGTGGCTGAGGAAGTCGCGGTACAGCCACCCACCGTGGCACACTCCGCAGTTAATAAAGAGCAGAAGGTATTTCCAGATTGCCATCGTTGGGGTTTCTGAAGGAACTGACCCTGAGACAAGCAGGAGAGGGCCAATTATTTATTCAGGAGGCGGCGGAAACGCGGGAGCGGCGTGGGCGGGAGGTAGGGGAACGTGGGGGCGGGAGGCAGGGCAGGGAAGGCAGGCAACGCAGGGTGCGCTCTGAGGCCGGCTGCCCCTGCGGACCCCTGGGGCTCGCGGCGGGGGATCTAGAAGCGCCTCCGAGTTATCGGTGAAGAGCGAGGGAGCTGGCGGAATTATGCACCAACTCCTGAGGTTCCTTGCTTGTGGGCTGCCTCCTGAGCTGCTAATTCCCCGGCACTTCCGGCCCTCCCCGCTTTGGGCATCGGAGAAAGCCCTCGAGGACCCTGGCAGTTAGGAGGCACAGGCTCCAGGGACGCGGGGGGGCACCCACGGCATCTGCCAAACACAAGTGTCGCCGGGCGGTTGTCCCCGATCCATTAAGTGGGGGTGGGGGGAGGCGCGGAGGGCCGGGCGAAGTGCGATTGCATTCTTATTATTAAAATGCCCGTGGCCACGTGTGTTTCAGCACGCACCTATACGCGTGTGTAAAAGAAAAGAAAAAGGAAATACAGACACCAAGCCGTGATGAGGAGCAGAGACGGGGTCCTCTATTTCCATAGCATAAAATTTTCCAAGCAAGTTTTACCTTTGTCATTAATAAATAATAATAATAATAATAATTTAATAATAATTTATTATTATTATCTGAAATGAAGGGGGGATTTTTTTAAGTGTATTTGCTTATTTTGAGAGAGAGAGAGAGAGAGAAAGCACGCACTAGCGGGGGAGGGGCACAGAGAGAGGGAGACAGAGGATCCCAAGCAGGCTCTGCACGGTCAGCCACGAAAGCGCGAGATCGTGAATTTTGGAATTCCCAAACGGAGCAGCCGTCGTGCGGGAGGAAGGTAAGACCCGCGGGAATCGTGTCCCAGGCGGGTAATCGGACACATCACTGCTGCCGCGCCGAAACCTACCAATAGTCTTACAAAGCGGGACGAATCGTGACTATATAAGGGACGAATCGTGACTATGTAAAGTCTCACAAGCCAGGTTTCGCTGCCAAGGGCGTTTGTGCCACACTTCACCTAGAATCTGTGGGTTTCTGTTCCAGAAAAGGGGTCGTGCATTAGGAGTAAGGAAAGGACGGTTTCCAAACCCGGAGGCGAGGGTGACGGGGTCAAGAAGGCTGGGTAACCGCGCCCTCCCAGGGCAAGGCAGTGGGGGGGGACTTCAGTCCAGCCGCTACCCGGGGCAAAGCAACCAGAAAGGGCCCCCCGGATCCAGGTGCTTCTGGGGGCCCCTGCTTCCTGATAAAGTACCCGTGCCACCTCCGAGTGCCTCTTGGTGTCACGGTCTAAGCATTGTGCACAGCTGAACCGTCTGGGGATCTAATGAAAACATAGGTTCCGATTCAGGGGGTCCGGGGCGGGGCCCAAGCACTCGCGTTTCTCACACGTACCCGGATGGGACCACGTCGCTGGCCTGAGGACCTGGCTTTGAGCGTCTCCACCAAAAAGTCAGTCCGATTGAACCGAAGCGGGTCCCCATGTCCCTTGCACACATCGGTCATGTCACACTGTTGTATGAATTGTCAGGTTCCTCCGATGGGGTGCCAGCACGGAGAACACGACCTCTGGGAAACCATGATCCTTTGGGAACACGAAGACGCCTTGAGAGCTAGTGAGACCAGACCCCGGGGGGAAACAGAGGCTGAGTGACAGAAGAGAAGGACCGGATCCCTGGGCAAGGCGGCTCGATGCCGTTCTATAACCTGGCGTCGGGAGGCCCCGGCCACGCAGGTGTTTGGGTGCACCTCGGTTCTGGCCAACCTCAGCGGGAGAGTTCGTGTCCGGTCTCTCCTCCACCCTACCCCGGATGCCGCAACCTTGCTTCCTGGCCCTCGTCCTGCTTGGCTACAGGAGACGAGGCAAGGGGAGCACGGGTCCCACTCAGAGCATCCGGGCAGCCACAATGGCGACAGAAGTGAGAATCATGGTGACCTCCGGGAGTGGGTGTGGATGGAAGGCAAGCCTTGGGGAACTTTCTGGATGTGGTTGGGGGCCTGAAAATGTTCTATCGCTTGATCCGGGTGGTGGTTACATGGGTGAATACATATGTAAAAAGGCAGCGAGCCGCACGCAGCAGATTCGCGAACTTCACCATGAGACTGTCATGCCCTAGTCAAAATTAGGACACAATGAAAGTGAGCCTCGGGGCGCCTGGGTGGCTCAGTTGGTTAAGCGGCCGACTTCGGCTCAGGTCATGATCTCACGGTCTGTGAGTTCGAGCCCTGCGTCGGGCTCCGTGCTGATGGCTCAGAGCCTGGAGCCTGCTTCCGATTCTGTGTCTCCCTCTCTCTCTGCCCTTCCCCTGCTCATACTCTCTGTCTCTGTGTCTCTCAAAAATAAATAAACGTTAAAAAAAAAAAACTTTAAAAAAAAGAAAGTGAGCCTCAACCCGGGGGTGAGGTAGGGGAGCCAGTCCTGGGTCCTCTCAGAGGGAGAGACAGATAGCCTCGGGGGCTGCAGCAGGGGACTGCGTGCCTTTACCTGAGCTGAACTGATGAGATGACATGACTCCACCCCCGAATTAATTAACCAAATGAGACACATGCAAGGATGTCTCATGACTTCACGGTCACCCAACGTGTTGGTGAAACACCTCGTCTGGCAAAGATCCCAACATCCCTCCCGATCTTCCTCCTTAATTGGAAATTTTATTAGAATGTCAGCGTGCCCGGCTTTTCCTGAGCCGCCCTCGCGGGTCGGTGTTCCTCTCCCCCAAAGTATGGCTGATTTCAGACCAGTGAGGTGTCCGCAGGAAGGCGTGAGACTCCTGGAAGGCTTCCTTTGAGGAAAATTTAGGCCCTTCTCCTTTTCCTCCATACTGCTGCCGGCAGGTGTGATGGCTGGAGCTTTAGCAGCCTTCCTAGACCATGAGGATGAGGCACGATGTCTGGGGGCAGTGGGCATCGGTGAACTAGAAGAAGCCTTGGTCACTGACGACTTCATCGAGGCTCCTCGACTGCCTTTTAACCGGACAGAAGCATTTTCTATCTTGTTTAAACCCACCGTTATTGGATTCGTTGTTGCCGCCACATAGGCCGCAGAGATAGCCCCTTTGCCTGTGTGCTACGGTACCCCGAACCGCTCGCCGAGTGGTGCACGCCGGCCCCACGCCGACTGTGTGGGCCAGATTGGGGCACACAGAGGAAGGGCGTCAGGAACGCGTACACCAGAGAGTATGTGATAGGAACAAGAGTGACCCAAGGTCTGAAAAGCGCCCGGGCCTTGGGACTTGCCCGCTTGTTGCTCTTGGAGCCCAGCCATGGCCACGCGGATAAGCCCGGGCTGGCCCGGCTGGGGACGAGAGAAGCCACAGCCAACACGCCGCGGATGGGCGTGTGAGCAAGCCCCGTCGAGACCTACAGAGCCCGGCCCGGACCAGAAGAGGCACCTGGCCAGGCCACAGACCGGTGGCAGATAATAAGTGGCCCTTAGTTTCGACCGCGGAAGCTTGGGGCGGTCCGTTAGACACGGGGTCGCGGCCCTTGAAAGGCGGTAGTCTCGCCACCTTGGCCCGGGGCGATGGCGGTGAAGAAGCAACCAACCGAAATGACTCTGGAAAACACAAGCCCTCCCCAGGCCCGCGTCACCCCCGGGCTCCCTCCCCTGGCCCCCGACGGCCCCCACCTCTCAGGGAGGCCCCCACCTCCTCCAGGAGCAGAGAGACGAACCCTGGGTGGCCCCTCCACCTCTCGGCCGTGGGCAGCAAGGGGGAGTCGCCGGCGGCCACAGGAGGCCGGCCACCGAAGCGTCGCGTTCCTAGGGCAGAAGGAAACCTCAGCTCTGGGAGCCGGGAAAGGAGCGGGGGTGGAGGAAGACGCAGCCCTTGGGGCTAGTTTATGCCTTTAAAACATGCGGACGTACAGAGAGAACGAACGAGTCTTTTCTATTATAAAAGATGTGCTTAGCATATTTATGTAATAGTTTTGCCGCGTGCACTGAATCAAGTTACCGCATTAAGGGGGGACGTTTTCCTTGCTGCTTTTGACACACGCTGGTATCTCTGCGGCCTTCGTGCAGGTGGTCCGCAAACACAAAAGGGACCCTGGGGACTGGAGTGGTGGCAGGGGTTGGGGGGGGGGGACCGCGGGCGGGAAGGCAGCCCACTCACCATGCCCGGCTCTGAGCTACATTCTGACGGCCTCTTGTACGTCGCCCCTAGGAAACACACATGCAAGGGTGCCTCCTCCCAGGAGCCCCATGTGGGCACTGGGGGGCACCCCCAGAAAGACGGGGTGCTGGGAAAAACTGGAAGACCGCCAAGAGCCGGAGGCGCCTCCCTCCTCTCGGCGCAAGCCCCTTCCATTTTTTTCTTCCTCTTTCCCCTCTTCTCCCGCTTCCCTTCCCCCTCTCTCTTTCAGTCTCTTCCCCCTCAACTTTTGCTATCTTAATTGGCCATAACAGGGAAGTGAAAGTCGTTTTATTATCTACTATATTTATTGAATACAGTTTTATGTTCCTTGCTCTTAATTTTTATGGTTTTCTTTCAAAAAAAAATTTTAGATCGCGGCGGGAGTCATTAGGGCCAGTCACAAATATTCCGGGTCTCCCTTTCGGGCACGTGGCTGGACCACGCGTGCCCCGCCTCCTGGTTTGGGCCCGTGCGACTCGTTTTGGCCAATTCGACGCAAGCTCTCCCGGGCTCGTCGGCCGGCGAGCTTTGGGTGGCGGGCTTGGGGGCCGCCTTGTTCTCCTGCGGCTATGGTGACAAGGTGCGCTTAGGACGGGTTGAAGACTTTCTCAGCCCGGGTGTGTCAGTGACTGTCATGGGCAGACGCCCCGGCCAGCCTGTGTCGGGTTCAGATGGTGAGTACGGAGTAAGTTTTTTTATAGTAAGCCACTGACTTTGTTACCTAATAAAAAAGCATTTACTGTGAGGCCAGTAGTTTTTCTTTTTTTTTATTATTAAAATTTTTTTAATGTTTATTTTTGAGAGACAGAGTGCGAGTGGAGGAAGGGTAGAGAAAGAGGGAGACAGAGAATCGGAAGCAGGCTCCAGGCTCTGAGCCATCATCAGCACAGAGCCCGATGCGGGGCTCGAACTCACAGACTGCGAGACCGTGACCTGAGCCGAAGTCGGACACCCAACCAACTGAGCCACCCAGGCGCCCCAAGTTTTTCTGTCTTTGAGAGGAGGGTGTCAGGATACCCTCGGAGAATCTGATGAAAACAGTGAGCTCCCCCGTCCCCCAAATGTTCCCATGCCATTTTCCACACACGTGCGGATGTTGGCTCGCTCCAGGGTCGCGTGACTCCTCTGGTCTCGAAACCGACGCTTACCCGTCACGGCTCCCGCCGGGCAGGGCCGAGTCTCCCCTCTCCTTGTCCTCGCTTCTGCCAGCAGTCCTGAAGCCATCCCGGGCTCGGAAGCTGGATGGTCCCGGCGGCGTCTTAATGACGAGAAGCCGTGTGTCGTTGTGGTCACGCGAGCCAGGGCAGTCTCGGCAATACGGATGACTCGGTTTCCACAGACGCTCCCTACCGTGGGAATAAACACCTACACGCAATACAGAGGGCTTTGGGCACTTCCGGTGCCATACTTCAGAACCGCCCCCCCGCCCCCGTGAGGGCAGACCTGAAAATAAAGGGTGGCAGGGAGTGGCGAGGGGACGGCGGGCTTCGGCGACAAAGCACTTGACCGTGACCCCGCGTGCTTGCCCCCATGAGTTCTTTGTACAGAGAGCCCTTCCTTGATCTGGGACACTCTGCGTCCTACATCCATAAGCATGACTTTGTTTTTCACTATGACACCCGTGACACCTTTTGCCTTCCCGAGTGGCAGTTTTGTCGTTGGTACAACCTCAATTATGGATTTAAAAAAATTTTTCGCTTCCAGGTTGGTTGCTCAGAACTGGCTTAAAATGGCGGTCAGACTCCTTACACAAACTACCAAAGTCTGTCAGGTGCATCGGAAGCCTAGCGAATGTTGGAAGCCAAGCGGAGGCATCTCCGAAACGTGGTAACAGAGAGGAAGTCTGCCTTTGGGGCATTCGCTTCTCCATTTCCCATCTCTGTTCTCCATCCCACTGTCCCTTCCTTGAGGTCCTCCATCCCACTGTCCCTTCCTTGAGGTCCTCCGTCTCTGCAAGCCTCTTCCCATCCTCAGGGCGCACCGCTGCTAAAAACAACCCTCTTTCTTGCTCCGAATCTGTCTCAGTGGAGCTGAACTCACCAAGGTGTTCAGAGGAAAGCAATTGTGTTGGACTAATTCTCACTAAACTGTGAGTGTCTGAGAACCCTTTCATCTGCCAGAAATGCTCATATTTTTTAAAGACAAATCTCACGGGGCGCCTGGGGGGGCTCAGTCGGTTGAGCATCCGACTTCGGCTCAGGTCACGATCTCGCGATTTGTGAGTTCGAGCCCCGCGTCGGACTCTGTGCTGACAGCTCAAAGCCTGGAGCCTGCTTCAGATTCTGTGTCTCCCTCTCTCTCTGCCCCTCTCCCGCTCATGCTCTGTCTCTCTCTCTTCTCTCTAACATAAATATTTAAAAAATTATAAAAAAAAAAGACAAATCTCAGAAATGCGATCAGATGCCTAATTGGTAGACCACGTATGAAGTAACCAAACGAACAAGTGTCAAGAGCAGGAAGGGCTGTTTCCTGGGAGCTTGCCTCCTGGGATCAAATCCCCGGGCTTCCTTCCATCTTGCTACCAGCCCACGCAGCCTCTAAAACAAGAGTATTTTCCAGACTAGCTCTTAAGGTCACCATATTGAGGCTTGACGTATGTGTGCGTGAGTGCACGTGTGCAGGGTGGAGGCGGAGGGCCCATCAGGCAGGAAAGCGGCAGCGGAATCTCCTCGAACAAGAGATCGGGAAGGGGAAACCCTCATGTGAGGGAGTGGGCGGGGGGGGGGGTGCGGGGGCGGGAGGGAAGTGGAAGGATAGATTGTTTCTTTCCTCAAAAACCACTCACTCACAGAATATAAAATTAGCCACCCAGCCCCTCGATCCCGAGAAGAGAAATCGAATTCACACCGTGGCGAGTTTTCCCTGAGAGCACCACTCTCGGAGCCACGGGGCTGCGTCCAGAGGCCCGAGGGATGACACGGTCTCTATTCCCTTCCATGGGGACGGGGACAGCTTCGCCCCTTCATTCAGCAGCCTCTGTCTGCAAGATCGGGGAGAGGCTAGTGGATATATTTCGAGGGAGCAAATAATTAGTTCTCTCGGCGTCTCGTTTTAGATTTTAATTCTTAGTCTCGGAGCCAAACTATAGGAGCAGAAATTTCTATCTGTGGCACGAGGGATTCGGTTTCGGCGCACTAAAAAAAGACCGTGCTTCCGAGGCATTTTTCCATGCATGAATCAAATTATTCCAGCTGGGTTTTACCAACACGTAGGCAATCAAAACCTACTTTAACTTGCTATTTTATTCTTTATTTACTAGTTCTATAAATACCATGATGGGTGTGCTTTTATATTGGGCTGGGGGGGGGCGCGAGCTGGAAGAACGGCAGCTGTTTGCAGGCATGGGTCACGTGTAGGTCTGGGGCGGGCGGGGAGACAGGCCGGCCCCCGCCCCCGCCCCCGCCCCCGCCGTCTGTCGCGCCCGCAGCCCCCACCCCCACCCGCTCCGATCCCGGGCTGGTGAACGTGACCGTGAGTCCTCCCCTCGTTGGGCCTGCACGGAACACCTCCGCCACCCTCCTTTCCTTCCTTTCCTTCCCCGGGGCTGACAAGGCCGACCTGATTGTTTTTTTCAGAAAGGGCACCCACGTCTGGCCAGGAAATAAGAATAAAATGCTATTTGGCTCCAGCGAGAAGCAGGCAGATGCCAGCGGCGGACGCGGCGGACAGTTCTGGGGCATCTGGAAGCGGCCTCGGGAGCGGGAGAGGAGACCCAAGACGAGGCGCTGGCCTCGGTGGCCTCCAGCTCTGATAGCCGATGATGTGACGAATGATACTTGCGCGCGGGGCCCCCGGGGGATAAAGCAGGATTAAGGGGTGAAGTGCCGGGGACGCAGATTCTGACTCAGCACCGGGCGAGTTTGATAAAGATTAGAGTTGTCTACAAGGAACCGGGCTGCCTCGGGGGTGGCAGGCGCCCCGTGTCCGCAGTCCTGTTCCGGCGCGGGGTGACCCTGAGGAAGGGGCGAGGTGGGGGCAGGGAGTGTCGCCTCCGCCTCAGGCTGCACGCGCTCCTCGGGCTCTCTGCCACCTTTCCTACAAGGACACACTTCCTTCCGCCCTTGGAGACCAGCACCCCCTCCCCGCCCCACCCCCCCCACCCACCGCGTTAGAGCCAGCGCGCGGGCGCATAGGCAGGGGAAGGCCACCAAGTCACGGCGAGGGCAGATCCAAGATTCTGAGGGCGGAAAAGCTCTCCCCAAAGGATGGAAATGTGGAAGGGCGGGGGGCGTCCACGCATCGCATTTGAGACTCGGGCTCTCTGGGCCCCTGGGGAGCAGCCGAGGAACAGTCAGAGCCTCATCATGCAAATGACTTCCTGGCTGCCTCTCCCGCCCTGAGATTTGTTCCCAAGCCGCTGGAGGTCCGCAGGGGCATTGCTGTGTGGCAGCTGGTTGTCACCGCCTCGGGACAGGTGTCGGACGCCAGCACGCCGGGGCCAGAGGCCAGGCCGCCCGGCCCGGCACGGGGCAGGGAGCGCCCACCGCCTCCACGTCAGCCTCTCCCGGTGAGCCAGACCCGCCCTCCGCCCTAACCTTCTTGTGACAGACTGGGCTCCCCCCACCCGGCTCCGTCAGCCCCGGGAGAGCCCTGCCAGGCTCCCACCTGCCCCTCCAGGGCCCTCGGTGACTCGGAGGCAGGCCTCGGCGCAGCCCGACGGGTCTGTGGCCTGGCCGTCCTGGACGTGCACCTGACGAACGAGGCAGGCGTTCAACTCGGCCCATGTCCTGGGTTGGAGGGGGGTCCCCCTCAAAGTTCGTCTCCACCCAGAACCTCAGAACGCGACCTCGTTTGGAAACAGGGTCTTGGCAGATGTAACAGAGTTAAGAGGCGGCCCTCCTGGATTAGGTTGGGCACTAAAGCCAGTGACGGGTGCCCTAAATGAAGAGAGGGAGCTTTGGAGAGACGCAGACCCACGCGGGGAAGATGGGCACGTGCGGGGGAGGCGGAGGTGGGGGTGGGGTAGCTACAAGCCAAGGACAAGCCAAGCAGTGCCGGCAACCTCCGGAGGGAACGTGGCTCTGTGACCTTGGCCTTGAACGTGGCCGTGAACGTGGCTCGATTGCAAGACTTCAGGCCTCCAGAACTGCCCCCGGCCAGAACAGCCGCCTAGCCTGTGCTACTTTCTTGCAGGGGCCCCAGCAAATTAATACGGCCGGCCCGGCGGCTCCCCCCGGCTCAGGTGGCTTCTGCCCAGGCAGCACCTCCCGGGTAAAGGGAATGGCCCGACCCGGCAGGAAACACGGCTTCCCCTTAGCGCCTAGAGGGCCTCCTGCCGGACCCCCCTTCCACAACCCCCGCAGCCCTCCCGCCCTCTGATCTAGCCCTGCCTCCCGGACCGTGTCTCTCTGTCTCGAAGGTGTCAGTCCTGGGGAAAGGGGACCATCCCACGTGGAAGGCCGCCGTCCCCGGGGAAAATGTGGAGAAGCAGGTGCAAACCAGGAGGCCCACGCTCCGCGCCGGGCCCCCGCAGCGCAGTGAAACGTGCGAATCGGCAGCCCGTGTTTCAGACTGGAAGGCTGCCATGGGAAAATATTTTCTTTCCCCGTTTCTTTGGCCCGAGAAGCCGAGGCGGAGAAGCCGATGGCCCCCTTTCCAGAGCCGGACGTGTCTGTCCAGCCTTCCACACTCCCCGGCGGCCCCCTGTCAGTCTCTGACATCGAGGCCGGGTACCAGTCGTCGTAAATCCTTTCTTTTCATTTTGTGGGTCTGGTGCGGCGTCGTGGAAAGGCAAGTGAAATATTCCTCACGCCCGTGTCTCGATCGCGAGTACGGGAAGGAAAGGGCTGTGTCTTTAAGAGAAAGTGGGAGCGAACATATATCTTGGGGGAAGCGGAGATCCTCCTTATGTGATTACTATGCAAAGTGTTTCTGCGCCCAACGCAACAAAGCCTAAGACGCCATTACGGGGAAAGGGAAAAAAGAAAGGGAAAAAAGAAAGCGAGCCAGCCCTGCCCGTTCCCTTCCTCCGCCTGCTCCACCCCTGCAGGGAGCCGGCTGCGATTCGTGCCGGAAAGGTCGTGCAGTGCGTTTTGTCCCCAACCGCACGGTCACCTCCGCCGGCCCCGGCTCACGTCGCCCAGCCCGTTCTCCCAACGCCACGGCCGCGCTCACCCGCTTCGGGCTTCGGCGAGCTTTTCCTTCCGTCCCGAGTGCCCTTCCATAGGGCCCCGAGGTCCTGCTGGCCTCAGCAGAAGCCTCCTTTTCATGGGGGCCTCTAGCTCCCCGGAAGGAGGACTTCCAGAACTGGGTGTGTCTAATTACGCCCCCCCACGGGATTTACTGCTCTCCTCTGAAGACAGAAGCCCACCAAAGCTGGACCCGGCCTCTGGGAGCAGCGCGAGGACTCCCGGGGACACGGCTCTCCCCTCCGCCCACTCAGGAAGGCCTGAGGCCTTGGCAGATCTTACGTTTGAACCCGGCACTGGGGTTCTGGGCTCCAGTCCCTGGAAAACTGTTATACCCTTTTGGAGTCTCAGAGTTTCGTAACCGCTCAAAGATCGAACCACATAATTTCAGTGGTAACTACTCGAAGGGGGAAAAAAAAAATCCTTAAATTTCAGTGGCAATAAAACTTCGGCGACCCATGAAATACAGAGATCGCTGTGGGCAGCGGGGCGGTCTGGAGCGCCAAGCAGAGTGCTGGCCTGTAGGGGGACTGGGTCAGAGATGACAACCATGGGAAGTTTGTGGAACTTGATGTGTTCCCCTGGAGTGATCGCCCAAACCCCTAACACTCTACTGCCTAATCTCTGTTGGCCAACAAACTCCTACTCATCAGCTATACCCCACTTGGAATGCCCTCTCTTCTGGAGGGCTGCCCAGATCCACTTTCCTTTTCCTGTGCTCCGACTCGATGACTTTCGTAGGGCTTTCCCTGTCCCTGACTCCGTGTGATAGGCATCCCATCACACAGTCCTCACTCTCAAACTTCACGCCTCCACCAATCACCCCGAGCTTCACTTCCTCAGTGGCTCACCCGTGTTTCTTGTTTCTGTGCCAGCCCTTCACTAAAGAGCCGGTTCTCCTCAGTCCTTCTCTGCTTTCAACTAGGTACTTTGGACTTCCTGGAATAAACTCAATTCCTTTCGCTCCATGCCCCTGCGGTCGTGGGCCAGCTGGGTTACTCCCACACACAATCCCGGCTCCCGGAACTGTAGCCTGGGCGCGGCTCCGAGGACCTTGGCTGCACGGTGTGGGTGGACAGACATCCCAGCGAGGAGACGCGTTCCCACCTCTGCGCTCCTCTGTCCATCTGTCCTGTGTCTCGTGTTTCGCACCCTCTTGTATCTCTGTCTGTCTCTCCTGCCGATGTGTGCTTCTCAGAGGCTAAGACCCTGTTTTATCTTTCTGGGTCTCTCCAGACCTTCATGTAGGGGCCTGACACCTAACAGGCTGTGATAGCTACTGTTATTTCTCCGTAATTCTTTCTTTACTCCTTGTCTCTGACACCGTGTAGTGTGAACAGAGTCTGTCTCTCCGTCCCCTAACTTGGAGCTCGGCCATGTGAATTGCTTCGGCCAAAGAAATGTCTGTGGCCAGTCCTCCTGAAGCTTGTGCCTTCCGTTATGAAAAGAGCATGTCCCAAGTAGCCATTGCTCCTTGGTCCCGGGTCACAGAATGAATCCGTGAGGGGCGATCACAAACCCAAGCTGAGGCCTGGACTCAAATGGAGCCTGCTTTTAACCACGGCCAACTTCCAGATCCACAAGTGCGAAGAAACTCTTTGTGGCTGTAAGTCACTGAGATTTGGGGGATTGTTTGTTACAGAGCATAATCACGCGTGCGCGCACACACACGCACACACAACTAATACATAGTCCTGAAGGACACATTTGCGGGATAAACCAATGGGGAATGAATGAGGAAAGCAAAACTCATTCTCAAGAGAGTGTGATGTACAGCCCCAGGTCCAGTTCACAATAATTCCGTGATTCTGCAGGTGCACTCCCCAGCCCAACAGCATCTGCATCACCTGGGAACTTCCTAGAAATGCAGATTCTTGGGCCGACCCCTGGACCTATTGAGTGAGAAACTCTCGGGGCAGGAGCCCAGGAGCCTGTGTTCTCACCAGCCCTGCAGGTGATTCTGACGCATAGTTGGGTTTGGGAACCGCTTCGGTAACTGCTGAAATAGAACGGCTTCCTTCAGTCTAAGAACCATTTACTTCCTTAAATGCAGACACTCCAGAATTTTAAATAATAAAGCCCAATTAACCAAATATCTTGACCGGCAGGGACACCAGTCATCCTGTTTCATCTAAGGTGCCCTGAGGCATTTCACCCAGGCATAGAACTTTCTCGTACAGTGGCTCTCAACCCCAGCATCAGGATCGTTAAAAGCTTCTCTAGATGATTTCGGTGGGCAGCTGAGGTTGAGAATAAACCTTCTTTTTCCAGGGGATCGGGGCCGGCCCCGCTCTGGTCCGGCCGCCGCTGCCTGCTCTTGCTCGCCGCCGCGCAACGCGTCGTGCACGGCCGCCGTGTCTCGGCTCTTAAGAATCTAAAGGTTTGGTACATGTCCTATGTCTTGGTGCATCTGCAGCAAATTCGAGACACCGGGTCTGACCAGGTGGGCCTCGGGGAGTGGGGCGCGTGGGCGGGGAGAGCACGGAGCTCCGTTTAGCCGTTCATTCTCGCGGCCTGCCCGGGAACCTTCTACAGGCCAGGCGGCGTGCTAAACGCTTGCGGGTCTTACCTGTGGCCAAACAGCCAGGCGGCCGCGGAGGGCGAGGGCCCGTGGCTGGCTAAGAGGCCCCCGAACACGGGCTCATGCTTTGGAGCACCATTGGCCCCGGGGGGCTCCCTGGAAGGACGCGGGTGCCCAGGCCCCTCTCGGGAGGCCAGCTGGCCGGCAACCCTCCATCTCCAGCCAGATGGGGAAAGAGTCGGAGTCGCTTCATTTCACTGCCTCCCTCTCCTGCGTGAGCTACGGTGGCCCAGCGCTTTTCTCTCTGGAAGCTTCCGCATTGCCTTTGCCCTCCCTTTTCACAGCTCGATCGCTGTTGGCCTCCTGCCCATGCCCCGAAGACCTCCTCGCCTGCTTACCGTTCCCCGGAAACAGACCTTGTGCTGAGGATTTCGGCACAAGCCATTTGCGAAGGGAGAGCTCCCGGCAGAAGCCGGCGGGGGGGGGGCGGCAGGACAGGCGGGAGCACGAAGCCAGTTGCATGTGCGGTGTCGGGCCCCGCTCTGCGGAGGGGAGCTTCTACCTGGCCCTGCGGGACCCAAGGCCGGGGAGCTGGGCCTTCGCACCGCCGGGCCCAACGATCCCTGGCGGTCGGCTGTGCGCCACGCTGGGGCGGGGCAGGCGAAGTGAACTCCTAGGCGCTTCCGCTCTCGACATCCGTAGGCGAAGCGGTTTCAGCGGCCCGAGAGCGGGCCTTCGCAAAAGGGTCCCGGGTGCAGCCTGTTGGGAGCAAAACCACCAGAACTGCAGGGAAGGCTGTGCAGCAGCAGTAATGAGGATTGAAGGTAAAATTGCCAAGTGGAGCAAATAATATCTTCTTTTTTAGGTTAAGTATACCCCCGTGCAATATTTAGGATATACTTATACTAAATGTACTGTGTATCTGAACTTCAAATGTACCTGGCCTATTTTGGGGGGCACCCCTAGTCCAAAGGTGACAAGGTAAGCCCATTTCCTAATGATGCCGCTATGTGCATGTGCCCGCGGGCATCACCCCGGGCCCCTGCTTGTAACATTTGGAGCTCTCTCGGCTAGGGACGGAGGTCTGGACCGAGGAGGCAGTCGGGAAACCAGTACTAAATGTCTCCTTGGCGCCTTAGGCACCTCTTCTGCATTAGACCAGAGCTGTGAGGCTTACCCAGAGCCACCCTACCCCAAAGACAGGGATAAAACGACTGCCCCGGTGCCTAGTCGGCCTGCCGTGCCTTGGAGATCAAGGGGCCAAGGGCCCGAGCCAGTCTCTCGCTTGGTCAGCCCGACCCTTTCATTAAGTATTTTTGCATCCTTCCGCCAGTCTTTAAATAATGAAAAGAGGGCTCCGAGAGTTCTGGAAGTTGTCCCGATGGCTGGCAGGTCCTGAAAATAGGTTGGGATTGATTGATTGTAGTTATAACCAGCAGGCCCCGCCGTGGGCGCCCCCCGGCCCATGCATAATATAAAATATACAAACAGCAGACAGGGAACAAAGCCAAGACCGTGGCTCTTTACTTTGATTTGCGATCAGCTCCTTTGAAATCCCCTGTATTTAGAAGACTCGGAGAATGAATACAGCCCTGCTTCAGCGCCCCGGTCTCTCCCAGGGTCCCGAGACCTCCGGAGCCAAGGAAATGGATGCTGGGCAAAGTCTGTGCCGCGCTTGAGCCTTTCGTGGGGGCCGAGCAGAGCGGAGCGGAGCGGAGAGCGGGGAAGGCAGTGGGCAGATGCTTTTGCGAGGTCAGGGTGCGGGTCGGCATAGAGGACCACGTCCCGGGAAATCTCACTCATAATCACTTTCTCAGATCAATTAAGACACAGAAGGGATAGAAAATGCCTCTTGATGGGAAACCCGGGCCCCCGATGAAATCGCTGAGCCACCGAATTACCTAACCCCGGGCACCTCCTGTGTTTCTCGAAATGCCAGAGAATACATTCTTCTTATTATCTAAAAAAAAAGAGAGAGAAGAAAATGCCTTCTGAAGTATTCCGAGTGCTCTTCAGGTCTTGAGGTATTTTGAAAAGGTATTTCTGTGTCGAAACTTGAAGCATTTCATTTGAAAAGTACAACCACTTGAAAATGACAGGATGTAGCAAGATAATTAGAAAGGACTAGAAATCACTGTTTTAGGCTGGGTCCCCTCCCCGCCCCACCCCCCCAGAAGCAGAGCCAGAGCGTGAGACAAGAATTTGCGTGTAAATCGGTTATTTAGGAGACTCTGTCGGAAGCACTGCAGGGGACGGGGCATCCCGGTAGGGGAGGGCGGGGGGGGGGGGGGGGGGCACGCATTACTGAGTGGCGGGGGCAGCCAGTGTTTGAGGCCACTGCCCCGCGCTGGGAACGGTGGACAGCTCTCCTCAAACGATCCACAGTGAAGGACCGGGTCTTTTTACCTTTTCTCTTCAATTTCCAAATCATCACGGAGTATGCTGTCTTTTCCCTATTAACTTGGGTAGACAATAAAACTGAATTACTGGACAAATTTTGCAAACAAAGACATGCAAAAATACAAGCCCCCTTCTTTTTTTTTTTACTCTTAGGGGCAAGAGACCCGTAACTACCTGAAAAATTACTACAGAAGTTCCTCAATGCTGGCTTTTGGTTTCCCTACTTATCACCCACCAGCAATAACCACTTCCCAGACTGGGGCACCTGGGCGGCTCAGTCAGTTAGGTGTCTGACTTTGACTCAGGTCGTGATCTCGCAGTTCCCGAGTTTGAGCCCTGCATTGGGCTCTCTGCGTGGAGCCTATTTCACAACCTGTGTGCCCCCTCTCTGCCCCTACCCTGCTCTCTCTTTCTCAAAAATAAATAAGCATTAAAAAAAACACACACACAGTTCCCAGACAGGTACCAGTTCCAGAACCAGACTCTGCACTTGTGTCTCAGAGTTTGAGCCTCTAAGAGGCCAGGAGATGGGATATTTATCTAAATGACTGTTTTAAGTTTATTTATTTATTTTGAGAGCGATAGAGTGGAGGGAAGGGCAGAGAGAGAGAGAGAGAGAGAATCCCAAGCAGCCTCCCTTCCGTCGGCACAGAGCCCGACAAGGGGCTCTGTCTCACAAAACCGTGAGATCCTGATCTGAGCCGAAACCAAGAATCGGACACTGAACCACTGAGCCACGCAGGCGCCCCCGACGTATTTCCCTATAAACGCGTGGGTTGAGGCTTGCGTCCAGGGTAAGGCAGCAGGGGTGCCGCAGCATTCTGGATTCCTGCCGCACGAAGGAACCACAAAAGCCATCGGCACAGCCTCCTCTCCTGCAGGCGTTGAGAAATCGGTGGCTGTGCCAGTTATGGACACACCGTGGCGGTCGGATGGTACTGAGAGACGCGGCAGCCAGGACTAGGGTAGAGGAAAGGGCTCTCCCCTCTGGCCCGTCTCTTGCCCGCCCTGGGCTTCTTCTAGTCCTCTGCTTGCCTAGTCCCTGGCACCCCGCAGCGACAGCTGCCAACTGGGACACAGGTGGCGTCATCCGCGACGCGGCCAGCCCCCACAGGGGTGAAGCTGGCGAAACTCCCATCTGCCCGTTAGTCGGCTGGGAGTGGAGGAAAGGTTCTTGGACTTAGCGCAAAGCCGGGGCCAGACCACAGGTGTCCTGGCTCGAACGCACCGTGTGACCCTCGGAGGCTCGGTTTCCTCCTCCGTAAAATGGAGGAACGCTACCCCGCGCCCTGCTGACCTCACGGGGCTGTTGTAAGGATCAAGCAAGATAAATAAGCGAAGGAAGTTTTTGAAAAGTTTTGAATCGTCTGTAGCTGGCCCGAGACGTCCACGTGACCCAGCCCCCTCCGCTCTCGGAGCACGGACCCCGGCTCGGCAGTGACTTTAAAACGTCTCTGATTAAATTCGACGCAGGATCTTGGCGTGCACCCCAAACCAAAAAACGAATGCTGTAAGGCACATTATGAGGGCAACGGGCACTATTCGGATGAGGCCCGTATAGGACATGATAGCCGTATCATGAGCAGATTTCTGAATCTCTGTATTGGATCAATGTTGGGTTTTCCTGGACTTGATCGTGGTGCCGTGGTTACATAGGAGAAAGTCCATGTTCCTGAGGGGGACATCCAGAAGTATTTAGGATTAAAATATCATCGTAGACACACTATTCTCAAGCGGTTCTAAGACAACAACAATAACGCCAATAATAGTAACGAAAGAGCGGTAATAACGTGTGTGCGTGACGCACGCACGCACAGAAAGAAAGAAAATGTGATACTCCCCGTTGAGCCTACACAAAAGGCGGAGTGGTTTGGGAGTCCTGTTCAGGAAGACAGGGAAACACCACCATCGAAAACAGTTGGAAACCCTTCCTTGCTACTCAAAGAAATCACTATGCCAGATGCTTGTTGGTGACTCTGTGAGGCCCCCTTTCCCACTTCTTTCTTCCTCTCAAGCTTACCCACCAGAAAAGACTAAGATGAGGGGATACTCACTTTCTCAAGCTCCCTCGCGGCGAGATCATGGCCATAGAACCGTGAGGGAGGAGGGGAGGCCTGAGAAGGAGGCTTCTGTATAGCTTCTGGGAAAGGTGCTCCTCCTTGATTGAAAAGGGTATAAAAAGGGTACTCCTCTTTATGCTCTGCCTCGGACACGACAGGAGAAGGCTCTGATGCCTGGAGCTGTGGCAGCCATTTTGTGATCATAAGGAGACAAGCCAAAGATGAAAAAGCAATATTCTGAGGATGGTGGAGAAGGACGGGACGACCCTCAGTTTTTAATGACCTTTCTAAAAAGTTGAGTTAACCAACCCTGCAACCAGACTTCTTGTTAGACGTTCTCATTACTTAAACCATTTGCTTTCCAAACCCTTACTTGCAGCCCCCAAAATTGATATACTTGGAAAACATCTGTTTTCTGGAAACATCTAATTCTTTTTTTTATGTTTATTTATTTATTTTGAAAGGGAGGGGCAGAGGGAGAAGAGAGAGAATCCCAAGCAGGCTCCACACTCAGTGCGAAGCCCCTGCCTCTTGAAAGTGTGCTTGGAGGGGACGTAACTCATATTCGGAGGGATCTTAGAAGCATGCCGGTCTAACAGGGATTTTTTTTTTAATTTTTTAACGTTTATTCATTTTTTTGAGAGATAGAGAGTGAGCACGGGAAGGGCGGAGAGAGAGAGGGAGACACCGAATCCAAAGCAGGCTCCAGGCTCTGAGCTGTCAGCACAGAGCCCAATGCGGGGCTCGAACCCACGAACCCAGACATCACGACCTGAGCCGAAGTTGGACGCTCAACCGACTGAACCACCCGGGGGCCAAGGGTTCTAATACCACAATATCGTTTATAGGATCTCCTTGCCACTAGCTCCCCAACCAACTGCATCGTGATAACCAAGGAAGTTTGTTAAAAATACAGATGCCTTCATTTCTTCAGAATCCGAATCCCGGAGTCCACAGGCTTTTCGTTCTCCCCAGCGACTTCGTGAGTTTCGGACAGGTCCCGATGGCTTCACATCACGCAGCCTCTGGTCTGTTCCATCTGATGGACTCTCTCCGTGCCTCCTTATTCCGTAAGCCGGCTCCCCCTCAGACGCAAATAGATTCTCCTCCTCTTCTTTTAAAGAGCAGCTTTCCCAGCCCGCTTCAGCTTCTTCCCCCAAGAAGCGTCTCATGCTCCCACACAAACCCAGTCCACTCCCTAGGAAACACGGGAATGAATATAAATGCACACGACCTACTGTATTAGCAAAACTCAGCCGCAGTGGTCAAATATGGTTTCTACGTCAAGAGGCTCGGAATGTTTCAGAAAACAAGGCAAGAGCAGAAGAGAAATTCCCCTGAGGCGCCCTGGGAGTTATTCCTATTTCTCTCTTGTGGGTGAAATTTGGCCCGTGGTTCTGCTGCGTTTTCCAGATCGGTGACTTTTGCACTTTCCTAGCGAGCCATGGGAGGGAGTTCACCGGGAGCCGAGCGAGGCCTACTTCGGGGCCTGGGAGAATCGCGCGGGGCTAAATGCGGACAGGACTCACGGAGAAAAGGGCATGCGGCCTCCCCGCCAGGGACAAGGGCTTGGCCACGCCACTTCCGGAAGTGCTGACTTCCCAGGTCCCCCATGAAAAAGAAAAAGGCAAAAGGGAGGCGTGGCTGGCCCACTTGCTACCCATTCTGAGCCCTTAGCTGGCCGACCTCCCTTGCGGGGCTCGGAAGCTTAAAAACTACAATTCCCAGGATCCTCTAGAGTCGGGGTCAGGCACGTGATCTGAGTACCACCAGGATGTCAGAGGCGGAAGACTAGGATGCAGATGTGCGGGATGTAAGCGTCGCCCCCGGGCGAGGACATCAGCCCTTCCAGTGAGAATTGTGGCGGAGGCATAGGCTTGGGGACAGCCGAGCAGAGTTTCTGGCACCCAGTGCTGAGGGGCAAAGGGGCCGAGCTGTTGCTTAGCGTTTCCGGCTCAGTTGTCCTGGCTGCACTGCGCTGACTCCGAAGCCGGGTCTTTGGCCCTCCTAGGGACCCGCTAACCACACAGTATCTTTTAATAAATCCCTGTCTGCTTAAGCAATTCAGAGTGGACACTGTTGACCTTGAGCTGCTGGGGAGACAGTTTCAATATTCCCCCAAATGAAGAAGAGATACAATGAATATCTTTTTTAAACACGGGGGTTAAAAGACGCAACATTGCGGGAAGCCTGGGGGGCTCAGTCGGTTGAGCGTCCGACTTCGGCTCAGGTCATGATCTCATGGTTCCTGGGTTTGAGCCCCGGGTCAGGCTCTGTGCTGACAAGCTCAGAGCCTGGAGCCTGCTTCGGATTCTGTGTCTCCCTCTGTCTCTGTCCCTCCCCTGTTTGTGCTCTCTCTCTCTCTCTCTCTCTCTCTCTCTCTCTCTCTCTCTCTCTGCCTCTCTCAAAAATAAACATTAAACAAATTTTAAAAATATATAAAACATTGCAAGTAGCCCAGAAAGCATCCTTGCACCCATCCCCAACCAATAACCTTCCAAAGGTAACCACTGTTATAATTCTTATCACCATAGATCGCTTTTGCCTGTCTTTTAACTTCATATAAATGGAATCTTTTTTTCCAGTTTACCTACCTCTCCATCCCCATATCGACGGACAACTGGGTTGTTTCCAGTTTGGGGCCATTCAGAATAAAGCTTCTCTGCAAACGTTCTGTGTACTCCTCCAAATGGAATTGTTGGGTTACAGGCTTAGGGTTCGCTTTAGCAGATATCGTGAAATAGGCTTCCTTCCAGAGGGGGGTTGGGCCAATTTCCATTCCCGCCAGCAACATGCAGGGCGAAAAACCGTGGCAAAGGTCTTTGTCTAATTTTAAAAATAGCCACAAGGACTAGGGAAGTCTCCGTCTACCGGGACCAGTCATAGTGCAAGGGATATTGATTATCCGAGGCTTGGGCGGGGGTGGGGCGCCTGGGTGGCTCAGTCGGTTGTGTCCAACTCTTGGTTTCAGCTCGGGTCATGATCTCGAGGTTTGTGGGGTTGAGCCCCGCATCAAGCTTCGTGCTGGTGATGCGGAGCCTGCTTGGGATTCTCTCTCTGTCTCTCTCCTCTCTCTGCCCCTCCCCTGTTCTCTCTCTCTCTCTCTCTCAAAATAAATAAATTAACTAAAAAAAAAGTTGGAGGCGGAGGTCCCAAAGAAGCCTACCTCTGGTATTCTCTTGCAGAGTCCCTGAGTCAGGCGGGCTCAGCCGGGAAAATCTCAGAGTTCCAGGACCCAGACTCAGGGGACAGATGGGGCACAGCCACGGAGAGCAGAACAGAGCCCTACAATAAAAACTCTAAGCTTTGGGGCGCCCGGGGGGTTCAGTCAGTTAAGTGTCCGACTTCGGCTCAGGTCATGATCTCGTGGTTCATGAGTTTGAGTCCCCGCATCAGGCTCCACGTTGACAGCTCAGAGCCCGGAGACTGCTTTGGATTCTGCGTCTCCTTCTTTCTGCCTCTCTCTCTTTCTCTCTCTCTCTCTCTCGAAATAAATAAACATTAAACAAAATAAAAACTATAGTCCTAAAATGTCAAGTTCAGGGATGCTACCAACTCCAGTTAGCGTTCTTGCTGCCTTCATCCTGCCTCCCCACCTGCCCCCATCCGGTCAGCCCCCTGCTAGGACGAAAAGCCCTAGGCACTCACTTAGGAGTGTAGATGATGAGGTCGTACGGACCTGGGTTTGAATCCTGACCCTGGCCAGCGTTCCCAGGTGTAGACTGTAAGGATTGGCAGTTGCTTGACCCTGAGACTGAGGGTCTCCTTGCATTTCGTGCCCCTAGTGGTTCACTTGCCTCACCCTCGTCTAGACGCTGACCTTTCCTGTTACTAATTGAATATGTTGGACAAGTTGCTTAAGTTCTTTCTCTCAGCCACAGTTTCTTCCTCTGGAAAATGGGAAACCTATCAATAGCTACCTCAGAGGCGCCAACAAGATAACGCGGCAGCGCCGCGCTGGGTGGGAACTGCTCGGTCAAGTTCGGCTGTCGTTACCATTAAATCTGGGCCGGGTTTGTTCTGCTAATGGCGTGACTGTTGGAAATTCTGGCGACCCCGAGCCAAAGTCACTGAGCAAAAACTGCCTCTTCCTCCTCCGCCAGGGCTGTTCCGCCTAGCCACGTGACTTCCCTCGCCATTCCCCGGACAATGCAGTTTGACACCGATCATAATTTTGCCCTCGGATAGCCTTGGTTATGATGGACACAGTGGGGCCCCCCTTCCCATCTCGGAATCTCAGCTCTAACGCTCTGGAGGTCAGGCGCACGGTCTGCGTGGGGCAGCTGGTCTACCAGCCTTGGGTGGGGCTCAGGGTCAAACAAATCGGCAAGATGGCCCCAAAGGTCCTGTTCCCCTGAGAGGCAAATGGAGATTTAGAGAGATATATGGATGATATCATTCAGAGCTTTGGAGCCATATTCCGGAACAGACTGGTGTTTTCTCCCCAGACACAGGAGAACACTAAGACCCCACATCCGCTTTGAAAGTGAACTCTCATCCATTTCCTTTGCAGGACGTCACCCAGGTGCGGTTGAATCGGCTCTTCATGTTCTGATCATTTTTTTAAAAATTTCTTTTAATGTTTATTTTTGAGACAGAGAGAGACATTGTATGAGCAGGGGAGGGGCAGAGAGAGAGGGAGACACAGAATCCAAAGCAGGCTCCAGGCTGTGAGCCGTCGGCACAGAGCCCGACATGAGGCTCGAACCCACGGACTGTGAGATCCTGATCTGAGCTGAAGTCGGATGCTTAACCAACTGAGCCACCCAGGCGCCCCATGTTCTGATCATTTTTGTCCCCTTTTCTAGCCCAGAGGATAGAGGAAACAATGTCTTTTACACATCTTGGAGATCTCTCTCTCTCTCTCTTTCTCTTTCTCTCTCTCTCTCTCTCCCCCATCATGTTCTAGTGGAATTAACGTGGTCTTCACAAAACGAAAAATGTGATCTAGAATTTGTTTCACTTTTTAGTATGGAGATTTTGAATCCTACGAAAATAGATAGACTTTTAGAATAACTCCCCACGCCCCCGTCGCACAGCTCCGACACTTAACCTATTCGTGACCAATCTCCTTTCACCCACTTCTCCGATCCCTACGTTATTTTAAAGCGAGTCCCAGACATCATATCATTTTATCCATAAATATTTCAGCACACATCACTAACGATAAGGACTCTCTGTTTACCGTGGCCGTGTTCCATCACCGCATCCCGAAATTAACAAAACTTCCCTAAGGCCATCCAATACACCGCGTTCGAATTTCCGCCAGCCTCGAAACTGTCATAAAAACCGTCCGGACACAGAGCGTGTTTGTTTTGAATTCAGGTTCACATAGGCTCGGGACTTTTAATTCGTCTTCACTGTTATTCCTTTCTTCTTGCACGGCCACCTCTCTGGGGACGGTTACATCATAGTTCTAAAATTCCTGCCCCAAATGTGTGCATGGCTCACTTTGCTGATACCACATAAATTCCATGAACACTCCTAATTGTAGCCCGTCAGACTGCTATGTGCTGGGGCTCAAACTGTCGACACATCATAAATTCACAGAATTCTCAGCAGGGGGTGGGGGGCTGGGACCCTTTTGATTGCAACCTCTCAGGGAACGTTGTGTTCCCGGGTTCTCTCCACTTTGCTAATTCAGCATTCCATTCTGCCAGCGCCGGGAGGGCCGGGGGACAGATTTGTTTCCAGAATGGACTCTCTCCGCCTCCAAAGTGGTTTGCTGGCTCCGTCGAGCCCCACAAAGTCGCCGACCTCCCCCAGGCACCGCTGCTCAACGGCCGCAACCATCGGCCCTTCACGCGCGTGGGTGACCGACCGCTCCGTGACGGTCAGCCGAGGCCACCAAAGTTGCCTTGAGGGCTCACGGGGCGCGGGAGGGACCGGGGCGCGCCCGGGAGAGTGGGAGGTGTCTCTGGTGCTGCGCCCGAACCTAGCTGCCGTGGCACCTGCGCTTCGTGGGAGCACATTTCAGGCAACTGGCCCCCTTCCGGACTCGGGAGTCCCCCCCCCCTCCCAGAATGGATAACTAGCCAGCCAAAGCCTGGCCTCTCAAAGTCTGGCCCGCGGCCGGGCGGCGCAGGCCTGCTTGTCGGAAATGCAGATGCTCAGGCCCCACCCCGAGCCAACGGAACCAGAATCGGCGTGTTCGCAGGGGCTCCGTGCACGCGGTAAACTTTGAGAAGCGTGGCAGCAAGGACAGGCGTCTGCGGAAAGGGCGGCGGGGCCGAGGGCTCGAGAGCAGGGATCGCCTTCCCGTGTGCCCACGCGGTCCCCAGATGCTTCCCACGAAGGCCGCCACCTCTTAAAAACTCGAAGATGGGGGCACCTGGGTGGCTCAGTCGGTTAAGCGGCCGACTTCGGCTCAGGTCATGACCTCGAGGTCTGTGAGTTTGAGGCCCGCGTCGGGCTCCGTGCTGATGGCTCAGAGCCTGGAGCCTGCTTTGGATTCTGTGTCTCCCTCTCTCTCTGCCCTCCCCCTGCTCATGCTCTGTCTCTATGTCTCTCAAAAATAAATGAACCTTAAAAAAAAAAAAAAAGCGAAGACAGAGGAGCTCTGGCGAACTGGCAACCTTCTAATCAGGACTAATGGGTCTCAAAATGGAAAATGCGGTTTTTCTCTGCCGGTGCCCAAGGGCGCAGGCCCTGGCCCCCGCTCCCGATGCCCACGGTTGCCCTCGGAGGTCTCCGTGCAGGGAGAACTCGCTTTTAAATGAGAGTCAACGGACCAGGTCGCGGAGCTGTCAGACGCCGGAATTTCTGGCGCTCGTGACTGTTGTAATTAACATCATCCGAGTTGACTACATCGGCCGAAAAGGAACCGGCCCGCCCGGAAGGGCTGCGCATTCGAGTCTGTTCAGATTCCATTGAAAAACAAATACGCGCCGCGCCCTGCCCAGAGGAACCCAGTCACCCCAAATCCGCGCGGGCTCTGCCGGGCTTTTCTCAGAGAACACATTTAGAGCTTGCGGGGAAGTCCAATTCCCGGGGAGACGGCTCTGGTAAAATCGATCTGGTAATTAGAAAAACACGCCGATAGATTGAATCTGCTCTTCATTTCTTCATCATCCTGATGAGGCTGGGTCAAAGACTGGACATTTCCAGAGAGCCGGCCGAGGCATGTCCTGCCTGCTCCGAAATCCAGCCGAATCCAGCCGCCCAGGAAACCGCAGGCTTCGAGGCCCCGAGAGAAGGGAGGGACGGGCCGGAGAAAGCAGGGCTGCGCAAGGGGATGGGGGTGGGGGCCGTGCCCGGCCTCCCCTCCTCCCCCCCTCCTCTGTCACAGGTTTCCAGATCGCAGGCGGGCCCCCAAGCAGCCGTGGGGCAGGCAGCTGCTGTGGGCCCCGCCGGCATCCGGGTCCTGCGGCTCCTCAGCCCCCCGAGTGGCCCCGAGGCTGCCTCCCTCAGACCCTGCACCCCTGGGCGGCCCGAAGCTTCATTCTCAAGCCCAGCCCGCCCCCCAGCCGGGGCCCAGGGCGCAGAGGCAGTTTGGGGATCGGTTATAGCCCGAGGCCGGATTTGCAAGGCTCTCTCCCGAGGAGCCGGGTTAATCTCCTCTCTGCATCCTTGGGGTTTGTGCTTTCCCGAGGCCCAAGGTTTTCTCCAGCACGTTCTCCTCGCCGTCACCCGCCCTGCCTCCTCCCCCTCCTTGCGCAACCGCCGGGGCTCTGCCGTCTTGGGGGGCGTGGAGGCCACGCCGGGGGCCCGATTCACAGTGAAAATCCGGGCAGACCAGAGGCGGCGGCACGGCACCACGGACGTGCCGCGCCGAGGGCGTTGACCGTGGCACGGCTCGCCGAGCTCTCCGGCGGGAAAGCGCACGGGGCCTTCCATCTCCCTCCCTGCCCCCTGGACGGGGGCCAGTCCCTGCCTCCGGGGCCGGGGTGCAGGCAGCCGACCCAGGGGCAGCGGCGGCGTCTGCCTCCGAGGGCCTCCCCAGCGTCTGCGGGGAGTGTTTTTCTAAAACGGCAGCAGCTCGGCGCTGTGTCAGGATGTATTTATTTTACAGACTCGCTGGTGTCCTTTCAAGGTGTGGAAGCCGCGGCTTTGCGTTTATTAGAATGAATTACCTTAACGCCCTTTCACATGGGTCGTCAGAAAAGGTGCCGAGTGTGTGTGTGCGTGTGTCTACCTGTGTGTGCACGCGCCTGCGTGCGTGTGCTCTTTCCCACCAAGAGAGAAGCTAGGGAACAGAGAGGTCAAGGGCACACACTTGGAGGCGGGCCAGCTGGGTTCGGACAGCAGCTTTCCCATCGCCGTGCCCTGCTCCGGTGCGCTCGGCCCGCGCCGGTCCCTTCTTGGCTACCAGGGACCCGCAAGGGGCCCGAGGGCTTTCTCCGACTGCGGGAGCAAAAGTCACTTTCTCTAGGGCAGGACCGAGGTGCCAAGGAAAGTCGAGACTCCCAGGAGTTCCCCAGGAGGTCTGGGGCACGGTCACCTCACGGCAGTCATCAGCCCATTACGGCTCTCTTCCTCCTGGTGCCCTCCGGAATTGCCACTTTTCATGGCTCGCTTGCATCCCAGTCTCGGCTCAGCGTCCGATTCGGGGGGGAAAGCTAACCCAAATCATCTCATTTTTGAGTTTAGTTACCAGTAAACTTGGGGCGACGACAGTACCCGCCTCGCAGGAATCGTAGCGAGGACGGGTGGGGACACGCGTCGTGCGGAGCCCTCAGCGCCGTGCTTGGCATGGAGGAAGCTCTCTCTGTACGTTTGAGGAATGAATATTATCGACTTCTCCTTCCCATTCTCACCCCTCCCCGCCCCCCGCCTCACGGCACTCCCCGGTGCAATTCGTGGGTCTCGTTCATTCGTTCATTTACACTTCACACACGCAACACAAAAATAGATTTTAGATGACTTTGAAAATGTCATCGTGTCCGGCCCCTTCTATTGGCTTGGCCTTTGAGGGGTCATTTGTCTAGTCCAAATAATGAGATGGGAGGTCCCGTGATGCCACACACTTTCCCTGTCGTCGCCAGCACCCGGAGCCTGTGCCTCTAGGTGTGGGTAGGTGACGGCCACCCCCGCTAACTTCCTCGCTAGAAAAACAGAGAACCCCTGTTACCGAAACCCTGAGGCGGCCAAGCCCTGCCTCTTAGTGCGTTTTTCCCAGAAGCCCCAGAAGACAGCGGGATCCGGGGCAGCACGGAAAGCCCTGAAGGGGACTGCCAGGTTCCACGGAGCCTCGCCAGCGTTCTAGAACTTCTTCACTGCCCCGTCACCAAACTCCTGACCCCTCAGGGTGATGCACGGGTCACCACCTCCACCGGGGCCCTCGCGAGCATGTCCTCGCTCGTGCTCTTGCTAACGCTCAGTCTGGAAGGTGTTCAGTTCGATACTGCTGTGTAACAAACCATCCCAAAACTTAGCGGCTGAAAACGACCACGACTGTGCAATTCTCTCAGGGATCTGAGGGTCGACCGGGCAGATCTTCAGCCGGCCGAGGTCACTCAGGCAGCTGCAGACATCGGGAGGCTCCAGCGGGGCTGGCGTGCCCCAGATGGACACGGTCGCCCTCACGTGGGTTGTCGCTGGCTGATGGTAAGGTTGTCATCGTTCTCCACGTGCTCTCTCCAGACCCCGAGTTGGGTTTTCTCACAGCACGACTACTGGGTGCCACGTGAGAGCATTCGAGGAGACAAACTCCAGCGTGGAGGTGCTCTCGAAGCCTCGGCTCGATGCTTGCTAACGTCCCTCTAACCACGGCAAGTCATGCGGATAAGAGTCAGGGTGGCCAAAGAGGACGCCAAGACGTGAGCGCCAGGAACCATGGTTCACTGGGGGGCACCAACGTGACAAGCTACCGCAGAGGGTTCCAGCCCCACGACACCCCCTTGACCCATCAGGGACACGGCGTCCACCTCCCAGGATATACAGCCGAAGCGAGCAGGTGGCTCCATCACCACCTTCCCCAGGCACCTTCACCCTGACGGGGCTGATGCGCTCAGCCCTACCCATTAGGCAAAAACAAAACACACAAACAAAACAAACACACCAACAAAAAACACCTCTGAGCTACTGAATCATTTAGGATGCTTTTGGTTGAAAGTCACAGAAACTCATTTCAAATTCTCTTGAAACAGTGAATTTATTGGTTCCCGTAACTCAAAAGTCCAGAGGTAGATAGTTTCAGGCATGGCACGATCTAGGCGTTCCAAGGACATCACGACTGCTCATTCTCTCCGTCTGTGGCCGCTTATTGGTTCTGCCCTCCTTTGTACTGACTTACGGCAGCAAAGCTTCTCTGGAGTGGCGGGAAGATGCCCCTTTGGCAACTCCGAGCCGACATCCTGCTACCCGAGAAAGTTAGGCTTTTTTCACAGTCCCCAATTTAAATGTTAACATCACCCAAAGACACCCTCACAGAAATGCCCAGAATAATGGCAGGGTTTTTTTTTTAAATGTTTATTTCTTTTTGAGGGATGAGAGAGACAGAGCATGAGCAGGGGAGGGGCAGAGAGAGACACACACACACACACAGAATCCGAAGCAGGCTCCAGGCTCTGAGCCGTCTGCACAGAGCCCAACGCGGGGCTCAAACCCACGAACCGTGAGATCAAGACCTGAGCTGAGGTTGGACACTTAACTGACTGAGCCCCCCAGGCGCCCCGCCCGGAATAATGTTTGACCACATATCTGGGCACTGCGACCCAGCCGATTTGACACCTACGATTAAATCATCACAGTTAGTTTCTCAGATGCCAAGATGCTGGTACCAGGTAAAGGAGAGGCCAGACCAAAACCATCCCCTAGAGTTACGAAATAATTGGGGGAGCTCAACAAAACCACCTGCCTGGCGTCTGAGGGATGACTGGCCGGGCCTCCCCTCGGCACCCCCTGGGTGTGCTCTCCGCCGATGCGCGGTTTCGACCATTTCGGTCTTCAGAAAGTCTTCTCACGGGGCAAGAGTCGAGACACGAAGCCCAACTCCGTAAACCTTCCTGTTTGCTAATTACCCTGACACCAAGTTCTATAAAAAGGAAGCTAAACAACTATTTTAAATAAATACCGTGCAATTATTTTCTTATAATTGTTATTAGCAGCTGCAGCAGCCAGGGATTCGAAGTGTGTTACCTGGTCATTCCCCAGAGCACCGCTTACCCAGAATTAATTCTTTCCAGGGTGACACGTGCCCCCTTTCTAATATGATGGGGAAGAACAGAATGTACCCCTATGAAATGACGAGTGCTCAGAAGTGGGGGAAATTTCCAGCTAACGACGGGAATGCAATGGCCCCAGGTCCTGTGAACTGTTGCTACAAATGCTAAGCAGGACCATAGCGCACTGGTAGCCAGTGGGCCATCCGAGGAAGCCAAGGGCACGGCACCTTTCTTTCTTTTTAATATTTATTTTTTGAGAGAGACGAAGATGGAGCATGAACCGGGGAAGGGCAGAGAGACAGGGAGACACAGAATCCGAAGCAGGCTCCAGGCTCCGAGCCGTCAGCACAGAGCTCAACGCGGGGCTCGAACTCACAGACCGTGAGATCGTGACCTGAGCCGAAGTTGGCCGCTCGACCGACTGAGCCACCCAGGCGCCCCTCTTTTTTTTTCTTTTTTTAAAGTGTATTTATTTATTTATTTTGAGGGAGAAAAAGAGAACGAGAACAGGGGAAGGGCAAAGAGAGAGGGAGAGAGAGACCATCCCAAGCAGGCTCCAGACTGTCAGCACAGAGCCTGACGCGGGGTGCTGACTCACGAACCGTGAGATCGTGACCTGAGCCAAAACCAAGAGTCAGATGCTAAACCGACTGAGCCACCCAGGCGCCCCGTGGCACCTTTCCTCAGGGGACACTGAGCCGATAGCCCCTTGGAGCAAAACAGGAGATGAGAAGTAGAAGAAAGGGGATGGGAGTCGATCAACAAGTCATCAAAAAGTGAGGTGCCCGGGACACTGTTAGCCAAAGAGAGCCAAGACGTCAGCTCCCCGGGGGGCTCGGGAACCGGAGAGACCCTTCGGAGATGTCCTCTGAGGCCGACTCTGCTGGGCCGAGGCGGCCAGGCCTTCACACTGTCGTGCCGATCAATCACCGGCTGTGAGCTGGCCCAGGCAGGGGCCCGACCTCAGGTCCCTGTCGCTGAGGCAACAGCAGTCCCAGCAGCTGAATCAACCAGTCCCTCGCTGAAGGGGACCTGGGAGGTGACCACTGTGTCCACCCTGAGCGCTGTCATTCACGCCGCTCCTCCCGGGGGAAGAGTGTGTAAGGCAAACGGAGCCTGTTGGGAACGCCTTCTATGCCACAGGTGTCTCCTCTACCACCTTAATTAACCTTCAGTAGAAGAGGTCCTAGCGGAATGCCCCGTTGGAGGCTGAACTTGTATGCGCGGCTCAAGTGCACGCAGAGAAGTACCAGGGATCCCTTTGGGAGCGTGAGTCACCCCTGAGGCATGATGTCCCACCGGGCTGCCTAGAATCAGCTTTTTGTGCTGGAGGATGAAAAAAGTGGAGAGGCGCCAGGCCGCCATGGGCTCCCCTGAAGCTGGAGTAGCAAAGGATTGTCGTGATGGAAAGGTCTGGGCCCAGTCCTAGATGATCAAGCTCAATGGTCAGAAAAAGAGGGTAAGATCAGCCCTTTGGGGTTGGAGGCCCTGAAGGAGGGGCGTCTAGACCACGAGGAGCAGTGTCTCAGGGTTGGGTTGTGGTCCAGGAGACCGGGAGGCCTGTGGCCCTGAGAAGCGGGCATCGCGGGACTCCCATCCCCCTTCGCACGGGGGAGACTCCCGCGGGCCGGCCTCCCACGAGCCGGACCCTGCCCGTCGCTGTGCGCTGGAAACAAGCTCTACGGATGCCTCGATCCTCCTGTTTCCCTGGAAGGCACAGGCCCGCCGCTCTTGTCTCACGCGCCCAACACCACCCCCACCCCCAACCCCTGCCCTCACCGTTCCATCCCATCGCTCCCCACCCCAGTAGAAGGTCTGATTTCCTGCTTTCGGAGGGAACAAAACGCTCCTGCCTGCCCCCGAAACGCTCCGCCGCGCCGCTCGGTTCGGCCCACAGATCTTTTACCAGGAAAGGAGTCTCCTATTCCACAATTCAGAGATAAAGCCTGACTGCAAATAATCCCAGGGGAAGCAACTCCTTTATCTGCATTCACGCGAAGGCATAAAGGACAGTGAAAAGAAGGGTCGGAAGGCAGGGACGCTGATGGCAGAGGGGGACAGTAGTAATAAGGCCGAAGGAGCGCTAACACAAGCGGCTTGTGTGTTAAAGACTTCATCGATTTGCCTAGGCCCGCCCCTGAGGAGTACAGACAGGTATGGGCCGCTCGGACTCGGTTGGCCTAGATTCAAGGTTCTCAACCCCGGCCACACCCCGGAATCCCCTTGGGAGCTCTGAAAATCCACCAGCGGCTGGGCCCTACCCCCTGACCAATTAAATCAGAATCTCCGTGGGTAATGCCTGAGAATGGGGATATTTTTTAACTCCCCAATTATTCTAAAGGACAACTGGGGTTAATGTATGAGTCAGCTAGTATCATGATACTCCTGCATAACAAGCAAACCTCACATTCCCAGTAGCTCCCAAGAGGAGACACATGGGGTTTTCGCGTTCACAGATCTGCAGGGCAACTGCAATTGTGCTGACTTCAGTCGGGCTCACGTGGACTCGAGTCCAGATTAAAAATTGGTTTCAGGGGCGCCTGGGTGGCTCAGTTGGTTAAGTGGCCAACTTCAGCTCAGGTCATGATCTCACATCTGTGAGTTCGAGCCCCACATCGGGCTCTGTGCTGACAGCTCTGAGCCTGGAGCCTGCTTCATTCTGTGTCTCCCTCTCTCTCTCTGCCCTTCCCCTGCTCATGCTCTGTCTCTATGTCTCCCAAAAATAAATAAACCTTAAAAAAAAAAATTGGTTTCAGCTCTGCTGGACCCGTCTCACCCTGAGACAAACGGCTGTGCGGGACAAGTTCCCCCAAGGCAACGGTCGGGACGCAAGAGGCTAAACCGAAGCCTGCAAGTGCCCGTAAGGCCTCAGCTCACATTACAGCCACGGTCATTCCATTGGCCCAAACAAGTCCCATGGCCAAGTCCGGCAGGACTGGGGTGGGGAAATATAGCTGACTCTAGCAGGAAGGACCACAAAGTTACATGGCCAAGGCTACGGTGTATCATTCCCCAACAGCGAGGGAGTGGAGAGAATTAGAAAGCATAATCTAATCTACCACAGTTGGGAAGCATTAGCCTATAGGCTGAGAGAGCTTTTTTCTCCCATGTGAGTTTGATTAAGGGATCCTACTGTGTATGGGGTTCAGCACTGCCACTTATTAGCTGCCGTCCCGTGGGCAAGTCACATAGACCCTCTCGTCCTCGTCTGCCCCTGTGTAAAATGGCCTGCTTTCTCCCAAAGAGCTAGGGGGAGAGCGCGGTTACATGAGCCTGTGGAAGAAAGATCACTGCGGCATAGAGAAACAAAACGTATCATGGGAGAAAATATTCGCAGAAAGACACGTCTGGTAAAGGGCCGTTACCCAAAATCAGCGGAGAACTCTTCAAACTCAACAGTAAGAAAACCCCCCGATTAAAACACGGGCCAAAGACCTCTCCGGATGCCTTGCCCAAGAACACATACAGCTGGCCAATAAGCCTACGGAAGGATGCTCCACGCGGGTCATCGGGGAAACGCAGATGAGGCCAATTACGGAGCTACCACTGCACGCCTGTTAGAACGGCCAACATCTGGAACACGCCGCTTGGGAAGATGGCTGGGCTGTGTCTTTCACAACTAAATAGCCACTTGGCCTACAATCCAGCCCTCGCGCGCCTCGCTGTTTACCCCCGAGGAGCCGAAAATCTCTGTCCACACAAAGCCTGCCTGTGGCGTCGAGAGCAGCTTTCTTCGTAAGCGCCAACGCTGGGAAGCCACCAAGACGTCTTTCGGCAGGTGAGTGGATAAGGTAGCCGTGCTCCTCCCAGACACGAGAATCCTAGTTAGCACGGAAAAAGAAACGAGCCCTCGAGCCATGAAAAGACACGAGGGAAACAAGTGTGGATTACCGAGCGGGAAGAGTTAGCGCATAAAGGCTACATACTGTATGATTCCGCTTATCTGACATTCTGGAAAAAGCAAATCTATGGAGACAAGAAAAAGACCCTGGCCACCACTGATCAAGGCCAGGGAGGCTGTGAAGGTACTGTGTACGACGCTATAATGATGAAGAGACGCCAGAGAACATTTGTCCGACCCCGTGGGGGGTCCGATGCTAAGCGTGAACTCTAATGTTCTTTGGGCGATCATGAACTTTGAGCTACTGGTCTCAGTGTGGGTTCATCAGTCGTAGCGAACGCACCACTCCAGCGGGCGATGTTGATAACGGAGGGGTGCGGCTGTGAGGGGGAAGAAAGTATGTGAGGAATCTCTGTATCTCCCTCTTGATTTTGCCGTGAGCATGAAAGCCTTCTAAAAGCTGAAACCTACTGGGGCGCCCGGGGGGCTCAGTCGGCGAAGTGTCAAACTGTTGATTTCGGCTCAGGTCATGATCTCACGGTCCGTGAGCGAGAGCCCCGAGTCGGGCTCCGAGCTGTGGGCTCCGAGCCTGTTTGGGATTCTCTCTCTCTCTCTCTCTCCTCTGCCCCTCCCCCTGTTCATGAGTGCTCTCTCTGTCTCCCTCTCTTTCTCTCTCTCTCTCTCTCCCCCTCCCTCTCTCTCAAAATAAATAAATAAGCATTTAAAAAATAAAACCTCTAAATAGCACCAGAAAAAGCCGAATCCAAAGCCAGACGCGTGCTGAATCCTCACGATCGCGTGTGTGACTGGGAGCTACTAACGGTGCTGAAGGTGACCCCGGGGGTGGAGGGGGCAACATGGGCCCGCTGTGGCCGGAAGGGGGCATCGTGAAGCATCTCCTCGGCGCCCCCTTCTCAGCTGCGGCGTGCATTCCCCCAGCTGCCGCGGGGTCGGCTCTAACGCCCCCCAGCCAAGTAGTCTTAATTGCGCAAGCCGGCAGAGTTGGGTTCACGCAAGGTCACGTCCCTCCCCATGGGCAGCGGGCTCCCCATAACTGGCCAATGCTGGAGTTCAAAGGCCCTGCCTCCCTGCTTCAATTTCGGGACAACTCTGCAGGGCTCCCCAGGTCCCAAAGCTCCCCGTGGGATCGGCCGAGCCTCCGGTGACACCACCTTCCCGCTCCCGTTTCCTGTCCTCCCCTCCCCACGCCGTCTGACCGCACGCCTCTAGCCACAGCCCGCTTCCTGGGGGAGCCCGGCCCGGACGGCCCCCGGGGAGGGATCGTCACCAGGTTTTCACACGACCAGGCAGCGGGCGCCTTTACCCCCACCAGAGACCTCGGAAGGCTTGAGGGCTGTCTCCCGGCCACAGAACCCAGGTCCCTGGTGTGCAGGGTGCAGCAGCGTACTGTCCAGCGGACGCTAGACTTGGTCGGAAGAAGTAGGGTCCCTCTTCAACAGAGAGACTCCAGCCGCAGCTAAAAGCAGAGCCCCCAGGAACCTCCCCCTTCCTGCTGTTTGTGCTGCGAGTGTGCGCGCACGTGTGTATTTGTGTGCTTGGAGTGAATACATGTTTAAATCAGTGTGTCAGTTATAATTAGAGCGACTCTCCCTCCTTCGTCGCGGAACGATTCCTTCATGCTTAACGCCTGGAATGTCATTTTCCACTGTGAAATCCTTATTCTTCAGGGCCTGGTGCCAAAGCCGGCTTCGTGATCCGCTTCCCCCATCCCCCAGACGGCGTCCGTGTCTCACTCGGCGGCGGACCCCGGGCACTTGACACCTAGCCTCGTGCGCGTGAGCGTCTCCGCCCTCCTGGGCGTCCCCGCCCCCATCTTGTCCTCCTCGAGGGCGGGGAGCGCGCCCCGTCCAGCTGCTCGGTGCCGGTCACGCAAGGGGTCAGCACGACAACGAATGCGTGAAGAACAAGGCTGGGAGAGAAGCCGTCAGCCGTGGCCATGCCACCAGAGAAAGCCCCCTCCCCGGGTCTCGGCAGGCTCTGCCCCATCGAGCTTTCCTGGGGCCAGAAAATTCGCAGCATTTCGCAAGAAACCAGACCCGCCTGCCCCTCCCACCCCCGGACCAGGGAGCCATCCTCCCAGGCCAAACCTCTGACTTCCCCAGCGCCCGGGAAAAGGCTGGAGCACGGCCGCCCCCACCCCACCCCAGCGTGGAGGAGGGGTGCCCCGGCCCCCCCACACCCCCTCCGCCTTCTCCTCCTCCCACCTGCGCGGCTAGCCTCAGCGCTTTCGGGGCACGGCTGCCTGGGAGCCGCGCGCGATTTCAATCCACCAACTTATCAAGGCGCAGTTTGATGTGTGCTCGGGGCAGGTGTTAACCCGGGGGAAAAGCCACGGATTTCCACCCGAAATAAATCCGGGCAGAAAGGCTCGCCTCGCGGAAGCAGCCTCCCTTCACCTACCCCGCCCCCATCCTTGGGAAGGGTCTCCATAGGTGGGGGGGGGGGTGGGGAGAGAGGCAGGGCCGGCTTCTTCCTAATCCTCTCGCTCAAAACCACAGCTGAGGCCCCTAAACGTGCCTGCCCTTTGGAAGGGCCGTTTGGACGGCAGCAGCTTGTGTTTGGGGAGCCTTATTTTTTTTTTCACGCCCTCCCCCACGACTTCCTCCAGAGAACGAAAGACCACGGACTCCTAGCCTAGGCTCGCGGGCGCGGGACTAGGGAGACCCCGCAGGCAGACGGGCGCCCGGCCGCGGAAATCGTCCTCCCGCACCAGGCTCTACCCGAGAGCCGGGCGGGGGGCTCAGGCCCCCGCCCTTCTGGGGCCTGCATTCCTCAGGGGAGAAATAATTGGCCTGTCTATAGAGCATCAGGATTCAAATAAAGCTTGAAAACGCACGCAGCCCTGCGAATTCTATAAACGTGGAATTATAAATGATGGCCCGCCACCCATACGCACGCGAGTGCGCGCAGCGCTTAAGGCTGCCTCCGCTCTTCTCCCCGACTGTCGCCCAGATCCGCCCGATTCCAATAAGCCCGCTCTCCTCTGAACTCGAGGCGGTCGGGGTGGAAAGTATCCCGTTCCGTTGGTGCGGGTCCAAACCGTCACCATTTGGCAGCCCGACACGCCGATGTCCCCACCGGCCCGTTCCACGTCAGCCAAAGGGGGCCTCCCCCGGCCAACAAATCAGAGATTTCATTAACCGGCGAAACCTCCCCGGGAAGGATGAGCGACCTCACGTGGGCCTCTCCCCCACCCCTCCCCCCTCGCCTCCCCCCCTCCCTTCTGCTGCACAAACAGGCTCCCAGCGACTAGATTGGATTCAGATCTTGTAGATGAAAAAATTCAGATGCTAGGCTAGGCGGCCTCGGTAATAACCGCTCGTAATATCTGACAGAAAGAACCCACGCTGGTCATATCCGATCCTGCCACGTGAAAGGAAGCATTAGGCCGGCCTCTCGGGGGCCGGGGCTAGGGGAGAGAGCCTCGGCACAAATCAGAAACGTTTTCCACGAAGCTGCTATTCAAGGGCTGGGAAATCAACGGGGGCTGTTTTCCTGACGTCCTGGGAGGTTCTATTATTCACAGAACGAAGCGAGGCCAGCTTAACCCGAATTCGCTGGGCGTTTGGCATCCCCGAGCTCGGAGGCCTTGGCCGGATGGGAGCCAAAACCCATGCTGGCCGTGCGGGCGCGCTGCGGGGCGCCATGGGGGGGGGCGTTCAAAACACCTAAGGGCTGGGGCAGCCTGGGCCCCGGCCGTTCGGCACGGGCGCGAGCCTCCGCCCGCCCGGGGTCGGGCACCTGGCCTTGGAGCTGCGTCCGGGTGGCCGTGGTGGAAGGCGCACGTGGGACGACTGAAGCAGGAGCGTTTTGATACTATGACAACTAGGAGGGCCGTTGGTTCGAGTCCTGCTCCAGAAGCCCCAGCCTCAGCCAGGCTTGGTGGCGCCATCACGCCTCGTCCTTTAGTGCCCAGGATGCCCCCGAGTCACCCTCCTGATCCAAAAGCTTTCAGACTTGGGGCCGTGCCCTTGTAGACCGAATTGGATCCTGGGGTCTCCCAGGACCCTCGCCCACCTAAAGCAGAAACGTACAATTTGGGGGCTCCCAGCGTGTCTCTCCGAGGCTGGGTTTTAAGTTTTGAATGCCTCTAGATACTTCCAGACTACCCGTGACGTAGCTGAGGGATGGCCCTCTCAATGCTCCCCCTCCCCTCGCCCCCGATTCTCGTCCTTCTGAGCTCCTCGTTGCCACAAGCATTGTCCCAGCGAGGAAGAAAGGCTAGATTCTAGACACATCTTGGTAGGGACAGAGATCTCTGCAACCCCCCTGCTCCGAGCCCCAGCTTCAACCAACTACGGGGGTCTTAGGGGCCACAGTCGCTTGGGTACCTTGGGTCCCTAAGGAAGTCCTTGACATTGTGTAAAGCAGCTTTGCCACTGGGGACCTTGTGACATCTCAGCAAGGTGAGCTGACCTCCCACCCGGCGGTCACTTCGGTTTCAAAGCAACAGATGTTGAACTTGTAAATAACAGGATGCAGGTAGGATATCCTGAAATCCCGTGGGCTGGGGGGGGGGGGGGGACCAAATGAGGTGAATGCAGTCTACCTCGCTTTGCCCCAACTCAGCTCCCCCGCTGGTGACATCAGGCCAGCGGGGCCTTTGGGCGCCTCAGTTTCCTCATCCAGGAAATGGGACAGACCCACACCCCGGAAACGGGATAATCCTATGTCACGGGGTCATCGGGAGGACCGAACAGTGTCGTGTGCAATGGCGAGCCCTAGAAGCTGTAAAAAGGGACCCCCCCCAAATGCGCCCCCGAAAAGCCCAAGCCCCAGTCCAGCCGAAAAATATGCTCTCCGTGCCAGGCCTGCGCGCGTGGGGAGCGCGGTGCGCCCGAGTCTCCTGGCACGGCCGGCGTGCCGTTCTTCCGAGGACAAGGCAGCCCCAGCGCTCAGGCAAGGACCCGCCGCAAGACAGCACGTCACCCCAGCATTTCTATAAAAAGATCGCTCGGGCTCCGGAGCCCGGCTGACAGGCAGGGCTGGGAGGGCGCGTGTGTGCGTGTGCGTGTGCGATGCGGTGCCCTCCTAACAGCCGGCCCGGCCGCGCTCGCCCCGAAGCCCCCGGCTCTGCCGGCAGTGGGGGATGGATGCGAGGAAGGGAGGAGAGACAGAGAGAGAGGGCGAGGGGGAGAGAGAGAGGGAGGGAGGGAGGGCTGTAGGCTGAAGAAGAGGGAGGGAGGGCTGTAGCCGAGTGAAGAGCTGTCTGCGGGGCTGATCTGTCGCTCTGTGCAGCCGACACAATGGACCTCTGGTGGGCTCAGAGAGCCCCCCCCCGCCCCGCCTCCCGACCTCCTGCCCGTGACACAGATAAGGACCTGGAGGGCCGCTCCGAGCCGCCGCGTGCGCCCCGGGCCGGCCAGCAGCGAGGCCGGCCCCGGTGCGAGCGGCAGCAGAGATGAACGCCGCCCGCGCGGGCGCTGACCGTCCCGACACAAAGGCCGCCTCTCCCCGAGTCCCTCCGAGGCCCAGATGGTCAGGGAAGCCCTTTCCCGCCTCACAAAGAGGATCGCGGCGTGTCTTTTTCTTTTAAAATGGAATAAAAAAAAAAAAAAAAAAAAGCCATTGCTCACAAAGGACCTGGATGAAAAATAAACCCTTAAAAAACCCAGCCTCTCCTCGCTCAGCAGCCCGGCATTTCTTCCGACTGTCAGACTTAGCAGATTGCTTTCTGGAAAGGACCCAATTGGCAAGACCTGCCGCTGTGCAAATGAAATTTTAAAACCCCGCTCCTTGTTGCGCTCAAAGAGCTTTTCTCTCTCCACTTGTTCTACACGGCCTCGTAGAATTATTCTCTTGTCTCCCGTTGTATCGGAAACTAATATCCCCCCGCTTTCCCGCCCCGCGTGAGGGGTCCTCGCCCACGCCAGCCCCCCCCATCTTCGCTCCTCACCTGAGCTTCGTCTCGCAGAACCACCTCCTAATTAGGAGAGAGACTCGCTCCTGAAGAGAATAAACACTTGCCGGCTGCCTGCCTCCCCCCACCTCTCCCCCCCCAGTCCCCCTCGCCCCCCTCCATGATGAGGTAAGTGTTTGGGGGGAAGAGCGAGCCGGGATAACGCCGCCGCTCTTCGCGCACCGGGTTTGACACCCGTCAGGCCCGTGACACCAGTTCTGTTTGGCTGGCATCCCCCTGGTGAAAAGTCAGCGCAAAAAATAGCCACAGGACTTGTCTGGGTTTGACGAGCTGCCTCGGCGGGTGCGGAACTTGCGGGGAGGAGGCGGCCCGAGGGGGCAGAGGAGTTCCGGGGCTCGGCCGTCCCCGGGTCAGAGTTCCGAGTCGCCCCCCCCCCCAGCCCTCCCCCGGCAGCGTAGACCCTGCACCGCGCTGGGCTCCGAACCTGAGCTCTGCCCGGCTTCTCTCGGTGCTCGAACGCTTGCCTCGTGGGGACCATCGCACTATTGGCGCCGTCCCTCACCCCTCCCTGCGGCCACTAGACCGGGCGGCCCCTCGAGCTAAAGGAGTACACGCCACCGCCTTTGGACTCTGGGTTCGACCCTCCAACCTGAGTCGGAAGGGACAGCGTCCCCCCACTCTGACGCTCCTTGCCCTTATCCCCAACCGAGACCCCAAAAGGCACAGCTGGGTTCCTCTCGCCTTCTCGTGTCCCTTGTCGCCTCATGAAAAGAGCCTCTCCCTCTGGCGGCCACCACCACGCACCCCCCCCAGCCTGGGGCCCCCGCTGAGGACGCGTGAAGCAGACCTGACTTTATAAATGTCCTTTGGGAAGATGACATCCCCCCCCACACACACACACACACTGATGGCTGCTGCCTGTATCTGACATTTGGAGAAGAAGGGACCCGCGGCAGCGATTCCGAAGGGTGCCGGTCACTTTCCAGGCCTGGCCTATCTGGGGCAAGGGCAGCGACACCTGACCACGCATTCGTCACGCACAGATCTGCCCGGCACCTGCCGTGTGCTAGGAGCTAAGCCAGAGGCCGTCAGAGAGAAACGTGGGCTGCCGGGCGACGACAGTGCCACCCTCCAGTAAGGGGGGAGGGGTCCACGGTCCCCTGATCCATTGACATAGAAGTCCTAATTTCCCGTCAGAAGATGTTAAGAAAAGAAAGGGGACAGAAGGAAGCAAGATGGGCAGTGTGTGGCCACCGACCCCCCCCCACCCTGTAGCTGATGTATCAAATGAAGAATATGCAGATTGTGACCTGTTGATGGAGGACACGCAAAGCCACCCACACGGGCAGCATCTGGGCTCCCGCTTTGGGGAAGCAAGACGCCCCGGGTCATTTTGGCTGAAGGCAGTTTCGGTGCGTTCTCACAAAGGAGGTGAAGGCACAAGACTGATCACTTACAAGCCCCGGAAACGAGGGCGGGTGGGGAGCACGGTGAGCCTGGGGAAGGGCGGTCCTCCCCCCCTCCCCCCAGGTCAGGAGCCATCAGGAGCTAGAGGCCAGGGTGGCGAGCGCCTTCTCCGCTGGCTGGGGCGGAGGTCACTAACTTTCCGCGGGCTTCGCTCCAAGTGGTTACTTTAAAAGGTGCCCCGAGAAGAGCCAAGCGGAATCTCGTGGCGCGAATCCTAAGCTCCGGTCCTTATCTCAACGTCCAGACTCTGGGTGTGAGGAGGGCTGTCATACTGTCAAACGCCGAGGCGGCGACTCATAATAGCTGTTTTCTCGTCACGGGCAGGGAGGCAGGCTTCTGTTTGAAAGGAATACATCAAATGTAAATGATGGCGCCCCGATTTCGGAAATGGGAAAACGGGAAAAGAAAGCATGTGTCACGCTGCGGACAAGCCCATTGTCCGTCGCGTGGCAGCGTCCCGGGCGCCGTCCACGGAGAACGCCGACGTGCTGAACCCGAGGGTGGGGTTCAAAGCACAGAGTATTGGAAAGAGCCCCAGGATCTTTTTGTTTTCAGTGATTCACAAGGCCTTGCTGGAGTCCCCAGGTGATGCGACATGCCCCAAGCGGGCCACCAATAGGTCCCCGAGGCGTTTTGAAGCCAAGAGGGTTCCCACGAGCAGAGTCTACGCCAGGCATTCAGGAGCTGGGGCCAGCTCCTTGAACCATCCCTAAGCCGAGGCTTCAAAAGCTCTCACCCTGACGGTTCGAAGGGCTTGTAGAAATCGACACTCACGGGGCGCCTGAGTCGCCCAGTTGATTGAGCGTGCGGCCCTTGATTTCGGCTCAGGTCTCGATTCCAGGGTCATGGGATCGAGCCCCACGTCGGGCTCCGTGCTGAGCTTGGAGCCTGCTTAAGATTCTCCTTCTTCCTCTGTCCCTCTCCCCAGCTCATGTTCTCTCTCTCTGTCTCTCTAAAATATATATATATATATGTAAATTTTAAAAAAAGAAAGAAAGGGAGACTCGTGCCCGACAGCGTTCCCCGCAAGCCCAGGGTGTTGGGAGAAGGAGAGAGGAGGCTAGGGGAATATCACTCCCAGGGCAGCACCTCCCACCCGGGGAGACTCTGCTGAGTGACAGCAGAGCGAGCCAATGGCAAAAGGCCGGGCATCTGAGTTCAGAAGCGAAGGAGCACAGCCTGGGGCCGGAACCGGAGCCGGGTCGGTCCGTTCCGGGAAAAGGCGGGCAAAAGCCGGGGAGCCTGGATGGCAGGAAGCACGGGGTGTCCCCGGGGGTCAGGTGGAAAAGGCCGGCGGCACCTTGGAGCCAGGGTGGGGAGGGGGCAGCCAGGCCACACCGGCCAGGCATTTCCGTGTCCTGGTGGGAACACAGAACCTTCCGCAAACCCGGCTGACTCCGGGGTGAGGTCCGGGGCCGAGCCGGAGTTCGAGCCCCCCTGCCCCCTACTCATTGTGGCCGGGCCAGGGCTGCCCCCTCCCGCACGCCCAAGCCTCAGGGTCCCAGCAAGCCCATCCCAGCAATGCCCTCGAAACGGCAGCTCAGACGGGTTCCAGCCGCCTCGTCGTGCAGTACTCACAGGTACAGATGCTCGGGGTAGCGGACTCGGCGGACTCTGAGACTGGTTAGCAGGGAGCCACAGCCCCGAGCTCCCCAGCCGGATGACTTCTCCCCACCAACCTGGCCCTCCCCAGCTCCCCGCTCGCCGAGCTCCGTGGAGCTCCACGCGCACCAGCGAGTGAACAGTTGACGCCCACAGCGCAGGGGCCGGTGTCCGTCCGGATTATTCCAGGACTGTGCCCTGCCCTGTGAATCACGGTCTGGCACCTGCGGCAGCTGCGCCCCACCGAGGGGCGAGCCCTTCCCCGACCACCGATGCGAGCGAGCTAGGGTCTCCTCCATCCCGGGCCTTCTAAAGGATCCCCGCGTGCCCGCCCAACGAGCCCCCAAACCCTCAGATCTACGGCCTCAGTGGTTCGATTTACTAACTGGAACCTTGGCTTTCCCTTAAGGCAACAGAAAGCAGCAGGCGGCCCGTGTGGCTTTTCGTGTGGCCCCGGATCTAACTCGCAGGCTAGACTCCAGCACACAGGCTGAGCAACGCCGACCAGCCTGGCCCCCTGCGCCCCTCCGTGCGAGAACGTGCCTGGGAAAGGTGGCTCAGCTCCCGGCCAGCCCAGCATCTGGGTCTCTTTGGGCGGGGCCAGTCCGCTGGCTAGGGTGGATCGTCTCAAAGCAGTGCCTCGTCACCTCCCCAGAGACGGCCACCTCTCTGGTTCTCACCGGCCCTTGACGCGGGATGGCCCCGCCGCAGCTCTGGTGGAGAAAGAAGCGGGCGGCGTCACGAATAACAGCGGGCAAACCTACAATTCGCACCCTCGATGTCACTGACGGAGCCCGGGTGCCCTCTCTGGAACAGCTGGCGCCGCGTCCACTTCCGGGCATTAAGCATCTCTCCAGGTGAAGGACAGATGCTCCCGCGGCTGATTCGGGGCGGCCAAGGCCAGGGGTCCCTGCCGCTTCAACTCGAGGAAATCGATCGGGTCGCCATTCAGGTACACGCGGACACCCCCGTCAAGCGGTCGTCCGTGGTTCGAGGGCCGCAGAGAAGCCGAGGAGCCCAAGGGCTTTCTTCTGACGGACTTGAGCTTTCTGGAGCACACCTGAGGGATCGTCTTCAGTTCGCTGGGTAAACAGGCTGTGATTCTTTCGATCGCTCATCTAATCCCATGGAGCACCGGCTGTGCGCCAGGCAGCAGCTCAGCTCCTGGGCACGAGGCGGGGTAGGGACCCGTGGGCAGCGGCCGAGAACGGAATCCACCCCCACTCACTGGAGCAGAAAAGGATTCGTTGCCGAGTCGTGGGCACGGCCTTAGAAGCAAGCCGTCGCCACCCACCCAGCGAGAGGGAGGTCCGGCAGGCTGCCTGTTGTCCCGTGCCTGTGAGTCGGTGCCCGAGTCCGAGACCCGCCGAGTTCTCTGATGGATGAAACCCAAAACGTCTCCAGAACGCCTAGCTGCGTGTCACACGAGCCGCCGTGGGGAACAAGGCCCGCCCGGCTCCTCCTCCTGGGCGCTGACATCCTAGCTGAGGAAATGGACGCAAACATCCAGCGGCCTCATCAGCCAACTGAGGAGGACCGGCAGAAGGGGAGGGAGAGGGCGATACGGCAGTGACCCGGACTGGGGGAGGGGGGCGGGAGGAGGGCAAGGAGGGTTTGCCCCAGGAAAGGGCAAAAGGTCGAGAAGGAGTCAGCCTGGTGAAGAGGGTGTGGGAGAACCTTCCAGACTGGGAATAACATTTCCATGAGCTCAGAGGCAAGGAGAGCGCCACGTCCAGTCCAGGTGGCCGAAGCCTGGGAGGCCGGACAGGAGGTTGGGTGAGAAGCAGGGAGGCCGTTCTCGGCGTGCGTGAGGACGCGGGCACAGCCCGTGGCGGCTCAGGCGTGCACTCAGCTGAGGAGAGCGACCTACGCGGGCGTCGCCACGAGGCAGGCAAACCCAGAAATAACAGGACCAGCTACCACTTACCTCTTGCCTCTTCCGTGCCAGGCACCACTAGACACACACGCGGGCAACACCAGGCTCTCAGTATCCCCATTTTCAGATGAGGACACTGAGGCACGGAAAGGTCACCTAGCTGACTCGTCCACAGTCACACGGCTACAGAGTAGTAGAGCCACGATTCAAACACAGACGGTCCACGGTACGGGGTGTGCGACGCCACCCTGGTGTTCCACGGGCCCTGCAACAAAGGGGGAGGCTGGGGCCACGCGACAGAGGGCGCTGAAAGTCACGGGGAGGAGGAGCTTCCCAGAGCGGGCGCCAAACGTGAAAATACAATCATCGGCACAAGGCCGAGTTCAGCAAACAGCAAATGAGTCGAGCGGAGCAACTATGCTAAAGGATTTTATTTTTAATGTTTATTCAGTTTTGAGAGAGAAAGAAAGTGTGCGTGCATGTGCAGGGGAAGGGCCGGGGGCGGGGGGGTGGGAAACGGAGGATCTGCGGAGCCCGGCGCGGGGCTCGAACCCACGAACCGGGAGATCATGACGGGAGCCGAAGCTGGATGCTCCACCGACTGAGTCACCCAGGCGTCCCTTCTAAAGGATTTTGTAACAGATGTCGTCTTCCCTGGCCTCATGGCCCCAGCCCCTCGCGGCGCTGCCTGGGGTCCCCCCGACATAAATTGCTTTTCCACTCAAATCTTCGTCAGAGCAGGGGGCAATGGAGGAAAGGGCCGATTCCGATGTCTGGGCAGGAGGAAAGCTGCTATCAGTCCAGGTGACGGGACCAGCTGGTGCCCACGTAAGCAAGAGGGGCTCGGGGACCCCGGTCACCATTCAGGGGCTCCCGTGCTGGCCTTGGTCCCCCCCCACCCTGGGAGGCTCCCCCGATGGCTCCCATACAAAGCCTCGGCCAGCCTTGAGGGCCAAGCAGCCCCAGGTGGCCAAGCAGCCCGTGTGACGGCTACATTCGGACTCCTTTCCGAGGCTGTTCGAAGCTGGGACACTCCCCTACTCTCACCGGCAAAGGTCACCTGGAAATGTCACATAACTTGGCCACCGCCAGCTTCCTGGTCCTCCTCGTATCGCTGCCGTCGCAGCTGAGCAGAGGTGGGGGCCTGCTCATATCGCCCCTCCCCTGCAGAGCCCTCCCAGGGGTCCCGGGAGCCTCCAGCGTGGAAGCTCGATTTTCCAAAGGTAGCCGCAAAGATATAGGTGTTCCACCCCTACGCCGGCTCACTGCGACTGACTCCCTTCCCACCGAACGGCGGGGTGGCCATTCCTTCCGCTTGAATCCGAGCGGGGCTGGCGACCGTTCCCGCCGATAGATTACAGAGGAGACGAGGCCCTGCGACCCCCGGGTCCGAGTCCTGAAGAAGATCCAGCTTCCACTCGCCTCCTCTCTTTCTCGGAAGCCCACCCCGGGCACCCAGCCGCCACGCTGCGGGGAAGCGTGTTCCCCGCAGGAAGCACGGGAAGAGAGTTCTCGCAGAGAGGCACGGGGGAGGAGAGCCGAGGTCCTCCAGCCTTCAGGGTCCCCCAGACCCCACGGAGCGGAGACAAGCGGTCCCCACGTGCCCCGCGTCCAAACGGCCAATCCGCTAAGCGGCGCGTGCAGGGGGCGACGTGTTATACCATCGTAGGAACTGCAACACCCAGCTTCCAAGATCCTGCCATTGGCCACCACACGGAGGAACCCAGGCGACAGGAGGCCAGACGCAGAGAGGCCAAATACTGCACGGTCTCGCTTTCCTGCGGAATGGCAGAAAGTCGAGTTCGTAGACGCAGAGAGGAGAACCGCGGTTACCAGGGGTGGGGAGACGGGAGAACGGAGGGGTGTCGGTCCAGGGTTGTGACGTTATGCTCGTATCGGATGAATGAGTCTCGAGATCCAGTGCACGGATTGGCTTGGGGATTATGGTTAAGCATATCGTACCGTGTGCCGGAAATGTGCTAGAATAGTGGATTTCAAGGGGCTCTCGTCACAAAAACATGACGGTGCAGAGATGGGTAGGTGAGTTGGCTGGGCTGCAGTAAACAGTTCACCACCTGTGTATATATCAGAACATCGCGTGGTACACTTTATTTTTTTTTATTATAATAGTTTATTTTCAAATTGGTTTACATATAACACCCAGTGTTCATCCCAACACGTGCCCTCTTTAATGCCCGTCACCCCCTCTCCCCCCTCCCTCACCTCCCTCACCCTCAGTTTCTTCTTAGTCTTTGAGAGTCTCTCATGTTTTATCTCCCTCCCTCTCTGTGTCTTTTTTTCCTTTCCCCTCTTCCCCTCCCCCTGGTTTTTGCTTAGTCTCACAAAGTCCACCTATTCGTGGAAACATATGGTATCTGTCTTTTCCTGACTGACTTATTTCACTTAACATAATACCCTCCAGTTCCATCCATGTGGCTACACATGGCCAGATTTCATTTTTTCTCATTGACACGTAGTAGTCCATTATAGATATGTGCCACAACTTCTTTATCCACTCGTCAGTTGATGGACATTTGGTCTCTTTCCATGATTTGGCTATTGTCGAAAGTGCTGCTATGAACATCGGGGTACACGTGCCCCTATGCATCAGCATTCCTGTGTCTCTTGGGTAGATTCCTAGCAGGGCTATTGCTGGGTCATAGGGTAGCTCTATTTTCATTTTTTTGAGGAACCTCCACACCGTTTTCCAGAGCGGCTGCACCAGTTTGCATTCCCACCAACAGTGTAGGAGGGTGCCTGCTTCTCCACATCCCCGCCAGCATCTAGTTTCCTGATTTGTTCATTTTAGCCACTCGAACCGGTGTAAGGTGGTATCGCAGTGTGGTTTTGATTTGTGTTTCCCTGATGATGAGTGACTTTGAGCATCGTTTCATGTGTCTGTTGGCCATCTGAATGTCCTCTTTGGAGAAGTGTCTATTCATATCTTCCGCCCATTTCTTCACTGGATTATTTGTTTTTCGGGTGTGGAGTTTGGTAAGTTCTTTATAGATTTTAGATACTAGTCCTTTATCCGATATGTCATTTGCGATTATCCTTTCCCATTCCGTCGGTTGTCTATTAGTTTTGTTGGTTGTTTCGGTACACTTTAAATATACACAAATTTGGGGGTGCCTGGGGGGCTCAGTCGGTTACACGTCCGACTTCAGCTCAGGTCATGATCTCACGGTCTGCGAGTTCGAGCCCCGCGTCGGACTCTGTGCCGACAGCTCGGAGCCTGCAGCCTGCTTCCAATTCTGTGTCTCCCTCTCTCTCTCTGTCCCTTCCCCACTCTCCTTCTCTTTCTCTCTCTCTCTCTCAAAAACAAATAAACATTTAAAAAATTAAAAAACAATAAACATAGACAATTTTTTATTTAAAATGGTAATTTAATTTAAAAATAAGCGAAATGAAACACCAAGCGTCCCAGATTCCCCGGGCGGGGTTGGGTTTTATTTGGCCTTGTTTGACGTCGCTCCGCCCCCAGCAGCACAACGGCAAGAGGGCTCCTCTGTGCCTGGCTTCCGGTCCCCGCACGCCTTTCCTGACTCGCGAGTCTGCAGGGAACGCACCTGGTGTTCCTAACAGGGACGTTCTCCCAAAGAGCTGGGGACGGCAGTTCGTCAGGTGACCACGGAACCAACGGGGGTAACATCACTCGTTCCCGGTCACTCCTGCGGCCCCGCTTTGACTCCCGTTTCGCACTGATGATAACTTCAGTGTCCTCTAGGGCGACAGCCTCCCTTCTCCCGCCCGGTTCCAAAACGCCCCATAGCCGGCTCGGCGAGCCCGGAGAAGCCTCCCGGCCCACGGAAGCGAGGCGCCGTGGCGGGGGGACCACCCGCAGCTCGGGCCCCTCTCGGGCTCGCTCGGGTCTCTTCATCTCGCCTTCGGCGCTTCCCCTCTGCACGACCCACGCACGCTGGAAACACTCTCAAAGCGGCCACGCTTAGCCCAGGGTCCAGCCCGGCCCTGCGGACAGATGGCGCTCCGACGGCGACACGGACGGTGACGCTCACGTCGAGCAGCCTCACGCGTCGCCCCTGCCCACGCGCACCCAGTTAAGCGGAAGCCCACGTAAAGCCCGGTCCCGTAGGCTTCTTCCCCCAACCGAAGGCAGCAGCGGGAAGTCCCGCTCTCACGCGCTGGTAAACATCTCTAACTCCTTTTGAAAGTGCTTTTCAGCGCTAACCACCTGTGGCACTTTGGGCTAATTTATGCCAACTCTCAGAGCCTCCTTCGCGAGTGAATTAAATGAGATGATAGCACGGGCTTGCGGAGTGCTCGCTGTGTTCCAGGAACGCCACCACACCCTTGGCGCGTAGTGGTCGTTCCTTCCGTCCAAGAGCCTGTGATTAACTCCTGCCACCGTGAGCCGCTAGTGGAAGGACTTGAAAGGAGCGATTGATTCGCCAACGGGGACAAGGAAACGCGGATTCGTTTTCTTGGGGGTACGAATTGCACGTGACATTAGACCGTCGACTTTGGTTTCGGCTCCCGGGGTGGCGGCGTGGAGGGAGCACTGACTTAGGAGTGTGACAACCTGGAGTCCCCTTCCACACGGGTTCCGCAGCAGCCGCGATATTAGAATTCTCTGTTGGCTCCCCATTATTGGAGGGCCGCGGTCCAAAGTTCCACCCCGGCTGCAAGGTCCCATGGGAACTGGCCCCAGCTATGTTCCCAGCCTCTGAGCTCCCCGCTCTCCCTCCCCTCATTTCACTGCAGCCACCTGACTTCTTTGCTGTTCCTGGCACGGGCCAAGCCTCCACCTGCCTCAGGGCCTTTGCACTTACTGTTGCCTCTACGCGGAATGCTCTCGCCCCAAGTAAGCCCTGGGCTTACTCTCACTTATTCAGACCTCTGCTCAAAGCGCTTCCTCCTTCATCTCTCCCCTTAAAATGCTTTATTTTTTTGAGTGCCCGCCCTAGTATCATGTGACATATCTGTTTATGAGTGTGTCATCCGTCTCTCCTCACTGGAACCTGAGCTCCCTAACGACACGTTCTTTTTCACCGCCTCGTCCCCAGAATCCGGAATCCTCTTCGACACATAGTAGGTACTCAATCTATAGGTATGGGTCACCAAATGGCTTTTCTAAAATCTCAACCCGCCCCTTACAGGTCTCAGAACCGCCTCCCTGTGTCCTAAGGGTAAAGTCTTCCAGACCGCATTACGGCCGGTTCTCTGCGCGTCTCCAGCCACCTCCCCCCGTCCACGCCCACCACTCACACGCACTCGCGCTGTCGCACACGTGCACACACACGCGCCGATGCATGCACGTAGACACAGAGATGCACCAATAGACACGTATAAGACGCCCGGCCATGTGCAGACAGACACAGAGACACGCACAGACGCGTATCTGCAAACGTGCACACACGGGCATGTGCGGGGACACGCACGGACACACACACGGACGCACACAGACACATCTACAGGCAGATGCAGGCTGAGTATACGCACACGCAGACACACACGGATACCCACACGCACGCGGGCAGACCCACACAGACAGACATGGGCAGACACACACGCAGACACAGGCACAACCACACAGAGATACGTAAATACGCGCGCACATACACGCACTTTCTAGCCTCCGTAGACCTGTCGCGCTCGTGCTCACCCCTGGGGTTTCACCATTTTGCAAATACCGTTCCTTCGGCCAGCTTTTCGCCCCCGGAGAGTCAGTCGCTACAACACGGCGGTCCAAAGGAGAGACTCTGAAGCCCGATTGCCTGAGGTCGGATTTCGTCTATGCCGCCGGCGAGCGGTGCGCTCTTAGACGGGTCGCCTCGCCTCTCTGCGCCTCGGTTTCCTCCGCGGTCAACGGGGGTGGCGACGATAACAGCGCCCACCTCCCGCGGGAAGGCACTTAGCACGGCCCCCGGCCCGCAGTGCAGATCAGTGACCCGGCCGTCATCTTCGGGCCGCTCCCGGGACCCGCCGCTTCTCCGCATCGGCGCGGCTGTCCGTGCGCAGCGCGAGCCCATCCGGGCCACAGGCGAGTTTATGGTCTCTCTCTCGGCAACAGGCCTGGGAGGTTTGGGAGGGCGTCCCGTGCTCGGTACCAAGTATCTGCCGGGCGCCAGCACGCCTTTGCGGGAGCCGCTGAGCGGCCCTGGAGCACTGCTTTCTCTTCTGTAAGGCGAGATCGTCGGGCCGAAAGTTTTCTAGGCCCTTCTGGGTCAAACGGTCTGTGATTCATCAATTTCATGCCTGACCCTCTAGGTGAGAAAAAGTTCTTCCCCTATGATACCAAAACCATAGCCAGCGTCTCCACGGAAGCTTTTTTCGACGCGTACAGATCTTCTCCGAAGGGAACGTGCAGAATGAGTTCCGTCCTGACCTTTCTCTGAGGAGAAGAGCGAGGCCCGGAGACAGAGGGAGGCTGGCTCGAGGCCACTCCGCGAGCTGCCGGGAGAACCGGGGCCATGATTCAGGGGTTGTGGCTTCCTGCGCTATTTTTTCGTGCAGAAATTAAATGATTTGGGGGAGATTTCTCTAGCAAAGGCAGAATAGTGAGAGCTAGCAACATTTGGGTGGAAATTTGAGAAAGAGGATGAGTCATATCTCTTTAAAGTATCACTCGGTGTTTTTGCTGTGACAGAGCGTAAAAATAACACCAGCTAACTGGCTTAGCGAAGTCTCGCCACCAGCCAGGAACCCGCGTTCAGTGCCTGAAACGCTTCCTCGTTTGAGACTCCAAATGATGCTGTGGGGAAGGTACCCGTTTCACAGATGAGGAAACTGAGGCTCTAGTCAGTGGCCGAAACGGGATCTGAACCAACGTGGTGGTGTGATTACAGCCACAGGCACCTAACTATGGGATCGTCCGGCACGGCAGCCCCATCCGTGTTACCAGCACAACCTCTCAAATTAGGTTAATGCACCTTGACAGACGGACGCATTTATCAGAAACTCGTTCACACACCCAATATGGGCTGAGCGTTTCTGTGCTGGAACTTTCCCCTGGGCTTCCTTTATCCTTTAGGGTGACCTGCCGTGTGGACAATGTGTATGTCACAGACACAGCCTCAAAGCTGTGGAAGTGGGAAGTGGCTTGGAGATACAGGTTGTATCAGTCAGCTACTGCCGGGTAACAAACTGCCCCAACATACACGACAAGCATTGGTTCTCATACTCACAAGTCTGAGGGTCACCTGGAGGGGCTGTGCTTCAGCCACATATGTGCGGGTTGGCCGGGCTGGGCTGGACTGGACCCCAAGCTGTAAGGTCAGGTCGAGACCACAGGTCTCCTCATTCTCCTGAGACCAGTTGACTCCCTGGGGCACGTCCTCTCATGGCCATGACAGAAATGCAGTAGTACAAGTGCAGACATATGACACCGCTTACGGCTTAGGCCTGGAGCTGGCATGTCATCACTGCTGTCTACATTTTAACGGCCGAAGAAAGTTACACGGCCGAGTCCAGCGCCAAGGGGACAGGAAATAGACCCACCCCTGTCTAATGGGAGGAACGGCAAGGGGCGTGGACAGAGGGAGGAGAGAGAAATCGGAGGCAGTGACGCAATCTACTGCCAAGGTCGCTCACGAGCGTAGCAGGGAGGAGCACGGACGGGCCCTGGGGTTACCCGGGCCTCAAATGTGGGGACAAGATTTCCCTCTTCATCTTGAACTCAGGCTCGAGGTTTCCAGGGGTGCGGAGAAGCTTCGGTACTGGGGAGGGGACAGGGGGCCAAGTGACCTCCTGATGTCTGCTTGCAGCCCGGGACCAGTACAGCACTTATCTCTGTTAAATCAGAGACTCATCCCCGTCCCGAAGGGCTGAAGCCCCACCCACTTCTAAGGTGCTGGCGGGGCAAGCAGGTGGGCAAAGGCGGATGGCCCGGACACCTCCGCGCACCTGAAACGCTGACCGGAGGGCCGTGCTCCCTGCCGCTTGTGCCTGAACTTCTCCCTGTCCACCTCCTCCCCTGCCCCTCCTCCTCCCCTTCCTCCCCCTCCTCCTCCCCCCCTTCTGCCTCCCCCTCCTCCATCTTGAGCCAGCAGGGGGACGACCTCACCCACATGGGACTGGGAAACAGAGTCAAGGGATCAACCGAGCCCTTCCCGTCCTGAGTGTGCTGAGTTTTCTACTTCCTCTTTCTCACAGAGGCAGGTGTAAAATCCCTCCCCCCCTCCCCGGAGTAGAGAGGAGGGTCTGAGCCTGAGAAGCGTGAGGAGGCTGGTTGTGGTCCCGGTCTTGGACGCAGACAGACCAGACCCAACCCCAAGTGACACCCCCGGGGAGCCCGGCGACCTCTCTAGGCTTTGGTCTTCCCGTCGAGAAAGTGGCCGTGATGCCTCCCGGAAATGCGGCGAGGAGGATGAAACGAGAGAACGTTTGGACCTGGAACGCCTCTGAAATCCCCAGCTCTTGTTATCAAATGTCTCTCAGGTCTCTGATGTTCAAGGTCAGAGCCCACCTTCAATCTCTGTGGGCGTCGTCTGCTGGTACGGCCATCACGTTCCAAACATCTCACGTGTGCGCCTGTGCCAGGGGCACCCCCCAGACCCCGTCATTCATCCATCCATCCAATGATTTTTTTAAGTGTATTTATTTGTTTTGAGAGAGAAAGAGGAAGCGCCAGAGAGGGGCAGAGAGGGAGAGAGAGAATCCCAGGCAGGCTGTCGGCACAGAGCCCGACTCAGGGCTCAAACCCACGAACTGTGAGATCGCGACCTGAGCCAAAATCAAGAGTCAGATGCTTAACCTCTCGAGCCACCCAGGTGCCCCCGTCCATTCAATCATTTTTACAGGTGGCCCCCTATAGGCCCAGAATCAGCCAGAAACGAAGAGAAATATGAAAAAATGTAGCACGCAACTTGTCTCTCAAGTACCTCCCAGTCTACCTGGGAATTAATGCCCTCGAGCCTCGCAAAAAAAAAATCCGAGAGACCAGAGGGGCCCAACTCCCACCCAAGGTAACAAGCCCCCTTCCCTATTCCTGACAGGTCCCGCCTCTCACTGAAACAGACCTGCACACAGGGAGCTCAGAGCCTAAGGCGGGCGGCCGGGTTTTTTCCGTTCTAATTGTGAGAAAAAAAATGTCAGACATTTTTTTTTCCCCGATTATATATCTACAGCTAAATCCGCGCTTTCTGGGGTGTTCCATGGAACACTAGCTCCATGGAGCTTAAGTGCGTCCGTACGCATTCCAGCAAAGTAAGGGCTCATCGGCCATTCCGTTCAAGAAACTCCGGGTAAGTAAAACCAACCAGTTTCTCTTCCCGAAAGATACTGCCTACGAGAGAAACAGGGCTGGACTTGGCTCACACTTGGCTCTTCTCGGAGCCGGAGCTGCTCAGTGAACTCTTTGGGGAAAAAGTAAAGTTAAAAAAAAAAAAAGAAGAAGAAGGTAATCTGGACTGTGAGAACAGAGGCAAGAGAGATCGTTCCGAGTTGGATGGTTTACTTGACTCCGGATCGCCAGCACCGCGCATCTGCCTGAGAACTTTCTGGCTACCGGAGCCCGCTGGACCCGTGACCGCAGCAGGCTGGAATTCCTAGAAATCTAGTGATCCCACCCCTCCCCAGAAGCAGCTGTCAACCAATGACTGACAGCCCCGCTCCTGGACCCTCGGTTGGCATTACCCTAAGGTGCACATTCTACAGCGGGCCCCAGGGCGCCCCGTGGGACCGAGCCCCACTTGCCCGCATGGGTGGTAACTGACTCGCCGACACGCCCTTCCATCCCGGCCCCGATGCGCCACTCCCAGAGCGGTCTCTCTCGCAATCAATCTCCTTTCAGATAAACTATACGCGCTCAAGTCCGTGTCCAGGCTCTGCTTTCGGTGGGACCCAAACCCCAACAGATGGTCCGGGAAGTGTTTTCCGCAGTCGGGGCTGAACATAAAACAGGAGGTAGTGTCTGGCGGGCCAGAAGAGGAGGAGGGAGAGGGACAAGAGGGACGAGAGGTGTGTCACAGAGGCGCCTCCTGTTCCTGCGCGGTCGTCCTCAGCTCGTCCCTTCTCAAGCCTCTCCCTCCCGCCTCCCCACCGCCCGCCTCAATTTCCCCGCTCGTGTGCCCACGGCGTGGGGACGCAGTCTGGCCGCGGTGGAAGAGGACTCCAGACGAGGAGTCATGGGAAAGGAGGAGAGGGCTCTCTCGGGTACATAAATCACTTGGCGGGAGAGAGGGCTGGCGTTCCCAAGCCCGGAAGGTAATTCCCAGGGCTGCGAATACTTGGCAGGCGAGCCCCAAGTCGGGCCGGGACGCGGCGGGACTCAACCCCAGCTTCTGGGTTGCTTCTCTCCATTTTACTGTGGGTGTAACCTTGATCCCTCTGCAGAGGTAAACAGCGGGGTCTGAATTCTTTGGGTTGGAAAAGGAAGAGGCCCCAGGGAGGCAAGCGCCGCAGTAATAAACGCGCAGGAGACACAGCTGTGCGCAGCGCGCCCGCCTGCCCTCCCCCAGCGCCAACGCGGGCATCTCCGCCCGCACAAAAGGCATCGCTCTCCCCTCCCGACGGCGTGGGCCGGAGCCACAGGAGCCACAAATCACCAAGGAAAGTGCGGAAGAACGCTCGCCATTTCTTGGAATGGAAATAATAATAAATAATAATAATCCGGCCTGCGTATTTAGCCAAGACATTTTCTCCAAGGATTGCACTCACATTTATCTGAAGTCCCCAGGGTCTGGATATTTTTTAATTAAAACTGCTATGGGGGGAGGACAGACAAATAAAAAGAACCAAGAATGACCCCCAGAAGTGAGTGCTGGGGAGGCGATCGCCGGATTGTGGTCCTCTAACGTCGGTCTTTTTATTGTCCTGGCCGTCTGTACGGTTACATCCCGGTCGGTCCCGCCGTGCCCTCTGTTTCTCGCATACAAAAACTAACTGACATTGACCATCTCCTAAGCGTCGGGCGTGCTGCACACACCTTAGTCTTAATTCTCATTACCAGCCCGGAAGCTACCATTGAAATGATTACTCTGTGCCCGCTAAGTGCTTTTGCTTTCATGAAATCCTCACAAAGTCCTCCAATGTGATTTCGTGTCCCCATGTTTCGGAGGAGGACACTGAGGCTTAGAGTCAAGCGTGAGGAAAATCTCGCGGGCGGAAACTGGAGGAAACCGGGTCTGTCTGGCGCGGGGGACAGAGTTCGGCGTCAGGCATCAGGCTTTCCCGGAAGCCATGCTGAGCCAGGGGTGCAGGCGAGTCACCGAGGAAGCACCCCCAAGAGAAACGAGGAAGGGCGGGGGGGGGGTAGAATAAGAAACTAGAGGAAGCCGCATAAGGGTGCCCATCCGAGTCCCAGCCTCAGTCCCGTCCAGGCGACTCTGGGAGACCACATACACCCCAGAGTTCGTCTCCCCTCCGGGGAAAGGAGTTGGGGTTTCTCACGACGCACTAGTCACTGGCTATGGGTTCCCCGGGGGATGAAGACGGGAAAAGGGACAGAAAACTTCTAGCAATTTTCACCTCTCCATACCTCGGGGGAGGCCACCAATGTGGGAGGGCGACCTTCTGAAAGTTACAGCTGTCGGCAGCAGCGCCTCCTGAAGCTGGGAGCGGGGCACACGGACCCGGCCGAGGGAATTTGTACAAATCTCGGGGGGGGGGGCCGCCATGAGCCGCACTCGATGACTTCATTAAGAGAGGAGCACTTTGGCACGTGACCCTCCTCTTGTCCCATATTCGTGGCTGGGCACAAAACTTGGAGAATGGGCCGCTACGTTCCAGACATAATGGCCAATGGCCTGCCCGACGCTGGACCCCACAACGCGGACCGCCCGGTCAAGGCTGAAGGGGGGGAGGCATGCACCGTCGAGCCAAGCTAGCCCACTCAGTACTGAGGAGCAACGCTTAGGGATGCTCTCCCTAAGATCGGAACTCAGCCGCGGCGGGTCCCGCCAGGTCCTCTGAACTCACAGCTTCTGCTTAACTGAGAAAACGTGGCAGCCAGGAGCTGGGGGACGGTGGTATCCGGCCAGAAAGCAGCACAGAAGGACCAGCAATGGGGGAGCACAGGGTGGGGCCCCACAACCTCCCAGCAGCAGGCCTCGGGCCCGGGAGCTGCCCTGTGTCTCTCTGAGGCGCCCAGCTCACTGGGTCCTCGGGACAAATCGTCCTTTGAATCTGGCCTGGCTGGAGTGGGTGTCCGTGTCTGGCCATCACGGTCTCTAGGACACATGGCCTTTCAAGCTCCCAGAGTAAGTGGACCTCAAAAGAACAGCCTGGGGGGCGCCTGGGGGACTCCGTCGGTTAAGCGTCTGACTTCAGCTCAGGTCATGATCTCACAGTTCATGAGTTCGAGCCCCTGCGTCAGGCTCTGTGCTGACAGCTCAGAGCCTGGAGCCTGCTTCGGATTCTGTGTCTCCCTCTCTCTCTGCCCCTCCCCTGCTCGCACTCTGTCTCTCTCTCAAAACTAAATAAACACTAAAAAAAAATTTTTAAGGGAGCACTGAACCCAAGTGCAAGAGCTTACACACTCATGCGATCATATACACTCACACGCCCACATGCGTACAGATGCATTTATACTCACACGTACAATCCGTCTCACGCCTAGCCTGTCAAATTACAAAAAAAGCCATAACAAGGCACACGTTGTGCTTTCTATATTTATACACGTTGATACGTGTCAATTCACTTCAGTCGATGGAATAAGCCTTCTATTGCAGGGCATTTAGGAGACTCCCACTGCTTTGCTATCGCAAACAAAGAAAATGGAGTGAATAAAAGTTAAGTTCCAAAGGATGCGTACGGGAAGCTACCAAGTTTGTACAATTTAAAAACAATCAAAGCAAGGACCCATGCGGTTGGTAGATACATAGGTATGTACTACAAGTCTATTCTTTTATTTCTTTTGAGAGAGAGAGAGAGCGGGGGAGGGGAGAGGAAGACAAAGAGAGAGAGGGAGAGGACCGTAAGCAGGCTCCACGCCCAACGCGGAGCCTGACTTGGGACTCGATCTCACGACCCTGGGATCCCGACCTGAGCCGGAATCAAGAGTCAGACGCTCAACTGACTGAGCCACCCGGGCGCCCCTGCAGTACAAGCCTAAAACGTTCATGCAAGAGATGACATAGTGGCCCCTGCGGGGAGGGGAGGAGGGAAGCTGGGAAGGAGGGAGAGATGGGATTTGTGCCGTATTGGGAAATTCGTGTTTTGTAAATCTATGAATAAAAGAAAGAAAGGAAGTACAGCAAAATGTTCACATCTGGCTCATCTCCGCGGTGGGACCACGGGTCCTTCCTACCGCTTCCCACAGCTCTCTGAGTTCCGATAATTCTCAGTGGTAAATAATATTGCAATGATTTTTAAAAGTTCACCCCAAACCGACCATCGACACAACCTCTGACCCAGCGGTTCCACTCTTCTACCCTCCACGTGACACGTCCAGCGCTCACCAAAAGACGGGGGCAAAGAACATTAGTCCCGGCACCATTTTACCAGCCCCACGGGGAAAACGACCCCAAACGGATAAGTGAATCACGGTATGTTCGCGCGATGGAATATGATTTGGCCACGGGAGCGACCGGATGACAACACACAGCAGCGTGACGTAGTCGTGAAGTCGTTGGCAGGCCACCGTGTTACAGCGTGAGGGCTCGGAGTCTGACCCTGTGCTTACCTTCACCGGGGTGCTGTATGTTTTCATGTTACTAATTAGTATTCTTTCGTTTCAACTTGAAGACCTCCTTTCGACATTTCTGGTAAGGCAGGTGTCATGGTGATCGACTCCCCTACCTTCCTTCATTAGGGAAAGTCTCTACTTGACCTCCATGTCTGAAGAACAGCCTGCTGGGTAAAATATTCTCGGCCGGTACCTGCCTTCTTGGAGCATTTTGAGTAAACCGCCCCAATCTCTCCTGGCCTGCCAAGTCTCTGCCGAGAAATCCACTGATAGCCTTCTGGGGGGTTCCTGGTTCGAGAGATTTTTTTTCCCTTGCTGCTTTTAAAATTGTCTCTTTGTCCTTGATTTTAGACGGCTCTATTTTAACGGGTCTTGAAGAAGTTCTTGGGGTTCAATTTGTTTGGGGACCTATGACTTCATGAACTTGGACATCTGAACCTCTCCCCAGGTTTGGAAAATTCTCAGCCATTATTTCTTTAAACAAGCTTTTTGTCCCTTTCTCTCCCTCTTCTTCTTCTGGGACTCCAACAATGTCTAAATTGTTTCCCTAGACGGTATCCCATCATTCACACGGGCGTTCGTCACTTCTGTCCATTCTTTCTTCTTTGCTCGCTTCCAACTGGATAATTTCAAACGACATATCTTTGTGTTCCTAGCGTCTTTCTTCCGCACGATCAAGCCTTCTGATCAAGCTTTACTGCATTTTTCATTTCGTTCAGCGTATTCTGTACCTCCAGGATTTCCTTTTATGATTGCTGTGCCTGTTAAACTTCTCATTTTGTTCATGTATTGTTGTCCTGATTTCCTTGAATTGTCTTTTTGCGTTTTTGTGTAGCTCCTCAGGCTTCCTTAAAACAATTAATTTTTTTTATGTTTGTTTATTTTTGAGAGGGGGGAGGGGCAGAGAGAGAAGGAGACAGAAGATCCGAAGCCGACTCCCAGCCGTCAGCACAGAGCCCGATGCGGGGCTCGAACTCCCGAGCTGGGAGATTGTGACCTGAGCCGAATCCGGACGCTTAACCCACGGAGCCCCCTGGGGGGCCCCTAAATCCATGGGTTCTAATCCGTTATCAGGTGAACTGCAGCCCTCCACGTCTTCGGGGTCTGTGGCTAGAAAATGATCGTGGGCCTTTGGCGGTATCGTGTTTCCTCAATTTGGCATGTTCCTTGACGTCTTGCCCGCTCCACGCTTCATTCCCTCTTGGGGGCGGGGTGGGGGGATTCTTAAGATGTCATGCCTTCCAATCCAATCCTACCAAGCCCGGTGGCGCGGTGGCAGACTGCCGCTTGCTTTCCCTGAGGTGGCGCTGAGTGCTCGGATGTGTGCGTTTTCTCCCAGCCCCGCAGAGTCGGGCTGGCTCTCCGGGCACGCTCACCGGCTACCTGCAGAGGCTCACGCTCGCTGCCCCCAGGGGTGCACACGGGGAGCCAGCCGCGGGGTTGGGGGGTGTGGGCGAGGCGCGTGGAGTGTGGGACACGCCCGTGAGCCTGCCGGGGGGATCTTCAGGTGAGGCGTCCCCAGTGGCTGGGGGACGGGCTCCCTGCTAGAGTCTAGGAAGCGATTGGAGAATCCAGGTCCCCGGATACCTTCTGGTCTCTGGCCGCGGTTCGCCCAGGCCCTCCCCGCCCCCGAGGCACGCATCCCGCCTCGCTGGGGAAGCCGAGCCTCGGCTCGCAGGCTCTCGCTTCTCCGGTAGAAGAAATCGCAGGCCGGGGGGGGGGGGGGGGGGGGGGGGGGGAGTCTGTTTTGGCAGGAGCTGTGCTGCCTTGGAAGGGGGAGAATTCAAATAAAGCGGAACTATTTCTCTTCCCCTCTTCGGTGCACCCAATCCCAGACTTTAGTTGCCGTTGTTCCAACAGCGTACTGAAACCTCGCCGGACTCCTGGACTGCCACGAAGACGGCCGCGTCCGTGGGCGACTGTCAAAACCCGTCCTTTGCGGGGGAAGGTGGAAGAAAACACCTCCCCTGCTAGCTTGGTGTCCTCACTCTCCACGGTCTGCTTCTCGATCCAGGTGTGGTCACCCGACTGTGTTCCGTTCGTGACAAACCGGCCAGCGCACGCTGACGCTTTGCACGCTCCTCGTCATTTCCTTACGTTTGAATACCGCGTCGACTGTGCTTCCGAAGTAAAAGTTAAGGCACATTCGACATAAGGCTCTCCGTCCGGGCTATCGCGTGAAGGCCATTGTCAGCCATTCATTTCCCAGCTGAAATTAATCTATTGATCACCGCCGTTGTAACAACTTGATATCAGACATGAAAGTATCGACCGGGAATAAGCCGCTGGGTCGCCGCGGTGATGGGGGTGGGGGGAGCGGGGGCTCCTTTAATGGTGTTTCACAGGAAGTATCTCTGCCTCTCTGCGCCGCTCCCACAGAATGTTCCTTTTTAGCCCAGACCCCATCAGAAAAGGACACATCCCGCCCCGAAAGGAAACTAAACCCTCCCTCCCTCCCCTAGACCAGTGGGCTGATCACGGTCAGGAACCAGGTGCCCAGGTTAGGGGAGGGGCTGTGCGGCGGCTAAAAGACAAAGCCAATCTCCCCAGTCCTTAGACCCCGCCCGTAAATGCCTGAGTCTAAAGGGACCTTGAACCGTGGGCCGCGGCCGGCCGGCAAGCCAGGCACACAGGGCCTCCCGAGATAGGGAGGGTGCTTACACAGCCCGTGTGCCCCCGGTGTCCCTGCCAAGCCCGGGGCAGGCATCGCTAATCAGCGAAGGCCCTCGGAGAGGGGTCGGGGCCTCGCAGCCCTCCTCAATGACTCTGGAAAGCCTGGAAGATCTAGCAAAGAGACGCCTCCGGGTTGTGTGGGCTGAGGCGGGCAGGGACCTGAGTGAGGAAGGTCATTGAACAACACACGTATACTTTGATTCCCGAAGGCAGAATATCTTTCTGTGGAACCTCACGGAAAGATAGCCCTTTGGGCCACTGTTAGATTTGCACAGCAGGCCGAGGGCAGAACTTACACTAGCAACTCAGCGTGTCCTTCTACCATAGCGGGAACAAGCCAGGAACAGGGCAAGAAGCCGGAACCTTCTCCTAACGTCGTGACTGTGTACAAGTCAAACCAGGGGGGGACCCCAGCTGACCCCTAACCGACTCCTCTAAGGTACAAGTGATGCCTTTTCCGTGCAGAAAACACGTCCCAAGGAACAGGCTACCCGGGGGCAGGGCTGCCACGTAACACAAGGGGACACGACTCACGTCGCAGTTTACGAGACTTGCTTTCTCTAAAGCTGTCCTGACATGGCGGCCTTGCCCACAAGCGACTGGGTCGAGGGCCCCTGGGGAAGGCTGCCCGCGACCCACACCCTGGGAGGCCCCGGGGCCCCGAGGAGAGCTGTCTCGGGCCACGATTGGTCTGCGCAGCAATAAATAAAACAGAGGTGTGTCTCCCATTCGGGTGTCGCTCCCCGGACCGAGGAGGCAGGCTCGGGGGAGGAGTCGGGCCCCAGGGCCCCTGCTGCAACCCCCACAGATTCCGAAGCTCTCGGCTACAGGGGGAGTCGCTGCCGAGGCTGCAGACGGCTGTCTATTATCACGTGCCTGCCCCGGGGGGACTGACAGCCACACGTAGCCCCAACAGGGCTCTCGGGCCAGCCGCTGGTATACGGCGCGGCTCAGATCCCACCACCAGAAATGGCTTTTTCCTCATGGCTGAGGTGGCAGACCAAGTCATCCTGTCCTAGGGGAGGGTGAGACGGTGACTCTGTCGCTGCTAACCCGCGTTTAACCCGTCTGTGCTCCGGACGCGTGGAGCCAGCCCGTCTCTGTCCACCGCGGCGCTGCCCGTTCCCCGAGGGGAGCGCGCGTGCCAGTTCGTCTGCCTCCACTTAGCCCTCCCCTCCCTCCCCCTGCTCCTCAGGGCCTGCCTCCCCTCCCCTCACCCCCGCCTCCCTGCCGCGACCCAGACCTGGACCGAAAATACCCTGCGAGGACTTTGCAAGTGTTCCTTCCATTGCGTTCTCTGACTTCACACCCGGCTCCTTTGGGCATTTGTCCTGAGACGGACGGGACGCAGCCCCGGCCCTGGGCCTCCCTCTGGGCCGAGCATCCCAAGAGGGGGCAGGTCGCTGGTGGGAAAGCGGGCAGAGGGACGTGTCGCCTCAGCGCCTGGCCGCCAGGGATTTTTCCGCCCTTGGGGCGGGATCCAACTTCGCAGAAGTAAGCACCCTTCCTCATGTCTCGCTCGGCCTCTCGCCAGGACGGACCCAAGGCAGAAGGGGTGACGGGTGAGGTCACGGCATGACGTATGCTGCACGCGGGGGGCCACGCCTGGAGCTGTCTCCCAGACAGAGAGCCTCCCGCAGCACAGCCTTCCACTTGAGACCTCATTCGCACCTAACTGGGAGCCATCGAAAGTTCTTGCCGAGGGGAGTACAGGAGCAGAGCGGTATCTTAGGAAGATGTGCGGGAGAAAAGCCGGGGAGTAGGGGACCAGTTAGGGGCGCCGCAGCAGCCCAGGAGAGAGGGGAGGAAGACCCACGCAGACCTCAGCAAAATTCCAGAAAGTTCCAAGAGGTAGGGATAAGCTACACGGCCGAGCAAGCAAAGAAGCCAAGGCAGCAATCATCTCTTGAGAGCCCACCTGGAGGGGCGCCCGGCGGGGCTCAGTCGGTTAAGCCTCCATCTCTCGATTTCGGCTCAGGTCACGATCTCATGGCTCACGGGCTCGAACCCCATGTCGGGCCCTGTGCTGACAGTGTGGAGCCTGCTTGGGATCCTCTCTCTCCCTCTCTCTCTCTCTGCCCCTCCCCTGCTCATGCTGTCTCTGTCTCTCTCTCTCCAAAAATAAATACATAAACTTGGAAAAAGGAAAGAAAAGAAAGCCGGCCTGGAATGGGACACAGATGCAGAGGAGTGACGCGGCCTTAGACAACCTCCGAGCCGGAAGGAACAAAGCGCCTCCGGAAGCCCCGAGGAACCGACTCCGTCGAGGGCCAGGTCCGGGCCAGCCACCGTGCAAGTGCTTTGAGACCTCCCCCCAGTCACCCGGTGAGCGGGTTTTTTCTGGGATCCTGAACTGGGCCCAGAGGCGTTCGCGGATTTGCCCCGCACCCGGGTTAGGAGCCAGCCCGCACTTTCCCCCGTGCCGAGCCGCCTCTCACAAAGAAAGGACCCGATCCTCGAGAAACGGGCAGTGGCCAAGGAGACACGACCTTGGCCTGAGATCACAGGGCAATGCTGGGAGAGACAAGCCAAAAGCACACCGCCCGGCACCGGTGGAGAACGAGAAAAAGGACCCACGTGCCCGAACATGGGGCCGAACACGAGCAGCCCCTGAAAAGAACAACAGGGCGCTGAGTCACCGGCAAACCGGAAAGCTGAGTCTAGCTGGGGACTCCGGCAGTAACGACGGGAGCCCCGTCGTTTGCGGCCAAGGGCCCTCACGAGAACTGGCCCACACTTGGACAGGGAGGAACCCCGGAAAAAGCCGGGGCCCCTAGAAGCAGAGGCTGAGCCAGAGAAGCCTGTGCACACGACTTAGAGGGGCCGGGCTCTCCCGAGGAACTTGCGGGGAAGCAGGGGACGCAGGCACCGAAAGGCCAAGGGCAAAACGGAGACGGGGGCTCAGCCGAAGACAAGGGCAAACAACCACCCCGGCTGGCCCGGGATGGAGGCTCGTGGGGGACGTGGACTTCCGGAGCGAAATCTGACGGTCCCGAGAAACCTGGACAGATTGGGCACCGGACCCCAGCCCGACCCCACGGCGGGTTCCGGGGCAGGAAAGGCGGTACGGACGAGACGCCTTAAAACGGAGTCCGGGCTTTTGCGCTCCCGGCGGAGGTCACTGGTCGTGCGTCCCCCACCCCCTGCCAGGGCTGGGTGTAACCTCCCAGAAGCCCCTCGGTAAAGCAGATCCCGCTGACCAAGACCGGTCTGAGAACGAGGCCGTGAGCCGGTGACAGCCGACACAGATCGCGACCGACGGACAGGCGCACCAGGCAGGTGACGGGGATCTCGGCAAGGCACCCACGGCATCGGCTCCGTGGAGAGCGTGGCTTCCAAAGAGCAACCTCCTCCGTGGCCTTCGCCCCCGACCTCGTTAAAAGAGAGGCGGGAGGCCCCAGGGGCCTTCCAGGGAGCGCGACGCCAGGGAGCTTTCCCCGAGGCCTCTTTGAGGCAGGTGAGCGACAGGTTCCACGTGAAACTCGCACGTCTGTTAAAGCCTCGACCACGCCGAGCGCAGTAGCGCTTCGGCCCCATTCTAGGTTGACCCGAGCGCCGAGAAAAATGCGAGAACGCTCCCTCGCGCACCAGCAGCTGCCTATCACCTGTCATTATCGCTTTTTTTCCAGACCGCGAGCGTTCCTCGGGACTCCGTGGCGGCGGATCCTGTTTGGTGAGCATTATTAGTCACAAGTGCAATTATCGTGGGATGAACAGAGAAGTGCGAAGCATAACACGGTCCCAAGGCTCATATGAGGCTGCTCCGGGGGGTCGCTCGACAAGCGTTCGTTGAGTGCCTACTACGCACCAGCTGGCGCAGCGGTGCACGCTGGGAATAGAAGATGAGAAGCACGAGGCTGCTGCCCTCGGGGAGTTCGTGGACCCGTGGTTGGCTAGAAACAGATGAATCTCGGCCAGAGTGCTGAGGAATTACAGCGGCCGGGGCATCAGCTTTACCTGGGGCAGGCCGTGAAGGGTAGGGGGTCTTGAAGACGCCCTGAAAGTCGGTCTTTGAAGATGAAGGGTTTGTCAGGTTGAAGCAGACACTGCTAGTCATCCCCCAATATCTGTTCACTTTTTCTTGATTTGGGGCCCCCCAAAAAAAAAAAGACTCCTGGAATAAAAACTACGTTTCCCAGATTCCTTTGCAGCCAGACATGGCCATGTCGTGACTAAGTCTGCAGGTTGATGGGATTCAGGTGTCCCCCTGTGACTTCCAGGAAGGGTCCTTAACCTGAAGGGCCATGCCCTTCTTCATCTCTCTCTCCTTCCTGTCGCTCGTGGGACGCAGAGGCAACGGCTGGGGCCCCTGCAGCCATCCGGAGCCATGAAGCGCACTCATGCTGACGAGGGTAGAGCAACAAGATGGAAGAGGCTTAGGTCTCTGACGACTTCTAAAATAGCCTTCAAGTCTACTAGACTACTAGAACTACGAGAACAGCCTTGGGCTGTGCAACTCCAGCTTTATTTACTGGGGAAAAAAAAAAAAAAGACTTCCATCGTGTTTCAGCCAGTGTTATTTTGGATTTCCTATCGGTCGCTGCCAAACCTCGTTCTAACAGGTGAGGAAATGAAGTAGAGCAAGTCCATTCTAAACGTACAACCCATGAATTAACTACCTCGGCTCTGGCTTTGGCTTCAGTGATGCTTCTGGTTCTCCCCACCCCTCAGTTTCCCGTTTGCCTCCCAGTAGCACCAACCAGAGCACTTTTTGGGAAGGAAGGACTTGCTGCCCCGGCTTCTGGGGGTGCTGTCAGCACAGGGCCTTTGGCCGTCAGCCGCCCGGGGGCAGGCATGTCCTCGGAGCTCACGCCTCTGCCCGAGATCGCCTCCGTCAATGACCGGCGAGGGGAGACGGAGGGCCGGCCACCTCGGCCCCAACCCAGCGCCCCTCTGTGGGGCTGTCCTCTAGCCACCGAGCACCCCCGAAGCATCAGCCGAGGCTGTCGCCGGGCACGCGGCAGCCCCGCCTCTCTCCCTGCCCGCTCCTGCTGCCTTCTCGTCCCTTCCACGGGGGCCATCGCAAGGGCGCGCCTTCGTTCTGTCGTGCTGTACTTGGAACAGCATCTCGCCGTCCGCTTCCTAGACTTTCGGGACCCGACCTGCCACAGTGTTGATTTCTGTCCCACGCCTTCAGCCTTCTCCTTTCCCCCTCCGTCTCCTGACCGCAGTTTAGGGCCGGTGACACCAACGCGCGACACCGCGTGCGACTAGCACCTACTGCAATTAGCGCCTAATATGTGCTTCCCGCGATACTGTCGCAAGCCTCCCTCGGCTGAGTTCTGAGTTCGCGTTCCCTCCGGCCTCCTCCGGGCAGCCCGCCGTGAGGCAACTTGGGCCAACTGAGCCCCGAGTGAAAAAATCAGGACACCCGGGTCCTCCACCCGCCTTTGCTTCCAGGGTCCCGTGTGACCTCAGACCAGCCACTCGACTTCTCTGTGCTTCAAATACTTGACCCACAGAGCGGAAACCGCAATTTTGATGTCACAGGACATGCGTGTCGCTCAACCAGAGGTTGCCAGAGCATGGCTCACGGGCCCGGTCGGGCCTGTCACCTGTTTTTGTAAATAAAGTTTTCTCAGAACGCAGCCCCGCCCGGCTGTTTCAATGTTAGCGATGGCTGCCATTTGTGCTACGAAGGCAGGGTTGAGTCACTGTGACCGAGACCACGTGGCCTGCTGCAGAAAACGTTTGCTACTCCCTGGTCTCAACAACTTAAGGGGTTTTCGCCTCAAGAGTTAAGACTGGAATCTGTCCATTTCTTCGATATTCACTGAGCACCTACTAGGTACGAGGCCCCGGTGTCGACACCGGGGCACCTGTAGTGAACCGGGCAGAGCCCCTGCTCTCCCAGGGCCTATGTTCTAGCGGAGGAGATAGGCAATGAACTAACTAACTAAGAAATGCCGTGGAGAAAATAAAGCAAGGCACGGAAGAGAAGGACGGGGTAGAGGTTTTAAGTCTGACGGTTGAGGAGGGCTCCTGGGTTGGGCGTGGCGTTGGAGTCGAGACCCGAAGGAAGCAAGACAGCGAGCCCTGCGGATATCTGAGCTAAAAGCACTCCAGGCAGAGGGAGCAGCCAGTCCAAAGGTCCTGAGGCAGGAACGCAGCTGGGTTGTTACAGACACATAAGAAGGCCAGTGTGGCTGGAGAAGGGGTGGGTGGGGGGAGGAAGAGGTGAGGCCCGGCCAGCTTAAGGACTCTGGGTTTTACTCCCGAGTGAGACGCGGGGTCACAGCAAAGCCTGAGCGGAGAAGAGACGTGTCTGACTTCGGTGTAAGGGCCCTTCTTCCTACCGTGTGGAAAATGGACAGCAGAGGTCACGGGAGGGGGGAACAGCAGGCGAGAGATGGCCGTGGCTCAGAGCAGGGAGGTAGAGGCAGAGAGAAGGAGCAGTGGCCGCGTTCGGGGTGTTCTGAGCAGAGGGTCTATAAGCAAGCATGCTCGTTCCAAGAACAGGGTCTGGGCTTGGGATCACCTACTCTCGTTCTTTCCGACGCTCTTCCTCACATGGGGATACAAGTGACTCTAGGGCACGCCGTTAGCGAAGGTGACGGAAGTTCCCCCCGTCACCCCCGCCCCGTTGGATCGCAGCAAAGTTCCCGTGGGGTCCAGGGCTGGCTCGGGGGCACACAGAGGGATCCTTCCATCGAAGTCAGACGTGTCCCTCCTCCCCTCAGAGCCCTGCGGTGACACCCTGGGTCAGAAGGTGGGGTCTTTGCCCCCTCCGGAAGCCGAGCTTACCGTAGCGACTCACCGGTAGCCCATAGAATGGGACAAACTGATGCTTTGTGACGGCCAAGGGCAGGTCCGAAAAGGCCGTGGGGCTTCCCCCGGGTTCTTGGAATGCCCGCCATCGACAGCGTCCCCCGATCTCTGGGCCGGCAGCCCCGTGGGTGCGCCACCTCGGCCGTCCAGCCCAGGCCAGCCTTCCCACGACCCCAGCCGGGACCGGCACCAGCTGAGTCCAGCTGCGGGGCGCAGGGAGGAGCGGCAGCGCCACGACGGCAGCCCGAGCGCCGTCGGTATTCGAACCCCACTGCCGAGGTGCCGTCGGTTCGCTAGAACCGGTCACACAACCCCCCCCCGCCCCCCGCTTCGTACCTGCAGAGGGGCGAATGTCACAAGGGCAGCGCGATGTCCACCGGACACCCAGGGCCAGGGGGCCCTTGGCGACCTGCACCGCCAGGGTCAGCAGACGTCCCGCGGGCGTCGAGTCCTTCCGTAGTCGGCTCCTCTGTGGGGGCGGCAGCCGGGGAGGGGAGGGTCCCGGGCTCCAGAGAGCGACACCTCCCCAGGGGCCGAGCCTCATCTGATGCAAAACAGAGGGGGGGGGGGAGATTTATGCCCTTACTCTCCATCTGCAAAGCAAAACAAAAATAGCTGAAACGCTGGTTTTCTGCTTTATCGGCTCTGCGAATAAGCGTATAAATTTCTATGACATTTCTGGAGGCTTGCCGAAGGGGAAAGCAGCCGTCCCCCAGGACGCGGCCGGCAGCGGCGGCAGCTTATGCTCTGCCGAGAGCAGAGGCAGGACGCGTCGCGTGTCTTCGGGCTCTGCAAAAGGTGACTTTGCGGGGCACCCCAGACTCCGGGCCGAGTTTTCGCCTTCTTCGACGTTTGTTTTTTTCCTTTTCTTGTCACTGAAAGAAAGTCTCGCCGAAGCCAAGGCAGCGGCCGCGGCTCCTAGGCGGGGGAAGCGGGATGGCGTGGGGCGCGCCCGAGGCGGCCCGTCCCGTCCCGGGGTTCTTCGGGGGGCCCCAAGCTGCCCGGCCTGTGGCTCGGGGCGAGGGCCCCCCAGTAAGGAGCTCACAGAGGAGAAAGGGGGAGGCAGTTCAGCAGAACGCAGGGGAAGACCAGAGTCACGAAGAACAGAACGGGAACCCTGCGTTTTCTTTTTCACGCCGGTGGGGACTCGGGCAGGAAGGTCCGAGAAGACATGGGCAGGCCCCGGCAGGCTGGAAGCAGTCCGGACATCAAGCCAGCATCGGCCCGACGGGGAGTCGAGGAGCACCCCCTCCTGCCGGGGGCGCGGTAGAAAAGGCACGGCTCGCGAGCAGTTTCGTGGGGATGGGGACGGCCAAGAAACAATCCAGCTCATTCTCTACTGAAATTCTACAATTACGCTGGTTCACACGGCCCGAGCCAAACAAGGGCCTCGTCCCCTTTTGGGTTGCGACCATGCCTAACTATGATGTACATTATTGCATTGTTTCCCTATCGACCATTTACACTTGAGTATAAATGAATGTATCAGAGAGGCACTTCGGTGGCCCAGATGGTTGAGCGTCTGACTCTTGATTTCAGCTCAGGGTCATGGGATGGAGCCCAGTGTCGTGCTCTGCACTGAGCGTGGAGCCTGCTCGGGATTCTCTCTCTCCCCTCTCTGCCCCTCTCCTCTGCTTGTGCTCTCTCTCTCTTTCTCTTTAAAATAAAAAAAAAAATTAATGTATAAATGAATGTGTTAGAAATTACCCAGAAAGTAAATTGTACGGGGAGGAGGGAGAAAGAACATGAGGGCACTGAGCTGGGGGTGGGGGGGGCGGGGATTGGCAAAAGGTAGGCAAAGAGATTCAAGGACGGACCAGAGAAGAAAAAGATATCCCACGGACAAACCTAGCTTTCTTTGAAGTTTCATCCAGGACCCCACCCTGCTGCCGGAAGCCAGGCAGCTGAAGAAGTGGCCGGAAATACTCAGCCAACGAGATCGTGGAAACAGAACCACTCTGTCCAGTGTGGAGAAAGGCACCGTCGTGTCTCCCCCTTCCCAGGAGCCTGCAGGAGGGAGCCGGTCCTTTAGATGCGCACCTCCCCCTCCAGCGACACCCGGAGAGAGTCTCGAGACCAAGATTTCTGCCTGCCTCCTCTCCGTCCCTTGACTTCGCACAGATTTGTAAATGGGCAGCCCCCCGGCGCACGGGCAGCGACGCGGCTGGGGCCGCCGTCACCGTCAGCAAGGGCACCTCGTGCCCAGGGCTGGGCCGGGGTGGGTGTGGACCCGAGTCAGAGGCAGAGATCGGAGAGGCGCCGCCCTGAGCCGAGGAACCCCTGGGGCCACCAGAAGCCAGAAGACGCAAGGAACAATCCTCCCCTCGAAGCTCCCGAGGGGGCGTGGCCCTGGCCCCCACCTCGATTTCAGACTGCTGCCCTCCGGAACTGAGAGACAGTTCAAGTTCTGTGGTCGTAAGCCACCCGGTTTGTGGCGCTCTGTGACAGCGGCCCCAGAAGACGCATAGGACGGGTCCCATGGCTCCTCAAACAAGTGGCACACACACTCCTGCCTACAGGCTTTCCGCACTCACTGCTCCCTCTGCCTGGAACCTTCTCCCAGACGCCACCGTGGCTCCCCGCCTCAGCTCCTTCGGGTCCCATTTCTCGGGAAGGCCTCGCGGAACGGCCCCCAGCCCCAAGCATCACCCCGCACACCCCCTCTGTGGTACCCACTTCCCTTCCCGGCTTCGTCCCTCCCACAGCATTTGCCACCTTCCGACACGCTAGAAACCCAGCTTCCTATTTTGTTTGCTGCCTGTCGTCCCTCCTCTGCTAGAAATTAAGCTCTGCAAAGGCTAGGATTTTTTTTTTTCTTTACTCTTTTCTTCGCAGCCATTTCTGCAATCCTCAGGACAGTGTCCGGCTCGTCAGAAGCATTCAAAAAATGTGCAGCAAATAAGTGAATGATCCGAGCGCATTAAGAATATTAAGGAAAACGGGCGCCTGGGCGGCTCAGGCGGTTAAGCATCAGGCCCAGGCTTCGGTCTTGCAGTTGGGGGATCGAGCCGTGCGTCAGGCTCTGGGCCGAGCAGGGAGCCTGCGTAGGATTCTCTCTCTCCCTCCCTCTTTGCCCTTCCCCCCCCCAAAAAAAAACTAAATAAATAAAGAGAATATTAAGGAAAAATAATAATGCCTATCCCATCGCTGCCTGCTGTCACCAGCGTAGCCTCTCTTGACCCTCACGACAGCTCTGGGAGAGGACATTGTTGCTTTGTTTCCCAGAGAAGGAGCCCTGAAGAGTCTAAATAACTTCCCCGAGGTCCTGAAGAGCTGGGAGGAAGATTCAAACACGCAGGCCGGCCTGACTCTACAACCCCGCCTTCTTTCCAGAACGCGTCCATGCAAAGCCCCCTGCTAGGAAGCTGCCAGGAACGCAGGAACCGGCATTGTGAGCCGAGCGGAGCTAATTAGGAATCGTGCGATACATGTTTGATGTTCAATATTAGGAGGCCGGCGTCCGGGCGCGTGCGTGCGAGCGCACACGTGTGCGTGCGAGCGCGTGTGTCAGTGCAATTAAGAAGGAGGAGGCCTGCCCCTGCGGACCGTGACAGGTGCCAAAAATCATTCTCTCTCTATCATAAAGATGTGAACTTGAGATTGATTCACTCGACGAACGTTCATTCAACAAACGCCGGCCTGCTCTCATGCCCCTGGCCTGCCCGGGAGGTCGCCTGCAGCTTGGTGGATGGTTCCAGACGCTTCGAGGGCTTCCTGTCTCCGACGGTCATCGCTCCGCCCTCAGGCTTTCTCTGGCCGCAGGAGTGACACCCGGCGGACAGCCCTGAACCGGTGGGGCGGGGAGCGGGAGCTGGTCCCCGCGACCCCGGCTACTTTGGCCCTCCGTGGAGGGCCACTCCGGGGTGTCTGTCCGTTCTAGCCTTCCCAAAGGGGCCCGCCCGCCAGCCCCGCGGCACACCCTCCGCAAGCTCTCCCCCCTCCCCTGCCTGCGCTCTCCCCAGATAAACAACTCGTACCCGCATCTTTGTCTCGGGTCGGCTCCGCGGCAGCGCAAACCGGGACAATGGCCACATGCAGCGCGCAGTGCCAGCAGCTGGGGATTCAGAGCAGAGCAAGCCGTGGCGAGGTGCCCAGAGTCGCAGAATGACGGTCCCCACGTTTGAGGAATCTGGAGAGTCAGCTCCCTCTGAAACGTGTCACCCCCTCTGGCAGCGTCTCGGCTCGATGAACCCTGGGGACGTGCCAGTGGGGTGACATATCACTAAGTCACTTTCTGCAAACACCTTCCGGGGCCGCTGACAAGCCGAGCAGGAAAGTCAAGTTCATCCAGCTGTTGCGATTCATCGCACCTCTTTTTTTTGAACCTGGAAAGGGTTTGATGGTGCCTTTATCCCGCAGGCGTCTCCCGGGCACGCAGCTGGGGACAGTGCCCCAGCCACGCAGACCTGGACTCCACACTGCAGCCACTGTCTCACCTGGTCACCAAAGCGTGGCCCACAGGGGCGCCTGGGCGGCTCAGTCGGTTGAGCGTCCGACTTCGGCTCAGGTCACGATCTCACGGTCTGTGAGTTCGAGCCCCGCATCGGGCTCCGTGCTGACGGCTCAGAGCCTGGAGCCTGCTTCCCATTCTGTGTCTCCCTCTCTCTCTGCCCCTCCCCCGCTCACGCTCTGTCTCCCTCTCTCTCTCTCGAATATAAATAAACATTAAAAAAAATCTTTTTCAAAATCGTGGCCCACAGGACTTAGATCTGCTACCGCTGAAGCACGTAGCCACCTGGCACTAAGACAAAGGCGCCTGCTTCCGCGATGACACTCGGGAGCAAAAGGCAGTTCTGGAACGCTGGGCTGGAAGACCAGGCCTCGTTAGCTTCGAATTATACCATTCCTGGTGTCCGACCAAACCAAAAAAGAAGGAGAGTACATTATGCAAGGTCTCCTCTGCCAGGCAGCTCCGGGCTGGCTGTGCCGAAAGCCACGCCTTGCCGAGGGCGGCCATTGGGCCGGGGGCCTGGCTGACCCCACATCCCCCCTCGGGAGCGCGGCTGAGCCTGGCGGGGACAGCAGGACCCCTCCAGGGCAGGACCCCTCCCCCTGGCACGCAGGGCTCCCGGCCCCACCAGCACAGAGTGCCAGAAGCTTCCCAGGCCCCTGGGTTTTGAGCGGGGCAGCTTTGGTGCCCACCTCAAGGTCGGCCCCAGCGAGGGTTTGTTCTGGGCTCCCCAGCTTAGCCTGCCCGGGGCCAAATGCAATTACTGCCGGGTGAGACCTGATCCTCCCTTTCCCCCCACACCCGTCCCCCAGGAGGAGAGGAATTCCCCCTCCTCCTGCGGTCACAGAGATGGTCCCCGGGAAGCAGGCTGCAAGGGACAGGCCCCCGAGTGTCCTCCCGGCTTGTCCCCAGCGGCCTGACGGACGCCTCTCCGCGTGACCTGGACCGTTCGACTGTTTTCTTGCAGAATCCCAACTTTCTCTCCTTGTGTTGAATTCATCAGGAGCCGGTGGCTGCTGGAACACTCCAGAAGATCAAAGGAAGAGGAAAGGGGCTCCCCAGAAGGCGCGTCAGGCCCCCTCTGGGAGGGAAACATTTTCTAATCCCGGAGAGAACCATCCGGCATTTTCGGCGGTGATTAAAGGCGGGATAGTCTGCGTCTCCCAGGATCAGGAGGAAGGAGGTGAGAAATTCTTTATTTGAAAAAAAGAAAATGTCATCCGGCCCAGAAAGGGACAAGTCACGCTCGGAAATTCAGCGCCCAGTCAGAGGAGTCCCAAAGCAGATCCGGAGATTCGGGCCTCCTCCAGGAGGGCCACGGCGGCTACCCCATTTTGAACCCCTCTCCAGGCTTTTCCAGGAGGTCAAAGCCAAAAATAACTCGTTCGTTCGCTCGTTCGGCAAGTGCTCGGCAGCTGCTGGGTGCCAGGCGCCGGCGAAACGGCGAGGAGGAAAACAGGCAGCCAGGGGTGCGGCCACGCATTTCGCAAAGACTCCTCGACACACCTCCGAGCTGTGCGGGAAAAGTAGGGGGTCTTATGAGCCCTTACGAGGGGGTTCGAGCCCCGCCTGGAGCCTTGCACTGGGCTCCAGACTGACAGAGCTGACCATGCGGAGCCTACTTGGGATTCTCTCTCTCTCCGTCTCTGCCCCTCCCCTGCTCACGCTCTCTCTCTCTCTCTCTCTCTCTCTCTCTCTCTCAAAGTAAATAAATAACCACAGCCCTCCTCCTCGAGTTCAAGGTATCGCCGCAGACCCTCGCCACCCCCCAGTCCAGCGCCCCTGGATCTGATCAAGCCTCTACCTCGACTACCCAATTTACGGAAGCTACGAGTCACAAAGGAACACGGTGAGACATTCCAAGGAGGTCATCAGGAAAAACCAGACTGAGAAACTCGACAAGACAAACATCCTGGTTTCCCTGGACGAATACATTGCCAGAGGAAAGGACCAAACGCATGACATCTCTGAAGCGACTGGAAATCACGACCCTCGCTAGATATCTGATACTATCAAGACATTGTTAGAATCCTCGGACGTGATGATGGCATTTCAATTACCTTTTTTTTTTTTTAAAGTCCCCATCTTTTAGGGGCGCCTGGGTGGCTCAGTCGGCGAAGCGTCCGACTCTTCTTCTCAACTCGGGTCTTGACCTCGGGGTCGTGAGTTCAAGCCCCGTGTTGGTGTCCATGCTGGGCATGGAGCCTGCTTTAAAAAAAAAATTTTTTTTTTTTTTTAGAGGCACCTCGGGGCAAATTTCACAGCATATGCAAAGGCCCCCAAGCAGGAAGGAATCCATATATTTCACCTCCCGAAGATGGGCCAGCGTGACCGTGACCGGGGGCGGAGGGGAGGAGCCTGTCATGGCGGCGCTGGAGGAGGAGTGAGTTAGATAGCGCAGGGCTCTGGGACCCAAAACTTGCCCTCTTGGGCCTTCCAGAGGGCTCCTTTGACCCTCTGGGTGAATACAGTCCTGAGAAGCTGGAATTACATGTAATGTAATGTTTCCAGTCTCGGAGAAGTAGAGCCAGGCTATGCAAACACACGGCTTCCCGTGGCCGCTGTAAGAACCGCTACAAACTGGAGGTTTTAAAACAACAGAAATCTCTTCTCCTGGTTCTGGAGGCTAGAAACCCAAACCGAAGGTGTCGGCAGGGCCGCGCTCCCTCCGAAAGCTCCTGGCGGCGGCCGGCGGTCCTCGGGGTCCTTCGGCGTGCGGACGTCTGACTCCCGTCTCTGCTCACCTCTTCATGGGGCTCTCTTCCTTCTGCGCGTCTCCGAACCCCCTTCTCTGTCTAAGGACACCAGTCATTCGATTTAGGGGCCCCCGGAATCAAACGGGACCTCACCTTAACCCGATGACATTTGCGGAGATCTTAACTTCCAAATAAAATCACATTTACGGGTCCCGGGAGTCAGGACTTTTCACACAGCTTCTGTCCAACCCACAGCGCACTGTCCATCAAGGGGACCCTGGCACTGGACGTAAAGGGGTCCGTTTGGATCTGCCACAGACCCCCGCGGGCCTTCCCCATTCCCAAAGTCGTGGGGTCCGGGGACCCTGGAATGTTCGGCTCGATCAGCCCTGTAGAATGTCCAAGCCGGTGTCGGCCCTTGGGGGACCCCAAGCTCCATTAAGACCCTCACGAAAGCTGGCTGTGGGTTCTCTCCCCAGAGCAACACTCACCTGCAGCTACTTGTAAATTAGCCGAGGAGCGCGGGTCAGGGTCTCATGGGTTTCGTCTTTCAGACGCAAAGCAGGGTGTTAGGCAAACAGAACAGACACCTCGGTGTCACAACCAGCCTGGGGGAGCATCGGCAGCTGCCTTTTCTGACCGGCTCAGTCACAGCCCGGCTCCTGGCCAGCTCTCGGCCAGCCCGGAAGTGGCCAGTGGGCCCCAGGAGGCAGCGAGCAGGGCGGCAACGAGTCCCAGCGGGGAAGCTGCCGAGATGCTGGTGACTCCCCTTCATCTCGGGGGGGGGGGGGCACCTGCACAGTGTCGTCAAACACACCGACTGAAACCTTGCCAAACACGGCGGAGCCCTGTAGCTTGCCCACGGCCAGCCGCCAAGGTATTCTAGAGACCATTTTCTCCGGAGAGAGTTTTGCGGAACCCGGGTGCCCGTGAGCGAGAAGCCACCAAGCCCCTCCCTCGGAACGCACAGGCATCCCAGAATGGGCTCGTGAGCCCACGGCCGGCCGCGTCCGTTCTCCCTTTTGGGCTCCCCGGGGAGTCCCCTCCCACCTTGTTGACTGCGGCCCGCAATCAAGGGCATCTCTCGGTGTCCCATCGACGCTCCCCTCCCGGCCCCCGCGGCGGCCACTAGCCTATGAGCCTTGGGAAAAGACGGCAGCTTCTTCCTTCCTGGCTAACAGAGGCTTTTCCCTCCTCCAGTGTCAGAGGGTGGGGAGGGAGAAGGAGAAAGACCTAGAGCACGTTCCGACAGGGTGGCGTTGTTATAGGGCGGCATCCCGGACCTACCCCGGGCTCAAAGCCACTTACTCTTGCATGGGAACCTGGACGGGCCCTCCAGAGGCTCCGGCCGCATCTTCCGTGCCGGGCATGTCACCTATCGTCAGGCAGACACGCCAGCCGCCCTCAGCGGGACCCGTCCCACACGGACATTGGCTCCCGTTCCCTGCCCCTCTGACGGAACCCCTTGCCTTAGTTTGGGCTCCCCCGGTAGGGTGCGGGGACAAGAATTCCAGTGCAGATCCCAGGAAACACCAGCAGGGCAGGGAGGGCGGCAAATCCAGCTCGGGCTGGGGGGGGGGGGGGGTGGGGGTGGGGGGCAGAGGACTGCGGCCGGCAGCTGGGTTCATCCTGCGGAGGGGGGGGTCGCAAAGCATACACATCGGGGGTCCCACCGCAGGGCAGGAAATGGGTTACCCACCCCTCCCACTTGGGTACCGCCCGGCCAGGACTCTGGCGCGCACTTCTAAGCCAAGAGATTGCCCTCGGGCAGAAAGCTCTAGGTTTATAAGAGATAAGCGAGGCGGAGGAACCGAGACCCCGGCTGCAGCCCTCTGAACTAGATCCCTTTTAGAGATAACCCCGGACCAGGTCCGCATTCCTACCCTGGCCGGGCGCCCGTCGCTTCTGATGTGCCGTCCAAGCTATTCTCTATGAAGAAGCAGTTCGCCGCCTCCCTCGCTCCGTCTCTCTCCCATTCTGCGCCCTCCTCCCCCTCTCCCCCAGGCAAACAGCCCTGGCCTCGGAGAGAAGAAAGGCATGTGTCAGATTCCAGTCCATGGGCCCAGATCACAGCCGGGGTCAAGTACCGTGGGGCTGTCCAAACGGAGCGCATGCGTCATTCTGTCTAGGCGCTCCGCGCCCTCCCCGCCACACACGCACCTGAAAATCTGCATTTCGGTCTCACGTTGGAATTTCTTCGCTATTGTCTTTGGCGCCCCAGGCGAAACGTGCCGTGGACCCGTCCTGACCCGGGGGCTCGGCTCTGGGGGCGGCAGAGCCTGCCTGCGCCCCCACTCCTGCCCAAGAGGGGGGAGCCCGCCCCTCCTCCTCACCTCGGACCCATGTCTGACCGGGCAGCGCCCAGGTGCCCCGCTTGACGGAATCAAACCTTTCAGGAGGCCGGCTCCCCTCCCGTCAACCCGCAGCCCATCTCTCTCTGTAAGCCTCGGTCCGGGTTCAAAGGGCCACCATCAAAGACTGCAGCCGATTGAATGGCGCCCTCCCCCAAAAGATAGGTCCAACCCAGAACCTGTGAATGTGACCTTGTTTGGAAAAAGGGGTTTTTGCAGAACGAATCAAATTAGAGATCTTGAGGCGAGACCATCCTGGGTTCCGGCGGGCCCTAAACCCAAGGACAAGCGTCCTGAGAAGAGGAGGGGAGAAGACCCAGAGAAGGGGACATGAAGGCAGAGACAGAGATTTCGGAGGGACGCACCTACGGGCCAAGGAATGCCCGGGATGGCAGTCGCCAGAGGCTAGGAAAGAGGCATGGGACGGATTGGCCCCCAGAGTCTCCAGAGGGAACACACCCCGCATTTCAGACCTCCGGCCCCCAGAACTGTGAGAGAATCCATTTCCGTCCTTGTAAACTACCAGCTTCTGTCACTTTGTTACGGCGGCCTGGGAAATTAATGGAACACCAATGGGGGGGGCGGGGGGGCTGTCTGCCTCTAGATCTTTCCAACCGCGGCAGAGACAAAGCTGTGTGTTCACCGAGCCCTGTTTAGTCACCGGGGGGGTACGCGGGAAGACCACATTTCCCAGAATGCTTTGCAGTTCGGTGGGCCCGACGACTGGGTTCTGAACAGCCAAACGTGGACGGATCGAGACCCGGTCTCTCAAACTGCCCACGCAGTCCCGTCTCTGCTCTCCCGCCCCTCCTCTGCCCGCCGGATGGCAAGGAGCCCAAGGAGGACTCCGAGGTCCTAGACGGTCAAAGAACCGGAAGGCGAACGGAGCCAGGGTTCCCGAACCCCCTCGTGGAAGACTGCAGGCCAAACACCTGTGGGGGGTTGGCCTCTGATACCGGAGGCTTATTTGTTAGAGTCAACCTTCCCTGTGGAGCACACCCTCACGCTCTCCTATTCTCGGCTCAAAAGAAGTCTTTGGGGGAACGCGGAGCGGACATTGGGGTCCTTCCACTTTGTATTTTGTGCCTCTATTCATAATTTTTAATGTTCCTGTCTCCGCTTCTTCACTAGACTATAAAGTCCCTGAGGGCAAATCACGCGCCCCAGTGGCTGTCGTATCCCGCACAGACTTAACACGGTTCCACACACATCATACATGCCCCATCACCCTTTGTTGGGCGCAAACAATAACACTCGCTGACATTTATTGAGCACGTACTATGACTCCTACGTTCTAAAGTATTTAACCCACGCAATAACACCGCGGGGCGGTTGTTGTTTTTACCTCCCACGTAAGAAATTAAGGATCAGGAAGGTTAAGTGACGTCCCCAAGGCCACACAGCCGGGAGATGACGGCTGGGGGAGAGAAACCAAGGCCGTCTGCCCCCTCACCCCCCTGCCTCCGCCTCAGCACACCCCAACCCCTTCTCCGGTTTTCAGGATCCGTAAAAATACGAGTCATCGCAACCCAAATCCTTACTGCCCGTTTTCCCTGGAGGGGGCTTCGCGCTCGCCCGAGCGGCAGGATGCCAGGCCTGCTGGCACTCCCTTCACGGCGGCTGAGCTTGGCATGCGGGCCTCCCCACCCCCGGTGCCCCCCGACCACGTGGCAGCGGCGACAGGCAGCCTTCCCAGCAGGCCTCGATCTGCCTCCCGTGCCCTCCGGCCGGCCACCCCGGGCCACCTCAGGGCTGCAGAGGCCCTCCCCCCCCACCCCCCCACCCCCGCCAAGGCGCACAGGTGTGCCGGCTCCAGCACCGCCCGCAGCCTTCCCCAGGCCAGCTCAGCATTCTGCTTTGCTGATAACATAAACCCATCAAGAGATAAAGAGAGGACAAGACTGCGTGCGTGTGCACGCGCACGCGCGCGCGCGTGTATGTGTGTGTGTGTGAAGAGATTTGCTTGGAAACACCAACCCCTCACCAAAGATGTTCCCAGCCCTCATTTGTACACACAGTCTTCAAACACCAAAGTGTTTGTTAAGTGTAAATATTTTTACTCGCTCCCCTCCTTCTCCTCCCTCTCGTCTTCATCCCGGCTCCGAGCTCCACGGATGCCAGGAGACCTCTCTGACTCCGAGCCAGCGGGGACGGTTTGGGGAAAGGGCACTTCCAGGTCCCAGCGGGCAGCCGGCAGCTGCGCCTGACAGCCGCCCGGGACTCGGCTCCCGGCCGCCGGCTCCTCTCTTGGCGCCTGTTTCCATAGGAACGGGCAGGCCCGGGATTGGATGCCGTGGGAGCGTTACCCACGCCGGCTGCTTTGCAAGTGGTCCCTCCGTGTACCTCCCCTCGCCCGCCCGACCCAGGCCGGGGCCTGCCCTGGGAGGGACCAGGGGCCCGGAGCAGCGCCCGCGTTCAGGGGATCTGGGGGGACTGCGCGCGCGACACCCTGAATTCCGAGGCCCCGAGGGTCCGAGACGACACCTTGCTTGGAGCCTCGGTTAACCCCCCCCAATCCCTTGCCGTCCTCCGCTGGGCCCTCAACGGCGTGGCCAGTCGAGCTTTCCCACAGGGCCCCGCCAGCCTGGCAGAGGACACGGGGCCAATTCAGAGAGCCCGTCGGGGCAGCGCTCAGAGGAGGCACCAAGCCACGCAGGGCAGACACTCATTCCCATCCAGAAAAAACCCTCTTATTAAGCACCTCTCTGCTCCACGGTTTCCTGCGCCCTGCAGGTCAAACTGTACTCTGCCTCTCCGTTTCCCCGCCAACCCTGTGCCGTGCATCGCTCCTGATTAAACAGAAGCCGGCGAACAGAGGGCCTTTCTGAGTCTCCCAAGCCAGGGACGTGATGGCTCCACCGGAGATAACTGAAGAGTCTTCAGAGTCCTCGAGCCCATCGGCAAAAACTCTGCCATCGCGTCCCTGGCTGCCTTGCTTCCAAGGCCGTTTCCCTGCGGCCTGTGCCCCTCCTCTGAGGAGTCACGTCAATTATCACGTCACGCTGGGGCCTTCTGGGGCGAGGGCCGATTCCAAGCTCCTCGGGACTAAAGGGTGAAATGCCAGCCCGTCGGCAAGAACTAAACAGCTCTTAAAGCAAGAGGACACTCAGGACTATTGATCAAGATGCACCGTGCACATCTATAATTAGACCCAGAAAACTGCTTGCACATCAGAAAGAGCGAGAAAGACACGACCGTGGCTCCGCTAAAGGCAGATATGCATCAGGACTGCACAAAACAAACAAAAAACGTCACCGCTGCAAATGCCCCGTGCCGTCCGCCCCTCCCGCGACCAGATCCCCCGTGTGAGTCACGCACCCCAGCCAGATGTTAGGAAGACCCTGAACCCAAGGCAGCAACGACTGACTCCGGCGGGGGCGACGGCAGCTGGCCACCCCACCTCCCATCTCCGCGGTGGCCGGGACCTCCCAGAGCAGGGCGGCCCGGCACCTGGCGTCCCGGAAGCCCGGGACGCAAAGTTGCTGCTGAGAAGTTTCCTTTGCGTTTTGCGTTATGAGAAGTGGCAGGGAAAAGGCTCGCTTTCTGGGCATTTTCGCCGCGTTCGTTTGTTCTTTTGGATAATGAATCTAATTTGGGAACTGCCGCTAAAATTCGGAGGGCGGGGGAGGCCATTAGGAAGAAATACTGTTTGTTGGGGCCTTGGAATGCTCCTGGCAAATTGCCCTTCCTAAGTGCTGTTTTTTGAAAACTCATTCCTGCGGTAGGAAAATAGAGCAGATTTCAAACACTTAAGAGATCATTTTCAGAATGGTCTAGAAGCACGCTGGTGTGCCGGCACATTTGCCTTTCATTGTTTTTTAATCACTATTTTGTCAAGTTTAATTGCTGTCATGCTAACAACTCAAACGGGAGCGAAGCAAAATAGGGGATATCTATCATTGGTGAGAGCGTTTTGATGGAATCTATATCCGTTCGCGTCTTCCCCACCGAATCAGGAGGAAGGAAAATAGACAAGGTTTTCTCCGGTGCCGTCGCCGCTAGAAGGATCTGTCTCCTCGGCCCGGGCGGGGAAATCCCCGGAGAAGCGGGCGGACCGGGCACGGCCCTCCCACACACGGGCTCAGCCCCTCGCGAACTCCAGCTGGGGTTTCCTCGCCTGGATCTTCCTTCCAGGGGGTATTATGCATTCTCACCGGTTCTGCCGGCCGCCGAGAGCCTTGAGGGCAGACAGGGATGTCGCCTGAAGCGCGCACGTGGACTCCGGTCTGCTTCCAATTCTCCTTGGGGTCTCGTGCCGGACCGGCAGAGGCAGTACCCAGACAGCCTTCGGGAAACGACTCTGCCCAGCCGCCCCGGAGCCCGGCCGGCAGGACGGCCTCCGGCCGTTCGCCTCCAGGAGGGGGTCAGCCACATCTTTTGAGCTGAGGTCACGTCCCTCTCGTCCCTCTCGGAGCGGCCCCGGCCGAGAGCTGAGCAAGGCCGTGGCACTCCGGACTGACCGTTCGCCCCCCGATGCCAACGGGCACCCTGTGCCAACAGGCGGCCAGACACTTTCCAGAGCTGCATTGCCTCCTGCCGGCTCCCCCCGCCCCGGCCCCATCTTTCATGGGTGCCCCAATTCCAAGCCGCCAGATGGCAAGGCCTGAGCTGACCATTCGGGAAACTCGGCCGTAAAGCAGCTTCCGGGAAGGGGTAGCCATACAAAACCGGGCATCCGGCGGCTGGGTGAAGAAACACCAAGGACCCGTGTGCTCACGGGCTCAGCTCTTTCGGAATGAGGGCCTGTGTCCCAACAGGCCTTGGGCTTGCTATCATTCGAAGGCTGACCGAGCCCTTGGCTCCCGGAGCGCACCGTCCGGCAGCTCCTCGAAGGCCAGGACACGCCTGTCTCGCTCACCGCCCTGCGGGCAGGCTCTAGAACCGCGCGGGGCGCGTGCTTATGGCTCCAGGCGGTATATGGAGTGATGGAGTCACGTGCACCATTTCGTCACTATCACCCCGCTGCGCCTCCACTGCCTCGGGGATAGAGCCGGAGCCCATTCACATGACAGACAAGAATATTCGAGGTCTGGCCTCCAGGTGCCCTCCCCCCCACCCATAACTCAGAGAATTAGCAAAGCCCCCGCCCACTCGGCCTCGCTTAGCAGTGACTGCCCCCCCCCCCGTCCCCACTTTTCAGGCAGGCCAGTGCCTACTTCTGCTCATAAGGCTTCCCCAAGCCTTTGCCTTCTGTCCTCTGTCCCTGCATCCAACCCCTGGACTCTAGGACACACCCCCCCCTAGGGCCATGCCAGTGGGGGACATTTAAATCCCAAGACCCCAGACCAGAAAAAAAAAAAAACAACAGTGGGAGCCCCTGGTTGCTTTAGTTAAGCATCCAACCTTGGCTCGGGTCATGATCTCGAAGGCTTGTGAGTTCAAGCCCCGCATCAGGGTCTGTGCTGACACGTCAGAGCCTGGAGTCGGCCTCAGATTCTGTGTCTTCCTCTGTCTCCGCCCCTCCCCTGCTTGCTCTCGCTCTCTCTCTCACTCTCTCTCTCAAAGGCAAAAAAACATTAAAAAAATTTAAAGAATTAAAAAAAAAAAAAAGAAAATAGTAAACAGAATTCTTTCCTAGACCAACTTCCAGGAAGGTCTTGGCCGGGAACCCTCATTAGCAACGTCTGTCACGCCGGGCAGAAACAACACCTCACACTCTGACATACCGTCAGCCATATTCCGGACACCCGTTCTGAAAACTTTTATGTGTTAACTAGCTGGGGCCCTATACCACTTCCAGGAGGTAGGTGTTATTCTTACCCTCATTTTACAGGCGGGGAGGCTGAAGCACAGAGGAGTTGAGTAACTTACCCAAAGTCACACAGCTCCTGATGGCGGAGCCGGGATTTGCGCCCAGGCATTCTGACCCCAAATGTTATGCTTCGACCGGGTACCTTGTCTCCCTGCCTGTGTGGCCTGTGCCTGTACTGAGGCCTGGTTCACGGAAGGGTTTCTGCCCAGGAAACCGGGGCCACCCAGCTGGCGCCTTCTGCCCTTACCAACGGGAGCAACAGACAGCCTCCCCCTGCTCACCCTTCCTCCCTCGTCTCACTCCCGGCTCCCTTCACGGCGTCCCCACCCGCAGTTGCCTTTGCTCAGTCTCTCCCGTCCCTCTCCCAGCCACCCCCGGCCCCTGCCGCCGCGTTTGGGAGCCCTCTCCCGACTCTGGAGTCCCATCCCAAGGCCGCACTAAGCGGCAACGCCGGGCAGGGTGCATGCACCAAGTTGCGGGTGGGGCTCCCGCGAGGGGTCTGCCCTTGTCCTTTGAATAACCCCCTGCGAGAGGGAGTGCGATATTAAATAGCAGGTGAAAATCACCAGGACGGGTCGGGGGAGAGAGAGACTCTGCAGAAGACAGGGGGCAAAAACCTGGATTCCACTTTTTGAAGCATTTTCATTACGCATTGTGCCTCACGAACGCTGTAGCCGGCTCTGCCCCTGACCCTGGAGGAAGCCCCGAGACAGAGGGGTCCAGAGAGGCAGGCGGAACTCGGGTGTCCAAACGGGGTGTGGGTGGGGCGTCCACGGGGCCTGCTGCAGAGGCCTGCCCCTTCTTTTTTTTTTTTTTTTAACTTCCCTGATTTATTTTGGGCGAGACAGAGACGGCACGAGCAGGGGAGGGGCAGAGAGAGAGATGGAGAGAGAGAATCCCAAGCAGGCTCCACGCTGTCAACACGGAGCCGGATTCGGGGGCTCGAACCCACGGACGTGAGATCGTGACCTGAGCCGAGACCAAGACTCGGACGCTTCACCGACTGAGTCACCCGGGCGCCCCGGCCTCCCCCTTCTTGAAGCGGCTGCCGTAAACACCTTTCATGCGGGCTTCTCGAGGTTTTAGGGGCGCTGGTCGCCACCGCCCGGATTCTGAGTTCCTCCAGCATGTCTGAGCGGGACTCGCAATTCCCCCGAGGCCTGGGGTGGGGCCTGAGAGTCTGTGTTTCCAGCGGGCCCCCTCAGGAAGCTGACACGGCTTTCACAGAAGGGTCAGGGAGGGCAAACGCTAGATGTGTCTGTATTCCTCTGCCACGGTTTGCTTCTTATAAACCCCAGCCTTGAGTCCCGCACCCTCTCCACGGCAGCGGGGAGAACGCTGTCACTTACGCCTCCGTTTGGGGGAGCTTTGGAAGCAGGCCACGTCATAGGGCGCTGGCCCGTCTGCGACTGGGCTGTCCTTGGGCAAGCGCCCCTCCACCCTCCTCGGTCCAGCCGGCACACGCGAGGGTGGCCGCCTCCCGTGGCACTGGCCCGGAGACATCTCAGAAGGAATTCCTCTGGAAACTGCCACGGATGTGGCGGGAATTCTGAGCCTTGGTCTTGCTGGTAGTATAAACAATTTATGTCGAAAGGATTGGAAAACTGAAACATGCTGTTCAAATATTGAGACACAGACGTTTCGATGACTCAGAAGGCGTTGGGAGGTGGGGCTGTAAAGTAAACGGATTCAACGTGTACTCGGGGCTCAAACCCACCCACTGACTTAGGAAGGGATTTGCTCAGACTCTCCAGGGTTGCCTAAGACGTTAGCAGGCTGAGCAACTCAAAGGGCACTTTTGGTCCTAACCTGGCTCTACTGCAAAGATACTTCAGACATACCTAACGTGGGCTCGTTCAGGTGCAAGAATTCTACTTTACTAGGTATATTAGTCAGCTGTTCTATCACAATGCCATGTAACAAATCCTCCCCCAACTCAGTAGTGTACCAAACAAACCTTTATTTCTCTTGCTTCTAAGTCTGCAGGTCATCTGGGGAAGTTCTGCTGCAGGCTCCTGAGTGGGTTCGGGAATGCTCTACATACACTCTCGTTCTCCTTGGACCAGTGGCTCCTTGGGACAGACATGTAGAGAGCAGAAGCACGAAGGATCTAAGCAGAAACTCAAGACCGGCACCCTGTCCCTTCTGCCTGCATAGCGTTGAGCAAAGTAGGCCACACGGCTAAGCCTGGCGTGGGCTTGCCAAGAAGTAGGGAAGTACATGTCACCTAATCTCGTAAAGGGCACTGAAAGGTCACATGACAGCCTCCTGCTTTGAAGAGCGGTTGCCTCAACTCTTCTGCCCCTTCTGATGGTAACTTGCACAGTGAGTATCATATGTGAGTGCATACTTTTCATTAATGTCTTCCACCTTTGCTATTTTTTCATTAAATTTAGAATCAACTAAGCATCGAGTGTTCTTATGTATGTTTTGTTCTTGGAACGCAGTGTTACATGTACACCACATATCGCTTATGAAGCCTATGAATTAAAACGCCCCACTGGACAGTAATTAACGAGGAGAAAATTTCCTCATTAGGTTGTGTTGTAATAGCTAATGACAACTATTGAGATGATGTTATCCATTTTAATAGGATTTTTGTATTGTTTTAGCCTAAGGTGGTTTTCGTTTTGGGGCTCAGGAATGCACCCAACCTTTCCTCTCCTTTGGTAACTACGGTTGAGGCCAAGGAGCAGCCATCCTACATGACGTTTTCCAAGAGCAGAACTCTTCTATAAGACGGGGCGGGGGGGCAGGACGTGTGGCCGGGGGTGGAGGGAGAGGAGTGGGGAGGAAGTTGTCGGGTAAATGGACAGAAGTACACATATGCTCATCACTCCTGACCAGAAGAAAGACCAGCGAGAGCAAGACGGAATAGTGTTCTAACAGGAACACGTCTGTTGCCTGATGCCACCCTGGAACGGATGGAAGGCATTTCGCTCTTTCTCTGTCGGGATCCCCCCTCCTGCGAGTTTCTTTCTGCCAGCCCCCCAGCTCATGTAGATTAGAAAACAGCCCTCCCCACCAGCTCTCCACTTGCGTAGTCTCTCCTGAGTCTGAGTGGGTGCTGGGGCCTGGGATGGGCATCAGGAGTTCGAAGTCCTGAGTTATTGGGACAGTTTAGACAGATCTCATGGCAGGCGGCCGCCGGGAGGCGCAATGACAGACACAAAGGTTAAAGGCCGGCTTCGGGGTCACATATAGGTGAGTTCAATTCCCGCTCCACAGCTTACTAGCTGGGACGAGGCAAGTTGTTGAACGTTTTTGGCCTCAGTTTCTTCATCCGTAGAGTGGGAATAACATTATACGATGTGCTTGCACGCACACATGCACGCACACACACGCAGAGTTGTTGATAAGACCCAACGGGATGCACTTTAGGGAAAACCCGGCCCTGCCCTTGGCACTTGGCATTGACTCATCCGCTGGGGCTGACGTGGGCCCACAATCCCCTGTCCCAATCACGCGGACAGACAGGTTCGGGATTCGGAAATTCTACTTGCCATGAGTTACATGAAACCCGTACCTCACAAACACGCTGACATTTCTTGCAGCAAAACGTATGAATATTCAGTCACCGGGATTAAATGAGTTTGGGCCAAGCCTTCGTTTTCGGGGCTTTGGGGACGTAAGCGCTGTGGGTAGATGGGTACAGGAGCAGGTTACAGGCATTCAAGAGAGAAGACTGAGGCCCCCAGAGCAGGGAAGGGGCTGGAGAGGGCCGGCGGGGTGGCGCAATGGCCTCTCCTCTTTGGGGCTGGGCGACCGCCCTTCCGGAGGCAGAAGAGAGAACGGAGGCAGATGGGAAGCCGGCCACCAGCCAGAGGGTGGTGGGAAAGGAGGACAGACGGTTCCTGCATTTCGAGTAGCATCGTTTGGCTCCCCAGAGGCCTCGCAAATATTCATTCCCAGACCCCCTCTATCAGCCACCGAAGAGCTGAATAAATGGAGGCAAGGCCATGAATAAATAAACAAACAGAAGAGAGACGGAGCGCCTGGGCTCCACGCCCTAAAGGGGGATGAGTCAGACGCCCCTACCCGCCCCCTCCAGGCGCTCCAGAAGGTGCCCGCCCTGAAGGATCGCTGGTGACGCCCCGGCCAGCCGGGCGTGCCGGTCCAGGTGAGCGTTCACCGGGCCGCCAGCCGAGGGGACAGCAGGCAGCAGAGCGGGGACCACCCCTTGCCAGGGGAAACTGGCCAGTGGGGGTGGGGAGCAACGGTCCTTTCTCTCGGGAGTTTCTAAAGCCCCAGGAAGCAAATAATTCTATTATCCTGGGTTTTGTTCCCAGATTCCTGATAGCAGCCTCTCGTCCATCGTTCGTAGCAACACCGTGTGTGTGTGTGGGGGGGGGGGCGCCTATGTAACAACAGAGACCCACGGAGAAAAGAAAACAATGGTTTTCTCTGCGCCCCCAAGGGAACAGCCCCGGCGCTCTGGCGCTGAGCTGAGGGAGAGGGAGTTGCGTGTTCTCTCCCGTGTCTTTTCTTATTTTGCATTTCTCATTACATCCGCATGTCACGGGGCTGCTGGCTGATTTATAATTTATTGGTTTAGTGTCTCACGGCAGGGAAAGGATGCTACGCTATATTTTTCAGGGACACTCAATTCAACTTGGGCGAAGCAAGCCAGGGCCACAGCTGTGCGGGGCGCGGAAGAGAGCCGTGCGAGAGGGGGTGGCCGGCGGGCCCCGCGCCGCCCCGGCCGCCCCGGCCGCCCTGGCCCAAGTGCCACCCGCCAGCCAGCCACGCCGGCCTGCGTGGGCTTTCTGTTCACGCAGCGGCGGGGGCGGGGGGGGGGGGTTCCTAACCCCATGTCACAAATGCCATCTGAATAGGGCATGCACGTGTGCATCGATGATTTGGGCCCCCGGGCTCCGGGGACCTGGCGCAGTCCTGCCTTCGAGGCTCCTCCACGGCAGACCCCGAGACACGGATGCACGCGAGGGTGATTTCCAGAAGAAAGGCCGCCAGGCGAGAAGGGGTGGGGGGAGTAGGTCAGGTGCGTGTAACGGAGGGCCGCACGCTGCGGGGCTCGGATCACAGAACGCGCCGTCTTGCGGTTCCGGAGGCCAGAGCTCCGAGGGTTGGTTCCCTCTGAGGGCTGCGAGGGGCGCATCCGTCGCTCGCTTCTGGTGGTCTGCGGGCCGTCTTCGGTGTCCCTCGGCTGGTAGAAACATCGCTCCCACGGGGTCTGCCTTCCCATTCACGCGACGTTCTCCCGACGGGCGTGCCTCTGTCCAAACTTCGTCTTTTTATAAGGCCTCCAGCCCTCCGGGATGAGGGGCCACTTGAATGACATCATTTAAACTTGATTACCTCTGGGGCGCCTGGGTGTCTCGGTCGGTTAAGCGGCCGACTCTTGGTTTCGGCTCAGATCGCCATCCCGCGGTGCGTGAGTTCGAGCCCCGCACGGGCTCTGCGGCTCAGAGCCCGCTTGGGATTCTCTCCCTCTCTGCCCGTCCCCCATTTGAGCACTTGCTCGCGCTCTCTCTCTCTCTCTCTCTCTCTCAAAGTAAATAAATAAACTTAAAAAAAGTAAACCCGATTACCTCTTTAAAGAGCCTATCTCTAAATAAGGTCGCATTCTGAGGTGCTGGGGTTATTAGGGCTTCAAGGTATGAATTTCGGGGGCGGGGGGAGTGTCACAAGTCAACCCCTAACAGGAGGTGGGGAAGCGAAGGAGAAAAGAAGAAGCCCAAGCCAGGGTGACGCGTCACAGAAAGTCCCTGAGCCCCGTAAGGCATTCCTGGGGACGGGGGAGGGAGGTCGCCTTCGGAGGCGCCCGACTGGGAAACAGGGGAGCCAGGGTTAATCAGTAGAAGGAAGCCCTCGGAGGGACGTCGGTTCCTAGACACTCCCAGCCTTCCCCGTGCACAGATCCAAAGGATGCTGGCTGTTGGGAAGAAAGGCCACTGGCAGGTGGGGTGTGCGGACTCGGAAGAAGGATTTCGAGGGGGCACGGGAGGCTCCGGCGGCGTCTGCGGTGAGCCTTCGAGCTCCTTGCCTGCCAGAGGTCACTCATCGCCTCTTTGATGCACTCCCTCCTGCAGACGACGGACACGTGTCCACACCAGGGCCCGGAGGGGAGACAAAACCGGAGCGATGAGAGCCGGCGCTCCCAGAAAAGCCCAGATTGAGAGTGAAAAGCCAGTTGTTTTTGCCAGGGTTTTGTCAGCGGTATCTTACAAGCTATGTGGGGGGGGGGGGGACAGCGGGGGAGGGGGGGGCAGCGCACAGACAGGCAAGACGGCTGGCCATTCTCGTGTCAAACAGGAAGAAGGAAATACACTTCGGGAAAAGTGGTAATGATCAACTCTTGGGGTTAGAATCACGGTCTTTGATTGAATAACATGGCAGGGTTTTGATTCAATAGTAATCTGATTTGGCGGCACACCAATAATAAATTCTCCAGCAAACTGAAAAATTCTGTAGGGTAACGCAAAGCATTCGAACCCCATGGTTTTCATTGAATTAAATATGAAAATGTATCCTACAATCGATATTGCAATATTTGATTCAATCAGCATTTCAGGATGGGAACCGTTTTCTCCCGTTTGTTTTTATGCTGTCGCAAAATATTTCAATTTGCTTCAGAATTTATTATTGACAAATCGCCCTAATGGCCGTTGGGGGGTGGGGGCGGGGAGCTTGTCACGGAGGATTGGCAGCTGAGAGGTGCTGGGGGAATAAGCAGGGACCGGGGAGCGCTCGGGGGAAATTCCAGGAAGGGGCTGGTTATGCACCGCCGGGGGGAGAGATCAGGACATTTGTCACCGGGAGAAGGGAGTCAGGATAGGTCGCCCTGCCTTTCCTCCGGATGGGGGCTACTCTCTGCGGCAGCGGCTTGCCCTGGGCAAAATTAAAAGGTAGGCACAGGGGCGCCTGGGGGGCTCAGTCGGTTCAGCGACCGACTTTTCGGCTCAGGTCGTGATCTCACGGTTCGTGAGTTCGAGCCCCGCACCCGGCTGGTGGCTGTCAGCGCAGAGCCCGCTTGGGATCCCCTTGTCTCCCTCGGTCTCTGCCCCTCCTCCACTCACGCCCTCTCTCTTAAAAAATAAATAAAAATAAACATTTAAAAGGTAGGCAGAGGGGCACCCCACCTCCTCTGTTCTGTACGGCTCTGGTTGTTGGGAAGGGTTTTCTCCTGTGAACCTGCAGGCAGGGACCTGGTGCCACGGCACCGACACCAGCTCGAGGTCTCAGAAATTTGGGTCTGGTGGATTCTTCCCCTAAGTAGCTGCGTGGCTTTGGGTTAATGACTTAACTGCTCTGTGTCTGTTTCCTTATTTGTAGAATAGTGGAAAATTCTTACCTTCCTCACAGGGCTGTTGTACTTGTTAAATGAAGGTGGGTACCACGCTCAGTACTTCATAAGCAACCAGTAAATGGCACCTGCAATAATAATAATAATAATAATAATAATTATTATTATTATTATATCAGTTATCTGTTGCTGTGTGATTAACTTATCCTCTAAAACATAGTGGCTTAAAACAATGATGGTTCTGGTAGTCATTTTGCTTTCATCTTTATTTATTTTCGAGAGAGAGAGAGAGAGAGCATGAGCGAGGAAGGGGCAGAGAGAGAAGGGGACAAAGGATCCGAGGTGGGCTCTGCACTGATAGCACAGAGCCCAACGCGGGGCTCGAACTCACGAACCGTGAGATCACGACCCGAGCCGAAGTCAGAAGCTAAACATGCTGAGCCGCCCGGGTGGCCCTCGAAAAACGCTTTCCGAATGAATTATGTAAGTATAATTATATAATTTTATGAGAAGAGATACCGCTAGAAATACGTTTATGCTAAGGAGTTAAATCACCAAAATGGCATGCCTCGCAAGGGTATTTGCGTTTCTAAGCTGATGGCAAGAAAAGGGCACGGCTTAGCATAAATAGAAGCTCCGGGTAGAATTCTAGGAATCACGGATGGGTGGCTATTTTGGAAAAGAGTATCTCTCCCATATCCCTCAAATGGTACCGTTAGACGGCCGTCAGCTCCGCTTGCCAGTATGGCGGCCTGTCGGAGGCCCCCTGGGCGAGGGGGGAGCTGATGGGCGTTTCCCAGGACTTTATCCGTCCCCCGTGGAGTTCTGGACGCCCCCATCCCACTGGCTTCAAGCATGCTTAGGAAGAGGTAGAAAGAGCCAGGCGGGGTTCATTAGAATTGACAAGAGCAGCGAGACCAAAGTCAAACTGGACCCAGTAAGTCCACAATCGGTCAACCAACTGGACACTTCCCAGACTTACTGTGCGTCAGTAACCGCCTCAGACACCAGGGCTACGTCAGTGAACAAGCCCAAGTCTCTGTTCTCGTGGCGCTCCCATGCTAACGCGTGAGCCAAAGAGACTGAAGCCAGAGAGAGCAGAGCCAAGCCCCGTCCCAGAGGAGAGGCTGGAAAGCGTTCAAATCCTGAGCGCTGGGGGGCAGGGGGGAGGGGTGGCGTGAAGTCTGTTCCCCCTCAGCTGCTCACAACCCCCAGCACTCTCTCCAGGCATGGCAGCCAGTGGAAACACAGAACACAGAACGGCACAGGCCTCGGGCTCCCGGGAAAGGAACCCAGGATGTGTGAGGCGCCTGCGTACGCCATGCCCGGGACTCCCGAAGCATACATCCTAGACACGGTTCTGAGCATTTTACACGTACGATCTCACTTAATACCGATTCGCAACGACACCGTGACTGTATCCGTCAGCTTTCGCTGCGTAACAGATAATCCCCAAACCGTGGTAACACATAACGATGAATGCTGTTTAAGCATCCGCGGGATCTGCCTGGGCCGGGCCGGTCCGAGCAGCTTGCTGCTCAGGCCCGAACTTGCCCGTGCACATTTGTACGGCAGCGGCACGCACAAACTTGACGCATCAGCGGAATCACACCTGCTCACATCCCAGGGGCTGCAGAATGCCACGTGGCTGAGCCCAGAATCAAAGAGGTGAGGGTGGCAGGACGGGGCAGGGGCGCGGGCAGACCAACCTGCTAGAGCAGGAGGGCGGTGGAAAGTTCCAAGACAAAGGACCTAGATTCCGGGAGGACAGAAGAATCGGGAACAATAAGGTAATCTACCACAAAGCCGTGGGTACCACTACCATTAGGCCCATTTTACGAATAAGAAAGCCGAGCGCAAAAAGTGTAAGCCACTCGCCCAAGGCAGCCCCGCTAGTGACTGGTGTATCCAGAACTTGACCTCAGGACATCTGCTCTCGCCGGCCCCTCCTCACCATTTCACTTCCCAGCTCTCGCTTCATCCGAAGGTAAATCTCAGAGTACGGGATATACGGACAGTGTCTCCTTCAGGAAATCCTCCATAAATGGATTCTTTTTTTTCTTCCAGCCGTTGGCAGGCACCAAGGCACAGGGCGCTCGAGCTAAGGCTCCTGCTCAAATACCCAGAGTTCGGGAAGTAAGCGTTATTTGGATGTGGCCCCGCACGCTTTAACAGTTAGCCGCGCTGAGTTTTGACATTTGGGGAAGCTGCAAAGCCCAGTGAGGACGCACGCAGACTGATGGGAAGGTTTCTCTCCCTGCCGGGAGGATGGGGGGGGGTGCCGAGGAGGGGTTCTCCAGCAGCGCCACAGGCCAGGCCGAAATTTCGCTGAGAAAACTGGTTTGGGTCCTTTTTAGTGCAGAGGAGTAAAAGCAATCCCGGGGTTGCCTGCCCCGGGGGTAGTGTCTCGTAAACTTTGTGGGGGCTGTCGCCGGCCCTTTGGGAACTAATGGACGTAAACGACCCTCCCGCTCGTCCTACCCGCAGTAGGGTCGCACGGTAAAAATTTTAGGCTGGACGGTTTCCAAAGCAGGTGTCCACGTCAGCCCTGCAGATTTCAAGACAGGAGCCCATAGGCTGTTGAACTTAGAACCATGCAAATTCCTGCCATCCGTTTCCAGAACGACTTGTGGCAAAAGAGACCCCTGGCCGGATTGCAGGTCAAGGCGGAGGGGGGGGTCTTCTTTAAAGGAGAAGTCTCTGCCCCTCCATTGGGGCCTGAGCCTGGCCGCTCGGAGGACGTGCCTGGAAGCCCACGCCGACCTCGCCCGTCACCCTCAGCCAGCCGCAAGGGACCAGCCCGGATATTGTCAGTTTCCCCAGGAGGCCAGCGATTTCAGAATGGTTCCTTTGCGGCCTGGGTCCAATCGGGAAAATCCGAGGGTCCTTCTGCAGAGAGAAGCAGGTGGGGTGTAGCAGTTAAGGGCGTGGGTTCTAGGGCCGGCAGCATAAAAATTATCCGATCGACTTCTTTCATTCTCTCGCCCAGTCTCTCTATCCCTCCACCTCGCAACTTGCTGTCAGAAGAGAGGAAAAACCTTCTCCCAGGCTCCACCACTATTCATTTCTCAGAACTTGCAAAGGGCTCCTGATTGGCCCTGGCCGAATCACATGATCCCCTGGGTTTGATTGCTTTTTGGACCACGGGACAGGGTCCTGTGATCGGCCAGGCCAGGGTCACCCGTGTTGGTGGTGAGCGTCGGTGGGGTTTTGGGGTGCCACCATCTCCCCCAAGACAGCAGAGGATGGCGGAGGAGGGGGTGTGTAACTGAGGGAGCGGCGCGGGGCAGGCAGAACCAGCAGGCGGCGGCGCGCGATCCAGCGCCATAACCAGGCAGAGCGCCCTTTAGGTAAAGTTCATCGCCGCGCTGGCTGCTGGGACGTGATGTCGTGGACACGGCTTACAGCGAGAGGGCGTTTCTCAAACTTCCCAATCGCCTGGAGGCCTTGTTAACACAGAGATCGCTGGGCCCGCCCCCAGAGTTCACGGGCAAGCGTGTGCACTTCTCTCTTTTTTTTTAATGTTTATTTAGTTTCGAGAGAGAGAAACAGACAGAGTGCAATCGGGAAAGGGGTAGAGAGAGAAGGAGACACAGACTCCGAAGCAGGCTCCAGGCTCCGAGCCGTCAGCCCAGAGCCCTGGCGCGGGGCTCGAACCCACGAACCGTGAGATCGTGACCTGAGCCGAAGTCAGCCGCTTCACCCACTGAGCTGCCCAGGCGCCCCGAGCGTGTGCACTGCTAACACGTCTGCTGACCAGGCACTGGCGCTGCGGTCCGGGCCTCGGGGAGCACTGTCAGAGTGCCCGGCGCCCCCTCTACCGAGACTCCGGGGAGATCCCCGCCTGGCCTCAGTATTAACCCCCGATGAGTGTTGCTTCTGACCGATCGGTTTCTTTTGATGTGTACAGACAGACACGGATCTGGTCCATCACACCGTGCGCTTCGGGCCGGCCTCTGGAAAGCTCGGGGCTAACCGCGTGGCCCCGTTCCGTCGGGTCTGCGGAGCCGCGGGGCCTGGAGTCCATCCACGCACCTTCACCCCAGCTTCATTTCGGCCTCTCCTTTCTGTTTGCCCTTCGGTCTACACAATGATTTGGTCGAAAGAGACAGAAACCGACTTGTCCCGTGTTGCATGGAAAGAGGAAGATGGGTAAGAATAGTGGAGCGTCCCAGGAGAGAGGAATGCGGTCAGGCCCGGGGACAGCTGCAGCGAGGGACCACCCGATCCCCGCCCCTGCCCCCCCCCCCCGCCCACCCTGCCGATCGTCATCTTGGCTTCTCGCTCCCCCTCGATTGCCCTCTCTCACTACAGCCTGGTTCTCTCCCCGGGGCGGAAGCGTGGTTACCAGCGGCTCCTAAGCTGAACCTCTCGAAGCCTCCATCGGCCGACCTGATGCTCGTTCCTACTCCGGGTTCCAAACAGCTCTGGTGACACACTCGGGGAAGGTGGCTAACCTCGGGCCGGTCGGCTGTGGCAAGGGTAGGGTCAATATCGTACAGAATGGCTGCCCTGCAGCAGGGCACGGCTTCAGTCCGGGGGCCATAGCCCCCATATGAAGAATGGGCTCATGCGATTGTGGAGACCGGCAAGTCACATCCGCCAGGCGGGACAGATGCTGGAGGCCTGGGGAGAAACGATGTTCCACTCTGAAGGCCATCAGGCAGGAAAAAGTTTACGTCGCCGATGAAGTTCTAGGCCCCCTGCTGCAATAACCCTCTCTTGCTGGAGGAAGCTCCTCGTTTTGTCCCGTTCCGGCCTTCAACTGCTTGGGTCTGGCCCACCCACGCCAGGGAGGATGATCTGATTTAGCCAAGGTTGACGGATTTCACTGTCAGTCTCATCCCGCAACACCCTCACAGAAATACCCAGAATGATGTGTGACCACATATTTGGACACCCCGTGGTCATTCGAGTTGACACCTACTATTAACTACCAGAGATCTCTTTTTTTTTTTAATGGTGTAAAACTTACAGTATATTTCATTTCTGAGTCCTCAGCGCCTCGCCCGGTGCCTGTCATATGATAAGAGCTTAGTAAAAGTTGAATGAATAAGCAAATGAACAAATGAGCAATTATATTTCCAATGGGGCGGGGGTGGGGGTGGGGGCTGAGCTTTGTCATTAAAAGGAATCCAGGGGACTAGGCCCTCTCCCCTGGCATGTGAGGAATTGTACCCTAATCCACTCGACTTGGAGGTTCTGACTTTAATTTACGGGGTCTCCTTAATGCCCTCCGTAAAGAGGTCTGCCGGTTTTAAGTTTCTTTCCTCCTCAAATGACCGAGGCTGTGATGGCGATGCATACTTCTGTGACAGAGACGAGAATTTAGCACTCCGTTCCGCCCTCGGCCCCGGAATTTCCGGCTCGCCGCGATTCCGTCCGAGTGGTCTGAGCAGCCGGGACCCGGGCTCCCACATCTGAACTCAAGGGGCAGGCGGCACCTTCTGGGGCGGAAGCTGCCACTGGGCGGCAGGGTCCAGCAACGCCGTCCGGCCGAAGGTGGCAGCGCCCCATTCCTGGGGCTGTCTCCCCCCCCCACACCTGGCCGGCGTGGGAGGGCCGAGAGCACGGATCTCTAAAACCGAGTTGCCAAGTTGGGTCTTGCGTTCTGTCCAGCTGAGAGCCTCGTGGAGCCAGAGTTCCGGGCTGCCTGCATTTGAAGGGGGTCCCAACACCGCACCGTGGTAGCGAGCAGTTGCCGGGGTCCTTCGTTCGAATTTCCAAAACGCGTGGGGAGTCTGGGCTGGGGGTGGAAGAGGATGGCCAGGGAGTCAGGTGCGCGCCCCAGCCCGCACTTGCCTCATCGACAAAATCGGGAGGCAGACGCTTAACCGGCGGAACCACCCGGGTGCCCCGCTGAGCCAGTGGTTCTTGAAATTCGCTTCGATACACGAGTGCTTTGGAGAGCAAGCACGTTTCCGGAACGAATTCTGCTCACCACCCGAGGTTTTCCTGCAGATGATCGATTCATTTTTTGACACGGTTTCTTGAGCACCAGACACGGCTGCTCGCCTTGTAGACATCTAAGGAAGACGAGCTGGGCGTCACCGGGACGTCCCTGAAGTAGAGCGTCAGGGCAGCGGCCACCAGCATGGCACAGGAGACAGCAAGGGTCCCATGAGATCCGAGACGCATGGTTACAGGCCGGGGTCCGGGGAGCCGCGGGCCACTGCTTCTGTGTCTTCGGCCACTCTACTGGTTACAGTTGTGTGGCCGACACAGCATCACTCAGAGAAGGAATGGCAAATTCTTTGAGCGAGAGAAGGTTAAACGGAGTGAATTAGTCATCCATCCAGATGGCCCGATGACCCCAGGCCCTTGACGGGAGGCACAGCAGGCATAACCACATGAAAATCAGCTAGAAAAAAAATGAAACCCTAGCGTACTTTAGAAAAAAATTTAAGTTACAGAAGCACATAAAGAACCTTTATCGTGGGTGTGCCTGCACACACGCCAACAGAGCCGGACGCAGTCAGGGCTCGGCAAACGTCCATGTCGAGGCATCAATCTGGGGGGACGCAGAGTGGTGACGAAGCGGAAAACTTGCCTTCTGAGTCTGGGATTCCGTTCCCAGATTGGCAATTTGCTGGCCCTATAGCGTACCTTCACTGGCACGTCCGAGAACTATTTCTTGAGCACCTAATACGTGCCAGGCATCCTTCTGACCCCAGGGATACAGCTGCGGAAAAAAACATAGACAAACACCCCTGATCCTGGAGGTCCACTCTTGTTTACTCTTGGTAAACAAGAAAAGATAGAATGTGAGATGTTGATACGTGTCATGAAAAACACCCTTCTAAAAATTTTTTTTAATGTTTATTTATTCTTGAGAGATAAAGAGAGGCAGAGCATGAGCGGGGGAAGGGGAGAGAGAGAGGGGGACACAGAACCCGAAGCAGGCTCCAGGCTCCGAGCTGTCAGCACAGAGTCGGATGCGGGGTTTGAACCCACCAACCGTGAGATCGTGACCAGAGCCGAAGTCGGACGCCCAACCGACTGAGCCACCCAGGCGCCCCGACAAACATTTGTAAACAGGGAAAAGCAATGGGGGCTGGGGGAGAGGGCTGCTGTCAGAAAAACGACTTCACCCTTCTGAGCCTCAACTTTCTCATCTGCAAAATAGGAAATAATCCTCCTCAGGCTGGATTCCCTTGATAATTACACTAGATAATGTAGCTAAAGTGACTAATAGCCCCTGGGCCCTAGGGGACCCCTGGGATACGCCCTCCCCATTCCCTGCGGGTACCAGCAAAAGCCACCTGGCCAACGGTCGGAAGCAGCATCTCCCCGGTGGCACTTCAGAATATCCTTGGTCGTTTTGGTCTGTGTCTACCTCAAGAGCATCATCTGACCATCAGAAGATCCCAGGCGTCTGTTGTAATCTATGCGGAGGTACCCCGTGTCGTGGGAAATGCAGAGCGAGGGACCAGACAGACGCGGGTTCAAATCCTGACTCTGTCTACCCGTCGTCAGACCTCGAGCCTTCATTTCACGGCGGTTAGACTGGAAACTCTAGTACCTACAGTGGCGGGCCGGAGAAAGAGACGGATTCCGGCCACACGTCCACGAGCGGGTAGTGGGTGCCGTGCCTAGAACAGTTCCTGCTCGTCTCCCGTGGGCACCAGAGAAATGGATTGTCGTCTCCAGAAAGCCAGCTGGTGACAGCATCGGGATGTGGCATCTGTTTGCACCCTGCCTGCTCTCCGTCAGGTGCTGCCAGGAGGCGACCCTCACCCCCGGAGAGGCAGATAAACAGACTTCAGTGCAGAAGACACGTGCAGAGGGTGCCGACAGGTGACCGGAACCAGGCGGCCCTATAGACGCCGAGGCACCCAGAAACCAGGAACGGCTGGAAGCCGTTGGCCCTCTTAGGGACAAGGAGAGGGACTGGCGTGATCCGAGATCCAAGAGCCCGGGGGGGGGGGGGGGGGGGGGGGGAGGGGCGGAACCTTCGAGGCGCTGGGGGAGGAGACGGTGGCCACAGCCTTCCTTGTAGCAGGGCGGGAAACAAAGGAGAAATACCCCGACCTCTCTCTCCTCCTGCCTGTGGCCTGCCGCTCGCAACTGGCCAAGCCCGGATGGGAGTCAGCCGGCAGGAAGCCGGGCGATGTCGGTCCACAGAGCTGGGTCTCTGGGACACAAAACACGGTGGAAAGTACTGAAGAATGGAATTTGGAGGACAAATAGGGCACGCCTGGCCCGTGATGTCTGCTCTGGAGACACTGGAGCGCGCCTGCAAATCCCCTGGAGGACCGGTGACCCACGGCGCCCGCCCCGCCGCCGCCCCCCCCCAAGAGCGTCTGATTCTGAGGTCCGGGGCGGGGCCTGAGAAGTTGCATTTCTAACAAGTTCCTGGGTGAGGTCGATCCACGGCTTTGTAACATGACACTTCTGGACAGCGGCTTCCTTTCTCCTGTACCTAGCAGCGAATCGGGTCTCCCGTCCCCTGGGACACTCCACAGCCAGCAGGACCAGGGGCGGCCCAGAAGGGGCCTGGGCAGCCATCCGCAACCCCACCCCCCGCATGACAGCCATAGGGGGCCGGTCCCCGTCAGCTGGGCGGCCCTCACCGGGCCCTCGCTCTCGCAGTCCTTGCTCCTGCCAGGCCTCCTGTCCTGCCCCATCTATGTTAAACCTCCCTGCCCCGCCTGCCCGGATGGCCAGTTAACATCACTCACTCACACACGCACACACACACACACACACACACACACACACACACACACACACCCTCCGATTAGCCGCACCTGGACGCCTGGCCCGTTTCCTAGGGCAAGATGAGTCAACCACTCCTTGGGGCCAGGCGACATCCTGTGCTCAGGCCAGGAGGTCACGGCTCCTGGTCACGCGACATTGCCTCTCCGCGGGCAGCCCTGCCAGTCCGCGGCTTCCCCTGACATCTTTGTTGGAGGGGAAATGAACACAGAACGTGGCTGGGCCCCTGCCAAACTAGGTCAACCGTGCCCCCCTCCTGGGTCCCCCGATGGGCTGGGACCCCTCCGAGAGCCGCTTCTCCACTTCTGGCTCTCACCCGGCCCCTCATCTGACCTGTCCCTTTTCTCGGCTTCCCGCTTGGAGAGTGTCGCTCCGCCAGCAGCTCCTGCCTTCCGTCGTCACGGAGCAGCTGCTAGAGTCACAGCTGCGGCGCCCCACGGAGTGTCGGTGGTGGAAAAGGCCTCCCGGGAACACGTGGCATTCAGGCCCCTTCTTTTGGTGGCTCCCGCCCCCGTTCTGTGCAGCGACGGTTCGGCTCCTGGGCTCACCGTCCTGTGCCCCCGCCCCAACCCCCAACTCGGAGCGACGAGAGACCAAGCCCTGGCCGATCAGCACAGCTATTCCCCGGGACCCGGGGCTCTGTCCAGGGCCGGGCCCGAACCCCACACAGGAGCAATCGGGCTGATTTTCTGGAATGAGCGTGCAGACAGTGGAGCAGCAGCTTATGAGAGCCAATGACGCACCACTTGTGGGCAACTTGAAACTGCCCGCCGTGGGACGAGTTGTGCCGTGGAGAAATTGGCAAATGCTACAAGTCGGACCTTTTTCTTTCTTTTTTTTTTTTTTTTTCCCAAGAGCCAATCGCTAAACATTTACCAGGACACAACTTCGGGAGGAAAGAGATCTGTTTCCTTCCCGTGGCTAAACTTCCCGCTCGACGCAGAGCGAGCCGGGAGCAGCAGCACGGAATGAGCGCAACGCGGAGAGAAGCAGAGGCGAGAGTAATTCGAGAGGGAGGAGAGAACGAGAGAGCTGACAGTCCGCTCCGTGCCCCTGGATCCAGCCGTACCTAAACCCCTAGCTACCCCAGTTATATAAAATGAAAAATGGCTTGCTTTGCACGAGCTAATCTGAATCGGGTTTTTCCCTCTAGCAGCCTGAAGAGTGCCACCTGAAACGGGGCTTAGAGGAGAAATTACCCTCCACTAGGGAATTCCTAAAATCGTCACCGCGAAAGGTCCTCAGCGGTTGGTTCCGGGACAAAAGGAGGCAGACCCTGATCGGGCCCCGCTGAGCAGGGTGCAGGACATCTAGGGTATGGTTCTCCAGGGTCAAGACACGCCTTCAGCCGGTGGCAGTGGCAGAGGGGAGCAGGGCGCCCCCGGGGTTGGGCCACCAGCTCAGAGAATTCCCCACCGCCACTGTCACTGTGACGAAGTTGAGGCTGGACCCTTCTGGTTTCCATTAGTGGTGAGTTTCAGGACGTGAGTGTTTACCATCAGCCCCGGAGGGAAGCAGAATTTGCCACCCCAAAATATGCCTCTTTGGGATAAGGATAATTTTAGGCTGGGGGCGCCTGGGTGGCTCCGTCGGTGAAGCGTCCGACTCTCGGTTTCGGTTCAGGTCGTGATCTCACGGTTCATGAGTTTGAGCCCCGCGTCGGGCTCAGCTCCGACAGCGAGGAGCCTGCTTGGGATTCTCTCTCGCCCTCTCTCTGTGACCCTCCCCTGCGCTCGTGGGCTAGTGCATTCTCGTTCTCTCTCTTTCTTTCTCTCAAACCTAAATAAATAAACTTTTTTTAAAAAAGGATTATTTTAAGCTGGTGATTTTTAAGAAACAGCAGACACCGGAGAATTTTCCATTCAGAAGGGCGTCTCCCTTGGCGGAACCAGGAAGAAGACGAAGACGAAATCTCCAGAAACTCCTACCAGTGAAGACGGCAGTACCCTAAATCTGCCTAACGCCCTTACCCTGTTTGGAAACCTTGGCCTGGAAACCTCCCCTCCCCCAACATCTCCTTTCGTCTTTAGCTGGAGATGGTATTTAAGGGGGTGACTTGAACATTTTAGGAAATTACCCAGTTTCCCTGGGTGTCTTCCGTGTATACAGCAGGTATATTGGTTATTAAACTTCTGTTTGTTTTTCTCCTGTTAATCGGTCTTTTATTGGGGGGGGGGGGTCGGTCCTCAGGCAAGAAGCTAGAAAGATCAGAGGGAGAATAATGTTTCCTCCTTCGTAGCTCCCCTCCGGCCAGGCGTTCTCCAAGTACACCCGGGGCCAGCCATAGGAGGGGGCCAGTCCCTTGTCTATTCTGTGTAGCTGAGACAGGTGGCCAGAGCTCTCGGCCCTGGGGCAATACACTGTGCCCTCAGCTACGGCGGCCAACACTGGAGAGACCCCCTGTTACACCCCTCCCTCCAGGGCATCCCATACAATCCCAGCCCCCGAGGCGTCCGGTTGCCGGTAGAGTCTGGAGAAACCCTGCCCGTCACTCTGTGTCAGTCCCCCAGTCCTTTCCCTAGTTCCGCACACCCCCATCTTTGGCCCCGCGGTGGTTACCGCCCCGCCCCTCCCATCTTTTCCCCCATTTCTGATTGGCTGTGAAACCCTGACCCCAGAAGTTTCTGTGGGTGTCCCTTCAAGAAGGGAGAAGGCAGAAGAGGAGAGATGGTGGCTCATCCCGAACTCCGGGCTGGTCGGGGGAAGGAGGGTGTCCTGTCCCATCATGGACAGAGAGGGCAGTGCGCTGAGCCCCAGGAGGCTGGGAGAGAGAGACAACCCACGGATGCCCCCCCCCCAGACAGAAAGGGGCCCTGAGGCAAGAGGGTATCCTGCAGACAGGGGCCCGGGGGGTTCAATCCCTAGTCGGGGCCAGCCTAGCCTCTGCGTGCCCGGAGCCAGCCTGGGCACGCAGATATCCACATACACGCACACGCCCCAGAAACACATGCCACAGACGCGCCAGGCGCGAACACATACCGCGTCATACTACACCCCCCCCCACGCTCCCGTACAGGCGTGAGCCCACGCAGACGCACGCGCAGACGCGCTCACCGACAAGCGCCCCCGCGCACCTGCGCTCACGCTCGCCGTCGCCGAGGCAGACACAGACGTACCCGGGCTGGCACGCGCGCGCGCGCCCTCGCACACCTGCCTACCGCTCCTGCAAGATCCCAGCTCTTAAAGCGATCGCGGCCACGCTTCCTGGATCAAACTCCTTCCCGGTTCACGGACCCAAGGCCATCTTTCCTCTCCCCGCTGCCCCACCCCCCGCCCCACCCCCCTCCACCCCCCACCCCCCTCCCAGGAACTGAACTACTTTTCCCACTTCCCCTCCCACCCCAGGCTTGTTTTCCTTCTCTGAGCGATTTTAAGTTTCCATCTGTCATCCTAAGTCATTAATCCCAAAACAGAGGGCCAAAGAAACCCACCCCACAGCGCCGAGCCATTAACTAATTGCAAAAGGTACACGCATCACATCTCAATAACCGCACGGCAGCGGCTCGTCCCCCCACCCCCCCGTGCCTGCTTCCTGAGTCGTGCTGATGAAAAGGACGAGCCGCCTGCTACTGCCCTGGATGGCGTGGCCGTGATGGATGGCCCGTGTCCGGAAGGGGTGTGGGTCAGCCACGGAGACTCATGCGTCAGGCTGAAGAGGGGGCTGGGACGCGGGCAGGAGCGCGTGGCTAGCCGCCAGGGCAATTGGGTCTCTGGCGGAGAAGGAGCCAAGACTCCCTGTGGCCCCGGGGCGGCAGGGCCTCTGAGGACAAGGGCAGGTGAGAGAGCCTGCGAGGCCCCCGCCCCCTCCTCCTAACAACTGTTGTCTCACTAAGTCAGCACGTTCAAGGAGACCGGCTTGCAACCGACCACCCACGGTCTGCAGGCACGAACCTTCTTTCTGATGGTGGTCCTTGAGGGCAAGGGGTCTCCCCAAGTTTCCCCTCACCTCCACTGGGGGCTCAGAGGCCACGCCAGCACTGTGCGGGGGGGGGGGGAGGAGGGGACTGTCCGACGGCCTATTTCCCAGCAAGGCTCGGCGGCGAGTCGGGGGGGGGGGGGGGACGCGCGCGGGCACATCCGGCTCCATCCGCTTCCAGGATCAGAATAAATTGCCTGATTGACAAACCTCCTCTCTAGTCCGTGCGCGCCGTGCCCGTGGGTCGGCCGCGGCTACGGGTGCCATCAGCTGACCTAATCCATTTATCTTATTTATACCGCGTTCCATTTCCCAGGTGCGGAGCTGGGGCCTCCCAGATCCGGGATGCAAATAACACACGCCGAGGTGCAAACGGGCAGAGGCCTGCCTGCCGCTTCTAAAACTCAGCATTAAGAACATTGCCAGCCTGCCACTGGGCAGGAGGAGGGAGGCCGGAACTGCCTTCCTGAAGCCTCGCCGACTCCCGGCCCCTCGCAGGGCCGCGCCGTTGTTGCGGGGTGATGGGTGCAGGCATCACTGGGGAGGAAAAGGCTGGCAGGCCTTCGCGGAGAGGTCAAGGCCAGAGGAGGATTCCCACCGACACCTACCACCCACACGCCCTGGGCCCCAGAGGCCGAGAGCCCGCTCCTCAATGAACAAAAGACGGAGGTTCCCCACCCCAATTTTTATTCGGGGAGGGGAGGAAGGAAGGTGAGGAAGCGAGGTTCACGAATGGCCATTTCTTAGCGGCTCTCTTTAGGGCAAGCAGGCACCCGCGGGCCACCGAGGAGCTCATCATAGATCAGATTGTTCCCGAGAACAAGCCTTGTAGGACCTACTCTGAGCCTGGGCGGGAACCTGGAGTCTTCTCTTAGAGCCCGTGACCGTGCAACTTTATACAACCTTTTCTCTCCTTCATTCTCCTTTCAAAAGCCCCTTCAGGCAGATGCGTTAGTTCAAAGTGACAGCAAACTGGGCCTCGCTTAGTCTTTCTCGGTGGCCCGCAGCTAAGAAAGGGACAGGTGGGTGGTCGAGGTGAAGGCCGAGTGTCCGAACCTGGACCTTCCTCAGGAACGGCAAGAGGCGCATCAACTGGGAGGCCCCGGCTGTGGTCCCCGCCAGACACCCCGGCGAGTGAGTCGCCTCTGGCAGGCGGATGGAGCCCGGCGCCGGGGAACCCAGGTTTGAGAAACGGGAAAATACTTCCATGCAAAGTTCCCCCATGCGGCAACTATGCCCCTCCCCCAGCCCCACCCTACCCCCAGTTTCCCCTACTCCAGCCGCTGGCGGCCCGCTGCTGTGCCCTTCTCTGATGGGATATTCTAGAAAGGAACCTCGTTTGAGTTCAAAGTTCTGCAGATTAATTTGAAGCCAGCGTCTTCCTTTTTGGTTTCGTTTTGTTATAATACACTGGAGAAAAGAACATATAATCCCAGCTTTTCCAAAGGCGGAGCAAGAGATTTCAATAACAAAGTCGTATTTCGCTTGGCAATCAGGGAAAGTTGCCCTCCCCCCCCCCCACCCAGTGTCCTTGTTTATTGTTCTGTTTCTAAGTATATACAGAGGAGCCATCTCCAAGGCGGGAGGAGTGCTTCCGCCAGGAATTTCCAAGATGGCATTGGGAACATGTTGCCAATAGTTAGACAAATGCGAGCTGATCCCCAACATGCAAATTAGGATACCTGACAGAAGGAACGCATGGCGAGTTGTCTCTGACAAATAAGACCACATTCGCCGAGGTCTTAGCAAAATTAAATACAAGATCCTGAAGAAGACGATGCCAGATTTAACCCCAAAGCGCCTGGTTTGCATTAAGCACCTCCTCGACCCCCTTGCTAGCTCTCGACACAAACCTAAATCTCCTTGGAATCTTGTCTTAATATGATTCATTAAGGGCGAGCTGCCATTGGTGACCAGGCGATGTTTTTAATTACCGGATTTTGTTCCTTTTCTGCACGGTCTCGTCGCTATCATTCCAGCAGATACTTACAAATATGACTTCTATGGGGGTTCCCTGTGATCTCAACAAGGACCGGAGCTGCTAATGAGAGCCAGCCAGGCCCCTAGCCAAGGGGGCTGCTGATTAGCAAGCCAAGAAACATCCAGACTCAGAAGCTAATGAGCTGGCGGAGAGGCCGACACAGACGAAGAATGCGGATTGCAGCGCCGGGGACGGAGGCCACCAAGACAACCTGAGGAGTGAGACGGAGAGGAGACGCAGGCTGGAATTCTGTCCACTCGCTTGCGGTCGCTAACGGTCGAGGGAGCCGTCTGTTGGGACCGTCTCGGAGACAGGGCTGCAGCCCACCACGGAAAGAAGCCATGAAGGGGTAGACTGGCTCCCCGGAGGCTCTGCTGACTCAGGGACCCAACGTTTGAAACTCAGCTCCCCGCCAGCCGCCGCCCCTCTGCAAATCCCCTCCCCCGATCCGAGGCCAGCGCTGACTCCGTGCCCTCTGCGGGACCTGCCCTGACCGCCAGCGGCTCCATCCTCCAGGCATTAGGTCCCTCGCATACCCCGTGCATGGCACTGGCTAGGGGCCAGGCAAGAGGATTCTCCGACGGACGGTCACCGCCCCGAAAGAAGAGCCGGGAAGGCCGACCCGAAAAGGAGCACCACGAGGGAGTGGGGGCTTCGAGGGCGATCCCGCTCATGGAGAAGGTGTGTTCCCCCGGCTGACCTGCTCGCGCCGTGTCATCTTGATCGGAGACTTCACTCTGCAATCGTTTCAGGCAGACCCCTCAGGGCGGAGATGGGCCGGATGCCGGCCAAAACTGTCTCCTCTTCCTGGGCGCACAGTGAGATGAATTTTGAAGCCACCTTTCATCTTGATGAGAGACTAGCTTTCACCCATATCACATGTGAGCAAAAGGGATGAGATAGTTAAGAATGAACGTGTGTCCTCCCTCTCTCTCTCTCTCTTTCTCTCTCTTTCTGTCTCTCTCTCCGTCTCTATCTCGACTTCTATCTCTACCTTTATCTCTCTCTATCCCTCCCGTCTGCTGGTTGGATGATGCCAGAGTGACCTTGAAGGCACATCTTGAAAATGGCCGAGCTACAACGCGCTAGGAGCTGGGTCAAGTCTCCCTAAGAGCAGAGCTTGCTCTGACAGCTCCGATGCAAGGGACTGAGTGACAAAAAGCTCCCAGGTGAACCTCCTTTCTCTCTCTGTCCCGCTCCCCCGACCCCATCTCTCTCTTGCTTTCTCTCTCATTAAATAAATAAGCATTACAAAACACACACACACACACACAATGAGGAGACCTCGGGTGGCTCAGTCGGTCGAACATCCGACTTGGGCTCAGGTCATGTTCGCTCAGTTCGTGAATTTCAGCCCCGCATCAGGCTCACTGCTGTCAGTGCAGAGCCCGCTTTGGACTCTGGATCCTCTGTCTCCCTCTCTCTCTGCCCCTCCCCTGCTCACACGTGCACACACTCTCTCTCGCTCAAAAATAACTAAACATTATAAAAAAAAAAAAAAAACCACCGAGTCCCTGCCTGACTGCCCGGAGTGCAGCCCCCCAGCCACACTCGATCATGACACAAACGAGAAGTAATTCTTTACGGTTTCAAGCGTGAAGCCTCTGAGATGTTGGGTTTCTTTGTTTCAGCAGCCAGTATCTGATGAGTTGCACGGTAGCCTCCTAAGCCAGAAGCTGGTGAACTTTTTCTGCGGCGGACCAGAGGGTAAAAATGGTCGGGCCACATGGTCTGTGTCACTACCATCGGCCAGATTTGTCCCGCCAGATTTGTCCCGCGGGCCGCGGTCTGCCGACCGCTCTTGCAAGCTACGAGCCTCAAGGACAGAAAGTATACCTTGGAGTTCTTTCTTTTCCGCCTGAGGCCTAGGACGGAACTTCCCCTGTGCTATGCAACCCCTTAGAGCCCAGGCGACTCATCTGAAAATGAAAAAGTTAAAGTAAGTTTCCGGTTATGACTGTTGCTTAATTTTATTTCACCTTCACAGAAGAGCCAGCAGGGGCAGGCTGACTGTGGACAGCCCAGGCATGAGGAAGGACTGGGACCGTCACATCTTGGAATTCTGGGGTAAACAGATGTATATGGCGGCCTGAGAACAGCATGGTAACCAGAGGCCCGGGCTCATATATTATGACAGTGTGGCTCACCTCACCAGGAAAACTGCCTAGACCGGCAGGGGTAGTAGCTGAGCGCGAGGGGAGTCTCAAACAAATGCTAGGGGCCGGGGAGGACGCGCATCAGGTGTAGTCACAAGATCAACTAGCCCTGCTTTTATAAGTTTCCCTGGAAATGGGGCACCTGGGTGGCTCAGTCGGTTGAGCGTCCGACTTCAACTCAGGTCATGATCTCGGTTCATGAGTTCAAGGCCCGCGTCGGGCTCTGTGCTGACAGCTCGGAGCCTGAAGCCTGCTTCCGGATCTGCGTCTCCCTCTCTCTTTCTGCCCCTCCCCTGCTTTTAGCCTGTTTCTCTCTCCCTCAAAATGAATAAACATTAAAAAAAGTTAAATAAAAAAACTTCACAAGAATACAGACAATCCGATTTTTAAAAAATAGAGAAATAATTTTAAGTAGCCAATTCATCAAAGAAGATACATAAACGGCGAATAAGCACATGAAACGATGCTCGGCGTCCCTAGGCGCTAAAGAGATGCAAATCGAACCCGCAAGATGCGACTTCGCACCCACCAGGACGGCTGCAGTAAAAAGGACAGACGGCGGCAAGTGTCGGTCAGGATGCAGGGCAACTGAGACTCTCACGCTCTCCTGGTGGAAAGGCGAAACGGTGTGGCCGCTTCAGAAAACCATCTGGCACCTTCTTAAAAAGTGAAACCTAGATTCACCAGACATTTCCACTCCCAAGAGAAATGAAAGCGTGGGTCTACACCAACACTCGCACGTGAGTAGTGCCTAGCAGCATTATTCATAATAACAGCCTCAAATGCCCATCGACAGACAATAGATAAATCCGAGGTGGTATATCCATACAATGGAATCTCCATTCGGCCATAAAAAGGGGAAAAAAAGCACCAACACATGTTACGCTTTATACCGGGTAAAAGAAACCAGACGCCGAGTCCACAGACTGTATAATTCCATTTACATGAAATCTCCAGAAAAGGAAAACTCTACAGAGACAAGTAGATTCGTGATCGCCTGGGGCCGGGGGCAGAAACGGGCAGTAACTGCTAACGGGCACAAGGTATCTCTTGAGGTGATGGACGTGTTTAAGACTTGGATCGTGGGGGCGGTGGCGCAAGTCGGCGAACTCACTAAAGATCTTTGAACCTTGAACCGTGTGCTCGAAGCAGGTGAACTTGACAGAATGTAAATCGGAGTTCAGTACAGCTTATTTAATAATAATAATAATAATAATAAAACCCTTCTGCGTATGTATCTCCACCTCAAAGCGTATTTCCAGACAAGCCAATCAAAGACCATGCGCATTGCATCTGAACGGAAACGCCTGTTACTTTTTGTCCCTAGCCACGTTTGGGGAAATTGCAGTTTCGAGAGAAAAAGCCCCAAAGTATGCCCCAGTGCCCACACACACAAATACACACACGCGCTCGCTTCCAGCTCTCTGCCTTTCTGCCCCAGTCACCATCGCCATCGCCTTGGCTGCCGCGGGTTTTAGGACCCCGCACGGACTACAGAACTCCTTCCCCGGAGGAAAATACCCGAATCCCTGCCCACATGAAGCAGAGTTACCGAGGCACACCCGACCGGTTCGCATTATTTTTAATTACGAACTCCGGTTTTGATTGATGTTTCTGCTCCGTGCTATTTTTCGTAATTCTTTTGCCTGAACAGCCCAGATACCTCGAGGTATAAACACTGGTGGTATAAATTGCCTGCGTTTGGCGGGGAGGGAGGGTCAACGGGTTGGCAGGAATGAGCCCCTGAGACAGACTAGGAAACAGAGAAGGGAAGGGGGAAAAAAGACGATTTGATAAAGAAGGCCTCTGACTTCATCCCCACAAGGCTGGCTGCTCATTGCTCAATGTTGCGAGACACTGACTTCTTAGAGGTCTGCAGTAACAGCTTGCTCGAGCTGGAAATTGCCGCGAATGTGCGCTCTACCCGAGGCTGAGCTTGTAAAAAGAGTTCTCTGGCATCCTGGGCTCACTGACAGGTCTGGGACAGCAGGTGTTCCTCCGGGGGTGGCTGGGTCTGAGCCCCAGCAGCCGCGCCCCCAAGCTCTTGACCCCTCGCCTGATCATCGACAAACCGTCCCATCTCACTCCCTATCTCCCTTAGCTCTCCCTTCTATAATCAAGGTCCTGGTCCCGGTCCCCGTCCCCACCCCCGGCACCATGCCCTTCCCGCTGCCTGGAATGTCATGCCCCGACTCGTTCATTCCCCAGACATTTACCGAGCATCTCCCACGTGCCAATAAAACTACCTCTGGTCTAAGTTCTGGCTGAAACATGCCACAAATAAATAACGCGGTCCCAAGCGGAAGGAGCTCACGGATGTCGAAATGAGGTGTGCTCTGCACCATGACGGGTGCGTAAGGGAGAAACACTGGGGGCAGAGAGATGGCTTTGGACAAGTCCACCCAGAAGGAGACGTCTGGGGAGGCTTCCAAGAAGGGGGATGCTTACATGGTCTCTTAAAAGAAGGGTGGCTGCTTGCAGGAAAGGTGTTAGATTTCACCCACCGAAGAGAGTGTCAATTTCAGCAGCACCCCAGAGCAGCGCTGTCCACTAGAACTTCCCACCATGATGAAAATGATCGGTCTCCGCACCGTCCAAAACGGTAGCCACTTACTAATAAGCCCTTGAAATGTGGCCAGTGCAACTGAGAAACAGAATTCTACGTTTTATTTCGTGTTGATTCATTTCACCTTAAAATCCAATACGCACGCGTGGCTAGCAGCTACTGGGGTGAAACAGCACAGCTCCCGAGGCACAAAACGGCAGAGTCTATTCCCAGAAGTGCTAGTGGTCGTATGAAGCAGAAGCTTCGGGTGCCCAGAAGCGGCTACTGGAAACAGCCAAGAAAAAAAAGAGAGAGAGAGAGAGAGAGAGAGAGAGAGAGAGAGACTGGCTCACAGAGGCGCTTGTGAGCACGGCTGGGTCACTCACCCTCACCGCGACACATAAGACACCCCCCGCCCAGTGAAATAATTCATCTCATCTCTGGCTCCTCCACCGCTTCGATTCCGAGAGTCGCAAACTCAAATGCCGACAGCGGCCCCAGGGAAGGCGAGGTGAGAAAGGACACACAGGCGCATGGCGGGCGCCTGGGGCGCTGTGTCCAGCTGGACGGTATGAGTCCCATCGAAAGGGGGCAGCCACTACTCAGCATCACTGTGTGGTACTCTTGTCTCTAAATGCAGGCCCCAAATTGCTTGATCTTCGAATGATTCAGGAGAAGCCAAGAAGCCTGGCTTACTTTGTGAAATCCTTCAGTGTCCAAATGTTGGATACGTTTTTTTTTTAAATGTTCTGCAGGCCAAGGAAAGCCAGCTTCGGGGCTGGGATTTGGGCCCTGAACTATAAGTGTGTGACCGATATTCCTGTGTCCACCTCTTTCGTAGCGTCTCTCATCCTATATACCAGATACCTGCGTTTATAATGTCCGCCGCTCCCCACCCGGCTCACGATTCCACAAGGGCTAAAAAGGTCTCCAGGGGACCAAAGTCGTCTCCATCTGTCGTTCCAGGAACCTAGCCCAACCCTCGTCCGCGATCTTTGTTTCATAGATGTTTGTGAAATGAACGAACGAGTGAGCAATCTCGTTCATTCGTGAAATGATCTTGCCAGCCGAGGCAATGGCTCCAAGAGACAGCAGCCAAGGAGTTAAAAGGCAGGAAATGAACGAGGCTTTGGGATAAAGCCCCATTAATTGCCATCTTACCAGAAATCCTCTTCCCTGCAAATCCGCAGGCTGTAAATTAAGATCTGAATTGTTGTTTTGAGCGCAGCTTTCTCCAAACCACAGATTTGCAAACACCTCTCTTCCCGGTAGCTTGAGGCCTCGGCGACAGTCTTGTGCTATTAAATCTTGCTGAAAGGTGGGCTGAGACCACTAGGTCTCTGGTGAAAATTACCAGACTCGTGGACGGCTGCCGTGGGATTTAGCAAGACGCTTCTGCCCCTGTCACTGGGGAGAGCCCGGCCACCAAGAGGCCACTCTCGGGGAAGAGAATCCCTGATCCCGGGTGACCCTCAGAGCTGCAGGGGAGGAGGGGCGGGGACTGGAGTCAGCAGGTGTCCTCCCCGAGTGGAGAATCGGGGTCCTCGGTCCTCTTGCTTCTTCCACCCCACATTCCCGCAGCACCTTAGGGGAAGTCATTTAAACTCTCGGCTCCGATTGCTCCGAGCAATGGCTGGGGATGGATGTGCCACGCCGCGTCGCTTCCTAAGGCCAGGTGGATCTTCACGGGGCGATGGCCCGGAGGGTGGGCGTGCCTGTGTCGGGAGCTGGCTTTTCCGCGTCTGTTTCGGAGCCGTTTGGAACGGCTGAAAGTCAGCCGCGTAGAATCAAGAGTGAAACGCAGGGAGGGGACCTTGAGCGGACCCCACCCTCGCCGTCCCCTGCTTGCTGCGCCGATGAGGAAACCGAGGCTCACATCTGTCACGCCACTGGACTCCCCCCACACCGGCGCTCTCTCTCTTGTACCACGACACGGTGCCCCTTGCTAATCCATAGATCTGTGCACACCGCGGGGTCCTCTCCGAGACACCGGCGACAAAGGCCATTTTTCACAGGAGGATGTAATCTGCTAAGATCCTCTCGTGCAGCCCCGGGTAAGGGTTCCCATCTTTCACAGAGCCGCTTCATCACAAACGTCAACCGATGAGGCGGGAAGAAACGCAGAGAAGAGAAGGAACGCCCGGTCCAGACCAACTTCTGAAATGGGACCTGTTTTGCCACCCGCCCCCTCCCCCGCCCCCACGCTCATACAAAAATAAATATTAGTCTCCAGTGTCCAGCGTGGCCATCATTGAGATGAAGTGCTCGGGACAGAGTGAAATCCCTTAATTACTCGCGCCCGGGGTTGTGCGTTGCAGGGAAAGAAAACATAATGCCAAGTGCTTATATATCCCGGCAGCATAATAGCTTGATGAAGATTTCTAAATTTTTCAAAATGTCATTTCTTTCCAAAAGATGGATTATTTCTGTTGGGATTCAGTCTACCTAATTATTCCTGCCTTGATTACTTAACTACTCCAGATATTTCGTCCCTCCCCGCGCTTAGCATTTTGGGCCTGTGAGAACCGCGGCGGCGGCTTCTGTTTCCGGGCGGCGAGCGTGGGAAGGTACGTTACGAAATGGAGCCCTCGGAACCTGAGAGGGAGGAAGAGCGTTTCCTCTACCCTTCTAAGTCCTTTGGCTGGTAAATTACTACAAAAGAGACTAACGGGAGACGAAGAAATTTAATCATGTACATATGGGAACCTCCTAACGCATATGAGACCCAAGGACAGCGAACGCGGCTCTTCCGTCCTGAGCTAAGGAATGGGATAGGAACCCGGGGGCTTCAAAGGGGCGGAAGGTGATTCACCAGATGATAAAAGCAGCAGCTGTTTGGTAATTCGCCGTTCACCCTACTCTGCAGATGGGTCATTCAGATGAAAGCCGTCTCTGGTAACAGCTCTCGCTCTGAGCTGGGCCGCCTAAATTACTTCAGGTAGTTACGCGAGAGGTAAAAGTTTGTCTTGATCGCCTTTGGCTCAAAATAACCCACATGCCCAAGTGGCATACTTTGGGGTCATGTACTTTGCTCCGCCTCAGTCCCGCCTTGGAAACTTCCCTAAGCAGTTTCACAACCCGGAAGTCGAGCGGGTGGATCTCCCTCATCTCCTTGAACCAGGCTCTTGGTACTGAGAATAGAGCAGTTCAGTTAAACAGTCGTGTCTTGCTCCAGAAGGGTGATGGGGGGGGGGGGGGGTCCCAAAGTCTGGGCTCTGGTGCAAGTAATCAGGTATTTAACAAAAAGCATTTTCATGGCAACAAAGAATAACAACGGCTAATGTCCGGAGCGGGCTCTAATCCCAGTTTCTGAGCTGCGAAGGCAGACGGTCGAGAACATTTGTAAATCTCCGGTTCGAAACGTCTTCAGACGGGGCGAGGGCAGGCGGCGACAGTCTCATAGATCTCTCTCGGTCTGCAGTTCGAGCGTCTCCGGTGAGCTTTCGCAGCAGCCTGTCCGTATATGAGCTGCTGTGGTGATTTCACTTACGCTTATATCAAGTTGTCCAATTTTAGCTTACATGGCTTCAAAAGAGCAATTTTAGTTCTCAACGATTCCAAGGCAGAAGGGTGGGAGAAGATTGGAAATGTTAGCTTGAAGAGTTATAGCCAAATATTGGAGGCAACTGGAAGAATTCAGAATCCGGTCCAGTTTACAGGTAAAAAACTAAGATCTCAAAGACAACAGCATCGGAATTTGATATCCACGGAGGAGATCATTCTTCTCTCTACAACCATCCCCATTTTTTTTTTTTTCAAAGAGAACCACGGCAAGACGAATCTGTCTGAAAACCGAGTCTCGTTTCAGTAACGTTGGCCTGATCGTTTGCATACGTGCAGCGAGAATGGTGACCAATCACATAGGCTCCTTTAAATCTCCTTTGCTGGGGGCGCCTGGGTGGCTCAGTCGGTTAAGCGGCCGACTTCGGCTCAGGTCATGATCTCATGGTCTGTGAGTTCGAGCCCCTCGTCAGGCTCTGTGCTGATGGCTCAGAGCCTGGAGTCTGCTTCGGATTCTGTGTGCCCCTCTCTCTCTGCCTTTCCCTTGCTAACACTCTGTCTCTAGTCTCTCAAAAAATAAAATAAAAACGCTAAAAAAAAAAAACAAATTTAAATCTCTGTTGCTGGACTTTTCCATAAAGGCATCTCAGACTGAACTTTCCAGAGCCTCTTGAGGTTAAGAAGCCAGGCCGAGGACTTGCCAACGGACTTGGCCTGCAATACCTATAGATTCGGATAAATTCCTGTCCTCTCCAGATCCCCAAAATATCCTGAAGTTCCTGAGCCTGCCGGGAAGCGACCCTCCTTACTCACCTGGTAAGGCCAGGAACCCTATAGAGCGAGGTACCAGGCTGAGATTTCCAAGGGGCTTTATTGGTTGCATTAACTCAACCTTAGCTTTTAAAAGCTGTCATATCCGAGCCTACGCACATCCTCAAATAAGACATTCGAGTCCAAGCCTCGGCAATATAACCAACGCGACCAAACGTGTCCTATTCACAAGGAGAACAGATTCTTATTGAACTTATGTAAATAACTATATTGCCATGAAAGTAAGAATGCCCCCCCCCCCCCGCCGAGTATCTCGATTCTGGAGCGATCGGGGTGGGTGGGGGAAGCAGTGGTTTCGTTCTTGTTCACAAAGGTATCTTTGACCAAAACGTCGATCGCTTAAGAGAAAAGAGAAAAGGGCCTCCTTAAATCTCGAAAGCCCAAAAAAGAAACGGCAAGATTTTAAACGAAAAGTCATCAAAATTATAATCATGTTTAATTCTCGCTCTACTTGAATCCAGTTTTCTCATTAGTCCTGGAGATTCTTACCTGTCCAGGTTGGTTTTGTTTTTTGTTTTTTGTTTTTTTAAGTTATCAGAAACCTGTATTCTAGAGAACTTTCCACAAGTCTCCTTGAAGAGGAAGCGCTGCTACAAACACTTTTGCAAAAGCCTCCGGAGTGAAACACTAACTGCCACAAAAGATCTAAAAATAGCTACAGTCCAAGATCTGACGGGAGCTAGTCATAACACAACTGACAAGGAAATTTAGTTACTCTTGCGACATACATTTTAAGGCCGTAACTAGAATTCTGTCTGATAACCTTATACGAAGACATACTAGATTTTTAGGAATTTCATACAAATTGCAGAGCGCTTGCATCGAAACTTATACAACACGAAGAGGCTTAGCATTACTCCTTATCTGACAATGCCTCACATGTAATTCAACATACCAAATAAGCCTAATTAGCTTAACACCGCCCATTTGTTACATATAAGGAGAGAGAACGCATCTTCTGCAATTTTCCAGGGACTTCTGGAAAATTCCAGAATTACTTTGGGGGGCAAAGTCTTTGTTCAGAATTCGATTTGGAAGACACTCGTCAAAAGTACCAAGAGGTTTGAAAACACTTAGCCACAGAGGATCTTGGGTCCTCGTGAAACAATATTCATTGAACCGATGTGGCAACTGAAGGCTTCCCAGGCAAATATGGAACGTTACATAGTTGTAAAACAAAACAAAAGAAAAGAAAAAAATGCTAGTTCTTTTCATAGAGAAGAAGACCCAGCCTTCTCAAGGAATCAAGCACCCGATATGAAACACAGGAAGTTATTTTGGCAACACACCACATGTTTCGTTTCTAGGCACCTTAGTTAAAAGATATACCACAACTTCTGTTTCTAATTTCTTATTAAGAGCAGATGAAAGCAAATGAAGCCCGCTTTCCATAGGCATACCATTTTTGTAAGTTTATTTATTTGGAGAGAGAGGGAGAGAGAGAGAGAAAGAGAGAGAGAGAGGGAGAAAACGCTTGGGGGAGGGGCAGAGAGAGAGGGGCCAGAGGATCCGAATCAGGCTCTGTGCTGACAGCAGAGAGCTGGACGTGGGGCTCGAACTCACAAACCGCGAGATCATGACCTGAGCCGAAGTCAGACGCTTAACCGACTGAGCCACCCAGGTGCCCCAACATAGGTCTACTTTAAAGCTCATTTTTAAAAACCTTATAATAACAATTCAATTTTAACCAGCTTGATTACACAAGGTAAAAGTCTCTCTCTTTCCCAGCCTCCTGTACCCTTCTTACTGTAGGTCACGTTGACTTTCTTTACGCTGAACATCTTTAACTGTCATACCCCTTGTGGCCAAAACACCTCTTATCTTCCTTGCCGACAGAATCGCCGCCCTTCTGATCTCCAGTAGTTTTCATTTCACCGATTCGAAGTCTTAACTCTTAGAAACCTTAATGTCTAGCGAGAACTAAAAAGTCAGCGGGGCGCCTGGCCGGCTCAGTCAAAAGAGCATGTGACTCTTGATCTGAGGGTCATGAGTGCGGGCCCCACGTTGGAGGGTGGAGATTACGTACAAATAAATAAATAAATACACTTTTTAAAAAGTGAGCGACTGGAACCTGTCACATCAGCGCCTTTTCGATTGGCACATTTATAAATACATCTCATAGTTTCTAGAAGCATATGCCTCTTTCAGGTTCTCCATAATGAGCAGCCAGAAGTAGATACACCTATGTTCAGTAACTGATGTTTCAATATGGAAACGATCTAGATATTTAATGACTACCCGTCGCCAAATTCGACTCAAAACTCCAAGGTTTTAAGTCACCAAAGAGATTTGGGGAAACTATTTAGGTAGACATAGCATAAAACATAAATATTGACGCAGAGTTCATTTATAAACTTGTATCTTACTTTCGCCATTTAATTCGCTTGTCCTTAACACTCATGGTTAGATTAGCCATGAAAATTTCACGAGGCATGAAATATCTAACCATCTTCTTAAATTCTCTTTCTCGCTGACAAAGTCTGTAACGGATATAACATGAACTTACTTGACTTTAGTAAACCTAGGCAGGATAAAAGTTTTACGCAGGGGCACCTTGGGTGGCTCAGTCGGTTGAGCGCCCGACTCTTGATTTTGGCTCCGGTCATGATCTCACAGTCATGGGATTGAGCCCTGCATCAGGCTCTGTGCCGAGCATGGTGCCTGCTTAAGATTTTCTCTCTCTTGGGGCGCCTGGGTGTCTCAGTCAGTAAGTGTCCGACTTCGGCTCGGGTCATGATCTCACAGTTTGTGGGTTCGAGCCCCGCGTCGGGCTCTGTGCTGACAGCTCAGAGCCTGGAGCCTGCTTCAGATTCTGTGTCTCCCTCTCTCTCTCTGCCCCTCCCCCGCGTGTACTCTGTCTCCCTCTCTCTCTCTCAAAAATAAATAAACATAAAAAAATTGTTCGGATTAATTTCAGTGATACCACCCAATGGCAGAAAATGCCACTATCTACATACACACCCACACACAGACAGACAGACAGACACAGAGACCGTATGGTTTCCCTTTGCGATGTTAGTTTAGCCTTTATGATACTGGAAAATCACGAGTCATAAAAGAACAGTTGGAATAAGTCAAACCTGTCTGCTCCGACGGCTAAAGCTTTTTGCGCTAATATTGGTGCGGAAGACGCATGATTTTTCATCAGCCTAAATTTCAAATGCCCCCTCTCCCTTTATGGTTTTTTTTTTTTCCAGATACGAATCGCGTTCCTGGAATTTGTCCATTAATATTTACATCTCAGAAACACAGGGGAGAATGCAAGCTACAAGCCTTTTGGGGATTAATAAAAAAAAGGGGGGGGGACTCGGGGAACTCCGAACCGCCTCTAGAGCTGTATGTCTACTTTTGTAAAGGTCCGCGAGATAAGGACAGTTGCTCTTCTTTTCTGAAAGAATCGGGTCACCACGGAAACGACGTCGCAGGCTGACGTACCCATCACAGCACGCGCAAATATAGAGCGTATATGTGTGCGTTGTGGGTGCGCGTATTTGTAAATACTTCTACAAAGATTCAGATTTTTTTTTCTCTCTAGGTACATAGTTTCATTTTAGCTTAGGGAAGGAGGCCAAAATAATTAATTAATTAACTAGTTAATTAATTAATTAATTAAGAATAATTAATTAATTAATTAAGAATAATTAATAACTAGTTAATTAATTAATTAAGTTTCAAAAAGCTGCTATCAGGCTCCGAATATCAGCTTCCGATCCACCCAATCCGGGACCACAGGGCTATTAAAACCTCCTTTAAATCTCTTGTCAGTTTTCAGCGGGGACAAACAGCAAACGCGTTCCGAGGGCCTTGCCGTAAGTCTTGGTAAAAACCCGTATAAAGCTTTCTGATAGAGGCCTTCTTTCTGAGTGTGCAACTCAACCCTGGGCCAGCGAATCTTCGGAGGAAAAGCCCCTTGATCGGGCCCTGAATGTGAGCTGATCATTTGCAGAAGGGCCTAGGACAGGTGCTGGCGGTTCCCTCTGTGAAGGGAGGTTTTCGGGGGACTGTTTGGCTGGTCTGAGAGCTGTCATGTAATCCAGGGTGAGAAGAATACCTTGCAGCAGCCCCATGAGGTCCCCGTGAGGGGCGTCGTAAATGCCCAGTCATCTTTTAAACTTCTGCTTTAAACGTGATAGGATCTTCTGAACGGTAAAAAGGGCTTTGTCGTTGTAAACACTCCGCCGCTGTCCGGGGCGTAGGAATTCTTCGGGGGAGGGGGGCCGTCTAGGATGTACCTGCGTGGGATGCTGCCCAGGAAAGCCTGACGCCGGCGGTGCCCGGTTACAGAACCCAGCGGGACAAACCTTACCGTCCATCCTGGGGGCTTGTGTGAGAGTTATTTCCTGCTTTTTAGCATCGCCACGGGTAACCTGCACACCCCCGGGCCTGGAGAGGAGGCTGCAGTGCTCTCTGTAAAGCTTCCAGGGGAAGGAAAGTTCACAGAAGCAGCCGAGCGTGTAAGGGATTTTCTGGGAAAAGCAGAGAAGTCTGGGGAGCTCAGGGAATTTACACTGGATATGAACGTCGGTTTTGTTCTGAGTGTCATTTCTGTTCTTTCGCCTTTTTTTTTTTAACGTTTTTATTTATTTCCGGGAGAGAGAGAAAGAGAGCGCAAGGGGGGAGGAGTAGAGAGAGAGGGAGACACAGAATGGGAAGCGGGCTCCGGATTCTGAGCTGCCGGCACAGAGCCCGACACGGGGCTCGAACCCACGAACAGTGAGATCATGACCAGAGCTGAAGTCGGAAGCTTAACGGACTGAGCTCCCAGGCACCCCTGTTCTTTCACCTTGCTAAGGGCATCCCTAAGGTTAGCTGTTACACTTCTTTGTATCCACTTTTCGATTTGGTCTTTCTGTAGGTACCAATGTTTGGGGCGCCTGGGGGGCTCAGTCGGTTAAGCGTCCGACTTCGGCTCAGGTCATGATCTCACGGTCTGTGAATCCAAGCCCCATATCGGGCTCTGTGCGGACAGCTCAGAGCCTGGAGCCTGCTTTCCATTCTGTGCCTCTGTCTCTCTCTGCACTTCCCCCATTCATGCTCTCTGTCTTGTTCTCTCTCTCTCTCTCTCTCTCTCTCTCAAAAATAAACATTAATTTAAAAAAAAAAAACAGCGCTCGAATATAGAAGTTTTTCTGCAAAAGATCTATCATCTGAAAATTACTGAGCAGGAGCTAGCCATCTCAAAAGGAACTCAAACCAACAAGGTTATTTTCTGGCTGAGCCACAGATGCAAGAGGCATCCCACAAGAGAGAGCAAGACATGCGACCCTCACAAAATCCAGAAAGTACTCCCAGAGGTGGCCTCAGAAGGCAGAGACTCTGTTGTTACAGGCCGTGAGAACGGTATGGTGAAAATGGTGTCTCCGTTCTCTCCTAACAACATGAGACCCGTTAATCCGGGACACCGGGCAAGGGCTGCTTAAATGGGACTTTTCCAGCACTAATGAGACAATGAAGGTTACAGAACAAAGCTTCCTGATGGACCGGGACCCCTTATGACAAGGCCCTCTGAGAGCGGGCATGCCTGGACAAAGAGAATGCCGATTCCTGTCTTCGAATCCCAGGCTATTCGGCCAGCACCTTCCGGATGGCGGAGACCGGAGAGAAGAGCCTCAATGTTCACAAAGCCGAGCTCTCAGGACACGGAACGAGCTGACAGGAAAACCTCACCCAACTGTCCCACGAGGGACTTAAAAGCAAAGTCTGTCTGAACCGACGCTGGTCAGGTGAGAGCAGTGAGCTCACCCGTCTGTGAGGCCGGTTCAAACAACAGGCTTCTTCCTACGCCTGCGTCCTAACCTACGGGTTCCCTTCTTGTGACGAATGACCCAAGAGACAGAGGCAAAAGCAAGCACTGGCCGTTTCTGGGAAGAATAGGAGCCGGAGGAATGAAGAATACTTGTAATAAATCTTTACCGAAGTTGCTATACGCAAGGCAGTAACTCACACAAGCGTCTTCTCCGACCCCGAGCCCCCTCGCCTTCCCCAGACCCTGCAGGTAGGGATCCAGGAGACTGAGGTGTTAAGAATTCTTACCTCCGGCTGGTTCTCATCGGAGGTCCCAGGACCTCTCAGCCGCGGCAGCAGGTCCCAGACAGCAGAGTCTCCTGGCTGGCTGGCCAAACCTGTAGGGGAGGAGACAATTTTCCCTCTACTCTTCTAGGTTCCTCCGCTGGCAGACTGATCTGAAAGGGATTCACAGACTAAAAAACAAATTTCATTATGTATGTACGGGAGCCCCATAAGAACATCAGCGCCCAGGACAAGTCGGTCAGTCGGGTCTTATAAGCCATCCTAAGGAACGCAATAGGGGCCCGGGGGCTTTGGACGGGAGGACGGTAGTTCGCACAAGGGTAAGAAGAGCACAGGGGGTGTCCATTTGATGTTTGCCCGACCATAAAGATAGGTCTTTGAGACAGAAAGTTACCTTCGGCAATAGCTCTTTTTCCGGGCCAGGAGGTGAAAGGTTTTCTGGAGTCTTCCGGGTCTCGATTGCCTTCAGCTCAAAATAATCTATACGCCAAAGTGGCATGGTTAAGGTCACATATTTGGCTTCCCTTTAAATCACTCCAATGAAGCGATGACCTCGCTGCAGCTTCCGCTCACCTGCCGAGACCCTGGGCTAGTCTGCGGATGCAGCCAGAAGCTTACGGCATCTTCTAGATCACCGTCCCCCCCTCCCCTTCCCGCTATCCCAGGAGACAGAGCACTTTGCTTTCCCACCCTCTGCCTCGAACGTCGAATAGACCTTGGGTATGAGCCCTGCATTTCTTTCTCTAGAGGAGTACTTCTCCACCTGCAGCCTCGAGGGCTTATTAAATAGAAACTGCCAGGCCCCGCCCTCGGCACGTCTGATCGCGCAGGTCTGGGGTGGGGCGAGAGAATCTGCATTTCTTTTTTTTTTTAAGTTTTTTTTTAATGTTTATTTATTTTTGAGACAGAGAGAGACAGAGCACGAGTGGGGGAGGGGCAGAGAGAGAGAGGGAGACACAGAATCCAAAGCAGGCTCCAGGCTCTGAGCTGTCAGCACAGAGCCCGACGCGGGGCTCGAACTCACGGACCGCGATATCATGACCTGAGCCGAAGTCGGCCGCTCAACCGACTGAGCCACCCAGGCGCCCCAGAATCTGCATTTCTAACAGGGTCCCAGCCCGTGCTGATCCTTCTGGTCCTAAGACCACACTTCGAAAACGCTGTTCTGAGACAATTTTGTTTTTAACTCACACATTTAACGCTGAGGTTATTGTCTGTATGAGGTCGGAAGTTGGAACCTAATGGCATTTCTCTGAATTTATACATTTCTGCCCCGTGTCCAACTCTGGATTCCATGAGCAAAATAACGATGTAAGTAAAAGATAAGGGCCTCGAAGTGAGAGGGAAGAAAGGAAGGAAGGAACACGGTTGGAATGGGCAGCTTCCAGAACACCTCTGAAGAATCCGGGAGTGGGCACAGCTCCTCTGGACTGAAAAGGAATCTGGCTTTTCTCTGTGTTTTCCTAAAACACGGGGTCGGTTACCCCCCCAACAGCGAGTCATTCTTCACTCGCGCAGGGGGCTGGGCAAAGGGCACGCCCTGAGCCCGGTGCCTGCCCCGGGGCGCACCTGTCACGCCAAGGGAAGGAGGCTCGCGCCCTTTGGCTGATCCCACAGCCTGGAAAAAAGCCAGACTCCGCTGCCTTTGAAAGCCTGTTCCTCGGAGCAATCCTGGCTCGCAAGGTTTAATTGTTTCGTCTCTCTCTCTCTCTCTCTTTTTTTTTTTCTAGTTTATAGAGCCGCCCCGCCTGAAGTCCGCCCCTTGCGCAGCGGCCCGGAAAGGTGGGAGGAGCGCAGGCAGCGCTCCCGGCTGGGGCCGAGCGGGTTTCTATTTCTCGATTATAAAGAAGCATTTGTTGGGAGCTGATGAATTGCGGCGGGGCTGGGGGCCGGGCCGGAAGCGCACCTGTGATGCGTTGCGCCTGCTGGAGACTGTTTATGCATCAAATGTGGCCACAGATTTCCCCCTCCCCCCCACACCCCTTGCAAAGGGCGGGTGAGGAGGAAGGAGGGCGTGAGCTCAGCCCCTGCCCCGTCCCCCGCCCCACCGCCGCCGGTTGAAGGTTTGAAAGCCACGGAGGAGACCTTGCTAACTCAAAACGTGGCCCCTGGACCAACGACATCACCCGGGAACTTGTTAGAAATGCAAATCTCACGCCTGCTCAGACTGACTGAATCAGAATCTGCTTTTCAAATGAGAGCCCGGGGTAATTCCCTGTTTATGTTAGAGTTTGAGAAGTGGGGTGCAGGGGGGCGCGGCACGGAAAAGGTTAAGAGCTCCTGCTCCGAGTCAAGGAAAGGGAGGACGGAAAAGTTTAGTCCCCCATTTGTAAGGGGGAGTGGAGTGTTAACCCCGACCGACCGACTGACTGACGTTTGCCTTGGAAGTAGAGGCCAGAGAAATTAACATATGGATCGAGTTAGTCAGGAGGTCTCGGAAGCTGGGAGTAAACACGAGGGAGGGGGGAACGGGAGTCCTATTTGTCTGGGAGGAAGGGAGGAAAAGAGAGGGGAATGGGGTAAGTGGGTGCCACCCACACGCCCAGGCGAGTTGCGTCTGTTGCCCGCTGGGACCTTTTCCTCCCCGCCTGCTGCGTGTATTCCGAGACCCAGGCGAGTCATTTTAGCACGTACACGGGGGAGATGAGGAAGCAGCGGTGGCCCGAGCGACAGCGAGCGTGGAGCCGGGAGAGGAGCACCTGGGAGGTGCTTAATAAGCAGGCTGGCGTGCGGCGAATAAAATTTTAATGCTGGAAGAAAGAGAAGGCGCACGATCATAAAACGTGTGCCCGGTATCCAGGCATGGGAACCAAGAGGACACGCTTGGCAGGGAGCCTCCGTGGAGGTGGCGGGGGGGCTGGGGTGGCAGCATCCTCTGGATGGCCGAGGGGCGACTCGCGTCGGCACCCCAGAACCAGCCTGCCTTCTTTTCTCTGCACTAGTGGAGGGGAGAAGAGGTACCAAACGCGTTAACGCGGAGGCCATCTCACCCTCCCTTGCCCTCGCCTACTGTTCCAGCCCGGTGGGCAGAACGATGAAAGAAGGCTCAAGTTCAATCTCATAAACTCCGAACCGGGTGATGCACTTTCACGCTCCCCTCCACAATTTCCGTGCATGGAGCAGGCGGACCAGCGACGGTCACACACCCATCAAATCCCAGGTTGCCCCCAAGCTGGTGCGGTAGCCAAAAGACTGGATAATCCACTTGGATTCCAATCGTGTTTCGACAGACCGTTAATGAGAGAGCGAGTCTGTCGAAATGGTCTTCCCCTATTTACTTAGAGATCGGTCCACCCCATCCTCGCCCGTAAAGCTTTGGAGGTGATTCGCGGAACTCAGAGTAGGTTCAATTCAACTCTGAAAATAAGGTTACAAAAGTCCGCTTCCGTTCTAGCAGAAATTAGGGTGGGAGGCCGAGACCTGCGCGAACGGTGATATTTCATAGGAAAAAACAGAAAGTTCCGTCCTGCATCTAGAAAGCCGGCGGCCAGCTCTGCGGTGTGAGAAATGTGTCTTTAGCAGAGGAAATTGTAACGGGCAGGAAGTCCACCGCGAGTGGAGAGTGAAATATGGTGGGTAAGCAAATTAAGAAGCAAACTGGGTGCACTCAGAAGAGAACAGCCTGGAGAGTCAACGGTCATGAAACATGACACGTACGAAGTGGGCTACGGCCGGTCCCCGGGGCAGGTACCAAAAAGGACAAAGTCGCAGAAGACGTGGTCCCGCCCTTCAGAAACGGACAGCCCAGGGAGCAGATCAGAGAAGGACACAAACCAGAGAAAGAGAGGAGGCTAAGTCAGAATGTGGGATCTTGGAAGAAGTCATGGAAATTTGGAAATAGGTTAGACCGAGCGACCTCCGGCATTCGGCCCGGTCTGCCGCTGGGGAAACGCGTGCCTCCGTCTTCAAGCGAGAATCCGAGGGGCCCATCCTCTTTACGCTACGTGTATCCAAAAACCTGACGACGGAGGCTTGCACAAGTAAGAGGTATTTTGCTCACATGACCAGGAGAGAGGAGGTAGGCACATGCAGGTCCAAGAATGCCAGCACCTCCAACCCCGTGATTCTCTTGGCTCTTGGTTACAATATGGCTGCTGCTGCTCTTGCCTTCGTGTCTACATTCCAGCAGGAAGCAGGACAGAAGCTTTCCCGGGAACCCGAGGCAGGCGTTGACTCTCAGTTCATTGGCCAGCACTGTGACCCATGGCTTCACAGTGTGGTTCATTATCAGGAATGGGGGGTTGGGCTGGCCAACCAAGCGTGCCTGCCGCAGATGGATTTTCCGGGCCTGGGGGCTTGCCGGGATCGTGGGGCCAGCCTCGGAGACAAGAAATACAGATGAGGCACAGCATGAGAGCCTCCTGCACCCGGATGTCTGCGCTCACCTGCCCCCCCACCCCCGGGCGTCCGTCCTTCCTGCGCGCACTGCCAGGGTCCAGCCTGAGTGTCCCTGTCTGTCGCCCGGCTTTCTCTGGCCCCGTGGGCATTGCTCAGTCAAGTGCGGACACAGAGACTCCGTTGTCTAAACCCGCGCTAGGCGAAACTCCACAGCACAAATGACGAGGTTCCTTCACCCAGCGAATGGCACGATTTCCCTGCCAGACCCACCTACCAGGCCCGATGTGGGGACCTTAGTTGAATCCCGACCCCAAAAAACTCTAAAACGTCACGACGTGTGGGAGGCAAATGAAAATGCGACCGCCGGCTGGACGGTTGATACTGTTCACGGATGATGGTGGAATTTTCGATGCGCTAATAATACGGTTGCCTTAGGCAGACGGTCTTTATCTTTTAGGGATGCGTACTGCAGTATTTATGTGCAAGTGACAGGATGTTTGGGATTTGCTTCAGAACAGCCCGGGGGGAGGAGACAGCGGGGGGGGGGGGGGGGGGGGAGGGGGGAGAGTGGCGGGCAAGGGGGATAGAAATGAATTTTTTTTAATGTTTTTATTTCTTTTTGAGAGAGAGAAAGAGACAGAGCAACTGGGGGAGGGGCAGAGAGAGAGAGAGGGAGACACAGAATCCGAAGCAGGTTCCAGACCCTGAGCCATCAGCACAGAGCCTGACGCGGGGCTCGAACTCATGAGCTGCGAGGTCATGACCTGAGCCGAAGTCGGACAGTTAACCGACTGAGCCACCCGGGCGCCCCTTTGTTTGAATTCTTGATATAAGGTGGGTAAGAGGGAGAAAAGGAAGGAAGTAGGGAGGGAAGGAGGGAAAGAAAAGAGGAGGGGAGGGGAAGGAGAATCAGAATTTTCTCCCGACCCAAAAGAATCAAAATCAAAAGTCAGGAGCCCCTGGCGAGCCGTGCGCGCCTGCATTTGGGGCGGACAATTCACGGCCAGCACGGCAACAAAAAGGAAGATTCTAGTCGCTCGCAGCCTCTCGATTCGGTTCCACGGATTTTACGAATTCCACCGTTGGCTTGCGATGCCTCAGCACTTGGTGCTGTCCCCAGGCCTTTTCAGATACCCCCTCCTTAAGCCTTCTCTCTCCATCCCCGGGGCCAGAAAGTCCGTCCTCACCCCACAGTTGGCAATGAGGGAAGTAAGTGTGCCCCTGAGAAGCCAACTGGGCTGTCGCCACCTCGCGCGTCACGGCACAGTCACCCTGAAGGGATGCGGCGCCCCGGCCAGCGGGACCCGGCAGCAGCCTGATTTAAGCTGTTAGGAAGTTAGAATGTGTCCGGCAGATGGTGAGCTGGGAAGGCCGGGCAGAGGCCTCGCATTTTCCTCTCCGAATCGCTGCCACCCTGCCCACCCGCGCCGGCCCAGGCCAGGCTCACCTATATGGCTTCCATCATGCTTTGTGGAGCTGGGCCATTGGAAGCCCCAGAAGGCGATCAGAGAGAAGGGGAGTGGGGGAGACCTGCTTTTCCCCCAGCCCCCCACTGCAGGGTCCCCTCAGGCTGGCTGCACCCCCTCCTTCTCCAGCTGGCTTCTGCTAGTCCCTCATCCCCTCGCCGCTTTGGGCCCACGGATGCTTTAAACCATCGCTCTGTGAAAGAAGCCTTCCTCAAAACATCTTAAGGTGAGTGTGCCCACTACTTGCGGTTTGAACCCTGAGGGAAACTGAGGCAGACACAGGCGTCGGGAGTGTCCGTGGAAGCACTGTTCTCGGAAGATGCCACCCTCCGCAAGGCTGCCTCAAAGAGAAACACCCGTGACAGGCGCGGCCCGCTCAGGGGTTCTGGGGGTGCTGCCCGAGCCTGCTCAGCGTCTGTCCCCTCCCACCCCCCACAAGCGTCAGACAACCGGACACCCCTGTGACTAAAGTGCAGGGCCAGAGGCCAGCTAAGGACGGCGTCCAGGCGGCCAGTTTCTGTTTGTAAAAGACTGCCTTAGCCTTCTGGCTCCTTCTAGCACCCTCCTGTGACCTCGGTTCCAGAGCTGACTCCCGCCGGCCGGCACGAGACTGAGTTTCTCGGCCTGCCAAGCAGAGAGCCGCCCCAGACGGGGGACAGGCCACCAAAGAAACACCCCTGCGAGGGGAGCTGTCTGAGGCCCAGGCGGCCCCGGCCGCGGTCGCGGCCGCCCAACCTCACGTGCCATTTGAATCCCGCGCGCTCCGGCCTGGACACCACGTCGTGTCATAGACGCGCAGAGCCGGATGGAGCCTGAGACGCAGGATGGCCTGGCCCAGACTCCTCAATGGGACAGAGAGTTAGGGCTCAGGGAGGCCGGACAATCACATCGCCCGTGGGTGTTCACAGAATGAATGGCTTATGGCAGGCTCCCCCCGCCGACTCCCGCCCCCCAACCCAGGCAGTGTCCCGTTCGGTTTTTTTAATTTCAGTTTTCTTCAATATGATGGACAAACAAAACCGTTGGATCTTTAGAGTACCTCCCAGTGACCCCCCCCCACACACACGTACAGACGTGACAGCGTCCCTCCCCCATCTAGTTAATTAACGCTCGCGTCACCTGACGCATCTGTCCCTTCCTTCGTTTCCTTTTTGGGGGTGAGAACAGCTGCATTCCGCCACCCAGGGCCAACTTCCACCATAGAGCGCAACGTCGTCAGCCAGAGTGGCCGGGTCGCACGTCAGTCCTCCGACCTTGGTCGTCTTACCAGCCCCTCCCTTCCTCCCCCACCCCCACGCAGCCATTTTCCTACGCTCTGCTTCTTTTTTCTTTTTTCCTGATTTTTTTAATGTTAATTTCTTTTTGAGAGAGAAAGAGAGACACAGAGCATGAGCGGGGGAGGGGCACAAACAAAGAGGGAGACACAGAATCCGAAGCAGGCTCCAGGCTCCGAGCCGTCAGCACCGAGCCCGACGCGGGGCTCGAGCCCACGAACCGTTGAGATCATGACCTGAGCCGAAGTCGGCCGCCCAACCGACGCTTCTATGAGTTTGACTTCCTTGTTTGAGATCCGACGTATGAAGGATACCGCGCGCAGTAGGTGTCTTTTCCCACCCGGCTTCTCTCACGTGACATGAAGCCATCGAGGTCCCTCCGGGTGGTCACGAACGACAGCACGTCCTCTCCGTCGGCTGGATGACATGCCATTGTGCAGACACCGCCTCTTCTGCACCCGTTCGTCGTTGCCGAACCCCTGGGTTGTTTCCGTATCTTGGCTACCGCGAACGATGCTGCAAAGAACACGGGGACGCAGACACCTCTCGAAGATGCCGACTCCGTCTCCTTCGGATGCACACCCTGGCACGGCATGGCAGGGCCACGCGGTAGTTCTATTGTTAGCATTTGGAGGAGGCTCTGTACTGTTTTCCAGTGTCCTTTTGGCCACCGCCAGGAAGGGTGACTTTGTTGGGGTCCTAGACGTACTCATACGGGCCTGTGTGACCCCCTGGAAACGTCTTAACCTCTCTGAATCTTTTCTGCCTCTGCAAAGTCACACGCGGCCAACCTCTTCTTTCACGAGGTTGTCGCGTCGGGGAAAACCCCTAATTCGTGCCCGCCGCGAGGGAGGGGCTCGGTAACTACGACTCGAAGCGAGGCATCTGAAACCGTTCCTCCCCTGCAGGCTCGGGACCTCACCCGCCGGCCCGACCTGGCCGCCTTCCGCCAGGCTGACGTCAACACCTTCCCCGACACCCTTTAACGTCAAGGAAAATGTCACACATGCTGTCGGCGCCTCGTCTGTCTCCCCTCAGCCTACCCCGGGGGGTCAGACACCAGCTGCTGTTCCTGTCCCCCTGCCTGAGGGCGCTCTCTGGCTTGGCCCCCCCACCCCCCCACCCCCCACCCCCCCCACCCCTGCTTACACCAGGTGTGGGCAGGCTGGAAGCGCCAGGGAGTCCGCCCCTTCCGGCACAGCCCTCAAACAATGAGGGCCAGGAGAAAGGTCCAGCTTCCTGACCTCCCAATGGGGCAGCTTGGGGCCGTATTCCGGACGGTCTCCGAGAAGGTCCCCGGCGGGACTGACCTCCCACTGAACCCCCCAGAGTGGAAACCCGCTCAATGGAGCGCCCGTCCCCAGCCTTCCTTCCTTCCTGGTCTCGCTTCCTCTCACTGTGCTTCTTGGGCTCACGTCCCAAATCGAGCACTTGAGCTGACCTGCTTCTCTCGGGGTCTGCTTTTGGCGGGGGGGGGGGGGGGGGGGGGGGGGACCGACCCGAGACCCAGAGTGACGGGCGGAAGGAAATCTCGCCGGGCTCGGCCGGGGGCCACACTGGGGTTCCCCTGCCCCGGGGGCCCTGGGCATCGGGGAGCTCGCGCCCACGCGTCCGGTGCTTCCGGAGGGAACCGGCCTCGGGGAAGAGAGAGCTGACAAGACACAGCCGGGCCCCGTGCCAGAGCACAGAGCTGCATCTGAGGACAGAGCAATCTGTCACTGCGATCTGCCTCCTCCCCAGCCCAGTGGGGCTCTGTCTGCACCCACGGGCAAAAGGATTTAGAGAACGAGCAGGAAAAAGACGGAGGCGATAAAGCACCTCGCCTCCTGCGGCGCCGATGGCCCTACAGAAGGCAGAGACGGGCCCGCGGCCCTCGACCTGGACGCCGTCGGGCTGCCGTGAGCGGTAGGGCCCGCCTGACTCCACCGTCCCGGCAGCCATTGCGGAGAGACGCGGGGAGTCTCCTCGGGCTCCCCAGATGCCTCCACTTCACACCCATTAGGGTGGCCATCAGCAAAAAACAAAAAAACCAAAACCCCAGAAAGTAACAAGTGTCGCGAGGCTGGGGAGAGACACGAACCCTCGAGTGCGGTGGGCGGGCCTCGAAGATGGCGCAGCCGCTGTGGAGAACAGGCCCGAACGAAATCTCGAGCTGCCGTAGGACCCAGCAAGTTCCACTTCTGGAAATCTAGCCACGAGAATTGCAGGGGCTCCCACAGGTGTCGTACACGCGGGTCCGCGGCGGCACTGGCCGCAACTGCCGAAAGGTGGACACAACCCAAACGTTCGTCAACGGATGAAGGGATAAACATAGTATGGGCTGTCCCGACAACATCGATCAGACTTAAAAAGGAAGGAAAGCCCGGCCCGGGCTACGCCATGCATGAACCTCGAGGACCTTAGGCTGAGGGAAATGAGCCAGTCGCAGAAGGGCAAAGATGAGAAAGTTCTGGAGATGGATGGTGGGGAGGGTCGCACAAGAATGCGAGGGGACTTAAGGCCACCGCACTACACACTTGACGGTGGTCACCTCAGGGGCTCCTGGGTGGCTCTGTCCGTGAATCATACAACTCTCGAGTTCGGCTCACGATCGCGGGTTTCATGAGTTCAAGCCCCTCGTCCGGCTCTGGGCCTGGTAGCACAGAGTCCACTCGGGACTCTCCCGCTCTCTCTCTCTCTCTGCCCCTCCCCCGCTCGCTTGCTTTCTCTCTTTCTCTCAAAAATAAACAAACTTTAAAAACTGCTTAAAGAAAAGCAACGGTCCGTTTGGCATTAGGCGCGTGTGGCCAGAACGTAAATACACACCGCCCGCACCCCTCCCGCGCTCTTCCCCTCCCTCCTCCCCTCCAGGCAGTGCTGCCGGATTTCCTGAAGGCGGTGGGCTCTCTACCGGGTTTACTGCTCCTCTCCTGGTGCCCGCGGGTTGGCAGCCAGGTTGCCACGGGAATGTCGACCCTTAGGAGTTGTCTTGGGTCAGGTTCCCTTGAGGCAGAAGCCGAGACAGGGGGTTTACGCAAGTGAAGGAAGGAGGCAAATCTCTAGGGGAGTAAGAGTCGCGGGCGATCAGAGCTGCGGGTTCCATTGAATCCTCACCTGCTTGTGACCCTCCGGGCTTCTCCGCCGTGGGAGGGGACCGATCAGACTCGGCCCCCTTGAGGCGGGGTGGTCGGCTCCCTGCCTCCCTGTCAGTCAGCCATTGGCCGTGTGGGGACCTCCCAGGCACCTCTAAAGGGTGGCCCCCGTCCAGCTGAGGGCAACTGTAACAGGCAACACCGAGCACCCAGGGGGACAGGGTGGGGAAAGGGGTCCTGGGCCCTAAGTAGCATGTCCTCTAACACCCTTTCAGAAAACCAGTGCGGCTCTCTGTCTTCCTTCTCCAACCCCGTACCCGAGGGTAAGAGACGCCCCTGTTTGGCAGAAGCAGCGATGTTGGGGCCGAATCCTGGCTCCGTGACGTACCAGGTAATATCACCCGGGCGACTTCCGTGTCTCCACGTCTGCAACACGGGAATGCAAATGTGGCGGTTCTTGTTTGGGATTCACCGGGAGGCTCCGCTCCTGACTCCCTCCTTCCGGGAACAGGCTCCACCCACTTCTCACTCAGCCGTGCGGCACGGGACCCGGGCCTAGCCAATCAGAGCATCCTCTTCACCTGCCCCCTCGGGAATTAGGCCAATCAGAGGCCTTCTCTGTTCCGACTGGACCGAACAGGGAAGGGCCATTGCCTGAGGTCCATGGCGTCGGAAGGATGTCAGGCAGACACCGGCTGCCTCCGCGTCCCCAGCATACGTTGGACTTCCGTCTGCTAGAGAAAGGGGAGGCCCGCACCGAGAGAGGGAAGGAATCTGGCCCGTATCATTCGTGGCCCTAGACCCACTCATGCCCTTGATCGGCCTCATTGTCCTGCTTCCCGGGTACAGGGGCCAATCAATTCTCTTTATGTCGAAGCCGGTTTAAGCTGGCTTTCTCCCACTTGCCGGTAGCGGAAAGCTGACTGGTGTACCAGCAATGGCCACCTTTCGGTGTCGCTTCCAGCCACCTCTCCAAGCGTTCCGAAGTCGGAGCCGCCCACTCTCCCTGACCCTCGCTCGGAGAGAACAGCCTCCCCCTCTCCCAAGCTCCCACCCTGCTCCCTCACCGAAAGTCCCTCCTTCCTGGTTTGAGCTGACTCACGCGTGGCGATCCTTCTTGTCACTGTTCGATCTTCGAGGAGGGCAAACTGTCAGGCAAAGCGAGCCGAGAGTTTGTTCGGACGCTCTGCCCTCCCCCGGACGGGGATTCTGAGCGGCCGTCCAGCCGGTGGTGCCCCCTCCCCCACCTCCATCGGTAGGTGTCTCGCCTTCGGGCTCGTTGTGTGGTCTCGGTCAGGAACCCGTCATCAGTGTTCCCCATCTGGTTTGGCAGCCTGTAATATATGACTTCTGTTCCCCGTTGCCTTTGATCTCCACCCGCCTGGTCGCCAGCACGGCCCCACCCTGATCATGGCATTTCCACGTGGGTGTCAATCTTTTTATCCTGCGCTGATGCTCCGCCTCTCCTTCTAATGGTTTCTTTTTAACAAGGTCAACCTTCCCAGGCCTGCCCCCCTCCCCCGCCCCCTCTCACCTCCTGCCACTCTCCTTCCCTCCTGCTTTAAGTGACTTTGGGCACGGACTACACTAGTACTTTAGTGCGGGGTCTCCCAGAAGTGGACTCAGGGGCAAGGACTCACCTGCGAGTAGTTTATTCAGGCGGCGATTCCAAGGTGCACCAGGAACAGAGTGCAGAGATGAGACGGGGAGGCAGCCGAGACGGGATGCCTTGGTCAAGCAAGTTACCGCCATGGGTCACCGGAGCTCAGGCTCGGCGGAGAATACTCTAGAAGATAAGCCTCGGAGTTGTCCCACCGAGGGGGGCGAAGAAATTGGGGTCTTCGCACGCTGCCTCCCGGCCGTCCCTGGGCGCTCACGCTCTTAGCCACTTCCAGCCAGCCGCGTTGCAGAGTCCAGGCCAGCAAAGCCCCCAGACAGACAGATGTCAGGGCTGGCGGTCAGAAATGCAGGCAGCGTGCACTGAAATGGTAAAGACCGCGGGCAGGTGGCTGCCGACACCTGCTTTAACCAGGCACAGGCCTTCTAGCTGAAGGAAACACGCAGCTATGTCAGAGTCAACAAACGTGTGACCCAAGAGACACCGAAGCTATAGGCCTTTGGTATGGCTGTTTAGATTACAATGAATCCCACAGAACCGGGATAGAGCGGCCTTTTGGAGCTATAGCCATGCTGTTGAGTAAACCAAAAAATCTAGCTGCAGAGGTATGGAGGAGAATGGGCAAGATGAGTGGGGAAAAGCCGAAGCTGGGGTCTGCGGGACCCCGAGGAGAAAAAGAGGCCAGTTAACTTGGCCCCTACCAGCTCGTGTGCAATGCCAGGCCCCACACCGCTGCTCCCGGTGCCCTAAGATGCCCTGCGTCTCCTTATTAAAGATCTCTTTAATCGAGCCAACATAAGGAGGCTTCTGTTCTGCCCAACCGGAAAGCTTTGACTAAGGCTACCTACGCGGTCTTCTGTCCACATCTCGAATTTATCTTGTTTGGGCTCCTGCTCTGTACACAGGTGTATGGATTCCGAAGGCAGTAGGATAGCTTCTAAAGCCCTTCTCAACCGCTCGCTTTAATCCATTACATGAGGCGTTTCTCCCTCGCTCTCACTCCTTCCATTTCCTTTGGACTCTAATCGACAGGTCTCACTGCCGTGTGAATCTTCTCTGTCCTTTCGAGAAGTGTTGCCTCGGTCCCTACCTCCAGCCCGCTGTGACGGCACTCGAGAGGGGCGCTGGTACCAATTCTGACAGAGGGGCAATTCCCACCCCCCCCACACACACCATCAAGCAATTCTCTGGACACCAGCTGGGTGTCCCACAATTTAACTCAGTTCCGACCCTGTCTACCTGGAGACAGCGGCAGATCCCACAGGGCAAGGGCTCAGTCCTACAAGACTGCCTCCTCACACTCACGCACACACACGCACGCATGCTTCAGATGCCATTTGGAAGTCCAGGGAGTTGCCTGGGCTTCTGACCAACTGGCCACGAATCAGAGGTTTCCACTACCTCTTCCTTGGGTTCAGTGAATTTGTTAGATCGGCTCACCGAACTCAGAGAAACAGTTGACTTACAATATGACTGGTTTGTCATAAAAGGACGTAGCCGAGGAATATCCAGATGGAAGGGATGCATTGGGTGAGGGCTGGGGGGAGGACAGGGAGTTTCCACGGCCTCTCAAGGCCGGCCGCTCTCTCCACATCCCCACGTGCTCCCCAACCCGGAAGCTCCCCCAGCCCGATCTTTTGGGGGTTTTATGGAGGCTTCATTAAATAGGCGGGATTGATGAAATCACTGGCCGTTGGCGATAGATTCAGCCTCCAGTCTCTCTTCCTTCCCCAGAAATCAGGGGGTGAGGCTGAAAGTTCCAACCCTCTATTCATGGCTGGTTTCCTTGGCAACAGCCCCCATCCTTAGGCGCTTCCAATAGTCATCCCGTTAACATAAATCCCGAAGTGATGGAAAAGGGTTTGTTAGGAACAACGAGACATCCATTCACCTTTGTGGCTCCGAAGCATTCTCAGGAAGAGAAGACGGGAGACCAAATATGACAAAAGGGGCTCCAGTCTCTCTTAAAGATCACTCAGGAAATGCCAAGGGTCTTAGGAGCTGTAAGCAGGAACTGTGGATGAAGACCAAATATATATAAGAAATAGACTTTGATCATTTGAGATATATTTCTTATAAGAGCGCCTGGGCGGCTCAGTCAGTTAGGCGTCCGACTTCGGCTCAAGTCCGACTTTGGCTCAGGTCCGACTTCGGCTCAGGTTCATGGGATCAAGCCTCGAGTCGGGCTGTGTGCTGACAGCTCAGAGCCTGGAGCCCGCTTCGGATTCTGTGTCTCCCCACCCCCCCTCGCTAGTTCTCTCTCTCTCTCTCTCAAAAATAAATAAACATTAAAAAATATATATATATATATATATTTCTTAAATATCACAACATCAAAGCACCTTCAGCCAAGAAACTCACCATACAATGCATCGTATATGAGAAATCGGCTACCAACCCTGATCGTGGAATTTTTTCCAAGCCTAAAGCAAGGGTCACCTTGCAGTGAGTGTGTTATAGGCAGGCCGATGGCGCAATCTTCAGATGCCATTTGGTCACGTGGTTAACGAGACCTCGGGAGAACTGGAGAAGGCCATCAGAGCTCAGAGCCACACGGTTTCCCGCGGACTCTTTTCTGCCTTGCCCCGATGGGTCCCGGGACTCAAAACCAAAGCTGAAACTGCAAGCCATGCTATTGTTTCTCCGGCCGCGGTAGCCACACGGGGGAGGGGCAGCAAATGCCGACCCTCCAGGGGCCCCTCATCTCCCAGTTCAGACACCCTGCTCCGAGTCTCCCTTCAGTCCGTGTTCGGTGGATCTGAGCTAGGAGCCCTCGATGGAGTCAGATTTTTGTGGGGCTTTATTTTCCTGATTTGCCAAGGCAGCGCTATGGTAACCCAAGGTCTTTTATTTGCCCAGAAATTCTGCCTTAGCAGCGTTTAATTAACGCGTTACCTTAGGAGGTTCAAATATTTCTTGGAAGTAGGTGGGAAATTAATACAAAACGAAATAAATAAGCATTTTCTTTCTTTAAAGCCTGGGTTTTTGACATGCAGCAAATGCTCAGCAGATTAAAACCTCAATTCGCCACCACCTAGGCTGATGAAAATCCTGAAGTAATGGCATGTATTTTGGACCCTGAGCTTTTAAGAAAAAAAAAAAAGGACAAATGAAACAAAGAGCACAGTTCCTTGAGCTAGGCTGGTACTCTTGAACCATTTGGCGATGGGCTTAATTTGTTTAATTTTAGTACTGTTTTAATCATAAAATTAACAGTTGATCATGATAAAAATTTCCAACCTGATACAAAGAATAAATCAAAGTGCTTCCTACCCCTATTCCACCTCTAGTCCAAGGCCCAGAGATACCTTTATTAACAGCTTCTTTAGTTCTTCTAGAATTTTCCATGGACATACAAGTACACGTACAGCATAAATTTAATTAATCTAGTAGGGTTATATTTAGCATACTATTCTAACGTTTGCATTATAAGCATAATAATACGGAGATTCGCTTTTTTACAAAAAAGAGTAAGGTACATCCTGGACTTAGTATAAATCCAGCCTCCATCTTTATTTTTAAGTTTATTTATTTATTTTGAGAAAGAGAGAGAGAGCGTGCGCACGCATGCCAGTGGGGGAAGGGCCGGAGAGCTAGGGTGAGCGAGAGAGTCCCCAGCAGGCTCTGGACTGTCAGTACAGAGCCCGATGCAAGGCTTGAACTCACGAACAGTGATATCAGGGCCTGAGTCGAGATCAAGAGTCAGACTCTTAACCGACTAAGCCGCCCAGCCACACCAGGCTCTGTCTTTTATGTCTATAGTTCTGTATGGAAAGAATTAATATTCAGCCTATAACCCCAAGAATGACAAAATGCCAATTCCCCATACGTTCGGTTATGTCAGACACTCTGTAGCCGTTAGCTTTTTCCGAGTAACAAATCACCCCATAACTCAGTAGCTTAAAACACTAACTGTTCATTTAGCCGAGGTCGCAGGGGTGAGTCCCATCACCCAGCAGGCTGGTCGAGGGCTCGCTGACGGGAGGGCGGTGGCAGGGCGCCCCACCCCCACCCCTGCCGAGAGCGAGAGAGCTTGAGCGCCCGCAGGTAAGCACTCCGTAAGCTTCTACGGTGTCACGTTTGCTAAGATCCCATTGGCCAAAGCAGATCACACGATCGAGGTTAGGGCGGAGAGGCAGAGAAACTAAGAATTTGAGGTCATTTTTGCAATCTACATATATACTGAGGGGGCAGGACCTCATTCGAAAAGAAATTCAAATTAGCCAACATCTTCCCCTCACCTTAGATTTTTTTTTTTTTTTAATTCTTCGAGTGTTCTATGAAAAGCAGGAAGAAGAATGCAGTGCGTTCTACAGAGCGGCACCACCGGACCCGTGGCCCCGAGCTGCGCCCTAGTGTCCGCTACCAATCCTGGGTGACATACATTCTCAGAAACAGGAAAGGCAGCGAAGCACCGGAGCCTTCTAGCAGATTCTTCCTGCCGATGTCCACAGAGAAAGGCAGGTACAATAAACCCAGAAAGACTACCCAGAAACAATACCCACCAGCCTCTTTCTTTTGAAGCTTAGTCATTTGGTTAAGAATGAGAAAAGAAAGCCATTGGGATGGTATGATATCGCAATCATAATAAAAGGATTTTCCTTCCTACTTTTTTCCTCTCGCCTCAACGAGCCGTTGGTGGAGGGCGGCAGTGGCATTCATGGTGGGTGTGTGGGTGTGTGCGTGTGCGCGCACGCGCGCCGTGAGAACACAGTTGACAACAAAGAAGCCATTAGAATTCCAGCACAGACTTTTCGAAAACTCAGAGCAGAGGCCAAAGTTGGAAAGGGAGGGCTTCCAGCGACAAGCACGGAAGTCTCGAGAGAGCAGACCCTGGACCTCCAAACAGCAAAGCAGGAAAGAAAATGGGTTAGGGCCTCAAAGCAGATCAAGGCTAAGCCAGCTTTGCTGTTTGGAGCTCCAGGGTCTGCTCCGGGCTCTTATTCTCTTGTGTCTCTTGAGCACAGACACCTTTGCTCTCTCGAGAGATCCGCGCTCAGATACTGCTGTGCCCGCCATCCGAAGGGCACCCCCAGCTTACCCCCAGCTGAGCCTGGCTGACGATCCCCGGGGACCAGCACAGGAGGAACGCCAGGGGAAAGGGCAGATGAGTTTGGGTAAATCGCAGAGCACAGGGGCCTTTCCGAGCAGCCCTCGAAGGAGCCGAGACAGTGCCCAGGGGCTGCAGCGCGCGCGTGGGTAGCGCGTCTTGGGCCTCGAAGTGAGAACGAGCTTGGAGAGGTGCTCACAGCTCAGCTTGGCCCACAGGGGTTGAGAGGCAGTCAGGAAGGCCAGGAGAGCTTCGACAGCCGGACGAAGAAGTGTGTGCAGACAGCGGGGGCAGAAAGGATACGCGGGTTTTCCGCACACAGGTGGTGGGGTGAGTGCCCACGACCAAACGCGCATGGAGCCCGCACCCCGGCCACCGGCCAGGGAGGGGGCAGAGAGCAGCCTCCTACCAGAGGCCTCGACTCCCGGACCAGGACCAACGGGCAGCCCACCAGAGCCGAGACACACTGGCAGTTGGGGGCAGCAGCTTGAACTGACTGAGCTTTGTCACCATCTCTGAGTGGCCCTGTTTATGGGGAGGCCTGGGTCAAGTTTTCAGCAGTTTGGTCAAAGGGAGCACCGGGCCGATTTCAGCTGGTTTTCAGAGAAAGAAAACCTAACCTTAGCGATTGTGAAATTTATACTAAAATCCTCTCCTGCCCTAATCCCCTATTCACTGGAGAGGGACCATTTTGCTGATCCCTGAGGGACAGATAGGTATTTATTAACGATAATCGTGGTTATAAGCCACGGGAAGAAAAGTCATTCTGATTATGGACACGCTGCGCTCGTTCGTCCATTTCTTCAAGAAGAACGCTCATGCCGACAATCTCCTTGTACTCCAGGCAGACTCTTGCCTCTCGCCACCTGGGGACCAGGTGGCCGCTGCAGAGCGGTGCCTCAGGAGCGGGGCGGGGGGAAGAGGAACAGTGCCGCGGAGCTCCACGTGCCCACAAAGCCGAGCGTAAGCGGCTGGTGGGCGGAGGAGGAGTAGCTGTGGTTCTCGATCATTCACATCATGGCCGCCTTCCCAGCGTGCACAGGGACAGTCAGGAGCCAACTCTGCTCACGCTCCCGTGGGGGTCTCTTTTGCACATCACAGCCGGATTTCTGTGATCTCTTGTCCCTCTGCATTAGCGAGGAGAATGAAGACTGGGTTTACTTTGAGAGAAATTCGATATAATCCCCAGAATTTTCGATTGCTTGCTAACATAAGTGAAATCCTTAGTAGTCATAACACGATTGGGGACGAACTGCACGTGGTGAGGGATGCAGGTCATTTCTATTCTATTACTTTGCCATGAATGGCTTCCAATGTCCCTTCGGGGCCAAAGACGTGCCTCCAGCCAGCGAGAAGGGATGAAGAAGCTTACACCTCATCCCTTGAAGACCTTCTCTGGCAGTGACGCGGGCCGTTTGTACTTAAACCCTATTGGCTAAAATACGGTCACATGGCCACACCTAGATGTGAGCGACGCGGGGAAAGGCAGTCTTTATTCTGGGGAGCCACGCGCCCTGCTAAAAATCTTGGGCGCCGTGACTGAGGAAGAAGGGAACAGATGTGGGGGCCGAGCAGTCTTCGCCATACTCCCCAAGTCGCGGCAACCCTAAGGGGCCCCTCTAAGGAGCCATTATACTCTGCAAGTTAAGTAAAATTGGAACTTGTCCAGTCGTGAACACTCGTAAGTAAAATTCCCATCTCATGATCCTGGTGCCCAAGATCTCTCATGACGCGAGGGCGACTTCCCTTTCTGGTCTTCTCTCCGATGGCCCGCTCATGAGCCTCTCTGAAGACCCGGTGCCCACCGACACGCCCACGCACGCCCGTCTAGGGAACCTGCTCGCCCTGCTCCCTCGGCCTGAAGTGGTATCTCCTCTCTAAATCCTATCTGCCTTTCACGTGATTATAACAGGCATTCCACCAAGTCTCTTCACATCCCTGAGACAAGATAGAGAAAGGAGGTCAGGCGATGATGAAATCAGGTGAGTTTCGAGTGTTTCAAATTCCTGACCCCAGGAATGCAAAACCGTGGACGACAGGCAACCCACGGGACAGACTCTGGCCGCGAGGCGCCGGGCTCTATTTATCTTCAGCAGGTCAATTCAGCATTGCTATCGCTGGCACCAATGAGAACTCTGGTGACACCGCGATGAGCTGTGCAGATACGGGACTTGAAAGAAGAGGAGGCATGGATGCCATCGTACTTAAAGATTTGGGGGCCTGATTCCGTCAAGATAGAAATTTACTAGGGATACACGTGGTGTCCTGCACCGGGTTCTGAAAGGTCAGTGGCACAGGCCCGGAGCTTGGCAAGCCTATGTAAAAACACTCGCAGCTTCCACTTGACAGCAAGTTCAGTGTAAGCCATCAGTGTGGCCACCTGAAAAGGTTATCGAATCTTAGCTTGAACTGATGGAAACATGGTGTCCAGAGCAAGAGAGGGGAAAAAAATCTAGTACTGCTTTGATCTGACCAGATCAAATCTACAGTAGGCAGGAGCAACGGCCCCAGGTCTTCAGCCCTCCCTTTGTCCCTGTCCTCTGCCGTGTCACTTTCAAGTTGCTCCCACAAAGGAGCCTGAGCGCTCCTCCTCCCTCGGGTCCAGGGTTGGGTCACGTGACTTGTTTTGTTCGACGGTTGGACACGATGGAAGGTTCGAAAAATCCTCGTATGAGGGGGCTCGTTCTCTCGGGCCTCTGCCGTCTCCCTGAGAAGAACGTTCTGGGGCTAGCCCACTGGTCCCAGCACATGAACGGCCCAGCCAAGCCTCGCCGAGATGAGCGGGCCCCCAGAAATGTAAGCAAGTCCAGTCAAGAGCAGCGGGGGCCGTGGGGACCGTGAAGGGTCACGAGGTCGCGGGGTATACGGAGTAGTCGACTCATGAAAAGCTGTATTAACTCCGTAACACATAGACTCCAAAGACCTTTTGAGAGAAAGGGAGATCCCGCCGTTCAGTTTGTTTAGGATTGGAACAAGCTCTCAGAAGGTGTGGGTTCCTCTTCTCTGGAGATACACAAGGAAGGGCAACAGGGCCCCCTGGTAGGTTCGGTGTGAAGGGCAATGGACAATCGCGAGGCCTTGAGGGGCCTTCCAACCTTGGCAATGCTCTGAGAGACCACCGCCTGGGCCCAGGGAACCTGTGGCTCGCTGAAGCGCCCCTGCCCTCGTCGGTCTCCCCACTGGTCCCTGGCGTCCTGCCTCTGCCACCCCGCGCCCCACCCCGCCCCTTGGACGATCTCAGTTCCCCGCCAGCGGCCGCTCGGCCTCCACCGCCACACCTGAATGTTATGTTCTCAGTTTCAGTGACAACAGCAGAGTGCTATTCACCATGCCAGGGTACCCGTAAGGGAGGGGCCCCCGCGGCGTTTCCCAGGCCCGGATCCACACCAGAGAGGACTCCCGCCTTCACGCCGACCCTTCCCCCGTTGTCCCCGGTGTGACGCCCTCTCCTCCCATATCCCTCCCTGCCCGCCGTCAGCCGGCACCCTCGGGTAGCCTGCCTTCCTCCCTCAAGATCTGGCTAGGAGCGCCTCTCTAAAGTTAGCGGTGGACCGGTTAGCACGATCTCAAGCCCAAGTATTCGTCAACCACCTGATATTTCCGAGTACTCCCACCCAGTGTGTGGTCGGTAGAAATGCTCTTCAGCCCGAGGCTTTTCAAAGGTCATTGAAGGAAAAAAAAAAAAAAAATGCACTAACCGTGGGGTAAAGTCAAGGGAGAGAGACAGACCGCGTGCCCCAAATTAGCGGCAGGGTTCCTGTCAAGCTGCGGGAAGCAAAACCGAGTGGCCACGGACGCGTCTGTGGCCCCGGCTTGTCACAGCTCTATTGATTGACTGCTGGCAATATTGCAGGTGATTTAAAGAGTTCCCCGCCACCTTGTTTGTTTAATGTCACCTCCATATGAGAATGTCAGCCTCTGACATGTTTGACTTCTCCACAGGACAAATGCCAAGCCACGTGCGGTTGTCTCCCCGACACAGATTATTCCCTCCCCTTCTTCACCGCGACGGCGACAGCCATTTCCGAAGGCTTCCTTTAAAAGAAGCGCTGCCCAAGTCCAAGGCCCTCTCTCTTGCTCGGGGGCGTAACGCGAGCCCGGCATCAGGCCGAGAAAGCCCACCCCGTTTGCTCTTCTTACTCTGCTGTCTGGAATCTCCCCCGTCCGTGGTATTAGGGGGCTGCTGCTCCGTGAGCGAGCCGGGAGGGGTGGGGCGGTCAGAGGGGGCAGGGAGCGAGCACGGAGTCAGAGTCAAGGCCGTCCGGGGGCCAGAGGCCAAACTTGGCCAGCCCAAGACAAACACAGACTGGAGATAAAAGGAAGAAAGGACGAAACGCAGCCAGAGCCCGCAGAGACGACAGCAGCGGAGAATAAGCAAGAGTCTGCTGCAGGGAGAGGAGGGCGCGGGGAGGAGGGGAGGCAGGGAGGGAGGCCCCGGGAGGCCAGGGTTGTGGAGGGAAGGAGAGAAGAAGTGAAAACAGGGAAGCTTTGGGAAGCCAAAAGGGAAGACTGTGAGGGAGAGACTAGAGGCCGGGAGGGGGAGAGGAAGGGAGAAGCGGAGGCAGAAGCCAGCACCCAGGGCGGCAGGAGCGGTTGGTGCCCGATGAGTACCTAGCCATAGACATGATGGATTGTTTTAATATTCGTTTATTAATTTATTTGTTTACTTATTTTTGAGAGAGAGAGAGCACACACGCAAGAGAGGAGCCGAGAGAGAGAGAGACACAGAATCAGAAGCAGGCTCCAGGCTCCGAGCTGTCAGCACAGAGCCCGACGCGGGGCTCGAACTCACGAACCGTGAGATCACGACCTGAGCCGAAGTCGGACGCTTCACCGACTGAGCCACCCGGGCGCCCCGACTGATTTATTTTTGAGGGGGAAAAGAATTCCAACCTGGTCTGGCGTGTTGGAAGATAATAAGCTTTTGGCACTTTTAGAGCAGATGTAAGAAGAAATTAAGTTCAGATTTAAAGTCAAGCTACAGTGGACTCGTGAACAACATAGATTTGAACATTGCAGGTCTGCTTACATGGGGATTTTTTTTTTTTCGATAAAAACAGCACAGTACTATAAATGTATTTTCTTTTCCTTATGGTTTTCTTAATAACGTTTTCTTTTCTCTAGCTCACTTTATTGTAAGCACACAATATATAATAGAACGCCCAAAATATATGTTCATCATTTATGTTATTGGTAAGACTTCTGGTCAGCTGTCAGCTATTCGTAGTTACATTTTGGGGGAATCAAAAGTTATAGATGGATCTTCCACTGGGGGGTCAGCACCCCTCATCCCCACCTTCTTCAAGGGTCACCTGCAATTTTTTTTAGAATTTTTAAAAATGTTTATTTATTTTTGAGAGAGAAAGAGAGTGAGCAGGGGAGGGGGAGAGAAAGGGGGGAGACACAGAACCCGAAGCAGGCTCCAGGCTCTGAGCTGTCAGCACGGAGCCCAACGGGGGCTCGAATTCACGAACCGTGAGATCATGACCTGGGCTGAAGTCGGCCACTTAACTGACTGAGCCACCCGGTGCCCCATCGACTGTATTTTTTTAAGGGTAAATTCTGATGTCAAAAAAAAAATGTCTTTCTGTGTGTCTAGACCAGTGGTTAGCACTTAGGAGTAGAGTTTGCTCCCCAGCTGACACTGGCCACGTTTGGAGACATTTGTGATGGTCACAACTTGGGGACAGGGTGTTGGGGTGCTACTGGTATCAAGGACGCAGAGGCCAGAGTGTCGCTAAACAATGTATAATGTACAGGACAGTCCCCACGACAAAAATGTATCTCGCCCCCAGTGGCAGAAGGGTTAATGTTGAGAATTGACCCGCGGCGTTAGCATCGGCTGGGCCTGAGTCAGAAAGGCAGATTCGTGGCCTCACCCCAGACCTACTGAATCAGACGCTCTGGGCGTGGAGACTGGCAATCTGCTTTCACCAGCCCTTCCCGGGAGTCTGATGCCTGCTCCAGGCTAAGAAACTCTGCTCTTGAGGCACACGATCCAGTACGGCAGTCATAAATACATAGGTATGTAAATTAACTAAAACGAAATAAAATGAAAAATTCAGTTCCTCAGTCCAACGAAGCCATCGCGAGTGCTCAGTAACCACGTATGGCTGGTGGCCGCCATATTGGATGGTGCGGACGTAGAACGTTCGTATCACTACAGGAAGTTCCAGAGCTTTGTTCAGCATACTTTTCCCATGGACAGGAAAGCCAACGAACATGCGGGCTGGGGAAGAAGGTTTCTTACCGCTTCACTTCCACACAGAAGCATTCTGAGGCTGAGGTACGAAAAAGGTGGGACCGCGTAGAGCGTCCTAAAGAGCCCTGGCCCGGGGTCAGGAGGATGAGATTTGACTCTCAGCGTCACTTTGACATAGGTGTGCCGTTGGGCAAGGCACCTTCCACATGTGAGCCTCAGTCCTCCATCCATACATTTGGGTAGAATACTGTCCCTGTGCTGGTGTATCAGTCAGGGTAAGGAATACCAGTGGCTCTAACAAACACTCTCAAAATGTCTCTGGCATAACCCAATCAAAGGCTGTCACTTATTCACATCATAGTTGTATGTGATGAGTGAGTCAGGGCCACGGTGCCAGAATTTCTGTCCCTTTGCGCCCTGGACTCTTGGCAGGCTGTGATGTCTGTGGGCTGCTTCTCACAAGAAACTTTATAAATGCATAAAATAAAATAAAACAAAATTGCAAAGAAAACCAATTATATTGAAATATAGCTACCAAAATAAAAAAAAAAAACAGTTGTAATATTATAATATATATACTTCTTTGTTAATGCAGTAATTAATAAGATAGAGTGGCAGGTCTAATAACTTGCACTTTCAAAGGAGTGCTAAGTGGGAATGATATTTTGAGCCATGCATAACGACAGTCGTACAATATGCAATGTCCCTGATTTCTTTTGGAGACCAGGTCTCAGGAACAGCTCCTATCACCGTGGTTGGTTGCCTACATTCGTAGTTGAAGGAAATGCTAAATCTCATCAGAAAGTTAGTGGAGATAAAGGTCAATTTTTTTCCCATCCAGGTTTACAGCCCGACGGATTTGGGCTCTCTGGTGGAGTGGCCCCCTGTTCCCCAAGGGCCGCCTGTGCTCCCGGAGAGCTCCTCACCCTGCTGGTAGACGGCAAGCAAACACAGAATGGGGAGGAGGGGTGCTGAGGGGCGTTTTAGGGACCAGGGTGCATGCCCCTCTACCCTCGCTTCATTGCCCAGACCTACTCCCATGCCCACCCGGATGTCAGGGGGCTGAGAAGTGGCATCTGGCAGTGTGCCCAGAAGGCAGGCCCTCTGATATCAGTGGACGCGTGCGGTCTCTGCCCCAAGCGGCCACCTCGAAAATCATATAAGAATCCCACCCGGGGGGCTCAGTCGGTTGAGCTTCCGACTTCGGCTCAGGTCACGATCTCGAGGTTCACGAGTTCAAGCCCCGCATCGAGCTCGCTGCCGTCAGCACGGCTCCTGCTTCGGATCCTCTGTCCCCCTCGCTCTCTGCTCCTCCCCCGCTTGAGCTCTCTCCATCTCTCCAAACTAAATTTAAAAAAATTTTAAAAATTTTTAAAAAAAGAGAACATGGCTATGAAAGCACCCTGTCAAACCAGAAGAGAGTTTGGTTTTCTGATGGCGAACACGTGAGAAATGGCAACGATAGGACGGGACACCCTAGCAGGAAGCTGGAGAGACAACGTGAGAAAGAGTTCAGGACAATTCCAAGACACGAGGTCCCAGCCTTAATACCGAGGCCACGCTGGCACCATTTCCACCCCAGACTCTACCTTCCCGCCCCTTCCCCCGGCTCTCCAGAAAACCGCAGAAAAGTTCCGCGACTTCACTCCTGGGGTGGCCCACCTCCCTCGGTCATTCAAATCCAGGCCCGGCAGGCCCCCAGGAGGGAGGTAACAAAATTAAAAATAGCCTCTCCTCCAAGGAAAGAAATTAAAAATAGATTCCAACCCACATGAAAATTTGGGTGGAAAGAAAGGAAAGGAAAACAAAATGAATCATCTTTATGTGTTTTGCTGAGCGAGAGCCCGTTGCCATGGCTACGGGGCCCTGTGTGCAGGCCTGGTCTTTTCCGGCAAGTTCAAGGCCCGCCGAGGAGCCGACGGGGGCGGCCCCGTCACCAATATGTTACAGCCATCGGATCTGTGATCCCCCAACGCGGTCGCCGCCACCAAGCAGGTCGTATTAATGGCTGTCACGGTTAATTTAGTGTTTCCTTCCACCGTGATCTGCCTGTCACCGTAAGGGAGCAAAATGAGAGGACTCCCGCGGGTCTCCGGGGACTTTGGGGAAACCCGGCCCGGTTTGGCAATCCGGACAGTCGAGAGAGGTTCTGTGACCTTATAGAAGAGCCAGGATTTAAATCACGGCGTGGGAAAGCCGGCTGTCCAGCCAGCCACGGCCAGCCTTCCTGGTGGGCTGGCCGGCAGGCACGTCGAAAGTCCCCGAGAAGGCATGAGAAAAGACCCAGGGGCCAGCCCTGCGGTCTCAGGAGCTGGTGAAACACGTGGCATTGTGACCTGCTTTGTCTCTCCTGCTCTCAAAAATAAGCAAAAACATAAAAAAAAAAAAATCCTTTAAAAAAAATCCGCTTCGATTTTCTTTTCAACCGTCTTCCCTCCCAGTGTGTGCGAGCGTCATTCGATTCCGCAAAACTCTATTTACGCTCGCCTTTTCAGGGGCAACTCTGGGACCTGAAAGGCAAGCACGTCGGAGATTATATTCCTTCTAGCTTTTATGTAAAGCCCAGGGCTGTCCAGTGGAAGTCTCTGCCATGATGAAAATGTCCTCTGTCTATCTGCGCTGGCCGATACCGTAGCCGGCAGCCACATGGGACTACAGAGCATCTGCGGGGAGCCTAGTCCTCATCCGGAAGTGTCGGAAGCGCCAAACGCACGTCAGATGTCAAAGCCCTGATGTGAAAAGAGAATGGAACCTATTTTGGATACATCAAGTGAACTATATTAATGAAATTAATTTCACCTGCTCTCTTTTTACTCGTTTCACGCGGCTGCCAGGAAATTTTAAATCACTTCCATGGCTCGCGTTCGTGGCTCACCTTCTCCCACAAAGCCGCGGAAGAGGGGCTGGTTCCGACTTGGCCTGCAGCCGAGGCCCGCAAGCCGCTCCCCCCCCCCCCAGCCCTTCTGGCACGGGGAATACTCTCAGGGAAGTCATGGATCCAAGGAACTGGATCCTGACGAGCCTGAGAATTGAACATCTAGGCAAGGGGAGGGGTTGGCGAAGGATTCGTTTACGGGGAACTGGTCTACAGAAGCCACGTTGGGCTCAAAGCCCACAGGCGAGAGAGGCTGGGTTCGAGATGCAAAGCGGAGCTCAGAGCGGGGGAAGAGAGAGGGGTAAGAGAGAGGGCTCGAGACGCAGGCCTCAGAAGCTCCACTGAGAAGCTTGCGTTTTTTTCCTAAGCCCAATGGGAAAGCATCGAAAGCGTGTTAGGCAGGTGTTATGAACTGAATGCCTGTGCCCCCTCCCCCGCAAATTTCATATGTGGAAATCCTAACCTCCAACGTGGTCGCCTTAGGAACGAGGGGCCGTCGGGAGGTGATGGGGTCATGAGGATGGAACCCTCGAGGTGGGGTCAGTGCCTTCTAAGAGGAACCCGAGAGAGTTCTCACCCTCTCCCCACCATGCGAGGACACAAGAAGTCAGTGTCTGCAAGCCAGACAGAGGAGGGCTCTCCACAGAGCCTCGCCACGCCGGCTCCCCGATCTCAGACTTCCGGCTGCCAGAATTGTGAGAAAGAACGGTGGCCTTATGAGCCACCCGGTCTACGGTCCTTAATTACAGTCGCCCAAACTAAGAGAGCAGGAAGGTGCCCTCACCGAAACTGAGTTTGTAAACCATCGTTCTGGTAGTTTCCTTAGGTCTAGCCATGTGATCGAAGACGCATATTTCTGCCACTGTGGGACGTAATCACGGTGACGGCTCAAGTGTCTTTTCCTTCCAGCCAGAAGACAGACGACCGACAGCTCTCAATGGGGCGGGGTGGCGGGGGGGGACAGGACCTCACCAAGGACGACCCCGGTGTGGCCAATTGTGTTTTCTCCCCAAATGCTCATATTACGGTATGTGTGTTCACCCAGCAAACTGCATTTCCCATCGGAGGTGGAGCCTCTGTTGCATGACCGCTCTCCCCCGTAGCGTCCAGCAGAAGTGACGCTATGTGACTTCGAAGGCGAGGTCAGAAAAAGGATGCAGTTTCCACCTGGCTCTCTCGGGACACTCACCCTGGGAATTCAGTCACCATGCCGTGAGGAAGCCCAGGCCACCTGGAGAGGCCAGAGCCAGCCGACACCTCAGCCAACAGCCAGCGTCAACCAGCTGGTAGGTGAGGGCACGAGCTTCCGGATGATTCCAGCCCCCGGCTTTTGAGTCTTCCAGCTGAGACTCCAGACGTTATGAAGTAGACACAGGGGATTTCTGCCATGCTCTGTCCAAATTCTTGATCCACGGAATCTTGTGAGCAACAGTAAATGGTTGTTTTAGGGCCACTACGTTTGAAGGCCGTTGGTTTGGCAGCCGTAGTACCTGGAATACCCAAATGTGGCCAAAACCATCCAAGCTTTGGGACAAGAAGGCAGTAGCTGTAATGCATGCTGGGGCATGGGGCGGGGCCTAAGCAGTAGCCCCTTGCCACCAGCCTCTAGCATACGGCAGGGCAGGACACATACTAGCGGGTCACCTGCTGTGAGCTTAGCGTTTAGCAACTGGTAGATAGTTCCCAATTAGGTTTTCTAGAACTATCATTGGCAATGGGCAAACTACTCTCCCTTGAGATCATATTTATGTCATCATTTGAAAATGTTTGAATCTAAGGCGAAAGATTGTGGGGAATGCTCTGCCAGCTTGAAAGAAGGAGGAGGAGAAGGAGGAGGAGGAGGAGGAGGAGGAGGAGGAGGAGGAGAAGAGGAGGAGGAGGAGGAAGAGAAAGGGGAAGGAGAAGGAGAAGGAGAAAACCAAGACCAGAATTTAGGAAATTAGGGACGTAGAGTAAAAGTGACTGTCCATGTACTTTAAAAATAGACTGGCTCTAGGTAATCTCGGAAGCGAGGTCGATTTTTTTTAGAAAACATGCAAGGAAGCAGAGGCCGAATCATGTAGGCGGTCAGATAGCGTGTTCTTGCGTAGGAACCGGTGGCCGTCTCCTGACCCGCCTGCATTTGCTGAGATGCCTGACAGTGACCCGAGGAAGGAACAGTGGTCGGCCTCTCCAGCTCAGGTCCTGTTGGGGGACGGAGAGTGACAGGGCCCCCCGCCGTCTGCAGTCGCCCACAGACACACACTCCCTCGCCCTCTTGCCTGGGACCCCGCTAACCGGAGGCGGGATGGGGTACCGGCAGGGGCGCCCGGAAGGAGCCCCTCCCAGGGGAGAGTCAGTAGGAATGAACAAAACCTGAAAAGATCAACTCTTGAGTAGGAGGGGGAGGGAACTCTCATGTGGATGTTCTGACCCTGGGGGGGATCATTTCATTTAATCCTCGCAAGCATTTGAAGGCGATCCTTGTAATCTCCACGTCACCCGCAAGACAGAAAACGAGCGGAAGCTTCAGGTCGAATTTCCGAAGCCCGCGCAAATCAATATGTAATCAGAAAACAATAACAATCAATACTAGAAAACGGTAATGATCCAGTATCAAGAACTCATCTTTTTGGGGCATCTGGGTGGCTCAGCCGGTTAAGTGTCAGACTTCCGCTCGGGTCATGATCTCGTGGTTCATGAGTTCGAACCCCGCGTCGGGCTCTGTGCTGACAGCTCAGAGCCTGGAGCCTGCTTTGGATTCTGCGTCTCTCTCTATCTCTGCCCCTCCCCCGCTCACGCTCTGTCTGTCTGTCTGTCTGTCTCTCTCTCTCAGAAATAAATAGACTTTAAAAAAAAAAGAACTCATCTTTCTGGAGCCCTTATATGGTCTCAGGAAGTATTTCTCACACGCGTGGCTATTCCTGTGTGCGCCGCGCAGATATGAAGAGTGAGGCCGTTTCCAAGGGTGTAAAGGAGACAAGCACGGAGAGAGGTACAGGGGGGAGGGAGGGAGGAGCAGGGTGCGGGTGGCACTAATGGGTAGAGTGCCATGAGCGCGTCCCCAAGGAGACACGGGCCGTCCCCAAGGAGACACGGGCCGAAGCAGCGACTCTGCGGACAGGGAGGCCGCGGACGGCGAGGCCCGGGGATTCGCGGCCTAATGCACTAGACCATGAAATGTCATTCGCCTGTTCCAGAGCTTCCACGATGCGTTCGGGTTCACTCCGGACAAAAAGAAAAGGGGGGGGGGGCGCTGAGAAGGGCTCATTTCTCATGCGCCCAAAGGGTGGGAAGACGGATGGGGAGAGGGGCCTGGGGGGGGTGCCTGGGGAGGCGGGTGCGGCCTGGCAAGGCTGAGAAGGCGGGAAGGCCTTATGGTCAGCACCAGCAGCCCCCCGGGATTGTCCTGCGGGGCCCCGGGCCGATAACTCGTCATTTCATTTCCTGGGAAATCTGCTGCCTGCCTCCCCCTCCCACCGTCCAGCAGGGCTTCTCGAACTCTCCGTGGCGATGGACCCGCGCTCTTTTCTGTCATTAATTATTCCTTCTCTCTTGTTTTCCCAATCCGTCGCAAACCGATCTTTGGTGAAATAACAGGGAAGACCAATTACTGCGGGAAAAAAATAAAACTTTTAAAGTCCCAAAGTCACAGCATTTGGATTCGACCGAGGTGAAATTACGGTCTTGGGAAGTTTCTGGGGGCTTATGCTGTTTCTGGACGTTTCCTGTCCCTCAGGGGTGACGAATTCTTCCCGAGTCGGCGACGGTCTGTGGACCACTCTTTGCACTGGTGCGGGGGAGTCTGGGATGGTTGGTGGTAAGGCCTCCTTGAAGAAGAGGTCTCCGGGCACGGGTTGGGCGGGACAGAAACACGTGACAGTCTTTAGTTGAGTGTAAAATTCAAGAAACATTGAAGCTTATCACGCTTTTGCTCATGACACATCCCTGAGGGAAGGAGCTTAGACAGGCACCTTAAATGGTGAAACCAAAGCTCACCCGATATGAAGGGTATTCCAGGGTTTCGTGAAGCCTAGGTCTGCCTCCTCATCTCCAGAAACGTCTTAGACCAACTTCCTCGTTCCGATGAGGGGACACCGTTGTCTAACAAGGACGCTTCCCAGAAAAAAAACAAACTCTTCTCTGTGGGGGCCCCCCCTTTCTGTGGTTGTCGATGGCTTCAGTGGGAGCCTTTCAACCTGATTTCCTCATGCCCCTCTTCCTTAAGGAATGGGAATTCCAGCCTCTTCCCAAAACGAGACACGGAACAGGGCGCCCAAATCAGAAAACCCCTTCTCGTGGAAAACGGGACCCAGGACATCCGCCTCAGATCCTTCCCCTCATTCGCTGGCAAATTGTACCTCCCGGAACCCAAAGGGTAACCGGGAACCACCGGAGTCTGGTTTTCCCAGCTGGGAAACCCCATTTTCCCAACCATGCCGTCCTCAAGTCCTGACTGGAAACAGACGGGCTCCGGGCCCGGCAGCTGCCAGCAACAGAAAAACCTGCCTTCGCCAGTTCGGCTTTTGCCAGCAGATGGCACTACAGCCTGGCCCCCTCGGGTGACCAAAAATAAGCCCCTAGTTTTGGTTTCGAAGCTCTAGGTGGACCATGGGCCGGCAGGCACCCGGAAGAGACACTCCTTTCGCTCTTTTTCTTTTCTTCCTGCGTGGCCAACTGGCTACCTGACTGTCAGAAAGATGCCTTTTATGCCTCTGTTTCCCCATCTGTAAAATGGACACTTTTCACATCTTCCTTTCCCCCTGCACCGCCGCCTCCCCCTTCAGGGATGCCCCGAGATTCTAGAAGGGCCGAGATGTTCCAGAGCTAATGGGTTCTCCTCCTCACTGAGAACCTCAGTCATTTCCTCCGACGGAGGACAAAACCGGAGCCCCCGGTGGTAACTGATTTACCTCGCATTTGCCTTAACAGGTATCCCGGCACCTCCTCCACCTCCTCCCGTTTCCATAGTAACAGAAGGGTCCAAAAAAAAAAAAAAAAACTCTAACAAAATAAGACACCTAAGAGGCATAAACAAAATATGTGATGGTGTGGGAGGCCGTAAAGTTTTTATTGCCACCTGTTTGGGAAGACCTGCATAATTCAATCGTGCTCCTGGCATTTGTGAGAGAAGCAATCACCCCAAAGTTGTGGCAATAAAGCCTTTATAGCCCCCCCCCCATGCTGGCACGCCCGCTTTCTAGGTACAAAGCCCCAGTTTGATAAACTTCCGCTCCTCACATTTGCATAATGGAAACGGACGAGATTTTAAACCCAGGCTGTCGGGAGGCATAACTCGAAGCGCTTCGGGAAGTGAATCACGAGCCGTGTCTGGGCGGAGGGGGCGGGGAGGGGCGGCGAGCCCGGAGGCCGGGACCGCAGGGCGGGGCGGGGGGGCCGGGGAAAACCCTCCCCGCTCCCTCAGACCCGGGGCCCCGGCCGGGCCCGGGTTCTGGTTGAAGGTCACACCCCCCCCCTGCGTCAGAGAGTCCTACAATCGGGGCGCCTCCGGGGTGAGCCCACCGGCTGAGAGTCTGCCTAGTGCCAGTTCGGGGGCAGAAAGGACGGTCGTGACCCAAACACGCATCCGATGTTCCTTCCCATCGCTCCCCCCCACCCCGCCCCGCTCTCTCAGAAGGCCTCACGTTTTCCGGCACCCCCCTCCCTCCACGCATCCATCACCCACCACTCCTACGATTTGGCCGATTTGGCCAAAGCGGCCCCGTTGGGGGCGGAGGGGGGGAGGGGATGAGGGCCTCTCCCCCTCTCGGGAGATTACCGCAGCCCTGCCGGCGCTCGGTGGTAAAAGTTTGAACGTGTCTGCAGAGCTTAATCAAATGCTAATTCCGTGTGGTGAAAGAATTTGCTGGAATCTGCAAGGGAGCTCCTGGCAGCAAGAAAATGCGTTGATTCACTCCCAAATCTGCTTTGCCCAAGCCGGGTGCGATTTAGACTGTAAAGCTGCGTTAAATCACGAAGTGCTGTGCGGCTCACACAGCCATCCTTTGTGTCGTTAATGAAGGGAAAAACAGGGCTTTATTCTGAAGCTTTGTGTATAATCAGATGCCATGTTGTAAAGCTCTGGAAAACACACCAGAAATCATAATTGGGAGGAAATAAAAGGGTTCGTCCAAAACAGCATATGATTTAAATAAGAAGGAAAAAGAAACTGCCCCCAAGATTTGTGCGTTTCAAGAATCAACTTTTAATTCATTCGCGGGGAGATTACAGGAGGGGAGGAGCGGCCTTTAAAATAGTATGAAAAGCTAGTTTAGATGTAAATGAGAGACAATGGGCTTTCACGGGGAAATAAGCTAGGGGGCCAAGTTTGTGCCCGGGGCGGGGGGGGGGGGGGGGGGGCGACATCTCGGCGCGCCCCGGCTCCCAAGGCCTCGGCCGAGAACGCGGGGTCGGCGGCCTGGCGGAAAGAGGGGAGCTTTTGCGGCGCGGGGTCTGGGAACTGGCGCTCGGAGGGGGGGGGACAAAGGTGCCGGCTGCCCTCCGTGGTCCCCGAGCATCCCGGGGCTGGGCCGGGCGGCGCGGGGGTGAGCGCTGGCGCGCCGCTTTCACACGGAAAATCTCCTCGGGGTGAGCGTTCCGAGGTCGCCAAGGAAGGGGGCTGGGGCTTTTATGCCTGTCTTACAGCTGGAGTTAAGGAGCGCTGTGTCGAGCCCTCCCCAGCCCTAATTCACTAATGATTTGCTTATTAGTTCGGATCAGGGAGCCAGCTTCTGGAGAGACGTGAATTGGCATTGATTTAATCCTCTTCCCAGCACGCGCTCCCAGCCCAGGGTGAGGCTGGGAGGGGAGGGGGGGGGGACCGCCAGCCCGTTCAAGAGCAAGTTGCCGCTTCTCCTGCCTCGCTTTGTCTGCTCTCCTTACCATCTGCTCGCAGGCGGAGGGGAGGGGGGGAGGGGGGCGAGGCCCGGGGGTCTGGCCGCCGAGCTCCCAGGCCTCCTAGGGAAACGCGGGGTGCGGGCGGGACGCCGCGCCAGGCCCCCGCGGCGCTGGCGTCTCTAAGGAGCCGGGCCGGGGTGGGGGGGGGAGGAGTGGGGGGGGGCGGCGAAGTTCGGGGGAGGATGATCATGATCGCACCCAACCCTTCGTCGCTATTCCGTGAGCCGGGCGCCGCTGCGTGTGTTCTGTCACTGCGGCCACACCCGACGGCCTCTCGGGTGCACGTCGTCATTATCCACGCCCGACGACGGGGGCGGGGGGGGGGGGGGAGGCGAGCCTCGGGAAGGTTAAGGACCTGGCCTCGGGTCACGCGGGCGGAACGCCGCAACCCGAGCGTGTAACTCGGGAGACCCCGGCCTTGGCCACGGCGCTGCGTGCCTTCATCTGAGCCCTTTCGGCTGGCGCACCCTCCCTTCCTTGCCTTTGATGAACTGGCAGGGAGGGCCTTCTTCTACGTCCTTCTAATAATTCAATGACAGTGGAGGCGCGGTGTTCCAGAGCCTACCGCCCATGCTTCATAGAGTGAGTGGTTATACCCTCTTCTAAACAGGGCGGGAAACACAACCCAGGGGGTGTCCGGCCTAATACAAGCCTCATCCACACGTCTTTGCTCAGGTGCTTCCCGTGACCTACCGGGCTATCCTCTTCTTCGCCCAAGACCTTGCAATACCCCCCAGGGCCCCCATTTAACATACGGGCCACTTGAAAGTCGCCCTGGTCGCGCTGCGCCCTTTCCTGCGCGCCCGTGGGACACTCTGTCCGCTTACTTCTCTTCCTCTCTTTGGACTCAGTTTTTGAGAGGTGGATGGAAGTCTCCTACTCCTCTACGGCTCAGATTCTAGTGTCGTGAGCATAGGAGGCCCCCAGAACAGATCTGCCAGTTGGCTGATTCATAGAACGTGGGCCTTGACTTGTGGTGTCTTTGCAAATCTTTGGTGGCTATCTTCAATCCCTGTCCGCCCCGCTACCCGTCCAAAGAGATGCGTTTCGGATTTCACCGGCCGAAGACTCCGTTTGAGAATGCCCTCGAGGGTCCAAATAAAGTAAGAGCTTCCAAGAAATCCCTGAACTTGGCTCCTGCTCCTAACGTCAGTTCCAAAAGTGGGCCCAGACACGGGGCAGACCTTGAAGATACCAAGCTGAATAGGATAGAGGCTCTGCCTTTCCATCTGCAGAACTGTAACCTGAACGAGCCCGCCATTGTGTGGGTGCCCCCCCCCAACGGTAAACTTTGTACGAATGGGGAGCGGGCGCTAGTTCTGGCACTATTAGCTCTCCAGCGTAGAAGGTGTGCTCAGTACATCTGTGCTGAATAAACGGACATGCAAAGCCGTTGGCCTTGTTACCTCGTTTAATCTTAAACCCCCCACGCAGTGAAATCAGTACAATGATTTTTCATTCTCGTGATGAGAAGACGGGTTTGGCGACTTTACACAAGTTTCCGGACATCCTCTTTGCCAGGGGCAGGGGTGGGGGGTCGGATCCGTGTCTGTCTGCCTCCAAACTCCCCTAGCGCACCCTTCCCCAGGGACTCCCAGGATGCCCCCGCTCCTCCCCGAGTTGGTAGAAAATGGGGCAGAAAGCTAGGAGCCAGCTTGCCGTCGTCCCTTCGACAGCCAAGTTCACACCCCAGCTTAAAAGGATTCGCTCAGAATGAGCCCACCTCGCTCTTGGTTTCTAAATACCATTTCCCATCAAAAGGAGCCAGCCTCCTTGGAGAAACAGATTAAAAGACGCTAAGGAGGCATGACGCCTAAATGCAATATTGATCCTAGATTAGATTCGGAGCAGGAAAAGAACAGGTTACGAATTATAGTAGAGGCACTATTGACAGAATTCGAATATGGACATATATTGGATAGTAGTTTTGTATCTCTATAAATTCCTTGCATGTGAAAATGGGCTTACGCCCATGTAGGGGAATGTCTTGGTTCTTCGAAATACACGCTTAAATATTTAGAGGCGAAATGTCCCATCGCGTACAAATTACGGTTGAGGGGAAAGGCAGACAGAAAAACAAACGTGGCAAAAAATAATAGTGAATTGGGGCGCCCGGGTGGCTCAGTCAGTTAAGCGTCCAACTTCAGCTCAGGTCACAATCTCACGGTTTGTGAGTTCAAGCCCCGCATCGGACTCTGTGCTGACGGCTCGGAGCCCGGAGCCTGCTTCGGATTCTGTGTGTCTCCCTCGCTCTCCGCCCCTCCCCCGCTCGCTCTCTGTCCCTCTCTGTCTCAAAAATAAATAAACCTTAAAAAAAAATAATAGTGAATCAAGATGTAGGGTGTGGGATGTTCATTGTCCTATTCTATTTTTCTGAAGATTTGAAAATTTTCCAAATAATAATTGGAAGGGGAGAGAATTCCGCAGAAACGGCCCTGAAAATTTTACCCCCACCCACCAGGAAGGTCTGAGACGGAGGCCGGGGGCCATAATGCAGACGCTTTGGTCACAGTAAGTGGACGGCAGCCACAGGAATGGATGCGGGAGCCGAAGTCCACACTCCAGAAGCGTCTGTAAAAACCGATCGTTTAGACCAGCGTTTGCAAACGCGAAGCCAAATTAACTACTACATGCCATGAAATACAGAGCCGTACGCGGGAAACCCCTTGAGTGGTAACCCAGGATGAGGCGGAAGCAGGTCGCAGGTATCCCATCTGTACTTCAGAGACTAAAATCTGGGCCGGTTATTACCTCGGGTAACACCTAAATGTCAAAAGGCGAGGACGGGGCAGAGAGCAAAGCCTCGCCTGCGAATACAAATGGAGCAGGCTTTAAAAATAAAGCCGGGGTTCAGGTTGCAATACTCCAAATGCCAATCAAAAGACTCATTTAGTTTTTAAATATGTGGGTGAGAGCGGAGAATTATGTCTGAAGTTCTGTTTGTCTGCCTTGGCTTTGGACTCGCTTTTTTCTTTCCTTCCTTCCTCCCTCCCTCCCTCCCTTCCTTCCTTCCTTCCCTCCTTCCTTCCTTCCTCCCTTCCTTCCTTCCTTCCCTTCCTGCCTTCCTTTCTTAAGAATAAAGGTTGTGTGGGTGGGGAGGGGATACTACGATTTGAAGTATTTAAAACGAGCATATACTTGTGAAATTTTTTCCAAAATAAACATTTGGGTGAAAGAAAAAGAACTGCTCAGCCCTGGCCCTGAAAATTTTCACCCCAGGTAGGTCTGGGGCGTGGGGATGGAGAGAATCTTGTAATTAAAGAAAGTGGGTGCAACACAGGGTCTGTGAGGAGCAGTACTGTGTTCTATACTGAAAAATGTGCTGGGAGGGGGGCGCCCGGGCGGCTCAGCCGGTTGAGCGTCCAACTTCGGCTCGGGTCACGATCTCACGGTTTGTGGGTTCGAGCCCCGCGTCGGGCTGTGTGCTGACAGCTCAGAGCCTGGAGCCTGCTTCGGATTCTGTGTCTCCCGCTCTCTCTGCCCCTCCCCTGCTCACTCTCTCTCTCTCTCTCTCTCAAAAATAAACATTAAGAAAAAAAATTTTTTTAATGTGCTGAGAGAGTAGATCTTCCGTTAAGGGCTCTTACCACAAAGGAAAAGAAAACAAAAGGAGCGGAAGGAAACTTTCAGCAGTGATGGATACGTTCACGGCATGGGCGGTGGTGACGGTTTCACGGGGGCATACTTATCTCCCAAATAGGTCTGGTCGTATGCATCAAATACCCACAGCTTTTGGTGTGTCTAGCGTACCTCCGTAAAGCAATTTTTCCAAAAAGAACGAAAGAAAGGGGGAAGAGATTTTAGGTCTACGATTTTGTCCTGAGTGGAAAAATACTTGATGACAAGGATGAACTTTGACGTCAACACTTTGAGGCCGGCACTGGACCCAAGAAGGCCTTCCGAAGACAGCCTCCCCGCTAATGAAAGTTGAGAGGCATTGGCTTGGTGGCTTTGAATGTCTGTTGGTGAAGTTCTGGTGACACCTTTAGTAGCCGATGGCAGAAGTGCCTCCCAAAGCCTGGCGGTAGAGAGGTGGTCTCTGACGGGGGCAGTTCGCAAATTCCATGACCTTGTTCTCAAGTGGGAAGGTCTAGCTTGGTGTGAAGGAAAATCCTCACCGCCACCGCGACCACTCCTGCCACCCCAAGAGCCGGTAGAGGTGGAATTTCTGCTCGGGGTTCGGGAGAACAAACTCTCCCTCTCCTGACCTGGCGCCATTTTGTTTCTCTTGAGAGGAAACTCAGAACCAGAGCAAGAACGGAGCTGAAGATAAGTAGGGACACTCCATGCCGACAGAAGTTACTCCCGCTTGGAAAAAGGGAGTCCAGCTCATGGCTGCAGGACATGGTGACTGCTGTTTTGGTTTTAGTTTGCTTGGGGGAGGCAGTTTATTGCAGGGAAGAGAATCACGAAGTCATTCAGATTCCTGCTTTGCCTTCCGAAAGTTCTCACGGAGAAGTCTTTGGGCTGAAAGGAAAAGGGAGGGAGCCCCGTCTGATGCCGAGGCTTCGGAATTCACTTAGGTTGCCCTTTGAGTAGGTTGCGTTCTCTCTTTTTGGAAATGCGTCACGGTACGTTCCAAAGAATACGTAGTCTGTTTGTTGAGTCCCCGACTCTACCGAAATCCACCAGTTCAAGTTCATTAACTGTGTGGTTCATATCTTCGATAGCTTGCTTTTGGTTTTAATGCTTCGGTTTTCAGAGTCAGAAATCTTAAAATCTCCAGCTACGCTTCCTGGCTTAGCTATTTTATTTTCTAGTTCTGCCCGCTGCTGTTGTAAACACTTGAGGTTGTGTTCATAATTGCAAGGAATGTAAAGGCCTGGAAGACTGTAGGCATTTCATACATTTTGCTACGCGATCGCATAAATGTGTGGTCATCATTGTTAAATACTCTGGAGCTACTATTCCTTTTCCCAGTAGTTACCATCCTCTCTTCAACATTAGTGTCTGTCGCTTTGAAGTCTATATTGTCTGACAGCAAAATTGCTACCCCAGATTTAACCGATTTCTTTTTCCTGGCATATCTTTTTTCGACTTATTTGCTTACCAATATTCTGTATTCTTTAACTTTAGGAATACGAAACGGCTGAGAGCAAACGCTAGCAGGCTGGGGTCCTGATCTGTGAGTTTGGCCCACTTATATTTATTGTAATGACCTTTAGGAATTCATTTTACCATCTCATTTCCCATTTCCTAGCAACCATAATTTCTTTTTGTGTTTGTTTTCTTTTGCGTCCTGACTTTCGCCGAAAATTTCACGTTTCTCTGCTAGTTTACAAGCTACACGTTTTAAGTGTATTCCCCTGGTGAGATCACTGACTAATTCATCCTTTAATCAATTTGTTAAATTTATCCACACCTATACTGTGGCAAATCATATTTCCCAAAGATGGTCCCAACAATGTCTCCCAACCCGCACACTGTTCTACATTCCACAACTGTATTGCACAATGGGACCTTAACACTCCTCCCATCATGAAGGAGTCATGTCCCCCCGCCCCTTGGATCTGGGTGGACTTGTAACTTGAATGTGGTGAAGGTGACACGTGACTTCCAAGGCTGGGTCAAAAATGTGATGTTACATCTACCTGGTTTATTAGATCACTTGAGCCACCATTTAAATAGTCCAGCTACTCCAAGGCTGCCATGCTAGAAGCCCAAATAGCCCACATGGAGTGACACGGAGAGGCCCTGAGACCACAAGAAGAGAGAAAGATGCCTGACCAGCCCCCGGTTGCCTCGGCCCCCGGCCGCTCCAGCTCCAGCCACAGGCTGGCTTGCAACCACATGAGAGTCTCCAAGCCAGAACCACTCAGCCAAGCCCTTCCAGAACCCCTCGCCCACAGAAATCACGAGAGATAATAAAATGATTGTGGTTATTTTTTTTTAAACATTTATTTATTTTTTGAGAGACAGAGCATGAGCAGGGGAGGGGGCAGAGAGAAAGGGAGACACGGAATCCAAAGCAAGCTCCAGGCTCTGTGCTGGCACAGAGCTATTATTCCATCAGGCTGTGAGCCTGATGCGGGGCTCAAACCCACAACCGTGAGATCGTGACCCGAGCTGAAGTCAGACGCCTCACCGACTGAGCCACCCAGGTGCCCCTGATTGTAGTTATTTTAAGTCACGGAGCTTTGGAGTGATTTTTATGTGAGTGTGCAACTGGAGTAGATACATGTCCCCTGGAACGAGAGAACTACTGTAGCATTCTCTTATATCCTTTTAGCTTCCCCACCCAGCCCGTCACTATGCTGGTGTCGCTGGAATTTTGCTCAGGATTGATGTGAACGTGTTTGGTAGGAGAAGGGGGCGTCTTGCCTTTTCACAGAGCAGTATACTTCTTATGTCATGAAATCATCTTCACTTTCCATATATCTCACAGCTAGAGTATTTAGTCCATTTGTTTCGATGAGGACTTTGGTGTATATGTCTACGCTATCTCGTTCTGTTCGATCTATTTCCTCCGCTGCTTTTGTTTTACCCTCCGCTTCCTCTATTGGACTCCCCGAGTTTTCTTTCTTTTCCTTTTTCCCGTCCGCTGGTCTAGAAATTATTTACTCTGTGCTGTTGATGTTACCCTTAAAGTTCCGACAGGCACACCTGACATAAAGCGTTCAGTCACTCCACAGCTCTGCTCTCCTGCCAAACAACGGGAGAATCTTAGAGTACTGTTATTCCATCGCCTTCCCGAATCTTTTCTGGCGTTCTTGTCCTATTTTGCTTGGTGCTTCACATGAGACTGCCGGGCTATTGTTTCACGAATCTCCGATCCCCAGTTTATTTATTTCGCATGGCCGTCCGCATCACACGCTTCCTTCCCGGGATCATTTTCCTTTTTTCTGGAGTACTTCCTCCAGGAGACTTTTCAAGGACAATTCGAGAGCAGGGGACGGTTTTTGTCGGTCTGAACACGTTTTTGTTGCCCCTTCATTCTTGATTAATAATTGTTCAATCTATTTTTACCTAATTTCCTTATTTTGAGACGGAGAGCATGAGACGGGGAGGAACAGAGAGAGGGAGAGAGAAAATCCCAGGTGGGGGTCCACGCTGTCAACACAGAGCCCAACGTAGGGCTCAAGCCCACGAACTGCGAGATCACGACCTGAGTTGAAATCAGGGGTCGGGTGCTCGAGCAACTGAGCCACCCAGGCGCCCCCTGATTAATAATTGAACAGGGTATAGAATTCTAACTGAACTGTTTTCACTCAGCGTTTCGAAGATATTATTCCATTATCTTCTGGTTTTTATTGTTGCGAGCGACAAATCTGCTGGCAGGCTTCACGCTCTCCCTGAGGCCATCTGTCTCGCCTCTCTGCTTTTAAGATACTCTCTTTCTCTGGAATGTTACCATGATGTGGCTAGGTTTACTTTTATTTAGCCTGCTGAGGACTCGTCGTGCATTCCGAATCCATCTTTCGTCAATTCTGGAAAATTCTTAGCTATTAATTATGTCATTGACTATTTCTTCTCCCACATTCTTCTCCCTGTTCTTTCCTTCTGGAACTCTTATTAGTTGTAAATGGGACTTTTTTTCCTTCTATTCTTCATGTCTTTTTTTTTTTAATGTTTATTTATTTTTGAGACAGAGAGAGACACAGAGTGGAAGTGGGAGAGGGTCAGAGAGAGAGAGAGGGAGACGCGGTATCCGAAGCAGGCTCCAGGCTCTGAGCTGTCAGCACAGAGCCCGACGTGGGGCTCGAACTCACAATTCATGACCTGAGCCGAAGTTGGCCACTTAACCAACTGAGCCACCCAGGCGCCCCTATTCTTCATGGCTTTTTACCTACTTTTCTCATTTTTATCCCTCCGTGCTGCATCCTGGGTAATTCTCTAACATCATTCTTGGGTTCGATAATTCCTGTTTAACTCATACACTGAGATTTTTATTTCAATGACTACATATTCTTTATTTCTAGGAGTTCTGTTTAGCTATTTTTTCAAAGATGCATGTTCTTTTTATAGTGTCTGGGTTTTTTTTTTTTCTGTTTCTAATAATTTTAAACATGCTAATTTTATGGTCTCTGTGTTAGGGCTTTCTAGAGAGACCAAACCAATAGGCTAGATACAGATATATATAAGAGGATATTCATTATAGGAATTAGTTCGCATAATTATGGAACAAAGAAATCCCATGACCTGTTATCTGTAAGCTGGAGAACCAGGAAATGGGGTGGTATAATTCAGTCCAAGTCCAAAGTCTCGACACCCAGGAAGGCCAATGTCTAAGGGGGAAAAAAGATAGATATCCCGGCTCAAACAGAGAGCAAATTTGCCCTTCCTCCACCTTTTTATTCTATTCAGGCCTCAACAGAATGGGTGATGCCCATCGCATTGGTAAGATCAATCTTCCTCACCCAGTCTATGGATTCAAATGCTAATCTCTTCCAGAAACACTCTCATTGACATACCTGGAAATAATAGTTTACCAGCTATCTGGGCATCCCTTAGCCCAGTCAAACTGACATATAAATCATGACCATCTTTAATAGGTTGTTATATGATCAGAAATTCTTGGGTGTCTAATTCTGCTCCATCTTGTTCGTGGAGGATTATTTCTTCAACTGCTTTATATTTTTGAGTTGTGAGCTCATCTTAAGCACAGCCTTATCTGTGGGAATTCTGTAAGACCCGACCGATGCAGTGTCCTGTCCAGTTTTGTTTTTTTGGTTCTACCAGGCTTTCCAGGGAGTTCACTATCATTTTTATAACAATTTCTTCGCTTGGGGCATCCCGGACCACCGAAGTAATAGATATTCAATTCCCAACCTTCGTGAGATACAAGCTGAAATTTCTTAGGAGATACTTTTTCCCACGGAGAGCCTAGACCAAGACAGATGGTCTTCTCTGGGACAGTGAGCAGATTTTTTTTTTCTAATCTACGCTCACACTGAGGGTTCCAGCTTTATGGGACTCTTGCCTCACAGGACCCAAGGCACCAGCTCCTGGCCCTGCCAAACGGGCATTAAATTGTCTTAAAACTCTAGAGTCCTGAGACAATGTCTCTCCCCACCCCAAGGCAGCCACAGGATCATTCGCAAGCTTTTGCCGCCCTAGTTTTCAGTACCCTTTTCCTTCAGCGTCCCTGTCAATCTCTCACATACACATCTATCTATTCATTCAAACAAATATTTATTTGTTTCTAGATAACTGCGGAAAATGGGGTTTCGGGTTATCTCGCTCATACTCTCGCCAGAACTAGAAGCGGAAATGTATCTATATAGGCAAATATGAAACCCACCGTTTGCTGAGATTCCTGGCTGGGATATCGATATGCTTTCCTGAAGTATCGCCGACGGATGAATATAGTGGTTTATATTTTTTGCACATGTTTTCTTATATTACAATCATAAAGGCTAGCCACTGCCCTAAGCCTCACTGTTTAGCAGGTTAGAACTCTTAACATGATATTTGGCCCGCTGGCTAGAACTATTCCTTCTGTGGATCTAAAAATATTCTTGCCCTTATGCTTTAGCAATATCATTAAGTCATTAACCAGAGAGGCAGTGCACGGTATAAGACAAAATATACATGGGCTCTGGAATCAGCAAGACATGGCTCTGTTCCTTCCAGCTGGGCGTCCTTGGGAAAAATAGCTCTATCTGCAGCTGAGTTTCCACCATCCGTAAAATGGGAAAGCTACTACCCGCTTCGCAGGGATGAGGTTAAAATTAGAGGTAATGTTTATAAAGCATCCGGCACAAAATAGGTTTTTGAACTATTATTTAATCCGCCCTTGAGGTGTTTCCTTTTCACTCTATAAGTACGCCCCCTTGGCATCCTCCCGAGTGGCTAAGAGGGTGCTCCTTCGGTCCTGAGTTCCTTCATCTCACTAGTCACCAACTCTTCTCTTCTCTTCACGTTAACAAAAGTCCCCTTTGTATATGCTTCTGGTCATTTAGAGAGCAGTCGCCTTAACTTGAATCGCCTTAACTAAACCTCCATACCCTATAAATGTGCCCTCTTTCCGCCACAGAATTAATCATGGCTTTATCTGCATGATCGTAGCTGGGATGACGTCAGTAGGAAAGGCGAGGTCATTTGTAAGTTTCTAGTTGGACTATATCTGATCTGGAGGGTGTCACGGCTGCAAAGAGCCGTAGAAACCCCCAAGGTGAGGAGTCTAAGGGCTGGCCAGGAAAGCTGACCTGCCCCAGTTCCCCCAACCAGTGAGTGACAGGACCGAGATCAAAAGCCGGTCTTTCTGATGCCAGGAGTGCGGCCTTACCTAGAGCCGTTTTCGCTGCCCGAACTACCGAGTTGCAACGAACCTCTGAAATGATCTGTTGGTAATCTGGAGGCAAGCCAAATTGTCATTGTTAATAATTTCCCTTCCGCTTTGTTTCTGTGGCCCTATAAACCTATCAATTGTAGCTTTCCAGGGAGGCTTATGACTCAGCGTACATAGTAGATGTTGAATAACTGTGTGTTCAATGAAATAATGAAGGACCGCCTTGCCATTATCTGACATTATGTGCCGTGAATTCTAAGCGTGAATTGAGCTCTTTTGCATTCTGGATTCATGTCAGAAGTGGCCCTTATTGTTCTCCTGGCATTACTATTTTTATATGTTTTTAATATTTTCGCCACACGGAAACTGAAAACATGCCTTTCTTTCATTCCCGGGTGGTTAATCCCTTTCAGACACAGGAAGTTGACAACCTTTCCAGACAGACTGGTCGTCTCTGGGCTGTGCTCTGTGCTCTGTGCAGTGACCACCCGGCCGAACGACGGGTGCCATTTGACCACAAGGAGCCGTGCTGGGGCAGGAGATGGAAGGGGAGGAGCACTGAAGATTCATTACCGCCATGAGGAAATTCAAATGTTGTGGATTACCAGCGTCGGGTTGGACACTTGGTGGATCTGGACCAAGGCGTATCGTCCTCCAGAGCTCCGCCAGGGGCTGGAAGTGTCTTGAGAAGAACCGGAGGCAGAGAGAGTGAAGGCGTGTGTCCCAGACTGCGGAACTGGCGCCACCGTTACTGAACGCGGCAGCAGGAAATGGGGAAGCCCGCAGCCCTCAGGATCTGGGGGTAGGCACCAACGCCGATGCACCTTTTAGGTCTGACCGGTCCATTTGGTCTGGTCGTTGGTTTGGGGTTGTGTCCTGAAATCAGATGGCTCTTCCCCTGAAGTAAAGAAAAACACGTCCTTCCAAACAGGGAGTGGAAGTGTGGGGTGTCCGAGGAGTGGGCTGAGCCCCGTGGCTCGTCGTCAGATCACATCCCATAGAAATAGCTGGGCCACGGAGGTTCCTGGGACAAAATCGATTATTTCGTCTTTGAGCCTTGACACCATCCACTTGAGTCTTGTGGACCATAAGGCTCGATCGGTTCAAAACCGTTCTAACGTGGGAGATACTACAGGGATAGCTCGGCGTTCCACTCAAATCGGCGTCCCAACCCCTTTGCGTAGTATAGAATTGCCATGGATACACGATTGTGCCGGCAGAGACTGCATTTCTCAACTACCCTTGTAGTCCGGACCGGCCACGTGACTAGTTCTCCCATCTGCAGAATGAGAGAGGAAATTGCATTTATCACTCTGGACTAAGGCATGTAGGAAGTAGGCACCCCCGCCTTCCCTGTGTTCTCTCTTTCCCCTTCCTTCAGACTAGAGGACACCTGGGTCTCAGCATCGGCATCATTTGGGAACTCACGAGAAGGCACGTTCTCAGGCCCCACCCCCGACTCACTAAATCAGACACTCTGGGTGTGGGGCCCAGCAATCTGGAGCCCTCCGAAAGACTCCGATGCCCACCAAAGTTTGAGAAGCCCGGTCCCCAGGAGATGGCGGAGCCACAAGATCGTAGAACGAGGGGTTCCAGGATCATCACATCGAGGAGAGCCCTCCACCCACCAGAAACATCCGCATCAGATTATTCTGCGAAATAGAAAAGAAACTGGTCGTGATGGCCACTGGGATCTGAAAACTGTATTTGTTACGGCAGCTAGTGTTACACTAATACTGGTCAGAGGCCCAACTCCATCCGGAACCGGATCACAGTAGGGGCGGGGCAGGAGAGAAGGGTAGTAAATATCACTGGATTCCTAACACCGGAAAGCGGGTACAGAGGTGCACCGACAAGGCTACAGTCAGTGGCGGCGGCAGTGGGAGAAGATGAAGTCCCGCAGGTCTCACGTAACGGTGGAGCCCGGTGCCCAAACCAGCAGAGTCTCGAGAATGGTCAGAAAGAACAAGAGACAGGGGTAGCGTGGAATGGCCATGTGTCCCAGAGACCCTCTGCCATTTGTCAGCTGACTAACTGAATAACCACTGTTACTGGCAAGACGAGAAGAAGGCCCAGGAATTTTCCGGTGCCCATGAATCTAGCAACGCCTGGTCTGAAACAGCTACTGTCAGGCTGCTGACTTGGCTAGTTTAGCTCTTATGTACAGGGATGTAGGGATCTGGTAGGCAGAATTCCAAAACGGGCCTCTCGACCCTCCCCCCCTGCACTGACTCCCACCCTGTGTAATCCCCTCTCCCGTGAGTATGGGAAGAACCTGTGAATATGATGGACTATCACTCCAAGAATTATGTTACAGCACAGGACAAAAATGAGATCATTCCGGGTGGGCCTGATTTAATCAGGTGACCCCTTTAGAAGCAGAGAGTTTTCTCTGGCTGCTCGCAGACGAGAGACAAGCTCCTGATGGCCTAGAAGAAAGCAGACACCCGTGTGAACCGTCTCTGGGGACCGCCTGGCAAGGAACCTACTAGAGGCCCCTGGAAACCGAGAGCGATCCCCAACCAACAACTTACAAGAAGATGGAGCCCCGGTCCTATGACCCCAAAGAACTGAATTCTGTCAACTTCCAGTGAATCTGACGTTGGCCCAGGGAGACCCTGGGCAGAAAGTCCCATCACGCTGTAGCGGGGCTTCAGACCTGCAGAAGCGTGAGGTGATAAATCTGAGTCGTTCTGAGTTTCCGAGTTTGTGGCGATTTGGTACACAGGGGAAGAAAACAAATCCACGGGGGGGTACCACGGGTCCGCGCTGGCCGTGCGTGGCTGAGACGCCCTCGGAGGCCTTTGGTGGCGTCTGTGTGCCTGCCCCATCTTCCGTGCGCGCTCGGTTCCAACAGCTCAGACCCACGATTCTCCTTAGCTGGCGGGCCCGGGAATTTCTGCTTCCCCAGGGAGCCACTGAGTCAAAGACTGAGAGGTCTGGAGGCAGAAACTCCGGCTCCCTGGTCTCTAGTTGGGCGAAACTCGAAAGATAACTCACAGCCCAGAGCTCCCCGGCCGGGTCGGGCTGAGGTAAGACTTGGCCGCCCATCCCGCCTTGCCCCGCGTCCTCTCCCGCCATCCCGCCCCCACCCCTCACCCCTGGGAACCCGTCCTTGAGACAATTTCGTGTCTTCCTTCTGGACAATCCCACCTCAAACAGTCCGTCGCCCCCCCTTTTCCTCTGTCCCCTGCTCCCCCCGACCGAGGCAAAGATCAGGCGAGACGGTGTGTGTGACGGCACGTCACAACTGCCAAGGAGCCAGCCCCACGTGACTGGCCTTCTGGGCTGCTTCCCGCTTCTTCCTCTGCCCTCTCCCTTCAGTGTTGGCGTGTAAGGCGTGCGATGACTATTTTAGCGGCTGGCCATCGAGTTCTTTGTCGGGAGGAAATGGTCTTGGTTTGAGAAAAGATCTCGTTGGGGCCGAGGAGGCGCTGAGTGGATTCTCTAGGGGGAGACCACTAAGTAAAGTCAATGGCATGCCGTGCGTAAGGAATGAACTAGAAGTTAGGGCAGGGACGGGAGAGAAGAGAGGAGAGGTGAAGGCTGGCGGGGGGGGGGGGGGTGGGTACAGGGTGGTTGGATTTGGAATCCACAATGGTGACACGCAGGGAGAGCTGGGTGCTTGCAAGGTCGATTGTTGGCCTGGGTCTCATGTCACCCCCCCACCCCCCCCCCCGCCGGCTCCCGGGCATAGCCTAGAACCTCAGGAAAGCCACTCAACTTGGGAAGGTGGTTTTCAGGTTCTGGCCACATGCACCAACTGCCGACCGAAGGGCTCCCCAGACTTGCAGTCAGTTGGAACACGGCCCCGCCGGAACTCGCCACCTGTCCCCCCCCCGCCCCCCCCAGCCCGCAGTGGAGTACTCCACTACTCCGATGGCCCCATGACAAGCTGTGTTCATTTCGTTCCCGCCAGAGCAGACCCTGAGACAAGGAAGCGGGTGATTCCAAGTGAGGGGGCGGGCCTGAGACAAAGAAGAGCCAGGAAAGGGTGGGGGCGACTGGGGCCCCCGTGCTGCCGAGGGCCCTCTGAGGAAGCGTGTAGAACACGCCTCACGGTTTTTCAGGCAAAGGATGGAAGAGCTCGGAGTTTTTTCCCAATAGCCCTCGTTGGTCGAGAATGGCTCGGAGTGTGTTAAATTCCTGGACCGTCTGGGCCGAAAAGCTCTCACAGGGCCAGAGAAAGGGCTGGAATGGAGCGCCAGGGAGGTGTGGGTACCCGAGGCGGGAAGCTGTCAGCGCGGACGGCGACCTGCCCGCCACAGCTGCGGCTGAACTCAGAGCTGGGCCGGAGGGGTGTGCGGTGGGGCGCCGGACAGCCCCCCGTAGGGCATGCTTCCGCTCCCTCCAGCCCCTCCCCTGCCCTCGCCCCTGTCACCCCACCGCCCCACCCGGCTGCTCTGATGCTCCCTCCTGCCCCTTCCCAGCCAAGACTCAGGCCCACGTCACCTCTCTCCTGGAAACAAGAACTGACTTTCTGAATGAATTGGGAAACCCCAACCCCCAGTGGGAATGTATCTGGCGTTGGGGCCTATGAGGGGGGTTAATTCCGGTTAAGTGAGGTTATGGGGTGGGGCCCTAATCCCGCAGGACCGGTGTCCTCAGAAGATGAAGAAGAGATACCAGAGTGCTAGTTCTCTCTCTCCCCCTTCTCCCTCTCCCTCTCTCTCCCTACCTGTCTCTCTCTCCGTGCAGGAAGGAAAGGCCATGCGGGGAGCCGGGGAGAAGGCAGCCATCTACAAAGCGGAAGAGAGGCCTCAGGAGAAATCACCATGCTGGCGCCTTGCTCTGGGATCCCAGAAGGCGAATCGGGCCCTTCACTCCCCAGCGCAAACAGCTTCGAGAGCTCCCCGGTGCCTCCGGGGTCTAACAAGCAGCCTTGACATTGGTCCTGCAGCCCCGCGCACTCCATGTCTGTGTCCAGCCTCGTTCTCTGACACTTCCTAGCTAGCTTCCCGTCTCCCGGGCCACCCCAAACTATTTTAGCCCCTCCATTCTGCCGCGTCTTCACGTGCCTTTCTCCCCTTTGTCCCCCTGACAAATCCTTGTTCCTCCTCCAAGGGTCCTTGCCTCTCCCCTGACTCTTCCAGCCAGAATCTCCTATGCCGTGACCCTCCCCTGGCTTCTCACATCCACTGGTATCGGGCCTGTCCCCCCACCTGTCTGCCTGCCGTCCTCCAGCATCGACACCAGCCTTTGGCACATAGTAGATGCTCAAATATTTACTCCGTTCCTAAGGAAAGAATAAAGACCTGTTCTGCAGTCGGTGGCTGCGTGTTACAAAGGAGAGGAGCTTTATTTTTTTTATTTTTGAGGGCGGGGGAGGGGCAGAGACAGAGGGAGGCACAGAATCCGAAGCAGGCTCCAGGCTCTGAGCTGTCGGCACAGAGCCTGACACGGGGCTCGAACTCACAGACTGTGAGATCATGACCTGAGCCGAAGTCGGACGCTCAACCGACTGAGCCCCCCAGGCGCCCCTGAAAGGAACTTTAAGGATGCTGTGGTTCAGGTTCCACATTCTGCAGAAAGGGCGGTGCGGTGGCGGTCAAGGCCCCACCCCCATGCTCTTCGGCTTTCGTGTTCCCATGCAGCCCCGCCTGTGTCGCCGCTGTCGGGACCTCGGCTCAGGCTGGGGGCTTTCTCTGGCCTCTGGCACGTGCTCTTTGCAGCGAGCCAGAAATTCCAGGAACGAACGCCTACCACCTCTCCAGGAGCAGCCCTCAACCAGTGACCGACAGGACTTGGCGGATAAACACCCCAGCTCCGTCTGCGCTTAGCCGGGCCGTCGCCGTGGCGCGTTCCGGAAAGGCCGAGCGCGGGCTGCCGGCAGCAGGGACGGTTTCCCCCGTATCCATTTCCCTCTCTTCCGGCCCTGCTGCCCCACCTCCCCGCCAGTGTCTCCTGAGATTACCTCCCGAATAAACTCTTCGGGCCCGAATCTTGAGACGGAGGCCCAGAGAGGACAAGGAACATGGCCCAAGGTCACACTGCTGTTCGGTGCCGTCTCCTGGCCCCTGCTGCCCACAGTTCAGCCTGCCGCTCCGGACCTGGGACCCTCCCAGAAAAACCTTTCCTGCGTGGACCAGGGAAAGAGGCTCCCTCTCTTAGCGACTGGGGGGCCCAAGCCTGTGATCTGGGTGCCAGGACTAGGGCCCCCTTCTTTCCCTTCACGGCCCAGCCCTGTGTTGTCACTTGTGTCTGTGTGTGTCTGTGTGTGTGTGTGTTGTCACTTCTAAACCATTTCTTGGGTCCTCTCCCTGGGGCCCCAGATTTCACCTCCCAATGCAGACAACTCCAGCTGGAAGAGACTTTCTTTGGAGAACCTTGAAATGTCTAAGCTTCACACCTGACCTCAGGCCTCGCCCGTGCCCCTTTTGGTTTCAAGCCCAGGCGGACAGGAACACCCCGCTGATTTCAAGCCGACGATGTCCGCTTCCAAGTCAAAGACCACGAGTCTTATATTCGAAAGCCCGTTTCAAGCCCCTTGAGCTTCAAGAACTGCTGCGAAATAACCTCTCCTATACACACACTCACACTCACGCCCCACAATAGACACACAGAACACGCAACACACGCAGTGCAAACACGGGAGGCATACAACACACGCTACACCAACACGACACAGACGTCACATGGGAGCTCCATACTGCACACCAACGGGACACATACAAGCCACGTGGCAAACAGCACACACGTACGACACACACACACACACACACACACAACAGCACATCCACAGCACGGGTCCGCGGTCGCGCACGCCCCCTGATTTCTCGGGTGGCAGGAGGTGCCATCGGGAACGGGCGTGGCACCCGCTTATGATCCCGTCAGCGCGCGCGGGCCGCACGGAGCGTGCCGCCGGAGAGCAGGTTACTCGAGTTCGTTTCCACCCATCATTTTCACCGACGTTTCTCATTTCTTCCTCATGCCTCGGTATTAATTAGCCCCGGGATTTAAATCTGATGCATTAGGCAAAAACAATTCTAAATGCTTTTGGAGAAACAAATTCCAAATTAGCTGGAGCCGAGCGTGCATGTATTTGAAAGGCAGGCAGCGTGAACACTGACATTCGAAAAAACAGAAGGGAAAGGCCAAGATCGGAGGTGTTGGTTGACTGCCTGGTTCCCAGCCGGCCCCGGCGGAGGCTGTGGGCTGGACGCTCCTGGGCCACGCGAGGGTAGGAATAAAAAATTAGCTTCACATCTAGGTTCCAGGTAAGAGGGGGAAGGGGGGACAGCCGTTCCCTTTCCTTCCGGCTTTCCAGTCCCTGGCCGGTTCCTGTCTTTGGAACGGCCCTGCCTGATAGTCTAGACAGATCGGGTCTCCTAAGGCTGCCGGAGGCAAAATCCATCTCATATTCCTCCCTGCTTCCAGCAGTAATCTTCGTCCCCCTGCCTCGCGCTCTTCTGAGCGGCCCGCGGGGTAACGGGGCGGGGTAACCCGCCCGGGGACCGTTCCACGCCGCACTGCAGTGGCTGACGCCTCGCGCTGGGCTCGGACTGACTCTTGAAGCTCTGTCTTTTCCCTTAGTAAGACTTTCAATGCCTTCGACGCAGGGATGCGGCGCTTTTGCGGTTAGGGACACCAGGCTGGCTTTCTGCATATGGTTGCCTAAACGGTTGTATCAACGGGAGCCGATCCGGGGAAGCAGAACCAGCCCGAGTGATCCCGAGAAGGGCGAGTTACTGCGGTCCATGGGGAGAGGCCCCGGCACGGCGGGGGGAGCTTTTTTAGCTGTCTATGCAAGGCTGCTGCGTGGTTGCCTGGTGGGGGCTCTGAGATCAGCACGGCCAGAGGTCAGGAAGGAAAGAGGGTCAGGAAGTGGGGGAGGCCAGGGACCAACCGCACCTGTGAGGACAAACTGAGGCCCGCGTGTGTCTCTCACCGCTCCCAACCTCAAAGACACGGGGTGCCCTCCCGCACACAGTCGCACACCCGGCAGCCCCGGAGCCCTGAGAAGCTGAGGTGGGGAGCTGTGGGGGCGCTGGAGGGGCCGCGGTCCCGGCTGCCACCCTCACCCACACAGCAAGAGAGCTGATGGGTGACACGCGTGAGCTGCGACGGTCCCTGCCCTGCTCCGATGGCCGGACCATCAAAATGGCTGCTCCTTCACGTCCACCTTCCAAATCTCGCACAGATTTCTCCTCTGGCCAACCCTGACCCAGAAACATACAGGACAGTGGATTCCGGAATGTATAATTCAGTCCAGTTGACACAGTCATCAGCTGCATAATTCCTTCCCCGTTACTCAACACTCTCCAGTCACTCACATTTGTGCCAGAGAGTCAGCAGGCTGGGTTACTGGTGTGCTGGTCAGCGACTGCTGTGTGGCCATCTTAAAATCATAGCAGCCTCCAACAATGAACCTCTTACTCACAAGTTCATGGGTTGGCTGGGGGACGTGGCTCCTCAAGTCTCTCAGTCCCCTCCCGGGACTAGTGCAAGCACGTTCTGCTCATGGTGACAGCAGAAGTACGAGAGAACAAGTAGACACTCATGGGGCCTCTTGGGGCCTCGGCTTAGACCAGGTCACTGTCCCTTTCACTCCACCCCATTGGCCAAGCAAGTCATATGGCCAAGCCCAAAGTCAAGGACAGGTAACATACACTCCACCCATGACAAAGTCATGGCAAGCACGTGGATACAGCCAGGGGCGAAGAATTGGGGCCAATGACGCCATCCACCACAGGGGACAGCTCCCTCCATCGGGACAGATCTGTCCCACCATTTCTGGCACCAAGCCGAGAACAGTCCACATCTCTTGCAACCTCTCTTTCTTTAATTTGGCTCAGTTCATCAATCTCCAGCTTCTTCTGTCTCACTTTTCGGTCCATTCTTCCACCTTCCTGTCTCTCGAATCCTGTCTGGCAATCACGGGGGGTGGGGTGGGGGGGGGAAGAGCCTCTTTTCCTTTTTCTTCATTCCGTATCTGACCTAAAAAAAAAAAATACGTGATGACCAGGTGAGACTCGGCAACAGATACAACTGAACGCAGGAAAAGAAAGGCTGTTAGTTTTGAAGTGAAATTAGAGAAAATAAAGAGTCGATGCCATCAATCTCTAACAACCCTTGAAATTGTCTGGAAGTGCCGTCCATAATCACTGCAAAGTCTCCACGTGCCTCCTCAGACCCAGCTAATTAATAGCTGTTTGTCTTCGAGTCCAAGCATTGTGTTACAAGACGCTTCCTCCGTTTAAAGCCCCTGTGTGCCGTCTTGGTGTTTCATGACTAAGATTACTAGCTACTCGCTTCCAGGAGAGGAACCGATGAATTAATCCACAGAACGTGCTTGGCACGGTGCTGGGCACACAGTAGGCGCTCCGTGGCTGTTCGTCACTTAGCAGCGGCCAGAGTCTTCATTACAAAGGCACAGTGCTTTGGACAGCTACTGCTGTGTAACAAACGGCCCCCAAAATATAGTGGCAAAAAAACAACGGCCCTTCTCTTCAGCTCACAGACGTCGTACATCAGGAATTCAGATGTGGCACAGCAGGGGTGGCTTGTCTCTGCTCCGCGATGACTGGGGCCGCGGCCGGGAGGACTTAAAAGGTTAGGAGTCCTTGAGTGACCATGGACTTCTCAGCCATCTCTCATCTCGGCCTCTCTGCGGCACGGCGGCTTCAGGCCTCCAAGAATGAAGGTTCTAGCCAACAAGACAGAAGCTGCAATGGCCTTTTAGGACCCAGCCTCTGAAGCCATCCTCTGTTGACTGAAGAAGTCGCGACCCCACGGGGCTCAAGGAGAGGAGACATAGACCCCATCTCTCAATGGGAAGAGCATAAAAGAATTTTCTGCCATGTTTTAATGCCACCACTCAGCTATTTCGGGTGCATTGACAGTTGAATCGGTTTTTGTGGGTTGACTGGGAACCTCAAGATTCTCCTTAGCAGTGTTTCTATGGGAACTGTGTTTTTGCGTCCAAAACCAGACTTACGAGTTAACTTCGAGGCACAACTCATTCATAAAGTGAAGCTTCCGGAATTGTCATTCCCCTAGAGCTACTGATATTATTAATTCTCATTGCTCCTGGAGCACCCCCTATATACTAGACTCTGCTCCGCACTCTACACGGATCGTGTCCCTTGGTCCTTCCGACAAGGCTACAGATACTATAGTTATTTCTATTTTACAGATGGAGACACTGAGGCGCAACGGGCAAGTGACAAGGCAAAGGTCACGCAGCTGGGACTGTGACACAGATTTTGAAACCAGGTCCCTCTGATGCCCAAGTCCGTGCTTCACTCCCACAGTGTACTGCCTCTGTGAATACTATTTGAGTAAAGGAAAGTTCTGGAGATGTGTGAGGGTCTGGGGGCTCTCTCCAGGGGAGCGAGCCTACTGGGGAAGCCGTCAGAGGTAGCCACCAGTTCCCACCAGGTGTGACCTGTTCTTATGCTCGCAGGTCAGGGTGCACCAAAGGGACTGCTCTTCCTTCCCATATGGATCTGGGTCACGCACACCTTCCACGTGGTCGCCGACCATCCGCGCCCGTCAGCCATCCCTGCCTGCCCCTCGGGCCCCCAGGCTTCCCGGCCCCCACCAGCGCCGTCTGTCCTAAACCAGAGCAAACGGGGCCACACTCGGCTTTTTGTCCCAGGCACGGATGGGGAATGAACGGCCGTTTTTGTCCCTGGCCATACAAAGCCATTTGTGCCTGGGGAAGCTCCGGGAGGGGGGTTGGGCAGGAGGCGAGGCAAACACAACCCCATTCTCTGGGGCTGGTTAACAGACAGCAACTATGGGCGGGCGGGAGGGAGGCAGAGCTCGGGCTGGAACCCAGAGCCCCGGGGGGCTGCTCAAGAGGAAAAGAGGTTGGCGCCCTGGTGGGCGCCCCCAGGGATTTCACAGTCAAGCGTCTGTGTCACCAACTCCAGCCCCCAGCCCTGCTCTCCGTTTCCCCAGCACCCGTCCTCCGCCCCCATCCTGCCATTTGCGATGAGAGCACCCCCTTGTTTGGGGTCTCCGCAATAACGATGAAAGCCTTTTTTTTTTCTTTTTTTTTTTTCCCTTTTTAAGAATTCATCTTTGCATTCCAGAAGGAGCATTTATCACCCCGTGCTCGGGCCGCAGACATGTCCCTCCTTCAGATCCTCCTGTCCAGAAAGGCGGCCTTGTCAGACACATGAAACCAGCCCCTCTGGACATCTGGACAAGGCGCAGCCCTTTGGCTGAGCACGAGGCCGGCCTGAATGCCACAGACAGTAAAAGGAGAGCCCTTGTCCCCGGTCCAAACGGCCCAGCTAAATGGCTGCAGCTGAGCGCGGCGGGGGCAGCCGGGGGGGGGGGGGGGGGGGGGTGGAGTCGGGCCCTCTTGGCACCAGCCCAGGCACCTCCACGGGGGCGACGCGAAAGGCAAGTCTGCTTCCAGAAGAAGCTCTTGGAGCTGCCCTAGTGACCACCTCTCAGCGAGAGTGAAGCAAGCTCAGCAGGTAGCCAGCAGCGGCGGACTGGGGTTCTTCTCTGCCCAGCGCCCCCATCTTCCAGCCACGGAACCTTTCTTTCCTGTGCTCTGAGCCTGTCACCGCTCCCTCCCACCCCGCCCCCAACCCACGAGACGCGGACCCGGCCCTGCCGGCCAGCGGGCGCACCGCAGTACCCCGGGCACGGCCCTTGTGCGTTCCGCACTAGCTTTATTCCATCGAGACTTTTCTCCCAGAGACAAGGAGTCTGTTTCCATTAGGGTAGCTGCCGCCTCGCCCACCATGCGGCCGGAAGCCGGCTAAGCAACAGAGCCCCAAAATTAGTGTTTGATCCCCTCTGTCCGAAGCTATTTGCTGGACATCTCCATTCCCTACGCCGACAAATCCTACTTTTTGCTCTAGCTGGTTTGGTTTGGGTTTCTGTCATCTGCACCCCAGAGAGACCGAGTCGCTGTTCCTCCTTGAACAGACATCGAGCCTTCAAGCTGGCATTCAAGGCCCTCTGTGACACAGCCACGGCGTAGGCCAGCCTCACCCCGGCTCCAGGAGAGTCTGTCCCGGCCCCGCCCTCTGGGCACAGGCGCGTCCCAGACCAAGTGGCTCTGAGGGAAAATGTGACCACCCGTAACTCCAGGGTGTCTGACCTTGAGGCCCACAGAAGCTTGGGGAGGGGACCCAGCACCCTCCCACTGTGCCCCGTGGTCTGGGCAAGACACCGCTGGTGGCGGGCCAGCCGCCGATGCCGGGCACGCGGCTCCCACCTGCAGACACGTGCTCCGGTGCCCTTGACAAAGGCAGAGGATCACAAGTCTGTCCCGAGATGCCCCAGGGCCCGGGCGCTCCCAAGGGTACCCCAGGGACAGCCGTCTTCGGGACTGGGCTACCAGTCCTCCAGCCCAGCGACTTGGCCCAGGCGCCTCGGGCAGCCGGAGAGCGGGCCGGGGGCGGGGCGGGCGGGGGGGGGGGGGGGGGGAGGCTGGACCCTGATTATCGGGCGCGTGGGCCTGAGCCCTGACGTTTTACTCCACTGACGGGGGTTGGAATTCGCCGCCCCAGCTACAAAGCTAGAGATCACAATCTCTCTCAACACCAAGCCCCGGCCGTCCCACCCTCCCGAGCCACGCTCGCGGTACACATTCTAGCAACGCTGCTGAAATGGAAGGTACCCCGTAGGCTCAAAATCGATGCTCGGGCACACTGGTGAGGGCGAGCCGAGAGTTAAAATATTGAAATACCGTGTAAAGGTTAATCACCCCTGACCCTCGAGGGCTCCCCCTGCCACGCAGCCTTCTGACCTTCTTCTCAACCCAGCACGTGCAGGGTAACTCCAGAACCCCGCCTCAGCCCCCAGCCAGCGCCAACGAAAGCGCCTTTGGACGGGCGGGCGCCCAGGCCTCACCGGTGGTTAAAATACAGTCACTCTCGTTCAAGCAGAAAGCCAGTGGCATGGGGGAGGAGGTGCAAACCCAAGCCAGAACCCTGATGTGTGGAGCACGGGGTCCCTGTCCAGGACTGAGGTGACCCCTCAGCCTCTCTGACATTCCTCCCCAACTTCTGAGTGCTCTCCCAGCTTTCCCGTCCAATGGGCACGAGCGCGCGGGCGGTGTGCGCGTGCGCGGGTGCACACGGCCAGGTGCAAGGTCGACCGCGGTGGATACATCCCACTTGCCCCCATCCCCCGCTGCGTTCTTCCCCAAATCCTTTTCTGCCTCTCACCCGCCATCTCTCGTGCTCGTCCCCTTAATGACCACACTTGCTGAGAACATTCTAGAGAGCCTCCTTTATGTCCCTTTGGACACTTCGTGATGCTTCTAAGCAGGTACCGTCGTGGCCATTTCACAGAAGAGGAAAGCGAGGCTCAGAGAGTTCATGAAGTTGCCTCAAATCACGCCCCAGAGTTACTTATCATCTTTGGTCTGTGAAAGGAGAATAACAGTAGTACCTACTTCATAGGGTCGTTGTCAGGTTCAAATGGTGGGGGGGGGGGAGGGAGGATGGCATAGTGCGGGCACACAGTAAGTGCTCAATAAATATCGGATATTATTATTGTTGTTATTATTCCCACCCAACAGCCCAAACCTGAAGCAAGGTTCTTAATTCCTTTCGCTGGGTCAAAGCTCTGCCAGGTCCTTCATTCGATGAGGGAAACACCCAAGACGACAGAACCACGGAGCCCCGGGACCGTCCCTTGGGGCTGCTTTTCAGGTCTCCCATAAAGGCGCCGTTCTCCTGTGACTCACAGAAGAGAGAGGGAGGGCTGGCTGAGTGCGCCCTTCTGTGTCTTACACGCCGGCGGAAAGGTCACTGTAATGCAGCCAAAAGCCGCGCCCGGGATCGGCGGCGGGGCCCGCGCCCGCTTCCCACGGGTCACCCGGCGCGGGCCCCACTCCGTGCCGGAGCGCCGGAGTCATTTAATGATTTAAAAAGATCGAGACCCACGGCTTCAGCGATTTCTGGGAAGCAGTAACTCAGCGAGCTGTAGAAGGTTCTCCATTTGCTGTCTCCAGGCTGGCCCCGTGGCAGGATTTATGCTGAATGGGCTCCGTGAGGCAAATCCATCCCGGGACGGGGCCCCCGCGATCCCCCCCGCCCCCGCCCAGGAAGCGCTGGCATACTGACATCACCCTCACAGCTGCCAAGTCTCCCTTGCTCTGAGGGGCACTCTCTCATCTCACATTAATTAGAAGGCCATTTTCCAAGCATTTCCATCCCATAATGAAGGGCTTTCTGCAGTGGCTCAGTGAAATATTAAAACATCTGACTTGGAATCTTAAAAAAAAAAAAAAAATACATCCTGCCGGTTCAGTCTGTATATTGTCTAACCCTTCAGGCGCGGGGTGGGGGCGGAGGGGGGTGGAGGTCAGTGCAGCGGTAAGGACGGCTGGTCCAAGTGCCCGCGACGGGGCGGCGGGGAGACCACACAACCACCATCGCCACTGACCGCTGCGCCGTCTTCTGCGCCCCTCCCATCTGCCTCTGGGAGGGAGATGGGTGGGGGGAAGCAGGAGGGAGGAAGGGACAAGAGGCTAGGGAATACAGAATGAGACCCTCTGATCGGACAGAAAACAGCAGGCCCTTGTGACAGAGGGGGGAAGCCGCGGATCCCAGCGAGCTACACCCCGGGGCAGTCACCCGCGGGTCTAGTCCCCGCCCACCGCGCCCGGCCATGTGACTTGCTCTGGCCAATGGGGCCTCAGTAAGAGCGCAGCGGGCGGAGGCCGGATTGGCACATGCGCATTGTTCTCTTGGAACATTGACACTTGGCGTTCAGCCGCCGTGCAAAGAAGCCCAAATTAGCCACGAGGAGAGACGGCCGTGCCGCTCCAAGAGCCAGAATGAAGCCGTCGCACACATTCCAGCCCATCCGCCATCCGACCTGGGCACCAGAGCGACCCCAAGCGAGACCCGCAGAAGATCCACGCGGCTGAGCCCTAGACAACCCACGGAATCCCGAAAAATGATTAAATCATGTTCGTTTCAAGCCACCAAGTTTCGGGGTGGCGTGTTCCGCACCAGCGGAGAAGCAGAAACGTTCTGTTCTCCTCTGGCGGCCTCGAGGTCAGGCCCACCCCTTCTTGGTCATCCCTAAGGAAAGTTTCCCAGACGGCCGTCTGTCATGGGCATCCACGGATCTGCCGTGGCTCCTCGCCCGCGGCCGCCCTTCTCCTGCCCCCCTCCGCCCCCCCCCCGGCGGATTCATCTCTCCCGCTCAGCAAATGTAGGGCTTCTGTTAAACCCTGGCATCGCCATTTCTCACGCAGTAAATCTCATGGTCAGATGGCTTCGCTCGGTCGAGGCCCTTTACCGTAATAACAAACCAGAGCCCTGGGGTTATAAGAGTGTAAAAGAAAATCTCCGATGTTCACCTTGTGTGGCAGAGGGTGGATTTGTGTAAGGCAGGGTGTGGATGCTGAGAAATGAGACTTGAATTACGAAGGACTATACATTTTACATATTTAGGTATGTGTGTGTGTGATTCTATATAATGGCTATATATATATTTAACTTCTTGGTTCAAACTAAGCTAAGTATTGAAAGGCTGTTTTGCTATGCGGAAATCCTTGCTGTAATGAATTAATAAGAACACTGTGCAATCAACATATTAATTGTATGTAAATGGTGTTTTTTAAATGCTTTAAAACAATTTATTCCCCTGAGCATTTTAAATAGGCCCCCTGGAAAGTTGTTTATGTAGTCATTCGCTTGGCAAACTTCTCGCTCCTTCCTCGCTCCTCCTCGAGGGTTCCTTCCACCGGCAAAGGAACGCTTGGGGAAAGCTTGTTGTCCCCCTCGCTCTTCCCCTTGAGGTCCCAGGAGCCGAAGTCCCCCGAGGGCTGGGGCTTGGGCCGTGCCAAAGCGATTCTGAAATCTGATCGCTCGTTCTTCCTCTCAAATGACTCCGTCCTTTCTGTCAGTTAAGCCCTATCCTGCGTAAAGTGTGGGCAAGGTGAAAGCGTCGGTGACTCTCGGGGACAGAGGAGAATCTATCAACCCACTAACGACTGCCTTCTCTGCCCTGCCGCGTTCCCGCCTCGGCACGGGAGAAAGTTGCTGGAGCCAGACATCTGACACGTTCCCGAGACAGCCGTCGACATGAGAATGCCACCAGTCGGGGCACCTGGGTGACTCAGTCAGTGGCGCGTCTGACTCTTCCTTTTGGCTCAGACCACGCTCTCATGGTTTCGTGGGTTCGACCCCCACGTCGGGCTCTGCGGGCTGACCTCTGGGAGCCGGCTTGGGATTCTCCCTCTCTCTCTGCCCCCCCCCCCGCCCCCCGCCTGGTCACGCTCTGTCTCTCTCTCAAAGGACATTCCTCCAGGAACTTCAGGACCTTCCCATCAAGCTAAGGCAGTGAACCAGGAAACACACAGCACGAAAAGAAGACGTTCAAATAAAGAAAATGCATGAGCTCAAGACATGGAAACAGCCGCTGTGTTGTTTTGTTTTGTTTGGGGCTCTAAACAAATTAACCCAATTTCCAAATTTCCAATTTCCAAATTAACCCAACTTCCCAAGGACCTTGCTGATAAGTAAGGTTTCCAGTAAGCGAGGCCTGATCTGAGGCAGGCCTGTTGTCCATCTAGAATTTTCCCGCAAGCCCCATGGAAGGATAATTCTATTTACTTTCCTAAGATACATAAGATGCCAGTATAGAAGAACCAGGCAGAGCCATTCTGGGCAGTGTGCTCAGAACCAGCCTTCCTCACCCGGAACGTTCCAAGGGAGGTCTTCAGAACGCTGTCATAAGTCCTTCTTCTCCCTCCTCCCTTTCCCCCTTGGGATGACCCCACGGATTTTCCCCAGGCTCCCAAGAAGCAGGAACACGAGGCTTAAGGGGACAATTAATGAAGCCACCCGCCTTGGGACCTGGGGCCGCAACTGCAGCTACCTTGGTGGCCGAGGTGGCATGATTAGGACGGGGGCGGAAAGTCACCACTCCTACAGGCCGGAGGCCATCTTTGCGGCATCTGAGAGAAACGGAAACCTGTCCTCTGGTGCTGGGGCTGAACTCGGCTCGATGAGGTTCCAGAAGCCCTCTGTCACCTGGTCTCCGCACGGCAGCAGGGCTCCAGCCAGGCCAGTCCCTGCACTGGCCAAATGCTGGTTTGCTCCATGTTCAGGTTTCTCCTGGCCTGCCGGGTACTGGGACTGCAGGGAATCACAACTCTGGGGCTCCCTTGCCCTCAGGCAAGAAAGGAAGCAAGGAAGGAGGAAGGGAGGGAAGCCAGAGGGAGAGAGGGAAAGAAGGAGGAACCACTGATACTAAGTGAGCAATCGCCTCGTTAAATATATATGCGTTAATTCACTTAATCCCCGCTACGTGATGAAGCCGGTACTTTTATTTTCTTTATCCTCGGGACGCGGATGAAGAAACCAAGTCTCTGCCAGTTCCGCAATTGGCCCAAGGACACACAGCTAGGGAGTGAGGGTTCCGGAGTTCGAACCCATGAAGGAGTCGGGTGGCCTCTAGGAGCCGAGCCCTGGAAGCCACCAGATGGCCCGTCTCTTCTAAGAACCAAGGCGGGGGGCGGGGTGGGGGGCGGTGCAGGGGGACATTCTGAGCTGGCTTCTGAAAGGGGGGCATTCTGGGCGGGAAGTGACCTTGGGGCTCTGCCGGGCTCCAAAGGGAAATTCTTCACATGCGGACGGGCCAGCTCTGCCTTCTCCAATTCCGGAAACAAGCAGGGATGAGCCGAAGGGCTCTCTGCGCTCCCGGACTACGTGTATTTGGGAAGGCGACAGAAGCCAGCTGTCCTTCTCCACAATCGCCCCCCCTGCAGTTGGCCCTGACCCAACCCTGGAAAGGGCTGTGGCAGCGGCTCGGGATTTCCCGAAGCGCCCGAGCCAGGGTGCTGAGGACCAGGTGGGCCCACTCTGCCAGGCGGTGAGAGTCCCACCTCAGTCCCCGGGCGGGGGGGGGGGGGTCCCCTGAGACCCTCCGAGACAGACAGCAGCATCCGGGTCTTCCAGCTGGGCAGGCGGGTGAGGGCAGGTGCCTATGCCCAGCCCTGCGTCTTGGCTCCCACCCTCCCCTGCCCCCGCCCCCACACCACACCACATGCTCAGGGCACAAGATCTGCAAAGACAAAGACCTAAAGAACATTTGCAAACAGGACCCGAGGGGAGGCCAAAAGCTGAATACAAAACAATGAAATCATGAGAGAGATATTTGGAACCTCCACAGAAGGGGATATTTGAGGGCGAAGTCTCTCAAGTTCACCAATAGGTCACCAACTGGCCACCTATTACTTTTGGTAAAAGCCAGTCTGGGGGCGGCCTGTCTTCCCCACGGACCAATCGGAAGAGAAGCAGACTGGGGCGGGGTCCCCAAACCGGCCCCCCCTTCCCCGCACCTGCTGTTAAATTTTCATTGCTGGACTGGGGGCGTGTGTCCCAAGAGCAGTGAACTTGGGGCATCAGGGCCGTTTACCGAGGGGTTCAGAGGGATTTCCACATTTTAACGACTGGTGAGGCCTTGCTGGTGCAGGCCGATGGGGATGGGGAGGACCCCTCCCTCAGGGTCGCCTTCAAGGCGGGACAGAATTCTGCTCTGTGACCCCCAGGAAGGGGCCACGTGAGAGAGTCCCTCCCTGAGCAGAACTGCCCCCACCACTGCAGAAACACAACAGCAGTAGGACTGGGGCTCACTTGGAGATGCCCCCCACCCCCACCCCTGCAGGGACACAGTGATTTGCTTCCCGGGCTCAAGCTTGCTCTCGCTCTCTCTCTCTGGCCCAGCGCCTGGTCCGTGAGGCCCGCGGCGTTTGTGAGCCGAAGGAGGAGGCCGAGGCCCCCACCGGCTCTTTTCTCTGAAAAGCTAAGTGGCCTGGGGGGCTGGGAGGAAGACCTTGACCTCAGGAGCCCTAAGCCACCAGGCTGACAGCAGACAGCAAGGAAGGCCCTTGGGAACGGAGCTTTATTGAGGGACATTTGTCTTCATTTGAGACAGCCTCCATCTTATCCCAAAGGCCTGCTCTGAGGCTCGAGCTCCCTGACCCCTACTCAGACTGTCCCTCCACTGGTCGTGCCCTGGCTGCAGAGAAAGGGGCTTCTCGAAGAAGACAGTCAGAGCGAGGCTGACAGATGACAGGGAAGAGGAACAGGAAACTCCCTGAATCACCCCAGAAGGGTTCCCGGCCGCCGCCAAGGGCAGGGTGGGCACCTCACAGACTTAGCCCCCCGAACCTGGCTCCTCTTGGGCCAGCGATTCCGGAAGTTCAAGACTCCTATTCGGCACAGCAATCATAGGTTTGGATGATAAATTTCTTTCGAACGAATGGTCTTCCGGATGCACGCTGAAGAAATTAACCCTCAGAATCGTGCGGCTGGTCAGGCAGACCCTCCGCCTTCGCTCCCACGGAAACGGGCTGGTGGGAGGACTCTGCAGGTAGCCTTTTGAATCTGGAAATACCAGGCTGCAAGATTTCGGTGGCTTTTTTTTTTTCTTTTTGAAAATGTGAGGCTATTTAAAATGTCGAAAGACCATGAACTGTGCCCCAGACGCTGCCCCTAATCTGCGGCGTTGCGACTAAATCATTTCATCTCCGAGAGCCTCGCGCTTCCAAATATTAAGACAAATCGCCCGCTCATCAGGGGAGATGACCGGAAGCACGGCCACCAAGGCGCGACGCTGACTCTAACAGGCGCCCTGACCCAGGCTCCCAGGGCGGCTCAGCCCGGCTCGGTTCGGGGGAGCCCTCTGGGCCTGGGGTGGGGGGCGGCGACGACGAGGGTGGGGAAGGCCGCGGTCGGCCGCTCCTCGTCCGCCAGGTTTAGGGAACCGCGGAGAGGGAGGCGTGTGGCACCCTCGCTCGGCACTTCGCAAACGCGCGGCGCGGCGGGGCCAGGGCGGCCGCCGGGGACCGGCCGCCGGGGACCGATGCCCCCGCACGGCCGCGGGGGGGTGAGCGGCGCCCGGCCCGGCTCGCAGGGCGCATTCACAGCCGGAGCGCGGCGCGTCCCGGCGCCCTTATCTCGCCGCCGCCGCCGCTCTGCAGGCGCGGGCGCCCGGGGCTCCCTCCCCTCCCTCCCCCCCCCCCCCGCCGCCTCTCCCTCCCCGCCTCCCCCGCCCGCCCGCCGCCCGCGCCTTTGTCTGGCCCGGCGGCGCGCTCCGAGCCAGCAGGGCGGGTAATTGGCGGCCCGAGGAGGCGAACCGGCCGGCCCGGCCTCCGCTAATGAGCGGGCGGAGCCGCGGGCAGGGCGCGGCGCGGGGGAGGGGGCTTCCGTGACCCGGCCGTGGCGGGGACCGGCGCCCCGAGGGACGTCCCCTCCCCGGCCCCCGCGCGGGCCCCGGCGCGCGCCAATTACCCTGCGGCCGTGCCCGGGCCTCCGGCTGCCCCCGGGCCGCCCCCGCGTCCCCGGAGAAGCGCCGGGACGGAAGGCGCGGGCGGGAGGGCGGCGGCGGCGACTGCGACGGCGGGCGGCTTCCCGGAGGGGGGGCGGGGGGGACGCGCCGCGCCGCGGGGGACCCCGGTGGCCCGGGCGGCCCTCGGGCGGGGGCGCGGGGGCTGGGGGGAGGGGGAGGGGCCGCCCCCGGGGTCGGATGCCGGAGGGCACCCCCGGCGAAGCCCGCAGGCAGCGAGGAAACCTGCTCCCTCAGAGATGCTGATAAAATCCGCCCTCGTTTCTAAATTAATTACACCGAAGCCGCGGCACCCAGGCACACGGGGCCGCGGCGAGCTTGGAAGGCCTGTAGCGAGGGGCGCCTTGGTCCCCGGCCGGGGGAGGGGGAATCACGTGTCGTCGGCTCAGCGGAAACCCCCGTCTCCAACCCCGAGTGTGCTGGGAGTGACAGAGGCCCGCTGGGCTTCGGGCGGGGGCAGGGGGGCGAGAGGAGGTCAGGTCTAGGAGACTTGGGGGGAAGCCTTTCTCCCGCCAGCCCTCTCCCTCCGGGAAGCCAGCCGTGCTGCCCGCACCTGATGCAGGGAGTTCAAGGAGCGGCCGGCTTCCCTGTCGTCCGGTCCCCAACTCTCAAGAATGGCATTTCCAGCAAACCGGCTCTGTGGCCGTCACTCAACCAACATTGGTCTCCCCTTGTCCACCCTGCGGCTCCACTCCGGTGCGTGGCCACCGTCGTGGGTTCTCGAAGTCACCGATGCTTCATGCTAACAGGAGGCTTCTCCGACTTGGAGGTTGAGGCGCTCCCTGTGGAAGGAAGGGCCTGGGCCTTGGGAACTTGGGAATTCCCGGGGAAGCCCGCACAGCTTTAGGGAACCACGGAACCGCTCCGGACAGCCCCAGGGGGAGAGTTCCCGAAAGGGCCTCCAAAATCACTTGGCTTAAGGGGACCACCACCTCCCAGGGGAAGAGAAGACATTTCTTCCAAAGTCTCCCCACCTAGAAACCCCACCCTGTTTCCCCTTTCCTGCCAACCCCCTGACAGGGGTCACCTGGGAACAGCCCACCCACAGTGAGCTTTTCCTCTTTTGTATTTACATATGGTAAAGAACACATATCTGAAAGGTACACCTAGATTATTTTTACATACGTATATGCCTGCATAATCACCGCCCAGGTCAAGCTAGAGAACATTTCCAGCCGCCCAGAGTGGTCCCTCGTGCCCTCTCTGAGTCAACGTTTCCCTTCTATTCTGACCTCTGTCACCAGAGTCGTGTTGCCTGTTTTTGTGAAGGAGTCAGGCGGCAGGTGCTCATTTGTGTATGGCTTCTCTCTTTTGTATTTATTTATTTATTTGTAGAGGCAGAAGGAACACGCTCGTGCGTCAGCAGGGGAGAGCACGCTCGGGGCAGGGTGGGGGGGAGAGAATGAGAGAGAGAATCTAAGCGAGCTCCACGCTCAGCGGGGAGCCCAACGTGGGGCTCAATCCCACGACCCTGGGATCACGCCTCGAGCCGAAATCAAGAGTCAGACGCCCCGCTGACTGAGCCACCCGGGCGCCCCTGTGTATCGCTTCTCTCATTCACTGGCTGCCGGCTCCATCCGGGCTGTTTGCGTGAAACGGTGGCTCCCCCTTTTTAACTACTGAGTGGTATTCCATTGAATGACTGTACCGCGATTTATTTATCTGTTTGTCGGTGGACACTTGGACTGTCTCCAACTCGGGGCTGTCGTCGCGAACATTCTCGGGTGTGACTCTGGGTGGATATGAGGACCCGTTTCTGCTGGGTGTGCGCCCACCAGCGGAATTTGTTGGGCCGTAGGTGGGCATGTGTTGAATTTTGTTGCCAGACCGTTTTCCAAAGTAGTTGTACCCAGTTAGCTTTTTGAAGCCGCCATCAGGGCGCAGATGCTATTCCGAACATTAAATGGCAGGCACAGCGTAATAATGACAGCAGACATAAATCGGAGCTTAGAATGTGCTAGGTACTACTCTGAGGGATTTGCATGTAATTAACATGTACTTACAAGCATTTATATGCAAACGGCGTCACAGTGCCTGATTCCATCTTTGAGCGAGAGCTCTCGAGGGCTGCGGTATCTCGATCTTTATGTCGCCTACCCCAGTTGGGATCCAGATTCAATAGTCCGTGTGTGCGGAATGGATCTTCTCCATTTCATAGATGAGGAAACCGAGGCCCAGGGAAGTGGTAACTTGCCAAAGGGGCCGGCGAGTGGCAGGGCCAAGCCTGCAGCTTGTCTCCAGGCTCCTGGCCTTGCCGGCCTGGTCGTTAAATCTAGGTAGTCCTCGGCTTCAAGATGCCTTTCATTTTCTCCTTCTCGCGCCCCAGGTTGACACACCGGCAGCACTCCGGTCCTCCGATCCTCTGGGACTCTTGTCTTTTTCTGTTCCGATCTCCTGTAACCAACGACCCAAAGACTTAGCGACTCAACGCAGCCGTTATTGCTGTCTTTCGGGTCCCGGGAGCTGACTAGACTCGGCTAGATGGTTCTGACTCGGGTCTCTCAAAGGGTTGCAACCGCAGTCCTCTGTGGCGTGGGCCAGACCGGATGTCCGAGATGGCGCGCGCACAGGGCCGGCGGCTGACGCTGGCCGTCAGCCCACAGCTCCGCCGGGGGGCTGTCAACCCGAGCATCTCCACGTGGCTTGGGCTTCCCGTAACATGGCAGCCGGGTTCTGAGGGGAGTGTCCCAGGAGCGAGTGTCCCAAGAGGAAGCCACGAGGCCAGTTAGCGGCTACACCCGGAGTGGAGACAGATCCACTTTCGGCATACTGTATTGTTCAAAGAAAGGTATGGTAGGGTCTCTTCAGAGTCAAAGGAATGGGGACAGACTTGATGGAGGAGTGGCGGGTCACACTGCAGAAGGCGTTGCGGGAATGACAGTTGCGGTTGCTAATCATCTGTGTGCAGTATACGCCTTCCTTGTTACTTACCTTGCTTCCCAGCTGTAGGTTCCAAACGGTTGGTTCTTGAAGCCTCGAGCTTTCCCGGGACCCCTCCCGTTTCCGGTCAAAACCACCGGAGCCTTGGCGCGCCCCAGGCGTGTCCACACGGCACCGTGCCCGGAGGCTCCTCTGGGCCCCCGCTCACAAACATCACTTCCTGCCCAAGTTCCGAGAACTGTCACCACTCTGGAATGTCCCGGCCTGAGCCTCGCCGTCTCAGCAACCCGGCCCCGGCTGCCACCTGTCCAAGGCCTTACCGTCCCGACAATCATCCCCTCTCAGACAAACACAGAGGCCACTGGGACACCTGACCAAACCGGATCCCCTCAAGGCCATCTGAGGCGTTGGCGGCACGGAGGGGCCCTCCACCCCTGTGCCTCACCCCAGGAAAGAGCCAGTGGTGTTTCCGGCTGGAGGACTTGGGCTGGAATCCCTGCTCTGCTGCTAACGGGCCGTGTGCTCTTGGGCAAGTGGCCAAACCTCTCCGTGCCCTGGCGTCTGTCTGTCTCTACGGAATGGGTGTCCTTACTGGACCCGGAGGGCTGGGGTGGGGATCGGTGATGTACAAACATGTGGTACAGTGCCAGGGAAAGAGAAGATCCTTCCAGAACCAAGACTTCTTTTCCCGGACTTCGAAGGTAAGTTGTTAAACTTTTTCCACGCGATTCGTTTTTCTATGAGACGAATTTGTACCAAGCACGCACTCACGTAATCAGCCCGCAGATGGAGAGGCGGACGTTATCAGCGCCCCAGGAGTCCCTGTCCCCTGAAGCTTCCTATCCACCGTCCAAGACTTTGCAGACTCGTAACGCCCTAGATTAATATCTGGCCTCCCCCCCCCTCCCCCCCCCTCCCCGCAACCAGGTCTCCTGCACGATTGTTAAACAAGACAGTCATCTATCTGGCGTGATTTGAAAAAGAGCCAGCAAATCCAGCTCCCACTGTGCCGAAAGGTCCCCCATTGCCGTTCTTTTGTCTGAAGCCTTGCCCCCACCCACGGTTGTCTTTTAAAATGCAAATCCGTCTGCGTTGGGTAACAGCGATCGCCGGTCCCACGGAAAACAAAATACCTGGTCAACCTTCTCACCTTGGCTCCCAAAACAGTAGAACCTCCTTAACCAGAAAAGATGTCGAACAGGAGGGAAGCCCAGGAGGAGGAAGGCGGACTCTGCCTTCTTCGTGGTTTTGCCTGAGGCCGGTTCACACTTTTAGCATGGTGGGGTTTTGTTGTTTTTTTTTAGCATATTTTAAAATCTGGTGTTTGAGGGAGTTAAGAACCCATCCCCCCTCACACCCCCCCCCAGTTGCCATCAACCGCGGCAATGCCATCAAGCCACTCAACGCAGAGAAAAGGAGCAGGTGGTGACGAAAATGAATTCTGCGGGTCGGGGGTGCGACCTCACCCCGCTCTCCCGATATACCTTGTCTCAGCCGGCCCAGGACAGTTTCTGGTGCTATGACGTCATCAGATGTCAGGCCTTTGACAAATGAGTCCGGCCCGCAGCTGGAGCCTTTGGTAAGCCATTTGCAGGCGTCTGGGAGACATCCACGCTGGTCTCGGGAATGCGTCCTAGCCCCATCTCAAATCCGCATCTTTTCATGAGCCGTGCGTCTGTGAAGATGCAGGGCCTCAAATATCCTTTCTTTTTTTCTGACATTTCACCTTTCCTCTGTATTTTATTTTTTTAAGGAAAAGAAAATATTCACTCCGAGGTTCATTTAGTTTCTGGGTAATAACTGTCAGATATTAACGGATAGCCCCATACATCCGGCATAAAATAATAGAATTTGCCGAGTGCATTAGACATCCAATGATGGGCACGGCGGACGGCGCAGAGCTGAAGAAAGGCTTCTGTCGGTAAGAGAGAATGCGTGCTATGACAAACAAAATATAAAGGACATTTGTCAAGATGCCCTCTTGTGCCTTCGTCCGTTTGCGCACGCGAGTCCCCCCACCTGGAAAATGTTTTTCTGGACTGCCCTTCCTGTACACCTTGTCCTCATGCGGCAAGAGTCGAATCCGCCTCATCCCTTCCAGGAAGCATCGCCCTTGCCCCTCCCCTGTGCCCCCCCCCCCCACGCCCTGTCCCCATAGCATCCCGGGCTGGCTCCTGCCAAAGCACTTGTCATGCTGCATCATAACCATAAACTGCACTTTTGTCCTCTGCCAGCCCCGAGCTCCTTGATGGCGGGGCTGCGTCCTCTCCCTGTGCATTCCCGGCACCTGACGCTGAGACTCGGGCTGGCGGACGGCGCCCGTGCCCACCCGTGCCCACCCGTGCCCCTGCCCTGACGTGTCTCCACTTCCAGCGAGCGGCCTCCGCGTCTCCGCCCAAGTGTTTCCTCCAGCTCCCGGAGCCCACGTCGCTGCTCCTGTCGCAGGCTGGAAGAGCTAGGGGATTGGTGCCCTGCCCGGCAGCCCTCGAACCACGCCCGAAGGGAGCTGGCATACTCTCGCCCCTCCCTGGACGGGAAAACTGGGGCTCGTGTTCACCATTGGTCTCAAAAGATCCCCAGTGGTGTTAAATCCCGCTGCCCAGCGTGGTCATAGGCCGGATAACACGCTCCTCGCTGCCTGCTTTCTCTGCCCTGCCCTCACTTGCCTGCTCCCCTACCAACGCTTCCTGGAATCACCTCCTAGATAAATTACTTGCGTGCAAACACTTGTCTCAGGGTCGGCTTCTGAACCACGTATTAGATGCTAAATAAGTCATCTTTGAATGAACGAAGAAATGAATGATGGAATTTCTTTTTTAATGTTTATTTATTTTTGAGAGACAGAGAGACAGAGTGCAAGTGGGGGAGGGGCAGAGAGAGAGGGAGACACAGAATCCGAAGCAGGCTCCAGACTCTGAACCGTCAGCACAGAACCCGACGCGGGGCTCGAACTCACAGACGGTGAGATCATGACCTGAGCCGAAGTTAGACGCTCAACTCACTGTGCCACCCAGGCGCCCTGAATAATGGAATTTTTAATTTTTTTTAATGTTTATTTAGTTTTGAGAGAGAGGGGGAGAGAGAGAGCATGAGCAGGGAAGGAACAGAGAGAGAGAGAAGAGAGAGAGACAGTATCCAAATCAGGCTCCAGGCTCCGATCTGTCAACACAGAGCCCGACACCGGGCTCAAACCCACAAACCGTGAGATCATGTCCTGAGCCGCAGTCAGATGCTTAACAGACTAAGCCACCCGGGCCCCCCTAGAATGATGGAATTTTTATAGCACGATTATCAAAAGTAGCTCCCTAGGGCTGGATATTCTGTAGCGTCTGTATTATCCGTTTTAAGTGACCACATGGAATCAAAGTCTCCTTGAAAAGTTTTCCTTCACTTTGGAGCAAGCGGAGAAGGCCAAGTGACAAGGAACTGGGAAAATTCATACCGTGTGGTGGGCACCACGCGTATACGGTTTTGATTTGGGTCCACTGGCCACCACGCTACCCCCTCTTCCTTCTTCTCTGATCTATCTCATGGCGGCTTCAACCGGGTTGCGGGGTTCTATTCAAGCGAGAAGCGGCCCGCCTGGGTGCCCTCTGCCTTTCCCCAGGGTAGACATCAGCAGCTCAAAGTCTGTCGTCACTGTCGCCCGTCAGTCCGTGTGGCTACCAGAAGGGGCCAGGGAACAAGGAAACCAGCGAAGGTGGTGTTGAGAGCCCCCGGTGTGATTGCCCCGATTGCCTTTTTCCTCCGTGATTATCTGTCCATTAGACTCGAGCCTGGTTCTCAAAGACGATTTCCTGCCCAGCCTGATGTTTCTGCCACTTACATGGTTCAAAGGGCTTTTTCTGGAGGTGCTCAAGCTTGTCAGAGACATGAGTGACCACGCCGCCGTGCTTTCTACTGCAAAACTTCTTTGAAAATTTGAGAACATCCGGACTTCTAATAAACTAAAATGTATTTGCCAGTCTCGTCTCCCTGTGCTTCCGGACAGGATTTCAGAATTGTAATCTTCTTCTTTTAGGCCTGCTTGGAGGCAAAAGAGGCTGGGCGCCCCAGTTGGCCTACGGGCAGGAAGGGAACCCGACACAGAAAGAGCTAATGTGTACCCAGAGTTAGAATGTTTATATTACCTCCTTGACCGGCACCCAACCCACGGGACACTGGGCCCTAGGGTCAGGTTGTTGGGGGACTGGCTGGGTCCCCCTGGGATGCCCCAAGGAAGACAGAGACAGGAGACAACTCTCACAAACGAAATAGAAATCACGGAATTGACAAGAGAAATGTGATATGCCGTGATAGGGCCGAACCTAACAGACGAGAAAATTCCACGGACCACGAGGGCAATGTTTTCGAATCTTTCTGGCGACTGAAAAGCAACAACAACGACAAATGTCCCATGCTTCAAGAGCCGTCTCCAGGTTTGAGAAAGAAAAAGGCATTTAATAAATGACCTGCCATCAGGGAATCCCCCGCTCTCACTCGGTGCCTTTGTCCAACCAAGGAAAGGGGAATTGCCTTGAACGAGAAAGCCTCCCAAGAACCGGTCTGACTCCCAAAGCAATGGTGCTCTCAGCAGAACGATTCAGGAAAACTCCTGTTTCCCGAGGGAGAAAGGCCAACGTGGCAAAGAGAATGGCTCTTGAACTATAAAAGTTCCAGTCGTTTCTTCTACGACTATTCACAGTGCTGTATTGCCGAGTGTGGTAGGCAGAATAAGGGCCCCCAAAGATGTTTGCGTCCTGGTACCCAGAACGTGGGAATACGTTACTTTATACGGCAGATGGGATTAAGTTCAGCGCGTTGAGATGGTGGATTATTTCGTGGGCTCTAGGCAATCACGAAGGTCCTTATAAGTAGAAGAGGGAGGCAGGTGGGGAGGCCAGGAGCCCGCCATTGCTGGCTTTGAAGATGGACAAAAGGGACCATGAGTCAAGGGATGTGAGAAACTTCTAGAAAGTGGAAAAGGCAAGGACATGGATTCTTCCCTAGCCCTCCAGAAGGGAACACAGCCCTGCCGACATCTCAATGTCAGCCCAGTGAGACCCACTTCAGACTGCTAACTACAGAATTGTAAGATAGCAAATTTGTGTTTTTAAAAGTCACTACATTTGGGGTGCCCGAATGGCCCTGTCGGTGAGGCGTCCGACTCTTGCTTTCGGTTCAGACCATGATGTCACGGTTGGTGAGTCCGCGCCCTGCATCGGGCTCTGCGCTGACAGAGTGGAGCCTGCTTGGGATTCTCTTCCCTTCTCTCTCTGTCTCTCCCCTACTCATGCTCTCTCTCTCTCTCAAGAAATAAATAAACATTTAAAGAGTCACTACATTTGTGGTAGTGTGTTACTGTAGCAATACAAGTCTCTGGCTCCCAGGAGGCTCCCACGCTCGTAGGCCCCCCGGGTGCCCCCATGAGTACTGTGGGGATGAGGTAACCTCATAATAATCCCTTTAAAAAGTTCCAGGAGAAATTGCAGAGGACCCCACTTCTTGGGAGACAGACAAAAGTGGGTCCCCACAAAATGTCAGGTTATAAGAAGATTCCCAGCTCCTGCACTCACCCGGGAAAGAAATACCACAGGAATCAAAAACGGCATCCTCGCGGGGACTTGCGGAGTTAACTGTACCCCAGCTGTTTCTTATCATCTTCAGGTGGCTTTAATCACGTCTAGAACCATAAACCAGTGCTTCCCAAACCTGGTTGGGCCTCAGAATTACTTGCAAACACTTGCTAAAGAAGCCGAAGGCTACCCCAGCACGGCCCTTAGCTGCTTCGTCCGAGAACTCTTGCGTCCGAATCTCAGAGGGTGGGGACTTGGACTTGTAATCCGTGGGGTTTTTTTCAAGTAGGCTCCACACCCAACTCAGGGCTCAAAGTCACAACTTCGAGATCAAGAGTCGCAGGCTCTACCGACTGAGCCAGCCGGGCATCCCTGGGAATCTGAGTTTTGAACAAGCATCTCCGGGGGATCCCGACACCTCTCTGTGGACCCGGATACAGGTCCCTTCCCAAGCTGTCCCGAATTGCTTAGCTTTCAGAGCCTCAAGAGATGTCTCAACTGGCTAAGATACATGGATCCCAAAACCCTCACTGAGAGCTGTGGTAATGAAGGAGTTTCGCCCTGAGGATGTAAACTCACGACATAAGTGGCTTTCACCTAGACGGTCTCCAGCTGAAGGTTGGTCCCAGAGTTGAAAGCCCACCCCATCAGCAAAGGCTCCTTCATCCAGGCTGTGGCTCCACCACACTTCCGGGAGCCCCAGCCTCAGCCCTGAGGCCCCGCTGCCCCAAGACCTCTGTTAACAGAATGCCCAACGTGGTGGACACTCTCTGTTGACTACTCAACAGCTTCTCCTTCCTTATTCCTTGCTACCAGAAGCTGGGGTTTGCTGGCAGGCAGCGAGGGGACAGGAAAGGTGGGTCTCTGCCCCAGCCTCAGAGGACAATTGTTCTAATCCATACCTGGGAATCCCAATCCTCTTGGCTAGCGATTGAGGAGGGAATGATCCCACCACCCAATTCCAATTAAGAGGTCCTAACTGGAACTCTGCTGGACACTTCCAGCAGATATAAGAGAAAGCATTTCGAGAAGGTTCTTTTCTACTCACGCTGTTCCTTCCTGCTCAGGGCACTATTATGTGGGGGGCATAAAGCTTGGTGCTGTAACCGCCATTTTGCGACCATGAGGTGACAGATTTAAGGATTGAAAGAAACGTGCTAAAGATTGCAGAGCCGAAAAATGAGGAAGAGTAGCCCCTGATAAAATTATTGGACAGCTTGACCAACCTTGTAAACAGCTAACTCCAGACTTCTGAGCGTGGGGGTTTAATTAAAAGTCTGTGTTGCTTAGGCTGCTGTTAGCTATTCTGTATGGCGGTTTTTAAACATGACCCTCTCACCCCCGATTTTTTGACTTCCCCTCCATCGAGAGGTGGGTCTATGTCTCCTTCTCTTGAATCTGGGCTCTGTGACTACCTGGTCAATAGGATATGGTGGAAGCGTGCCTGTTTCTAGGCCCAGGTTTTAAGAAACAAACCATATTCTCCTTCTTGTCTCCTGGGATGTTTGCCTTTAGAAGCCACACTGGAAGCTGTGAGGAACTCAGAGCAGCCTGTAGAGAGGCCCACGTGGACAGGAAATGAGGGCCCTGGTCCCCAGCCTGGCTGTGCTCCCCACTGGCAGCCAGCACCGACTTGCCAGCCATTTGAGGGAGCCATCTTGAAAGCCGAAGTTTACTGACTTCTGCCGTAGATGGAGGCTACGCATTCTGCCCGCCCCCGAGCCTGATTCCTTCTGTCAGTCCTTGTCCTGGTCCTCATGGCATCCAAGAAGAGATCACTGGACCTATTGTCATCATCCATCATGATGTTTTCACCAGCCAGCGGGGAAGTTGAAAAACTCAACTCTCTACTGTGCATTGAACCTGGGGCCTGACCAAAAAGCCTTCCAAAAGCCTGTGGTTTCTCCCTGGGAGCCCAGACATCAAAACCATAAAGAGTCTTCCCCAGGCAAATCGTTACCCCCACTTGACACTCTATTTAATGGAAAGCCTTTCCCAGAAATAAGTATATTAAAATAAGCTTTGCATTTTTTACATTAACTGAAATTTGATGCAAATTGATAATAAATTACCTTCCCCCTACTCATTCATTTGGGAATCACATAAACTAGTTTACAGTTATGTATTATTACATTTCACATTAATATAGCCATAGGAAGCTGGGCTTTGGAGAAATTTGCTTCCCAGCAAACCATCAGAAATCGAGGAGGTAAAAGTGGGATTTGGTGGGATAGCAGACTCTCCTAATGTGCTAGAGTTGAGAAAAGTAAGGCATCAATGCACTGCTCGTGGCCCGACGAATTCATCAAGGGATCACTGTTGGTCTTATTTAACTGGTATAAGTTTTCCCACTTTGGGATTTTACAGACTTTCTTTCTTCCTTCCTTCCTTTCTCCCTCCCTCCTATCCTTCCTTCCTTCCTTCTGTCTTTCCTTCCTTCCTTCCTTCTTTCGTTCCTTCCTTCCTTCCTTCCATCAACTTCTACATGAGTACTTTTGGGGTCATTAACCATGTACTACTTTTGGATGGTGATAACTATATTAGAGAATGAAAAAGGTTTCCTATCTAATGGAGGCATGAGAGCTTAGGCAAAGGAGCAAACTAAAGGCACTCACAGTAGAATTTCTTATATACCTTTACATCTAAAACATAAGTTCAGGGGCGCCTGGCTGGCTTGGTTGGTAGAGCACGCAACTCTCGATCTCGGGGTTGTAGGCTCAAGCCCCACGTTGGGTGTAGAGATCACTTAAAAATAAAATCTTTACAAAAGTAAATAAAATAATATAAAAATATAAGTTCAGTGGAGGCTTCTGTTTAAAGATGGTGGACTGAACACACACACACTTGCCTTCTTCCTTTGACACATCACTAAATGATAGAAAAGGACTTTTTAAAAGTTAAACACACACAGGCAGGGAAAATGGGAGAGGTGTCGAAGTAACACCTTTGAGAAACAAGTGAACAAGTGGTAACTAACTAGCCGACTTTGGAAAGTAAAGACTAAGCAGGCAGTGGGATGAGGGAGAGCCCAGAACCTCAAGCACACCATAGAATTGCCCAACTACACGTGACAGAAATGGCTGGCAGTAGATGCTTCTAGAACTAGAGGAGGGTGGAGCTGAAGATAGAGTGTCTTACTCGGAGGATTGCGGCCAGCCCAAGAAGAAAGGTCTGATACCCACTCTTAAAGATGAATTAATAACCAAGGGTCACCCGGTACTTGCAGGAAGTCTCTAACTTGAAAGAGAAATGTCAAAGCCAATCAATAAAAACCTTGGGAGAAACAAAGACAATGCAGGGAGGAGGGGAAGCTTGAAGAAAAAGCACCGCTAATATTGTCAGAGAGAAACACTATGGTGATAATAGCTAAAATTTGTTGAGTGCTTTATACAGATACTATTCTAACCTTTTCACATTAATGAACTGATTTAATCCTCGCAACAGCCCTGTAAGGTAAGTATAATCATTATTGCCATTTTAAAGATGAGAAAAGTGAGGCCCTAAGAGATTAAGGAAGTTACCTAGGTTTATATGATGAATAGGTTGGATCTAACACCGAGCGATCTGGTTCATTCTGCACTCTTAACGATGGTACGATTTTGCATCCCTGAAGCAAAAACAGGATGGTGTTAAACAGGAATATTTGGAAAACCCAAAACCAAAATGAAAATAGCTCTTGAGAATTAAAAATCCTACAGAAGAAATTAAAAAATCCATAGAACTGTTAGAAGGTAAATGAGAAAAATTTCTCAAAGGCAGAGCAAAAAAGACAAAGAGATGGAAATGAAAAGAGATGCAATAAGACAACTAAAGGATCTGCCCAGGAGGTCCAACATCTGAATAATAGCCTCTCCAGAAAAAGAGGAGAGACAATGAAGGGGATGATATCTTCAAAGAAAAGAATTCAAGAAATTTTCTTAGCACCAAGAAATATAAATTTCCAGATGGAAAGGGTCTCCTAAGTATCCAACCCAGTGGAAATGGACCGACACGAAGGCGCACACCATTGTTCAACTTTAGAACTTAGAACAAAGAGAGGACCCTAAAGGCTTCCAAAGAGAAAAAACCATGGATTGCATTAAAAATTGAGGAATCAGAATGGTGTAGGAGTTCTCGACAGCAACTGGAGGCTAAAAGGTAACGGAGGAATCCCTTCAAAATGGTAAGCATAAATGATTGCCAACTCAGAGTGCTATACTCAGAAAAAAAAAATGTGACAACTAAACATGAGAAAGCACAAAGGCATTTGCAACCGTGAAGATCCTTAAAAATGTGTGTTCTGGGGCGCCTGGGTGGCTCAGTTGGTTAAGCAGCCTACTTCGGCTCAGGTCATGATCTCACGGTCTGTGAGTTCGAGCCCCGCATCGGGCTCTGTGCTGATGGCTCAGAGCCTGGAGCCTGCTTCAGATTCTCTGTCTCCCTCTCTCTCTGCCCTTCCCCTGTTCATACTCTGTCTCTATGTCTCTCAAAAATAAATAAACATTAAAAAAAATTTAAAAAAAGAAATGCATGTTCTGCGCATCCTTTCTCAGGAAGCTAGTGAAGGAGGCATTGTACCAAACAAGGAAGTAAACCAAGAAAGAGACAGCGGAATCTAGGAAATAGGAAATCTACTATAGAGGAGGAAAAGAAAGAGTCCCAGGAAGATGGTAAAGAGAGATTCAGGAAGACAGCTGTAACACGGGAGGAGAGGGAAAAACAGGAGAGGGAAAAACAGTCTAGGCTAAAGGTTGGATTCCAGAAGGGAGGTCTCGAAGAAAGTGGAATTGATCCAATATTTTCTGTGCTTGATTACGCTAAGAAGAGGAAATGTAGACAGCAACTGGAGACTTGAGGGTTGAGTTAGCAATGGATTCCTAGAAAAACATCGTAGTTATCTATTGCCGTTCAACAAACCATTCAAAAATGCTGTGGCTTAAGACCACCACCACTTAGTTTGGTCACAACTTCGTGGATCAACAACTTGGGCTGGGCTCATCTGGGTGGTTCAGTCGGCCTCGCCTATGGCCACTTACATGGTTGCTGCACTCACGAGGTCCAAGATGGCCGCACTCACGAGTCGGGTGTTTGCCAGCCTATCGGCTGGGAAGTCTCTGTTTCCCTCCCTGTGTTCTCCCCAGCAAGATAGCTCATCCTCAGTCACATCGTGGTCTCAGTTTTCAAACTACCTCGTATTTGCTAATAATGTCTGCGGGAGGCTGAATAACAACCCCCACCCCACAATCGTCGGCGGTGTAGTCCGCAAACCTTGTGACTGTTACCTCACCTGGCAAAAAGGACTTTGCAGCTACGATTAAGTTAAGGGTCTTGAGATGCAGGGGCCTCGTATGGGTAGTTCACCGTTTCAAATATATGCACGTACAACATGGGGAAAACAGAAACCAGGATTTTGAAAGGAAGGTGCACCACTTCTCCGATATAACGATACGATCTCTCATCCCCTCACTAATCAACAAGTAAAAATAAACTTGAAAAGCAATGTTTCATACAAATACAGGTAGATTAAACCAAAAGGCCTCAAATAGAAGTGAAGACTCCAAGCCGCGTAGCCTGTAGGCTCATGAAAGGCCACCGTAATGTTAACGGGCATTTGCCGCCTGATAGTTATAAAGGTAATTTATACCCAGAACATTCGAGAGAATGACCCTCCACTTTACTGCATGTTGTATTAATGTCAATCAATATATGTTTGAGGGCTTTATACATTATGGATAATAATGTTGGAGCTTTGCAAACCATTCCTCTTGGGGGAGCTGCACAAAATTCTATAGGAGAGAATAAAGCAAAGCAACCAAGGCCTGAATGGCCAGGCTCCCTTTGGGTTCGTTAGATGTTAATCGGCCCCAGTGCGCAAATGAGATCAGAAGCCAGTCCCCTCCCAGGCTGAAAATAGATAACGCCCATGGGGGTGAGGCCATTTGAAACAGGACAACAGAAGCTGGATCTGTTCAGGAAGGAGGCTCCACGGACAAGGGTCTCGCCCCCGGACCATGATGCCGTGCCGAGGAGAGACAGCCGTGCGGATGGGCTGGGGCACTTTGGACAAGTCCCTTAGTTGCTTTCCGCCTCGGGAGTCGCCTTAAAAGTTGGGCATGCTGGTTAATTAACTCGATGGGGAGGATCCTTCCATAATGTCTCCATATATCCAATCATCACATGGTGCACTAGCAACATCTTACGATCGTATTTGTCGATTATACCTCCTAAAGTTGAAAAAGTAAAAAATAATAATAATAAAATAAAACAAGACACATGAATCACCCGCACTGGGAGTTGTCGTGAGGATTAGAAAAATCTAGACCATATATTCACTCTTGAAAATTTCTATTTTCCCCTTGTGGTCAATGAAATTATTGGGACCAGTTCTTCCCCTTTCCCCGCATCCACCGCCTTTGTCATGTAACTTCGCGGGCCCTTCTGCTTCCCCTAACTTGACTCTGGGCTTGGCCGCATGACTTGCTTTGGTCGAAGAAATACAGCTGGAAGTAACAGGACATCAGTTCTGAGACCGGACCCCTCGAGATGCCTCGCTTGTTTCTGCTTGTCTTTTTTTTTTTTTTTTCCACCTCCACTATTGTCATTGGAAGAACATGCCCCCAGATCTTTCGAAGTCCAGGAAACATGTAGAATAAATCTGGACCCAACTTGTAGCTCAGCATTCGGCCCAGCTGATCTGGTCTGGATGAAGAGAGCCACCCCAGCCAACTCACACAGGGAAGAGAAATAAATGCTTATGATTGTGCCACTGAGACTGTGTGGCTGCTTCTTACACAGCAAGAGCTGACTGATGCATGCGACTAAGCCAAGAGACTGTAAGGACAAGAAGACCAGGGGCTGGAAGGGAAGGAAGGCAGGCAGCTCGCCTGTAGGCAGTGACCATCCAGAAAGCACCCAGAGTGATACGACCTTAGAATAAAGAGGTGCTGTGTGCTGAGAAGCTCGGACGATCTTACTAGATTTCTTGAGATATGAAATTCTTACTTCATAAGCAGATGGTTTTATGCCTTTTAAAACATTTACATTTTAGAATATCTTTTTTTTTCCTTAGCTTTTGTGGCAGTCTGCCCACTTCACCAATGGGGAAAGAGAAAGCTCTGTGTCCGCAGTAGGGCTGGAGAAAAAGAGGAATCACGAACTCTTGGAGTCCAGGCATAGTCATGGAAGTGTGGATAAACATCGCTGCGGAAAAGGCCAAAGTTCAGGAAAGGAAATCGGGCAACATGAGTGGTGCTTCTTTTTTTTTTTTTTTTTAATTTTTTTTAACGTTTTTATTTCTTTTTGAGAGACAAAGAGACAGAGTGTAAGCAAGGGAAGGGCAGAGAGAGAGGGAGACACAGAATCCGAAGCAGGCTCCAGGCTCTGAGCCATCAGCACAGAGCCCGATGCAGGGCTCGAACTCACAGACCGTGAGATCATGACCTGAGTTGAAGTCGGCCGCTTAACCGACTGAGCCACCCAGGCGCCCCAAGTGGTGCTTCTTGCCTGGAGTTATTTCTCCTCTGAGGTCTCCGTCCACGCCCTGGAGCTCCCAGCACGGTGTTACATTTGGGCACATAATTCCTGTATGCAACCACGATTTACTTGGGTTTGAAGGCATAGTTCAAAGTTGTCCCACAAGACCCTGAACCCGTTGAGTACAAGAATGTCTTACTCTTCTGGGCCCCTCCTGTGGTTTGCACAGAGCCGAGCCCATGTTACATGGATAAATGGATGGATGGATGGATAGATGGATGGATGGATGGATGGATGGATGGATGGATGGATGGATGGATGGAAGGTTGGTTAAATACATGGATGGACGGACAAACGGACGGATGGATGGATGGATGGATGGATGGATAAATACTCCCTTCTTGGAATTTGCACAAGCGGAAACCTATACAGAATAGAGGCATTTCTCCTTGGAGATAATCCTATTTAATAAGGACTTCATGTAAAGTTCTTTAAAGCACTTCCTATATTGTAAGCGCTCAAATATCTTTAACATGATCTCTATCATTTAATAATATTTTCAAGCTTCCTCCACTTTCTGGTAACTAACAGAGGTCATTTAAACCAAGTTCTCAGACATCTAGGAACTTACTGTGCTTCGTTTGTTTTTAAGGTTTATTTTTTTTATTTTGAGAGAGAGAGAGAGAGAGCGCCAGCTCGTTCTCAGAGTGAGAGTCACATAGAGTATGTTTTCCTGGCCCGCGCCTTACCTCCCTGATGCCCCCCAACTCGCCTGGCCGCCCAGATCCTGCTTCCAGGTTCTGGACGCCCTCACTTGCCCGGCGAGCCTCCTGCGCGCCGCCTGCCTTCCGTAAATGTCGAGGCATTTATTTCTGTTCATTGATTTCAGTTTGCGGGGCAGGTCGTTTCCCGGGCTCCCCCTGGCCCAGGCGCGGAGCCCTCTTCGCGGCGCTGCCGGGAGGGGCTCTGAGTTCGGGGGCGGCCGGTCCTGCCTCGCAGGGCATCGCCCAGAGCTGCGCGGAAGCCGCTTCGATATGCGGGCCAGCGCTGAGCAAATGGGAAAACATTTTCCAGCCGCAGGCTTCTCCTGAATTAAATATTTACTCATTTCGTGCCTCTCCCTCTGTCCGCGGAGAACCCAGCTCAAACTAAATAACAAAGGAGGTCAGGCTTGTGATCCGCGCAAAAATACTTACCCTGCAATTATAGGAATATTGGGCCTGACGATTAATGCCAGGTCTGTGGAACTTGGAGAAAGCCCAAAGAAAAGCAAGAGAAATGATGAAGGGGCAGAAAGATAGAGAGCTGGTGGGGAAAGCTAGGGGAGGCGGGGCTTCTTTGGAATAGAGAAGTCCCCGCGGGTGCCTTCAATAAATGTCTCCGCTACGTTCCCCGTGCTGGGAGACGGCAGCGCGGGGGCCTCCGGGGCCACCGGGTCGGCCACCTCTGGCGTTCACACTTTTTCTCAGTTCCCGGTTAATACAGACATACCGGGCGCCCACTCCACAATTGGGTTAAAATTGTTGAATTTTCATTTCTATCGTTGTCCGGACATTCTCTTCAGGATGAAACATGCACGAAAAGAGAAAATATTAAAGAAGATATTAAAGAGGGAGATGGACTCCACAGAGGCATCCTGGAGCACGTGGGAGGCCCAGTCAGTTAAGCTTCCGACTCCAGCTCGGGTCATGATTCCACCGTTTGGGGGTTCGAGCCCCGTGGCGGGCGGAGCCTGCTTCCGGTCCTCTGGCTCCCTCATTCTGCCCCTCTGCCTCAGCTCAAAAACAAAATCAACGTCAAAAGTAAATAACTAAATAAAATAAATAGGCATACTAAACGGTCCTTCTCCCACGCCAGTGGGCCGGCCACCTCGAGTCACGCCTGCTTTGGAGTCCGCCGTCTGGACTAAAACTCTGCCCTGCCTCAAGGCCGCGATGACAGCCGGCGCCCGGCCACACCTTTCTCTTCTAGAAGGAGACTGCTTGGAGACCGAGATCCCCAGAAGCACTTTCTGAGACGAGGATTCGCGTGCAAGTGACCGACGAAGGACCCGCTGCCGGGGGAGGTCAGAGAGGGATCGAGAAAGCAAGGCAGGGAAGGGAGTGGCCCAGGAAGGCGTGGCTGAACGCCCCATTCGAGAAGGGCCGCGCCTGCTTCCTTCCTAACCCACATATAAATACTCGGCTTCTGGAAAATTCCAAAGTCCCCGGAAGAAGGGGAATGCCGAGTAACCGAAGCCGGGGCCTTATCATCTGAAGCTGGGCCGGGCTGGCAGCCACTCGCAGCAGAGCGACTTGCGATATGTTCGTAGCCGCATTCCGAGGGCCCAGAGCTCCCCGTGGGGCCGGGTTCACAGAGACGAGCCCCCGCGGCTCTCCGCGATGGCCTCAGCGCCCTCTGTCCCCCTGCCGTCCCCATCCCGGCGATGTGACCCTGAACATCTCGCCGGTCTTGCGAGCATTCGTTAAGGAAGAACTCCGTGTCATCATTCACGAGGCTGCAGAGTTCAAAGGGTGCGGACGTGGATTCTACGGCCGCTGGATGTTTCCACTCGGCATACGGCTATCAGATTTATATTTTTCTGCGCCACGCGTTAAATATAATTCTCTTTGGCTTCCCCCGGCGGCCCGGGGCCCAGTTGGCTCTGTGCTAGAGCGGCTCGCCCGGGAGGCACCTGTCCGTGTGGCCTCTGGGGTCGATTCATTTTTCTCCCGATGCCTTAATGAGTGATGATTTCTAGAGACAATCAGATCGGCTGAGCGGGAGACTCAGCTCCATCACTGCGACAGCCGGATATATCACACGCACCATTTTTCAAACCCGTGTTTTTCATCACACAGATATGACTTGATTAAACCTTTGTGATATTACATCGGGATATTTGAAACTAGCCTTTAGTGGCTAGCGCGCGGGGCTCGTTTCTGAGAAATGTATTACTGCCGTGCCAGGTACTTTTACGTTTGGGGTTTGAGAACAAAGACCGAAGCCTGACCGCCGGGGCCCGAATCTCACCTCTACCCTACTTATTGCTGTGCAACTCTGGCCGAGGTCCTCGGCCTCTCTGTGCCTCCGTTCCTGCTTTGATACGCTAGGAATGATGTTAATAACAAGATTCTTACCTCGTAGGATGGTGGCCCGAGTTAAAAGACATGGCGTGTGGAAGGCGCTTGGCACACAGGAAGCGCTACAGATGGTTGCTATTACTCTGATTATTTGCTATTGTCAATTGTTACTGACTCCTCTCTGTACTCCTGTGAGGTAGAGCTAATTTATGGATAAGGCCGTTGATATTCGAGAAGGGTTTAAGTAACTTGCCCAGGCGGTGAAAACATGGCACCAAATCTTACGTTCAGAATCGAGTATCTGTGCCCACTGCTGTTTTATTTCTCCCTTCGAGGATGGGCTTCATGTGGAGGTAAATAAAGAATGCGGAGGGGAGGGGACCCTCCCCCTAGCCTCGGCAACGAGCGAAAGGAGCGATCGAGACATACATTCGGCTCGTCAGTTGTCAATCAAGGCCACGTAAGCACCCACGATGTCCCGGGCCTTCTGTCAGAGCTTTGAGGATCTCTCAGGCTTTCTGGGAGCCAGACAGAGACACGACTAACCCTATGCACCACGATGGGTACCGGAAGGGACACCTGTTCTGAGTGTTCCGGGAAAAGAGAGGTCCAAGGGAAAGAGGAAGCGGGGGATCTAGTTAATATTGTTGGCTCCCCCGGCTCATGCCTTGTATCTGTCAGGTTTCCACCAATACTGCCGCGTAACAGACAATCCCCAAGTCTGGCTAGCTTCCAGTAACGATCATTCATTTTTCTTCAGCGGAGCTTGGCTCCAGGAGGCGGGTTGGTTTCCGCACTGCTCCACCTAACTCGGCCTCTTGAGACCGGCAGCTATCTCCCCACGTTCTTCTGACAGCAGCTAGCGGGAGAGCAAGAGGCCAATGCAAACCACACGAGCATATGTCAAGCCTCTGTTCACGTCACTTCTGCTGAGTTCCCAGCGGCCAGAACAAGTCACATCGCAGAGCAACGTTAACAGCACGGGGCAGCATGCTCAGCCTCCTCTAACAGGAGGGCCTGCCAAGTCACATTGGTGTGGTCGTAAAATCCTATTAGTGGGACAGAGTAAACCACTGGGAGCCAGAGGGGTGCCTGGGCAGCTCGGTCGGTTGAGGGTCCGACTTCGGCTCAGGTCGTGCTCTCATGGCTCGTGAGTTCGAGCCCTGCATCAGGCTCTGGTGCCGATGGCTCGGAGCCTGGAGCCTGCTTCGGATTCTGTGTCTCCCTCTCTCTCTCTCTGTCTCTGCCCCTCCCCCCGCTCATGTGCAGAAGCTCTCTCTCTTTCTGTCTCTCAAAAATAAATAAAAAGAATTGGGAGCCAGAATGCAACCTACCACAAGTGCCACGGGCAAGGCCAAGAAACGAGCGTAATGCAGTGTATACACGCACTAACAGCTACTCCGGGAAGCAGGGTGTGACTACTATATTTATTAGGCGAGAGACCAAAACTCAACTAAAATTCCCTTTCGCGACATGACTGAGAAGTTTTGGATCTCATCGAATTCCAGTTTGACTGTTTCCAAAGGCTCAAATGATGTCGTCAGGGTTCCGTCACTCTCTCCATGTTTCCATCCTGGCTTCGCAGGTCCTGGCAAGTCGGACTTGTTGGCTCGAGGATTTTGTGGGCTCTACAGCTTGAGATCCCAGTGGAGAGAGAGTTTCCTACAGGTTCACATAACAAGTCTCAGGGCGGGGCGCCTGGGTGGCTCGGTGGGTTGAGTGTCTGACTCTTGATTTTGCCTCAGGTCATGATCTCGTGGTGCGTGAGTGCCAGCCCCATGCTCAGGGTCTGCGCCGAGAGGACAGAGCCTGCTTGGGGTTCTCTCTCTCCCTCTCCACCTGCCCCTCCCCTGCTCACGCACACATGCACACATGCATGCTCTCTCTCTCCCAAAATAAATAAATAAACTTAAAAAAAAATCCAACAAATCTCAGGGAAGCTGCCTGTAGGCCCAGTTTGCCCCATCCGCGCATCCCTGAACCAGTTCCTATGACTCTAGAACAAAATATTCTGCATGACTGGTTAGGAGGATGGCAGCCTGGGGACACGATGACCGTCAGCCCCACCGAGACCACTTAGAGGGGAGGAGAGACAGTTCTCCCAAAGAAATCAGCACGTTATTTCAGAACAAAGAGGGAGTGGCTGCGGGACACTCGTAAAGATTCTGATTCAGTAAGTGTTATTGTTAGACCTGCCGTGTAACAAACCAGCCCGGGACTTAGTGGCTGAAAACAACCCCTTAGTGGCTCTCTTGGTTCATCTGCTGGTCTCACCAGGGCTCACTCATGATGCTGCTGCCGCACGACGGGGCCACTGGGACCGAAGGGTCGCGAGCGACCTCCTTCACATGTCTGGAACTTGGTGCCGGCCGTTGGCCGGAGTGCCGAGGCACCCTCCACGTGGTCTCCCGCCGTCCAGTTGGCTAGACTGGGTTTCTCCACACCGTGGTGGTCTCGGCAGTCCGAGAGAAGGGGAAAGTTCAAGCCGCAGCGTCGCTTAAAGCCCAGTATCGGAAGTCACCCGGTGTCACTCCACCTCGAGAGCTACTGGCTAAAGCCAATCACAAGGGGAAATGAACTCTACGTCTTGGTGAAGGAGAGGCAAAGTCACTCTGCACAGGGGGCCTGGGAGGTGGGAGGATTTGTCGCAGCCACCTCTGCAGACAATCCACCGCCATTGTTTGCCAAGACTCTTGGTAGCCAAGCCGCACCCCCCCCAACCCCCGCAGGCGACATGGACACGGGTGCCGGGGCACACTTGGGAAATGCGTTAGGCTCCTCTCCACTGCCATGCATTTCTCCCGGACAGTGCTACTCTCTGAGACCCATTTGTACCCAGCGAGGAAAACCCCTCCTGCGGACCACGGCCTCCCAGGGCCGCGGTTCTAAACGTTCTGAAACAGATACCGCAGGGTCCTGTCTTGCCTTCTTTTCCGCCACGGCTCTCTGAGACCAAGGCCTCCCTCCTCGACTCCCAGATCTCGGACCACAGAAGACACGTCTCAGATGACACCGACCTGTGCCCCCATGGCCCCAGGGACAAGATGAGACCCCGTGGACACTCGGCAACCGGCGGATGGGTAGAGGCGCCACTCCCGGGGGCCCTCCCCTTCCTCCAGGCCCCTCCTAAGACAGAAATTCTGTCCCTGTGGTTGGGTGTCATTTCAACTCTTAGCTGGAAATAAAAGTCCCGAACGGGGGTGGGGGAGGCCAAGGGGAGAATCGAATTATTAAACTCTCCCGGATCCAACGGGAGAAAGTAGAGCCTAGCACAGTTTAATTGCAAAGAAAGGAGTACTGCCTCCTCGCCACAGACCACGGGCTCACTGCAGCCCGGCCACCTCACCCCCACGCCTTTGTTCCACGGAGCAACGAGACTCAAACCTCAACTGCTCTCCTACATTTCCTGTCCCTTGCGTTCTCTTTTTATTTTTTTTTAATGTTTATTTATTTTTGAGAGAGACAGACAGACAGAGTGTGGGTGGGGGAGGGGCAGAGAGAGAGGGAGACACAGGGTCCGAAGCAGGCTCCAGGCTCTGAGCTGTCAGCACAGAGCCCGACGCGGGGCCTGAACTCACAGACTGCGAGATCGTGACCCTGAGCCGAAGTCGGACGCTTCACCGACTGAGCCCCCACCCCCACCAGGCGCCCCTCCTCCATTCAGTTCTTAAGCAGCAGGAAAAAGAATCCTATCAGGGCTTGCCAGAAGTGGCATCGCGTGCCGTTAAGTGTCTCAGGTACCAGGTAATGCTTACGAGCGAGGCCAAGCTGATACGTGCCATATACCGTTGGACTCGTGCAAGGAAGGAGCTTGATTTAGGAAGTGGGAGGGGCCACCGCCGCGAGGTCTATGGAGTTCCCCTACTCCCCCTACCCCCACCCCAGTTTCTAGAATGTGCGGTTGCAAAGCGCGATCCCATAGTTTGGGAGCAACCCCCCCACCCCCCCCACCCCGCGCCAAGGAAGCGCCCGGTGCTTTCCCAGGGCTTCCACCTTTGGCCAAGGCTCCACGAGGCTTCGAGACCCTCCCGCCCCGCGTCCTGGGCACATCCTATCAAAAGCACACAACTGCCTTATTTCCCTTGGCCGAGGTGCCTGGGACGCAACTCCAGAGCGACTGCACTGCAGGAATGCCGACTGCCTTCCAAAACGCTTGCCACGTCCGCTCGCGGGGCCCGCGCTCTCCCTCGCTCGGACCGTCCGCGAGGTTTGAAACGCACCCCTATCAACGTGGCCTGCGCCCCTCCCCCTCTTCCTCCTCCGCCTCTTCTTTTCTCCTCCTCCCTCTCGCTGTCTCTGTCTGGCTCCTTCCCTAGTCATCGTCTCTTTCCCTTTCTGAATTCCTCTTTTAGATTTGTCTAGTTTTTTTCTGTCCAGCCTCTTAATCGCTCTTTCCCCTTCGACTTTTCTTTCCGAACCTCCCGCCTCTGGCAAAAGTAGACCACGACCTAAAACCGCCTTGCTGCCGCTGGTGTCGTCGCTTTGGCTCATTGGCTTCAAAACTATTCTGCTTGATTTTTTTTTTTTAAACTGTAAAAGGTAAGAAGCGCACCAGCCTTTCCAGGGAGACAACTTCAACAACATCCGAGTTGCGGATTGTCGTTAAGTTGCCTTCGCGTGCGGTCTTCTTTCGGGTATTGGTCTGTGTTCGCTCTTCCCCAAACGGATAAGAAACTCTTAGAGGATGTTTAAAAGAAAAATAAAATAGGCACAGGCACTAACCTAGGGAGGGGGAAGGGCAAGTAATATAAGTAAGCAATTCATAGATGGGAGACTCGTCACGAAGATGAAGAGGTCACCGACTCCCGTGAGTTGTGAGAGAGACGCGGACCCCAACAGCCATGCCTTCGCGCCTGAGACACCGGCAAAACTTACGAAGTTGAACGAAACCCAGTGCCGTAGAAGACGTGGGGAAACGAGGACTCTTATGCACCTGCTGCAAACCTTATGAGCCAGGAACACCCCAGGCCTTCCCCCCAGGGAAACTCGTGTATGGTTCGGGACGGGGCATGGTCGAGGCTGCCCATCATAGCTACCTTGGCCGTGCCCAAGAGTGGCAGGTAGCCCGGGCATCCCTCATGAGGGCAAAGGAGGGGTGAGATGGCAGGAGACGCATATGACATGGATACATGGGAGGGTGCTGCCCGCCCCCGCCTTCTTCCTCTGGCCCTGCTTGGCGAACTTGCGGCAGGACCCCATGAATCAGAAGCCTGCAAATGGCCAGTCGAGGGAAACGGCGGGGATGCTCGGGGCCTGCCTGATGTCCCTTCGCCCGCTGATGCCGGAACCCAGGGCAGAGCTTCTCAAATGGGACGAGGAGGGGGGATGTCTCCTCCTCTTCCTCCCTCTGACCTCAGTGGGAGACGCGCGCTTCGAACGGCCAACGGCGCGGGGCGGCGCGGCGTAGCGGGGGTCACGGGCATCGTGTTGTCGTAATTCTCTCCCCCGGAGCGGTGAGCTCCGTCTCCTCCAGTCTGTGTGGGAGGAATGCAATCTCGCTCTCCTTGGAACCCAGAGCACATAGCGATTCCTTTCTCCTTTTGTGGTCAGGAAATGAGTTTTGCTGTTTTTCACTTGGGGGCTTATTATGCAAGTGCTTAAAATATGCAACGGGATGCAGATATTTATATGAGGATGTTGAAATTATGACTTTTTAATGGAAGCAATCTAATTATGCCATATCCGCGCCCTTTTCATTTTTTTCTTTAAATTATTTTTACGGTGTTTGAAAGAAGCAGCGATTCTTTTGCGTGCGCGTCTGGGTTGTGGTTTTGTTTTTGTTTAGGGTCTGCGGTTCTATTTAATCTCCCAGACTGTTTAAATGGATTGCAAAGGGGGAAAAAAAAATCCAAAAAGTATATGGCTGTGATTTAACAAGATAATTAGCAACTGCACTTTATAACAAAATCTAAGGCAATTATCACTTCAGGAGGACCCGGAGGAATCCCAGCTGCCAACATCCTGCTTCTCTGCCAGAGAGAATGACATCACAACGGCTCCAGACAAAGGGGAGGTGGTTTCTGGTCACCGTGATGTCACTTGCTCCAGCAGACAGTCCCAGACAGCTGGAAGACAGGTGGCTGCTTCTTAGGACCTGAAGGAAGAGGATGGGCACCGGACGGATATCAGTTATCTACGGGCCCACGCCCCGCCCCTTGCCCCCCCCACACCCGCCCCCTGGGCCGCCAAGACAGAAACACATTTCCTCCCGCCTCTCCTCCTCCCTAAGACCTTGTAGTCCTCTCGAGAAGTCGAATGGGTCCTTTCCTCTTCGAAGTCTCATTTCCAAATCTTCGTCCCAACTAATCAAATTTTAGCGGCGTGTTGGGTCTCCCTCACGGTCAAGTGTACCACTCAGCCAACACGTGTCCCTTCAGAGATTCGAACTGCTAAGTGACGATGGACAGCAAGTCAAAACAAGCTTAAGAAGAAGATTCGTGGGGCGCCTGGGTGGCTCGGTCGGTTGAGCGTCCGACTTCGGCTCAGGTCATGATCTCGCGAATTCGTGAGTTCAAGCCCCACATCGGGCTGTGTGCTGATGGCTCGGAGCCTGGAGCCTGCTTCGGATTCTGTGTCTCCCTCTCTCCCTCTCGGCCCCTCCCCTTCTCACACTCTGCCTCTCTTTCTCTCTCAAAAATAAATAAACATTAAAAAACAAAAAGAAAAACAAGAAGACAAGAAGATTTGTGTCTTTACATCAGGGCTGTGATCTTTCACTCTGTGCCAAACAATTCGTCCCCCTGGGCTCCAGAGCACTTTTCAGATCAGAAACCGAGCACGCTCCTGTCAGGGACCACGTAGCCAACGGGACTTCGCCGTGGACCGAGTTTTGTACGGAAAACCGAACCGGACTATCTCATCCCATGATGATAAAATCCAGCAGATGTTTAAATGCGTCGCGGGAGAGCCCACGACGCACTTGAATAGCGAATGCACGGTCCGTCTTTCGAGGGCTGCGATGGATGAAAAAAGGAGCTCTGATGTTTCTGTAAATGGTGGGAGGCGGAGCCCAGTGGGGCTGATCCTGGTTACAGGCAGCCGAGCGCCCCCGCCCCCACCCCTTCGCGAAACTACCAAGCGGCGGCCAAGGTCCAGACGTCACAGTGCCAGATGACGCTCCTGGTGCCCGGGTGGGAACTTGTCCTCTGTCCTTTGATAGATAAATCACAAAAAGATGTGTGTTTGCTCTCTCTCTGGGTTCCCCTTCTGCCTGAAAGCCACCCCCCTCTCCTCCTCAGGCCCAAGTGACAACCCCGGGGAGAAGAAGAGTGCCGGGACCTCTTTTCATTCTTTCTCCCGACATCCGCTAGAAAGCGTCCGGGCCACACGGGGCACGGGAGGAGACTCGCGCGGCCCCAGGGAAGTCGCGGCCTGCCGGGTCTCCCCGAAACCCCGATGCTAACCTAGAGGCAGGCGCGCCGGGCCCGCCTCTGGAACCGGGCACGATTCTGCCGCCGGGGGCTAAGTGCGCGGCCCACACAGCAGATCCTTTGGCCCAATGCCATGCTCGGGCTTCTAGAAAACTTCCTGCTTCCTTTATGGAAAACAGGTGTCCGTGTCGTCCTGCATTAGTGCGGACGTCAGGCAGGACCCCGGGCCGAGGGCTGTTTCTGTTATCTCTCTTTTTTTTTTTTAACAAACCGCCCAACCTAAGTGCTTTAAACAACAGGCATTTCGGTATGCTCCCGGATTCGGGGGGTCAGAAATCCAGACGGGGGCAGAGCCGGGGTGGCTGGAGTCTGCTCCGGAGTATCTAGGGTCTCACTCGAGGAGACTCGAATGGCCAAGGGGTGATTCAATGGCCGAGGGCTAGAATCACCAGGAAGCTCTGTTACTCGCAGGCTGGGCACTTGGGCGAAAATGACTTGAAGACGGGGCTCGGCAGGGACCGTGGACCGTCCGGTCCCCGCGCAGCCTGTCTGCGTGGACCGTGCTCCCTCACGACACGGCAGCCAGCAGTCAGACTCCTCACGCGGCCGCTCGGAGCGCTGAGCGTGAGTGCTCCCGCCAAGAAGGCGGGATCCGCGCGGCCTTTTGGGAGCTGGGCTTAGAAGTGGGCTTTTGGTCGAAGCAGTCGCGAGCCCACCCAGGTTCCAGGAGAGGGGCCGGAGAACCCACCTTTCGGTCGGAAAGGTATCGGAGACTTTGCTGCCGCGTTTCAAAACCCTCGCAGGGCTGACCTCCCTGTGGCCCGCGCTTCAGTGTCACTGGGACATCACGGCGACATTTTTTCCCATCAGAATCAGAGGCGTCAGAGCAACGCCTGGGATGGGGGCAAGGGTGGGGGAGGGGAGGGGAAGCACACGGCCTCGGCTTGTCTTTTCTCAGCGTCTGCCTCCCTTCTCTCATTTCCGAGGGCCCATAGAGAGCGCTGGGACCCTCCCCCTGATGTTTTCTTCCCAAGCGGATGGGAAAGGACGAGCCACGTGACAGTCACAGTCCGGGCACAGATAACACGGCTGCCGGGGTGCAGAGAGCGGGGAGAGGGCGAGGCAGGAGGCCTGCAGGGTTCTCGGGGGGCCCTGGCCAGCCGGAGGAACCACACCATCTCACTCCCTTCTTCTCTTCCCACCCTCCAAGCCTGGATGCGGGTTGGGTTGGCCAACCGAGGACTCGGTCCTACGGCTCCTGTCCTGAGAACGGAAGTGTGAAAATAGAAAGCCAAGGCATACCTGACATTACGGCCAGAGATCTTGGCAACACGCGGTCCCGAGGTGTTTGCTCTCCACTCCAGCCCCAAGGACGCACCTGGTAGCTGGCCCGGGCCTCCAAAACGGCACCGGACATTGATACGGCCCCTCCCGGGTGTTGAAATAGGCCAGGGAAGAGGGGGGTCCCCAAGTCTCGGCTGACCGGAAGCTTCTGGCCCAGGGAGCCCACTCCCCACCCCAGCCCGCCCTGTCCCAACGGCAGGCCGAGGGAACCGCCGCTCAGAGCGACCGTGACTTGCCCAGGGTCACCGGCGTGTTGGTGGCTGAGCCGGAAGTGCGTGTCACCTTGCCCTCCACTGAAGGGGGTGCATTTTTCACAACCCGCTGACCGTCGGGGGTCCACTCGGGGTGGGAGAGCCCGCCGGTCACCAGCAGTTAGCCAGGCCGCGGGCCTCGGGGCAGCTCTGGGCCCACCGGGAGGGTCCTGCCCGCCCCCCGCTGCCCGCGGAGGCCCCCCAGGCTGCCAGGGCCGCGTCGCCGCGCCACGCTGATGGCAGCAGCTGCGAGGGCAGCGAAGCCGCAGTAATTACAGCATCAAGGAGTCACAAATGGGTCTGCAAAGATGACATTAGGAGGATTAGACCTGGCACGGCCGCCTCCGGAGAGGTCGCTGGGAGGAGGCCGAGGCGGGGGCCAGGGTGCCAGGAGACAGACTCGCTTCTGTCTCACTCCGCCCCCTCCCACCGCTCCCCCCCCAACCCCCCCACCCCCCGGTTCCCAGCCGGGGCCGCGATGACAATGCCAGGATTCACGAGCCCCTCGCACAAACCGCACGGGCCGCCAGTGTCGTGTGTGTCAGCGGAGATAACAGATGTCTTTCACGGGGAAGTAATTGCCTGAAACCCAACTGGACAGCCCCCCAGGAGGTGGCATCGGAGGGAGGGGGCCTTGCTTGGGGGGGATGGGAAGCGACCCAGGAGGCAGCCCCCTCCCCGATTCCCATGATCCTTTGACACCCCCGATGAGCCGCGCTGGCCCGTGTGGAAGATAGCCTTTATGTCTGAGACGCCCGCTCCCGCACCACCTCCCCCACACTTCCCCCTGCAAGCCTGGGTGGGGGCAAGGAGGACGCCGGGGCGGGGCCTCCCGGGGCGGGGACTTTGTTGCTGGGAGACAGGAACGGAGGGTCGGACCAGGCCCAGGGCTTGCGACGTCTCCCGAAGCCTGGGAAGTGGGTCCCGAAGCGGAAAGGCTGCTCCGGGGCCCAAGCTGGCACCAGTCGGTGTCACCGTCAGGAAAGGAGGGGCCCCGGGGGCTGTCTGCGGACTGCGCTGGTAAAAATAGAGCCCGCCTGTGTTCCCACTGCCAAGTCGCCGAGCCTGGTGATTTATAAGGCTGGGAGCAGACTCGTGTATAAATGTTTTTGCGTGCGAGATGCGTAGCCAACCGCAGGCCGGCCTTTTCAAACTTACAAGGAGAGAGGGAGGGGGGGAGGGAGGGAGGGGAGGGGGGCGAGCGAAGGCGGCCAGGGTGGGAAGCACATGGGCCACTTTTATGTAACACTCCTCTGATACACGCCGCAGTGGGGATTTATGCTCCCTTTGAAGTAAATTGCATCCCGGTGCACCATAGCATGAAAGTTAAGATTTACCATGGCTGGGACCTCCGAAACCCTGCTGGAAGCTAGAATAATTAGCACAACATTTGGCTGCCTCTCCTCCCGCTCTGCGGGCGGTGACAGGAGTGCCGCTAATAGATCTTCCAGGCCTGGGCCCCGTGTGTTTGTGACGGGGTCCACGGTGGCTGCGAGCAAAGGGTTCTGCGGTCAACCAGAGGCCCGGGGGCAGGGAAGGGGCTGGGACCGAGCCCTTGGCCGGGGACAGCGGGACCCGCTCCTCTATCAAAGGGAGGGGCTCGGTCCCGATGAGCTCTTTAGGAACCCAGGGAGGCTCGTTTAGAAACGGATTCCGGCGCCGGACTCCTGGCTCGCTACAGGTTGGCATCCCGGGGCGCTCGGCCAGTTTGGGGAGCCCCCAGATCATTTCGGCTCTGCTACCCAACGGTTTTCAGAAGACAGTGCCTGGGCCCACGCGCCGCGCCCCGCCCCGCCCCCGAGCCCCCCTGACTTGGCTGTCTCCCCTTCCTCTCCTGCAAGCACCTTCCCAGGGGCCTTCCCGGCTCCTGCGCCGCGGGGTCTTGCACCGCCACGCCGGAGAAGCTGAGAAATGAACTTGACCGACAAATCCTGAGCCCCCGCGGGGAGAGTCCGAACAGCTGCCTGGACACCCGGGCTCTGTCGCTAACCAACCACGTGATCTCGGGCAAGTCTCTGAACCTCTCTGGGCCTCAGCCTGCGCTCGTGTAGCATGATGGGTCGTCCCGAAGAGCTTCCTGGAACATTCTGTGATCTGACCCTCCTCCTCCCCCGAGACACCCCCGAGATTCTAAGGAATCGACGCACAGAAGGAAAGGCCAGTTGTGGGGCCCCGGGCTCACGGCAGGGTCGCAGAGTGGGAGGGGCCTGGTCGGCACCGCTCCTGCAAAAGGTGACAAGTGCCTACTCAGGAAGGGCTTTCCTGACGTTGCAATCAGCTCGCGTGATCACTTATCATTCCAGAGAGCAGAGCCGTTTCCTGGGACCCCTGGAGACCCCACTCCAGAAGCCTAATCATCAGAAAGCAACACCGGGTAGCATTTTCCGAAGCGCTCACCCAGTCCTCACCGTGTCTGTTTAACATTGCTAATACGACTGTCCCGGTTCCCCCCGCCCCCGGGGAAACCGAGGCTCTGAGAAACTGGCGAGGCGACGGAATGTTGTAGAAACACAGCTCTTGAAACCAAATCCACGTGAGCACAAACCTCAACCTTGCCGGGCTAGCTGGGTGCACTCGGATAAATGGGAAACTCTCAGGGCCTCGATTTCATCATCTGTGAAATGGGCGTGAACTCAACCTGAAAGAACTCTGGTAAGGGCTGACAGAGCCTGCGCGCGTGGAAGGGACACACGGGGCAGCCTCCCCGTAGGGGAGGTTAATGAGCGGAAGTTCTGTGGGCCAGAGTTGCTCAGGGAGCTTCAGACTCGCGCCGCTGGCTGCCAGCCACTTTCGCCCTCCCGGTCTCAAGTGGTGCCTGGCACGGTCGGGCCCAGTAAATATTTGCCGAACCGAATCACACCGGCTGCCACCACAGAGGCCTCCCCGTCGAGCAGGGTTGGAGGCGTGGCAGGTAGAAGCCGGGAGGACTGAAATTTCTCCCAGGGAGTTGGAGGCCTGCCCCAGGGAGAGTTTAGGGAAGGGGGAGCTCCGAATTTAAATGTTTTTTTTTATTATTATTTGAGAGAGAGAGAGAGAGAGAGAGAGAGAGCATGAGTGAGGGAGAGGGGAAGAGAGAGAGAGAATTTTAAGCGGGCTCCACGCTCAGAGTGGAGCCCGACATGGGGCTCGATCCCACGACCCTGGGATCACGACCTGAGCTGATATCGAGAGTCAGACGCTTTGCTGACAGAGCCACCCAGGCGCCCCAAGCGGGGTGAGATCTGAATTTAAGAGGCTTGCGCTGCCGGGTTTGGAGCGCCGTACAGGTTGGGACCGGAATCAGAAGGGGGCAGAGGTTCTTGGGCGGACGCTTCTGGCTGAAACCCCACACCGCGCTGAGCGGTCTTCGGGATCCGTCGTCCAAGGCTGACGATTTGGGGAAATATCGGTCAATGAGGTGGAGCCGGCAGCCACAGAAGCCAAGCGGGATTCCTGAACGGATGGTCTTCCTGCTCCTCCCCTCCCCCACCCTAGACACCCTCTGCCACGCGCGCACGAATGTGGGGGGAAGAACTGAAGTGGGGGCTCTTGCCAGTGTAAACCTAGGCTGGAAAGGACGATGGGGTCTCAGAAGCACCCCAGCAAGTCGCCAACCTCTCTCCCCCATCCAGGTTCTCTGGCCTCGCGTCTCTCCCTGTGCCAAAAGCGTCCGGACATGCCGGGCTCTAGAAGGTTCCATGAGGCCTGCCCTCTGCCCCGTGGAGGAGAGGGCACAGGGAGGAGAGCCTGAGGCTGGGTCTGCAGAATCACCCCTCGGGCTCAGAGGCACCCCCCTTCCCTGAGGTCACACCCGGGACCGGTGCCACAGACTTACCGAGCAGAGGGGCCAGCAGAATAACCCCAGAGCTCTTGCTCTCTTCTCAAAGAACAGGGATGGATAAATGGATGGATGGATGGATGGATGGATGGATGGACGGACAGACAAACGAACCAAATTCCTTAGCCCCTGCTGGCTCCTTGCTCTGGAGCCTTACGGCTATTATAGTCGAGAGGTTATTCCAAGCGCCTTCCCTGCCTTCTCTCAACTACGGCTTTAAAACACTCCCCTTTCTGGGGGCGCCTGGGGGGCTCAGGTGGTTGAGCGTCCGACTTCGGCTCAGGTCATGATCTCGCAGTCTGTGAGTTCGAGCCCCGCGTCGGGCTCTGTGCTGACAGCTCAGAGCCTGGAGCCTGCTTCGGATTCTGTGTCTCCCTCTCTCTCTGCCCCTCCCAACTCGTGCTCTGTTTCTTAAAACAATTTAAAGGGGCTAATAATATGTACATTTCCGGGTTGCCTGTGAAGGGTAGGCATATTTTATGGAAAGTGCCCAGCCCGTAGCCAGTAGTTAACAAATGAGAGCCAATATTATCTCTCGTGGAAGGATATGGGGAAAAGGAGGCACAGAACAATCTGCTCAGGCAGGGAAAGAACGATGGGGGTCTCGGGGCTTCCGTGTGGCCCCTGAGTCATGCCACACCGCCCCGGGGTGGTGTTAACCGTGCCTCGTCCCCACTCGGCAAGCCTGGTAGAAACGGAGCCCGTTCGGGCTCCCCCCGTCGTGACTAGGATTTGGCCTGACCTCTGACTGGTTGCCGCTCGCAGTGGGGGAGGGCAGAGATCACTTCCTCCAGTCTCTTGGGCTTCTGATCCCGGGGTTCCCCCGTACCTTCACCAGGGGCCTAGCCGGGCGATCGAGAAGCCGGGAGCCGCGCCACGTCGGTTTCCAGTCCTGGGGCCGCCACCGTGGGCCGCGTGACCGCCGGCCGCGGCACGGTCCCTCTGTGCCTCGGGAACGGGGATGCTAACGGCGCCCACCTCAAAGAGGTACTGCGACGGGGAGACAGTGCCCGGCACGTGCAGAGTCCCCAATCAGTGTTAGCTATGATTATTATTCACTCTTTGCCACATAGAGCTTTGATCTCCCAAAGAGCCATTAATCGCTCAGCCCCTTCTTCAAGGGATTAAAAAAAAAAAAAAAAAAAAAACCCAGCAAATGAAATTCTACATGAAATCATTGCTGTAATATTTCTGCTGCCAGACAAATCATTGGGAGGGGGGGGCGGCCTGGCAGTGATACCACTGGCCCGCTCCAAATGAAAAAGGGACATTAATTGAACAGTTTCCGTCTAATGGCCAGGGAAGACGGAGGAGAGGGGGAGCACTGCCGAAGGAGGGGATGCTGGAAGGAAGGGGGCCCCGTCAGTCAGGAGCCCCCGGGAGATGGAGGGGTCCCTGTGGCCGGTAGGGAGAGGCACAGAGAGCGGCCCCCTGGGACCACCGCCCAGCATCTCCGTGGCCGGGTAGCCGGTGACCCCGACCCACCTCTAGCTCTGACGCCCCCCTCCTTCAGGACCACGGGCCGCCTTGGGCTCCAGAAAGCGGACCTGGCTTTATTCTCCGCGGAGCACTGGGCCCGGGAGCTTACCTCTCCCTGAGGCTGGAGAAATCCTGCCCCGTCAGCCCCTCTGCGATCTCCCCCTCTCCTATATGGGCATCGGCTTTCCCAGCTGAAGAGTGAGGGGTTTGGCTGAGGCCGCGGTTTTGAGAGCCATGTGGGGGTGCCCGAGGGGACGTGGTTGGGTGTGGGTCTCCACCCTGCTTCTCCCAGAGCTGGCACCCCACCGGCCCATTTGAGGACCAGGGTTACGGAGAAATACGGTTTTGTTCAGCAAAAAGTGTCTGCTCCTTCGAACTCGGGGGCGTATAGAGGGTCTCTAGCCACCCCTCCCCCACCACACGTCCCCTGTCCTGGGAGGCACCAAGGACAGGCAAGGGGGGGGGGGTGCTGGCTGGTTTGGCCCCGGCTCAGGATCCAGAGGCCTCGCCGGTCCTCCTTCCCCAGTGGCCACTGGGCTTTGTGTGTCACAGTTTAACCTCCAGCAAGGGCTGGCCGGACACAATGCTTTGGCCCAAAGCCCACCTGCGGGAGCCAAACCCAACAGTCTCCTCAGCTTCCTGGCTTGTGCCGGCACACTCCTTGGCAGAGGTGGCCAGCGGGCAGAAGGAGCACCGATCTGCCCGGGTTCAGAAGCACTGAGAAGGGTGTCTCGATGGTCCCTGTGGGGCCATCGAGAGTCGCGTCCTGGGATCAGGCCTGGGCAGTGTCAATGGGCAACCCATTCTCCTAGGGTGGGTGGGGGGGGGTGGGCAGCAAAGGGTGGTGAAGGTGTGGCACCTTCGAGAGCCCACCCTGGAGTTTTCAGAAAGCGGTGGAAGCCACCAGGCACCTGCCGTGGGCACCTGCTTCTAAATCGAACCTTGCCTCCTGGTCAGGGACCCCCTGGTTGAGTCATGGGGATACACGTCCAAGAGTTTCCTAACAGCACGCCTCATCGGGGTGAGGAAGAGGGTCGCCACGTGAGGCACACCAAAGCTGGAAGTAGGGGTAGAGTTGCCCCGAAGGACGAAGAAAGGTCCAGAAAAGACGGCCAGGGGGCCTTTTTTATAGTTTTGCTGGGGCGCGAAACGGCCCATCGGTGTCGCAATCGAGACCCTGTGGGTCAGGTTCCCTGCCCGCTCTCCCCTCCCCCAACGGCCGTTCATGTACAATCAGGGCCACCTTTGTGCCTCTGTACCTCCGCACGTGTCATTCCCCGTAATGGAACGACCGTACCTTTCCCCCGGCCTGCTCTTGAAGCCTTATCTGCCGGGCAGGCTCCTCCTCGCCCTTCAAAGCCCACTTTTCCTTCCTCTGTAAGGTCTTCTCCGGTTCCTTCCAGAGAGATTCTCGCCCCCTCCTCTGTTTCCCCGCAATGTCTTACGCACGTCAGGCTTGCGGCAATTATCGTATTTTCTGGAAGGACGCGTCTTTGGTCTGCATCACTGGACTGGGAGCTCCCGGATGTAAACTGTCGCCTTCTGTACGCGCGTACGCTTGGACGATCGCGTGTATTTTTGTCTCGCCCGCCTAAAAGATGATCTGAGATCACGTCAGGAAGAACGGTAACCAACAGTCATCGGGGGCCCAGTGTGGGCTCGGCTTCCAACAGGTACTCCCCACAACACCTTGTGGTGTGGGCGCTGGTAGTCCGTTTCACAAATAAGGAAACTTCTGGCAGACATTTAACTGACTAAGCCACCCAGGTGCCCCTAAAATAGTTGTAACTCTAGCGTTTTTCCTTTCTTTGGTATGTCCAGCCTTAGGAACGAGGAGCCGCTGTTACGAAAAACCATTTGGCCTCTCCGACTGAAGCCGAGTGCTCTCATACCCCTAGCTCCCCCCGTCAGGAGGTGTCACATGCATCCTTCAAGGAGCCACGCTCTAGAGTGTCTATGGCAAGGCTAGCCTACCCGGAGCCCATCCCCCCCCACCCCCCCACCGTGGGAGATGGATGAGGAAATGGTGGTGTTAGCTAGCAGCGGTGAGAACGACAACAACAAAAAACTGCCACCGCTTGCGACAAAGTGGGTGCGTCTCCCTGTTTTAGTGCTGAGCCGAAGACGCCGGCCCCCAAAGAGGACCCGTGTGTGATTCCATGGCTGTAAGCTGCGACAGTGTGAGGCCAGGATACCTCCCGTGGGGAAAGCGGTGCCTGGGGGAGGGCAAGAGGGGGGGGTCCCTTGGGGGCCGGCGGTGTTCCGTGTCCGGACCTGGTGGGGGCTCCGACGCAGGAGCTTTCTGCTTGTGAGACCCGATGGAGCGTACACTGAGGATCTGGGCGCCGCTCTGAATGTAGGTTATACTTCAATAAAAAGTTAAAAAAAAAAAAAAAAAGCTAATGTCGCCTAATGGCCTAAATTCTATGAATATGCAATAAACTTGCAGCCTAAGAATTTTGTCCTGCAATTTGCTGCTGACTCCGAGTTCGGGAGGTGTCAGGGTAACAAAGCACCCCAGGGTGAGCATTTGACAGGAAGCATTAGCTGCCCCCCAGGAGCCTCAAATACCTGATGGGTTTTCTCCTGCTTAAAATTAAAAACCTGCCCGCAAAGATGCCGAGGAAGGGAGAATGTATCCACAATCCTCATTTTGCAGCGTTATTAACTGTGGGAGTTGAACACAGTGGGTAGTGGGATTCGTTCTACAACTGCTGGCTGAACACCAGGTGGCCCGGAAGACGGGGCTGGAGCTTTCTGTCTTCACCTCTACGTGCCATGCACGCACGCGCGCGCGCGTGTGCACACATGCACACGCACACGCACACGCACACGCACACACACGCACACACAACCTTACCCACAAAAACCCAAAGAGGTCTGTTGCCAAATAACGCTTGCCCGTGCGCCAGAGCGCTATGGCCCTAGCGAGAGTGATAATAACACCTCCCTTCGATCTTGCAACATGCCGAGCGCCCGGGACTTAAGTGATTTGTACGCATGATCTCACTTAACCCTCGTGACCACCCTGGGAGAGAATGGCCATTATTATTCCCATTTTACAGATGAGGCTCGGAGCTTGTCCAAGCAGCACCGGGCTTGCACCCAGGTAGGGCATCGGCCATGACCGTGGCCACCTCGGAGGCCAGGGGAAGCCCCCGATTTTACAAGCGTGGCCACCGGGTAGGGCTGCTGGGTTTAGCAAATAAACATCCAGGCTGCCAAGTTGAAGTTGAATTTCAGCTAAAGAATGCGTCCTTTTTTAGTATAAGTATGTCCTGTGGGACTTGGGGGGACAGACTTATATTAAAAACTGAACTTCAACTGGCATGCCTGTATTTTACCCAGCATCCCTACCCCCGGGGCCCGAGGAAGCATAATAACCTATGACGTCACACCGGTGGCTTGTCAGAGTCGGACGTCTGGACCCAGGGTCCCCACCTCCAAGCTCCGTGCTCTTCCCACCGGCTGTAGCCCTTCCCTGAACCTCCTCGCGCTCGCTTTCCCCGGAGACCCCTGCCTCGTATTCTTTGTCCTCTTTCGAGCCAGGCTTGCTGGGCTGAGGGCCCCTCAGTGTGCCCAGCCGGGGTCACTGCGGTTCGTCCCCGGGCTCAGCCCAACCCTAGGCTGCGGGGAGCACGTCCCCTCCTCTAGGGAAACCCAGGGGCTTCTAAATTCATAGCAGGGGGACTCAGCCCTGCCAAGGCCTCCTTTGCCACCCGGAACCCGGATCCAGTAAGCAGGGGTTGTAGGCTTCTCTTGCTGCATGATCGGTCACACCTAAACCCAAAGGCTTAGAACACGACAGGCCTTCCTTTTGCCCATGAATCTGTACTTTGGGCAGGTCTCGGTAGAGAAGACTCATCTCTGTACCACAGAGCTCCCCTGGGGATCTGGAGCGGTCACCTCCCACGTGGCTGGCAAGCCGAGGCTGGTAGTAAGCTTGGAGCTCGGCCATGGAGCTTGGGTTTCCTCATAGCATGGCGGCCGGGTCCCAAGGGCGAGCGTCCCAAAAGAGAGCCAGGTGGGAGTCAAAGAGCGCTTTCGTGGCCCCCCTCAGGAGTCCCATGGTGCCTCGTCTTTTTCAGCCAAGGCGGTCACAAAGACCACCCTATAGGTTCAAGCAGAGGGGACACAGACTTTATCTCTCGATCAGGGAGTGTCAAGGTCCTGGAAACGCATGTAAGACTGGAAATATTACCAGCGGGATACAGGGCTCGTTAAATGGGACCACACTCACACTTTCGAAGCAAGGGTCCGAGGGTTCGGAGACCGCTAGCATTGGAGATATTACGGCGTGACCTTCCCGTTGTCGGCCTGGAGCTCAAGAAATTCTTGGTTAAAGAAAGAAAGTTCAAGGCGGCTGCAGAACGACACATGCGATGTGATATCACTTGTGTTTCAACATGTTCGGAAAAATTCTGAGTTTCCGTGGACACGTATGTGTATGGAAAGGCATTTTTTCGAGTCGTAGAGAGGGGCAGCCAAGAAAGATGAATGAAAGGTACCAAGGTTTCCCCTCGGTGTTAGGCTGGATCATCGTACCCGACTTTTCTCTCTGAGATAGAATCCTACACCCATGCCCTTTGCCATCTGACTGTATCCCTCCTAGAGGGCCAGCCCCCCGACCTAGGCCTTATGACTGGCTTTGACCAGCGGAGTGTGGACAGAAGTAACGGTGGGCCAGTTCCAAACCTTGCGCCTAAGAGGCATCTTTCCCCCTTCGGCCTTGGTCCCGGGATGAGAGAAATGGGAGTCCTGAGCACGACCCAAAGCCGGGAGCCCGGCCTTGGCCCGTCGAGCCACAGCTGAGCCCTGCCAACCCAGGAGTGGTAAATAAAGGCCTGATGCTGCAAGTCGCAAAGGCTAGGGGCTGTTTGTTAAGCAGCATTATCGCAGCAGAAACCTCGCTGGTGTAGCCTGCGAGACTCCGAGCGCTCTGGCCCTTGACGGCTCTTCCACCCCCTTCTAAGCCCTCTTCCCTGTCTCTTTGTCCATAAAGTCTAGCGCCCTGGCCTTTTTTAGTGCCTCGTGAGTTCGTCGTCTTCTCATGAGAGACTCTCGGGACCTACTCTATTTTCCACCCTTATTCTAGCTCATCCCTCCTCGTACCTCACGTCTCAGAAGGTCTGGTTGGAACACCCGCCACCTCCCACCTGAGTTAGCTCCCACCTTGTTTGGCTCTCTGATGCCAGCATGTCTGCCCTCCATAATCCTTGAGATGATTTACAATTTCACATGTCTACGATTATTTGATTTCGATTTCCTCCCCCACTGTCCCGCGAGCTCTGTGAGGGCCTACGTCCCCGGTGGTATCGAGCACGGTGCCTGGGGCCTGGGGCCCGACTTAATAAATGAGTATGACTGAGAGTTTCCAATCAGAGGAGGGCCTCCTTCCCAGTGGGTCCAGATTGCAATGAAGGAAGTGAGCTTTAACTTGAACCTTAAGTTATGGGTAGAATTTAATACAAGCAGAGACACGGCCACGGAAGACGCAGCAACTCTAGGGAGTGGTGGCGGATGGAGAAGCTGGGTCGTTAGGACTCAGAGGAGGAGGTCCAGGTCCATCCCTACCCAGCTGTGTGGCTCCAACTCTACCCAGCAGGCAGCGGGGAGCGGTGGATGGGTTTGAAGCGAGATAGGGAGTGATAGAGAGTCATTAGAAGTCCCTTCTGGGGACACCCAGATGGTTCAGTCGATTAAGCATCCGACTTCAGCCCAAGTCGTGCTCGTGAGTTCGAGCCCCGCGTCAGGCTCCATGCTGACGGCTTGGAGCCCGGAGCCTGCTTCTGATTCTGTGTCTCCCCCTCTCTCTGCCTCTCCCCTGCTCACGCTCTGCTTCTCTGTCTCTCAAAACTGAGAAATACACATTAAAACAAACAAAAAAAGAAGTCCCTTCTGAAAGATGTCAGCAGGGAGGTGGATAGACTGGCGTGAGGTGAGGAGGGCATGAGGGGGGAGAGAAGAAACACTGCTAAAGCAAAGACACTTCTGGCAGGGGAGGGGGTCCCCACCGAGTAGCTCGCCCATGCTCAATAAATATTTCCGGGTGATGATGACTGAATGTGGTAGAATAACAGCCACGCGTCTGCCTTGAATGGGGGAAATGGTGCAACTACTAAGAGCCGTAGGGGAGACAGGAAATGGGCTAGTTTGATGGAGGAGAGCGTAGGTCTAATTTTATACGTACCGGCTTTGATGCAAGCACGGATTGTCCAGAAGGCAATTTGGAGATGAGTATCAGAATCGAGGAGAACAGCTAGAGAAAATGCCCTAGTTCGGGTTTTTCCAGAAGCAGACTCGAAGACGAGGATTCGCGTGCTGGCGGTTTATGGGATGGACTCCAGAAACACGGAGAGAGGAAGTAAGCTGGGGGGGAGAAGAAGCCAAGCAAAGGTGACTTTTCAGGCAAGTTGGCACAACGGGTAACTGGAGCTCCATCCTGCTGGGGACGTCTGGGGGGCGGGATCAAGCACCCACCTCAGCGTTCTCCCACCTGGAGGCCGGGAACGGGGTCCTTATGCACCAACTCCTGTCAGTCCTAGCTCGTGGGCTGTTCCGGAAAGGAAGCAGATTCTGGCAGTAGAAAGTGGGTAGCCAAGCACGGAAATGGAACAGAAATGGTATGTTTTTAGTCCCTGTGATCTGTCAGCCACACCCCTAGCTACTTACAAGTATTATCAGTCCCGTCGTCACGAGAGCATCTTTACTGATGAGGAAACAGAATCCCAGAGCAACTAGCAGCCGTAGGTGTCAGATCACGGAGACCCGCCTTGCCAAAGCGTCCAGTCAAAAGGACATGGGACCACGGTGTCTACAGGGCATTGGTGAGACTCAAACTTCCAGCCCCAAGAGCCCACTTCCAGCCTGCTACAGCGAGGAGACGGCCAGAGGGGACTCTTGGGAGAGCCACAGTACTGGTGGCCGTGTTGGACTCCCTGATGAACAACTGTCGCAAAAGACAAAGGTAGTAAAGAACGTGGAAACCCTCCTGTTGCAGGGATTTCGAAGGAGGGGCGCCCGGGTGGCTCTGTCAGTTGAGCAGCCATCTTCGGCTCAGGTCATGATCTCACAGTCCATGAGTTCATGCCCCGCGTCGGGCTCTGTGCTGACAGCTCGAAGCCTGGAGCCTGTTTCGGATTCTGTGTCTCCCTCTCTCTCTGCCCCTCCCCCACTTGCACTCTGTCTGTCTCTCTCTCTCTCTCAAAAAGAAATAAACATAAAAAAAAAATTAGGATTCTGAAGGAAACGAAGCATTTAAATGGCACCGATGCAGACGGAGGTGGGAAGCCTTCGCCACGGCGCGTGCTCCTGAAGACGGGAACGCCGTACGAGTAAGCTCCCTTTGTGGGCGTTCATCTAAGGGCTGTCCCATTGAGAGCCAGCCCGCACAGCTTATCTCCCTCCTGGGAAAACTAGAGAAATACTGGAGGGCCAGGTATTGCAAACGAAATCCTGGGCTTTCTCAGCTGCGTCAAGGGCAGAAAAACAAAGGAGATTAATTTCTTGATGTTGTGCAAAGGCCAAGCATTGGTTCTGAAAAAAGCGTACCAAATGGCTGGGAAAATACGGAGCAAAAAAAATGGGAAAGCTCAGTTAATGCTAAACAAATTATTACTCATTAACAGTAGTTGGAAAACAGGCCTGTGCAGGCAGATGAAGGGAAATAGGAGGGAAAGGGCTGTAGACACTCAACTGTCTTGAAGCGTGTGAGGGGTTATTAGTTATTTTCTCGGAATTCGGCGGTTATTACTGAGGCAGCGTGGGAGGTGGGGCTGGGGAAAGAGGAAGGGGTGATTAGATCAGAGTTAACCTGGGGAGCGATTTCAAAATGCGAGCGACCCCTGAGACCCCCAACTTCGTTCTCAGAATGTCCGTCTCGTGCTCGCTCGGGTCTCTGACATCTGTTGGCCCACAGTCACGTCGACACGGCCATCTGCGTCTCGGGCCTCACCGTGCCTCCCGTTCTGCGGGCTTCCTTGAAAAACAAAGGGTTGGGCGTGAAGTTCTTCCTCTCCCGGGGTCCCTCTGACCAGCACCCAGGGGAGCTCGTGGAGCCCCCGAGACCAAGACCTGGACGGCTTCGTGCATTGTTGTCCTTCCCGCCCCCTCCGCGGCACCCAGGACCCAGTCTAACATCTGGTCATTGAACGAAGGATGCAGACACATCCCCCAACCCAACCAGAATGACCACTTCCGGGCATGGCTTCCAAAACAGGTAGGTTAGTGATGGCACCGTGGCCTCTCCCGGGGCAGAAACGGTAAAAGGAGGAATACCCGCCCAGGGGTGACAGGTGATGGGGCCAATGACCTCTTCAGGAAAACCTTAGCCCGCTCAGCCACAAGCAGCAGCAGCAGCAGCAGCACCCGAGCCGAGGCCAGCCTCTACTGTCACGGATCTCACGGCGCCATGGCCGTCCCAGCTCCTGCGGCTTTCACGACAGTCGTGGCGGCTGTGGCCATCTCGCCCTCCTGTGACAGGGCTGCCTGGGAAGATCCCGGGGAAGACCGCCCTTGTCCCGGGCCCGGGGGTGATTTATGGCTACATCCACACGCGCGCACTCACTCATCCTGTCCGCAGACTGAATCCGGGCTAAGGCCCATAAAGTAGGCAACAGCTATTGGCAAATTCATTAATTAGGATTCTGTTTGTACTTTTATTGTGAAAGAAAATCATTTGTCAGCTTAAAGTCAGACCCAGTGCCTGATGAGAACTGTTATTCTAAGAAGGTATCGACGGGCGGCTCTACGTGGCTTTCGCGCCCTCTCCCCGGCCGCGATCGGCCACCCCGCCTCCCCCCCTCGTCGGAGAAAGCCTCCTGTCCTTCCGCCAGACTCGGGGCCCCTGTGGTAGATTCTGTGAGTTGCTTTCCCAGCGGGCCTAGCCCCTCCTGCCCTGCCAACCTCCCCCCGATTTTGTTCAAGGACAGGGCAGTCAATGGGCGTCAAGGGCAACCAGGCCCCTCCCAGCTCCAGAGAGTAAAGCTTGATAAGTCGAAGCCAGTCAGAGCAACTCCATTTCCCGTCCCGGCAACACGATCCTGATCGATGGCGTGTGAGAGGAAGTCTGCTGGGACTCTTTTAAAGGGACTCCAGGAAGGCGCGTTCTCTCACCGGGCCTTCCAACCGGGGTTGGGACATGACCGCTAGAACCAGCGGAGCCCCCCTGTGAACACGGGGAGACAAGACGGAAGCCCGACACCAAACCTGCAGAGAATGCCAGAGCAAAAGGGGGGGAGGGACCCGGGCCCTGAAAGACAGACATCCTTGAGTGCTGAGTTGACCCACCCAGGGCCTGTCTTGCCTCTGGGCTTCCGGATCACAGGAGACGATAGTCTCCCTGTGGTCGGCACCGGATCGAGTGAGCATGCCTTTTGTCATTAGAACCAAAAGCATCGTTTGGTTCTTGCTGCAAACACCTGCTACATTATAACCAACTCAGACTCCAACTGCCTCCACATCGATGCCTACTGCAGTCGACGGCAATGCCCCTGCACCAGCCGCTGCGTGTGGTTGTCCAGTTTCAGACGCTCCCTGGACTCTGGCCTTTGTTGGGAAAGCACCAAAGTCCTTCGTGTGAACCGCTTTCCCGTCAGCCATCTTATTATCACCGGTGGAAACCACGCTCCCCTCCACCAAAAAAAAAAAAAAAAATCAGGAAACTTTAGGCCACAGTGCACAGAGGTAATACACACACATGCACACGCACGCACACGCACACGTGTGCACGCAGACACACGTGCACGCGCACATATGCGCACACACGCACGCACACACGATTATCCTGTATGTGGACGTTTCTGTTATGGGTTGAGTCGTGTTCTCCCCTCCCCCCATTCATATATTGGAAGTCCCTGTCCCTAAGCACCTCAGAATAAGACTGCATTTGGAACAAGGGTCGTTGTCGATGTCATTAATTAAGATGACGCCATGTTGGAATAGGGTGAAGCCTACTCCAGTACGAACCATATCCCCATAAAAAGGGGAAATCAAGACACAGGCATGCATGCAGAGAGAACACCATCCAAAGACTGGAATTATGCCACCGTAAGCCAAGTGCCGGAAGTTAGAGAGAGCAGAGCCCTGCTGACACCTTGACCGCGGACGACCAGCCCCTGGAGCTGTGAGGCGGCCCATTTCCGATGTTGAAGCCCCTGGAGCTGTGAGGCGGCCCATTTCCGATGTTGAAGCCGCCCCGTCTGTGCACGGGACCCTGTTACAGCAGCCCCGGGAAGTGAATTCGGTCTCCGAGATGATCATCAGGGTCGGGGTAGTACATAGAGGCACGGTTCACACATTGAGAACCCTAAGGCCGAGGTCATACCTTTCGGGCAGAACCCAGGTCTTCTATAAACTGCAGAGTCCCTCCGAGTGTCCTCAGACACGGAGCTAGCAGGGCAGGCCGGCTGGGCAGCTTCCCAGGGCACCAGTCTGTTAGAGGGTCCAAAATACCTCTGGAATAAATAGAAATACCCCTGCCAGTTGACGCAAGTTTCCACAAGTTCCTACCAAAGTAAACAGCAGCCTTATATGGAAATTTAAAAAACACCCTGGCTGGCACTGACCCCTCTCTTCGGGTATTTTTGTAACGCACACATACAGTTGCGATCCGCTGAAAATCTGAAACCAAATAAAGCATGGTGTAACCTTCTTACTTACCGCAAACAGTGATTCATTTTATTAGATCATTCGTAAGCCCTTCAGTAGGCTTCCCCCACCAAACTGGCTGACTTGGGAGACGGCCAAAGCAGGCCGATGTGAGGAAAAGAACTACCAAAAGTGTAAGACGTTTTGCCACTTTTTTAGACCATTAATTTTTCTACAGCCGGGGAGCTAAATTATGAGTAAATCTGTCTGCGCATAAAATGTTTTAATTAAGAAGTGTGGCGGAGTCCGCTTCTTAACCTCCGGGGTCCTTCCCCCCCTCTTATCCCTGCTAAAAGAATCGGCAATTGGAGCGGGACACGAAGACCCTGGAATAAAGGCTCCATGTCCCAGGCCCTGACGGCAAGGAGTGACCCTGTGCGTAAGTCTCGGCCAATAGGCTATAACCGGAAGTCCCACGATTCGGTTCCGGGAATCCTGTACTGCCTCTTCTTGATCCTTTTCTCCTCTCCACTGGCCAGAATGTCACCGTAGCAGTGAGCTTGGGCCGCGAGGTGACCTGGGGGATGGGAGGCCTTGCCTGACAAAGTGGCGGGATGGAAGGGGTCCGGGTCTCCAAGGACTTCATGCGGCCGAAGCCTCGTGTCAGGCACGGTCTGCTCGTGAGAGAGGAATACACCCCCGCCTTGTTTTACGTCTCTCCACGACTTGCAGCCCAACGCCGTGCTGGTAGGAAATCCATTTTTTTTCCTTCTGTAGAGGGGCACCAAATTCTTCCCCTGTGCAGAGTCTTGGTCTGGCCTCGGTCAGAGAGAAAACACGGCGCTCTCTCCCGGTCCGGCTCCCACGAAGGCAGTAGGTGGTATGATGGCGACACCGTGGGAAGAGAGACCAGGCATTGCCAAGGGTGGCGCCCTAAGTCCCAAGTCCTGTGTGAAGGGGAAGGAAGCCGGGAGCCACTGTGGCGAGTTTCAAGCATGGCTGCCAAGTCTTTGACCTTCCTCCTATTGAGAGGCAGGTTCTAATCCCTTACCCTTGAATAAGGCTGGCCCCTGCGACTGCCTTCTAACCAATAGAATCTGGTGGGAGTGACCGTGGGTGACTTCCAAGGCTGGTTGGTAAGGCTTCCAGCTGGTGCTCCCTCGTGGGGTGCTCACCCTTGGAAACGAGCTACCATGTTGTGAGGAAGCCAAGAGGCGATTGGAGAGGCCACATACAGGTATGTTCTGATAAGTCCAGCTAACACGTCAGCCCGCAGCCGGCGTTAACACCAGACGTGTGAGCGAGTGAGCCTGCAGGTAATCCAGCCCGTGGCTTCAAACCACCCGGGCTGACGCTAAGTGGAGCAGAGACGAGCTGTCCCTGCTGAGCCCCGCCCAAGTTATAGATTCATGAGCAAAATGAATGTTGTCACTGTTCCAAGCCGCTAAGTTTGGGGATGCTTTGTTATATAGCAAGAGATCCTTGAGACAGCCACCCAGTCTGCCCCACAAGCTTGCATGGCAGCGCGTGCGAGTCCCCTGCCATCGTGGAGGTTTCTAGAAAGTGCCAACCTCATTTCGGTGGGCTCCTGAGAAGAAAGCAGGGGTCCTGGGCCGCACCTGACCCGGGGCGGAGGGCGAAAGGGGGCACGGGTTGGTGGTTCGAGTGTCCAAAGGGGGGCAGGGGGTAGGGCAAAAGAAGCCAGCGGTCCCTTCGTGCCCGGCACCTCTAGCGTGCACACATACACTCCTACACACAGAGATGTAGGAGAAAATGAATCTTGGGCCAGAATCCCAGCCCCGGGGGCCCGCACCCAGCGCCCTCTACTCCCCGTCTCGCCAAGAGAGCCTGGGTTTCATTTCATTAAGGTCGGAGGCATGCCCTAGGTGTGCCCAGACCTTTCCGGGAAGATTTCTTGACATGAACCCCCGAGTCCCAACAGCATCCAGAGCGAAGGGACGGCTCTCGAGACGTACCTGGTGGGAGAATCTCCACAGTTCTCTGCTGAGAGTCCAAGGCTCCTCCCTGCAGTGGACTGAGTGACTCAACTCTGTCTCCCCAAATACCTCTGTTGAAGCCCTCACCTCCCCCCTCTCCCAAGCGACTACATGTGGAGATAGGGTCTTCGAGGACGTAACTGAGGTTAGACGAGCTCCTGAGGGTGGGGGCCGCCTTCAGCAGGGCTGGTATCCTTTCGAGAAGACGCACCAGAGAACTGGCTCTTCCCTCGTGCACGCGGAGGCAGGGCCGTGGGAGGACACGACGAGAAGGCGGCCGTCGACAAGCCAAGGTGAGAGGCCTCAGGAGAAACCACGTGCAGTGGCACTCTGGTCTGGGACTTCCAGCTTCCAGAGCCGGGAGGAAATAAACGGGTGCTATTTAAGCCTCCCAGTCCGTGGTGTGTCGTTGTGGCGGCCCGAGCCCACTGGTACATTCCCTGAGAGAAACGGAAGAGGAGGGGAAAGTGGGAGAGACAGCACACAAGCCATTGTCACGCTGCCGGTGGCAACAGAGGCACAGCCTCAGCCACAGGGTCCCATGCAGTGATCCCAGGCAGGCAGCGTAACTGGGGGAGGACGTTTGCAGGGAACGGCCCGTCCTCACATCTCTCCCTTGAAATCACCCCCTGGGGTTAAGCACTGCCCTCTCCTTCCAGTCAACGGGTCAGACTCAAACTCCCAGGCACTAAGGGTGGTGACCAGAGCCCTCCAGCCACGGCGCAGGGGAGAGGCGACATGGGAAGACAACTGCCTGACTCCCCCACCCCGCCCCCACATGCTTCTCGGTCACCTGGCAGCCTCTCCTCAGCTCAGGAGAGGCCCACCCACCCCCATCCCCTGCTAGTGGCCCGGCCGGTCTGGCAATTCCTGCTGCTCTGCACCTGCCGACATCTGTAGGACTTCCGTCCGGGCTGCTCTTGGGCTTTGAATGTAAGTATATTTCTGTCTGATTCTCTACCCCCTACCCCTCGCCCCAGTACCTGAAGGGGAGGGAAGGAAGGAAGGAAGGGAGGGAGGAAGGAGGGAAGGAGGGAGGGAGGGAGAGAGGAAAGGAGGGAAGGAGGGGAGGGGGAGGGAAGGATCTGTACTTCAGGACTCAGAGATCCCTCCACCTCCCTACTCCACCTCAGCACACTTTCTCGATGTTTCCTGTAGCTCCCCCTGAAGGGCACCACGCAGGGAGCCCTAAGCTACCCCGTTGCCATCTGCTCTACTTGCGCCCAAGCCCAGCAAAGCTGCGCTGAGGCCAACACGGGTGATCTGGCAGGACGCCAAGGCTGCTGGGTTAGAACCCCAGCTTGCAGTGCACCACCGAGCAACACTTTGTCACGTATTCACCCAGCGGATTCTTGATCAATATTCGCCCCGCTGCCGTGGGCCAGGCTCCGAGCCGGAAGCCGAGGCACAGCGCTGAGCAGGCTACGTGGGGTCCCGGCTTTCTTCTTCTGGGAAAGACAGACAACAAGCAAATGGGCGACTGGCAGGTGGTAGTAAGTCCTACGCCGAGACCACAAACACGGTGCTTTGGTGGAACGACTGCACGCTCCGGCAGGAGCAGGAAGGCCCGCGTGCCCGGGGTTCCCGGAAAGGTGGTCAGGAGGTGACAGAGCAAGGGCTCAACAGAGGCCAGGTCACAGAGGTTCCGGGGACACCAAGAGAAGTCATCAGGATCTCAACTGGGGTTAGGGACAGGAGGGGACCCAAGCAGATCTCCTGTTTTTAAAAGATTGCTCGGCCCATAAGATGCCCGTTAATTTACAAAGAGAAAAGCAATAACAGCCCCGTAACCAAGAGATCAAAGTCAACACCACCGGTAACGGATCAAACGGCCATCACGTGCCTCCCGATACGACGCCCCGCGAAGAACACACGTCGCCTCGGTGGGGTTTCCGCCCAACACGCGGCACCCGAACCCAGTCACGGGAAACATCAGACGAAGCCAGACTAAGGGAGAGTCTACAAAAAGAACCCCGACCTGTACTTTTCAGAAGTGTTCATGTCACAAAAGGCAAAGACAGACTAAGGGACCGCACCAGATTAAAGGAGATTAAAAAGACACAATAACCGAATACAATGTACGAGTCGAGATTAGATCCTGGGCCAGAGAAATATTTTATTCCTTTTCTTACGAAGGACATCAGTGGGACAACTAATGAGAATTTGAATACGATCTGTCAATCGGGTAACGGGATTGCATCGCTGTTCATTTCCTGATTTTGATCAACCAGACTGGTTCTTTTACGAGAATGGCCTTCGGTTTGCACTTTTAGGGAACGCGAGTGAAATATTTAAGGGCAAAGGAGCATCACGTCTGCAACTCGCTCTGGAAAGATTCAGGGGAAAAACTGCACGCGTGTGTGTGTGTGTGTGTGGAGAGAGCCAGCACGCTTGCAAATTGGCAAAAATTGGCAAAAGAAATACTTAGGGAATCTGGGCAAAGGAATACAGGAACTCTTGGCACTATTTTTGCAACTTTTCAAGTCTGGATCCTTCCAAACGTCCACGTTTATACGATAAAAATGTAAAAAGTTCACTCTGGCTGCTGAGTGGATTATGAACGTCGGGGGGGTAGGGGCGGCAGCGGGGGAGACGCAGGGCCAAGGCTGAGGGCCCCTCCCAGGAGGGGACAAGGGCTAAGGCTTTCAGACCTGATTCAGAAATCAGGACCTCGAGAAAGCCACTCAGTCCCCCGCCGTTCCGCTAACAAGGGGCCCGGCCAGCGCCCGCCAAAGCCACGCTCAAAGGCAATCAAACGTGAAAGCCCAGGGCAGCGGGGGAGACGTGGCCGGCGCTCGGCTCCGGGAGGTCTGTCAGGGAAGGGGGCGGACCGGCCGAGGCCCCTGCCGCCTTGTCACCTGCACCCCCAGGTGTCCCCCCCGCCACTGCCCAGGCCCCCCCCTCCTCGGGCAGCCTCAGCCCCTCAGGAAATAAAGGCTCTCCGGGCCCCAGCCGGCCTTTGCCGAGATCCTTTTGACCTTCGCCAGGGCAGGCCGGGGCTCGGTTCTGAAAGAAGAAAGGAACGGGCTTCCTCAGGGGCCTGCCCCTCCCGGCCTGGTGCAGGCGACGCGTGGCGCAGCCAGCGAGGCCGTCTAAACAAGCAGGGCTTTAGCTGCGCGCCAGGTGCCGCGCTCATTAAACAGGGGCCCGCCGTGGGGGCTAATCCGACGGGGCCGCCTCCAGACGCCCGGTTCCCGCAGGTGGACGGGTGCGCCCCGGGCCCGAGCACGTCTCGGGAAGCCGGGTGGTCTGCGGGTTCCGGACAAACGTGCCGGCGGCCGCCCGGGGCCAGAAAAGCCTGCCCCTCCCGCCCTCTCTTATCGCGCCCGCAAACACACGGCACCGTCGGGAAGGACGGGGCCGCGGCAGGGGGCGGGGGGCGGAGGGGGGGAGCTCACACACCCCACATGTGACCGACCTCCTCCTCCCCTCCCCCCTTAGCGGTTCACAATTTGACACCCACGGCCCGCCTCGCTGGATTAGAGGCCTTCAAAGGAGGCCCCAAGGGAGACGTGGTGAGACATTGCGAGCGGCAGGCCCCCGGGAGAGCCCATTGCTTTATTCTTTGGAAGCCTTTCGTGGGGGCGGGCGAGGCGTCGTGACTCAGACGCTCCAGAATCGGGAGCGGCCAGGGCCGCGGGTCTGGGTGGCGATGCGGCCCGGGCCCTGGCGCCCCGCCAGCCGGGAGGCCGGGAGGCTGGAGGTTTGTAGGCTCATAAAAAGAAAGCGCTTCTTCCTCTGCCAGACGAGAGTGCGCCAGGTTCGAGGGGAGAGAAGGGCGTCGTGGGGCCGTTCGCCGGCAAGACGGGGCCATCCGACGGGCCGGGAGGCCGGCGAAGACCCGCCGCTTCCTCAAGGCGGCCGGCAGCCGTGTCAGGGAAGGACCCTCCCCACCGAGGACTTATTTGCAGGCGACCCGGTGGAGGCGAGGAAACCGGGGTGCGGGGAGAGGGAACGACTTAGCCCGAGGCCCCCGCTAACACCTACCCACCGCCTCCCTCTGGGAGCAAGGCCTCTGGGAAACTTGGAAACAGAAGACAGCGATGACCGGCCTTCCAAGTTAGCCTGGCCCCTCAGGCCTCGGGGTTCGGGCCTTCGGAGTCTCTCCTCTCGACTCAAAACGGCGCGGCGCCCCCCACCCCCGGCAGGGATTCTCGAACTCTCCGTGGATGGGAGGGTGGCCAGTCGCGTTTGCGTCGGTTTGTTTGTTAATTAATTTCAATCCGTCACGGACGGATACTTTTTGTCAAGTGCAAGAAATCCGATTTGCTCGAAAAATGAAGGGGAGAAGAAACCCGAGCCACGGAACCCGAGCCCCGACTTTCAGCGTTCGATTTTTCTGACGGACGCCAACATCCCGTCCCGGCGCCATCCACGCGGCGAGACGCCGGCTCCGGATTTCTGCGCTTCGCTCACGGCGGACAGGTGCCAGCTCGGGGCCGGGCGCTGGAACGCCGCGTCAGAGCCTGCGGGTTCTCAGCCCGCGTCCGTCGCTCCCCGGCCGCGCGGCTTCCCCCTCGGGGCCACCGCCTTCGTGTGCACACCGCAGACCCACACATCGAGTCACACCGTGGCCCGACGAGCGAAGAAAGATGCCCGTTCTTTGCTTTGTCTCTTGCCGAATCCTTCTTTCCCGACGTCCAAGACGGGGTGGGGCGCCGCGGCTTCCGCGTGCAAACGGTCCCTTCAGGCGGGCGCCCAGGTGCTCTTAGATTTCCACGCGCCCTGCACTGCCCTCCCACGGGGTGGCGTCGGGGCGTACGGGGGAGGAGAACGGAACTGGCGCCAGCACCTCTCACACTTGAATGTGCACGCGAATCTCCTGGGGGGCCTGTGAACTTCGTGCCCAGCTCGAAGGAAGGGGCGCCGAGACTCTGCGTTCCTACCAAGGTTCCAGGTAACGGTGCTGGTCCTGGGGCCAGGCTTCTGAACAGCTTCTGGGGGATGAAGGGCTTATGGGGCCTCGTGCGGAGTGAGGCGTCAGGTCCCAGGGTACCCCCGCGCAGGCCCTCCCCCTGGAAGCTTCCAGGCCTCTGTCATGGAGTGTCTGGTCTTGGCGGGAGTGGCGGACAGTCCCCCTCCTCCCTGACTTAAGCGCGCGCCCAGACAACTCCTGTCCCGGCCACCCGGATGCAGTCAGAGGCTTGTCGTCCCAGCTAGCTCCGCCTCCCATTCGCAATCATGGGTGCCACGAAACCCTCAAAGACTCTGCGACATCCCCCATGTGGCCCTGGGCCTCGGCCCACTGGCCCCCAACACAGCGACCTTCCTTCCACCGACGGAGGCCCCCTGTGCCATCGCCAGGCACCAAGCAACAAGGGCGGCTCCGCTTGGCACGGGGCGCCGCCTCTCCGAGTTCTCGGACGCGGAGCCCGCCAGAGGAGTAGAGGCTGCGGCCTCCAAACTGTCCTTCCAGAGCCCCCAACACAACCGGAGGCTGACACGCCGCTGCCCGAGACACACCCGTCGCTGCTCAGAGATCCCTCCCTCCTGCCAGATCCCCGAGCCGGTGCGCGGAACTCCTTCCGAAGGCTTCCCCAGCCCCGGGCCCACCTTCCCGCCACCCGCCCGCCCTCCTCCCGAAGCAGAAAGAATAGCCTCTCCCCTTCCCTCTTCCTGTCCGCTTGGGATTTCCCTCTCAACATAAAGGAAGAACTGAGGGGAGGTAGGAAATCCTCTCCTCTCTGGACAATGCCTGACTTCCACCCCATTTCCACCCCCGCCCCCCCCCCCGAGTTCCTCCCTGCGGGCTGAAACGCAGTCTGAGTTGACCGGAGCTGAGCAATGGCCTCCGTGGTGAGCAATGTTCTGGAAGCCCATCTGGAAATACTGCCCCCAACGATACACCCTTGCTCCATGAGAAATGAGGGCGTCTCTCTCGTGAGCCCCGAAAATCCGCAAAGGGCTAGTCTCTTGGCAACTTGGAAAAGGAGCGTGCTTCTTTTTTTTTTTTTTCATGTTTATTTATTTATTTTGAGAGAGAGCACGGCCACACGCATGTGAGTAAGGGAGGGACAGAGGCAGAGAGAGAGAGAGAGAGAGAGAGAGAGAATCCCAAATAGGCTCCTTGCTGTCAGCACAGAGCCCGATGAGGGGCTCGACCCTACGAACCATGAGATCATGACCTGAACCGAAATCAAGAGTCAGATGCTCAACCTACTGAGCCACCCAGGGGCCCCGGGGGGCACACTCCTTAAGGCTTCTGGGTGGGGCCTCAGAGGATGGCGCCACTCCACAGGTTACTAGTGAACACTTGCTGGGTGCCAGGGGCCTGTGGGGGACTGGGGAGAGAGCTGGTCAAGAGTCTCTTTCAAAGCCCTTGGCCAAGGCCACGCCCTCCGGGCCGCCCACCCCCAGTGACTGATGGTCGCGGGTGTACAACCTGGGGACCACTCTGATGGGCCATCGGCCTACAGAGCTCCCGGTGGGCCCAGCTGAGGCTGTCGGTCTAGATACGGCTCGGCTCCTCCCTCTGCCCACCCCAGTTCCGTCATCGCCCTTCCTCGGGTGTGGACCCCCAGAGCCCTCCTTAAGAAACAGCCTGCAGCTGAACCCCATCTCGGAGTCTGTTTCTCAGAGAACCCAGCCCTCATCCCCCGCAGTGGCTGGGAGGTGGGAGACGGGAGGGGGCCGAAGGCCGCTTCCTCCACAACTGCCAGCAGAAATGGGGGCTGCCCTTCCGGGAAGGCAGGCCTCTGCCCTCCCCCTTCTCGGAAGAAAGCCATGGAAGCAGTATCGGCTAGGCTACAACCTTTGGGGGGCGGGGGGGGGGGCCCCGGATTGGAGACACCTCGGGAGAGGTCGGAAGTAGACCCGAGGGCGGGAGTGGGAAGACGAGACTCGCTGGGGCGAGGGGGCGGCAGGGTGCAGAGACGGGACGCGGGCCCAGCCATCGGAAAACACAAGTTCCCTCCCGTCCGAGCTGGATCAGGTGACGCCTAGCTGGACCGGTGACGCCGAGCTGGATCGACGGTGACGTCGTCGCTCTGGGCCTGCCCCCTCACCTGTCAGATGAGGGGGTGTCTCTGCGGATCAGGTGGCCTGTGAGGCCTTCTGGCTCTCACATTCTGGCCTCGCGCAAGGCCAGAATGTCGCGTCTGTGGCCCCGGGCCTCACAGACGTGCCCCAGCGTGCCGAGAGAGCGTCGCCCGTCTCCTTTGCTGATGGGCCCGGGGGGGGGGGGGGGGAATGTCTGGTCGTTATGGGTTGAACTGTGTCCCTCTAAAAATCGTACATTGAAGTCCAACCCCCCCCCCCGGGACTGCAGAACTTGACTCTATTTGAGACGAGGCCTTTACGGAGGCGATTCGGGTAACGCGAGGTCCTTGGGGTGGGCCCCCATCCAATCTGACCAGTGTCCTTATGAAAGAGGACCCAAGGAAACAGACACTCGCAGAGGGAAGGAGATGCGAGGACGGAAGGAGGAGGCGGCCATCTACAAGCCAACCAGAGAGGCCTCAGAAGAAACTGACGCTGCTGACCCCTTACAGCCTGGAGAGCTGCGAGACGGTACTTTTCTGTTGTTTCAGCACCCCCCCCCCCCAGGCGGTGGTCTTGCTACAAAGTCCCGAGCACAATGATATGCTGGTGGATGAAACCCAGAGACAACCCCAAACCTCGCACCGGAAGCCTTTGCTCCCTGCGGGGAGGCCCGGGTCCCCGGCGGAGCAGCTTGGGCTTTGGGCGGGCGTGGCTCCGCTTACACGCGCCAGGCCCAGGGAGGGCCTCGGGGGCCGGGAAGCTGAGCCCAGAGCCGCTGGGCGGGGCCTTGACCTTGTGGTTGACAGCCTCACGCGGCGTACACTCCGGCCTGGGTGTTCCGCACCGAGGAGGGAGAGGAGAGAACGTTCTGACGGGCCCGCAGACAACCCCACCCCCACCCCCCCGCTGCTGTCCGGGTCTGTTTCCTTACCTCTGAGATTTTCCAAGAGGCGTGTGGTCGGTGCCTCGCCGCGAAATGCAATCGGAGGTGTAATAACCCATCCTCACAACCCTGCCGCGGCCTGCTTTGCCCCCTCGAGGCAACCCCGGGGTGTCTCAGAAGGGAGGCCCGGGAAGGCTCCCGGTGCTCCAAGAGCCGACTCTGCTTAGAAAAGGCCTTTCTCTAAATATTTCCTCTCCAGGTTTGGCTGGAGACCGTGTCGCAGCCCGTCGGGGGCTCGCAGAGCAAGCCGAGCCTGCCAAGAGCCTCTGAGGACCGCCTTTGTAAAGAGAGCCCGAGCAGCAGGGCTGGCCCGCACCCAGGCGGCAAAGGGACAGGCCCACCCTCCCCTCCCTGGGTTCAAGCCAGGGCGCCCACTGCGGCCGGGAGTTCTAGGCCCAGGCAGACCCCAGAAACCAGCCCGCAGCCCTCCAGTCAGCTGCCGCGTGTTTGTTTTTACAGCTGGTCCTCCCGCTCCGCTGTTCCAGTGAGCAGAGGAATCTGTTTGTCTGAGAAAAAGAATGTGGCCGAGAGGCGGGAGGCGGCCCCGGGGGCAGCCCGGGCGGCCTCAGCAGCTACGGAGCTCGCCAGATGCAGCCAGACGCCCAGGAGAGTCACCCAAAGGCCCGGAGGCCAAGGTCACGGACTCAGAGACACCCTCCCCCTTCCCCCTCCAGACGGCCCTGCGCCTCGGTGGGCCAGGGCTTTGCCCAGGGTCCTCAAGGCAGGACCTACCCTCCGGAGGTATTTTATTCGCTTCTCTCTCATTCACACACACACACACACACACACACCCCAAGAAGGTCAGTCAGCTGCGTGTATGAGACGCAAGCACACGGGACTGAAAGCCAACAAGCCCACAGCCAAGCCTGCAGTGGGCCTGAAGGTGAAGAAAGTCATACGTGGCAAAAAGCACCCCAGACCCGAGGCCAGTTTGATGCCAGCCCGGCCAGGGAGGCCGTCTGCCACACTGGGGTTCCGGCCAGAGCCCCCAGACCTGTCCTCTTTGTTCTAGAGCATTCGGGGCAGTCCGGCGAGAATCAGCTCCAAGTCACCCCAGACAGGCACGCTTGATCCCCACGTCCACCCATACCCCCTCCGCCAACCCCCGGGACTGACCAGGAAGTTGCCCCGGAGGCTGGGACAGGGGTAGAGGGGACACCTAGCTTCCAGGTAAACTTCCCAGATTACAGCAGGCTCTTGCTCCCAAGTCGTCAGATCGGGGCTAGAAAATTCCCCCGCTGCTGTTGTGATCTGGCTTGTGTTAAATCCTCAGAGATGTCGGAGTAGAATCTATACCAACGAATTCCCCCCCCAGCCCCCCCCCCCCCGCCAAACCTTTGCTGGGTCAGATTAATAATCTAGATGCAACTGAGCTCCTCCCCCGGGTCAGCCCGTTCGCCCCTGCAAGGCCCTGGGAGGTGGGGGGACTGCTGGAGGCCATGCGGCAAGAGGGGCCGCGGAAGGTGTCTTGAGGCTGTGCTCTTCTAGAAGCAGCGCCCGCCCGAGACAAAGATTTGGGGCCAAGTAATTGATTTGGGAGCGGGGCTGTGAAGCGGCGGGGGGGGGAGGGTACAGCGCGTGGGTGTTATAGAGCAAGCCATCAGAGGGAGACACCGGGAGTCAGTCCCACGGGGCTTCTCGGAGACACCCCGTGAGGGATGCCTCAGTGCTACCCCACCCGGGGAGGGCGGAAGCTGGAGTATTTGTCTTCTAGTTCTCATCTGTCATTGCCTGGGAGGTGCCCCCACGGGCAAGTCTGTGAAGCCCTCGGGTGGGAACCTCATGCTCTTGGAGAATGTTCTGGACTGGTGCGTGCCAAGACGATGTGGGCAGGGCACCAGAGCCTCTGCTGCAGGAGTGGACCCCAGTTCTGTGTGAATCCGGAGTCGCCCTGGGTGTCCTGGTTGCTCCTCACCCAGCATCTGAGGCCGGAAGCTTCAAGGCTCCCCGCCTGGCCTGTGATGAGCTCAGCCTGTCAGGGTGTGCGGCTGGGGGAAGAGGTTGGGGTAGAAATAGCCACGGCAGGGGCGCCTGGGTGGCCCAGTCGGATAAGCGTCCTACTTCAGCTCCGGTCATGATCTCATGGCTTGGGGTTAGAGCCCCGGGTCAGGCTCCATGCTGACAGCTCAGAGCCTGGAGATTGCTTCGGATTCTGTGTCTCCGCCTCTCTCTGCCCCTCCCCCACTCTCTCTCTCAAACATAAATGAACATCAAAAGAAATTTGTTTTTTAATCTTAAGAAAAAGAAATAGCCACGCCAACGCACACGCACGCGCACACACATGTACCGATCCGTGCCACCTAAATGGGGCTGGGCCTCTCTGCTGGCTTCAGAACGGGGATGCCCTTGGGAATCCCCGATGCTACACAGATTAGGGAGCCGGACACCCTCTCACAAGGGCCCCCCTCCTCGGGCGTAAAGACTTGGGTCCGATACCCAAATTTACCACCGCGTGACCTTGGCAGGGGCCAGCTTCCTGGGTGCCTCCGTGCATGCAAAAAGGGGATTAAAAAAATTTTTTTTAATGTTTATTTGTATTTGAGACAGAAAGAGACAGAACGCAAGCGGAGGAGGGGCAGAGAGAGAGGGAGACAGACTCGGAAGCAGGCTCCAGGCTCTGAGCGGTCAGCACAGACCCCGACGCGGGGCTCGAACCCTTGAACTCTGAGATCACGAAGTCAGACGTTTAACCGACTGAGCCCCCCAGGCGCCCCAGAAATGAGAACGTTCATACCTGCCTCAGTCCCCGAAGGCTCGGTCTCAGCCGGCCCCCAGCAGCGATAGTCAGCTATGTTTGTTTCTATTGAGGTTAAAATTCACGTAACGTAAAATCCACCATTGGAAGCAGCCACTCCCGCTCTCCCGTCCTCCTCCCCGCCCCTGACAACCACTGATCTCCTCCTAGTCCCCGTCGATGTGCCGACTGTGGACGTCTCACACAAATGGAATCATGCAACGTGTGGGCTTGTGCGTCAGCTTCTTTCCCTCAGCATCACGTCTTCAAGGTCCGTCCCCGAGGCAGCAGGTGTCAGGCCCCTTATTCCTTTTCCCGGCGGGGGGCTCACACCGCGTGGCCAGACCTTGTCCCGTCGACCCATTCATCAGCTGATGGACATTCGGGTGGTTTCCGTTCGGCCGGCGGGGAGGGGGCGGCTCTTAGGAACGGGGCTTCTATGAACATTCGTGTCCACGTTTTCGCGCGGACGTACGTTTTCTGTTCCCTCGGGTACGCGCGTCAGAACGAAATTGCTGAGCGTACGGCAACTCGGGGTTTAACGTTGGGAGGACCGGCCTCCCTTCCACAGCAGCCACACCGGCGACATTCCCACTCACTTCTTAAGATTTTTCTTATCCAGTCCTGTGTAGTTTGTCCTCACTCTGGTTTCCCTTTATAATTCGATCGGAACGTGGCTTAGCGTTTTGCGTCTTCGTGTTAAGCATCTTTGACGATCTGTGCGGTTCACCTTTATTTCCTATTTTCTGATTCCTTCTATCCATCCAAACTTCAAACGTCCTTCCCCGGGGGCAGAGCATTGTGTGAAGATGAGATTCTTCCGAGGAGAATGTTCCAGCTCCCGAGAAATCGCAAAATCCCTCAGCCGGGTTAGATGACGTCGGTTTCTTCCTGTCCCCAGGGTCCTCCTCGGGTGGGGGGATGGTTTGGCATCACGGTTAACAGCACGGGCTCTGAGGCCAGATGGCTGGGTTCAGCCCGGCTCTGTTGAATCCCAGCTCTGTCACCTGGGCAGGTTACTCAGCGCTCTGTGCCTCGGCTTTGTCGTCCGGAAAATGGGGGTAAGGAGGGTACCTGCTTCATAGGGTTACCGAGGAGATTAAAGAGCACCCCGAGTTTATCTAAGGAAAGCTGGGATCCAGCCGGGGTCGCCGATGTCCCGCGGTAAGTGAAGTAGAAGAATGAGACAGGTGTTCTTTCGGGTCCTGCCCAAAGAGAGGGCTATGAGCAGGTCCAAGGCCAGGGCAGCCGCAAGTGAAAATGGTCACTGGGTCAGGGGTCTTGCCCTGTCCTCTCCCCACTCCTCCCCCCCCCCCCCCCGCCCCGGAATTTTAAGTGGCCTGGAATTAGAAACTTTGTTTACAAGAGTAGCTGGAGAGAGGCCTGAGGGGGATTCAAATGCCTGTGACCTTCAGGTGAGGGGCTCAGGTCCCCAGGAAGCCAGTCCGTGGGGGATGGTGACATGGCCTCAGCCAGGCAAGCTGGGGGAGGGGGCGGTGCTGAGCCCCGGAGTCTTGGAGTCTGGGCCGTGGAAAACAATGATTCCCATGTTCCTTCAACCCGGGTGGAGTCGGGGTCCTTCGGCTTAAAATTCCTAACCTTCCCCACCCCCCCCCACAAACACCCCGCAACGGAGCAGCTAATAATGATACCAGCGGGCTTCGCCTTGGCTTTGCATTCGCTGTCGGAGTCGGTCCTCGCGTGAGGCAAGGGAGGTGAGCACTGTGGCTCCCATTTTACAGAAGAGGCAACTGAGGCCCAGAAAAGGAAACACTTAGGCCGAGGCGCAGGTCAAGGCGGGTCTCAATCCAAGAGTTCTACCTCTTAGCCTAAACCAGTAGTCTTCCCTCCTGAGCACATCAGAAGCCCCCCGAGAACCCCAGGGGCCCACCCCGCCCCGGATTTCTGATTTAGTGGGTCTAACCGGGGCCGAGAAGTAACTTTGCTTTTGTCCCCGCTCCCCCCGCCTTTATTGAGATACCATTGACAGATAAAAAGTTGTCTATGCTTCACCCATTCGACTTGATGTTTTGATACACGTTGTGAAATCATCACCACAGTCATCCAAAAGAAACGACATCAGTGTCTCCGAGAGAATTTGGTTCTCTTTTTTTTTTTAAGTTGATTTATTTATTCTGAGAGACCGAGAGTGGGACAGAGGCAGAGAGAAAGAATCCCGAGCAGGCTCCGCCTCATAGAGGCAGAGCCCGACGCGGGGCTCGAGCTCACGAACCTCGAGATCATGACCTGGGCTGACGTCGGACGGCGAACCGACCGAGCCCCCCGGGCGCCCCGAGAATTCGCTTTTCCAACAAGCTTCCGGGGGACGCTGAGGCCGCGGGGCCGGGGTCTGCACTTGGGGGACTCGCGGGCCTAAAACTCACGGCCCTACGTCGTACCTCTTCCCGTCGTGTTCATAAAGAAACGCTTCCGGCAGCGACGGGGGGACAGATTTGGGTGTTCTCCAGAGCATCTGTGAGCGCAGCGTCGCTGAAGCGTAAGGCAAGAGCAGCGGCGTCCAGCTACGGGGCTTTGCACGCATCAGGGAAGGCGCGGGGACCGAGACACTGGGGCAGTCCCGGCTGGGGACCCGAGCACAAGGGGTTAATCCTCGGGTCCTGCTGGGGAGTCCACACGTGACTGGGGAAGGAAGCAGGTGGAATGATTGCTTATATACGGAACCATCAAGGTCTCGGCCGTGTAAAACCCAATCATTACTTCCAGGTAGTGATGCGTTTTAGGCGATGTCTTCTGCTTATGCTCAGCAATGCATGAGGCTCGGAGCGGTGGCCGGAGAAACGGCGAGCTGTCGGATATTGAGCGAGTGATAATGGAATCCAGGAGGTGGAAATTACAAGTCGAAAAGTAAAATCAATGCCCCGACTGTGAAATGACGGAAGGCCCGGTGAGGAACCGTGTAGCGACGTCCCCCCCTCCTCCTCCTCCGACCGCCCTCGCGCGCGCCCCCGACCCTGAAGATGCTCGCCGGTTCTGAAGTTCCTTGAGGGCAGGGACCGTATTGGAATCACGGGGGCGATCGCGTCGCGGCAGGGCGGAAAGGGACCTCAGACGGCGTCCGGCTTTGGGACGGCAAGTCGGTTTCATGTCGGCGCCCGCTCAGATCGTTTCGTGACGGACCGCCTGAAGTCTCCTGGCTCGGTGGGGAGCCAAGCGGCCGGCAATTAACCACTCTCACCACGGGGATGGGGAGGGCACGCTGCGCGACACACAACAGCACTTCGCAGCGATTAGCCAGTCCAGGCTAGTCCTCCCTGCCCCGCTGACAGACGAGGAAAGAACCGCTCCACCGCCTGTCCGTGTCCCCAGCGACACCCCAGTGCGGCCCTGTTCCCCGGCAGCCGCCGCCACCGCCGCCGCCGACCGGGCCGAGGGGTTTGTGCCTAGGGGCCACCACCCAGGATGGGGGAAACATAGAATGACATCTTCGGTTTTCACTAACCTCTAACTGAGCCCTTCCTTCCATCGTGAGCGTAGGCAACGGGCCAGGGCAGCACCAGCAGTGTCTGTGACTGTCGCCGGTAGAAACCACAGCTGTCTTCACGGCACATCGGAGTCACGGCAGACCTCTCCACGGATCGCTTACCCTCCTCCCTGGGACGAAGCGATCGCAGCTACTCGATCTGCCACGAAATCTTGCCGTTGGACGCCTTTAGGAAGACGCGCACGCATTACCGCCTCGCGAAGTTGTTTGAAAATATTTGGGCGCCGGCATTGCAACAGGATCGCTTCGTCCGTGATCCTCGTTCTTCCGAGGACGGGTCCCGGGGCCTCATCGGATGCCAAAGGGGGCGTGTGGGGCGCAGCGCAAGGGTAAACCCACCCCCACCCATCCCCACCCCCATCCCCCACCCCCACCCCCACCCCCTGCCTGCATTCGCTGACGGTGAGTCCCGCGTGCCGGGGCCCCTCCTGGGGGTCGGAGCTTCCCTTCGGAGGGGCGGATGGGGACAACACGGGCCGCCTTTGGTACCTTGTATACTTTGCTGTGCCTTGGCAGCGACTGGCAGCCGAGACGGTATGAACTGGCTGCTCTCCACGCTGGGGAGACAGCTGACCTCGGGGGCTCGCTGAGCCCAGATGCCCAGACGGTGACAGCTCTGGTCCCGTGCCAGGACCTCCCCGGTTTGGCCTTCCACGGCGATGGCCAGTCTGGGTCACAGGCGCGGCAGCGCGATGCTCGGCTCCGGCCTTTTTCTTCCTCCTGCGGCAGCCCTTGCCTTCCGCCGCGCTGTCCCCCAGGAGCCCTGAAGGACAGGCTTCGGGGCCCTCACGCCGCTGCGTCCGGGTGCCTGTTTTCTCAGCCGAGATTTCCATCACGGATCGCGAGCCGCATCGCCGTTTCCGTTTCATCTCCAAAACGCATCTCTCCCCCTCCCTTCAGACACGCAGATGCTAAATTCTAGGCTATTAGCCCGGAAAAGCACATCCAAAAAGCCGTCCGGGGCTCACAGCCTCCCCCTCTTCGCTTGACAAACCCGGACGCGGGGTGGGGAAGGCAGTGTGACCCGGCCGCGTGGCACAGACCTGGAACCGCCAGGCCGGGCCTTTCCCCGCCGTCGCCACAGCCTCATAAATAATGTAAGATTTTGGCCTCGTAACCATCTGTCTTCGGCCCGTGAAAAATAAAACCGCAAACCTGTTTCTATTCAAAATCGCTTGTGATTAAGTTGCGGGTGGGGCCTCCGCCGCTGGCCACCGTTCAGGGCGGCTTCTCCGGAACTGGCGCAACCGGGGGGTCTGGGCTGAATTCCTGTTTGTTTTTATCTTCAAAGACCCCTCGAGGGATTCTAGAAGTGTGAGGTGAGGGCGAATGCCTCCCGTTTTCCATCAGCTTCGGAGAAAATGCCTCCAAGATGCTTCTGGTTCAGAGGCTGCTCCTTTCTCCAAGGATAGAAGGTACTTCGGTTAGTGGAGAACAGGCAAGCAGCTGTAACAAACATCCCGCACATCTCAGCGGCTTCATAAAATGCATAAAAGGCTCCTTTCTGAGCGCCTGGGGGGGCTCCGTCGGTTAAGCATCTGACTTGGGCTCAGGTCGTGATCTCGAGGTTCGTGGGTTGGAGCCCCGCATCAGGCTCTGTGCTGACAGCTCAGATTCTATGTCTCCCTCTCTCCCTGACCCTCCCCCGCTCATGCTCTGTCTCTCAAAAAAATAGACATAAAAAAAATTTTTTTAAAGGCTTCTTTCTCCCCAGGTCACATTCCAATCAGGTGTTGGGGGGGGGGGTGTCAGTCTTCCACAGGGTGACACAGGACCCAAGTGTCCTCCACCTTGTGGGAAATAGTACAATCAGCTTCCCCGTGTGGCTTCCAAGGTCAAAGTCGGCTAGGAGACGAAAATGATGGATCCTGAACGGGAGATTTTTACGGCTGAGGTGTATCACTTCTACCTAATTTCCGTGGGCTAGAACTCAGTCTCGCGGCCCCAACCTAACTTCAAGGAAGCCTGAGACATGTAGTCGAGCTTCGGACTCAAGAAGACGAGGAAATGGATGAGGTGGGAATAGGGCCTGTCGTTGCCACGGTCACTCGTGTTATGCTATGATCTCGGTAAGAGTTCTTTTGGTTGCGTGTGCCAAGCCAGCTTAAGCGGGGTGGGGGAAATGGTGGCTGAAGATAACCAGAAGGGTGCTGGATACTCGACAGAATCCAAAGGAAGTTTGGATTGGACCAAGGATTCGGCGCTACCGAATGAGGCAGTGGAGACAATCGACGGCCTCCCGTTCTGTGGGACCCCGTGGTTCTCACCCTCTTTTTCTTTTTTAATTTTTTTTAACATTTATTTATTTTTGAGACATAGAGACAGAGCATGAGCAGGAGAAGGGCAGAGAGAGAGGGAGACACAGAATCCGAAGCAGGCTCCAGGCTCCGAGCCATCAGCACAGAGCCCGACGCAGGGCTCGAACTCACAGACTGCGAGATCATGACCTGAGCCGAAGTCGGCCGCTTAACCGACTGAGCCACCCAGGCGCCCCTCACCCCCTTGCTTGGATTCATTCAACCATCCAACAAGTATTTAGTACCTCCTGACGCCCGACCTGACTTGACCGCAGTGAGCACACAGATGCGTCCCCCTCTCACGAGACACGGCATTCATTGGACGCCTCGTCATGGGACATGGCGTTCAATTCTCTCCGCAAACTCTTTTCTCTCTTGTTTGCGCCCATGTTCCCAAGGATCGCTGTGGTCCTTGCGTAGGGATGGGACGGTGTTGGAGGGGCCGTGCCGGCCTGTGGCTCTCCCGAATGCTATTTCTCTCCCTTTCCCCAGCCTAGTGTCCCCCACCTTCTACCCGAGAGATGCTTGGACAACCGGTCTGTGCCGTCACTTGCGCGAGAGGTGGAGCCAGATGAGGGTCTCCTGCTTATCGTGCAGCCCGGTTATCCTCGGTCCAGTTCCCCCAAAAGGAAAGCCTGACACAGGGATCTGGGCGTCAGTGGTTTACTGGGGAGGTGAGCCCAGGAAGCACCAGTGGGGAAACGAGGAGCTGGGATGGAGAGAAAAGGGAAGGTAACGGAGGGGGGATTCCCGAGCTGGGTTCCACCGTGGGCAACCGGGCTCCCTCCTGGTGGGTACCTCTAGGGAACACGCCTCTGAGTCCCAGGGGCAAGGGGGAAGCTCAGTCTTCAGCCATTCACTTTTTTTTGAAGTTTATTTATTTCTTTTGAGAGAGACAGAGAGCGCGCAAGTGGGGGAGGGGCAGAGAGAGAGAGAGAGAGAGAGAGAGGATCTTAAGCAGGCTCTACACCTTCAGCACGGAGCCCAAAGCAGGGTTGGAACTCATGAACCATGAGATCATGACCTGCTCTGAAACCAAGAGTCAGGCGCCTAACCCACTGAGCCACCCCGGGCGCCCCCATCCATTGACTCTTTGGTGGTCGTTGGTTGAAAGGATTCACTTCCCCACTGCAGGTGGTCAATCACAGAATATTCTCAAGCAGAAAGACCTGGGAAGCCATGGGTAGGGCGCTAGCAGCCGCTGATGCACCAGGAATCAGAGCTCAGAGCCAAGCTCTTCAAAGCAGGGTCCAGGACCCTCCACTTCGGAATCACCGGTACGACTCGTCGGGCCTTCCCCCAGCTCCAGACCTTTGGCTTCTGAGTAACTGAGGAGGGGCTGGAACGGGCACTTTCTACACACTCTCTGGGTGAGCAATGCCCTCATGTTGCTCAGCTTCCCGCTCCCGGACAGGCATCCTGAGAACAGAGACCTCGACGGCTTGGTTTATCTCTCCACCCCCGTGCCTAGAAGTGAGCCGGAATAGAACAGGTGCTCAGGAAATACCGGTTAAATGAACAGACCTGGGCCCTTCCACCTGCTTCATGATGTAATTTTAGAAGTAGTCACCTCCTCATACAGGGTAGAGGAAATTCGAAGCGGGGCTGGAGGAGGTGGGGGAGGGGGGTCTTCCAAGGCGACAGGCTCAGACTCAGAAAAGAAAGCCTTTAAAACTGCTTCCTACCCGCAACCCACGTACCCCATGAGTCTCCCCCTCCCCCTCTCCATGAGCCCCTCACCTATGCAGCCACTAACCATTGGGACTCTTAGGCCAAGTCCCCTAAGAAAACCAGGAATTCGGAGTTGGGAAGCTGGGGAGGAGGGAGCAACCTCTGTACTCACAGTCCGAAGCACGCACATGACCGGAAGTCCATAAATTAGAAGGAATCCATGCTCATGCCACTCGGGCCTCTGTTTCCTGCTCTGCGGAATGGATGTACTACTTACCGGAAAGCATCGTTGTGAGCATTAAGGAAGCTAATGAAATTTACATATAAACACTGAGCATGGTCCTCCGTGCGTAACAGCCTTCGGTAAATGCTAGCTTCGTCCTCTTCTTCCGTTCGTCGGGATGCGTGTGGCCTGCCACGCGGGATGCCCTGGGGCCTGCAAAGGTGGTCTTGGCCTGGTCCCTGGGGTCTCCTAGATTTTGAAGAACCCAACAGTAACGAAGTAATTGCCACCTAAGCTAAGCCCAGCCACGGAGCTGGGGAGACCCGGCCCCAGAACCCCAAAGAAGGGATCTTGGGAGAGGAAGGAGAGTCGGCCGAGCTGCTGCTCTGTCTGAATTCGCCTCGTACCTCCCAGCGGTGGGGCTTGGAAAGGCTCTTGTCGCCCCAGTCCCCAGTAAGAAACCCAAAGCAAAAGAAAGAAAATTCTCACAACTCCCATCATTTCTACCTCCAGCCTCGCTAGCTTGTACTCAGGATTTGGGGCCCAGACACGGGGCCAACTTTCACTTCTTTCTGTTTGCCCCTCTTCCGGAACCCTGCCGCCTCGGCCGTGGCGGTCAGCTCGAAGCGAGGCTTGGCGAGATCTCACAGGGGGGCGGGGGGGGGGGGGGGGAAGGGGGGTGGATGATGAGATTTCAGCGGCTGCTTGTGTTTCTACCTCCTTTCTGATCTGGGAGGGGGGAGGGGGGGAGAAAGAGGCAGCCCACGTGGGCGACTCGGAAAACAAGCCGAGATAAAAGCTTCTTGACAGAGCCGGCTGGCAAGGCCCTCATTCACACCGCTTCAAAGACAAACACTTTCCGTTTGTCGATTTGTTTTAGGCCTTGCCGAATCTGCAACTCTGTGGCCTTGACTCTAAAAATAAATCTTCCTGCAATAATGACAAGGCTGTTGCAAAGAGGAAGGCGCGCACAGAAGGAAAGACGGAGAGAGGCGAAGGCGCGAGCGGGCGGGAGAGAAACCGAATACCCAAACAGGAAGAAGGGATGTGGGGAAATCTCCCCGGCTCCTTCCTCTCCCGACCTCAGGCCGGGGCCCGCTGTGGGAGCCGGCAGCGCCCGCCGGGCCCGGGCTCCTATGAACCCGACCCGGGAACAGGAAACTGTCCTATCTGGCCATCGTGCCCCAGCTACCGCGGTCCCCACCCCAGCAGCGCAGGCAGCACCTGCGAACCTTCCAGATATGCACATTCTCGGGCCAGGCCCAGCCCTGCTGAATCCAAAGCTGCGTTTTAAGCAGCAACCAGGGCGATTCGTGTGCGCCGCGGGGTTGGAGCAGCGGGCCGAGTCGCTGGCGTTTCCGCGATCGTGAACCAGACCTTGAATTCTCCTCCGTTCCACCAAACCAGAGGTCAGCCTTTCCCCCCCGCACCCCGGCCAAGGGGCTTCCTCCGGGGACTTTCCTTCGGAGAAAGAGACCTACAGGTATCCGGCAACCGGTATCCCCGTTGACCCGCTCATTTTATGAGAATGTCGCAGTTCCTCACCCACCCCCAAGGTGATTAGGGATCTCGTGGCCCGTCCCGTCCCGTGTTCGCATGGACGCAGGACGCAGACTCATTAACAGACCTAGTTACTCCTTCGCCGGCTCCTGGCCTGAAATGTTTCCCTGTCTCCTCATCTTTATGAAACTCTATTTCACGGCCTCCGCGCAGGATTTTGATACACGGTGACACCCCCCCCCCACTTCCTGCCCCCCTCCCCTTAGGGCTCATGGATATATTTCAACCCTCCTTACTGTTCTCCTCAGTTCTCCAAAGAGACCGTCTTCTCCCCCGTTCCGCCTTGGCGGTCATAAACTCGGTTATTTAGTGGGGACTCTGCTTCCCCTTGCTCGAGTCCGGGCTGGGCAGGTGAGCGTCCGGGCCATTGTTTAGACGCCGAGCAGGTGACAGTTATGGTCGCTCTTTGCTGGAATTCTAAATAGTGGCTGTCACTCTTCATTGACTATAAAATGTACAAATGTGAATGATAAGAAAGAACATAACTGTGCCCCATCTTATCAAATTTATTTTAGCTGTGCTTTAAAATCAATTTAATTTGTAAATTATTCATGGCATGTAGCAACTATTACAGACTTGCACGACCGAAACCTATGCTTTAAAGATCGCACTAACTTTTTCGAGACATTCGGTGGATGCTTTTGATCATTTTTTATTACGAAGGTAATGCGTATCTATTTTGGAAAAATGTGGATACTCCAGATAAGCAAAAATAATTATTGTATTATTATCGCCTCTAATCCTATGACCAAGAAATAATCACGGTTAACATTTCAGTATATAGCCTTTCAGGGTTTTTATTCTCCACACACACACACACACACACACACACACACACACACACACTCTCTCTCTCTCTCTCTGTCTCTTTTTTGAGGATTGTTGGATTTGTACTAGCCTGTCTCCAAAGATGGCCACCACTGATTCCTCTCCCCTCTGTTCTGGAGCCTCCGTGTTCTGGAGGCCCATCCCAACATTCCAGAGCCGACCGTTCCCATGTCCTTCCGGGTCTGCATCCAGTGACATCACGTCGATAGCTTGAAATCAGCCACGGTGGCAAAGGCTAACCAATCGGGGCTTTTTTTTTTTTTCTTTTTTTACACACGCAGCGGGTAAACCTTTACCGGCGTACCGCTGTGTATGTGCATGCCCAGGGTCAACTTCGTGGGCACGCAGTCTAAGCAGGTGCCCAGGGCCCTGTGGTCAGAAGGGCCTCGTTGTTTGGCTCGAGGCTCTGCTGTCGCCGCCTTGAAACTTCTTGGTAATTTTATGTTTGAACTTGAACTTTGTAACTGAAGTCTCATGGGCCAAGGGCGCTTGTGCATGAGTAGAGGAGGTACATACAGCGCATGCGTCTGCCGTTTCTCGTTGGCCCGTTGGCGTTGGCATTCGTGGTGCCCCGCGAGCACAGAATTCTGGCGAACCTGCATCGCATGGAATTAGGCAAGACCCAAAGCAAACGCGAAGTAAGTGTGTGTTGTCTACAGCTAAGCGAGGGAGCTGGTGCCCTAAGGGGCTGTGCTTTCCATTTGAACCGGTCCTTGCCCCAGATGCAGGAAGAAAGCAATGGGGTTGGAAGAAACGCGGATGACCAAGGCACCCCACCATATTCTTGCTTGTGTTACGTACTTACACTGAAAATGGGGACATAGGAGGAACGGGAAACATAGAGCACTTGTAATTCCTTTCCGTTTCGGGCCTTCCTTACTCATCGGGACGCAGAAGGTTGGGTGTTGGCAGAATGTCCACACATCAAGAAGTCAAACAAAACAGTGGGGTTAGTTTCGTGTGGCGCTTCCACTGTTCCGGTAAGAACAAAATATATATGGGGCGCCTGGGCGGCTCAATCGGTTAAGCGCCTGACTCTTGGTTTTGGCTCCGGTCACCATCTCACAGTTTACGAGTTCAAGTCCCACGTCGGGGTCTCTGCTGTCAGCGCAGAGCCCGCTTCGGATCCTCTGTCCCCCCCCTCTCTCTCTCTCTGCCCCTCCCCTGCTCTCTCTCTCTCTCTTTCTCTCAAAAATAAATAAACATTTTTTAAAGAGAAAAATACATACGTACGCATGAGCTACGAAACATGAATCGCGCGATTTTGGTGATTCCGCCTAAGAGTTAAGTGACCCTATACTTGCATTTAAAACTGATGTTGAAGAATATATAGGTGAATGGTAAATTCATGTTAATAATGTAACATTTCATTGGCTTTACTTAGAACCACATTGACTAGCAAACAGAAAAAAAAAAAAACCACTATGACAGGTCAAGAGAGAGGCCACGGAAGAAAGGGAGAAAGGTTTATATCCGAGCGTCTTTAATGACACTGTTTTCCCGGCTTCTTGACCAAGGGGCCCTGCATTTTCAAGTGTCGCTGGGTCCCACGGATTGTAGAGCTAGCCCTGGGCCTGCCGCTCTTCCCTGAGTGGAGTCTCTTCCTCCACCTCTTGAATCTAGCCTGGCCCGTGGCCGCTTTGACCGGTAGAATTCTGTAGAAGTGAGCTGTGTCGGGTCCATGCTTCCCCTTTAGGAAGACTGGTGGCTTCTGCTTCCTGCCTCTTGGAGCCCGGCACTACACTGAACGAACCCCAGGCCACGTCCAGGAGCACTGGGGTGCTGGACACGGGGGTGAGGAAGCCATCTTGAAGGTTCGGCCCATTGGAGCCTTCGGAAGATTCCAGCTCCAGCTGCCCTTCTGAGTGCAACCGCGTGAGAGACTCCAGGCGAAACCGCCCAGCCGAGCTCTGTCGGCACACAGAACCGTGAGCGCTAACAAGCTGGTGTTTAATGCCACCGCCCTCTGGGATGGTTTGTTCGGCAGAAGAAATAGTCACAACTGTACCCTCCCCCTTGGATAACCTGTGTTTTGTGATTTTTTTAGGGAGCAAATTCTAGATCTTTTCATCTGGGAATTGGAAGGCCGAGTAGCAAATATTAAGGTGAGAGGCAAGTTGGTGGGGGGGGGGGGGCTTGAGAATTGGGGACACATTAGAAGTGCAGTTTGCCCTGGGGCGCTCATTCGGGGAAGCGTCCGACTCTTGATTTCAGCTCAGGTCATGATCTCACGGTTCATGGGTTCGAGCCCCGCGTCGGGTTCTGTGCTGAGAGCGCAGAGCCTGCTTGGGATTCTCTCTCCCCCCTCTGCCCCTTCCCCACTCTCTCTCTCTCTCTGTCTCTCAAAATAAATAAAGAAACATTTTCTTCGATGCAACTCTCTGACTCCAGCCCCCCAGATTCGAATTCAGTAAATCTGGGGTGTGGCCAGGGTACGTGTACTTTCCAAGCCCGCACACGATTCAGAGCAGGCTTCGGTGTACCACAGGACGCAGGACGCAAGACACACATCGTGGGACGTGCTCCGTCCGTAGTGGCCACGGGCCGTTGTTTCCCCAGCCAGAAGATTCCCAGCCCCGTCCCAGCCCTAAATTACAGAGCTCAGTGACAGCCCCGGAGGGCCATGCCCAGCACAGAACTTCCCCCAGCATCCATTTGAAAAACAACAGAGAAAACACATAAACTAATCTTCTTACATGCTAAGCAGAACTTTCAGGAAAGGCGTCCAACCCTTACCCATTACTCCTAGGACCATGCTTGGGAGCTGAGAGAGAGAGAGAGAGAAAACGCCCATCTTTTGTCTGCCTGAGACCCTTCCTCTTGTTACCATTCCCAAAAGAGACGTGGGCGGCCCCCAAATGCCACTCGCTTTTACTTCTTCAGAGAAAACTAAGAACCGTAGGAATGTTTTCAGTAGCCTTACGGAGGGAAAAAAATGATATCACTAAAATTCAAATTGCGGTCCGATTGTAACTTGCGCGTCTGTGGTCCCAGCTCCTGGCGGGGTGCCCGCCTCGAAGCGGGTTGTCATTTAAGTTATCGATCCATGTGAAGCCTCGAACAAAGCCACGGGCTTGATGTCCTACAGACATCCCTGGATGCGATTAGCCCTCGGTGGACCTAATCTGATCCTCGTAGGAACCGTCCTAAAATAGAGGAGCATATCCTGATGGAACAGAGTCACTCGGAGCTTCCAGGAAATGTCTGACTCCCCGGGAAGCGGTTTCAATCCGGCAGCTCTCTGGGAGACTTGCACAGAGCCAAGTTCGGTGAGGACCGCACACCCACAGATGCTGAGGGATGGGAGGTGCTCCCTGGTTCTTGGGGCGTGGCCACAGAGACCGCGTGGGACCACAGATCTGGACCGAAGGGCAGATGGGCATTGGAGGGGCCGGCAGAGAGGAGAGCTCGCCACCTTCAAGGCGATCTGGATGAATGTTGTTCGACGTCCTCTTCCTCATCTGTAAAAAGGCAAAAACGGTACCCGGCTCGTAAGGTCTTCCGAACATTTGGAAGGTAGCACACACAAAGCACCTTGCTCGGCACCTGACACGTAATAGCCCCTCCCGAAAATATCTCCTATTTCCTTGAACTGTCGCTTCCCGAGATGATTCTCTCAAGCTTCAGGTTGCCCCAAAGATAAAGTAGTGTTTGTTATAAAGGAAGATCGGACTGGGTGGTGTATCAGTCAGCTTTTGCTGTGTAACGGGCCGCCTCAAACTTGGTAGCTTCAAACAGTACTCATTTCAGTTGGGCTCCACTGGGCAGCATTGCTTCCGGCTGTTACCTACCTGGCCCTGGCTCCTCATTGCAGCTTGGGGTCAAGTCTAACCCTGCGTCATACAGGCAGGGCCGGGGGCGCCTGGGTGGCTCAGTCGGTTAAGCGTCTGACTTGATTTTGGCTCAGGTCATGATCTCACAGTTCGTGGGATCGGGCCCCACATCGGGCTCCGTGCTGACAGCAGGGAGCCTGCTTTGGGATCCTCTCTCTCTCTCTCTCTCTCTCTCTGCCCCTCCCCCTGCTCACATGCACGGTCTCTCTCTCCCTCGCTCTCAAAATAAATAAATGAACATTAAGAAAAAAAGATCTTAGTGGAGGGCCAGCGGCCACCAGGGGAACGGTGCTTCTCGTGGCAATGACAGAGGCGCGAAAGGGTCCGCCTGACCACGTGCCACGTCTCCAGCTAGGAGAGGACCACAGGAGACGCCGGTAGAAGTGCAGCCCAGAAGCCGGGGCCACCTGGCGAAAGCTGCAAGCACAGTGTCTCAGAGGAAACCGGAGCCGGGAAAGAGACCCAGCCACGGCGGGGAGGCTGCCCGACACGGAGAACGGGGAAGAGACACCCTGACTTCCTCCCTCTTCCTGCCCTGGGGCTTCGGTCAGTGTTTCCCATTGGCCACACCCACCAGGAAGCCAGAGCCCAGGGGGGCAGGGAAGAACAGCTCCCCCCCCCCCCCCCCCCCCCCCCCCCCGAGACAGAGCAGTGCGGAAAAAGCAAGGACGCGCCTGGCAGCAAACAGGTGAAGGAGAGAGACAGCATTTGCCTGGCCGGACTTGTACTGCCCAGGCGCTGTAGCAGTCTCTGCCCGCGCCCCACCGTTGCCCTTGGCAATGACCGATCCCACCCCACCAGAGTCTTCCCAGAGTGGCCTCCAGCTCCGCCTGGGGGCTTTTCCAGCTCACAGAGCACGCGTGGGCTTTGTGCTAGATGACCTCGAGGGACTTCAGGGTCGGCATTTCTGGGAGTGGCCCGCCGCCAGTGACAGACAGGAGCTGGTGGCTAAAACCCCAGCTTCTCTGTCCGGCGAGCGTGCTCTCTGGTGTCTCCTAGAGGCCTTGCTCTGGGCCTGAGCCTGACTCAGCCCACGGCGCTGATCCGCTTCCTTTCGCGTTAGCGGTTGACTTCCTTTCCTTCCCTCCCGTACCAATCCGGTCCCAAATCGACTCCTTCGGCCAACCTAAGACGGACGCCCCGACGCAACTCACCGCCGGCACGGTGGCCGTGCCTTAGCGGCGGAGAGAGAACAGACTCTGGAACCAAGGGGCTGGGCCCAGGACCGGGCTGTGTTCATCCCCAGGACCCAGAAACCGCCACCCCCGCCCCCACGCCCTGTGCGCCCCCCCTGCGCCGCGTGCGGGACACCCTCCTTTCCATTCCTTCCTCGGGAGCAAGAGCAGGGCAAGAGAGGCTCGGGACCCTCTCCGGCCAAAGTCAGGGGCACACTCGGGTGCGGAAACTTCTCCCAGAGTCCCCCCCCTAGCCCCGCTCCCACGCCCCCTCCTCCGGCCCACGGCAGCCCCCAAACGGCCACCACGTCCTCAGACGGAAGCGACTTAAGTGCTGCGTTCCCAAGGAACTGCCACACTAGCCACCAAAGTGACTGCTCGTTATTTGAACACTTTCTTCTATTTGACTGAATACAGGAAAAATGTCACAAATAGAATATTCATCACCCCCCTCGCGCGCCTTTTCTTTCCTGCTTATCTCCCTGCTGTCATGTACGAGGCCCCGCTTCAGGTTCATTTGGTATGTCGAGCGCGTGCCCGGGGAGAGGACGCCGCTGAAGCGCCTGGCCCGCACGCTCCGTGCCGTGACAGCCCTCCCTCCCCGCTGGTGACACCCCACCAGACGAACGCCACTCACACTGACCCCTCGAGGGTAGGACGACGTCTGCCTAAGGGGAGGGGCCTTCCCGAGGAAGCTTCGCAGCCAGTTAGCGATTCTCGGCATGCCACCTTCACGGACACCTCGGCTTCCAGCGCGTTCATCCTCAGGTGCTTCTTAGAAGAGGCAGGATGGCGTCCCCACCCCGCTTGCAACACCGTCTGTTTCGAGACCCTCGGAGGGGCTCACGCCGCCTGCCAGTTTCTCAGCCACGGAGCCATCGGCGCGGCGCGGCCCTGCCTCTTTTCCGCCAGCGCCGGAGCCAGCGTCCCCGGCCTGGTCAGGCTACAGGCAACGCGTTTCTAGGGCTGGAAAATCAAAGTACTTGTCTTTGCACCGACGGTGAGATACTGCGTTCGGCGGCAGGAACGCGAGCCTGCAAACCGGTAGCTGCTTCGCTCCTGTAATATCGGTCCAGAGGCGCGCCCTCCGGGGCAGGAAGGGACACTCCGTGAGGACGCCGAGGACCCGGCCCCTTTCTCCTTCTTCTCGAGGGGGGGCGACCATCGCCCCATGCTCTTAAGGCGGCCACCGGAACTCCAGCCATCATATCAGAATTCCAGGCAGGATAAAGAGGAAAGGCAAAGGTGGGGGGGGGCGGGCTCCCAAGCTGATTCGGCCCCTCTTCTAAGGAGCCTTCCAGAAATTCCACCCAGGAATTCCAGCTGGCATCTGGTTGACCAGTAGCTGCAAGGGAGGCTGGGAAATCTAAGTTTTTAGCTGGGTATATTTCCATCATGCATGAAATCGGAGTTCTCTTAGCGTTATGGGCTTTGGCGTACCTCCCTACAACTCATATGTTGCAGTCCTGCCCCTAGTACCTCGGAATGGGTCTGTATTTGGGGCTGGGGTCCAAAACAAGTCATTAAGATAAAACGAGGTCATTAGAGGGACGCCTGGGCGGCTCAGTTAGTTAAGTGTCCGACTGTGTTTCAGCTCCGGTCATGATCTCATGGTATGTGGGTTCAAGCCCTGTGTCGGGCTCTGTGCTGACAACGCAGAGCCTACTTGGGATTCTCTTTCTCCCTCTCTCTCTCTCTCTCTCTGCCTGTCTCTCTCTTTCTCAAAATAAGTAAACTTCAAAACATGAGGTCATTAGAATGAGCCCTCACCCAGCATGACCGGTGTCCTTCTAAGAGGAGGACATTAGGACACAGACGCACACAGGGGGAAGACCGTGTGAGGACACGAGGAGAAGGCGGCCACACACAAGCCGGGGAGAGAGACCTCAGCAGAAACCAACCCTGCCGAGGTCCCGCCATCTTGATCCGGGGCTTCTAGCCTCCAGAAGTGCGGGGGAAAACAAATTCCCGCTCAAGCCCCGCCCCCACCTCCCCACTCCCCCCATCTGTGCTATTTTGTTAATCCCCCCCTCCCCCAGCAGAATGAGATGGGTACTAAAGAGGACCGGGCACGTTTGGGAAAACCTTATCTTGGTTACTTGAGCTTTTTAAGAGGTTTCTTTTTTTTTAAGTATCTTAACATACTTTTTAAAATATCCTTTTTAAGGGACTATCTAAAGGGGCTTCGCCCTCCCCAGCCCGCCCGGGGCCGGCTCTTCTCCAATCTCCATTTCCCTCTTGCCTCCGCCTGGTTCTCCTCCCTGGAAATGCATGTGTGAAAGAGGCGGCCTCCCGGTGATGACGCCCGGAGGCCGGAAATAGCCCGCCCTCCCTCCCGCTGGCCAGAAATAGCCTGCCGGTCTAAAGACGGTGCCTCGTTCCTCTGGTTAATCCATCACCTCCTAGGAAAGCACAGATTAAATAGCAAGTCATCTGGATCTGGTCGGCCCGGGATGCGAGGGGGCAAGAACACGGGGCAGGGCCCGGGATGGTGGCCAGAACGAGGGCCTAGAAGGCCGCGGCGGGGCCGCCAGCAGCAGAGAGGTCCCTCAAACACCGCCGGGCCTGTCCTCCTTTGCTAGAAAGGCCTATGGAAGGGTTCTGGGGTTAGGGTCAAAACTGCCCCCTCGGGGACTGCCCTGTCTTTCTGCCCCATCTCAGTTTCCGGTGAAACCATATTCAGACGCCATCTTCCTAGACGTTCTGGCTTCCCCTCCTTCCCCCCCCCCCACCGGCCAAGCCGTCCCACAAGGAAGCAAACAGGCAGGGGAGTTGGGATGTTCTGCCCCACCGCCCCCCCTCGTGCACCATGACACCGGCTCCCTCGCCGGGGACGCCACACACGTGGGACATCTGTCTCTGTCCTGGCCGAGCTGGCCGGTTCTCTGCCCTCCTCTTCTGTTGACCCACTCGCTTTGCGCTCTGACCGAAGAACACCTCGAATCATTCTTTCAGAAAGCGTAAAACTTCCCAAGTCCCTTTCACACCCAATACCGTCTTTAATACCCCCTCACGCTGGCCAGCGCTGTGGTCTCAGCGCTGCCCCCACCCTGTCAAACTCCGCTCAGTACCCCTGGGGCTGGGAGACTGCAGACAGACATTGCCCAGGCGCCGTTCCAGTAGGTTCTGCCCACAGGAGGCAGCAGAGAAAGGGAAAACCTTCCTGCTCCCGGCTCCAACAGCATCGGGCCACGGGGGGTCTCCTTTCCTGGCGGGACCCTGACCGTTACGGGTACAGAATCCAAATCTCAAAGTCATCTTCCCTCAGAAGTTTGAAGACATCGCGCCCTTGTCTTCTGGCTTTCCAGCCGGCGGGTGTGACGTCAGATTTCTATTTTTTATCTTTCTGGGAGGTTTGGACTTCTTTTTCTCTTTAATTACCTTTGGAGTTCAAAATGGCGATGCCCTTGGAAGAGGAGTCTTTTAGAAGTCTTCCTGTTTGGCACTCGGTCTGCTCTCTAAATCTGAAGATTGAAGTTTCCCTCCAGCTCGGGGAAACTGCTTATTCTAGTATTACTTTGATAATTTCCTCTCCCACGGGCTGTCTGTTCTTTGCTTCTGAAAACTCCTATCAGATCGATATTTGAATTTCAGCTCTGGATGCGTGTCTCTTAATTTTTCTCTTGTGCTTTAAATATATATATATTTGGGGCGCCTGGGTGGCTCAGTCGGTTAAGCGGCCGACTTTGGCTCAGGTCATGATCTTGCAGTTTGTGAGTTCGAGCCCCGCGGCTCAGGTCATGATCTTGCAGTTTGTGAGTTCGAGCCCCGTGTCCGGCTCTGTGCTGACCCCTCAGAGCCTCAGAGCCTGGAGCCTGCTTCAGATTCTGTGTCTCCCTCTCTCTCTGCCCCTCCCCCGCTCACACTCTGTCTCTCGAAAATAAATAAACGTTAAAATAAAAGTAAATATAAATATATATTGGTTTTTTTGCACTCTTTGAGAGACTCCTCGGGCCCGGTCGTCAACACCATCTTCAGCCATGGTGGTCGGCCCCTCCGTCCAAGGATCTGATTTCATTCCAAGAACTCTGACTTATTCTTTTGACGGCAGTCAGCTCTGGATTTATGGAAAGCACTTCTACTTAACTTAAATATCTCTCTATACCCTGGGAGAATTCTCCAGGGATTAGCTCTCTTGTTTGTTTAGTTTGGTGCCTCTCTTTCACAATGTTGGTTTTCCTCGAATATGTTTGATAATTCTTTGCTCTCCGTTCCTGCCAGAGCTGAAGGGCCAGGCTTGTCTACAGTGGGGGCTGGCGTCCGGTTCCTAAACTCCGGTGAGAAATGTCTGCTCTCATGACCGTCGGAGCCAGTTCCGCTTGTGGAAGCCCAACCGCGCGTGACCGTTGTGGTGACGGAGGCTCCGGCAGCCTTTCTTCGTCGACGTTTGCGAGTTTGTTCTCCAAGCGTGGGGACTCCCTTCCCTAATGGCCGCGGCTATGGGGTCATGCCCTTCTCTCCGTGCCCTTTCCTCTTTCCCAGATGACAGTCTCCCACATGGAAGAGTGGCTGTCACAGCTTTGCCCTGGAAGCAAGCACCGGGAGCCAGCTCTCTGACAGCTGGGGTCGGGGGCACAGCCCTGAACTTAAAACCTCACCAACACCCCCACAGCCCACCCTCCCTCCTCCAGCCCTCGCTGCCTCTGGTCTTGGGACTCTTCCAGAGTTCTCCAGAAAACTCACCTTTGAGAGAGAGAGAGAAAGAGAGAGCTCTCTTTTGCCCGCACAGAATGTTGGGATCTTCAGCGCTGCCGTGAGTAGCCTATCCCCCTTACATTTCCCCCCCCCAGATTTCCGACCAAGTAACGACCACGTCCCCAGCTTCCGGGCTAGGCTTTTGGTTTCCCGTAACACCTTAGTACGAAAAATTTCATGTATACACTGAGTCACCCAGGCATCCCTCACATTAAAAGTTTTTTTAAAAAGTAAAACTCATAATGAGTCTCGAGACATCGCCAAGGCTCTGGAAAAAACGAATGATACAACAAAAGGAGATAAAATGTTACAATGAGTGTGATGCTGAATGAAACAAGCCAGTCACAAAAAGACAATAGGGAGCCGGTGGTTAAAGGGTGCAGAGGCGCAAGATGAAAAGAATTCTGGAGGTTGGTTACACAGCAATGTGAATACACTTAACCCTCCTAAGATGCCCACCGAAAACTGTCTCCGGTGGCAGGGACGCCTGGGCGGCTCCGCTGGTTAAGCCTTTCATTCTTGATTTTGACTCAGGTCCTGATCTCACGGTTCATGAGTCTGAGCCCCAAGAACGGCTCTGTGCTGACAGGGTGGAGCCTGCTTGTGAGTCTGTCTCTCTTTCTCCCTCTCTCCCCCTCCCCCATGCTCCCTCGCTCACGCACTCTCTCTCTCTCTCAAAATAAATAAACTTTAAGAAACGGTTCCGATGGTAAATTTCATGTTCTATGTATTTTACCACGAGTAATTTTTTTAATATTTAAAAAAATTGTTTAAATGCTTATTTATTTTTGAGAGAGAGACAGAGTGTGAGCGGGGGAGGGGCAGAGAGAGGGAGAATAGAATCCGAGGCAGGCTCCAGGCTCCGAGCTGTCAGCACAGTGCTGACACGGGGCTCGGACTGACGAACCGCGAGATCGTGTCCTGAGCCCCCCAGCCCAGGCGTCCCCAATTTTTTAATATTGTATCCATCCCTCTGGGCCTATCATCCCAATTTAGCAAGTATCAATCGATTAATCTGTAGGCACACTCACTCCCTGCGACCAACCCCCCAGCGACGCTTCTAATTGTTACGTTTCTATCATTTCAGTGGAGAACGAAGACGGATGACAAATGACAGAACAGCAACCTGGAAACACGAATTCGTTTCTTCATAAATGCTAGAGCAGATGAAGCCGACTAATGGATACATGCGGGCTTGTTACCTTCTTCTCTCCACCTCCGAATACGTCAGGAAATTTCCATACTCAAAAGTTGTGGTATTGTTTGATTTGATTCGATTTTGATTTTAGAGACAGAGAGAGGGCAAGCGGGGAAGAGGGTCAGAAAGAGAGAGAGAGAGAGAAACGTAAGCAGGCTCCGTGCTGAGCGCGGAGCCTGACACAGGGCTCAGTCCCTCGACCCTGAGAGCATGACCTGAGCCGGAATCGAGAGTCGGATGCTCAACCGACTGAGCCACTCACGCATCCCTCACATTAAAAGTTTTTTTAAAAAGTCAAACTCGTAATGAGTCTCGAGACATCGCCAAGGCTTTGGAAAAAACAAACAAACAAACAAATGTAAAAACCAATGTTTGAAGAAGGAAGGCTACCGAATGAAGTATTTTCTCCCAGCTCTGGTGACTGTCACCCAGCAGGTCAGGGAGAGCAGCGCCTTCCTCCTCCTGTTTGAGTCTAGGAGAGTCGTGGCCTTGGCTGGGCCGATTCACAGAGAGGAGTCGGGGGGTGGGGGGAGAGAGTGCACACGAAGGTAAGGGGAGGGGGTCTGTGCTCCAGCCTCCCGTGGTGCCTGCGGGTCCCGGGGCACACTCCTCACCTGGGACGGCTTACCTACAAGCAAAGCCGGGATCAATAAAAGTCCCTCATCAGTAGGCACTTTGGGGCACTCGCTCCTAGAACTGATTTGCTCCACGGCCTTAAGAGTGAGTGATCTTACAGCTGGAAACTGAAACTTTGACTGGATTTTTGATTGCATGAAGGAATTCTTCGATTTGATTATTAATTTTTAGGTATTTATCGACCTAAACTGTCAATCATCTAAATGCTACTGTGGCTCCGTCCTCTTTCAGAGATACCGAAATGATGATGGGTGACATGTTATGGTGCCCACGATTGGCTTCAAAGTCACAAAAAAGGTCGGGTATGCCCCTGTATGTTCACCCAAAGAGACGTACTGGAATATTCCCAGCAGCTATTCCCAGTGGCCTCAAAAGGCCACCATCCGAAGGTCAAATAAAAAGGGAATGGCTAGGGAGGGGCGCCCGGGCGGTTCAGTCGGTTGAGCGTCCAACATCGGCTCAGGTCATGATCTCGAGGTTCTTGGGTTCGGGCCCCGTGACGGGCTCCGTGCTGACAGCTCAGAGCCTGGAGCCTGCTTCGGATTCTGTGTCTCCCTCTCTCTCTGCCCTTCCCCCACTCATGCTCTGTCTCTCTCTGTCTCCAAAATAAATAAAACATTAAAAAAAAGGGGGGGGGGATGGCTAACCCATAGCACACCCATACAAGGGAATCCCACTCACCAGCGAAAAGAAATGAACGACTCGTGAACGCATCTCACCAACATAATACCGAGCATGAGAAGCCAGACTCAAGAGTCCATACTGTCCCATTCCATTTATGACAAGGTCAAAACCAGGTAAAATTCGTCCATGACATTAAAAGGCAGGAGAGCAGTGACTCTGGAAGGAGGAAGGAGGGGCAGAGGGCGGTTTCAGCGGGGTGGGGGGAGGGGTGGCCATATTCAGTTTCTCGTTCTTTGTGCGGGTTGGACAGGTGCGTCCGAAGCATGAAAATGTGCTCAGGGTCTACTCACGCTCTGCGTGCTTTTTTGTATGTCTATTATACTTAGACTGAAAAATTAAAAACCATAAACACGCGGGAAGCATATACGGACAGGGCAGGACTGGCCATGGGCTCACGGTTATTGGGGCTGGGCGAGGGGGTCCATGGGGGCTCGTTACACCGTTGAGTCTACTTTCATGTGTATTCAAAACTCTCCATAATCCAGTAACTTTTTTTAAGTGACTTTTTTTTTTTTTAATACATACTTTCTCCCATGAGGCGGAGAGGGTTCGATCATCGCTTTTAGTTGGAAGACAGGAAAAAATGTATCCCAGTTCGACGCCCTGTTCCGGTGAGGGTAGATTTCCTAATCATGCCAGCTGTCCTGCGTAAAGACCCTCGGTCCTTCTCTCACCCCCTCCTCAGCCGCCCTCCTCATCCCCGCGAAACGAGCCTATATATTCAGGGACAGATGCAGCCTCAAGAAAGCTGTCCAGACCTTCCATTAACCACGATGCATCTTTATTGATTTATATCTGCCTTGTTCCAAAGATGTATTTAAAGTTTGCAAAGATGCATATGATAGAACAGCCTAAAATAAATTACAAGTAAATAAGAACAAATGAGATAAAGGGGAGAACAAGGATAGGAAAGTCACGTAGGGCCGAGGAAGAAGTGACTCCGCAGAACACCTGCCTCGGAACCCACGCGGCTCGCTGCGAAGTGGAGCGCGAGTTGGAGACTGAGTTCCCCGGCCACCTGTGCAAAACAGGAAGCCAGATTATGCTGCGATTTACAGACCCGATGACAGCAAAAGCCAAGGCAGGAGAAGCACAACTATGCCTGACATACGGATCAGGAGGGCACGTTTTCAGGGGGCTGGGGGGGCTCAGCCGGTTATGCGTCGGACTCTCGATCTCAGCTCAGGTCATGATCTCCTGGTTCGGGGGATCGAGCCCCACGCCAGGCTCTACGCCGACGGCACAGAGCCTGCTTGGGATTCTCCGTCTCCTCTCTCTCTGCCCCTCCCTCGCTTGTGTGCGCGTGTGCCTTTCCCCAAGGAGGAGATCTGTGGCTTTCATTAGATTCTCCAAGGCGTCAGCAAATCCAAAGAAAGTCAAGAACACCCAACTGGAGGAAAGGAGACAGCATAGGCTTCGAAGCTCCTCCGGGGTGGGGTGGGGGGGGCGCGCCTGGGTGGCTCAGTCGGTTAAGCATCTGACTTCAGCCCAGGCCATGATCTCATGGTTCATGGATTCGAGCCCCGTGCTGGGTTCCTTGCTGACGAGCCCGGAGCCTACTTGGGATTCTGCCTCCCTCGCTCTCTGCCCCTCCCTCACCTTCTCCCTCAAAAATAAATAAATAAATATTTAAAAAAAAAAAAAAAAGGCTTGCCCAGGGGCACCTGGGTGGCTCAGTCAGTTGAGCTTCTGACCCTAGATTTCAGCTCAGGTCCTCATGTCACAGTTCGTGAGATCGAGCCCCGCCTTGGGCTCTGCGCCGGTCTTGGAGCAGGCTCGGGATTCTCTCCCTCCCTGTCTCTCTGCCCCTCCCCTGCTCACGCTCTCTCTCTCTCTCTCTCTCTCTCTGGTTCAAAATAAGTAAACGTAAAAAAAAAAAAAGACGTGTGTCCATAATCGCTGCTTCTCTCGGGCTCGCGGCACGCAGCTCCTCAGGTTGCCAGGGGAGGGTTGGAAATGCAGGTTTCACGGCGAAGGGAACTGGGGGCAGGACTGGCATCCTCCGGTGAAACCGAGCCGCTTAGAACCAGGTCCGAGTAGAACGAAGGCGCCCCAGCCCTTGGCAGAGACTCGCGGTGGGGGGCGGGGAGGCTGAGGGGCGGGGCAACTTTGCCACAAGGGAGTGGCCACCGCCACCGCCACTGCCACCGTGGTGGTTCCGGGCCCTGAGGCGGGGCTGCGGCCATCTCTGCCAGGAGGCTTCTTTCCAATTTAAGAGAATTATAACTAAACACCCACCTAAATCATTTCTCTAAGTCTTTCGTCTTTGATCGTGTGGCTTCCTCCTGAGTCCTCCAAGCTCAAACGTGCTCCAAGGTGACCCAGGCGATTAGCGCCGGGGTTATAAGCCGAGCGCCAGGTACAGGCTGTGGAATCCCTACCACAAACAACCGCTTCGGATCCAGGACAATGAGACTAGAGTCCTTTCTGCCAATAATGAGATGGGAGCTGCTGATGAAAGCCATCGCTGGGTGTCATTACTGATAAGAACAATAGCTAATATTTATTAAGCGTTGATTAAATGCCGAGCGCTGTATCTTCTCACGTGATCCTCGCAGCGGCGGTCCGGCCGGGGGGACTGGCTCCTCGTTCCCATTGGCAGGTGGGATCCAAGTCTCGGAGGGGTGAGGCGCTTTGCACAAAGTCGAATCGTCAGCCAGGATTTGTTCGACTTTTCCGCCTTGGCCTTGGACCACCACGCGGCAACGTTTGTGGATAGGAAACAGTCAGCTCCCCGACGGGGGTACGGAATGGTTAAAGACTGAGTTTCAACGTTGGGGGGGGGGCCCAGGGCGGGGGGGGGGTAGGGAACGCCCTGCTAATCCTTCTGAAAACTCAGAGTTGGGAAGAGACGTAGACAACGGGCGCCTGCGAGTTAGTAGGAAGGCACCCAGCACACCTCCGCTGCCAGATCTTGTCCCACGTATGGTGGGGGAAGCGGGGAGAGGGGATAGAAGTGAGGGAAAGGTTCGAGACGCCACGCTCGCCCCGATGAAAGCGGGCTCCCCGCTCTTACCCAGCAGTACCCTGTCATCGGCTTCCTTCCCGCGTCGCCTTCCTTCAGGCTCTGCTGGCTTCCTTCTCAATGCTAAGAATCTGACCCGTGAGGACTGTCGCTCCGAATGAGGAAAGGAGCAGAGCCGGTGAAGAGAGAGAGAGCTTCCCCACCGACAGGAGGCCGTCTCCAACCCTCCACGGCCCAGGAAGGCGAGGTCCTGTCATTCTCCACGTTGCCCTCAAAGGGTCACCAAATGGCAACACGGCCGAAGCGGGGGACTCCAAGAGACAGAGCCAAGAAGGAGGCCATTTGCCCACCAGTTGGAAAAATCTGGACTAGAGGGGCCAATCTTCTAGGCCTTTTTGGGGGCGGGGCGGGGGGGAGATTTTATTTAATATTTAGTTGGAGAAAAGTCCTCAAGGTCATCCACTGTGAATTACTGAACCAAGAGGACAAATTGCAAAAGGAACTCGCTGCAAGAAGGAGCACGAAAGGCCCTGGGCCGGCCCAGTCGGCACAGCACACTCGCTGACTCGCCACCTCCAGGTAGCAGGTTCGAGCCCCGTGTCGGGTATCGAGATGACTTTTAAAAGGGGGACGAGGAGAAAAGAAAGGCGCTGGGAAAGAGAGAGGAAAAAAAAACTGGCAGGAAAAAGAAGCGATCTCAATTTAAATCAGACCTGTGAATCTGAGGAAAGGAGGAGGTGGCTTTATTTATTTTTTTTCTCGAGGTACAGTTGACACACAATTTTCTGTTAATTTCAGGCATCGTGCGGGTTTATTTTTTAATTGAAAACACAAACCCTCTGTGCCTGGAAGCAAGCGTTCGTTCACCAGAGAGCGGAGGGGACCCTTTCTGGAGCTGCTCAGCCTGGCTGAGCAAAGACTGCCTTGGCCTTCTCACTGAGAAGGCTCTAATTGGCTTAAGCCAACGGCAGTGGGAACACAAATGGGGGGGGGGGAGGTGCCATATATAAAAAGTTACAGGACAGTTCATCTACCTCAAGTGTCTTACCGCGCACACCTCTTGAATTTTAACGACCGGAGTTACGACTGGGCAATTAACCTCAGGAGCGGTAGCCCTCCACCACAGACAGCTTACAGACAAAAGGCAAAGATGACTCGCCTCTCCGCTGTCAACAGCCAGCACCCCCCCACCCCCCCACCCCCCCACCCCCGCTTCTGTTTTCACACCAGGATCTCCAAAAAAGGAAGCAAGGGAACCTCTGTATAACCTATTGTTTAAATTCAAAAAAAAAAAAAAGGCAAAACATCCTGTTTCATTCAAATGTACTGTAATGTTAAACTTTTGGAGGACAAGTGCTAAAAAATCCCTTTAAAAGTCCCAAAGGCCCGAAGCAGGTTTTAAGCCGTTTTAAGAGCAGTTGGCTACTTCGCAAAGATAATTAGCGACGCAACGCGCAAAAATCGCTTTTCTATCCAAGCGAGCACAACAGTGGGGGACGGGTTACTGGAGAGAAGTTAAGAAGGCGGTTTCTAAGGAAATCCCTCTGCTCTCTGGAGGGCAGCTTTTGGGGTGCGGTGCGGTGGGGTAGGGTGGGGTGGGGGGCATGCAGCATTTTGGAAAAGGGTAGCATTTTCCCAATTGTCCCTTACCCCTGCCCCGGCCCCACCCCTTCTGAGCAAAGCAGAGAAAAGGGAGTGGAGACAGCGCGCGTCTGTGGCTTTTCTAAAAGAGAAGTGACAAAGGGGTGCTTGGGGGGCTCAGTCGGTTAAGCGTCCGACTCTTGATTTTGGCTCCGGTCATGACCTCGCCGTTGGTCAGTTGGAGCCTCGTGTCTGGCGGCTTTGCGCTGACAGTGTGGAGCCTGCTTGGGATTCTCTTTCTCCCTCTCTCTGCTCCTCTCCCCTACTCATTCTCTCTCTCTCTCTCTCTCTCTCAAAATAAATAAATAAAATCTAAATAAATAAATAGAACAGAGGTGACAAGGGTATGAGATGGTCCCATTTAAAATTTTTTTAATGTTTTTATTTATATTGGAGAGAGACAGAGACAGAGTGCAAGCGGGGGAGAGGCAGAGAGAGAGGGAGACACAGAATCCGAAGCAGCCTCCAGGCTCCGAGCTGTCAGCGCAGAGTCCTATGCGGGGCTCGAACTCACAAACCGCGAGATCATGACCCGAGCCGAAGTCGGACGCCCAACTGACTCAGCCACCCAGGCGCGGAAGACGGTCTCATTTCAAATGTAGTAGTTCCTATTACCCAAGCTTCCGGAAAAGAAGTTGCAGAGACAAAAGGGACAGGCAGTGCCCTACGGAAAAAAAAAAAAAAAAAGAAACAGACTTATTAAGTTAGGTCGTGACCTCAACCCCCTCAAGTCATGTACGGCGAGCTCTGTAGTCCTTTGTCAAGGTCTTTCCTTGATCTCCTCCCTGTTGGCGATGCGCTACCAGAGACTGCTAGGTGGGGGGTTAGTTAAATCATTCCCGTGATTGTTTTAATGAAAAGTGCGCTCTACAGGAAAATCAACAGTGGCCACGTCGTGTCCTGCTTTTGTCTCTGTGTGAGTTCAAATCCATTCTCTTAGACCCCTGCTGCCCATGGTGGGTGTCCGGTTGGTGGGGATAGCGCTCTGGGGTTGGGGGCCAAACCGGAGGAGCGAGTGAGAATGAGTCATATCGTCACACAGAGCAGGCTCCATGGGCACGCGACCCGTGTAGTCGCACAGGGCCCCGGGCTCCGAAGGGTCCGGCCCCTGGGGTAGAACGCTCTGCAGTGGTCCTCGTGAAATTCAGAATAATTTCGCCTTTGGATTTGTGCTGTGTCAGTGAGGTCTAACAGGACCAGAGCGTGAGTTAAGGGCTTAGAGCCTCAGCTCACGCACAGTCCCGCCTCGTGCCGAGCCACCCGGCCACCACGCTGCCCCGGGACGCCGCCGGCGGGAAGGTCAGGGTGAGATGACCGATGTCCCGGAATGTCCGGCAGGCCGACTAGGCCAGGGCGAGCCCTTCGCCCAGCGCCATCCAGGCGCCTAGCCCAGAGGGGAGGCAGCAATCGCTCCGGCGTTCCCGTGGGAAGGGGACATTGACTTCCCTGCCTGCGGCAAGGTCCCAGCACGTAGGTCTGGCTGGTGAGACAGGGAACGTGGCAGCTGGTATCCGAGAATGCGGAATCATGAGGTCTGTCCCCCAGGCCCCCACGAGGGTCTGCGCTTACCCCAGGGGTATCCCTGTCCCCAAGGGAACATGACATTAAGTAGCAAACGACAGGACTGCAGAAGAAAGAAGAAAGTTTTATATTTTAGTACTTTCTTAAAAATATGTTTATTTATTTATTTTGAGAGAGAGAGAGAGAGAGAGAGATTGAGAGAGAGGGAGAGAGAGAGAGAGAGAGAGAGAATCCCAAGCAGGCTCCACTCTCCGTGCGGAGCTCCAGGCAGGGCTCGGTCTCACAACTGAGATCATGACCCGAGCTGACATCGAGAGTGGGACACTTAACCCTCCGAGCCACCCACACCGCCCTCCTTTAGTAACTTGTTAATGAGACATTTTCTCTTGCTTTCGGAACAAGGGACCCTGAGTTTTCATTCTGTCCTGGGTCCCCCCCAAGTTATGTCGCTAGCCCCGTCACCATGTTTTACCCACATTTTAGTCCCGAGGGCTAATGAAGACACTAGATGGCTACCACCACCTCCCTCCACCACTGACTTCTAGAAAGGTTCTCCGGGCCCGATAGGCCTGATTTGTCTATAGCGTTGGCCCATTTCCGTGGTGTAGAGGCCCCGACCCTACATGATTTCAAGCCACCGGGGTGACCTCACAGAACCCAGAAGCTTCGCTGAACGCACAAGCCGAAGGGGGTAGGAGCTGGCCCCAGCACCAACACCGCGGAATCCTCGAGCCGTTAAACCGGGGCCCCAGGAAGCAGAGGGAGAGGATAGAACAAAGGAGCTTTCTCCAAGAGAGACGCAGGATTTCCCCTGTTGGTGGCACCTAGGAACCTAGGAACGGAGTCGCCTAGGGAACCTCCCGCCAGATCGATGACATCAGCATCCCTGGAGGCGGACCGGCCGGAACGCAGGATTCGGAACTCCCACGGCGAGTCCAGGGTGCAGCCATTCCTGGGCCTCAGCCCGGGAGCTTCCGACCCTGGGGCCTGGGAACTGGCATTTCTAACAAGCTCCCAGGTGACGCCTGCCTGGTGTCGACCACCTGGGGTTCACCCTGATCAAGAAGGGGCTAGGTAGAAAGCCATGACTTAATTGGAGGCCCTAGAGACGGGGTGCGAGGAGGGGAGGGGGGTAACAGAAAACCTCCTTCCTGTGAAGAAGCCATTTGTTAAGCGTGAGAGGCAGGAGCCTGGTAGTAAAAGGCGACTGAGCTGTGACGTGCCACCTGCTTAATGAAAAATGCAGAAGAGGAGACGGAGGCCAGGTTGCTGGGCCCTGGGTGGTCACCTTGAGGGACGCGCCTCCCGGCAGGGCCGTCTGAGGACGCGGCAGAGAGTCTCCTTCTCCGGAGACCGAAGGTCACTTGGGCTCGGTCTAATCTACTCCAAGGGCATGTCAGCGGCCTGCGCGTGGCTTCTGAGCTCCCTTGGTAAGCTCTCTCCTGGGTTCGCCTACCTTCTCGTTCACTCGAGTCCGCTTCTGCGCTGCAGCCCCTGCCTCGGGCTAAAGCAGGGACCCACGCTTGGCCCACAAACTCCGGTTACTCGGAACAAGAATATCAGCCTTTTCCAAGCTCTGGTGTTGAAATCCCTGCCGCCTTGTGTCTGGAAAACCGTTCGGTGGGAAGGTGAGGGGGGCTGGGGGGGGTAGAACCTTGGCTCGAGGGGCCGCTGTCCCACCTACTAGGACGACCTCATAGAATACAACCCTCAAAAAGTCATTGGAGCTAAAACCAAGCACACGCAAATATTCCGGACCAGGAATTCCACTCCTAGAAATACCCGGGAGAAATGAGTTCTGGTGCTCACACGAAGACAGGCGGAGGGACATTCGTGGCGACTTTATTCGAAACAGTCAAAAAAAAATGGAAACAGCCCCAATTGCCAACCACGGGAGAACGGATAAATCAGCTGTGGTGTGGTCCTACAACGGAGTACTACCTAGCGATAGGGAAAAAAAAAAAAATAGAGCCACCGATGCTTGCCACCACGCAGACAGCCCTCACAGACATTGTGAATGCGAAAAAGCCAGGCAGGAAAGAGTCCCTAGGTTCGGATTCCAAGTGTGTGAAGCTCCAGCGCAGGCAGGGTAGCGGTTAAACAGGTAGGGTAGGGTTGACTGAGAAGGGGCAAGACAGAACCTTCTGGAATGCTGGGAATGTTCTATATCTTGATTCGGGTGGCGTGATTACACTAATCTATACGTATGTAAAAATGGATGGAGCTCTACACTTAAGGTTAGTGTGCTTTGTGATATGGAAGTTAAGCTTTGAGTTAAATAAATAAATATATATAAATATATATAAGCTTTGAGTTAAATAAAAAAATATATATATTTAGGCCACATGGCCTCAGGCAATAAGTTCTGATACCTGGGAACCGAGGTTTGAAAAACATTTTGACAAATCAGCAAACATTTTTTTTTTTTAAATCTTCTTCTCGAATCGGCCAAGAAAAAGGCATGGTTCTGGCCGACCTGAGACCCCGCAAGCCAGCACGCTGGGATTTAACCGCCGCCGCTAGCACGTGTTGAATGCCGACCCTGGGCCAAGACCCAGCCCCCGTCATAAGTGTGTTCTCACCGCAGAGCAGCCCCGAAAGGTGGGGACAAGGATGATCCCTCTTTCATGGACCAGGAACCTGAAGTTCAGAGAAAACTTGAGCAACACCTCAGAAGGGGACTCCGCCCCGTTGTCGCCGAGACCCAGCGCTGACCCTCCCGTCCATCTGCGTCTACAGCGGAAGACGTCCTGTGTGTTTTATGGAGAGCAGCCCTTAAGAAACCGTCCTGATCTTCGTGGCGCCATGGACGCCTTCGGCATCTGTAGCCTGGTGAGACCCGAGGACCGGTTCTCAGAATAATGCTTTAAATGCGTGTAATGGAACACCACGGTGCTGCGGAGCCAGCCAATTATATTGAAATAGGCTGCGATTTTACACCGATGCGTGTAAATTAGAGCTGGAACTCGGCGCAAGAACTATAACGTGAGGCAAAGATACCCGTGACTTCTGTTGTGACAAAGTTCCAGCCGTTGCCAATACAGCGGCGGTTTCTTTCCTACGTCGGTTAAAGGAAATAATAGATTTCATTCAGAAGTCGGGGAAGATAAAGAAGTCGTTTTTGTCCCCCTCCAAGTTCACGGACTTCCTGCCGCCGAAGAACCCTGCCCTCCTGGAATTGCGGGCCCCCCCCCCCCCGGCCGAGGCCCCAGCAGGAGGGGGTGGGGGCAGCGGGGCCTGGATTTGGGACCCGGTTCTATCAGGAGCTCACCCAGCGGCCTTCCAGAACTCACGCCCTCCCTCTGGCGCTGGTACCCTCATGTGTGGGAGGAAGGAGATCATTCTTGGGGAGTCCTCACGGTCCCGGGCTGCGTGCGTGTTGCCCCCAGAAACTCCAAGGCTGCCTCCGGGTCTATCTTCAACCCATCCACCCGGGTTTAACGTGGGTCTGCCCTGTGCTAGAAGCCCCGGAAGGCCCTGCGAGGCGGCCCTGCGCTTCCCAAACGCGCCCGGGCCTCCCTTCCTGAAACTGGGGGCCCGCGACGGGTCCCGAATGCACGACTTCCTTCCCGGCCGGCTTCCCTCCAGGAGTCCGCGGGCCTCCAGAGAACTCTTATCGCTGCCTGCCTGGCATTCGAATGATCTATGGACAGCTCAGTCCTCCCCCGCCCGACCTGGGAGGACCAGGAATGTCGCCCTCACCTCTCCACCCCCTTCATTCCAAAGCGAGGGGTGGGGGGTGCCTGCAGTTGGAAACTCTTTGTTGTGTTGATTTTGTACCCCGGGTTAAGAGAGAGGAGCGAGTCTATAACCCGGGTTCGGGTTCGAGTCGAGTCAAGGCAGTAAACGCCCCCGGAAGATAAAGAGCAACGCCAGGTCAGATCAGGCCCAGGAAGGAGTGATTAATTACCAAACGGCCGCTTGGAAAACGGAGCGAGCTGTAGTAAGGAGAAAGCGCCGGGGCACCCGAGCGAGCGAGCGAGCAAAGCTCTCCGCGGGGTTGGGCCCTGTTCCCCTTTTTGCAAACGGGGCGGCTCGGGAGATGGGAAGCAAGTTCTAGGAACTCCCTGAGGTCAGACTGCCCATCCTGCTTTCGCTGGTCTCGGCCAGTGTAGACACCTGCTGCTGTCTTTTTCCCTTTCACTCAACAACCCCTCCCCCTCCACCCCCCACCCCACCCCCCGCAAAACCATCTGTGAGGGCCTGGGCCCCGGTGGGTATCAAAGAGTCTGCGTGCATCCAGTCTCACCCGCCTGTGCGCATAAACAAAACAGCTGCCCCAGCAAAATGCTGTCGGTTCCACTCTCCCCCTCCGCCCCTCGCCCCTCGCCGGAGGAGGGGGGGGTTAGCCCAAGTTCCCCGGGGCTATTTCCCGAAGCCTCCCTCCCCCCAGAAGGCGTCTGCTCTGCTCAGCCACGGTGGGGAGGGAGGCTGCCTTCCCTGCACGCGTGCTTACAGGACTTCCCCGGTGGGGGTGGGGGGGCCTCAGGGATCGGAGACAGGATAGGGGTTGGAGGTGAGGGGGTCAGGAACCGGGGGCGGGGGGAGGGAGGGAAAGAACGGTTCTTTCTCTCACTCCCCCCCCCAACTTTTATAACCCAGGCGAGATTCCCACATTTGCCCCTAGCCCCATAACAGCCTCCGACTGCCTGCCGGGCACCGAGCTGGGGGCTAAAAACACCGTGAGAAACGAACCCCATTTAAAGAGCATCCCGGCCCTCCCAGAGGCTGCCATTTTGGTGAGAGACAAAGGCCAGACATGAGACCGCCAGGTGAACTATCGAGCGGGTCAGAGGTGGCGACAGTGCCAAGGGCTACCGGAAGCAGGGAGGAAGAACAGGGAAGTGTGGGGCTCTCAGAGAAGGCCCAGGAAATTCTCACTCCGGAGCTGACATCTGCATGAAGACTTCGGCCCCTTGCATTAACCATTAACCGAGGTGAGGAGGGCATTCCAGGCAGAGGGAAGAGGAAGTGCAAGGGCCCTGAGGCCGCAGCAGACCTGGCCAGCTGTGTTCGGCCCACCCCCACCCCCCCATGCACCCAGCTCGGCTGAAGCAGAGGAATCGAAGCAGGAAGAGACAACAATGGAGCTACCGTTAATGCTGCTTTCACTCTGCGAGCTGGGAAACTTTGGACAGCTTTGAGCAGCCGAGTGACCGTAACCTGATGGGGGGCACGCTGGTCACTGAGACCTGACTGCAGGGGGCGGGGGTGACACAGCCAGGAGTCACAGCAGAGAATCAGGGCTGGGCCCAGCCCCTCGGCAGCCACTCATGAAAACAGTCTTGGGGGGCGGGGGAGGGGCGGCGGTTTGACGGTGAAGCCAACAAGGTTTCCCGACCAAGCAGACGCGACACCGGAAAGAAAGAGGAGAGACTGAGCCTTCGAGGGTTTGGGAGGAAGGGGTAGCTCTTTACGGGGATGACTGGTGGGGGTGTGCCAAGGATCGGAAGAGGGGGCACTGCGGGGGGTGTCAGGCAACACTTAAGAAGATTTTCTGACATCTTGCTGGCGACGTCAAGGAGGTTGAACAGGCTTCCATGCCCCGTTCCTGAGCGTTGGGCCCTAAATGCCTCCTCCCATCCTGGGTGGGGGGCACAGGCGGCCCCCGCCCCTCCATCTCCCTCCGTCAAAGAAAACCAAAGCCCCCTGGGTCCCTCGGCTCCTGGAAAGACCGGAGACCTTGTCACCTCGGGTCCGCCAAGCCGAGGAAAGCCCACTCAGAGGGAGGCCACTTCAAACAGAGACCCGAGTTCCAAAGTCGATCGGGAGAAAAAAATTTTAGCTGCGACTTGATCTCGAAAATGGCCCTCGAATCATAAAAGCGAGTTGTTTTCGTCTCTAACAAAACGGAGCTTCGAAACACAACCGCGCACGAATTCTGAGCCGCGACCAAGCGCTAACAAGTTTGGTTGGAAGTTCAAAGCTTTCTCTCCCCCTCCCCCACCAAAACATCTAGCCTCCAATTCACCCTTGACTTTCGCGCACCATTGTAAAGAGGGTCATTTTAGCAAGAAGATTCAAAGGCGTCATCGGTTATCCCAAGGGTGTCTCTTGACTCTTTGTTCTTCAAAGGGCCCTCTTCTAGAAACTCCCATCCTGCCTCCGCTTGGGGGTCGCCTCTCTGACTGAGAACCCGGCTGACTCTCCGCCAGGTCCTGCTTCTCGTGGCTCCTTGTGCGACGGGAGCAGCTGTCTGTCTACGCCCTAGCTGCCACCCCGACGGGGCTACTTCAAGGCGTTCTCGGCCAAGATGCCAGAGACGCCTAGAAGCTTCCCATCCTGCGGCTACGATGCTGCACCCCCAAAGTCTGGCCAGACCATGGGCTGCATTGTCTCCTTTGTTTGATTCCTTTTTTTTTTTTTTCATTCCAGAATTCTCGACCCCTGAAAACTTTGAGGAATGTTATTAGGCCCTGTAGGCCAGAAGGGCCGTTTCCAGGGTAACGGCAGCTCATACTAAGGAAGCCGGGCCTTTCCTGTCCCGCAAGCCGACAGCGGCCCTTCCCCAACGGGCGTAGCACCCACGACGCGGACACGCCTGCGGTCCCTGCGCACTCAAGGGCCACACCTCCTGCCTCTGTCTCCACATGGTTCCACCCAAACTTGTGCATTGGAAAAGTCAGCATGGACAGGAGAGAGAGACTCCTGCACAGAGGTTGGCGCCCCCCCCCCCCCCCCCCCCCGCCCGGCGTGGCTCGAGGCTGGCCGGCCTTTTGTTTGGAACTGAGGTAGAAATGTGAAATGCGCTCTTTCCAGGTGCTTCGGGGACGACGCCAGGCCTGGAGAGCTTGACTGCGCCCCTTCGACCTCGGCCTGAAGATAAAAACCCCAGGGTCCCCCTGGCCCGAACAAGACACATTTCCTTCATCTGATAGGGAAGGTTGAAAATGAGGAGGGGGGCCCTCAGGGGAGCCTTCTGGAATCACTGTCCATGTGAGGCTTTCTTCCCTGTGTTCGTTGGCTTTCTACATCGCCTAACGCAGCCCGGCTCTGGCAGGTCTGCTGAAGGGGAGCCGCGTTCGGCCGGGCAAGAGACACCCCACCCCGCTCCCACGGGATTCAGGACATCTCGCTCAAGTCCAAGACTAGGGCTGTAGAGCTCACAGGGCCAAAGTGGGTCATGGCCACCGGGTCGTTCAAACCACTCCCCACTTCCTTCCCCGTCTCTGGGCGCCCCGCCCCCACCGTCCCTGTCAACAACAAACTTGGCCTTGGCCTCGAGTTTACTTACGAGTCTCTCACTCGGGAAAATTCCGAGCTATGGCTGGAAACACAGATGTTTCTACCAATGACACTAAGCTTCCCTGGTTCATATGGAGTCAGACCTGATGATACCTCCCGGGTGTAGAAGTGACGAAGAACCGGAAGCCCTTGGGATTGAGGGCCTTTCCCTGGAGAACGGGAGCGCTCAGAGGAGAGAGAAAATTAACACTTGAGACAGAATAAAGGGGCGAGGGCAGAGCAGAGTGGCACTATTAAAATTCAATAGCATGCCAGAGACGGGAGCTTTTGGGATGGGCCAACGTGAAGGAGGTGGGATGGTTGGGGGGATCCTGGCTAAAGGAGATTTCCAGAGCAAGAGACGGCCAGGCAGCGGGAAGGGGGGGGCAGCAGAGCCAAAGCACAGAGGTGGGAATGCCCCCGGTCTGTGCGAGCGGAGAGAACGAGCCATCGAGACACGAAGCCACTGACACTCACCACTCGCCTACCTCAGAGTACCTGCTGCGGGCCCAGCACCGCGTCGGGATCTGTAGGACATCCGAAGCCAGTTCAGCAGGACCGAGAGAGACCAAAGCAGGACAGAGGACTCGAGCGCGAGTGGTTTCTCCGGGAGGGGGCAGGAGAGGGCAGGTTACCGGCATGGGCTACTGAGACTCAGTCCCGCCGGGGACCTCTGAGAGCCTGCGCAGAACCATCGCTCCAGAACGTTCTACCACAGGGCGAGGGGGCCGGGGTGTTTATCCACCAGCTTCCGGCAGTCATGGGTTGAGGGCTGCTCCCAGGGAGAATTAATCCCCTGGCACTTGCTCCCTGCTGGGCGGCCAGAGTCAGCCCCCAGGCATGGGGACCCAGGTGGTGGCAGCTGTGTGCCCAGAAATGGGGAAGGCGAGGGGACGGGGTGAGGCTTCGGTAGCGTCTGCTGCCCGTGCAGTTGGAAGCGGGGAAAGAGGACACGACTCGTGGCCTCAGTGAAGCCACCGGGATGGAGATGGTTTCCCAAAGAAGCCTCGAGAGATCCTCGGCGTTCGATATCCCAGCGGGGGGTGGACGGGGGACGGGGAGGGGGAAGTCGTGCGTTATGTCACACAGAAGCGGTATCAACAGGGACAACCAAACAAGGGTCACGTCTGAGGGGAACCGAAAGGTGTGCCTTGGCTGAAACCCGGGGGGCCGAGAAGGTCTGACGGGCCCCCGGGGCCGCCCCACGGAGAATGCGAGGCCTCCGTGCCAGGAAACAGCTGAATCCCTGGTCTCGTGAGCCACGGCCGGCCACTGAAGGTATCTGAGCAGGGGCGGCCTCGAGTCGAGGTTGGGGAGCATTAACCTGGCCAAAAAGCAAGGGCAAAGCTCAGGGGTGGGGTAACGAGGTGAAAAAGTCCCCAAACGAACCGTTCGTCAGCCACAGCGGTGATTACTGCACCGGGGCCCCATGAGAAGGGCCCCTGTAAAGAACCGTGTGGGAGTTGCTAAAAAGGGGACCGGCCCACTCATTTCTCTCCTATTTTCTTTCCTCCAAAAAAAAAAAAAACGCTTGTGGCCTCTGCTTTCCGAAAGCTTTGCTCGGTGAGTTTCAACAGCCCCGCGCAGCATGGCCGAGCAGTAACAAATGGCGCCTGGTGGCTCGCCTGCTGGTGGCTTAAAAAACAATTGATGACTTTTAATCAGCTGAATGAGCATGGGACAAATGACAGCATGGCCTGAATGCGGCCCAGACGTCATCGGCTGACATCAGCGGGGAGGAGGGAGGTGCCCTTCGGGCGAGCTGAGGAACAAACGCGAGCCGGGCCTGGCAGCGCTCGGGGCTCCAGGAGGCAGCCCCGCCCACACCCCAAAGCCGTAGCCTGCTTTCGCAGCTTTTGGGGAGACCAGGAGACCCAGCTGCGGAAGCAGCAACGGGGAGCCTCTGGAAATTATGTACACCTGCACGTCACGTCGTGAGACCAGGAAGGCCAGGGCTGGGGACCTCCGGCTTTCCCTGGTAGCCCGGTCAAGTCGGTTTCACACCAGACCTCAGTCTTCCCATCCGGCAAATGGAAGCAATAAAGGCGGGCGTGCTTCCTCCGTTAGGTCGCCCCACACGCGGAATAGCTTCAGGAGAGGCTGAAGAATCTCTAAAGGACTCAAGCGACGGGGCCGTGTGTGACTTCTGCCCCTAGTACCGCCGCCCCCACTTCCCACCCCAACCCCACCACCCCCTACCTGCACGCCAAAGGGATACTCGTTAGGCATTTTTTAAAAAATTCTTTTCATGTTTGTTTATTTTTGAGAGAGACAGAGACAGAGAGCGAGCAGGGGAGGGGCAGAGAGAGAGGGGGAGACAGAGAATCTGAAGCAGGCTCCAGGCTCCGAGCCATCAGCACAGACCCCACGGACCGTGAGATCGGGACCCGAGCGGAAGTCGGACGCTTAACCGACTGGGCCCCACAGGCGCCCCTCATCAAGCATTTCTGATGAAGAGCTACAGATTAGAGCAAATGAAGCAAAAATGGCTCGGAAATGAAGACAGATATTTATCGAGGGCTTACTGTGTGCCGGGCATGACCTCACCGTGTCCATCTTCCAGCAGAGGAAACAGGGTTAAGGAGTTTGCCCTCAGTTCCGCCAGCACACAGTACGAGGGATCTGAACCCACACCTGGCTGCTTGCGAACCTTCGTTCCTCCTTCCTTGTCCAGCTCACACTGGGCACAGCAGCAACCCAGAAAAGTTATGAGGCTTGGGGAGCCCGCGGCCTGGCGCCAGAACGTATGAACGCCATTCAAGGAGAGCCGGAGGGCTGAGCAGGCGGCTGAAAGTTAACACTTGCGGGCCGTGCGGCGGGCAGAACCGTAGCGGTGCAGGAACTCGATGCCACGAGACCTCACTGATCCCTGCAAATTAGGGACCAAGACTCTTCCTTTCAGGATTCTTTTTTGGCTTCACACTATCCGGGCTGCAGACCCCCTCGAAACCTCTGGTGCCCATGGGCCCCTTCTCCATTTTCCTTAGACCTAATGTAACCATGCTCTCTCTCTTCCCTGGGTTTCCCGGCACTAGCCGGCCCCTCTCAGCTACCAGCCCATCACTGGGGCCACATCGCAGCTAACACCTGCCTGCCCCCCCTCCGTGCGATCTGCACGCCGTCTCTCTCCTTGAGAAGGACTGCCCCTCCCTCACCTCCCTGGCTTACGTTGGGTTGCCTGGGAGAGGGGCCCCGAAGTAGAGACCAGAGGCCGGCAGGTCGACTGGAGGGAACAGCGCCCGTGAGGGGGCGAGGGCAGCGGGATGGGGCGGAGAAATCAAGCTACCACGCAGTTGCGACAGCAGCCTCCACCGACCCCGTGGAAAGTTCTGGAGCTAGGATGGCCTTTCAGAGATGTCCCAGACGGAGGCAAGAGGGTGAACCCTCCTATCCTCCCTCCCATACACCAGTCATTGAATACAAGTTGGCCCCCAGGGAGGGAGGGGGGCATTACCTTGGGTAAGGCAGCTCAGCACCCATGATCTAAGGGAGATTCTGAGCGGGCAGCCAGCCCCCCTCCTCTTAAAGGCGGGGGGGGAGGGGGATCTGGGTGGTGCACCACTGCTCCTACTACCCTATCCAACGAGACTCCTGGTCACCCTTCGACTGGCCCGATCGGTCCTTGCCAGACTCCTAACCACTACCTGAGCACCGGGGACTCACCGCGATTTCGGTACTGACGGCTCCGCCTCCAAAATGTCACATAGCGCCTGACCCTCCATCTCCAGGCAGTGAGAAGTGGGCATCACCTCTACCACCCGAGCCCAGGGCACTATCCCTGTGCCAGCTGAGTAGATGGATGTCGCCTGTGAGGTGCCGGCAGGCCCATGGGAACCTTCCAGCTTCCACGATTTCCACTCTGTCAGTGCCTCAAAGTGTCTACGTGGCTTATGCCGATGACAGGCAGGCACAGAGAAAGCTTGCTTCCCCGGCCAACCTGGCAACCTCTCTTGGGCTCGGGCCAAGAAAGTCCCGTCCTTGCTCCCTTCCCTGTCCAGCGTTCTGCTGCAAGTCCATTTCCTAGCTAAGAGGGCCAAGTGCATTTAGAGACCTCCGTGCCAGGGAAAGCCCAATGCCACTGCCAACAGCGCTACGTTGCCGTTCTTCTGAAGGAAATTACTATTGATCCCACGGCTCTCCTCCCCATGCTGTTTGCCGGGGACAGCCAAGGATTCCCGTGCCAGCTGGCCTCCCACACGGCCCGACTGTTCCCGCACCAGGTGGCCAGACCAACACCCTCTGGCTGCCGCACGCCTCCGGGAGACTAGGCTCTGACGTCTATCCGCCTGGCTTTTTATGCGCGGAGGACGGCGGGGTCAGAGATTACAGGGCCGACCGCCTTACAATAAAAGTCTCCGCGCAACGCAAAGATGTCCAAATCCCGGGCGTTCTCGACGGACCCAACGAGGCAGGAACCCTTTTTCCTCGGCTCCGACTTTCGCCGCTCCTTGAACGGGTATCGTGGAATCCTACGTGGCCAGAGGGATGCAGCGGCAAACAAGACAGTCCCTACCCTCAAGGAAGTTACAGTCTAGCGGGGTAGAAGCAGGGTGGCTCAATCGCTGACTGTCCAAGAGGACACTTTTGACAACATACAGGGGTGCGACTGATAGTTAAACCATGGCAGTGGGCATAAACCAGGCCCGGTCCCAGGGGAACCGGGACACCTGGTCATCCCGGGACCAAAATGGGGGAGTTCAGATAATGGGGGTGTGGCAGTGTTAGGTTGTGCCACAAGGTGGCGCAATCGAAATACTCGTAACCTTCCTTTGTTTTTGTTTTCTACCTTGATGAAAACTAATTTCTCTTTCCATAGCCGCGGAGCCCATAGAACCCTTCCATGGGGGGGCGCCGGAGCCGGATAGCACGGGTTCTCGGAGAGCCAATCACCAAATTTTCGAGTTCTCGTAAGCCGATCGCGAAAGACACCCATTAATGCAAATTAAAATACTGTAAGTTTAATTCCGATTTAAATAATTAAAAACTTAAAATTGAATAAACCACATTAACGCCAAAGGCAATAAACACTCAAAACTCACGTTTTCCTAATGACTTCGCTACAGTTCACAATTGCCTATGTTTCTGAAGTTGATCTGTCCTAGCGGTGTGGCGGAAACACTATTTAATGGTGTGCTATTGCACACTTCTTCCCAACTCCACGGTCAGAGCTATTGCATGAGTGTCTCGAGACTGGCCTTGGTGAGTATTTACATCATGGAAATCGACAGATGCTGCCAATCAGGGCTTGGGGAGAGGGGGGGTGGGGCAGCCAGTTGCCAAGCACACTGCTGAAACCAGCCACTTAAAGTTTCATCATTCGTGTGGTCGATTTTCATGCACTTTGGGCAATTCTATCCCAGTCCTCAAAATTACGATGTCTTCCCAACCAAAGAAAGCTAACAGAAAGTTAGAGGAGGAAGGGGTCCCGTTCCTCCCATAACCTCCTCTAGAGGACCCTCCGGAAGCGGGGAGTCGGCAACAGATCCGCCAGTTCAGTGCTAAATGCCGGGACGGTGGTGAGTCAGGGGCTCCACAGCCGGGCTCTGGACTGCTGTGGAACCCTCACCCCGCGTGACCGACACCCACCATTGGCATATTCAGATTGGCTGGTGGGGAGCTCGAGATCTCTGGTCTGCGATGGGTGAGATGACTTCGGGACTGCCCAGGGCACCACCCCGGCTGTCTGGGCGAGTCAGAGCCCCAGCGGGAGGAAGGGATGGCACGCTCGACAAGAGGGTTAATTGGAAAGAGTGCAGCGAAGGGACTGTTTACGGAGGTGGGGGCCGACGGCAGAAACCACCAGGGACAGGGAAGTGCCCTGGGCCGAAGGGGGCGAGGGCTCGGGCCGTTAGCAGAACAGAAGACAGCTGCGCATGAGGGCTGCCGTGGGCCCAGGCACGCCACCAAACCACAGCCCGGCCGGGGAAACGAATCCCCCCTACCTCTTGGCTCCTCCTTGCCAGGCAGATTGCCACGTGGTGCATCTCAATGCCCAAACCCAACCAGCAGCCAGTGGCCAAGACTCCCCGAGGGGTCCAGTCTGTGAGGGTCAGCCCCCTGGGATTCACAGAAAGCAGACCTGGTGGAGATGAGGGGGGTGCGGGGGAACAAACAGATCTGCCCACCAAATATGGTACTGCCCTCGCCAGTGTGCAGGCCCCAAAAGCATAGGCCGAGGACCACTTGCGTGAGGCCCGGCCCAGCAAGACAAGCCTCAGGCTGGCTGCGGGCCTAGAGGAAGACAGATCGTGGCCTGGCCGAGCTCTCCCAAGGAGTCGAAGAAGAGCCGTCCCAAACCGTCCCTTGGACCCACGCTTAACCTATGGATGTATCGTAGCTCCGCGTCCGCCCATACGTAAGCCTCCGCACAGGTACGGGGTTTACCCTCACGCTAATAACGCTCGTGGTTCGGGATCCTTCGCTTGGCACAGACCTTCCCCAAGGCCCTGGTAGGGCCCTAAGCAGTTAGGCCCCCAAAGCTCATGACAAGAAAGGGACTACGCTGGCTACTGCGGCTTCTTCCTCCTGGGGTAAGGCCCCTGCAGAGAGGGTCCAGGCGGGGAGACGTCAGGCCGCAGGAGGGGGGACTCTATTGCTTCCCCATGCTGAGGAGAAAGAGGGGTTTCTGGGCCACTACCCAGAAAGCAGGACCTAGGAGAGAAAGCCGCGTCCCCTCCCCCCACCCCCAGCTTCTCTCCGAGAACCATTTCCCCAAATCCCCTTCCCCTAGTCCTGGAAGAGGGGGCTAGGCAGAGGCCTTTTGTGGCCCAACACTCTGGAAAAGACAGGCCCCCGCCCCGTCGCCCCCACCCCCAAGATTCAGTTTGCACCGTAGAGGCTCCAGAGAAAGAGAGCGTTTGGCTTTGCTTACCCTGCGGGTTGCCTTAACTTCCTGGAGCTTAGGATGGGTAGGAGTTAGATAAGAGTGTTTGAGGCCGAGGGCGTGGCCCAAGCCAAGGCCCAGACCGGCCTAGAGAACCGGAAGGAAGAGGCCACGGTGGCCTGGCAGGCAGGGGTGGGCCCGGGGGGAGACGGCTCAAGTAGGCCTCTGATCCTCAGCCCCCCTCCCCCCCCCAAGGATGCACTCAGAGCCAGCAGCCCCTCCCCAATCCAAGGGGCAGGAGCGGACGCAGATCTCAGGAGGAACACATTCCCGCAGAGGGTCCCCCCTGTAGTCTCTGGCTCTCCTGCCCCCGGAACCCCCGAACAGTGCCCAGTGCCCCCCACCCCCCGCAGCGGATTGCCCTGCTGGCCGCTCAGAGGGGACGTGCGCTCCAGACCAGTTTTCCAGGAACTGAGGAAGGTTCGGAGATCCTCCTGCCCCCCTCTTATGGTCCGAGGCGCTGTCCCCATGGGGCTGCAAGTGAAATTTGGCTCCAGAAAAAAACGAGCCTATGTAGGGGGGGGAGGGGGTAGCGCTGGCCGTCTCTGAAGCTCTACAGCACCGGGTGCTGGCCTCGGTCCCGAGCGCCCTCGGAGCTGCCAATGACGGGAGAAGGGGCAGTTCGCTGGGTTTTCCTCTTTACGAAGGTCGGCGGACGGACAGAGGTGGTCCTGGGGCGGCCGGCAGGACCTCAGACCTTCCCGACGCACCCCTCCCTGCCATTCTCTTCCTCGTTGAGGGCCCGGCCTTTCTCCCCAGCAGACAGCATCCGCGAATTGCCTCTCCCGGGCCAGAGCGCGGATGAGGCTTTGCTTTCCAGCCTCAAATTACCACTCTATGTCAAATATGACACATTCTCCAAGCTAACGACCTCTGCCCCCTCCTTAATAAAACAACCCTCCACTTTCCTCGAGCCGGCGAAGGCTCCAGCGGTCCCTTTGTTTGCCAATGACGCTCCCGCTCCTGGCCTCCCCTCCTTCCGATCGGGTTTCTGTCCGTGTCTCTAACGGAGCACGGCTGCTCGGCCTCCCGGCCCACCTTGGCCCCAGGCGGAAGCCAGTCCGGGGAGTCTTTGATTCAATGTATAGACCCGCGGCGGGGGCGGTTGGCATTCGGTTCTCAGACTCCTGCTCGGAGGGACCTTTCGGCAAGAGGTCTGGGTCAGAGCACAGTCTGGCCTTGGGACTGACTTTCCAAGAGCAGCCGGGCAAGCTGGTGGGCAGGGCCAGCCTTTTGGGCAGCAGGGGGCCTGTGCGGAGATGGGCCCGGGAAGTCACAAGCGGCAAGCCTGCCAGAGTGTGGCAGCTGGCCACCCACCCCTGGAGAGGCACGGGGGAGTGCCTGGTGCCTACGACCTTCTGGAATGGAGCCGGGGAGTGGCCGAGAGCTCCCGGCTTCAGCCTTGACCGTACGTGGCCCCTCGCACGCCAAGGTCCTCCTGACGAGGATGCAGAGTACAGGAATCTGAGCACCGGTCCCCGTGGCAGTTCGGGCCCTCCAAGAGATTTATTGGGGGGGGGGGGTGCCTGTGAAGGATAAACTGGGGAGGGGCAGGAATAGGAGGGGGGACCGCGATGCAAGTTCCCCCCTTGCGAAAGGCGAGGGAAGGAAGGAGGTTGAGTGGGAAGGGCCTCAGATATAGTGCCGCTCTGGGAAAGTCTCTGGCAGGCCGACGACGTGGAGCCCCAGAGCAAAGACCGCCCATCGGAGAAGTCCTGTGTCAGGCAGAAGGGCCCAGCTCTGCCCCTCCCTCCCCTCCCCTCCCCCCCCCTCCTGTCCTGCTGTCATTGGGTGGGATTTGCCCGGGCAAAGTGTGGCCTCAGCAGGAATGCTGCAGCAGATCCCAAAGGGAAGATGCAGCAGCTGGGGGCCGTCAGCGAACAGGCGCTCCTTCCAGAACATTCTTCGCTGAAGGGAAGCCTGGGCGGTGCCCTCCCATGGCTGCCACCATCCTTTTGTGCAAAGGAATGTACCAGGGAGGGGCACTGGCTCTAATCCTAGTCTCATGACCTCAGATAAACGTTTCCCCCTTCTAGTTTCTTAGTACGCGAATGAAGAGAATTACCCACCACCGCACCCATCCCGGTCTCTATGAGGACGCTAAATACCTTGGATTCTGGTCGTCTTAAACTTTGAGCTCTTGAAGGCAGATACAGGATCAGAAAGGATCCAAGGGATCCGGGGACCAAGGGGCCTCCACCCCTCGAGACGATTGCATTCAAGTTGGAAAGAGTCCAGAACTCTCTTCTAATTTGCAAATACAGAAGGGGGGGGGGCGGGCCTGGCCCAAGACCACTCGGCTACCCAGCCGTTGACTCGAGTAGCCCACCAAAGCGTCCTGAGCACCCACTCCGGGCAGAGGACTGCGAGGTGCCCCAGGAAGGCCGCGAGTCTCCTGCGGACAAGAGGGGCTTGAGCAGGAAGACCCGGCCTCCCACTCCCCCCATCGAGCCCCCTGCAAGCAAGCTTCCTGCTTTCAGGTCAATCCCATTTGGTTCTAAGGTAGAGAGATGAGGGGGTTCAGAAGTTCCCTAAAAATAGTATAATCCCAACGTCCCCCCCCACACACACGTCTCCCAAACCACCAATTCACAAATACATGAGCGTACACACACACGCACACACACACGCACACAGCCATCTTTGGCCTCATTAATAATTTACCTATGTAGAACCCTGTACAGTTTACAAATATTAAAGCATTATCTCATTGTTTTAATCACAACGACCGCTTCGGGGTAGCCTCATTCTTCCTGATAATGAAGTTAGGCTCAGAGAGAAGACCCGAGCAGGGTCAAATGGCTGGCAGATGGTGCTCCCGCTTGGGGGGCTAGCACAGACCCCTCGAGGATCCCTCCCCTCCGAAAAAAGGCCTACGTTCTCAACATTTTGCCCACACTTTCAGGGCTCTGCCCCTCCCCGCTGGCAGTCCTCGAAGGGCTGGCTCGGGATTAACCCTCCTCCTCCTCCTCCGCTGGCCTTCAGCAGTGGGAGGCCAGTCTAAAGTTCCCGCCTGGAGAGACCCAGGCAGCTAGAACAGGCAGCCCCTGGCGGAAGCCGAGAAAGGCATCTGCAAGGCCACAGACATTAAGACAGCCCCCAGGCCCGGATGGGCTCGGAAGGGTTAAGGGGGTGCAGGGTTTTGTGGTTCACCTCGGAGGGCTCTGTTTGGGTCACTAAGAACACACGAGGCCCAGGGAGCAGGCCTTTCGGGCGGGCCGGCCTCCCCTTTCCCACCCAGACAAGTCCCGTGCAGGAGGGCAATCCAGCCTGGGGGGGGGGGGGGGCAGACAGGAAACCGCCCCACATAAGGGCCGTTGCTCACGAGGCCTCTCTCTGCTGCAGGATCGGCACAACCAAGAGGCTGCGTTTCATGTCGGCCAAGGAGGGGGACGCCTTTCTGCCGAGTCCCCTGCAGGCGGGCTGTTCGAGGCCGCTCTGGACGAATCCTTCCCCCCCCCACCCCCCGCCCCCGCCGCAGCCCGGGGAACGCGGGGCTGCTGCCTCCGGGGCGGTGGAGGGCGGTTTGGGGGTGGGCGCTCAGGCCGGCCCCCCATAGAGCTTACCGCACCCCCCCTCCCAAACACACCCGGGCCTTCCTGCACCCCCGCCCCCCCCCACCCAGGTGGTACCTGTGCCCGTGCAGGTGGGGAGAAAGGCCTGTGGAAAACACCATTACTGATAAGTAACAGCCCCTTTCAGGTTTAATGACACGTTGCATCCATCCTAAAGCTCTAAAAAAAAAAAAAAAAAAAGGAAAGAAAAAGAAAAAAAAAAGTCCTCTCGAGGGACGGCGCCTCGCGCCTGTAAATAGGAACGACAGGCCGGGGCGCGCGCGGGGGAGGGCGCACGGCGCGGCGCGGGTGTGTAAATTAACCGGGGGCCGCAGAGTAAATACATTACACGCGGTATTTATTATGCGTGCGGACCTCGGCGGGGCTCTCCGGCTCCCGGACGTGGCGAATCTTGTCCGGAGCGCCGCAGGCCGCGCCGCCGAGGCCGCCCGCGAGCGGGGCGGCGGGGTGGGGGTGGGGGGGACGGGATGGCGGTGGCGGCTCTCCGTCCCGCGCCCCGGAGCCGCCCCCCCGCCACCGGCGGCCCCCTTCCCGCGGCCCCGGGTGGGGGCAGGGCGCGGGCGGCCGGCGGGGCGACGGCTCGGCCCCCGGGCGCCGCGCGGGCGAGGGGCCGGGCGGGGAGGGCGGCGGGGCGGGATCGGGCGGCGCGCCCGGGCCCCTTAGCATTCCGCCGGCGCGCCCGCCATCGCCGCGTGCGCCCCCGCGCCCCGCTGTAATTACCCCGATTACCAAATGAATCTCGCGCTTTTGTGCTCGCCGGGCGGTGGGTGCGGGGAGGCAGTTCTAATAGTTGTCATTAGGGCCGGGAGAGGCGGGGCGCCGGGGGCTGGGGGGGGGGGATGGGGAGCGCGGGGGTGGGGGGAGGCCCGCCGTTCCCTCGCTCGCTCGCTCGCAGGCGGTCCCGGGCGGCGCGCAGGCCGCTGCCGGCTGCTGAGTAATGATTTTTTTTCTAATTGGAGGCGAACAGCGGCCCTAATGGATGGAGCAGCTCTCGGCGCGCTCGCTGCGCCCGCCCCTCAATCAATACCGCTCGCTACGACCGCCGGGCGAGCTCCCCCGCCCTTTGTGGTCCGAGACGCGGCGGCACCCCCCCCACCCCCGATCGCCCCCACCACCGCGCCCCCCCCCCCCGCTAACGCCGCCTCGGCCCCGCCCCCTCTGTCCTCACACCCCGCCCCGCAGCCCGGTCCCGGTGGCTTTTCGGGGCCCCGGCAGGTTGTGAGGGAGGCGCGGGGGGTGTAGGGGGAGGGAGGGCGGCCCCGGGACTGCCCGCTCGCCCTCCCGCCGCAGCCACGCTTCAGCTGAGCGTCCCAGGCCCGGAGCAGAACCGGGCACGGGCGGCCGCCTCCGAGGGTTTGCGCCGGCTGGTCCGGGAAGGGTTCGCTGAGTCCAATTAAATGCCCACGTTCCCTCCTTCGTCCCTGGGCCCTCTCCGTCTCAACCCCGCTCCTTCTGGGCCCCTTCAGCTTTCTGTTGGAATAGAACCGCGGCGTGGAGACACACACCCTGGGGTACTCTTCTCCGAGAAGCCCCCAGTCTGTCGAGCTGGGAAGCCGGACAGGGAGAAGAGTCCCTGGGGATAAGGGGTCAAACGTGCCCCCTGTTTTGCGGGCCCAGTTCCTGCGCGGCTACTAACGACGTGGTCACCTTGGGCAAAGACTCAGCGCCTGGGGGCCCTCGTTCTTACACCCTGCAGAAGATTATCCAGCCTTGGGCGCCGGGCATACAGCCCTCAAAGGAATGGCCAGACCTTCCCACACCTCCCTGCAGTTTGCAGATCGTCCCCCTTCCCCCCTAGCCAGAAAATCCGAAAATCTGGGCTCCCGGAAGGCCCACGCTGCTCTGCCTTCTGAGCACTTTCTGTCGCGGATGGTGATTCGTGCACAGCATTTAACACCACCTGACATAAGGAACAGTTATTTGCTTATTCAGCCTTCCCCGCTGCCGCGTGATCTCCGTAAGAGCTGGGATTTTTGTCCGGGTACATCCCCGGCACCTAAAACAGAGCTTGGAACATAGTAGGTGCTCACTAAGTATTAGTTGTATGAATGAATTGAAGGTATCTGAACTCGGCCCAACTTCTTTATCTCCTCTCCTGGAAACAGATAAGACCTTGGCTTCTCACTCCTTGGGCTCTGTGGCACATTGTATGTATTTCCAGAACCGACCACAGCGCTGTTTCTGGTTCCGCACGGCTCTGGTCTTCCAGAACTTTGCCACTAGCCCCCTTCAAGAGGGGGGGTCTGTTTCTGCGTTTGAACTTGGCTTGTCTTTTGCGACTGCCTCCGTGAGTAGGATGGGCCTAGGTGATGCTGCTGCCTTCCCAGTCTAGATCATAAAAGGAGAGACGGCGTCCATCTGTCTCTCTCTCGGTAACCCTTAGCACCCGGCCACCATGTTGTAAGGAAGCCCAGGCCACACGAAGCCGCCAAGGCAGGGGTTCCAGCCACCAGCCCCAGTTAACGTCCCGGCAAACGGCCAGCGCCGGCCACCAGATAGGTGACCGAGTAAGCCTTCAAATGATTCCAACCCCCTGCCTTTGAGCCGCCCTACTCAATGCCAAGTGGCAGCGCCACAAGCTGCCCAGCCGACGCTGAGAGGAGTAGACAAGCTATCCCCGCCGGGCGCTGTCCAAGGAGCAGTTCGTGAGCAAACGAAATGTTGACGCGGTAAGTCACATTTTGCGAGGCTGCTACCCAGCAGGAGAGAGCTAGATCTCCCATTCCAGGGACTTCCCTTGAGCCCCCAACTGCCTGGGCACACCCCGGGCCTCCTTGTCGCCAGACACAAGGGTACCCGTCTTCTGAGGCCCTCGGCTCTGGGCTCCATCCCTCTCTCCAGGCAGCCACTTTTTTGAGGGTCCTCGGCCCCCCCCCTGCCGTCGCCACGGCTGCCTAGTTAAACGTCAGTCCGCTAGGGACCCAGGCTGGCCCTTCTCCGGGCCCGCCCCCGAGGGGCCCGGCTCAGCAGCAGGGTGTCACTCTGCCTCGCTGATCGGCCCCACCTCCGCCGTGCCCGCTAGCCACGGTACGCCTTCCCGGCCAGCTGCCTTCCAGCCGATGCCACCTCCTAGAGCAACGCTCCCCACTCTCCACTCAGCGTCCACCTCAGCCCCACGCCGGCCCCTCCCCCTCTGCTTCCAGGAGACCATGGGAGTCACAGACTGGACTCCCCCCCCACATCTGTCCATACCACCCTGTCCACCTGCTCTCCGGTTCTAAGGGAAGAATATCTCTTTGCCCATCCCGCGGCCGGTCCCGCTCTTGGACTCTGGGTCCCGGCTGTTCAAAGCCTAGGGCGCGCTGGGCAATAGGTCTCCTTGGAGTGATGGAGCTCTCCTCTATCTGTGCTTTCCTAGCCGCAAGCCACCTGTGGCTACTGAGCACCTAAAAAGTGGCTAATGCAGCCAAAGAACTGAATCGTTTTATTGTTTTGGTCAGTTAATGTTTTATTTTATCTTATTTTATTTCGCTAAAAATCCTAGCTAGTGGCTCCTGTATGAAAGCACAGCAAAACCCGAAACTCGGAGATTAGTCCCTCCCTCCCCCATGACGCCGGCCTCGCCCTTCCCATCAGCAATTAACGTGTTCTTCTCTCTCTCATCCCTTTCCGGCTGTGCGTGCCCCCCCTCCCCCGCTTCCGAACTGCTAGACGGATTTGTCCTCGCAGCCACTTCTCCCACTCACCTGTCAACCCACTGCCATCCAGCCCCGGCATCGGCCCCCTCCCCATGCCCCCAGGTCTCATGGGCTCCTGAGTCCCTCCTCAACTCCTCCTCATCTAGTGAGCTCTGCTCCCCTTGGAAGCCTCGCGTGAAAAGTCACTTCTTCCAGGAAGCCTTACCGGCTACTCCCATCCCCAACTGGAGTGGGAATCCCTGCTGCGGGCTGTAATTGTCAGGCTTCCCTGCAGACCGGCCGCCCCATGAGGGTGGAGGCCAAGCGCCCTCACTCACCATCGCGCCCCTCCCTGCGCCTGTACCCGGAGAGAGAGGGACCATAGCTCCACGAGCAAGTGACGGCTGCTTCCGTGGAGGACCCAGTGGGTGGGTAGGAGCCCAGGGCGAGTAGTGAGGGCGGTGGGGGGGGTGGTGGTGGTGGTGAAGCTGGGAGTTGGCAAAGGCTTCCCCAGAAGGTGACCCCTCCCGGCGGAATGAAAGGGACAGAAAGCAGGAAATTATTCCAGGGAGAGCGATGCCCTGAGCAAAACCCCAGACATAACTTGGCAAGGAACAGAAAGAAAACGGGTGTCGGCAAGCCGCGTCAGAGAAGGGAGGTTCCGGTTCGATGCCCCTCTCTGCCACCGCCTGACTTCCTGTCCCGGGACCGCTGGTCCGAGACGCCCAAGGCAAAAGGGACTTTTTCTCTGGCTTTCAAGGCGATCTATGCACTCTCGGCTCAAGAACCTGAAAGATGATGTTTGTAGCCGGGGGGGGGGGGGGGGGGGGGGGGGGGTCGAAATACCTGAGAACAGCTTAGGTAAACAGCCGGGGCAGGCGGCCTCTGGAGAAAAGCCCACCCAAGGCCTGCTCGAGCCTGTCCCTGGCCCCACCCACGAGGCCTCCCTGGAGGAGAGGGTGCGGTCCTCCCAAGTGCTCCCCTTCGGCTGCCCGCCGCGGGGGTCTAAGCAGTGGCGTGCGGCCGAACGGTGAACGGTTAACGTTTAATGCCCCGCTCTGGAGGTGGAGGGGGAGGTCTTAATTTTTAACATTTGCCAATTTCTGTGGAGGATGTCCTACCACGGCCGGTTCGAAGCTGCCGACTTGTCACGGGAGGCAGAGGCAGGGCAGAGGCGCGCAGAGCCGACTTGGCGCCCCGAGAGCCACAGCCGGCTCCAACACGCCCGCGGGTCTAGCTCCGGGACCGAGTGAGCAGCGCCAATCCGTTTACGTCCAGGGGCACCTAAGTACAGAGGGCCAGGAAGGGACGGGCTGGGAGCCTCCGCCGCCTGGGCCCCAGCCGCCGAGCTGAGGCCCTCGGACGGGAGGTGGCACCAGGTGCCAGATCGCGGCCCAGGGTGTCGCTGGAGGGTCTGGCCCAGCGCTCATCCGGTGACGCTTGAGAACTCAGGCCGCGCGTGGAGCGGACGCTCGCTACGTTGCTAACCGAGAAGCGTGTGCGAGTGCAGATCTGGAACTTTCTCCCGCAGGTGTCCAGGGAGGGCAGCTGTGAAGGCTTGCCACAGGCGTGGCTGCCCTGGGCTGGGGGGGGGGGGTGGGGGGGCGGGGGGAGTGGACCCCAAGACCAGCCCAGCGCGGGAGAACTGCTCACGGAAGACAAGACTCCCATGGCGTCAGATGAGAAGCTCCTGAACCCGAAGCGGGTATAGGGCCCCCCCTTCTACCGAGAGACCCGGAAACAAAGGCCACTCTCCGCCCGCATACCCTCAGCCCACCTCCCCTCCACTCCCACCCCCTCCGGGCCTCTGCCCCCGCCGATCCGAGATCCCCCTTTTCTTTTTTTCCTTCCCTTTCTTTGTACCGAAAGGGGAGGGCAAGTCCTGCCCCAACCCGCCGCTCTCCAGGAATCGGGGAGACGCAGGCTGCACCCCGCCTGCGAGGCGGGAGGCGGGCTGCTTCCCAAAGCCCCGTACGGTCCCTCTGATAACCACCGGACGGCTGTTCCTCCTGCTGGCGGCTCATTAGGGTTCCTGGGGCCCGTCCAAGAAATTGCCAAGGACAAGACAGGCAGCCTCCGCCTGGAAACTCGCGGAGCCCGCTCCCCTCGGAGGCCCTTCCTTCAGCGTGAGCGAGGGGGTGAGTTCCGCTGAGCTAGAACCACGCCTGACAAGTGACATTTTGACGAGAGACGCGTTGACGAGTCCCTGGGGAGGCTGCGGAGTCTGGTTCCTGCAGACAGTGTCTCCCCTGAGGCGGTCTTCGTGCTTGAGTGCTGAGTGTGTGTGTATGTGTGTGTGTGTGTGTGTGCATGCGCGCGCGTATACACAGCCTGCTTCTCTGAAGAAGATTCTCCGGGCTCCTCATGCAAGCATGACGGAGGCCCTCCCGAACACTCGCGGGAGCCACGGACATGGAGAACAGATGGGGCAAACCCGCCCCCGGCCGCCGAGTTCAGGGGATCCCACCCCCCCCCCGGGTTGGCCTGTCCTCGCCCCCCCTTGTCCCAAGCCAGTCCCCTTCTGAACTGCCGCCTCTAGCCCTGGCGGGGTAAGGGAGGGAAGATCCAGCCTCCAGGTGGCTGGAGAAATAGATAAAACAGGTCCGTCTCTTTAGAGAGCTGGAAATCTGGACACTGTGGAAGATGGTAGGGGTCGCGCGTTCCAAAGAAGCGGGGTCACACGGCAATCTTTCTGAAAGACGGCGTATCAACTCGACAAACGCCTGGGCCGGCAGAAGCCCAGGGCCTGGGGCGGGAGGGGAGGGCTGGGCTCGGCTCCCGGCAGGGCTGGGAGAGGCATCCGCGCGCCCCCCCCCTCCGTGGGGAGTGGGGGGAACGGAAGTGGACAGGAGCAAAGGATCGAAGAAGCCGGTCCAGGTGGGACAGTGTGCCAGCCGCCCGGTCCCCCGAGTCCCCCTCCAGACGGCGACGAGCCGCCTCAGTCTTTCCTCGGTGTCTCGCGGGGAGCGTGCCAAGGTCACACGCGCGGTCCCTTTATCGATGGCTCTCGGGGTCTCCGAGTCCCCGCCTCTCCTGAGCCCTGGGATCTGCGAAGGCAAATCCCGCTCCCCTTCCCCAAGACGGCCTTTCAAACCCAGTCGGACTTTGGCCTGCGAGAAACTTGTTCTGCGAGCGTTCCGCGAGACGGGCGGGCAGGCGTTTCTGATACGTGTTAACTCGATAAACGAGGGCCGTCTTGCCATCCGAGTCGTCCGGGCCGCCGCCCGTCATGTGGTCACGGCTGAGCCCATGGTTCTGGAAATCCACTCTGGTCTACGAGTGCTTTGGAGCACGAGCACGCTTCCAGAAGGAATCGCACTCGCAAGCCGTCTTTGAGAGGGTAGCGGCTAATGAGACGGTCCTCCGCTGCTGGCTAAGAAGCACCCCCAGACTTCAGGGCCTCAGATGGCCACGGACTGCCCGGCGCGATCGATGGGCCGGCGCAGCTCGGCCGGCGGTTCTTCCGTCGCCCGTGGCATCAGCCGAAGCCACTCCTGGCCCTGCGCTCAGGCGGGGGTCCCGCTGGGCCCCGGCCACCCCGGCCAGCCTCATCCGTCTCTGGCGGCTGCTGCTGTCTGTCGGCCTCGGCGTTCTCCTCCGTGCCCGGGGCTCTCTCGCGGGCTTCTCGGCCGGCCTTCCCTTTGAGGGAGCGGACACAGCCACGGCCGCACCTCTGCGGGCCCCGACAAGTCCCGAGGCCAGATTCGAGGGGAGGGGAAAGAAACAGACTCGCTCTTTCTTCTTCTTCTTTCTTCTCAAATGTTTGTTTATTTCTGAGAGAGAGAGAGAGAGAGAGAGAGAGCACAAGCTGGGGAGGGGCAGAGAGAAAGAGGGAGACAGGGGATCCGAAGCGGGGCTCGAACCCACGAACCGGGAGATCCTGACCCGAGCCGAAATCGAGAGTCCCACGCTCCACCGACGGAGCCACCCAGGCGCCCCTTTCTCCTTTCCAACGGGAGGTGCCTCACGCACACACGGGGTCGGCCAGAAGGGCCAGAAACGGCCACGGCCCTCGTACCTCGACTCCTCCCGCCGGCGTGGCCCACACGTTTTCAGAAGCTCCTGACGGGCCCCGCGTTCTCTCTTCAGAGCTGTCCCCTCTCTCTCTGAACCCGCTCTGGGCATACCCGTGTGAGGCCTGCCCGAGACCCTCCTTCAGTCGGCGGGGGTCCTCTGAGCAGCCTGGGATAGACACGGCTCGCAGAGGACAGCCAGGCAAGGGGCTGAGAGCAGACCGGGCTCTAACCTTAAGGCAGCTTCCAGAACGAGCAGGGCCGGAGGATGGGGTGAGGGAGGGGGACCTCCTGACCGAGGACACTTAGAGCTCCCCCATCCGAAAGGCCCTTGGGAAAGCCAGCTTCCTGGCTGGTACGGACTCCGGAAAACCTGTCACGCAGCGGAACAAAGCGTCCTTTAAAAACCCTGAAGACTCTCCATGTCCCAGCTGGTCACTTGGAGCAAACACGGCTGGTTAGGAAACTCGTGGTGCCTCGTTGGCAATTAATCACTGAAAGCTCTGTGACGTCGCACGTATTGTCGGCGGTTGTTATTTAACTCTGGCCGTGTTCACGCTGCCAGGCGCTGGGTGGAGCCTCTAAGACGGATTGCGCGCTGGCCCAGAGCCCCTCCTTCCTGGTATTTTTTTCCTTTTTTTCTAGAACGAGGACATTATACTTTCATCGCAAGATCAAACTGTTATCAACGAATTCGAGGAGGCCCGGACGGAGATGTTCGTTGCGGTAGTATTTATATTAACAAACACACGAGGGTGGCCTCCGTGGCCAGCCACAAGAAACTTGCGAAATAAATCACGGCGAATTTGATTTATGACGAGTTCCACGGGGCGCCAGTTCCGAAGCCACCCAAAGTGACGCTCCGTAAGAGTTTTTCATGATAGAGGGGGGCGCCCGGGTGGCTCAGTTGGTTGAGCGGCCGACTTCGGCCCACGTCATGATCTCGCGGTCTGTGAGTTCGAGCCCCTCGTCAGGCTCGGTGCTGACAGCTCAGAGCCTGGAGCCTGCTTCACATTCTGTGTCTCCCTCTCTGCCCCTCTCCTGTTTGCATTCTGTGTGTCTCTCTCTCTCTCTCAAAAATAAATAAACATTAAAAAATGAAAAAAAAAATGATAACGGGATGCGCTCATAATAAAACACGAGATGAGAAAGCCAACGGCGTACAAAAATTTGAAGGGGTTTGCTCTAATTGTGATACGTGGACAGCGGCCGGTGAGAGCTAGCGTTTATTAAGCACTTACTATATGCCGGCACTTACAGGAAGCAGCTGGTTCCATCCTGCCAACATCCCTATAAAGTAACTACGACTCGTATCCCCCATTTTATTGTCTTTAGGATTTTATTTTTAAGCAATCTCCACACCCAGCGCGGGGCTCGAACTCACGACCTGAGACCGAGAGTCGCACGCTCCGCCCCTCGTCTCCCCATTTTAAAGATGGGAAGCCGAGGCACAGAGAAGTGGAATCACTGATGTAAAATGCCACAGCTCGTGTTAAAGGGCACCGACTTGAACGCAGAGAGCAAGATTCCTCTCCGCCACTCTTAACCGCCGCGCTGTGCACGCACTTAAAACGGACTGGAAGGAGACGTGTTAAAACGTTAACAGCGCTAATGTCTGGCTAGGGAATTACAGGTAGTTTTTACTGTCTTTGTTACCCTTTTCTGTCGGTTCTACATTTTCCACAATAGGGCACGATTTACTTTGATCGCTGGGAAGAAATAATCATTATTTTTAAAATAAGAATAAAAACAAATGGGGTCCCTCGCCAGCAAAACTCTACCCACAGGACTCAAAGCTCGCAGCCTTCCTTTGATGTTCCGATCGGCCGTCCCGGCTCCCGCTGGTTCCCCGTCTTGGCTCTCCTCCTTGGGAAGCAGAGGCGTAAGGCTCCCGCTCGGTTCTTGGCAGCATTTGACCAGACTCCTCAGGCCCTAAATGATTACAGGGAGGCAGCTGCTTACCCCACGCAGAGCGCACCCCCGTCCCTCCCACCCGCGTGCCCCCCCCCTGGTGTCACGGGCCCCGGCATCTGGCGGACACGTGCGTCTTATCCCCACTCCTCCCGGCTCAGACCGTGCCTCGCACACATCCTGCCGTCACCCACGGCGGCCCGTGTCTTGACCCAGATGGCCGCGTCTGAGGACACCCCCACCCGGTGGCCGCCGGACGCGGCGAAGCCCAGAAGCGCTGGGGCAGTGCAGAGGGCTCAGGAGGTGACAGTGGGAGGGGGCATCGGGCCAGACCCAGACATCCTACCCGGGGGTGGGGGTGGGGGAGGAGAATCCAGAAAAAAAAAACCGTACCTCTCCCGAGGAGAGACACAGGACGGGCCACTGTGAGGCTGTCGGGTTGGGGGGGCAGGGAGGAGCCAGAAGGAACGCCGGAAACTCCATCCCTGGGATGGAACCTGGAGGTGGGGTCTCGCCACCACTCGCGGCCGGGAGGTCATCTTCGGAGTCCTTGACATTCAGTCCAAGCCCCGGGCGGGATTCACTCTGTCCTTGTGAATGTCAGCCTGTATTTATCAGTCGGTCAACAAATATTTATTGAGTCCAAGGCAGCAAGTTACAAGGCACTTGGGTTACGGCAGGGGTCCGTGGGGGGTGGGGAGGTGTAGCCAGCCCCCCATCTGCCCCACCGACTCCCCGCCCGCACGTGGACGCAAGAACACGCCACACACGTTTGGTAACTACGGACGTGGGGATTTGGGAGAGCCGTTTGGGTAGATTTCATATGGTTTTTTTTGTTTGTTTGTTTTGTTTTTATTTATTTTTGAGACAGAGAGAGACAGAGCATGAACGGGGGAGGGGCAGAGAGAGAGGGAGACACAGAATCTGAAGCAGGCTCCAGGCTCTGAGCTGTCAGCACAGCCAGATGTGGGGCTCGAACTCACAGACCGCGAGATCATGACCTGAGCCAAAGTCGGACGCTCAACCGACTGAGCCACCCAGGCGCCCCCATATGGTTTTAACGGACGATTTCCAGGCTGTTGGACAGAGTGATAGATGGATCATTGCTCCCCAATTCTTCTCCCCTCCTTGAGTTAGAATTATCCCATCCGCACCCCCTGGGACGTGTGATTTTGCAGTCTTTCTCTCTCGAAACGGAGTAGATTCTCCCACCCCTTGGCTCTGGCCCGCGCACTGAGATGCTGGTGGCCGGGATACCGGTAGAGGTTTCCATCGAGCTTGCAAAGAGGGGCTGGCCTCCCGGGGCTTCTGCCAGCATCGTGAGAAGGACGGGGGCCCTGGCTACTAGCAGGAGGGTCCAAGGAACCAACCCGGACCTCCCTCCACCTCGCCCTGGAATTGCCAGTCTGGAATTGCCACGGCGAAATCGCCAGGCTAGGCGCGAGGTAGGGGCTTTTTCAGAGATGAGGAAACTCGGACCCGGTGGAGTCGCCCAGCCAAGGCCGCACAGCTGGGGAGCCGCAAGTAAGGATGTGACCTCGGCGGCTCACCTGGAAGGTTCCGCAGCCGTGCCGTAATGTTCCTCTCACGTTCTCCGGAGCCCTGGGAGCTTCGTTGGCCAGTAGATTCGGAGCTCCCGGATCAAGTCCAGGCCAAGAGGAACATCCCTCACCTGTGGCGACCTGGTAGCCGGGTTTCAGCTCAGCCTCCGGCTGACAGAGACCCCGGAACGTTCCGGCTCGCTACCGCCGCCACCACACTCGCCTGCTTCGGAGACCCGGGACAACCGACCTTGGGCCCCTGGGCCGCCAGAACCGGCCCTCGGGCCCCACGACACCCCAGGAGGTGCTGGGGATTTGGCCTCCTGGTTGGCCCTGCCTTCTCTCACGCTGGAAATGGAAACCTCTGGAAAAGGGACAAGGCGCCCACTGTATTCAGCCTTCCACCGGGGCCACAGGTTCCTGGGTCACAGCCACCAGGGTCTAGCCCTGGGACCTTATCTCCAAACCCCCGGGTCCATCACAGGACTCTGAATAAGGCTGCCGCAGCCTGAGACCCGAAGCCCAGCGTCTTAGGTTCACACTAGGAGACGTCTCTCCTCATCCCATGGCCCCCGAAATACCCCTGTGGTTTGCCGACATGGCCGTGTGCATACAGCTAACGTGGACACAGAGAACCCCTTAATTTGGATTGAAAGGCGTTAAAAAGAAGTGCAGGTGGCTGGAAGTCCCATCCATCACTCGCACGAAAGGAGACTGATTTCAGCCACACACGAACCCATCCCGAGTTCAGAAAAACGGCTAAACGGGCCTTCCCTTTCCTCCAGTCCCTTCAAGCCCGTGGGCAGCAGGTGTCTATGAGTTGGCACCGGATTTGGCTCCGAGCAACAAAGACCGAAAGTAAGAACGGCTCAGATGAGTCGACGGGGTCCTTCTCCTCAAATTCCAAGCGAGGCAGTCGGGGCCGGGGTGGCGGCCCTGCTCCCCAAACCCCCAGGGACTGTGGCGGGCGGTACTTTCCAGAACTGGCCGCAGCGGTATCTCTCATCCCTCATGCTCCTGTGCAACGTGACTTTGACATTCCTCCCATCGAGGACGGGGCAGAAGTGATGCTCGGAGACTTCTGGGAGCAGGTCTTAGAAGGTCACGCCGTTTCCTCCTCGTTTCCTGGAACATTCCTGCTTGGGGCTCAGGGAAGACGTCTAATTACCCCCGAGGTCACCCTGCTGTGAGGACGCCGCGCACACGGAGAAGCCACGCAGAGACGCCCTGGTCGGACCCCTGATCTTTAGTCGTCCGTTTCGGCCTCCGGACAGGCGAGCGAGGCTGTCTTGGGTCTTCCAGACCAGCCCCGCAGCCAGCTGAGTCCCACCGAGGGACCTCAGTCGCCACCACCAGGAGCAAAAGAGTTGCCCGGCCAAGCCCTGCCCGACTTCCTGACCCGCGTCATCTACGAGCACAATAAGATGGCTATTTTAAGCCACAAACGCCAGGGTGGTTTGTTCACACGCCGACCAGTAATGGCCCACGATTCAGGCTGTCTCCAGCTCAGGGCTCTGCTATCCTGGGCGGGGGTGGGGTGGGGTGGGGGAGGGCTTGTCCTCAGTGCTCAAAGTGTGGTCTAGAGCTCCAGCCATCACATCTGCATTCCAGAGAGTATGACGTTGGGAGTGACGGAGAAGAAAGGCGAAGGGCGTGACGCAGCTGTCCGTTAAGGAAGCTCCCGGAAGGTGTCTCGGGACATGACATCATATTGGCTAGTATTTCGTCACGTAGCCAAGCCTCACCGTAAGAGAGGGTGGGAAACGTTGTCTTTAGTCTAGATGGCCGCGTGCCTCGCCGGAAGTCAGAAGTTCTAACAGCTGCGCAGGTGCAGAAAGTGAGGATTCTAGCAGTCTTGCAAAGCATCCAAAATTTCCTTGGCCCCCTCCTTCTCCCCGCATCCCCCCACCCGGCTACTAATTTCCACACTTTCAGCCCGCCCCAGGCTCCCAACCCGAACGCCAAGTCTGAAGAAAACTACAGATCTTCACACAGCGGGCGTCTCTCGAGGCACAATTTTTTATACTAACCAAGTCCCTGGCTCTTTTCTCTCTAAAGACCCCTTCCCACCAAGTACGAGGCAAGACGAAGATGCGGGCAGGGGACCTGGGCTGCCGCATATATTAACATCTGGGGCGCCTGGGTGGCCCAGCCCGATAAGCGACCGTCGCTTGAATTCTGCTCAGGTGGCGCTCTCGAGGTTTGTGAGTTCGAGCCCGGCGCCGGGCTCTGTGCCGATACCGTGGAGCCTGCTTGGGATTCTCTCTCTCTCTCTCTCTCTCTCTGCCCCTCCCCTGCCTATGCTCTCGCGCTCTCTCTCTCTCTCTCTCTCTCTCAAAATAAATAATTAATGTCCGGCACTGGCCCGTCTGATCCCTGCCCTTAGACAGGGCACTGCCCTTATTTTCATCTAACAGATGAAAAAACGGAGGCCCAGAATGCTTAAGTGACTCATTCAAAGTCACACAGCCAGGAAGCGGCAAGGACAGAAGGGCGGCTGCAGCAGCTGTCACGGCTCATCCCCGAGCGGGAGGTCAGGTGCCCAGCCGGGCGGTGGCTCTGTAAACACCAAGTCCGGGCGCGTCCCTCCTCTGAGCTCGTCAAAGGTTCTGCGTCACCCACCGTGGAGACGTCGTCGTCTGTCCTTCCTGCTCCCGCGGGCTCGCTAGTGAGCGCGCCTGAGGGCCAGCGTGGTGTTCGATCACCCGCCACCTCCCCCAAAAGCAGTTGCCTTGACTCCCGGGAAGCGGGCGGGCTCCACAGTGGGGTTCTGAGCTGGGGAGGGGTGGGAGTGGCCACCGCAGAGGCACTGGGCGGGGCTTCTCTTTCAGCCCTGGAGCCCGGGGGCCCGGCCCCCCACCCCCCCACCCCGGCCCGAGCCTCCCACCCGGCTCCTCTCAGAGGCAGGCTCGTCACCGCCAGTCCGTCCGGCAGGTGGCGGCAAGCCCCACCGCTTGTAAGTCAGTGCGCTTTGCTATGTAAAGAACCACGGCAAATAATGAAACAGTTCTGGAGACAGACAGCGGCACGACAATGCGAACGTACTTAATGCCGCTCGACTGTACGCTGACTGACGTGTGGGGCGCCTGGGTGGCTCAGTCGGTTAAGCGTCCGACTTCGGCTCAGGTCACAACCTCGCAGTCCATGAGTTCGAGTCCCTCGGTCAGGCTCTGTGCTGACAGCTCCGAGCCTGGAGCCTGCTTTGGAGCCTGTGGCTCCCTCTCTCACTCTCTGCCCTCCCTTGCTCACACTCTCCCTTACAAAATGAAATAAACATCAAAAAAATTTTTTAATGGCTAAAGCGGCAAGTTTTATGTAATATATATTCTGCCACAGTAGGAAAACGGCCCAAAACTCAGTAGCTTAACACGGCAGCCATGATCAGCTCAGGAGCCTGGAGCTTGGGCCGCGCCAGGCTGGGTGGGCCTCCCGGGCTCGCCTGGGCGCACTCGCGTGGCCGCGGCAGGTCGCCTGGCCCTGCCCGGTCTAGGAGGGCCTCCCTCGAGCCTTGCGGCCGGGGCCTGCGGTCACCCGCGCGGGCCGCACGCCTCCACCCGCCCGATCCAGGCGCGCGCCGCTGGAACCCGGGCCGATTCGCACGCTGACCGTCGCGGGGGTCTCAGGAGCGCCGGGACAGGGCCGGCCCCGCCGCGAAGGCGCTTTTCCGACCTGTGCCCAGCGTTATCCGATCGCGGCCCACGGCCGCATGGGATCAGCCGCCAAGCCCGGAGTCACCGTGGGAGGCGACTAGAGCAGGGGCGGGACACGAGGAGCCGTGAGAAAATCGAGGGTGACGACTGTCCCCCCCGCCCAGCTTGTCCACGTACAGCGTAGGCGCGTGACTGCGCAGACGCATGAACTTTCTCAACAGAAAAGAAAGCCGGTCGCCCAAACCAGCAGCTACTTACGCCGTTGAAGGCACGAGGCGCCCCCGGGGCGGGAGGGAGGCTTCCGGAAAGGAAGACCAGAGACAGTGAACATTCTAGCATGACGTCTTCCCACGGAGACTTGCAACAGAGCCCACATCCTCGGCTGGGGAATTGCTGCAGAGTCTGAGTTTGGGAGGTGGGGGGGGGAGGGGGCTGGGGAGAAGGGGGGCAGGCGAGCAGGGTGCCCCCAGCTCCTTCCTGGTCTGGTTTGCGGAAACGCCAGCGTCTCCCAGCCCATTCGGCCCCTGGCGGGGAACTCGTGATTCCCGGGTCCTGCTCCCGACAACAGCAATCTGCCGAAAAGCAAGGCTCGAAGGAGGAGGGGCGGGTGGTGAGAAGCAGGCAGAAGATGCCCCCTTGCACAATTTTCTTTGCCGCCTTGTCCCAGGAAAGAGGAGCCGCAGAAGGGCTGGCTTGTCGTTCCCTTTTAGAGGTGACCCAGCTCCCTTCCGGGGGGGCCAGCCGCCGCAGCTAACTGGAGGACGAGAAGGCAGCCACACCCACAGCCAAAGTCTGCGCACAGACGTGGATGGCCTGAGTCAGCCCCTCGACCACCGCTGAGTGACCTTGGGCAAGTGTCGAAACCACCCACGGTTTCCTCATAGAGGTAAAACGATCGGGGGCGCCCGGGCGGCTCCGTCGGTTGAGCGTCTGACTTCGGCTCGGTCATGACCTCACACTCCATGCGTTCGAGCCCCGCGTCGGGCTCTGTGCTGACAGCTCAGACCCTGGAGCCTGCTTCGGATTCTGTGCCTCCCTCTCTCTCTCTCTCTCTTAAAAATAAATAAACATTAAAAAAAAAAAAAAAAGGAAAATGACTAGACTAAGCCGTCCTGCGGGGCCGTCCTGAGGACCCTGCGCCCAAACCCTCCCAGGCGGCAGTCCAGGGCTCAGAGGAGATCCTTGTCGTTTCAAAATGGCCCTCTCTCCCGCCCCGCAAGACAAGATCGCTTCGGCCACCTAGGCCACGGTAACAGGGCCTCTGGGGCGCTTCTCATCCCCCGTCGGAGCAGCAGGTCAACAGCCCACCCTTCACCCGCGGGCCATCGTGGCAACGGCGCTCCCCGTCTCCTGGTTCCGGAGAGCCTCCCTCTCCTCTGCCCGGGGTTGGCTCCCAAAGTCTCCACTGAGCCTTGTCTAAGGGCGTCCCGATGGTGGCTCGAAATCTTACTTCCCACTTGCTGTGGTGGGGGGAGGGGAGGCGACCCTGACCGGAAGGAGGTATGGCCTCTGTGGCAGGGAGAAGGGGTCACGAGCTGCTGTCACCCGACAGCTTCCAGGAAGCAGGCCCGATCTCGGCCCCACGCGCTGCCTCTCCAGAGTGCGGGAACCTCGCCGTGGGGAGAATTTTGATTTTTCTCTTCCCTGGAACCACTCCCCTCCCCCCCCCCCCGCCGCCGCCACCCAAAATGCCAGCCAGGAGGAAATAGAGACAAGAGAGCCTTTTAAATGACTTCGTGTAGCAGCAGTCCTGCAAGGCGGAGCATCCTTCAGAAAAAAAAAAAAACAGAATTCGGATTCTCAGAGACCGGAGAAAGGCCAGGAGATGACGCTGGCTCATCTCGATTCTGTGAGGCAGGCCAGCCTCCCAAAGCACCACACACACACACACACACACCCCATTCCACACCCCCCTGGGTTCCCCAGACGGCCGCTCAGCGTGCTCAGTTGTTCTGGGCTGACCCGCCTCACACCTCAGATCACCAGGGTGCTGGAAGTCTTGCATGCTGACTTGAGGAACACTGCCCCCACCTGGTTCAGCTGCTTTATTGCAAGTTCATTGGTCTCCCCGCCCCCGCTTGGCGCCAGGCTCTTTTCTTCTGTAGGTCAGTTACATCATGTTTTCCTTTCTCGCCAGGTGAGAAAAGCATCTCTGCCTCCTAATTTTTACTCGGGCCGAAGGAAGGGAGACAAGCAATGGCCAGGAGTCTGCAGGTCACCCTGGCTCTGGGGGTGGGGAGGGGAGGGGCACTTGGAGGCTCCCTCACTTGGGCTCTCCCCCAGAGGCCGGACAGGATGGACTGCCACCTTTTCCTCCGGGGTGGAGCTGGGAAGGCTGTAGGCCTCCTGCTTCCCCCCTCCCCCCCGCCCCGTGGGCTCTGAGTCCTCAGGGCTAGGGGGTGTGGCCACTGTTAAGCTGGAGAGGGGGTACACGAGCATGGGGCCGCGGAGGCAGCAGGGGACCCTGATAAACCTTCCGGGCCTCGAAGCTCTAAACGGGAGCTACCCTCACGGCCTCCTTTCTCCAGGTTCGGAGACCTGGACAAGTGCCCCCCCCCCTTCCCAGGGCCAATGCCCAGATCCGGAAGGAGGGGGAGGCGAGAGCCGGCCCCCGGAGTGGGGGGGGAGGGTGGCCGTGCCGCTGCCTCCGCCGTCGCCGCCCCCTGTGTATAAAACTCCCTTTGTATGCAGGTCGCCGGCTGCTCCCCATGCCAGGTGCAGCTGCCAGGATTCTCAATGCGGTTTGAACACAATTTGCCAGTGTTGGTTCAGCTCCGCTGGCTTCCAGTTGGGGGGCCATATGCTGCCTTTAATCCGCCTGTGCGATTCTCACCGATGTCAATAGGCGCGGGCGGGCGGGCGCTCGCACGCCCGAAAGCCCGGGGCCCCGGGGTGGCGCTCCCGCTGCCGCCACGCGGCCCCGCTCCGCTCCGGGGACCCCCGGCGGGGGCCCTCTCGGGAGGCCGTGGCGCGTGGGAGCCTCCCCGGCCGGCCGGCTCCCCCCCCCCCCCCCGGAGCCGGCCCCGGGGCCTTCCCCTCCGCGGAGCTCCCTGCCAAGGAAGCCGGCCGGGGAGGTGCCAGCGCCCGGTCCAGACTTCGCATTTCCCTCATTCTTTCTTTAATTGGATTTTTGGTCCTGCTGGGCAAAAATAAGCTTTCCACTGGCAAAGCGCTCTCGCCTCTTCTGAACGCGCGACGGGGCCTGGCGGCTCCGGGCGGCTCTAGGCGGAACGCTGCCTTCCTCCCCCGCCGCTGGAACCTTCATTCCTTCTCGCCGGGGACGCGAGAGCAGGGCGCCGGCACACGCGCACACGCGCACGGGCACACCTACCGCACGCCACACGCACACACCCGCCGCCGCCGCCGTCCGCACGCGCGCGCCGCCCAGCGCATGCCACGGGCACACGTATACACACCACCACCATATGCACACGCACATAGCGCGCGCACACACACACAAACACACACACACTCTTCCAGGTCCAAGTGAACTTGGCCTCCCTCGGAGAACTTCACTGAGAGGCCTTCTCTGAACTAAGCAGGTGACGGTCCTGGCTCAGAACGGCCAAGCGTCTGGCACCACAGCCTGAGCCGGGCCCGGGGCAGAGGGGTGGGGGGGGGGCTGGCTGTACCCTCAGCCTCTGGGCCGCCTCCTCCCTGGTAGTCAGACCCTCCTTCCCCGAAGGCCCCAAAGTCCCAGTTTTGTGACCCGGCCACAGACTAAAGTGCCAAGGAGCCATCTCCCTTCCTTCCTTGACAGGCAGGCGAGCGCGCTTAACTTAGTGTTTGTCGAAGGGGCGCGAGGGAGGGGTGAGGGATGAGTGGGCAGGCGGGCTGGAGTCTGACTGAGAAGTGGCATTTTACTAGCAACACACAGAAGACATTTGGCTGCTCCGAGACCTGGGACTGAGCGTTAGGGAAGAAGGGGAGAGAAGGAAGAAAATGAGAGGAGGGAAGGAAAGAGGGAAAGGAGAAGGGGAGGGGAGAGAGGGAGGGCATAAGAGGAGATGAAGGGGAGGGGAGGGAAGGAGAGGAGGGGGGAGGAAAGGGAGAGGAACAGGGAGGGGAGGAGGAGGGAAAATGAGAATGGAAAGGGGATAGAAGGGGAAGGAAAGGGGAGAGGGGAGGGGAGGAGGGAGAAGGGAAAGAGGGAGGGGGAGGGAAAGGAGGAGGGAGAGGAGGAGGGGGAGGGGAGGGAAAGGGAAAGGAGGAGGAGGAGGAGGGGGAGGAGGGGGAGGGGAGGAGGGGGAGGGGGAGGGGAGGAGGGGAGAGAGGAGGAGGGGAGGGGAGGAGGGGGGAGGGGGGAGGGGAGGGAGAGAGGGGGAGGGGGAGGGGAGAGAAAGGGGGAGGGGGAGGGGAGAGAAAGGGGGAAGAGGAGGGGAGAGAAAGAGGAAGGGGAGGTTAGAGACGGGGGAGGGGGAGGGGAGGGAGGAGGGGGAGGGATGGGGGGAGAAGGGGAGGGGGGAGAGGGAAGAGAGGGGTAAGGGAAAGGAGGGATGGAGCAGTGAGAAGAGGAGGGTCAGAAAAAGCACAGAGGGGAAGGGAAGAGAGGAGGGGGGAAGGGGAGGAGGAAGAACAGGGAGGGGAAGAAGAGGAAAACGGTTGGAGAAAAGGAAGGAGGGAGACGAAAAAGGGAAGGAAAGGAGGGAAGAGCCACCCCCCACCCCCACCCCCACCGTTATTGAAGTTGCCGACTTTTACTTGGTAGCAGCTCTGGGCCTAGCCAGCCGGACGGGACCCTCACCGGCACCCCTTCTGGGAGCCGGGGGCCGTCACTGGGGGGCGGCCCAGCAGTCCTCGGTCTCGGCTCCCGAGGCCCAGGGCCCCCACACCACCCCCTGCAGCGGGAGCGGGTAGAGCCCTCCCGGGAAGTCCTCACTCCCCCCCCCACCACCCGCGGCAGGCCGAAAGCTGGCGATGGTCACATACATCCCGATATTTCAGAGTCCCCGTTAACAAGCCCCCATTAAAATTTGACAAGCAGGTTGTGGCGTGGAAAGCACTCCTTCTGAAAACACTTGAGGCTTTCTGCTGCTTCAGCGAGACAAAGCCCGTTTACCTGCCCCTCGCATGTTAAGCCCGGCGCTCGAGGCCTCAGCGCCTGGGCGCTGCCTGGTTAATGGCAGCCGGGGTGTTTATTTGCCAGACCACATCGGAACCTGGCTCTTTAATGAGCCTGCCGTTGCGAGCTCGCTGCCAGTCCGGCTGCCTTTTTTTTAATCAAAAGATAAAACAGTCGGTTATCGAGGATTAATGACTCTTACAGCATCCATACGAGGCTCGTATTTATCTTTTAAAAGAAAACGGAAGGAAGAAAAATGACCAGATTTTGTTTCAGTAAGCAGTTTAAATCTGCTCTGGTAAGTTGAATTCATTCATTCATTAATTCAGTCATGTGTCTGGGAGAAGCCAGCAGGAGCCTCTTCCATCAAAAGAACTTCTCACTGTGAAATAAACCCCGAGTAACCAGATTAACTATGAAGTATGTCTCCGTCAGGTTTCAGGCGTTAGTTCAAGTGTACTTTCTGGGCGTTCCAGCTCCTTGTAGCGAGTTGCCGACTCTGGTATTCCAGGTGGCACTTTGGGAGGAGGAAGAGTCTCTTGTTTCCCCTCTCTGGCTTCAAAATAGAGCTCGAGTGTGTAATGACATGACTGTGCCGTGTTGATTTAACTGAGAATATCAATATTTTAAATAGGTTCCCATATGATTCATATACTTTTGCATAGCGCCGAGTGTATAAATATCTCTCCACGTCTGAACACCCAGAGGCATACGTGCACGGTCACGTGTGCGTGCGCACGCGCGCATGCGTGCCTATGTACATGTGTGTGACCGTGCGGAGCGTGGGACTCCAAAATACTCATTTGAAACTGTTTGGGGGTTCGCACCAGATAGTATGATCCTGGGATCTTTTATTTAGCCACCCAGGATATGGTTTGGCAAAAAAAAAACAAAAAAACAAAACAAAAAAAACACAAAAAACAAGAAACTATTGGCCTGCTGTATTCCGAAGTGGGCCCTACTGTTTTCTGAGTTGGCCGTCTTCATGACGGCCTCTTTCTTCATATTCTCTACCCTGTTTCTGAGTGTCTGTGTGCTCCGAGGGATGAAAGCTGTAACTGCTGCGTGAGGATACTTGAAATCACAGCCAGAAATGTCAAGGTGCTCCTTCCCACACCATCAGCAATGAGACACACTCAGGTTACAATGCCGGCCATTTTGGAAATTAAATTGATATTTACAACACCGTGGCACATCATTGTGTGGCTTCAAAGGAAGACAAATACTGATTCTGGAGTGGGCTGGGGAGCACAAACAAATTCAAAGAACCCCAATGGAATCTATTGTAGCTTAACCTCTCCAGATCTAGGTTCCTCATCTGTACCGTCATGATGTTAGCACCTGATCTACCAGCCTGTGGGGGAGCCAGAATTTTCTCAGAGGATAGAATTTAAAGGAAATGCCTACGGGGAATTATTTCCAGGAGGGCAGGTAACCAACAGCTCTTTTCCCCAAGGGAAGGGTGTCGACTGAAAGTCCCAGAACCCTGCTGTTTTGCAGATTGCTGTTCTGACCTCCAGGTTGGGAAGAGAGGCTGTTGGTGGTGGGAGTGTGGGGAAGGAGTCCCGGTGGAAGGAGCCAAAAGCCCTGTCTTCGCTAATACAACTTCTTGGAAAAGCTTCTCGGCAATCTCATTTAGAGAGAATTGGAAAGGCGGGCAAGGGGCCATTTTGCCTGCACTGTGGCAGCCACTCCTCCCGGTGACTCAAACCCTCGAAATAGTACAGGGCTTTGCCATAAGATACCTATGAATTACAAAGGGAAGAACTATCACTTGACACTGGAGAATGCCTGCAGACATCCCGTTGACCAAACGATAAACTGACATCACGTGCCTCCCGATACCGAGCACCGAGAAGGACACAACATCGCGTCAGTGGTATTGCTGCCAGACGTGAGGAACCTGAATCCCATCTTGAGGAAACAGCAGACAAATCCAAATTGAAGGATTATTTTGCAAAACAACTAACCGGTATGCTTTAAAAATGTCAAGGTCAGGAAGCGCAACTAAAGACCGAGGAACCGTCCCAGATTAAAGCAAACCGGGGAGAAGGGACAATGGCATGCAATGTGTGATTCGGATTGGCTCTTGGAACAGAAAAATTTTTTTTTCTTTGGCTATAAAGGACAGTAGCAGGACAACTGAAGAAATGTGCACGCCTGTAGATTAGATAACAGTGTTATAGCAATGTTAATTTCCTGATCTTGATCATTGCGTTGTGGTTACATAACAGAATATCCTTGTTTCTTAAGAAATCTGTACCAACGTATCAGAGGTAAAGGGTCATCACGTCTGCAACTTATTCTCAAACAGTTCACGAATCTCTATATCTATACCTAGCCCAGGCCGGCTAGCTGCGTGCCGTATATCTGTCGACAGGGAGAGAATAAAGGAAATTAGTAAAATGCCAACCTTTAGAGAATCTGGGCGAAGGGTGTATCAGAATTCTTTGTACTATTTCTGAAACGTTCCTGTGAGTCTGAAATTTATTTTAAGCTAAAGATGAATAAATACATACAGGACTTCGGGTTTCGCTTTGGAGCAGCAAAGGAACAAGGGAGATGGGGGACAGACTGGAGCCGAACCCGGTGAACATGAGGGATCCCCCAAGGGTCAGTGGACGGGGAGGCTGTGACCCAGCAGAGAAGAAATGGGACAGGGCCCGGCACTGAGGCTGACCTCAGCCAAAAGTTGCCTCTGGAATTTTCTGCAATACGGATGTACACGGATGCAGGCTGGGAAGAGCGTTCTTTAGGGTTCGGTGCCCAGCATGGGGCTCACCATTTAATAGGTGGTCGACTGGTCTGGTTGCCGAATGAATGAATGAATGAATGAATGAGTATGCTCCTCCTTCTGCATCACACACCATGGGAGGCTGGCAGCTCTCCAGGTCTGACCAGGACGCCGCACCTCTGTTTACTGGCCCCCGTTGAATGAGAAGGCTCGAGCAGCGAGACCGTGGGAGTCAGAGCTCCCTGCATTCTTCCGAAAGCTTACGGGAGATTCATTATTTAAGCGACGGCACATCCCCCAAATAAACACGTGCGTCTTTGCAGCCCGCAGCCCGGGAGCGCTATTAAGCACACAGCGGCAAAAGGCTCCGGCCTTCGCCGCTGCGTGCAATTTCCAGCCGGCTCGCTATTCTTTTGTCACCGCCTTTTTATTGGTTTTTCTCAAAGTGGTTACAATGCCGTTATTGTAAAACCCTCACGCCAGAAGAGTGAGCGAGGCGGCGGCGCCCGAGAAGAGAGCAATTTCTGCCGGGAGAGTCTGCACACCTGGTGGGGGAGGCTGAGCAAAAGTGGGGGGAGACGGAGCCTTTTCTCTGCGCAGGTCCACTTGACCCACTTAGAAATCCACTGGGAGCCAGGGCAGCCCTTGAATTCCCTGGAGGGTAAATGGCCTTTGGCGCTTGCTGCCCCTGCCCCCCTCCCCCATGAAGAAGTCTCAGCGGCCCCTCCCCCCTTCACGATGCACGGGCGGGCGTGGCCCCGGATGGGGGGGGGGTCAGCCTGGAGGACGAAGGGAGGCCGTGACTTCCCCAGCGTCCCTACCCCTCACCGGCAGCAAAGACTTTTTTCACCCCACTGGGTTATATATGTGTTGAGGTATAATTTACATGCAAGAAACTGTGCCAATCCTAAGCGTCCGTCTACCTTGTACACCAGCCAGCTCACGAAATGGAGCACCGCTCTCCGATACGACTTCCCGCAAAGTTGAAAATGTTCTCTGTGGGTCGCACGTGGCTAATACTTCATTCGAATTTAAGGAGCCACATGTGGCCAGTGGCTACTATATTAACACAGAGAGAGAACATTTCCAGAAAGTTCCCTTGCGCCCCTTCCAGTGAGCCCTTCCCAAGAGGTAACTGCTTTTCTGGCTTGGGTGGCTGTAGCCCCCTGGCCTCCACCTCCTAGACACCCTAGCACCCACCCCCAACTGCGACAACCGAAAATGTCTCCAGACAGAGCCAAATGTCCCCCAGCGGGCGGGATGGTGGAGACGCACCCCTGGGTGAGAACCACTGCCTTAAATTTAGTTCCGCCTCTTTTTAAACTTCCAATCGACGGAATCGTCGGGTGCTGCCTGCTGTAGGCAGCCTCTTCTTCTGATATACGGGCACACCTTGGCTGGAGAGCAGCGTTCATTCCAGAAACATGCTTGTAATCCAAACCACTTGTACTGTCGAAGCGAACCTCCAGAACCACTGGCTCGGTTGTGATCATGTGACACTCAGCATCGCGTGCTGCTCACATCGCAAGATACTACTCATTGGTCCTGGATGAAATTTATTAGAAATGTTTGCCTGTCTTGTGGAACGTTCGAGGACCAAGTTACTCGCAATGCAAGGTTTGACTGTGTATATACATATACACATATGTATATACATATACGTATACATATGCATATGCATATACATACACATCATATACATATACATATGTATATACGCAATAGGAATGCTTTGCTCACACTTCTGGAGGCTGGAACTCCGAGATCAGAGTGCCAGTGTGGTAGGGTGGGGGGCCCGCTTCCAGGCGGCAGACTTCTGTCATTGTACCGTCGTTTGGCGGGAGGCTGTGTGCAGCTCCTTTTATCCCACACGGCGTCTGCGAGACTCGTCCAGACCGTTGTGGAGTATCGGTGGTGCCTTCCTTTGTATCACCGGGTAGCATTCCACGGCACGGCTGTTTCGGGTTGGGGCTAGTATGCGCAAAGTGGCTATAAACATTCATGAGCAGAGCTCCGTGCGGGCAGAGGCTGACATTGCCCTCGGGTGGATGCCCGAGAGTGGATTGCCGAACCACAGGTGTGCGCTTCCCTTCATCAGAAACCCTTCCGTTCTACGCTGGGCCGTTCTCCGTTCCCACCGGCGATGGACGAGAGCCCCGTTTCTCCGTGCCCTTGCCCGCCGAGCAGCACCATCTGTCTTTTTCATTTTAGCTGTTCTAGCGGGTGGCAGGGTGGCGGGGTGACCTCTTAAAGGCCACGGATTCAACGTGCAGATAATAACGAAAGCAGGAGCGTCGAGAGGGGCTCTGGAGCACCCCACCCCAGCCCCCGGCCTCGGTGAGCTCTAAGTCCAGGGAGCGGAGTGTGCCTCGGTGCCCCCACAGCGGCGGTGTGGCAGATTCCTTCCCCCTCAGTTCTCTTTCCGCTCCCCGGCTTGCGGGAGGGGAGTCGTGCCGTCGGGGGAGAAGTCACGGACAAGAAGACAATTCCTGGAAGACAAGAGTTTGCATCACAAATGAGAAGAGCAGGTGAAATATTTCTATAGGAAACCCTGGAGCCCCGCCCTCCCGCAGCCCCGCCCCATCGCCCACTCGTGCACATGCACCTGCTCGCGCACGCGCTCCACGGAGACGCAGGGCGGCAACTCGCTCTGCACGAGGGGAGCGAGGGGCGGCGTCGATGAGCAGAGACGAGAAGACAAGGAAAGTTGCTCGGCCGCCGCTTGGGGGGTTCCAAACGGGCTGGCTAAGGACTTGCCAACTTCTGCAGGGCATGCCTTGCAAAGATCGTAAATTAGACCCTAGAAGAGGGGACACGCATCGGAGAGAGCCTGACCCCCGCCCCGGCGCGGCTTCTGGTCTACTTTTCGACGCAAAGGAAACAGTACGACTCAGAAGCTGGAGATGATGTAAGGCCCCCGGGACCTGGACACAGAGAGCTGCCTGCATTAGGGCTGACACAGGCGTGACAGGTGGACCCAGGGTCGCTGGAGGAAGTCAGGAATCCGAAGGAGAGGAAAGCCCGAGATTAACGACTGAGGCAGAGGAAGCAAGCACCCCACCATCCAAATAAGAATAGGTATTGTAACATGCTCTTCCGTTTGGTGCTGTTTCTGAAGGCCCCCTTTCAACTGCAATGCTCCCCTAAAACTTGACCCTGAGGACGTGTTACTCTCCCCCCACCAAATATATATATATAGTTTGGGGATTCATAGGAAACTCTGGAGAATGAAGCCATCTGTGCCGGCTACTGTACCCCGTTGGGCTCTGTGGGCCGCTCAGGTCTCGGACAACGTTATCCTGTAGCGGTCAAGGGGACAGGCGTCGGGGGTCAGGGGTCCTCTGGAGACAGCCCCATGTGTTCCATCAACGGCTCGGGAAAGACCGAGCTAGAACTGGGAAGGGCATTCAGAATGTGGACCTCCGTCAGCCTAGACAAGGGACGCGGATCTAGGTCTCTGGCGCCGAGATGCCTTAGGGCTGGAACATTCTTACCCCACCGGCTGGAGGTTGGCATCTGCTTGGGTGGGGAGAGAGGTCAGCCAGCCGGGACCTCGCCGCGGGAGGCACGTCCAGCTAGAGATTGTAAACCCAAAGGCCCCAGGTTCGTGTTTCTCTTTATATTTTCTCTTTGCCTCCCTTTAAGAGATTTACCGAGACGCGAGCTCCCGGAGGGCAGGGGGTGGGGTGGTCTCTTCTGTTCGCGGCGTGCCCATTTCAGGGCTGACCGAAGTGAGGAGCCCACGGGGAATGACTTCTGAGGGGGGGGCCATATTGTACTCAAGGGTGCCCTTACGGGGCCCCCTTCCTCATACGGGCCCCCGACCTCAAGGCGTGATTACAAGCACGTTTCCAGGAAGGAAAGGCTCCGAGCGGAAGGGGAGGCCGGACTCCCAAACTTCCCCCGGGCACGTCCCCTCCTCCCGAGGTTAGCACCTTAGCCGCCGCGGGCCACCCCCCGGAGACACGGTCTTCGTGACGGCGCCCGCGAAGGGCAGGGTCCTTTCCTTTGTTTCGCTTCAGCAGACGGGAGGCGGGCAGACGTTTGAAAAATCGTCTTTATTCTTGAAAGGGGGACAGAAACATCGGCAGCATGGAATCACACCCGTTTCCCGAGTCCGGACTCCCGGAGGTTAAGGAGGCCTGGCCGCCCGAGAGCGAGCTTGCTTCCAAACCTGGAAATTATGAAATATTTGGAATTGAAAGACAAAACACTCCTTGTGGGGTAGAGAAGCTTTCAATGCATATATTAAAAAATATAGGTTGAAAAGTTTTTAAAGGTTTAACAGTAATAAGCTAAGCATACTAGTTAGGAAACTAGAAAAATAATGGGGTTAGACGGGACCCCGCGGGGCTGGCCGGTGGCCCCGGCTTTGCCAGAGTCGCCTTACTCCCAGCCTGCCAGGAGCCAGGGCCATCTTCCTCCCAGAGGCGACCGCCACCTCCGTCCCTGGGCCTGCGGGGGGGAGTGGGGTGGGGGAGGGGGGGGGAGCGGCCTGCACGTTCTTCTGCCCGGGAGCTGGCACCTGGGTCTCTTCTCCGTGGCGTGAGGGCGCAGCTCACGACCCGCAGGCCAGCCCGCGAACGACAGCGCTCTCTGGGTCTCTGTTATCTAATCCCTTGGCAACTCGCTCAGGAAGCGCCCCTCCCCCCGCACCATCTGGAAGTGGTTTTTGAAAAATCTACTCATTATTGTTAAAAAGCAACACGTAGGCTTTTTTGCAAGATACAGTTACAACAGCAACTCCAAATCTGTTAAGTTCCCAAAAGGTAGGGATGGTTACTCTGTGCCCCCATCCCCCCCCCCGCCCACCCCACCCTCACCCCCCCCCCCCCCCGCCAGCACATAGTAGGAGCTTCACAGATGCAGAGTTGATACCCGTGCAGTAAGGGTGCTCTAGTTATTTCTGCATAACAAATAGTTTCAAAAGGTAGCAGCTTCACAACCGTTTGCTTACGCTCTCGGGTCTCCAGGGGCTGGGAACTTGGACAGGACATGGCGGTGACGCCTGTGTCTCTGCTCCACGATGTGTGAGGTCTCAGCGGAAAAGATGCGAAGGGCTCATGGCCCTTCACTGGCGCGTCTGGCCACTTGGGTTGAAGGGACTCGAAGTCCGGGCTCACCGGGACCGTCCGTCGGAGCCCCTGCCTGTGGCCTCTTTATGGAGATTGGGCTTCCTCACTGCATGGCTGACCTAGGGTCATCAGAGCTCTTCCGTGACGGTCACTCGGCCTTCCACGACGGTCCAAGGCAGAAGCTACTTGGCCTTTTAGGACCCGGCCCTGCCATTCTTTTGTTCGAAGCTGTCATCCTCCCATCTGGAGTCGAGGGGAGGAGAGACAGACCCCACCTCTCATTCGAAGGGGTGTCGGAAAACCGGGGTCATGTTTTAAAACCACCGCTAAGGGGAAAGCCCTGTCTCCCTTAAGGCTGTTGCACTCATTCCTTCAAGAGAATTAATTTATCTCACACGTGCTTGCGCAGGACACGCCAAGCCCTGGGTTGGGTCACGTGTAGGGATTGAGCAGGTGAACAAAATAGACACTGTCTCTGCCCCTCGCGTGGCCCGCACTCTACTAGAGGAGACTGGTATTAAACAGATAAACATTCGGGGACACCTGGGTGGCTCAGTCAGTTGCGCGTCCGACTTCTGACTTTTGATTTCAGCTGAGATCACCATCCTAAGCTCGTGGGAGCCCGCTCAAGATTGTCTCTCACTCGCTCTCTCTCTCTCTCTCCCTCTGCTCCTCTCCCCCACTCGTTCTCTCTCCCCCCGTGTCTCTCTCAAAACAAATTTTTTTTAAATTGAAAAACCAAATAAGCATGCCAGCGCATACTTACAGGTGAGCCCTGTTCGGTGAGGGGGAGTGCCCTGCGCAAGACTTGATTTTGATGAGAAACATCTTGCTTCTCTCGGAGCAAAATCTGATGCAAGGTTTTGAGGGCAAGCCGTCGCTTTGGAGGTGATTCCTGGGAGCCGCCGTAGAGCGATGAGGGCCTGAGAGAGAAAAGGAGGGAGGCTGGGGAGTGTGTTAATCAGGAGGCTACCACTGCGGGCGAATGGCGCTCGGTGCCGTGGGATACTTTTGTAAAAATGCTTGTTTATTTATTTGGAGAGAGAGAGAGAGAGAGAGCGCGCACCAGCACAGACACACACACACACTCACACACACACACACACATATGCATGAGTGGGGGAGGGGCGGAGAGAGAATCCCAAGCAGGCTCCACAGTGTCAGCGCAGAGCCCGGTGCGGGGCTCAAACTCACGACCCTGAGATCATGGCCTGAGCCGAAACCAAGAGTCACACGCTTAACCGATTGAGCCGCCCAGGCGCCTCAGCTGCGGGACACTTCTGACCGACGACAGCGTGGAACACGCTTCAGATCGGCCTCCTCGGAAGGCGGAGGAAGCTGGGACACCCACCCCACCAAACTCCTAACAGTCACAGCTGGGGGCACCGGCGAGGGCTGTCCTCCCTGTGGGCCCTGCCTGCTCCGGTAGCCAGGGGCAACCTCAGGCCAAGGGCCCTGGATGGGGGCGGGGGGTGGGGAAGGAGCCCTCCCTTGGCTCTTGGAGGTACCTACCCTGGGAGTAAAGAAGCCATCTTCTCAAGGGAGTTCAAGGGTCAAGAACACGCCATTTGTAGATGGTCCGTGTACCCATCTGTGTTCCGTGCGGGGCGTCACCCCGAAGCCAGCCCTCAGCAGGGTGCCTTAGAAGGCCGTGCGTTTTGGGTTTTCTGCCTATGGGTTTGCGATGAGCGTCAGCGCTGAACTCCCTGCCCCCGCCCGCCCCTCCCCTCTGTGACTAATGGGAAACAACAAAATTGCCCACGGGCAGGCAAGGTGGGGCCGTTCGTGCCCAGGAGAGCATTTTCCCTTTCGTGTGAGCTTAACTGCCAGGAATTGTGGGCACCACGCCCCGCAACTCTGACCTCAGCGGAGCTGAGCGGCAGAGAGGCTGGGCCCGCCTTAAGTCACCAAGACACCATTCATGGGGGGGAGGGGCGGTCATGCCCAGCCAATCGCCCAGGACGGAAGCACTTACTCAGAAGGGAAATGGCCAAGCGGCACCCTGGTCGACGGGCGGCCACGTCAGCCGGAGACCTTGCTCTCGACATGTGCACGGAATCGCGGGGCCGCCGCAGACTGGAGGCGAGGCTCCGAAATCAACATTTAATAAGCCGGAGCGATGGGGATGGTGGGGGTGGGGGGAACGAGCGAGCCACTGAAAGGAAATGTCTTTTTATTTTTAAATCGCTAAATAGAATTTCTGCAGGATTTTCCAAGACCCTTTGTCTGAATGACCCTTTTCCGATTCCATGGTTACCAGGTCTCGAGTATATGCCACGCCCTGAGTTACGCGATTTTTTTTTTTTTTTAAGTAAAACAAAGATAGTAAGAATGCCCACCGCTGCAGTGAAAAAGTGCTTGGCGCGGTGGGTAACCGAAGTCCGGAACGACGCCCTTGGCTGCTGCTCGTCACCCTGGCTGTGTGCTCCCCCGCCTGCTGCCCACCTGTGGGCTCTTGTGTCCTCTCCCACACAGCCACTCATCCATCCATCTTGCTGGGTCGCTGCCACCCTGAGGACGGCCAAGCTGTGTGTGTGTGTGTGTGTGTGTGTGTGAGAGAGAGAGAGAGAGAGAGAGAGAAGAAGGGACAGACCGAGGGGGTGTGGGGGATGGGAGAGGGGGGAAGGGAGTAAAGGAAGGCAGAAAAGAGGAAGAAGAGAAGGAAGAGGGAAGGGAGGAGGGAAGGGAGGAGGGGAGGGGAGAAAATGGGAGAGGGGAGGGGAGAAAGAGAAGGGAGGAGGGAAGGGGAGAAAATGGGGGAGGAGAGGAGAAAAGATGGGGGAGGGGAGAAAGAGGAGGGGGAAGGGGAAAGGAAAGGGGGACAGGGGGACGGGAAAGGGAGGAGGGGAGGGGAGAGAATTCCACTGGGACAGAAAAGCCAGGAAGTCGAACTCCTACCCCGGGGATAAATCGAACCCCAGCTGCACCGAGAGCAGTGCGGTGGTAAAATCATTCAAACTCCGAATTGCCGACGGTGGAATATAAACTCCTCATCACGGCTGGTGAAGGGAAACTTCGGGAAGATGATGTCCTGGACTCCAGACCCCGCATCCCCGTCCGGGTGTAGGGCACGGAAGGTCTGGTGGGTGGAAAAGGAGGGAGAGAGGGGCCGTGGGGGCTGCGGGCCGAGCATCTACTGGTCCCGAGAGGCGGAGGAAAGGAGGAAAGGAGGAAAGAAGGCTGGAGGAGGCAGGAAGGAAGCGGGAAGTAGGATGATGGGAAGCGGAGCAGGCAGCCCGGGGCCAAGGAGGGCGGGAGCCGGACACAGAGCCCGGGGACCCTGCCGGGTACGGTGGTCTGAAGCAGAGACCCCTGCGTGGACCGGCGGCAGAGGACACTTAGAGGCGCCGGAGTCCTGAATCTGTGTCTGGTGCCCCGGGGGCTCAGTCAGAAGCGGCAGCCCTGCCTCCGGGGACCAGGGGAAAGGCCTGGGCGCCACCACTGCTCCTGACCCCGACCCCGACCCCACTCCGGGCCGTGCAGGGCTGCTGGCCACTGATGAGAGAGACAGACCCCTCCGGTCCCTTCTACTCATTACAAGAGCCCCTCCCCCAACTTCTGACCGCCTGCACCTGCGACTCTTTGGAGGCCCACCCTGGAGCCGCTCACTGCCATTGAACCAGAAGTATCTGGGCATTTCCAGCCCGCTCTCAGGGTAGCCCCTGGCCAATGACAGCGCAGCTCTCTTGCCCAGAGGCGGGAGAGACTCTGAAGTGTGACTCACCCTCCAGAGCCCGCCCCCCTCGCCGCCCCCCCCCCCCCCCGTGGGTCCGACTAAGCAGTGGCACTTAGTCTGAAATTGACCTCTTCCCACCCCACCCCACCCCCACTTCTTCCCACCCCACCCTCCGCTTCCGGGTATCTGCTGGGAGCCCGGCCTTAAGAAATCACTTCCATGGAAATCCTCATCTCGGGGTCTGCTTCTGGGGAAATGGAAGTCACGGGGCCCGCGGGCTGGGCCATAACGACGGTTACTGTGGGTACGCACGGAACACACAGTTCTCATCTGGTCCGCGCTGGTGTTGAGCGCGTCGCACGGAGGAGGAAGCGGAAGCCGGCGGCGCTCAGAAGGGACTTACCCAGGGTGGCAGAGCTGCTGAGCCGAGCGGCTTAGATGAAACCCAAGTGTTGCTAGCTCCAAAGCAAACATTTAGTCGCTGACGCGCCACCGAAACGAGATGGGGCCCGCACGCTTTTCTCTGGGGAGCCCTCTTCCTGTTCCCAAAGGAGTCGACGTCTCCGGGCCTCGCGGCCAGCAGCGATCTGGGGCCAGCCGGGTACAGAGGGCCAGGCCTGTGCCTGAGGAGAGAGCAGAAGCTCCAGTTAAAGCCTCGGTTCGCCACCGGGAGCCAGTTCCCCAAAGCCCTGCTAGATTTGCCAAGCACCCGGAGGCCTTCTTCCGCAAGGGGCCCGCTGCTTAATCAAACTCCCCGATCTTCGTCGTGCGGTTTTTTCAGACAACCTCCAAGAGCCAGCACTTACGAGGAGGAACTCGGAGGCTGCCAAAAACGCCCTGTGAATAAATGTTCAGGGTTCCATCAGGAGACGCCCACAGTGACTGATGAGTCATCGGATGACCAGCTGTCACCACCGCGCACTATATATAGAAGGGGAAGGCCGGAGGGGGTGCCTGGGACCTAAAGCAAGGAGGGGGAACGGCACCCAGGAGGTGAGGCCCCAGCTGGGGGGCGGGCCTAGAGCACCTGGAGGCTGTGCCCTCGGCTCCCCCAAGTAGCGGAATGTGTCGGCCATGCCCCCAGCACTGGGTGCCGCTCCAATCGGAAGCGAGGCCAGCGCACTGATAATGACGATACTAATGATGGTTATGGGAAGAATAATTGTTCCGGGAACCTCCCGGGCGCCGCCTCACCTTCTTCCCACCGTACATACATACAGAGGGCTAATTAACCCCGCGGCCATCCGCGCAGCCCAGACCGGGGTTCTGGGCCCCCGGCTCGGCTAGGCTAGGACGGGCACTGCCCGATTAGGTAGCCACTAGCGTGTGTGGCTACGGAGCCCCCGAAATGTGGCCGGTCCCAACTGACATGTACTGGAGACTTAGTTCCCAAAAAAGAATGGGAAATATCTCATCAATCATCTTTTTCTCGGTTACCATGTTGAAATGATAATATTTTGGCTACGCCGGGCTAAATAGGATAGATCGTTAAAATTAATTTCACCTGTTTCGCTTTACCTTTTTAATGTGGCTACTAGAACATTCCAAATGCCATATGTGGCTCACATTTGTGGCTTGCATTATATTTCTATTGGACAGCCCTGGGTTGCAGGCGAGAGGCCAGAACCTTCAGGAAATCCTGGCTATGCCCTCTCCTGACAAATAAAGCCTGCTTCCTGGTTCAAGGCTGAGAGAGGCCACGGCTGCTCTCCACACAATGCCAGTGGCCAGCCGCAGCTCCACACACGGGTCACAGAAGGCCCAGGTGACACGCAGAAGCCCCTGAGTGTCTGTGAACCTCATATCTTCTGAAACGTCACAGCCTTCTGAAGGAAAGAGGAAGAATCCAGTCCGCCTGTCCCGGCCTGTCTTCTCCCCTCCCCCCCCCCCCCGCCCCCACCCCGGCCCCCGCAAGAGCGTTCAATGCTGTGTGCTTGCAAAAACAGCCAGGATATCAGGCTGCTTCCCAAATGCAGCAGCCCTTTCCCTCACATATGCAAACAGCAGAGTCGGTCAAAGGAAAGAAGGGAAATGAGAACCGGGGAGAGAGGCGGGTGAGGCGGTTCACACCGAGAGGGAGCCGGCGCTATCGCAGAGGCGGACGCACAAATGTCACCCGCTCTGCCCGCTGAGACCTGGGAGGAGGAAGGGGGGAGGGAGGGGGGGGGATGCGCGCTTGTGAGCACGTGCGTGCGCCTCACGTGTGCGCGTTGAGCCTGAGCGAGCCCTAGAGAAAGGTTCGAGAACGAGGTTCAAGAATGAGGTAGACGGACACGCAAGAAAGAGACATAGGGGAGGCGAGACCAAACGGAGGTGCAGGAGCTGGGTGTGTGTGTGTGGGTGTGCGCGCCTGCGCGTGTACGTGCGGGGAGGAGGAGGGCACAGCCTCCTTCGCGTGGCGAGGACTGCCCTTTCTTTCTGTGTCATTTTAAATTATTCATGTCAGGACAATGGAAAGAATATAGCAAAATAAAAAATGCATCGAGGCCAGGTGCACCCTGGATTCACGTGGGGCGGAAACAGCCCCGGGAGGAAGGGCCTCGGGCGGCTCGGGCGGCGCGGGGGGGGGGGGGGGGGGGGGGGGGGTTTCTGCCGATTCTGTGCCTCCGGTGCCCACGGAGCCAGGGCCGAACCCCGTGCATCCGGGAGTGGGCCGGGAGATGTAGGAAGCTGCGTGAGGAGGCCAGGCCCCGGGGGCACCCGCGGGGCCGCCCTGCCACCCGCCACCTCCCCCCTCCCCCATCCGGACTGGCCGGCTGCCTCCCGCCTTCCCCGAGCTGACCCCTCCGCTCACAAGGGCAGAGTCCCCAGGTGACCACCGGTTAATCCAATCCAAGCCGCTTTATGCGCTCCCAGAACAGGCGGGGGGACAAGCGGCTGTCCTCCTCCACCCTACTCCACCCCCGCCCCCCCCCTCCCGCCATCCAGGGCTCCCACCCCTGCCAGGTAATCACATCCAGGCAGAGGCCTTCTGGGAGCCCGTGCCCACTTTGGGAATGTCGCCGGAGGAAGGCTTCCCTAGAGGGGGTGCGGGACAAACATGCGGCTAAGCGCGGGCTGGCAGAACAAAACGCCGCAGGATATTGAAGCGGGGGGCGGGGGGGGGGGGGGGGCGGTTCAGCCAGTTAGGCATCTATCTCTTGATTTGGGCTCGGGTCAAGATCTCACGGTTCATGAGATCGAGATCTGCGTTGGACTCTGCGCTGACAACGAGGAGCCTGCTCGGGACTCTCTGTCTCTGTCTCTCTGCCCCTCCTACCCTCTCAAAATAAATTAACTTAAAAAAGACCGGTGGCTTAAGCAACAAATTCATATCTCGTAGTTCTGGGGGCTGAGGAGCCTAAGATCAAGGTGCTGGCAGGTGTGGACTCTCCCGAAGCCTCTCTCCTCGGCTCGCAGACAAACATCGACTGTCCGTCCTCACGCGGCCTTTCCTCTGGAGATGAGCAACCCTGGGGTCTTTCCACGTGTCGACATTTCCTCTTCTGTTTTTATTTCTTTCTTTCGATGTTCATTTCTTTTTGAGGGAAAGACAGAATGTGAGCGGGGGGAGGGGCAGAGAGAGAGGGAGACACAGAATCCGAAGCAGGCTCCGGGCTCTGAGCTGTCAGCACAGAGCCCCATGCAGGGCTCGAACTCATGAACCACCAGATCGTGACCCGAGCCAATGTCGGACGCTAAACCCAGGTGCCCCCTGACACTTCCCCTTCTGATGAGGACGAGTGCATTAGGGCCCTGTCTCAAAATGCAGTCGCGCTCTGTGGTATTAGAGGTTGAGGCTCCAACACATGAGTTTGGGAACACAATTCAGCCCATAAGAACGAAGAACGGAGGAAGACGAGGTCAAGCCCACACGAGGACGGGGCGGGGCGGAGTGATAGTTCAGGGTGGACAAGGCTCTCAGCACCTGGCACACCCCTATCTCCCTGCTTAGGACTGCCTACAAGGACATTCATAAAGAACCAAAGAGGGGGCGCCTGGGCGGCTCAGTCGGTTGAGCGTCCGACCTCGGCTCAGGTCATGATCTCACGGTCTGTGAGTTCGAGCCCCATGTCGGGCTCTGTGCTGATGGCTCATCAGAGCCTGGAGCCTGCTTCGGATTCTGCGTCTCCCTCTTTCTCTGCCCCTCCCCCGCTCACACTCTGTCTCTCTGTCAAAAAAAAAAAGTAAATAAAAAACATAAAAAAAAAAAAACCACCAAAGGGGTTTGGGGGAATCTTCTCTTGGTGGCTGATGGTGGCTGCCTTCTCAAGACCAGGGATTTTGTAACCCAATTTCCGGCTCAATACCTGGCTCCTGGAGGGGAGACTATGCGGGGGGCAGAACAGATGCCTTGGGGCGAGGCTCCGAGTCCCGACTCATTTAGCGTTTCAGTCACCAGTGCAAGTGACTCCAGAATAAATATGGGCTTCATTCATAGAGGCCCTTTCAAGGTAAAAAATAATAATAATAATGAGGAAATCCACATAAAGAAGAAAGAAAGAAAAAGTGCCGTGGCAGATAGCATTTTCCCAGCTGGCCACAGCGTGTCCCATGCCGCACGCCCTTCTTACGATGTCACTCTTCCCATCAAGAGCTGGGGTCTATGGCCCCTTCCCTGGGATCTAGATGGATTTGTGACAGCAAGCACAGGCGTCGCCATGCGACGTGACTTCCAAGGCTTTCTCTCTCAGGAGACTTACTTTCAGAAACGGGCCACCATGCTGTGGGGGAGCCCCGGCGACACAGAGAGACCTCGTGGAATGTTCCAGCTGACAGCCTCCGCTGAGATCCCAGCTAACCGCCGGCATCAATGGCCAGACACGTGAGGAAGGAAGGAAGCCTTCGATGTGACTTCCGCCCCCAGGCATCGTCTGATGGCAATGGCACAAGACAGAGAGACAGAAAGAAAAAGAGAGACAGAGACAGAGAAAGAGCTGCCTCGCTGAGGATCCTGAGCCCCCAGAACGGCAGGAGATAATAATAAAATGAGAACAGTTATTTTTTTTTCAGTTTATTTATTTTGAGAGAGACAAAGACAGCGCGAGTTGGGGAAGGGCAGAGAGAGAGAGAGAGAGAGAGAGAGAGAGAGAGAGAAGGAGAATCCCAAGCAGGCTCCCCGCTGTCACCACGGAGCCCGAGGCGAGGCTCGAACTCACGACACCGTGAGATCATGACCTGACCCGAAACCGGAAGTCGGACTCCTAGCCGACCGAGCCCCCCCCAGGCGCCCCCAGAGCGGTTCTTTTGAAGTCGCTAAATCTTAGAGTGATCCATCCGGCGGCGGTAACCGGAACACCGGCCAACGCACGCCTGCGCACACCAACCACCGCCCCCAGTACCACCCACGTGTGCTGCAGGGCTTCGAATCCCTTCTCCAGCGCTTCTTAGCCCTACTGCCTGGACGAGAGAGTTCACACCCCTGCTTCCGGGGCCTCCCCTCGGAACCGACCGCAGCCCTCCACCGGGGACCGCTTCGAGGGTGCAACGCAATAGCCCCCATCGAGGGCTCAGACCCGTGCCAGGCATACAGTCGACGCTCAATAACTGCTTGCCGTCATGATGGTATTAGTCGACGCCTCCCCTTCCGCTTCCTAGCAGGTGGGCTGAGAAACACGTCTTTTCTGGCAGACCGGCTTTTTTCCATCTCGCTGAGGTCACCGGCTCTGCCCCGAGCTTATTTGTTTTGTACAGATGTCACAGCTGGGTCCCGGTCCCCTCCCCCGGCCCTGCAGGGAGCCAGCGCCCCTCCCCCTGCGGTATCTGCTCCCTGCCACAGTCCTGCCTTTGCCCTGCAAACGGTTGATGAGCAGAAGACAAAACAAGAGGGGGCCTCAGTCCCTGTCGTGAACGTCCCCCGGCCCCCGTCTAGCCACAGAGCCGTGGGACACAGCGGAGCAGGCGGTGGATGGAGACGGTCGGCTGGGCTGGCGAGGGCCCTCTGGCCTCTCCTCCTGTGGGGTGGCTGGACGGACGTCGCAGCCCCGGGGGCACCCGGTTCCGCTCGGAGGCGGCTCCCGCAGCAGCTGACCGGGCCGTACCTGGGTGGGTCGGGAGGCAGGGAGTTCCCACCGCCCGGGGCGCCCCGTCGGTACCAGCAGAGGCGGCGGCCAGGCTGTTCCCCTTAAGAATGGGAGAAGTGGTGGGGGCGCCTGGGGGGCTCAGTTGGTGAAGCGGCCGACTTTAGCTCAGGTCACGATCTCGCGGTCTGTGAGTTCGAGCCCCGCGTCGAGCTCGGTGCTGTCAGTGCAGAGCCCGCTTCGGATCTTCTGTCCTCCTCTCTCTCCCCCTTCTCTGCTTGCACTCTCTCAAAAATAAATATTAAAAAAAAAAAAAAAGAATTGGAGAAGCGGGGGCCTGGGGGAGGCAGAGGAGAATAAAGGCAGCAGTAGGGACCCCCTCTGTCCAGCTAAAGCCTACCTGGTTTTGGGGACAACGTCTGGATTCTGCCCTAGCCTAAATCCCCTGTTTCTCTGACTTCTAGGTATCTCATCTCGACGCCACAGTGAAACCCCCATGGGTCTTCTCTCTCACTTTCCATTGGTGGCAACTAGACCCCCCCGGCCTAGGAACCACCCCCCAGCTCCTCCCTCCACGTGGCCACAGCTGGACCTCCCGTGGGTCCTTGGTCATCTCCCCCTCCACCCAGCCTCCTGGGGCTGCAGGGGGAGGGCAGGCTTTGGATGAGCTCACTGCCTCTCTTATCCGGACTAGTCCCGGCCCCAATCCTTGAATTACCTTGAAAAATCATCCTTAGTCTCTAATGAATCAATGGGTTCTTTAGGAAGGACACCTGGAACTTTCTCGGCAGCTACTAGCTTTGTCCGTGGGAGCACTCCTGGTATCGGGGTCTGGACAACTCTCCATTGTATGGGACAGTACTCCCCACTGTAGGCCGTTGAGTGTCCTTGGCCCCCTGCCCACTAAATGCCGGTAGCACCCCCTGGTCACCGTGACAACTAAGAATGCACCCCCGTTTCCGAATCCTCCTCCAGCGGGGGTGGGGAAAGGATAGTCCCTGGAGAGGGAAGCATCGTTCATCTTGGGATAAGATTCTTTCTTTTATTTTTTTTAATTTTTGTTTATTTTTGAGAGACAGCGCATGAATGGGGGAGGGGCAGAGACAGAAGGAAACAGAATCCGAAGCAGGCTCCAGGCTCTGAGCTGTCAGCACAGAGCCCAACGCGGGGCCCGAACCCACAAATCGTGAGATCATGACCTGAGCCGAAGTCGGACGCTCAACCCACTGAGCCACCCGGGCGCCCCCAGATAAGATTCTTTCTATCCCATGACGATCACCAGGCGGAATCTCCCCGAAGGGCCCGGGATGCGCACTTGGTTGGCACACGCTCCGCACGTTATTCAACCCAGAACTCCGGCCACAGCGCAGGCGCCGCCTTCTCTGCTGGGCACTCACGGGCGCCTGGAGGCGCTGGGTCCCTGGCTCCGTCCCTCGTCATGAAGGCTTAGGTGCAGGTTGCTCCTGACAGATCATTTGCAGCAAAGCACTTTTTTTTTTTAATGTTTATTTATTTTTGAGACAGAGAGAGACAGAGCATGAGCAGGGGAGGGGCAGAGAGAGACAGAGACACAGAATCCAAAGCAGGCTCCAGGCTCCGAGCCGTCGGCACAGAGCCCAACGCGGGGCTTGAACCCACGGACCGCGAGATCATGACCTGAGCCGAAGTTGGGCGCTCAACCGACTGAGCCACCCAGGCACCCCAGCACTTTCTGACCGAGAATTTGCATAACTCCTCACCTCCCCTTCCATCGTGGCATTACCTTAAAAAAAAATAAAAATAAGAAAGCAGCCACGGTTGGGAGAGTCCCATTGGAATTTGTTCTTCAAGGTCTACAGAGTCAAAATTCCCAGTTTAACCCTGAATGCTCGGTTCTCCTGTCTCTACTGTGAGGTCGGTGTCCGTACCTCATAAAGGGAGGGGAAAATTGAGTCTTTTGAAGAAAGAGGAATAAAATTATCCCCCCTCTACAGTGTCTACCGGATACATCCACTTTTTAATATAATGTAGGAGGGGCGCCTGGGTGGCTCAGTCGGTTGAGTAGCCGACTTCGGCTCAGGTCATGATCTCACAGTCTGTGAGTTCAAGCCCCGCATCGGGCTCTGTGCTGACAGCTCAGAGCCTGGAGCCTGCTTCAGATTCTGTATCTCCCTCTCTCTCTGCCCTTCCGTGTTCATGCTCTGTCTCTATGTCTCTCAAAGATAAAATAAAAACTTTAAAAAAAATAAAATAAAATAAAATGGACTTTTAATATAATGTAGGAGTGCCAGTACCTCCCATCTAACCATCGAGCTGCCTCTTGACCAAAACCCATTCCCGGCCTGGCACAAAGTGCCAATACCCAGATCGCCCAGGAGAGGAAACATCCATGCTGACAAGGACGGAGCTTCGACCTACCTATCAACAGAGTGGCATGTCTGTGCGCTTAGCTGAAGTAGGTCCAGATACCTTGGGCGGTTTTCCCTCTTGGAACAAGAGTTCTTAACACTAGTAGCTTCTGGCTAAAGTCTTAGAATCCCAATCTCGTAGTGATAGCCTAGGTCTAAAAGTTTAGGAGTTTTTTTTTTTTCAGGGCGCCTGGGTGGCTCAGTCAGGTTGAGCATCCAACTTTCGGCTCAGGTCATGATCTCAGAGTTAGTGAGTTCAAGCCCCTGCATCGGGGTCCTGTGCTGACGGCTCAGAGCCTGGAGCCTGCTTCAGTTTCTGTGTCTCCCTCTCTCTCTCAAAAATAAATAAAGTAAAAAAAAAATTTTTTTTTAACTTTTTAAATTTATTTTTGAGAGACAAAGAGACAGAGTGTGAGCAGGGGAGGGGCAGAGAGAGAGGGAGACACAGAATCGGAAGCAGGCTCCAGGCTCTGAGCCGTCAGCACAGACCCTGACGTGGGGCTCAAACTCACAGACCGCAAGATCGTGACCTGAGCTGAAGTTGGCCGCTTTACCAACTGAGCCACCCGGGCACCCCTAAAAAAATTCTTTAAGAACATAAAAAAAAAGTTTAGGGGGTTTAAGTCTTTGGCGGGTCCACTTTTGTGGAGCTCATGAAATCTATAGCCTCTCTTCCCAGAACAAGACAGCCACGCATACGTGTGCGGTGCGACCACATCTGAGCACCCACTCGCGCCGAATTTTGTGCGCAATCATGAGGTCTCCCCAAGCCTGCCCGCAGGCCGTAGATTGACAACCCAGCCCTGCTGTACCCCAAGAAGGAACGTGTTGTAAGAGCGGCTCGGGGGGCCCACACAGATATGATCTGGTTCTAGCCGGTAACGAGATCAACCGTCCAGCGGTCCTTCCTGAAATGAGCCAAGAGCCTCGTAAAGACCACGGCCACCGTGGATGGCTCCGCTGGTTTGCCAACACAGCGAGACCTGAGCAGAGAAGGCGTTTGGAGCCCGCGTTCCCTCGTGAACACGCTGAATTTATGTGGACTGCTAAGGAGAGAGGCTATAAAACAAAATGACCTCGAAAGACTCAAGCTGTCACCCCCAAACTGTCCCAGTTCATGCTGATGGCAGCTCCGGAGGCTAAGGGCTCTGCATGCCTTCCCCTTGCACGCGGCTGCACGCGGCTCGCTACGCCTCCACGGGCATTGCTCCGTCAGTAATCACCCCGGGACGAAGGCAGCGCCGGCCTGATCGCCCCTGTTTGGAGACTGCGACAAAAAAGGAGGGTTCAAACAGCTGAAGCGATACCCAAAAGGACAAGCTGGTCGGTAGCGGTAGGGCCGGAAGGAGACCGTGGGTGTCGGCTGGCCCCCAAGTCCGACATTTATAGGAATTGGAGGGAGGCATTACGCCATCGTGGGGTAATTGACTAACAAGAAGTATAATAACCACAACGCGATTTGGTAACCCAGATCCCGAAAGTTCTGCCCCCGGTGCTTCAGGGGCCCCGGTTGGGTCTTGAAAGGGATTTGCTCTAAAGATTCTTTTCTAGAACTGCTGCTTGGGGACCCTGGCATTGAAACTTGCTCCTCCGCCTCCAAATGTTTCCCTACCTCTTTTCGATTTCAAACTGGAGATGCAGGGTGTTGAGAGGTAGGACGGCCAAAACAAAAGGGAGAGAGAAAGGAAGAAAAGACAAGAAACACCGCGTGAGGGAGCCTTGTACAGATGCTGGTCAGATAGCGATGGGATCTGTGAGCGGGAGATGGGGTGGGGGAGGGGGAGGTCACAGGGACAGTGCCATGTGCCCTCCAGGCCAGCACTGACACCAGCAACTCGGTCCTGGTTTTATCAGCTGGCTAGCCCCTGCCTAACGTGGGTCACTGTCTTTCCATCCTCCACGCCACCTGCCACTCGACCCTAAGCCAGGACCGTATATTTTAGGGTTTTTGTTATGGCCGAAGCTCCCTTCTGGTACCGGTTTCGGTATAGGCTGGGTTCTCCTAGCCATCCCTCAAATCCCACTCCCCAGCCCCCCAAATCTAGATCATTCTCTCCATGCGGTCTTTCCCTCTCCACGCCCCAGCATGTCTCACATACTGCTTGCATCATGCTTGCCGATGTCCCATTGGCCGAAGCAACAACTCATGCGGCTACACGCAAAGTCAAGGCGGCAAGGGGACTACGGAGTGATGTGGTTACCGCGAGGTACGATCCACCGGGGGCCGTATTTGTAACAATCCACCACACTCGTGAGCAAAATGTCTTCCCACACACATGGTGCCTAAAAGGCAGCTGTGCTTTAGACCTGTGGCCTCAGCGTTGCCCTCTCTCGGCTTACGCTTTTAAAAACCCGGCATGGCTTTATTACACATCCCACAGTCTCGCCATTTCATGTCGAGGCAGTGAACCACCAGGAAAAATGAGTGTTTACGGTCACCGACGGCCATGCACACCAATGCCCATGGCGGTTTTATTCATTCCAGCCCCAAACTGGAAACCACCGAAATGCCCACCAAGAGAAGAACAGATCCCCGACTATGATGTATTCGCACAAGGGGACACCACGCGGCGTCGGTGAAAGAAGAAAGCGACCACTCCGTGCAACAGCGAGGATGGGCGTCCCAGGCAACGCTGGGTGAAAGGGAGCCAGACGCGCCAGAGTGTGTATTGTGTGATTCTACTTGTGGAGGTTCAAAGCCAGACAAAACAAGTCTATGCTCTCAGAATCGTGGTGACCTTTTGGCAGAACGTCAACTGGGAGGGCGGACCACGAGTCTCTGGGACGGGGGGTGGCAGCGTCCCTTGTCTTGATCTAGAAGGCCATGGATCTAGACTTATGTAAAAAGCCATAGACTTACGGGGCGCCTGGGGGGCTCAGTCGGTCGAGCCTCCGACTTCAGCTCGGGCCGTTATCCCACAGTTGGTGGGTTCGAGCCCCGCGTCGGGCTCTGTGCTGATGGCTCGGAGCCTGGAGCCTGCTTTGGGTTCTATGTCTCCTTCTCTCTGTGCCCCTCCCCTGCTCGCGCTCTGTCTCTCTCTCTCTCTCTCTCTCAAAACTAAATAAACTTAAAAAAAATAAAAGCCATAGACTTACACACTTAAGACTGGTGGACTTTACTGTACGTATGTGAAATTTCAAAGGACGAAATTAGAAGTAGGAATGGGGTTTCCTCGTTGGGCCGCCCCAGCCGGGTAGCAGCTCAGGAGGCGCCCGGGGGCAGGAGCGGGAGACCCGTCTCTGAAGCCAGCAGGGAAAGGGCATCTCCAGTCCCGGGAGGGGCGCTTGGGGCTGGGGCCCCGCGGTGGTGGTCCTGCGGGCTCCTCCACAGGGAAGGGAAGGCTTTGACGAGCCTGCGTTCCGGGAGTTGATCGAGGAAACGAGCCGGTAATGAACAGCGGAAATAACAATAATTAATAATGGGCAGAATAAAAATGGATTTTAAATCCTGCAGCTAATTTGCCAGGAGACTTATTTCTGCGGCAGACAGCCACTCTCCGGCTCTCCCGCCTCGGACGGCCGAGTAAACCAGGAAGAGGCAGGACCAAGCCAAGCCACTCGGGTGGGAAGGGGGGTAGCGAGGAGAGGCAGGGAGGTACAATGACCTGGGGAGCGGGCACGGACTCGGTCGCTGGGCGCTCTCATTGCTCCATTTACCCAGGAGTACTCAGGGATCCTTCCAGCTTCTTCCAGCGTAAGATCTCCGGTGGGGGGCGGGGGTGGGCAGAGATCAGGGCTTTTATGCGAAGGTCAAGTCTATTAAGACCCGTTCACACCAGCGTCTTTCGATGACCTTGCACATGGCCAGTGAGAAAGATGCTCTCCGGCCCATCACGCCCTGCCCTGTGTGTCCCGGCTCCCTCCCGGCAGTCCCTGGCTGCTCACGAGGCCCCAGCCTCCAAGCCGACTGTTTGCCAATGCCACCTGCCCGCCCCGACCTCGTACCCCACTTCGTTCCTCGACGTACTCGTCGGGTGCGGGGAAAGCCAGACGTACGCGTCCAGCTCTGTCTTCGCCCGTGAGTCTGTTGGAGGCCAGATGCCTTAACCCCAGGGCTGGTGAACGAGCACTGGGGGGGGCGGGGGGTGGGGGGCGCGGTTCCCACCACTCGAGGGGCCGCCTACATTGACAAATGGATTTCTCTCCCTTTTCAACTTTAGCAAAGTGGATTCTTCTCGCTAAAGGCTAAGCACTCGCTGAGTTGCAAGTTTGCGAAAATGAGGCCATTGTGGGGCTATTTCTGAGGGAAAGAAAGGCTGGCGGTGCCAGCGCCGGCCCCGTCCACCTCCCACAAGAATTGGGCACCGTTATTTTCACTTCGGGGAAAATTCCATCTCCTATTTCAAAAACCGGCTGAATCTGGCTTCGTCTTCAGCAAAAGTATACCGTGGGGAGAGGGCGAGGGTTTTCGCTCTTAAAGACGGTTTGGAACAAGCGACCGTCGGGAAGGTAGGGATGAGGAGGACTTGGCGGCACCTAGGAGGGCGTCAGCCACGGGGTGAAGGGGGAGCAGGGGAGAGTCCCTGGGGTGGCTTTGCGCTGGGAGCACAGCCAGGCTCCGAGCAGGGAGGTCAGGCCCCGCAGGAAGGGGCAAAGGCGGGGTGGGGTTCCCCGTTGGTTTTGAAAGCAGTTCTGTTAGTCCGCCAGGGTGGCCTGAACAAGGAGCCACACGCCGAGTGGCTTAAGTGACGGAGCTTGATGGTGTCTGACTTCCGGAGGCCGGAAGGCGGAGATCAAGGGGATCTCCGAGGCGGGCTTCTCCTGAGGTCTTCCTGAGTGGCTTGCGGATGGCTGCCCCCTCACTGTGTCCCCGCACAGTCTCTCCTCTGGGTGTGTCCGTGTCCCGACCTCCTCTTTTTATAGGGGACGCCAGGCAGGTTGGAGTAGGGCCCGCCCATGTGGCCTCATTATAACCTCATTACCTATTTAAAGACCCTACTCCAAATACAGTCGCATCCTGAGGTCCTGGGGGTCGGGACTCCAACATACGAATTTGGGGGGAAACACGATTTACCCCTCACCCCAGTACCGGGTTTCTCTCTTACCTTGGCAATTACGACCTGTTCCAACTCCGATCAATGTAGTTCCCAGACTAGGAGAAGCTGTCGGGCTGCGGACCCTACATAAGAAGGTCCTAGGGGCGCCTGGGTGGCTCAGTCGGTTAAGCGGCCGACTTCGGCTCAGGTCATGATCTCGCAGTCTGTGAGTTCGAGCCCCACGTCGGACTCTGTGCTGATAGCTCAGAGCCTGGAGCCTGCTTCCGATTCTGTGTCTCCCTCTCTCTCTGCCCTTCCCTTGCTCACACTCTGTCTCTATGTCGCTCAAAAATAAATAAACGTTAAAAAAAAATTTTTTTTAAAGAAGGTCCTAGTCTGCCCTTCCCCCGAGGCACCTTCCAGTGCAAATTCTCCTCAGCGTCCAAGTCTCACCTCTTCCAAGAAGCCCTCCCTGACTGCTGAGCTCACCTGAAGCTTTCAATTGCCAAACTCTACTGCACTTTACGGATTTGAGGGTCCAGCTCCCTTAATCCTGAGTATAAATCTGCTTTCGGAGTGATCTTTGAGGCCACGTAACCCCCTGGCAAACACAAACACACACACACACACACACACACACGCACTGCCGGTATCCATTTCCTTCTTTTCCCGGCGAGGCAGGTGAAGACGTGGGGGTTGGCTGCACCCCCAGCTCCAAGGGCTCAGCCCGAACGGCTTAATCAGAGCACACACATGACTGAATTGGTTCCATCAAAGTGAACACCGGGGCCCTTGCTGGGACGGCCGGGCCGCAGTCTTTCTTCTGGGCTGGGTTTGGTTGTGGGAGAGTGTAAGGCTTAGAGTTTAACGGCTACGACTGGGGTGGGGGGCAGGGGGGCAGGGGGGCAGGGTGCTGGAAGCTCCAGAGATGGGGGGCCAGGGAACAACCACCGTGCAGCCGCTAAAGCCCATTCAGGGGAAACAAAGAAAAGAATGGGCCCCCATGTCATCTTTGGGTCCCAGATCCAGCCATTCCTGCCGGGTTCATCCCTGCACCATTGGGTAACACAGAGCGACGGATTCCTCCGTTGGGTTTGGGTTTGGGTTACGGCGGAAAGATCGCTAACTGATACCGTTTCCTTGAGCTCCTCCAAACAGCCTGGCCCCACGAAACAAGACCTCTCGGTAAATACCACAGAGTCACAGAGCCGCAACCCGTGACGGCTTCGTAGGCGAGGAAACCGAGACCAGGGGGACAGGCACTCGCCAAGTCTCGTGGCCAATTAGTGGCAGGGCCTGGGTGACAGCCCAGGTCTGTCTGGTGCCGCCCCTGCCGCGCCGGAGGGGCTATCGTCCCTCCTGCCCGGCCCCCTCCCCCAAACCTTGTCCTGGGGTGGGGGGGGGGCGCAGAAAAAGCCAGTGAGAAGCCGCAGAGCCCTCAGTCCCCCAAACAGGAAGACTCGGTTGCAAGCCAGGAGGCCAGAGGGGAGGGGAGGCAGGAAATTGAGCGGCTCCGTGTCAACCGCATGTGCCAAGTCACCTGGGCTCTGGGAGGAAGAAGCTAGAGCAAAGGCAGGGGGCAGCTGCCAGCCCGGGCCGCAGGCGTGCCAGTTGTCCCCAGGACCTCAGACGGCCCTACCACGTGCTCCAAAGAGCCCTCTGTCCCCAGCGGGGCTGTCCCCGAGTGGAATGGCGGGCTTGGCAGGCTCCGGTAGGGGCAGAAATATGTGACCCGCGAAACGAAAGAGCCAGCCATTGGTCAGAGACAAGCGCTGACGGCCAGATGCTTAGCAATCGGATGCCTTGGATTTTCTAGACTGGTCGGCATTTCAGCCCTCCGTGCTGCTGTCCCCAGAGGGGCAAATGGACTCGAAGCTCCGGAAGCCATCTTGGGCAATGAAGTGACTTTGCGAACCTACCTACCGCCGTGGGGCAAATCGCCCCAAAAACTTAGGGGCTTAAAACAACATCATCTGAGTATTTTATGTTTCTTGTGGTCCCGGGGGGTCGCCTGGGCTCAGCTCAGCCGTTCTTGCTCTTTTGCGTGCGGTCGGACGACGGCTGGCGCTGGAATCACCCGAAAGCTTTCTTGCTTTGCGGTCAGGGCTGGGAAGACTCCCACGTCTGGGGGAGGGGGGCCCAGAATACTCTCTAGCATGGCGGCTTCGGAATGGCCAACCTACTGGCGCAGCAACTCAAGGGTCCAAACACCCGTGGCGAGAAGAGAGAGAGAGAGAGAGAGAGAGAACCAGATGGAAGCCATTTGTGACCTAGCCTTGGAAGTCATGGCGTCAACTCTGCCTCATTCAATTCATTGGAAGAGTCTGGCCCACGTTCAAGGAGAGGGGACTTTGGACTCCACCTGGTTGGAAGGACCGTGGGAGGATGTTCGATCGTGATTTTAAACCACCACCGAAACCAGAATTCGATTTCTCTCTTGTGTTTGCAAAACCCAGATTTGGGTGGTTCAGAGCTGCCTGGGGGAGCCCCCTAAATCTGGGCTTTGTAAACACGAGAGAGAAATTGAATTCCACCATGGACATGCCGCCGACGTTTGGGGATTTTTGCTTACTCTCGGCCCGACCTGATCCTAATGAATGCAGAGACCTCGGACCGCCACGTCCTGTCCCTGGCACGGCGCAAGTTCTCAAACCAAGACTGGCTGAGGGAGAAGGGAGGGGCTGAAGAGCAGGGGAGGGAGGAAAGGGGGTGTGTGGCAGGGGTGAGCTGGGCTTCTGATCTTAAATACGCTATTCCAACATCCCCTGGGTTCGCTTCTGGGGTGTTAGGCTGTGTCCCAATATTTATTTGTCGAAATGAGAAACACAGGCAAAGGCAACGGAAGTATGGCCGAGGTGCCCAGGATGGCTCTGGGCCGTGTCATGAAAAAGTCCTTTGCCGTAAGACTCTGTCTTTTTCCCCTCCTCCCCCTCCTCCTCCTCCTCCTCCTCCCCCTCCTCCCCCTCCTCCCCCTCCTCCTCCCCCTCCCTCTCCTCCTCCCCCTCCTCCCCCTCCTCCTCCCCCTCCTCCTCCCCCTCCTCCCCCTCCCCCTCCCCCTCCCCTCCCCCTCCCCCTCCCCCTCCCCCTCCCCCTCCACCCCCTCCTCCTCCCCCTCCCCCTCCCCCCTCCTCCTCCCCCTCCCCCTCCTCCTCCTCCTCCCTCTCCTCCTCCCCCTCCACCCCCTCCTCCTCCCCCTCCTCCTCCCCCTCCTCCTCCTCCTCCCCCTCCTCCTCCTCCCCCTCCTCCTCCTCCCTCTCCTCCTCCCCCTCCTCCTCCCCCTCCTCCCCCTCCTCCCCCTCCTCCTCTTTCTCCTCCATCCCCCGCCCCCTTCTCTGTCTTTCCACAGCCACCTAACACACATTCTTAGCACCTTCCCCAAGGACACGAGGAATTTTCTGATCCCCTGGACAGAGGAAAGGGACACTCGCGCAGTCCATCCCGACTCCTTGGCGGGCCTGGAGGATGGGGTTCCCGGTGCTCCGTCCACCCTTCTCCCCCCTCGCCACCCGGTTCGGAGGGCACCCCATCTAGGAAGGGCCCCCACCCCAGCCCGCACAGCGAGTCCTTCCCCCTCATGCTCGCCCTGGTCAGAATACTCACCCCCCTGGATGAGAACGGTCTGCCTCGGTCCCTGCCGAGAGGTGCGGAGCGGCAGAGACGGCATGCTAGCGATCATGGCCAGAAGCAGGCCTTCCAGAACCTCTGCGACAGTGGCTCCAACAGCTCAGGCCTCCCTGGGTTACAGCGAAGACAGACCCAGAAGAAGGTGCCTCCTGCGTTGCAAGCCCCGGGGAGAGCATCTCCCTAGCATCTCTCAGATCAAGGCAGGGGGGCCGTCCCTCTATCGCGTTTGGGGCTAAAGGAGCCCCGAGTGTTCCTCGGGCTGGTGCCCCAGATTCTGAGCTTTGGCCCTGGTCGAGCGAGGCCTGTTCCACTCTTTCCCTGGACGCCTCTGTTAGGATAGCTCGTGTTTCTGCAATTCGGCCGCAGCGAGATCCACAGTCCCATGAGCTCTTCGAGAATCTCGCCATCTCCACCAAGAGGTGGTGTCCTTTGGGGCGCCTGGCTGGCTCAGTCAATCGAGCGTCTGACTTCGGCTTGGGCCGTGATGTCGTGGTTCACGAGTTCGAGCCCCGCATCGGGCTCACTGCCGTCAGCATGGAGCCCCTTTGGATCCTCTGTCCCCTTCCCCCGGCCCCTCCCCCATTTGCACTCTCTCTCAACAATAAATACACATTAAAAAAAAAAAAAAAAAAGGTGGCGTCTTTCTCCTCTCCCCTCGAACCCGGATGGGTTAGTGACTGTTCCGACCAACAGAATACGGTATAAGTGATCCTGTGTGGCTCGATGGATGCTAGGTCGTAAGACACAAAACAGTTTCCACCTGGCTCTCTTTCGTTGTCTCTCCCTTTTGGGACACCCGCCCTTGGAACCAAGCCACCGTGCTGCAAGCGAGCCCAGGCAGGCGGAGAGGTCACGTGTAGGTGTTTGGCCAGGAGCCCCAGCTAAGGGCTCAGGGGACGACCCGCGTCAGCGGCCGACGTGTGAGGGCGTGAGCCTCCCTCCTGACAAGTCGGCTCCCCCAGGGACCGCAGGGGCAGGAAAGCTCTGAGCGGAAGACAAAAGGCACAGGACCCGAAGGGCACACTTCGGGGGAGAGGCCGTCCGTGCGCGTTGAGTAGCCGCTCCGGGAACTGTCCGCGGCGGCCACAGCCGGAAGCGAAGGTCAGGCCGCGGGGAACTGAGCCAGGGCACCCGAGGCAAATGATCCAGCAAGTTCCGTAACTCCTCTGTCTCTCCTCAAATGCCAGACGGGAACCGCGAGCAGGGCAGGTGTGAGAACGGAAGGCGATAGAAGGGCACACTGTCAGTCTGGAAGGAATGGAAACGTTTCCCTGAGTCCCCGAGGAGACGCATAAATCTATGGCAGGCTGGCCGCTCCTGCGAGCCCTGACGTCCGGGTGCAAGCACTAGGTGCCTGAGGCCGAGAGGGTGTTCTGGAATTCCGAGAGCTTGGCTTTTTACACGCCTTGGACTTGGAACGTGGATTCTACACCGTAGCGTCTAGGCTGGGGAAGAACGAGGGCGGTTTTCCTCCCACGCAGAAAGGGAATAAGGGTTCCAACTGGTAGAAAGGTCTCCACGCTGGGGCGCCTGGTTTTGGCTCCTGTCATGATCTCACGGTCCGTGGGTTCGAGCCCCGCGTCGGGCTCTGCCGCTGGCAGCGTGGTGTCTGCTTGGGATTCTCTCTCTCTCCCCCTCTCTCTGTCCCTCTCCGACTTGTGCTGTCTCTGTCCCTCTCAAAACAAATAAACTGAAAGAAAGGAAGGAAAGAAGGAAGGAAGGAAGGAAGGAAGGAAGGAAGGAAGGAAGGAAGGAAGGACGGACTCCATGCCAACTGAGGGCCCTGGACAGACACGGTACAGGGAAAGGAGAGGCACAGAAACCCGAGAGGTTTATACGATGGAGAAGAGAGGGGCGGTGGGGGGAGGGGAGGGAAGAGGACTTCCTCCAGGCAGCCCGCAGGCAAAACCCGCACGCCCTGGACAGAAGTTCACAGTTAGCACGGAGCCACAAAGGTAAAGCAGCCATGGTCAGTAAGGGGCCTCGGCAGTGGTCCCGAGAGCGGCCCAGTTCCCGCACACCCCAGCACAGCGGAGACAGCGGCCAACGGCACCCGAGCCCCCACGGCACCCAGACGCCGTGACACAAGAGGCCCGGCAGGAAACAGGGCGGCACGTGGACGCGCGTCCCTCGCTCAAGGCCAGGACGGCATGGGGCTCCCTCCCGCCCACCCCCGAAACCTGGGGCCGCGGCTCGCGCCAGGGCAGAAGGGGCAAGAGGAAACTCTGAAGCCACAGCATCGGCCTCAGAGCGACCGTGATTTATTTAAGTCTGAAACGACCGTCGCCCTGACTCGACTAAGCTCTCGTGGTCCCCCATCGGCTCAGACAGGGGCTCAAGAGCCCGTTAAGACTGCGGCCCTTCGGGGCGCCTGGGTGGCTCAGTTGGTTGGGCGGCCGACTTCGGCTCAGGTCATGATCTCACAGTCTGTGAGTTCGAGCCCCGCGTCGGGCTCTGTGCTGACGGCTCAGAGCCTGGAGTCTGCTTCGGATTCTGCGTCTCCCTCTCGCTCTGCCCTTCCCCTGCTCATACACTGTCTCTATGTCTCTCAAAATAAATAAACGTTAAAAAAAAAAAAAAAGACTGCGGTCCCGGAGAACTAAAGAAAAGCTACGTCTTCACGCGGTTGGGCGTCCAGACTAGGACTTCGACCTGCTCCGCAAAGACTCGACTCAAGGCCTGGGAGGGCAGGAAGTCGGGGTGGAGCGTATATATACAAATCCTCCCGCGGACGGGCTAGGACTTGCTCTCCAGGGCCCGCGTCTCCGAGGGAGGGGGCGGCAGAGGGGGAGGGGCCGGACGCCAGGAGCCTGTCCGCAGGAAGACAAACCGTGTGCGTCTCCTTTTTGGATCCCGCTGCCTCTCTCGCAACTCTTAATTACCAGCAATCAGCTCTTAATTACCTACAACAAGAGAGACCAGGGAAAACACAGATAAATGAAATCCATAGATAATCCCCAAACCCCAATTTGGTCGATGACGGCCTCCGGCTTCCCCAAGTAACCTCTTGCCAGGACTCCTGATCGCCGGCGCCGTAGGAGACAGAGGTTCCCGATTCCCGGGCTCGTCCTCGTCCCTGCCCTTGCTAGCCCCTGGCGATGCGTCGGGAGACGTCGAGTGGACCCTAAATAATGCCCAACGGGATCCTCTTTCCTCCTCCCTGGGTGACAGCTGCCAGGCTCTCACCCTCCTGGCGCTGGACTGTTCACTGTGTGCCCAGCAAACAGGAGTGATGGCTGCGAATTCAAGCCACCTCAGAGGACAGGAAGAGAGGACGGCAGCTTCCGGGAGCGAGGGCCTCCCGGACCGCAAGGGCGCGAGGGCTCTGAGTGGACTTCCGAGCATCCGCAAATCCAAGGACCTCTCTGTCCACACCCGAGGCAGGATGGGCGGCCGGGGGGGGGGGGGGGGGGGTAGGGGACAGAACTAAGGCAGGTGAAAGCCTGCAGAGAGAGCAAAAACAGAGGAGAGACAGAGCATCCCGAGGGGGGTGGGGCTCCCTGTTTCCTGGCTTTTCCACGATCGAGGATTTATTTATTTTTTAAGTTTTTATTCATGTATTCATTTTGAGAGAGACAGAGACAGCGCGAGGGGGGAAGGGGCAGAGAGAGGGGGAAAAAGAGAATCCCCCTGCAGGCTCCGCGCTGCCTGCGCCGAGCCCGATGTGGGGCTCGAACTCAGGACACCTCGGGGGTCAGGCCCTGTGTGGAAACCAAGAGCCAGAAGCTTAACCGACTGAGCCACCCAGATGCCCCCACGATCAAGGATTCCTAAGTGTTCTTACCTCTGGAGTGGACACGCAGGGCGGACGCCTCGGCCCGCCCCCCCACCCCCCCCACCCCCCCCACCCCGCCCCGGCCTGGGCCGGCAGAACCTGGGAGAGCTGCCTATTCGACTAAAAAAGAAAGTCTGGTGGTCATTTGCTTTGGGGGAAAATGTCCAATTATGACCTGAGGGCACCCCAAATTGTGCCCCGTATTAATTAAAAAGGAATAAAAGGATAGAGGGCAGGGAGATCCAGAGAGCCGGCCACACCCCCCAACGGCTTCGGGGGGGGGGGCCCCCGCCTCCTCTGCCCCCACCCCCAAAGCCAAGGTAGTTGTGGGGGAAGGGGGGGTCCTTTCCGGTCCAGAGGAGGAGGGAGAGTTGAACCCAAGCCTGAACATCGCTCTCTCTTTTCTGACTTTTCTGTTTTCCTGCAGTCCAGTTAGCACAGTGGACAAGCCAACCCTCATTCCCGAAGGCCTCGTTAATGAACCTGCGGTAGCAAATGTGCCTTGTTATTGCTGGAAACCTGGAAGCGGCACGCTCCCTGCCAGGGTGCAAATACCGCTCGGAAAGGGCCCTCTCCCCTCCCCCTCCCCTCGCCGCCCGCTCCCGCCTCTCCCAGGGCTGTTTCTGCCGGAAGCTGAAGCTTCCAGGGTTCTGGAGTCCTGCTGGGCAGCCTGTCCACGGTCCCCACCCCCATCTGCTCCCCACCCCCTCCCCAACGAACCCAGCTTTTCTCCTGAGCCGACTCACTCCCAAGGTGGTGGCACACGGGACCCCGGGGAGGAGGCCGCCCACAGACTGGGGGAAATGCCAGCGCTCACCTGGCCCACTTACCTGCTCGCACGCCACCACCGAGATTGCAGGCTAAAGAGGAGATTAAGGCACGCTCAGAGTTATGAGGCCACAGCGTGGGGGTGCTTCTGTGGCCTCACCCCTCACCCCCCACCCCAGCCCTGGCCGGTGACAGCCCCTTCTGCCCTGGAAGTGGACACTGATGCGACCAACGCTAACTCAATTTCGTCGCGGGGAGACAGGAATAATTTTTCTCCAGTCTTACGCTTCGACACTATCTCCTTCGATGGGGATGGTGGGTTCTGCCTCATGAGGTCAGATTTTCAGGCGTTTTCGCCTTCTTATCTTTTTTTTTTAATTTTGAAATGCTTTATTTATTTTTGAGAGAGACAGAGAGAAGACGGAGTGTGAGCGGGGGAGGGGCAGAGAGAGAGGGAGACACAGAATCGGAAGCAGGCTCCAGGCTGCGAGCGGTCAGCACAGAGCCCGATGCGGGGCTCGAACCCACAAACCTGGAGGTCATGACCTGAGGCAAAGTCAGACGCTTTACCGGGATGCAGCGGCCCCCCCCCCGCCCCGGGGCGCCCTGGCCTTTTCTTATTCGCTTAATGACAACTTGAGTAAGGGAGCGGCCAGGAGAGAGAGGTGGAGAAAAACACAGGCTCCGGAGACAAAGCAGTTTCCTACCATCCAAAGGCAACCTGTTTCCAGGGGTGTCCTCAGGCCTCTCTCCCGTCACCTGGTGACCTAGAACACCGGAAGGCCAGCTGGCACAGCAGGGGAGAAACGCCGACCGCCCCTTGCGCCGAACTGATGGGAAATCAAACAAAGCGGGCGAGTTTTTCGAAGGGAAAAGAAGAAAAGAGAGCAAGAAAGACAACCCTCGATTTCCCCCCCGCCGCGGAGGCTGACGCGACTGTCTGCCGAGCAGAAATTGCCTGCCTTCTCCACGCCGGCGTTCTGGAGCTGTTTTCTGATTATTTCAATCAGCCTAATAGCGTGTGCGTCTGAGACAGCTGCCTCGGCCGCGTGGAGGCTCCGGGTTTTCTGCCGGCTCCTGCGGAAGCATAATTGCTGCTCCCCGAAGTTCGCGCGCGCTAGGGAGACGGGGTGCGGATGGATCGCCCGCCCCGAAATTCGACCGCCCCAGAATTTTGGCTCCAGGTCCCGCTGTCTTTTCGCACAGACCGGCTGGAGCGGAGGCCCCGCCGCCGAGTCCGGCCAGAGCGCCGGAACCCCCGGGTTGGTTTCCTTGCCGACAGCAGGAGCTGGCTACGCTGGGGTCTGTCGAGTCCCGTGGGTGGCCCCAAGGCCTCGGAGCTCCCACGGGGCGAGCTGGGTGTGGTGCGCCCCCCCCCCCCGTCCGGGGCAGCCAGGCATGTGCAGAGGGGCGTGCGGTGGGTGGGGGTCACCAGCAAGGCCGGAAGCCTCTACAGGAACAGAGAGAGGACGCGGTTCATTCAACACTGTCCATCGGGTAGGACGGAGCCCAGAGAAATGGGTGCCATTCACTGGACCGTGCTTAATTCAAGGTGGCTCCCGAGGTATCCAAGGTTAGAACCAGGCTCCGATCAGGCTAGAAGAAACATTTCCGAATGGCATCGGAGAAAGTCAAGCAACGTATTATATAGTGCTACATTTCTTAGAATCATAACTCTCCGACTCTGAGCGCCTGCTAGGAGCGGGCAGGAGCGGGGCCCGGTGCCTTTGCCGACGTCACCTGGGCCGAGCCTCCCAGGTAACGCAGGCGTTACAATCACCACGTTCATTTTCAGAGACCTGGAAAGCCCTTCCGTGAGTTCATTTTTTTTCCTGCAATCGCAAAAGCTCCCTTCTCTGGGCCTACGTGTTTCTAAAACACACACAATCCTGCATAGCCCTTAAAAGATCGCGATCCTTAGAAAACGACGCAGGAAGGGGTGCCTGGGCGGCTCAGTCGGTTGAGCCCCTGACTCTCAATTTCGGCTTAGGTCGTGGGCCCAGAGCCTTGGGCTCGAGCCCTGAGTTGCGCTCCTCGCCGAACATGGAGCCTGCTTGGGATTCTCTCTCTCTGTCTCTCTCTCGCTCTCTCCCGCTACCCCACTTCCCAGTGCACAAGTGCTTGCTCTCTCGCTCTCTCTCTCTCGCAAATAAAATTTAAAAAAAAAGAAAAGGAGCACCTGGATGGCTCAGTTGGTTAAGCAGCCAACTTCAGCTCAGGGCATGATCTCGAGGTTCACGAGTTCGAGCCCCGCATCGGGCTCTGTGCTGACAGCTCAGAACCTGGAGCCTGCTTCGGATTCTGCGTCTCTCTCTCTCTCTCTCTCTCTCTGCCCCTCTCCTGCTCACACTCTGTCTCTCTCTCTCTCTCTCTCAAAAATAAAATAAACATTAAAAAAAAATTTTTTTAAGAAAAACAGCGCAGGAAGAGGCCCGTAATCCTGGATGCCTAAGTCACAGGAAGGGGTAGATGAGATGGAAGGCTGGGACAAAGAGCTCCTGCCCCAGGGACCCCCTCCCAGCTGTCTGCACCCACCTCCTCACTGGTCAGGGGAGCACTCTTTTCTTTTTCTTTCTTTCTTTTTTTTTTTTTGGCTATTCTGTCCCCGACTGGAAGTTTCGTTCTGACACCCCTGCGCACACACCCAGGTTGGCTAATACCTTTCTCCCTGGTTGCGAAACATTATCGTCAGCTGAACCGGCCTGAGTATTTCCTGGGGCTCATGGTCCCGCAGGTTTTCAGAAAACGGGGAGGAGGCTGTCGCGGAGCCTGGAGAAGCGGGCGCCCGCTGCCCACCACGGGGGGCGGAGCAGCAATCAAGCAAGGCATTCGTTGAGCATTTCTGTCCTGGACTCCGCGGAACTCGCAAGACCTACCGCCCCCGCAGGCCACAGTGTCCTGCCCTCGCTGAGCAGAGCACAGCCTTTCTAGAAGTCGCTATCAGGGCAGGGTTAACAGAGCTAGGAGACTAATCGGTCCCCAAAAGCGTCTCATCTCCGTCACCGTTGCCCCCTTATGAGACCACAAACTTACCTCAACGATGTAGTCATTGCTCAAAACCTCGGGAAGCTCCATTTTTTATATGAAATTTTTTAATGTTTATTTATTTTTGAGAGAGAGAGACACACACACAAGCAGAACGGGGGAGGGGCAGAGAGAGAGAAGGAGACACAGAATCCGAAGCAGGCTCCAGGCTCCGAGCTGTCCGCACAGACGCGGGGCTCGAACTCACAGACCTCAAGATCGTGATCACGCTCAGTTGGCTGAGCTCCCCGGGGGGCCCCAAGAAGCTCCATCTTTTAAGACCACCGCCAGAGGTGATGGACAGACCCACGAAGAAGTCCATTTCGTTGCCTTCCGCTTAGTCTCCTGTTTGCCCCACCCCTTCAAGCGTTAGTCCCCGCGTACAGGCAGGCAGTCTGGGAGGACTCCTCCTGGGAGGAGGCCCAAGAAATGCAGTGGAGAGAGTGGAGAAAGTCAGATCCAAAGAGGGAAAGCCCCATGTGAGACCCTCCCAGAGACCACGCAGGCCTGACCTCAGAACGGCCCCACCGAGTAGCGCTGAAACAGAGAGAGCGATCCACCGCGTCCCCTGCCTCCGAGGGTGTTCGCTCCCTCAGCCCTTCCAGGGCTGTCATCCCACCTGCCAGCCACCCGGAAGGGCCTTCGTCCCTTCCAAGGCCCGGCAGCCCCTTCTGGCAGAGACACGCAGGAAGCGTCTGCAGGTACAAGAACCGTCAGCGGGAGCCTCTGGGTTGGGCACCTGCGCTAGATCGGGATGGCTTTTGAACCAGCAGCAAGAACTCAAATCCATCGGCAGAGGTCTTTCGGAGAGAAACGCGGACGGCTAACGTGTCCCCGGTGCTCGCTGGGGGCCAGCTGCCGTTCTAACCCCTTTAGCCCCGCCCACCCTTGTCTTTCTCACACATCTGGATCAAAGGAGCAGCCTCATCACTTCCTTTGACAGACGAGGAAATGGATGGCCGCGAACTTCAAGGCGATTCCACAGACCTCTTTGAGCAGTGAACCCATCACTGGAATAAACGGGGGATAGTCTTAGGGAGATAAGTTACATTAATATGTATATCTATAAAGAGACATATATGCAAATGCACTTGGGTGTGTTTGTTAGAAGCAAAAATGGTCTCATCGCATCTAGATGAATCAGTGAATAACCAACTGAATTCTGACCACCCTGAGGGCCCTGGGAGTCTAGATGCGGGAAAATCATGAACCAGAAATACGGAGGAAGAGATGGGCCCGTGGCTGCAGTTGAAAGATGAGGAGACGGCATGAACTAAAGTCCTAGAGACAGGAGAGATTAGGGCATGGATGGACCAGTTCGTCTGGCGAAGCAGTTACGATGTCCGAGGTGCCGTTCACCAAGGATTCCTACCCCTCCGCCACCCCCCCCCCGGCATACGGTAGAATTATATCGTCTTGCCCTCCGTCTTGTTAATCCATCCTGTTGCGTCGTGAGGCACTGAGACTTTGGAACTGTCCCTACAGCACACCCAGCCCGTCCTGACCAACATGCTGGGTTATGTTGCCGTAGCCAACAACCCTCAGATCCCAGCGGCTCGACAAATAAGTTCCATGTCCTTGCAAGGTTCGCCGTGAGGCAACGGATGAAGGGGTGGGGGGGACGGTGCTCGGCGGCATAGAGTCACTCAGGGGCTCAGGCAACTGGGGTTCTGCCATCTAGGATGCCGCCACTGCTCAGCCAGCAAGGATTGAGAGAAGCGGGAGGTTCCCGCGGGGGCCTTCCCGTCGCCTCGATGTAAAAGTACGACACGTCGTTTCCATAGAAGTTTGACTCACCGGAACTGGTCACCGGCTCGGCCTAACTGTCGAGAGACTGGGAAGTGTGACCTCCCCCGTGACCAGGAAGAAGAGAAGACTCGGCTCTTGGTGAACACTAATAATGTCCTCCACACCTGGCTCCAATACCGGCAAGTAGCGGGCATACGGAGATATGGAGAGTGAGGGGGACACAGGTGACAAAAGCTTCGGAGAACCAGAACAGGACCTATGAAGTCTCAAGAAGCCATTGGAAGCATATGAGCAGGGCGGACCACGAAAAGGCTGACTTAAGTCCGTTAGACCAGGCAGTCTCATGTTGGACACGCGGGTATGTGAGGGCCAGTGGAGGTGGGGTGGGGACTATATCTTTATATTCCTGGGGGTCTGCCGGGAGGTCGTCGTATTTTTTTTAATATATTTTTTAATGTTTATTTTTTTGTGAGAGATAGAGAGAGAGACAGAGTACAAGCAGAGGAGGGTCAGAGAGAGAGGGAGAAACAGAATCCGAAGCTGTCTCCAGGCTCTGAGCTGTCAGCACAGAGCCCTGATGCGGGGCTCGAACTCACGAACCGCGAGATCATGACCTGAGCTGAAGTCGATCACTTAACCGACTGAGCCACCTAGGCGCCCCGAGGTCGTCGTATTAATCTAAGCTTGTGGTGATGAGGGCTTGGCACCCACTGTTGTCAGAGGAAGGGCGAGGAGGAGCAAATCCTGTGACATCTTAAGGAAAGAGAAACTGTGTTATATCGTGAGCCCAGGCTTTGACATCAGACGGACCAGGATTCGAATCCCGCTGTGACACTTACTAGCTTTTCGCTCTTTTTTTTTTAAGTTTATTTATTTATTTCGAGAGAGAGAGAGCATGAGAGACAGGCAGAGAGAGAGAGGGAGAGGGATAATCCCAAGCAGGCTCCATGCTGTCCGCATGGAGCCCAATGCGGGGCTCGAGCTCACGAACCAAGAAATCATGATCTGACCCAAAATCAAGAGTCAGTCGTTTAACCGACCGAGCCCCCCAGGCGCCCCTGATCTTTCTGATCTTGGGCAAAATACTTCTCAGTGCTCTTATCTGCAAAACGGGGGGAATAATATCACTTACCTTATACAGCTATTGTGAAGATTGGAAGACCGATGATAGTGTTTGTAGGTTGACAGCAACGGGGGGGTGATGATCGTGGAGAGGGTGGGGGGCAGTGGTGCTCGTGAACCATAAAAGGGCTGAGACAAAAGCTTTGGGGAATAAAATATCTAGAATGAGGCAGCAAGACAAAGAAGCAGCCCCCACTAGGTAAAATGTAGAAGTCACAGTCAGAAGACAGAAAGCGAACTGTGAAATCCAGATCCTAAAAACCAAAGAGAAAAAGAGTTTCAATAAGAAGGCCTAAGCCCAGGGGCGCCCGGGGGGCTCAGTCGGTTAAACATCCAACTTGGGCTCAGGTCATGATCTCACAGCTCATGAGTTTCGAGCCCCTCATCGGGCTCTGTGCTGACAGCTCAGAGCCTGGAGCCCGCTTCGGATTCTGTGTCTCCCTCTCTCTCTGTCCCTTCCCCGCTCATACTCTATCTCTCTCCCTCTCTCTCAAAAATAAACATTAAAAAAAAATTTTTTTTTAAAAAAAGAAGGCTTAAGCTCTAAGTGGACCCAGGAGATGTGAGCAACAGCCATCAGCCTTTACAAGAATAAAATGACTGCAACCTGGTGAGGAAGCAAGTTAGTGGCAAGAGATTAAGAGGGACAAAGCATCGGAGAAGTGGGGCCCGACCAGCGTAGCCCTCCATCATGAAGAGCTTGGCCACCAGATTGTAGGGCATTTGGCTGGCTCAGTGGGCAGAGTGTGTGACTCTTGATCTTGGGGGCATGAGTTCAAGCCCCACGTTGGGTGTAAAGTTTAAGGATTTGGGCTGCAAGTAACAAGATTTATTTTTCATCAACGAGGTAAGAAAGGAAGACCAAGGAGAGAAAGAGAGGAGACATGTTTACAAAAATGCTTTGCCTTCAGAGTTGAAGGGATCAGCCATAGCGAGACCAAAAATGTCAATAGCTTACATTCAAAATAAGGCTCTGTTTAACTTACACCTCCTTTCTTCTCCTGACAGATCTTGACAGGGCATTCACATCGAAGCCCCCCAAAATTTGGATGAGGTCGAGGCATTTTTCATAGAGTCCTTGCAAGCTAACCCTCATATTTCCTGTCTCCTGGGTGCCCAGGAGAAAGACTCCATTTCCCAGCTAGGGGTGGTCATGTGACTAGGTTTTGGCCAATGGGACCTAAGTGGGAGCATGACATGTCAGCTTGAGTCACTTCCTCTATCCTATCCTTAAACACGGGCATCATGGCTGCCATCTTGGATCCTGGGGCTAAGGGCCCCATTCTTCAAAAGGCAAAGCATGGGGCTCGAAGGATCCCAGATCCCTAAGGATGCCTTGGAACAGAGCAGCCATACCAGCTCTGGACTGCAGCCAAAGCCACGTCTTCCCAGACACGGTCCCCAGAGAGGAGACAACTGGCCCGGGTACCCACCACGGCACGCTCCGAGATCCACATAGGGAGAACGGCCTTCTCCCTGTGGGGTAGCAGGCTTATAAAGGGCCATCCCCAGTCCACCTAGGCACGACTTTGTAGGGGGGGTGGGGGGGAAGCGAGGTCCACACCGCCCTCTGCCTGCTCCTCGGGCTGAAGAAATCTTAGAAGGAAGGTGCCCGAACGGCCCTTCGGAGCGTTCGCTGGCTGGCCGGCTGGCAGGAGGAGAGATTCTGATCTCGGCTGCGCACAGCTAACAAGCAGTGACTTCGCACTGGCGAGGCGAGCCGATTTGAGTGCCTTCAAGGACAAAACATGTCCTGCTCTCTGGGGGTGAAAATCCGCACCGAGTTGTACCGCGTCACTATCTCTAGAGGCGAAGGAAAACCTTTTAGGGGCCGATGGCCTCCCTGCTCTGAAACCAAGGCCTCTCCTCAGCCACACCAGCCTCGCACCCCGCGTGAGCTCCTAAATCGTTTCCCTTCCCGATTCGTCCAGCGAATCACACCCGCTGCCTGACTCTGTGGTCATCTTTTTGGGTAGGTGGTGCCCTGTCTCCCCCGGTCTCCCCCGCGACTCCATTACGAAGTCCAAAAGAGCGGAAACCCTGCGTTATTATTCACTTTCGTAAGCTCGTTCCTTAGCACCAGGCCTGGCTTGCAGCACATTCTCAGAAAAAGGTGTCCGACGAATCGTTCGTGCACGGAACTGGGGGATCCGGGCTTGCAGACGAGAGGAAGGAGGGCCAAAGGAATGGTTCGCGGCGGTCCCCTAACGCCAGGCGGCCTCACGGAGCTGCGTCTAGTCCCTTTCGAAGACCCGCCTCCTGTAACCCCCAAAGTTTCAGAGAGAACTTCCGCCAAGCCCTCCTTGGTAAAAAGTCGCGCTGTAGGTTTTTCGGCGACGAGCCTAAATTTCTCCTGTCGCGGTTGCTAACCACTCCATCTGCTCTTAACGCCAGCGTGACAGCCCAGCTGCTCGCTGCCACCTACAACCTGGGCTGACACTCAGCTGCAGTGCCCCGGCACAGCAGCTGCACCGCTTGTTAAAATATCGAAAGGCCTCTCGACCATCTAGTAAATGACCACCGCTCCGGGGCCCCTGGGTGTCCCCACCTGCCACCCTGCTCGCCCTCGGCTGCTCCCCTGGGACTCCCAGAGCACCGAGAGCCTCCCAGAAGCCCAGATCTCCCTCACCCAGTCACGGCACCCCTCCCCTTCTCTTCCCGAAGCTGGTGAACAGTGACGCCCGCCGCCTGTCCCCCCCCCTCGGGCACCGATGTCCAAAGGCAGCAGCCCTTAGCAGATGTGTAGGTCCCGTGCCAACCACAGATTGGAGATGGGTGCGACGAGCTGTCCACGAGAGGAGAGGTCAAGTCACTCACCAGGGACAGTTGGGGACCAGATGCCCGGAGAGGGGCCGTGAGGCCAAAGCCCGGTCCGCGAAGCCACCGAAAGCCAGGATGGGGCTGGACTGGATTCAGCTGGAACCGGACCTGAGCGGGATGCCCGGGAGAGACCACGTTCTGGGCTGAGCGTGAGGTCGAGGCCGGCAGGCGAGAGGCAGGCTTCTCTGGGCCACCGGCTCCCTCTCCCAAGCCTGGACATGCCCGAGAAATGACAGGGCACCCTATATTCCCGAAGGCAACACCCCAAACCATGAGAAAGTCCAGGGAAAACCGAAGACGTCCCCGCAGTGTCTGGTGGGATGGTGGGGGGCCAGAAGCAGAAATGAAAGAAGAAACTATAAAAGAGGCACTGGACACAGCGGTGGCTCCCAGGTGCCCTCCTCCTTCCCCTCCAGGCCCCGGGGCCGCTGGGCTCGAACCCGGGGAGGCTGCCCCTCCCCTGCCGCAGACGCCTGAGGGTTTGCTTGGCGACAGGGCTGCAAACACTGGTTCCGTGATGCCAGCGGCTCCCCGGAAACTCCCCGGGACTGCCGCAGCCCGGGGCCTGGCCTTTGGCCCAACCGCTCGACCCAAGACCTCACAGGGCAGAAACGACGAGGCCCCTGAGGACCGGGCCCAGCGCAAAAGCCAGACCATGAACCAGATATCCCAACCAGCTGCGGCGGATGTGCGTGCCTGGGACGGAAGGCACGAGCGCGTTAAGTAAGCACGAGGAGGGGGCCCCCCCGGGAGGCACGGTGGATTCAGCGTCCAACTCCTGGTTTCCACTCAGGTGGTGCTCTCACCGCTCCATGAGTTCGAGCCCCGCGTCGGGCTCGGTGCTGAAGGCGCAGAGCCTGCTTGGGAGTCTCCGTCTCTCTCTCGCTCTGCCCCTCCCCTCCTCATGCCATCTCTGTCCCTCTCAAGATAAATAAACCAACTGTCTTTATTTTCTCCTTTTCTTCTTTTTTTGAGACAGAGAGAAAGCACGAGCTGGGGAGGGGCAGAGAGAGAGGGCGACGGGAACCGAACCGGGCTCCGAGCTGGCAGCACAGAGCCCAATGCGGGGTTCGAACCCACAAGCCGGGAGATTAAAACCGGAGCTGAAGTCGGTTGCATCGCAGACGGAGCCACCCAGGTGCTCCTCAAAATAAATAAATAAACTTAAAAAATATATATCTATAAAATAAAATAATCATGAGGAATGTATACTGAAGGAGAAAACAGATGACGAGTGACCTCAAACATGAAGAGAGAATCATGGGAAAATACCAAGGGGAAATTAGGGGGGAGAAGGGAGAGACGAAAGAAGCAGCACACCTGTTGGCATAAACATGAGGGCAGCTGCCGCGCCTGCTCCCACGCTGTCCGCGTGCCGCCCACAGCCCTCAAATCCCTTTATCATGCTTGCACGTGCCCAGAAGCCAACTCCGTGTCCCCCGGCTGGGAGACCGTCCTCAGGCCCCCCCCCACACACACACACACAGCAAGTTACAAGCGCGTGCCGATTCGAATTGAGACCTTAACCAATAATCGGAGCTCCGGAGAGGCAGGAAACGTTGTGGCCCCCTTGTCCCAGACGAGGGCCAACTCTGAGAAGCGACCTGCCCTGTCTCCCAGAAGTACCCGTGGGACTGAGCTCAAGTCCCCTCCACGGGACTTTGTGTGGGAACGCACCCTGGCTTGGGCCCCGTCCTTTCTCCCCTCCCCCCCCGCCGCCCCGCTGTTTCCCATGCCCCTATTTGGTTTCCCTGAAAGCGGGTCCTAACAAATCGCTTTCAGCCCGGGGCAGCCCTTCTCCGTGAACGACACGGCCACCTCTCCCGCTGCCCGCGCCAAAAACCTTAGAAGCCACCCACCCGGACCCGGACCCCATTCTCTCTCTCATCCCCGCATCAGACCGGCCGCCTCGGGTCTCCAGGGGCTGCCCACCCCGGCAGGCAGAGGGGGGTGGCGGGGGCACGGGCACTGTGACTCAGTCCAGTTTGGTGCTCCTTGAGCCCAAAGGGGATGTTCTGACAGCTTGAGCCACATTCCTAAGTAGCTTGGGGCCTGACGCAGGGACACGCTGAGTTACGCCCCTGCGGGGGCTCTGGCTGACCCTCACCGTAGGCTCGGGAGTGGCTCTGCTGTTATGGGGGGACGGGGGGGGGGCTCGTTCATTTCCAGAGCCTGATGAAGAGGGCGTACCAGGGGGAAACCGGTTCCCACGCAGCTGCGGGCGCCTGCAGAGAAAGGGGCTCCTCCTCCCGCAGACCAGCACGCTGACATTTGAAGGGCCGCGGAAGCCACCCCAGCTCACATCAACCCGCGCGTGTGTCTGGAAAATGCACACGGCGTCTTGTAGAAATGTCAGCTCCTGCTTACAGGCGAGGGTGGGGACTGTTCTGTCGCTCCTGGGGCACAGCACAGCCCGGGAGAAGAGACACCAGCCCTTTCGCCTCGGGACAGCGGGTGTTCCCCAAAAGGGAGCCTCGAAGGCCAAAGCAGGTTAGGTACCAAGGTCTAAATTAGGCATAATTACTCGACCTCACGGTTCCATGCTCGTCTTTATCTTTTAGACCTACAAAGGCTTTTCTAGAAGCCCAGCAGACCTGTGACTCTTCCTCTTTGTTTATTTTCCTCGCATTTTTAATATTACTAGTACACGGCTGAGGGTACTTTATGTTAATTTCGTGAAGACGTATCGTCAGATCGGCCCGGGACTTCTTTTTATGTGTAAGGTACAGCACCCCCATCCAGCTCCGTCCCCTGTCTACCTGGCGCTCCCCCGCCCCGACACGATTCATTTCTTGTTTCTCTTTCTAGAGTTAATGTATGCAAATACAAGCAAATACAAATACGTATATTCGTATTTCTTGCCCCTTTTTACATAAAAGGTAGCCTACTCCACACACGGTCCCGCACCTGCTTTTCTCACTCAATCTGCCTTCGGAATTTTTTCCAGTCGCACACAGGGGAGTCCTTCATCCTTTGTTCAGCTGCAGATTATTCTAGCGCGTGGATGCCGTAGTTGATTTCGCCCGGGCCCTACGGATGGCCGCTTCCGTCGTCTCTATCCCAAGCGATGCCGCGGGAGGTAACCCTGAACCAAATGTCATGGCACGCACGTGGAGGACTGATCGCACCGGTAGCTCCAAGCCTTTAGCTCTTCTTGTGTCCTTGTCCCTTGACCCTTGCCTTTGCTGCTTCTCTCACTGAAGAGGCAGAATGCGTTTTCTTGCCCCTTAAATCTGGACTTCACCATGTAACTTGCTCAGCAGGCTTGATGCAAGCAGAAACTTTCAAACGCACTAGAGAGTTCTACTTCCTCTTTTGTTTCTCTGCGGTTGCCGTGAAGTATGCCCAGGCCGGCCTGAGAACAAGCTCAGGGTAGCCTGCTATATACGGGGTGAGAGACCGCATGGAGCGGGACCCCGTGGCCCAGCTGAGGCTGTCCTGGCCAAGCCAGCCCCCGGCCGACTCGCCGGCTGACCACAGATACATGAGGGAACTTAGCCCAGATTAACTAGGTCGAACTCGAATCACCAGAACCGCCCAGCCAACCAACTAGGGAGCTCTTTATTAAGCTGTGGTTTGAAGGCCCAAAAATTCGGGATGGTTTGTTAGGCAGCGCTACCTAGCTGCTACAATATACGATATTTGTGCAAATAAGAGAGATTTCCAGACCCGGAATTGCTGGATCCAAGGGTGCGTGCATTTGACAATTTGATATTGCCAATTCCTCCGTGTAAATGTTGGACTAATTTATATTCCCACAAGCAATGTATGAAAACACTTGGTCATATACGACTTTGCCATCGTAGTATGTTATCCGATGTTTGAATTTGTATCAGTCTGTGAGGTGAAAAAGAATATCTCGGCGTAGTTTTATTTGCGTTTTCCTGTTATGAGTGGCAGGGAGCATCACTTCATGTGTTGAAAAGCCATTTGTACCTTCTTTTCAGTAATCCATGTGTTCATATCTTTTGCATGCATTTCCTATTCGATTACTGATATTTTTCTTATTGATTTCTAGGAGCTCTTTATATATTGGTGAAATGAGTCTTTTGCCTGTGATCACCCTTCTTTGAAATCATACACTGCAGAAGAGAAGCTTGACAGCAGGCTAAGGAGGGAAACAGACAGCCGAGATTGAGCGGAAGGTATCTTCCCTCCCAACAATCAACAACCACGTCTTGAGCACTTTCTTGCTTCAGGGCTCTGGGTTAGGCATCCCATCGTATTCCGAAAAAAATATGACATGGTACTCAAGGAATGTTCTAGAAATGACTATGGTTAAACCTCCACATTTTTCTACCCATCGTCTCTGCCTAAGGGGAAGGTTAGGGCACCCATATCCATATTCCTCATGGCCCGATCTAGGGCTGACCCAATCCCCGACCTGGGCTGAACCGGTTAGGCTCTGTTTTGAGATCTTGAACTCGGAGACATAAAATCAGTCAGAGAATGGCGGACCCTGGTGCCATCAGACCACACTGCAGAGTTGGAGCTGCCATTTTGGGTAGCCACGTGGAACCACGTGCAACCAGACAAACAAAGCGAGGACGAGCCAGGACACGGGGACAGAACGCAGCAGTCCCCCCCAGAGACCCGCAGGGAGGAGGAGCTGTGGACCCCACCTGAGGGAGAGGCAGAACACAGCCCCCTTGCCAGGTCTTGGGCGAGGCTCTGCCCCCCCGTCTCCGTGGCCCCCGACAGCTTTCCTGCCGTTGGGTTCTTTAAGAGATCTTTGTATCCTGCTGCTCGGCCTCCTATTTCCTGGAACGAAGTTTAGTAGCCTTCTTATTCTTGGTATTCCAAGCATCCCAAGACGAGGAATTTTCCTGTCAGCTGAAAAGAGAAAGTATTTTCATCTCACATGGCATGTTTCTGCTCTAAAGAGTTTTACGTTTGACACCTCTCCTCATTTGAGAGCTAGAGATGGTAAGGCTGGACACCCCGGGGGCTTGGCCAAGTTCACCCCAACCACGAAGGACGGAGGCCGGCCATGAGCAGGAGGCATCTGCTGCCAGGTGGGCTTCCCCCCCGCCCCCCGCCCCACCTTGCTGCCTCCGGGTCCAAGCGTTATATAAACACATGCTAAACCATGGGGCTAAGGCTCTAAGTGCCTAGCAGTTCCCAGGAGAGGCTGATCCGTGCGGGCGAGCGTAGCTGGGAATTCACATATATGGTGCCCCTCCTGGGAGGGGAGCCGGCTCACTAAAGGAAGACCAGAGCACTGGTTCTCTACAAACCTATGCCTGGCCCGCGGGGCCTGTCACCTGGCCCCTGTGGAGGACAGGCCACCTCTGCGGGGACGCTCGTGGCCATGCACTGCGCACAAGGATAGCTCTTCCCCCCTCCCCATCGTCCCTGACTGTATTTCACATCGGAAGTGAGGAGAGTGGAGGGCGCCTGGGTGGCTCGGTCAGTCGGGCGTCCAGCTTCAGCTCGGGTCATGATCTCGCCCCGCGACGGGCCCGCTGCTGTCAACGTGGGGCCCCCTTAGGATCCTCTGCCCCCTCCCTTTGTGCCCCTCTCCACGCTCCCTCTCTAAAATAAATAGACATTTTTTTTTAATGTAAGAAGTGGGCAAAGTGGGAGACCGAGCCAAGTGGCTGGCCACTGCCCTCTCCCATCTGCAGCCTCTTTCTCCCAGGGATCAGCAGAGGGGCCCCGAGGGCTCGAGTTGCCCTCCCAGGTAGGATCCATGGTGGGCTAGGCTAGGGGACAGGCGGGAAGAGGCCACGGGGAGGCTGGAGCGGCCTCTGGCAACTAGGACTCCCCCTTTACTCCCCCCAACAGAACTTGCAGTCCTCCCCTGTGGGGGCAAACGGGTCCCCTGAAAGGAATCCACTTTGTCCCTCTGTCCGCAGCCACACCAAGGAAAAGAACTAGCTGTCCCGTCTTTCCTAGGTGCCCGCTACGTCCAAGTCATCCTGCAGGGCACCGGCACCAGTCCCGAAGGCTTCTGGTGCCTTCTCTAAGGGAGGGAGGGGACAGGGCTGGGGCCCAGGGGAGCGGGAGCAGGAAATTACCCTCCTGCCAAGTAGGACGGAAATTGAATTTCCTCCCCTCCCCCTTCTTCTCCCGCCCGCGCCGCCCCTCCCCGACGCCTCACTTTTTATCTCTCTCCAATTACAGTTTTAAGCATTTAGGGTGTTGCTGTTTTAGTTTTAAAATTTGTTAGGCTCAATTTATGCCACTTAGTAAAACCTCTTTTCCAAATGAAGCCAAATTAGAACTAAAACACTGCGAGCAATAAAATGTGGGCATTTCATTTGGGTCGGGTTGGCTTTTTTGATTGTTTGTGTGCACGAAGCCGAGAGGAGAATTCAGGAGGCTGGGTGAGGGGAGCGAGTCCCTTGGGTGCCCCAGGGGTGTGCGCGCGCGCGCGCGCGTGTGTGTGTGTGTGTGTGTGTGTGTGTGTGTGTAGCTGGCTCGGGCCAGCCCGCCCCTCGCCCTCAGGTCTGCCAGAGCGGGTTCCTGGGAAGCCCGAGGCTCGAAGCGGGTCACTCTATCCCTTGGCAGGGCCCTGCCCTCCCTGACCGCTCAGCCACTTCCTGCTGGCTACCCGCGCCCCGGCAGGCCCCGGCGGCGGCGACCCGCTACGGCTGCACGGTGTCCAATAAATAGATAACGAATTGGATCGAACTGGCTGTAACCAAGGGCCAGCCTGGAAAACATCTCCTCCCACACCCTCGCCGCCGCCGCGCAATGCCTGAAAATATGCCCCTTAATTTCAACGACGGTCCCATCGGGGTAAAGGTGGGGCCCCGAGGAGATGGAAGGGAGGGGGGGGGAAGGAGGAGAGAAGAAGTTGGAGGAGGAGGAGGAGGAGGAGATCCCGAGCTACTGATTAGGCATCTGCTGTTAGGGGGGTGGTTGCCAAGCAGGTCAGAGACGTTCCCGGCTGATGAGCCGAGGATCTGAGCCACAAACTAGGCCTCCCCGGGGCCCTCGGGAGGTGAGATCTGAGGTTCCCGGGCTGGTCCCTTCCACGCAGGCAGCGAACGCCGTGAGGGTCGAGAGCCCAAGCGGGGACACTAAGGCAGCAGCGACGGCCACAATGATGAGACAGTGACTAAGGGCCGGCGCGTGGCTTGCCAAGCGATTTGGCTTGTCCCCGCGCCAACCTTAAAGGCCCGGTGTCTGGCAGGAGGTGGGGTTTTTGCGTGCAGAGGGACACCATCCGAATGACCCTGGCAGGGAGCCACAGCCATCAGGAACGAGCTGGGGAGGAGAGCAGACCTGAGCGGGGCACGGGAGTCCCTTCCAGGAGCAGAGAGGCTCGCCTTGGGGTGGGGGGTGTCTGGGGAGGGAGGGCAGGGGGCAGGATGAAATAGAAGGGAATAAAATTCACGCGGAAGGCCAGAGCTGGGGGGGGGCGGGTCGCCCCTAACGAAGAAGTCTATTACGTTTGGGATCATCTCTCTGCGTGAATGGAAATAAAGTACAGTCCATGAAGGAAACTTCCGGAACATTTTCAAGGAAACGGGACCGAACCCCCAGAGACTACAATAAAATGGCCTCGGGAGTCCTGCTGGTCCCTGGGATGGAGTCTGTGTCCCAAAGGTGTAGGTTGACCCCCTGTGGCAGGCAGGGTTCCCCGAAGACAGACTCCGAGATGGCGTTTAGGGGGCGAGATGAACGGGAGAGATCAATCTCTCAAAGGAAGGAGGGGAAAGCAGGCCTGGGCAGAGCGGAGAGTCCGGTCTCAATGCGGAGTTTCAACTAACCTGAAGGAGAGAGTTCTGGAGGAAGTATGTCCAGCACGGTGCCCTGCCTGGGCCCAGAGTGGCCAAGCCTTCATAAGGACCCCCCCCCCACCGGCTATGGGCGGCCAGGGAAGTACGGCCTTGGGTAAGGTGCTCTGGGCAGTTGAGGCTGTCCCCGAAAGGGCTGAGAGCCAGAGGCTGTCGGGGGGGTGGGGGGGACCCTTTGGGTCACAGAGTCCATCCCAGGGACCAGCAGGACTCCAGATGCCATTTTATTGTAGTCTCTGGGGCGTTGGTCCCCAGAGACTGCATTAAAAGCTAGGACGTCTAGCCTAGCTCGGCGTTTTTGATTCGCTCTCTCCCCCCAGGCCCGATGGATGAGCGCTCTGGTCTTATTCCTCCGCCGCGGTTTCCGGCGCCATCCGGGCCCTACGTCTTCGTGACCCGCAGCCATCGCAGCCTGCGACCGCACGGGGCCTCACGCTTGCGGGCCCCTTTGGGCTTCGGCGCGGGTTCTCCGGGGCTCATCATTAGGTTCCATTGTGCCGCCCGCCAGGGCAACGGCCAGCCCAGGAGAAGCCCCGGATGAAGTCACCCTCCGTTAAATAGGACAACCCAATCAAGACCCCGGGACTTCCACTGCTTGGTTCATCAGCTGTAGTGAACGTGGTTCTCGCCGGCCTCCAGCTCCGTCCCCTCTCTGCCAGTAACCAGCCCTCCCTCGGGCTGGGTAGCCTCCCCTCCAAAGAACCCGGAGCCGCAGCTCCCCAAGCCTGGGCTGCTCGGAAGCACGATTTCTCTCTCTGGACTCGTGTTAAGGGCCCTGCAGAGAATAGGTCCGCGGGGACAGAGCTGAACATTCTGGACAAAGCCCAGCCCCGATCTCCCTCCCTGCCTTCGGCCCTAGCCTGCCGGGCTTCGTGGGGGGGGGAGGGGGGTCTGCTCTAATACGAACCAGGGGAGCAGAAAGGAAGGGTGTGGCGCGCACGAGCGCACGTGAGCACAGCAACGGGACCAGCTGTCCCCCCTCCACGGGCCGAGCTCCCTCCAGGAGGGTGGTCCCGGCAGGAGGTGCCCAGCCTCCCCTCGCTTTTAACTTGGGCTTCTGGGGGTGGGGGTCCTGAAGGAGGCCTCCCCCAGACCCACTTAACCCCCATTATACTCATTCCCTAATATACTTTTCACCTTCAGCAAATAGTGCAAATTTGAATTTTTACTCACTGATCAAATATTTACCCTGTGAGCTGCCAGTCTGCGGAGCTTGACTTCTATAATTCTCCACGTTTTTTTTTTTTTAATTCTCCACATTTGTATTAGATGAATTAGCATTTTATCGTCGGCCCCCTGGCTTAGAGCTCAAAGGGGAGACAAGGAAGACCGGAGGTAGCGACCCAGGAGACTCTCTGCAGAGAATGGGCTCAGCTCCATCTGTGGCTTCGTGTAAGTGACAGATCTCCCAAGCAACCCATCAGATATTTTAAACTGTTTTGAAAGGTACAGAAGCGGGGCGCCTGGGTGGCTCAGTCGGTTGAGCGGCCGACTTCAGCTCAGGTCATGATCTCACAGTCTGTGAGTTCGAGCCCCACATCGGGCTCTGTGCTGACAGCTTGGAGCCTGGAGCCTGCTTCGGATTCTATATCTCCCTCTCTCTGCCCTTCCCCTGCTCACTCTCTGTCTCTATGTCTCTCAGAAATAAAATAAAAACGTTTAAAAAATTAAAAAAAAAAAGGTACAGAAGCTAATTGCTTCTAAAGAACAACTTCCTATATGTCTCACCGGCAAGACATACATCTTCCAAATCTGTTAACGCAGAAGCAGGGATTCAAGGTTCATCTTGTGTGTGTGTGTGTGTGTGTGTTTATTTGTTTTTAATTTCCTTTTTTTTTAGTTTTTACTTTTTTTTAATTTTTTTTAATGTTTATTTATTTTTGACACAGTCCGTGGAGGAAACTTCCGGAACACTTTCAAGGAAACAGGACCGAACCTCCAGAGACTACAATAAAATGGCATCGAGAGTCCTGCTGGTCCCTGGTCCTTAGGTCACCCTGAGATCAAGAGTCGCACACTCCACCAACTGAGCCGGCCGGGCGCCCCTCATCTCATTTCTCGTTCACACAAACTTGGGCAAACCAGGTCAACTCTCTGAGCCTCAGTTTCCTCATCGGATTCACCCCATCAGAAGGTTTTTGCAAAAGTCAAAAGAAATACGAGTAGCGACAACACTGTAGGGCGTAAGGCAGGAAACGAACAGTCGGTCGTAGAAGAGAAGGTCGTAGAAACAGGAGCTGCTGTAAATATAAGCCCCCAAACCCGCTGATACTCTTCTCGTCAAGAATCAGGATCTAGGGGCACCTGGGTGACGCGGTCAGTGAAGCCTCTGACTCTTGATTCGGGCTCAGGTCATGATCTTGCCGCTCGTGAGCTGGAGCCCTGAGTCGGGCTCTGCGCTGACATCGCGGAGTCTGCTTAGGATTCCTCTCTCCCTCCCTCTCTTTCCCTCCCTCCCTCCCTCTCTCTCTCTCTCAGAAATAAAGAAAGCAACATTAAAAAAAATTCGGGGTCCATAAAAAAGAATTGGAGTCTATATCCCTTCCCGCTGAATCTGAGTAAGCCTGTGACTGCTTCGGTAGATAGAGTATGGCACGTCTGACACTGTGTGACCTCCGAGGCTGGATCGGAAAAGGCCCTATCGCTCCCACCTGCATCTCCTGTGATACTCACCGTAGGGGAAGCTGATCACCACATAGAAAGTCCGACCACAAGGCTGTCCTGTTGGGGACCATGCTAGATGTTCCGGATGACACCTCGTGCCCTGAGAGGTACCCGATGTGTGAGAGAAGCATCTCAACCCAACTGGCCAATCAGTGGACGCATCGAGGAGCAAAAGAATCGCCCAGCTGAGCCCAGCCTAAATTCCGACCCACAGATCTGTGAACATAGTAAAATGCTGGTTATTTTACAACACTAAGTGTGGGGCTGTTTGTTACACAGCAGTAGCAAGTGGAACAAAAACTACATTTGTTAAGTTCTCCCAAGCGATCAAATCCCCCTCATCTCTTGTTTTGTTTCCCGATCCCTATTTGGCTCTAAGAGACAGGGTGTTGGGGGCACTTGGGTGGCTCAGGTGGCTGAGTGTCTGACTTCGGTTTGGGTCATGACCTCGAGGTTTGTGAGTTTGGGCCCCGCGTCGGGCCGTGTGCTGACAGCTCAGAGCCTGGAGGCTGCTTCGGATTCTGTGTGTCCCTCTCTCTCTGCCCCTCCCCTGCTCGCACTCTGTCTCTCTCTCTCTCTCTCTCTCTCTCAAAAATAAAAATTAAAAAAAAAAATTTCTAAATACAAGACAGAGCGAGGTGGGATTTCTCATGACCCATCTTTGTGGATATCGAAACACAATATGCCCAGGCTTCCATGGAACGATGGAAGGTTGGACCCTGGAGTTCTGCTCCCCAGAGCCCCCCCTCTCCCACAGGATGGAGCTGCCGGGCCCTTAAAGGGAATGCTATCCTCATGGGTTCTGACCTCCTGCAAAAGAGTTCCCAGAAAACTCTAAATTACCAAGCAATAAAGTAAATGGATGTCACTGAAGACCACAAACAGCCTGGCACCTACAATTAATTTTTTTTTCTTGATTTGGGAATGCTGGGGGGGTTGTCATGGAGCAAGCCGTCCTTCCCAGTTAAGTGTGGGCTTCTCTTAAAACGAGTAAAAAAAGAAAAAAAAAAAGAAAAAGTGAGAGCGAGGGACAGACAGAGAGAGGAAAAAGTAAAACAGGCTGGCCTTCCTGGAACCTTCACCGTCTCGAAGGAGCTCGGTGTGGCCCGGAAGGGCTTGCTGAGCGTGCCGGCGGTGGCCTGCCAAGGATCTTGAAAAGACTCCGCTTCGGAGGCTCCGGAGGGTGAGCCACCCCCCACCTGGAAAACAGGCCGCTGGCTGCACGGAGGTCTCCGGGTCTGGGTCCCGTTGACACTTGCCGAAGCGCCGGCTTCTAATTCCCACCGCTCAGGAAAAGGCACGTAGGTCCTCCGTGACGTCAACCCGCTCTTTCAACTGAGCATAATTTCTTTCAATGATGGGCTTGGAGGGGTTTCAGCGACGGTGGGGTGTTTCTTTTACTTTTTTTTATTTTTAATGAAGCATAAACATGCAGGTCAGATTTAGTGTTATGACTGTGGCGCGCAGAGCGTCACCGTTAATTCTTGCTAAGCGCTGACAGCAGGATCGTCCCCCCCAACAGCACAGGCAAATACGCCATCGCAGGCCCCGGGGGCTTAGAGGCTGCATAATTACCGGCGTTGCACGGTAGTCATTATCATCACCGGAACATTTCAGCCCAGGCACGGCACCTCGATCCAGAGAGCCCCCCCCTCCCCCGCCGCCGGTGCGCCTGCCCGCTTGGGTTTCCAGCTGGGGGAGCCCACTCCCCGTCACCGGCCCGGAGCGCGGGTGGGGGTCGCCCAAAGCCGGGCCGGGCGCTGGGCAGAGCCCGAGTGCCCGCTCCCCCGTCCGGAAGGATGCGGTCCGGGGCCCCCATCGAAGCCTGCTCGGAGCCGCTGCCGAGTCTGAGCTGGAAGGGAAGGGGTGCGGGGCCGTGCAGAACGCGTGCCAGATTTTGCTAAATGCCGAACAGCTGAACACGTCCCCAGGGCTGAGGAAAGAGCGTTCTCCTTCCCTGCGAGCCGCTCGCTCGCTCCGTGTCTCTCATCAAAGGCCGGGAGTGGGGGGGGGGGGGGAGCTGTGGGGGGGGGCGGCTGGGAGTCAAGAGCGCTCGGCCGGGGTGCCGTGTCACTGCGCGGGGCCCCCTGGGAGGGCCCAGGGCGGGCAGCGGGAGGCGCCGCCGCTCGGCTGCGTTCACAGCGCTCAGGAAGGCCGTCATACAACGTGCATCTGGATTTTCCGCTCCATCTTGCTCCAGGAGGTCCAAAGGGAGCACCCAACTCCCGGCGTCTGCCCAACTCCGCCGGGCGCTCCTTCCGGGCTCTGGGTCAACCCGCCGATGTTCAGCGCACCTCGACCGCCGGCGGAAGACCCGGGGGCGGGGAAGGGGATCTGGGATCTTTCGGTCGGCCGTTTTCTGGCAGAGGAACGCCCTGAGCTTCACAGACACAGTGTCCCTCTGTCCTCCAGAGGTCAGACGCCACGAGCGGGACGTGTTCTTTCCGGCCCAGAAGCCAGACCCTTGCGATCAGCGGTCCTCACCCCGAGCCGCACGCTGGAATCCCCGCAGAGCTTCCGGAAACCCGCACGCCCCTGCCCCACTCCAGACCAAACCAGTCTGAATTTCTGGGGCTTCGACGGAGGCATCAGTGCTTTTAGAGCCCCCCCCTCCCCCCGCAAAGTGATTCCGAGGTGGAGCCAGTCAAGGTTGAGAACCCGGGCTTCGTGCCTCCGTAGTAATCTCTCTCTCTCTTTCCTTCCTTCCAACAGATATGCATTGGGTGTCTATTAAATGCCAGGCAGAGCCCTAGATGTCCGATAAATGAGCTGCCTTCCCTCCAAAGCGGTGCTTCTCAGGGCGCCCGGGGGGCTCAGTCAGTTAAGCATCCAACTCTTGATTTCGGCGCAGGCCCCGATCTCGCGGTTCACAGGTTCGAGCCCCGCATTGGGCTCTGCACTGACCTCGGGGAGCCTGCTTGGGATTCTCTCTCTCCCTCTCTCTCTCTCCCTCCCCCCTCCACTCACTCTCTGTCTCTCTCTCAAAATAAAAATACACTATAAACAAGTTCTGCAAGCGGACTTAAAAAGAAAGAAAGAAAAGAAAAGAAAGCAATGGTGTGTCCCACAGATAATCACCCCGCGAAGACGGATGGGCAGCGACGAGAGCCTCAGCTCCCCCCCTCCCAGGCCTAACCGAGGAGGGAGCCCTGGGGTTAGTCCTGCTGCCCCCGGTGGACCCACCGGTGTGGGCTCCGCCAGCCCCAGGGGCCCCTTCTCCTTTGTCAGGAACAGAGAGGGGGAGCACCCGCTTCGTGCTGCTCACCCCCCCCCCCGGAAGTCAGGAAACGGTGCTTGCAAATCAATTGTTTTCAAACTCAGGGATGTTCTGATGGGCACGCGCCTCGCATTTTGCATTCAGAGGAATGCCAAGCTTCCGATGTCAAGCGAAACACCCTGAGTTTTCTCGGGCAGCCGGCAGAAATGTTTTTCTGTCTTTAAAACGTACCGCGTAGGGAAAACGCGAACCCCTCCCTCGAGGAGCGTCAGGGAAGAACGGGCCGTTTTAAAGACGTGAACGCGCGGGCTAAGCTCACCCCCTGTAAACTCGGAGATTTCCAAACAAAAGCGCACCTGTTCCTAAGGAAACCACGTCTAAACCGCATTACACGTTTCCCCGTTGCCTTCGCGGACGCCGACACAGTCCGAGTTGTCTCGGCGGCCTGCCGGCAACACGGACAACTGGGCCGAGCCGACAGGCGAGGCAGCGGTGGGCGGCCGTTCGCCCCTTGGCTCGACGGCGCCCGTCCTCCCATCCCCCTCGTGCTCTCGTTTCCGGTTCGATCCCGCCTCCTCCTTTGCTTGGTCGCGGACAATACCCCCTTCCTGTTGCTTTCCACGTCGCAGGGGCCTCTCGGTCTCCGTCCCCACGGGCCCTTGCTATCTTTCCCTCCAGCTTGCTCCCTCTCCTCTCGTATTTCTGACCCTGGCTAATGGCACCCCCGGTGACCCAGCCATCAAGGTCGAAACCAAAACAAAAACGAAAGCAGGGGGTGGAAGGAATTTCAGAGTCATCTGGGTGGTTAAAATAGTTTGTGAAGTGCGAGCAAATGGGCTTCCACGGAAAGGATCTGAACACTTCCTGGGGCGCCATCAATGGACTTAATTTATGCTTTAAGTTTATTTGTTTATTTTATGTTTTAACATTTTTTAAATTTTTTTCTTTTTTTTTCTTTTGAGAGAGAGAGAGAGAGAGAGAGACAGACAGAGCAGGAGCTGGGGAGGGGCAGAGAGAGAAGAAGACAGAATCTAAAGCAGGCTCCAGGCGCTGAGCTGTCAGCACAGAGCCGGACAAGGAGGCTCGAACTCACGAACCGCGAGATCATGACCTGAGCCGAAGTCAGATGCTTCACTGACTGAGGCCCCCGGGCACCCCCATCAATGGCCTTTAGAGCAAGGCATTCCTAAAATATTTCGGTTCTTCCAGCTTGTTCCAGATACTTGCGGTTGCTATGTTGAGTAACTTCTAGATAAGCAAGGTGTCATGGTTCATAGACTGTTTGTTTGTTTCCTTTTGTTTAGGGCATCGATTTTGTATTACTCCAGAAACAGGCTGTAGTTCAGAGGGGAGTGGAACTCTCAGGGGCCAGACCACATGTGGGGACTGACTCAGAAACGAAATTGCGTCCGTGTACCTGTATCAGACCCGGGGCAGCCAGGACAAGTCAAAGCTTCGATGCCTGAGTCGGATGCCAACACGGCCATTGGCCACAGGGCGTACGCATTCCTTTCCCCGAGGGCAGGAAAGCCCATGTTCGCCTCTGCACCGTCCTTTCTGAGGTTCCTGGGAATCAGAGTCAGAAGGTCGCAGGTGTGTCACGGAAAGGGGAACCAGAAGTCACGGTCAGTACTAGATACTTCGTGCTGACGGTCGCTTGAGACCTCTTGACTCCGTGCTGACCACTCCCTGCCTTTGACACAATCCATCGAACGGGTCACAATACGCCAGTTAGATGAGATCTTCCATTGACGTCCCCAAGACCACAGCCCTATGTCATGGGAGGCCCAGGCTGTCCCGGCTGTCCCCAGGCCTACCCCCTCGGGTGAGTATGAAGGGAAAGGGGTTTGGGAGACTGACCGGCCTGCAGAGGGCTTCTCATTTGCCGGAGCTCGGTGGTTCCGCATTTCCTCTCCGAAGGGCCCTGTAAGTGGCGCTGGTAAAATCGGTCCCCCCCTCCCTCTGGGTTCTCGGAGCGAGCCCGGGAGGAAGTGGAAGTGGAGATGGTGTGGCCGTGTCCACTAGACACCCGCCCCGCTTCTCCGGATCTGCTCCCACGGCTCACGGCTGGCCTGGCCCATCTCTCGCCGGGGGAGCCCTCCTTGACCTTGGGGGAGCTCCTCCCCCCCACCCCCGCCCCGGGGGACCAGCCTGACGGAACGGCTTCCCCACAGCCTCCCCGCCAACCCCCCGGGCGGCTTTTCCAAGCTGTCTCTTTGGCTAACACAGGAGCTTTGGAATGAGACAGGGAGAGAAAGACATGAGCGGTGGGGGTGGGGACCTTCCTCCGAGCTTATTAAAAATCTTTTGTGTGCCATAGAATGAGTCCGGTCTTGTCCGCCCTGCTCCCCAGCGCTCTACTTTTTCAGGCCTCCAGTTAGTCCGTGAAACCAAAGACCCTCCTTGGCCCTCAACTGTGTCTGGGTTTCCTTTATGCGGCCATCGTAATTAGGCAGTGGCCCGACCCCGCAGACCCGAGGTGCCTGCTCCGGCTCTCCACCGCGCCGCCGCGTCTCAGGGGACCCGCACGCCGTGCCAGCCTGGAAGGACGGTCTCGAAGGAAAGCCCGTTGTCAAATAAATCATCGTTCTGGAAACACAAAGCCGAGGGCCCCTCAGGGTGCTGCTGACACCCGGGCCGGCGGCATCAGAGAGTCGCGTTCCTGTGTGGCGCTCAAGGCCCAAGCTGGGAGACGGAAAGCTGGCCGGGGGCCAGCGGCGGCGGCGGCGGCGGTGGCGGCCACCTTATCTAAATAAAGGGAGAGGGCGCGGAGCGCAATGTTATCACGGACGCACAACAGGCCCGGCAGGGGAGGGGCCGGGTGGACGCTCCGTGGGTGGTTTCGTGTTGCGATCCACCCCCCCACCCCTGCTTCGGTGGCTGTTTTCTTTTTTATCTCTTCAGTTTCGTAGTGTTCAACAGCCGGGGGCTTGGCAGAGCCTGGCAGCAATACCCGCACGGCCCTTTCCAGTCCAAACGGCCCCCGTCAACTTTTACAACCCGTCGCTAAAACACCAGGCCCGTCTCTGATCGCCAGCGCCGGGTTATTTATTCGCCCTGCCTGTCTGGCCTCCCATTTTTCACGTGTGTGTTCCCCCCCCCCGCCCCGCCCCCACCGAGTGGCTTCGACTCCCCTCCGGACCCTTAAAAAGGCCAGCAAATGCCCAGTCCAATTTAGAGCCGGGAGGAGTTGGGCATTTCGTGTTTTCTGGAACCTGCGCCGGGAGGGGGGGCGGGGGGGGGGGCGGCGGGGGGGATGTCCGTTTCATCCCCGCTGAGCTCTGACCTGAAGGAAGAGGAAGACTTCTCCATTGTGAAAATTACTCTCTTTCACCGGAAACCGATGTTACTAATAATAGCCCCACCGGGAGCCACTGTATGCCCCCTCCGCCCCCCCCCCCACCCGCCGCCAACAGGGGTCGGGAATACACGACGCGGAGGGGACACGGCTGGCTCGGGTCAGCGGGCGGAGGTCACAGCCTCCGCCACTCGCACAGCCCCGTCCGTGTTCTGGAACCCTGGTCACGCCCTGCCGCTGGACCTTTCGTTTCTCCCTGGATCTTTTACACCAACAGCGTGCGTGCCCGTGTCTATGTGTGTGTGTGCGCGCGTGTGCATGGGTGGGCGGGGGGCTGGGCGTCTTTGAAATCATCCAAAAAATAAAAACATAATCATAAAGAGGGCTTTCATGCTTGAGCCTGACCCGCTGCAACGCAGAATATATTACTTCTTTCAGAGCCTGGAGAGCAGATCAAACGCGGCCCACAGAAACAATGGTAGGAAGCAGAGCCAGAGTGAATCGATTCCTTGATCCCGCTGTACCAAAAAATTAAAGAGAAGCACTCCTGGGGTTTTTAACCCAGATACGACTTCAGCTACCGCCGTACTTGCCGTGTTCCGGGACCTCGTGTCCTGACTCCCGTTTTCTGTGTATGAAACGTGCCATCGAGGAAGCGGCGTCGAGTTTGCAGGCCCGTCTGGCCTTGCGAAAATATTAAATAGCCCCATCCCTTCGCCCCCAGCGCACACACGCACCTGCGCGCGCGCGCACACACACACGCGTCTGTTTTCTCTTTTCCCCAGAGCTAACGACTACACGGGACAGGTTCTGCCATTTCCCCGCAAGAGGCCAAGAGAAGGAAAAGGCCGCGCCAGGCATCAGGAAAAATTCCTAAAGCAAAGAAGGTTCTAAATCCCCGGCCCGAGGCCCGTCTTGTCTCTCCATCCCCGAGTGATCATGGCCCCTTCGCTCTCAAAGATCTGTTTTAATACGTAGGTGGTCTTGCCCAAGTTGGCGGGGTTTTATATCGGCATTGACCCCGGGCTGACCCCAGGCCCGAAGATCCGGACTGCCTGGCAGGCTGAGTGCTGGAGGGCGGAGCTGGCCACCGTGTCGGGTCGGCCGGCTGCGGCCAGTGTCCTCCCCTGCTTATGCCCTAACCCCGAGGATGCCCTTTATTTAGACGGCAGAGTCCAGCCTAGTCCCCAAGTCGCAGATGCACTTGCTGGAGACCAGACAGGACGGCCACAGGCCGGCTCCAGAGGCCTCCCCAACAAAGGCCTGGCTCGGCCAGCTCTCGGCTGACATGGAGCAGACACCACAGGGCAGAGTTGCTAAGGCCTGAGTTCAAATTCCAGCTCTCTCACTGGCTGTGACCTTGGGCTCTGGTGTAACTTCCCCGATCATGGGGTACAAATCAATAAGACGGAAGAGGAGGGGCGCCCGGCGGGGGGGGTCAGTCAGTTGAGCCTGCGACTTTGGCTCAGGCCACGATCTCGTGGTTCCTGGCTTCCAGCACCACGCTGACAGTGCGAAGCCTGCTTGGGATTCTCTCTCTCCCTCTCTCTCTCTCCGCCCCTCCCTTCCTGTCTCTCTCTCCGACTCTCTCCCTTTCTCTCTCAAAAATAAACAAATAAACCCTAAACAGAAAACAAAATCGTAAGAAGTGTTTAATCAAAAGGAAGAGGAGAAAGCCACGGGGGGAGGAAGCAGACCGGAATCTGAAGGTGCTGGCCTCGAAGTTTGGAGCGATGTGGCCCCAGGCGAAGGAGGGCCGGCGGCCCCCAGAAGCCGGAGGAGACGGGGAACCAATCGTCCCCTCAATTCTCCAGAGGGAGCGTGGCCCCTGCTGCCACCCCGATTCCCGCCCAGTGAAACCGATTTCAGGCTTCCAGCCTCCAGAATACGAGAGAATAAACTCCTGTTGTTCGAAGCCGCTGAATTTGTGCAATGCTAGACTGCTCCCCGTTTCCCCTCGGGCCACCAAGAGGCTTCTAGGAGCTGGTGCTAGGAACCACGCCCGGCTGTCTGCCCCGCGCGGCCCCCCCCCCTCCCGGCAAGCTCGTGAAGCGATGGCGAGGACAGCCATCATCCCTGTTACCGATGAGGAATTGGAGGCTTCCGGAAATTAAATCTCTCCCTCGAGGTCATGCAATGTTTGGTGGCAGAGCAGAGACCAGCGCCCCGGTGCTGCTTCCTCTCCACCAGCCACCGGGCCCTGTGCTCACCCTCTCCTCTCCGAACAGCTCTGAGCAGGTGGAAAGAGGGACCACCCTCCCCCCCCCCCCCGCCCCTGCTTCCGGCGCCTTCCACGCTGGGCGGATGCCCCACCCCTAGTTGCCTCTCTCTTCCCAGGGAAGAGGGAAGGGGGGATGGGATGCTCCCTCGGCGACTCACCCAGGGGCCCTGTCGGGTCTCCGGGGCCTTAGATTCCTCTGCGGTGACATGCCACTCAGTCCCTCACCCAGGGGGGCCCCCGGGCCACGACCCCCTCCCCCCCTGCTCTGCCCAGAGAGCCTAGGACAGCCAGGGACCCCGAGGACCAGACCTTGAGGCTTGGGTTATACTCGCACAAGCTTCCCTTGCTCTCCTCGCTCGCTCGCTCACTCACTCGCGCTCTCTCTCTCTCCCCCCCTCCCCCTCTCTCTCCCCCCACCACTTTGCTCTTTCCTGCCCTCTCCCGCCTCTCTGACGGACTCATCCATCTTGCTCCCTTTCTTTCCAGATCTCACTTTCTGACTCTCTCGCACTCGCTGCCGCAACGGACACCGGGCACTCCCCTTCCGGATCACGCCGAGGCCGGACTCCCCCTGAAGCCACGTCCTCGCCTCCACCCCGCTTCTCTGCTGCTCCTGCTTCCTTACGCCCTCGCTGGTCTCTCCTGAGAGCACACTCTCCGTGAACCGCGTGCACGTGATGTCCCGTGGTTCCAGAGAGTTCTTAAGCCGAGACACCGTGTTAGGTGCTAGGGAAGTGAAACCGATAAAGACGTGCCCCCCTGCCCTCCAGAACCTTCTGGCCTGGTGGGGGGAGCGGCATGATGGAGAATCTAGAAGAATCCCCGGTGTTCTATTCTTTTTAAGGTTATTTATTTATTTTGAAAGAGAAGGAGGAGGGGCAGAGAGCAGGAGAGAGAGAATCCCAACCAGGCTCCTCACTGTCGGCGCAGAGCCCGATGTGGGGGCTCGATCTCACAAACCCAGAGATGGTGACCTGAGCTGAAATCAGGAGTTGGACTAAGCCCCCCGGGCACCCGTCTCCGATGCCGCAGTGGGGGGTTACTCAGCCCACCATGGAGCCCAGCAAAGCAGGTGATCCGTTGAGTGTTGGAGTGGGGGTAATCAGGGAAGACTTCACAGAGGAGGTGGCCCCAGTGAATGAGGACGCAGGGGAGAGAAGGGAGATGAAAAGGGAGCCAGAGGGAATAGATAGGGCCCCAGTCTAGCCCACCAGGGACTTGGCAGTTGCTGCATGTGGCCATAAAACGGGGTGACCAGGGTAGGTGGTGCAGGATGGGGCTGGAGAAGTCCCCGGGCCTCATCGGCTCCTGGGAGCTCAGCCTAGGAGCTCACGCTTTCTCCTGAGGGCAGTAGGGAGCCAGTGAAAGTTTTAGAGAGATCCAGGTTTGGTTTTGACAGCATACCTTGGCTGCAGAGTGGAAAAAAAGATTTGAGCAAGGCAGCCGGAGGCAGGGGTTTAGACAAGATGGCCTCCCCGGTTCCTTTCAATCTGGAAGTTCTAGAAGTCTCCGGGGAAGACAGGGAGAGCTGTGGGACGTGGACAAGAAAGAAGGGCAAGAACCGGCCAGTCAACTCCCCTTGACGGCAACCGTCAGGAAATACGGCGAACAGAGTAAGTGGCAGGCACAGGGCCTCCCTGGGTGCTGGGCTCAGCCGCACCCTGCCAGCCCTGACCCGAGTCATTCCCACTCGGGCCCATCACATGGCCGGGCCCTGAGGTGCCCGGGGCGGGCGGACAGGGCATGAGGATGGACCAGGACAGCAAAGACAGCAGGGTGACAACAGACTGAAGAGAAGACGGGAGGTCCCGGGACAGAGGTGGGTGGGCCGGTGGCTGAGCCCCGCGTTCCTCTCCGCTGCGGGGCCAGCAGGGGGGCGGGGGTGTCCTGGCCACCCCCAGTGTCCTGAGAGGCCCCGGGCAGGGCTCAGACCACCCCTCAGAGGAGGCTCGGTTTCTGCAAATCTGAGGGTGAGCGGAGCCCAAGAGCAGCCAGCGAGCGGCCAGGGGTGGGGAGGGGGCACCGAGAGGGGACGCCGCCTCCTTAGAAAGCAACACACTTCGGCAAGCCTCCCTCCGGCGCCCCGGCCACCCTGCCGTGTGCAGAACCACGGGGACCAGGGCACGACAAGGAGCCCTGGAACCAGGAGTCCCAGGAAGACAAGGAGACGCTTGTCGGGGCTCTGGGCGGCAGCGGGGTCCTGAGGCCCGGAGCAGGCCCGAGTCGCCTGCAGAGGTGGGGCAAGGAGGCCTGGCTCCCCGGGACGGGCACCGTGCCCCCCCAGTACCCCACCCACTGTCCTTTCTGCCTGCCTCCCTCCTCCCTGGCTTTCCCTGCGTGGCTTTCTCCCTGTGGCCGAAGGACCCGGCTTTAATTCCCTTCTGTATCAGTCCGCAAGCCCTGAGAAGTCCTCCCAAACGGGGCGGAGGGGAGGACGGGCGTCTCTACGCCCTCCAGAGGTGCCCCTGCCTCCAGGGGTTCCCGGTCTAATCAGGCACCCTTGCGCACTCCTGTCTTCCAGGTGAGACAGGTGAGGCACAGAGACGTTGAGTAACTTGCCCACGGTCACAAGGGCAGAGTGGGATTTGTCCAGACAAAAGGAACAATGGCATCCCTTTGATCTTTACCGCCGCATGGGGCTGCGGTGGGGGGCGCGGAGCCTTGAGTCAAATGCACCTGTCCCACTCCGAGTGGCCTCGGGTACCTAAAACCAGTTTCCTCAGCACTAAAATGGGGATCGCAACCGTAAGCCCCTTCCGGAGGGGCCACCGGGGGAGTAAAGGAGCAGACGGGCGTGGGGCCCGTGGCACAGGCAGACACCTGCAGACCGCTGGCAGGGGCCTTAAAAGACCTCAAGGCCCTTTCACGTTAAGTCATTCGACTTGACCTTGACTGCCGGAAGCCAGGTGAGAGCTTTAGGAATGGCTCATGCTTGCTTCTTCCTGGTAGAATCGCCAGGTTCGGGGAGGTGGCTCCCCGAAAGCCACCTACGCCGGCTTTATCTCACCCTCCCGGGCTCCCGAGCCATCACACAAGGGCACTGATGACCCCCTACATGGGGAGGGGGCCAAGACTCGGCAGCCCCCAGCATTCAAGGACTAGGGGCCCCAAGTCAGCCGCCATCCAGATGACAGACCAGAATCTGAAGGACAAGGCTCTGGTCGGGGGAGGGGAGGGAGGAGCGCGCCCCCCACCCCCGGGAGCTACGGAGCCTGCCTGGGATTAGCTCCCCTCGGGAAAGCTGCCCTCGCCCCCCCCCTCCCCCGCCCCCGCACGAGGATTTGCAGATGGCTCCCTGATGCGATCTGAGGCCCTCCCTGGCTGGCGTCCACAGCCTCAGATGCAATTAGGGGAAAATAATGCGTAAATGAGAGCCGGAGCGAGAGCTGCGTGGGGGCGGGGGCGAGCGGGCCCTCCTGGGCCTCAGCCCTGGGCCGCCACCCGCCTCTGTGACCCGGCGGCTCCGAGACCCGGCAGCTCCGTGACCTTGCTCCTCTGTGACCCAGCAGCTCTGTGACCTTGGAACTCCGTGACGGGGGCCCTGGCTCTTCCTTGGCCGAGCCCCGTCCCCGCCCCGTTTTGTCTGCCTGGAAATATCCACTCCCAGCCCCCGTCTCCTCCGCGGCGGACCGCACCTCCCCACCGCGGGCAAACCACCAACACAGACACACGTGGGTTCAAGTTTCTCTTCCTTCCCTGGCGCCCAGGGAGTGGCACAGGTCTCCCTGTGTTGAAGAGAGGACCGCACGGCGTCACGGTTTTTTTCTGCGACCCGTCTGCCCGCCCCCACCCCCGCCCCCACCCCCAGTTGCGGTGATCTATTGCTTCAGAACAAATTGCCCGCGACTTAATCGTTTAAAACAGCGACATTTCTTTTGCTCGGCAATCTGATGTCAGCAGGCGTGGTGGACACGGCTCGTCTCTGCTCCGTGCAGCGTCAGCTGGGGCAGCCGGAAGGCGGTGGGGGGGGAGCGGTGATCCGAAGGCCCCTCTCATGCCTGGGGGTTCACGCTGGGGCCGGGGTCATAGCCCTCACACGTGGCTTCTACACGTGGCTACCGGGGTCCTCCCCAGCATGGCGGCGGGTTCTGAGAGGGAGCGCCCCAGGGTCGGGCAGAAGCCCTCGTGCGTTCTGTGGCTTCCCCCGGGGAGGGAAGGTTGGCATTTCAGTAGAGCAGTGCCAATGGTCACTGGAAGACCAGCAGAGAAAGGGAAGGGGTGAGGGAGGGAGGAAGCGAGAGAGGGAGGGAAGGAAGGATGGATTTTATAACAGAAGTGGAGACTGTTTAGAGCTGGAAGTTAGAGGGGGTCGGAGTGGATCACCTAGTCTAACTCACCCGTTTTACAGATAAGATAAACTGAGGTTCAAAGGTGTACACGCACCGGCCCGAGGGCGCAGAGCCGGTTTAGGAAGTTCCAGTCTCTGACGCCCCCATCTCCCCGTGGCGGGAGGAGGGAGGCCCCTTGATGCCTACCTAGGTCTTGGGCCTCCCTGGTCCCCAGAGCCAGTGCCACTGTCGTTATCTGTAACCTATCAGCACCATCCTTGCGCTCCGTCTCCCCAGATTTGTTTCTCAGGCCCGGTCTGTGCCCCAGTCCCCGCCCGCCTCCCGACATGCGGGCCAGGCTGGGGCCGGTGACCAGGGCCCACCTCCACCTGCCTTGGCCTGCCTGGGGCCAGAACCTGCCCCCCCCCGGCCCCTGCCCCTCCCCGCTGCAGTCAACCTTCCTAGAGCTCCACGAGTCAGCCCATCCAGAACTGCTTGAGTGTCGGACTCGCCCCTGCACAACCAGGCAGGGGCAGGGAGAGGGCACCGGCTGGGCAGTCTGAATGTCTGAATGGCATCAGTCCAAACACAGGCTCGGGTGGGCGTGACTCAGGACACGAGGCCCCTGGCAGCTAACCGAGGTGGATCAGACGGCATCTCCTCCCCGGAGGGCTCGCCAGCCCATCGGAGCTGTTGGGAAATAGGGGTTCCTCTTCAGAGGTTTCCCTGACCCTCTATGGTCTCAAGAATGCCAGCAGCCCCCAGCTCGGGGCTTTTTCTGGATTCCAGAAAATGGAGCCTGGGAGGAAAGACGATGCCCATGCTCTCAGCCTGATCGGGGAAGGCGGCCACGCCTGCTCGGCCTGTGGAGGGGAGAAGGAGCCCCCAGCCCGGCAAGGACATCGCTCGACGTCATCGGCCTCCTTTCCCACCGCGCCCCCTCCGGAGTCCCCAAATAGCCAGCTCTCTCTTGCTGCATCACAAAGGACCCCGGACCAGAGGCTTAAAACCACCTTATGCGATGTGGGAGTCAGGAACGCAGGCAGGGCTCCGCCTGGCCTTTCTTCGGCAGCACCCGGCACTGACCCGGGTCACTCGGTGGCGTTCCTCTGGCAGCCCTGCTGTCCGGAGGATCCGAGACGGCGGCATTCCCGTGCCCGGCCCCTCGGCAGAGGAAGGCGGGAGGCTGGCTCGGTGGGGCCCGTCTCTCTGGCCGCCGGGCATCCGACCGCTCCACGGGGTCTCTCGGGGAGTGTGGTCCAGCTTCTGCTGTCGTGGCCCAGGGCCCTACCCCCGCCCCGGGAGACCAAGGCAGAAGGCGCCGGTTCTTATAAAGGCTGAGCCTGACACGGGCACGGCGTCACTTCTGCCGTCCTCCGTTGGTTCCAGCGGCCGGGGCCCAGCTCAGACTTGGTCTGTCACTCGGAAGTGACAGGCCCTGACTCTCAACGGGACAAGTGTCAAAGCATTCACCGTCCTCTTTGATTCGCCAGAGCCAAGTGACCTTCGGACCCAAGGCCTGGGCTCCTGGGTAAGTCTGTCTGGCCGACAGGCTTGTTAAGGGCTGGATTGTGTGCCCCCCACTCCTGTGTTGAAGTGACCTCAGAATGTGAGTGCATTTGGAGACAAGGCCTTTAAAGGGGCGCTTAAGTGAAAATGGGCCCTTAGGGTGGGCTTAATGCAATCTGACGGTGTCCTTATAAAAAGACAAAACGTGGACATGCAGAGAGACCCCAGGGGCGCGTGCACACACAGAGGGAGGACACCGCGAAAAGCGGGCCAGGGAGAGAGGCCTCGGGTGAAACTGACCCCAATGACGCCTTGATCCTGGACTTTCAGCCTCCAGAACCGGGAGACGATAAATGCCTTTCATTCCAGCCGTCCAGTCGGTGGCATTTTGTTAGGGCGGCCTGATCCGAACCTCCTCCGGGTCGCTGAGACACTGGCGTTTTGGAGCCCGTCGCTCTCCGGGGAATTTGGTGACGCATCTATTACCTGCCCCGGAGACTTTGCCCCGCGTGACAGAAGTTCACAGAACGGTCGGTGGAACGGAGAACCCGGTTTGGACCCTGCCGAGGGGAGGCGTGGGCAGCGCCCCGTGGGGGGCCCAGCCAGGGGTAGCCGAGGTGGGTGGCAGCCTAGAGGGGCCGCCCAGTCAGCGCCTGCCCTGCTCCCCATTCTGGGGTCCAGCGAGGAGCGATCAGCGTGGGCGGGGTCTCGGCCGAGATCCCATGAGCCCGCTGGAGAGACGCCGAAAGGACAGATAAAGGACGCGTGTCTAGGCATCAGCGGGGATGACAGATGTTTGTCACCGGGATCACAGCAGGCTCCTCTACGGCTTCTGTCCCCTTGGCACCTTCCGCAGCCTCCTCCGCAGCTCCGTGCCCCACTTTCTCCCCCCCCCATGTGGACTGGGGCTGTCCTGACCCCCAAGGGACACCCTCCAAGATGTAGGGTCCGCAGAGACCTCGGGTCCTAGGAAGCAGGAGGGGACCGCCTGGGCGGCGATGACTGTCACCGTTGTCGTTTCCAGCAGCGGTGCCTCTGTGAGGCAGCCGTGCCCACCCCAGGCCCCGCACACCTGCCCCACCCCTGCCCGGACCGGCTCCCAGTCAGTGGGCCCCGCTGGTGTCCACTGGGGTCGGGTCACTTGGTTAAAGTTGACCCGAAAAACAAGCAGGGCACCAGGAAAAAGATGGCTGCTCTTCTGGGACCCCTGCCTCTGAGGGAACAGGACCCCAGCCCCTGAGCCACCGGCCTGGACCTTACGCGTCCCCCGGAAGCCACCTACACACCCGCTCAGGGTGGCCTGGGCTCCCAGGCTAGGGGAGGAGGGACACTCAGGGGAGTATTCCACAGGGTGGTCTCTTCCTGCGGCTGGGGGATGGGGGGGGGGAGCCAGGCAGGTGCACGCCCAGCAGGCGAGGCTTCAGCTCACCCTTTCTAGAAGCATGAGCGGCCCGTGGCGTGTAGAAGCGGAGGAAGGGCGACCATGAGAACTCACGGCAGGGGCCCGCGGGGCCCCATCCCGGGCAGGGAGCTCAGCCCTGGCCGAGGGCCTTGAGGGCGGAACCTGGATTTCTCCTCAGCCGCTTCCATAGAGGACGATTTATTTTAGTTCCATTGTATAAGGTCAAACGCGGGCTCAGAGAGTGGAGGCGATAGATTCAAGGTCACACAGCCGGTAAGAGACAGAGCCCAGATTCAAAGCCGGGCCTGCCCGACGCTCTTTCTGTGCCCTTAAATTCTCCCCCAGTGCTATACTTCCAGGCTAACGAGCCACAGTAGGTGCATGTGTTTGTGTGTGTGTGTGTGTGTGTGTGTGTGTGTGTGTGAGTGAGTTTGGAGTCTTAGAAATAGCACAAGTAACAACTTAAATGACACTTCTAAGTGCTTTAAACATTCATCAGCAGTTCTTGGCATTAGGGAATTTCCCACTGGCCCCGATCCACGGCCAGGTTCACGGGCCGCCCCCCGTTCGATGCCTCTTCTCTCCCTGCCCCTTTCCTCCCCCCACTCGCAGACCGGCCTCTGGACAGTTTTCCCCAATTTATTGAACCGAGGCTCGGTTCTCACTTAGCCTCACCCACCCCTCCCTCCCAGGCTGGGGGAAATGCGCCGGAAGCTTCACCAAAGGGTTGCGATAGTTTTATGCCGGAGAAAAACACTCCGGTCTCTGCCCATCCCACCCTCTGCCGCCTTCCTTACTCTCCGCAATTTGAGACTCTTGCACTGGCAAAAGGGCCAGCCTCGGCTAGAGCAACGGTCTCACTTTACGTCCGAGGACACCGAGGCCCAGGTAGGTGGCCCGGCTCGCCCAACGCCAAGGAGGACGTTTCTGGAAGTTGGGGGCTAGAACCCAGGGACGGAGATGCCTAGGCGTTACCCAGCACAGTAGCTGTGAATAGTCTGTGGGTTGTATCCGCAGGACTGTCTTTGTTCCAGCGACGGGAAAGCCTGTATTCATTATCTATTGCTTGGTAACAAATCGCTCCAAACTTAGCAGCTTAAAACAGCAAACAGCACCTCACGCGGTTTCTGAGGGTCAGGAATCCGGGAGCGGCTCGGCTGGGGGCTGGCAGCTCAGGCTGCAGCGATACGGTGTCTGGGGCTGCGGTGTCTCAGGCCTTCTCTGGGGCAGGAAGATCTACTTCCGAGCTCACTCACGTGGCTGTTGGCAGGAGGCCTCGGTTTCCTGCTACACGGGCCTCTTCGTAGGCGTGTTTGTGACATATCTTCCCCCGGGGGCCAGCGACCCATGAGAGAGAGAGAGACAGAAACCGAGTCAGAAGTAGCAGTCTTGGAGTGCCTGGGTGGCTCAGTCGGTTAAGTGTCCGACTTCGGCTCGGGTCATGATCTCACGGTCTGTGAGTTCGAGCCCCACGTCGGGCTCTGTGCTAACAGCTCGGAGCCTGGAGCCGGCTTCAGATTCTGTATCTTCCTCTCTCTCTCTGACCCTCTTCCACTCCTGCTTTGTCTCTCCTGCTCTCAAAAATAAGTAAAAACATTAAAAAAAAAAAAAGTAGCAGTCTTTATAACCAAATCTCAGAAGGAACATGCGGTCACTTCTGCCACACGCTAGTGGCCGTACAGCCAAACCCTCGGGGCCACCCGGAAGGCAGCATCGGCAAAGTCTTACCTTGGCAGCTGCGTCACACAAAACCCGAGAGTAGTGGCTTCCGTGAGAGACAAATGTGTTTCCCTGTCTCGCGAAGTCTCCGGAAGCAGTCCAAATTTGGTAGAAGGTTCCATGTTCGTGAGGGATCTGACCTCTTCTGTCGTGGTTCTTTGCCGCCTCATAGTCCAAGATGGCTGCTCACGCTCCAGCCAGCACATCCGCACTCCAGGCAGCAGGAAGCAAAAAGCCCCTTTCCCTTTAAGAACACCTCCTGGAACTTGCCCCTGACATGTCTGCTTATACCCTCTTGGCCAACAAGGAATCCCAGGTCACCTCCAGCCTGCAAAGGAGGCTGGGAAACGTAGTCTTTATGGGCTCTCTTACTTGGGAAAAAGGAAAAAAAAATAGAACGTCTACGGCTCTGGCCGGGCCCACGCCCGATTCCTGTGTGCGAACGGTGTTGCCTCCCACTTCCTGGTCAGGACCCCACGAGAGGGCGAGGCGCCCCGCCCCCAAGACCGCTCCGGCACTCTTCCTCGACCGTTCGTGAGCAACCTCAGCCTCTCTGGCAGGATGGCGGCCCCCCAGGAGGAGCAGGGCGCCCGCTTCTGGCAGAGGGTACCCCTCCCTGTCCCTCCGTGACTCCATGCAAAACAAGGGCCGATCAGGAGGGAAGTGAAACGGCCTGGCGTCGAGCGTTACGTTGAGAGACCCCATTGGTGTTTACGAGCGGGAATCAGCAAAGAGCGCTCGTTGGAATTCCGAATCAGCTTTTCTCTGTTGATGTTCCAGATGCCAGGTTACAATCACACGGGCTGGGAGCCATTCCCAGCGCTACTCGAATTAAACCTACTTTTCCCGGAGCTGAAAAACGGTCCAAGGTTAAAACCACAACGCGACACCGATTCACATGCCCCAGGGGGGCTAAAAGAAAAGCGACCGAGATCACCAAGTGCCGGCAAGGGCGAGACGCAGCTGGAGCTGCCAGCCCTCGCGGACGGGTGCCTAAAATGGTACGGCCGCTTCGGAAATCAGGTTGGTGATGTCCCATAAAATTCCACACGCGGCTGCCGTGGGACCCGCTGTCTCACTCGTGAGCGCCCGAGCCAGAGATGAAGGGTTTGAATGTGGGCGTTCACAAGGACATCACCGATAGCAGCCCTAGACTGGAAGCAAGCCAAGTGTCCATCAGCGGGTTAGAAAATATACAAACTACGGTACATCCATACCACGGAAACTCCTCAGCAATAAAAGGGAGCAGACTCTCGCTAAACACAGCAACTTGGGCGATCTCAAATGCATTCCGCTCCCCGAAAAGAGCCAAGCGTGAAAGAGGAGACGCCGGGTGACTCCATTGCTGTGAAGTTCAAGAACTAGCAAAATTAAACTATCGTAATGCAAGTCCGAAAAAGCAAGGAGCACGGGAGAATATTCTGGAGAGATGGAAATGAGCTCGCTCTTGACAGGAGGGCAGGAGACGCAAGGGTGGACTTTTGCCAAAACTCCTCGGAAGGAGCACTGGAGATCGGTGCGTTTCATTGTATGTCAGTTACACCTGACCTTCAAACAAGGAAAAAAAAAAAAAACGATCCGGCTGAGTGGCCCCGCCCAGAGGAGCAGCCCGTCCCTGGACCCCACCCCCACCCCCCTCCGGCGCTCACCCACAGACGGCTCCTCCCTTGCTCAGTATTTTCCCATCGATATTTCCGAAGGTGCCCGAATGAACAAAAATGTCCCTTCGTCTCCTCTCAAAAATGTACCCCCCCCAAATCATTTCATGGGAGGAGTGGTTTCCCCTTCGGTGGATCCCAGCCCACGTGGCCCAAAACAACCAAGTACCAAAAGTGCACAAGTCCGCGGGGCGCCCGGGTGGCTCAGCGGTTAAGCGTCCAACTCTTGGTTTGGGCCCAGGTCGTGAGCTCGGGGGCGGGAGAAAGCATAAGCTGGGCGGGGCAGAGTGAGAGAGGGAGACAGAGGACCCGAAGCAGGTTCGGCGCTGTGAACACAGAGCCCCGACACGGGGCTCGAACCCACGAACCTTGAGATCACGGCCTGAGCCAAAGTCGGACGCTTAACCGGCGGAGCCACCCAGGCGGCCCAGGTTAAGGCAGGTTTCAAAGCGGCCTCGCGCCGGGGAGTGGGGCCTGTCAGAGGCCCTGCCTCTCCTCCCCGAAGCCTCAGGGTGAAAAGATTGCCGAGCCGGCAGGCACCTCTTGAAGCTCCTCGGTTCCTACTAGAAAGGACTAGAACGCGGCAGGAAAAGGGCCTTTACAGGTAGCGTGGAACTCTCTCCTCCCCTCCCCTCCCCTTTTGGGGCTGCACCCATCTCCCTCCTCCACCCACGCGACCTGGAAGCCCCGTCCTGCCCCCTCTCCCCGCGACTCTCTGGGTGAGGGACTGTACTCACAGTACTCACGACGAGGTGGAGGAATCTCGCAGGCGTCAGGTCGAGCAAAAGGAGCCAAACGCGAGAGAAGACGCGCTCTCTGACCCATTTAATGCCAAACGCGCGCAGAGACAAAACTAACGTAGGGTGACAGAAATCGGGACGGGGGCTGCCTCTGGTGACCGCTGACACTGACTGGGCAGGGGACGAGGGAAACATTCTGTAGCTGGTGGTGGCGGTTCCGCGGGTGCATATATTTGCCAAAACGCATCGCGAATTAGACTTTAATTAAAAAATTAAATTAAAAAGAATCTCAGGCAGGGCTTGTGCCAGCAGCAGGAGGTATGATAGTGAGCGGGGCAGGCGGAGCCCTGTGCAGGGGGAGCTTCCGTCTGGCCCCAGAGCTAATAAGTGACAGAGCTGCAGGCGAAGTGACGTCCTCCCGTCCCCCAAGTCGCTACCAGCCTTCCCTGATGTTGCCCAGGACGGCGCACCCCAGAGCATCATGGGAGCTCCCAGCGGGGGCGGGGGGGGGGGGGGGGGGGGAGGGGGCAGACGCTGCTCTTGCAAACGGCTCCAGGCTGCCCAGCGCCGTGCGGCCGGCAGACTCAGGGCCCACCGTTCCGACCCTGCACAGGCCTCTCCCTCCCTCTCCGGCTCCCGGGACCCCGCGCCCTAGGGAGAGGGAGCAGGACGAGGCTCCTAGGCTGCGTGCGTGGGAGAGGGAGGCGGGTGCAACCTACCAAAGGGGAGGGGAGGGGAGGACGGAGTTCCTCGACGGTTGGACACGCACACGTCATCTTGTCACTCAAGAATAGACTTTGGAAAGTACCGGATTCTTAAAGGAGTTTTCTTACCCATTCTGGGCAGTTAAGAGGTGGGTGGAGAGAGGTCTAAATCGGAGACGTGGAGACGTAAGGACCCTGGAAAGGATGGGAAAGGCAAGGCTCCGAGGGGCTGAGGTTTGCCGGTCACTGCCCCCCACCTCCTCGGACTCGGGTCCTGGGAACGTCACCTGGCAACAGTCTGTCCCTTAACGACTGTTCAGGCTTTTGTCGCTCTGGCCCTTAAGCCCCTAGAGCCTGGAGTGGCCGGGATAGCTCATCACAGTAGAAAGCGTCACTCGCATAAGCCCCAGGTCCCCCAACCCTGGCTGGGGGGCGGCACCCCGGAGAATGTTCTCGAGCCGGCCGATGCAATTCCTTCCACCTTGCAGCACGTCGAGGCTTACGTCATTCAACTAGTCCCACTTTTGTGAGGTCGGCATTGCCGTCCCTGTATTCCAGATATGGAAGCCTGCTCTTTGAGAGGCTTGTGTCTCTGCTCTGAGAGACACGGGCGGGAAAGGGAGGCGGGGCAGAGCCACGGTCTTCCGAGTCTCACGTTGGAAGCTCTTTTCTCCAACACTCGTTTGTCGTGACAGGAACTTTCTCACGCCCGGGAACCTTCTGGGATGGCGGCGGTGATCAAGGGCCCCGGCTGTGTGGCAGGCAGCCTCTAAGATAGCCCCCAGGGGTCCCCACCTCCAGGTGCTCACACCCCCTGCAGGGGCGGGGGGGACCCGGACTGAGGGGACAGGATAGAGCAGAAGTGATAGGATGTCACTTTGGAGATTAGGTTGCAAAAGGACTGCGTGACTTCAGTCTTGGGCTCTCTCCCCGTCAGGTCACCAGCTGACATGTCATGAGGACGCTCTGGCAGCCCCGAGAAGACCCACGTGGGGAGGAACAAAGGCCTGACAGCAGCCACGTGACTGAGCTTGGAAACGGACCTTCTGAAGCTTCCTGCCAACGGCCCCATGTTTGAGCCGCCCTGGAGTCCCAACCCTCAGAAACTGTCGTTTTAAGCCGCTACCTTTGGGGGCAACTCCTTAGTCAGCAACAGCTAAATAATACGGCCCGAAACTGACGACCCGAAACTGACGGCCTGATCCTGTGCACGGATAACTAATGCTCCCTCACCCCCAAGACTTCTCAGGCCGGAACATAGGACCCTGACTTTCCTAGTCTGCCACACACACACACACACACACACACACACACACAGACACGAGCGTGCAAGGGCGCATGTGCAGGAGCGCGCGTACGCACTCCCAAACTCGCGCACACCCCTCTTCTGCCACCTCCCCCTTATTTGATTTGGTTTCCTCTTCCCCTTTTTCTCGCTTCCCTTGGCCCCGAGAGGCCCGTCGAAGTCGGTCCTTGGGCCCGTTGGGCCGGCCCCGGAGAAGAGCGAGCCTGGAGGTCCCGCACGCTCCGCCGCGGCTGCCCGGCCCCCGGCCCCCGTGCCTTTCGCGTGACTGCCTTTGTTCCGAGCACACCCTCCATCGCCACCACGCCAAGCGCTGAATGTGACCAGAAATGACACGGGATGAATAACGCGGCATAATAATTATCCCCACATCTCAGGCGAGGGCGATATGCATTTTCCTCGGCGCCGAAGGGAGGCAATTTTATTTTGTAACACAAAATGCTCCATTTGGCGGTCAGTTTGCGAGCAGCCCTTCATTCGGAAGCAATTTCACGTGAATAAAAGCATCCGTATTCACGCACCGCGAGCCGCTCGTTATCCCGGCCCCGGCTCCTGCCGGACGCGTCTCCGCGGGAGCCCCGCTCTCATCGGCGAGCGAGCAGGCCCCCAGGGCCGAGCCTGACAAGGTGACCAGGAAGACGTCTTTGACTCGTTCTAAGCCTCCGGATCTTTGTCTCCTCCTCTGCCCGATGGGCATAAGCCGGCTTCGGTACCAACTGCTCTCAGACTCCACGGTGTCACAGAGCGAGCCTGGGCCATCCAGAATACGAGCAGGGTGACCTTAATGTGGCATTGACCTTCTGTCCCCGGGGGCTGGGGTCCTAAATTTCTCTGCCCCCCTCCCAATAAAAGCAGACTCCGAACCAATGATCGGGGTGCAGGTAGTTTATTTGTCTATGCGGAACCCCACAGGTGGGGAAGTCTCGGCGAGAGAGGTTTTCTCTCTCACGGTTCTGGAGACTGGAAGTTCAAGAGTGGGGAAGCGGGACCGCAAAGGGAGGGCATCGGCAGACCACGCGCCGAGGAGCAGGGCTTTGTTGCGGGCGGCCGGGGCACGGGCCCTCGGGGGGCCTCGAGGGAGCGTGAGGAACACGCCACACCGTCGTCCCAGGGAAGCGGGAAGGAGCTGGGCACCCGTGGGACCTTGGATCCCCGTGGTGTCGGTTAGGAATTCCCTTCTGGAGACTTTTCCTCCCTGGCCTTCCCCAGACCAGTGTGCCCCGTGGAGTGGAGAAGCCCCTAGACAGGGCCCCCAGCCAGGAGTCGTGTGCCGGGGACAATCCCCAGAAGAGCAGAGTTAACGGGTGACCACGGACAGCAGGAGAGCACGATCGGCGTGATTTTTATTTCCGGGTTCGAAATGAGTCTCATTGGAAAGTCACAAGAGGGGTGCCGGGGCGGGCTCCGTCGGTTAAGCATCTGACTTCAGCTCAGGTCATGATCTCACAGTTCGTGAGTTCTTCCCCCCCCACCACCCCCCGTCCAGCTCTGCACTGACAGCTCAGAGCCTGCAGCCTGCTTCGGCTTCCGTGTCTCCCTCTCTCAGTCTCTCTCTCTTTCTCAAAAATAAACATTAAAAAAAATAAAGAACAACAGGAAAAAAAAAAAAAAAGAAGAGTCACAAGAATAAAATGACACCAGCTCAGAACCGGACTGTCTACTTGAAGCCCCTTGTGATACAGACCGGCCACTGAGGCCCGGCAAGCTTACCCAACCGGCCCCAAGTGGACCGAGTGGAGGAAAGAAATGAGAAGGAAGGCCCCGAGTCCCCAGACTCCCGGGCCCACGTTCTCCCGGCGCCACCAGGCCGCTTCTTGTGTTACTTTGTTTCGCACTGAACGAGTGCAGGCTGGGAGTTGATAGTCCCTTTGCTTGCTGATAAACGCGCGGCTCGTCGGAAAACGCAAGCGAACACCACAGAGACTCTAAGAAAGGCCAGCGGTCGTTCCTTCCCGACACAGCCCGTTGCCCTCTGCCCGGGCGCCCGGCCGGAAAGACAGGCCACCCTCTGGTCCCACAGGGCTGCACGCGGAGCCCCGCCCAAGTCCCGTGCGTGAGCAGGAGAGGCTGTGCGAGCCACACGGTCTCGTCAGAAGGCGACAAATCCTTTCCAAGGCCGCGGGAAGGTCCCTCATCCTGCAGAGTAGCGGGCTTGCCCGCGGGAGCCCGCCCCCCCCTCCCCGGGAAGGATGAAACCAGAAGCTTCTATAGATTTCTTAATTTACCTTGCTCAGTTATTTCTCCCACAACCACCGCATGAGGTCAGTATCACCGGCCCCATTTTATGGAGGTACAAACCGAACACCCTGGCCCGGTGGTTGTCATGTGGGACCAAACTTTCAGCCGAATGAAGCCCTTCGACTTGAAAATGGAAGGCTCTCTTGCTGAGGCAAGTTTCCTCCCAGGCAGCCCGCGAGAGCCGACGGAAAGCGAGGCTCTCTCGCTCGGGCCTCGGGATAGCAGAGGAACAAAATCCGAGCTCTAACAGAGGCTCACATTCCCGCGGGGGGAGGAGTAGACGATAGTCGAGATGGACAAGTGAGATGCGTAATCTCTTCGGTGGTGCTAGGGAGGCCAAAAAAGTGCAAGGGAGGGGGCCAGGGAGGCCAAAAAAGCAGGGAGGGGGGAAGGAGCGCTGGGAACGGGAGTTCAGCTCCCAAAGGGCGGTGGGAGAAGGTGTCACCGATCAGGAAACACGAAGGAAGTGAGAGGACTGGGGGAAGAGCATTCTAGATAGAGGGACGTGCAAGTGCAAAGGGCCTGAGGCCAGATGGGTCCGGGAGTGGGGGTGGGGGAGGATGACAAGGAGGCCAGTTAACTGGAGTGGAGTTAAGTGCGGGGAAGTGAGAGGTAATGAGGTCAGAGAGGCGACGGCCACCATTCTGTAGATGGGGAAGACTCGCGGCCACCTGGAGCACGATGCCAAGCCACTAGAACGTTCTGAACAAGGATTGCTACGATCTGACTTAAGTTTTAACACGATCGCCTGGCTGCTGTGTTGAGAATATAATGAAGAGGCACTGAAAGGGGGAGCAGGGAGACCGGCGGTGGGGGGGGCAGGGGGGCTGCAGGAATCCAGGGGAGGGAGAGCAGAGGCTGCACAGAAAGGGGGGCGGGGAGGGCTTGCGAAAGAAAGGCCGGCCGTGAGCCACACTGTAGCAGGTGACCACGGGCTTCGAGAAAGCGTCACTTCGAGACCTCTCGGCCTCACTCGAGGAGCCACGGGCCCCGAAAGCAGACGGACCTAAAAGTCCGGGAGACCAGCAAGCCTGGAGGAAGAGACAGCAGGTCAGAGAGCAGCCTCCGCTCACGGCCAAGTTCACCCTCCAGCACTCGCGGGCAACGAGGCAAACAGAACACGTCGGGCCCAAGGGGCAAGGGGGCGAGCGCTCGGTTGGTGTGCAGAGAGCAGGGCGGTGAGGGAGGAGCCCCCCCCCCCCACGAAGGAGCCCTTTCTGGCTTCGAAGTCGCTGCCGTGGGGCGAGGCGCGAGCTCTAAGACGGGCTGTTTGATCGACTGGAAAACCATACAATGAATGAATTCATGGCCGAACGATTTATAGACGGACTCCGAAGGCGACGCCCGAGAGCGGCCTCCTGCCATCAGCGTAGGGGTGATCCGGAAGGGGCCGGAGAGGTTTATTCTAGAAAGCCCCAAAAGCAAAGTTCTGCGGGGGGCGGCGCCTGCGGGGCGCCCGGCGGCTCGGGGCGGCGGAGGCTCGAGTGTAGACGTGGAGGCCGAGGGCCAGGAGGAGGCCGGAAGCCGGAGAGGGCGGGATAAAGCCCCAAAAGAAACTTGACCTCCCTCTCCAGGCCCTGGAAACCACGCAAAGGGTTTTCGGGAGGGAATAACATGTCGGTTGTGCGTTTTAAAGAGGTCGTCCAGGATTTTCCGCGGGAGAGCGGATTGGAAAAGGGTGGGCCAGGTGGCCCGCGGGCGAGTAGGGGTAAGGGGTGGAGGTGGGGGTCCTCTGAATCGGTGGCTCCTCCCCCACCTCCCCTCATCCCTCCCCTCCCCGTGGAATCCAGTGGGTCAGGAATCTGTCGCCTTCCCCACGGGGCCACTGTCAACCTGGGAGCCCCGGCAGAAATACCATCAAAGGAGCTCGGAGGGAGAGAAGGGGCGGGAACCTTCCTCCGGGTATCCTCATCCGTCAGCCCTCCTGGCGGCTGCGGACGGCAGTGGGGGGGGGGGGGCCTTGGGAATGTCGGCCGCCAGGGGTACCCAGGCTGGACCAGGGGCTGAAAGGCAAGGCAGGAAGGGACCCTACTTCCCAATGCTGCCTCCGGCCGACACAGGAGACAATCACGGCGGCATCACGGGGAGAGAGGATACCTTGACCCCACGCTGAATCCGTGGTCTCCCGAAGGGGAGAAGCCCTTCTCTAGAGCAGTCCCCAGGGGAACACCCCCTCACCACCCCCCCCACTTCCTGGTTCTCTGCGCTTGAGGGTGAGCCTACTGGGTCACGGAAGGCAAACCAGATACACTGACGCCTGGCCACGCCCACTGAACCCGAGGCTGAGAGTCTCCATCTAGACCCTGGCCCTCAGCAGAGCCACCCCCTCCGGCCAAGCACACATCCCCCACACCCGGGGCCCCCTCCCGCCTTCCTCACTGTTTTTCTTTGTTTTCCCACCAGGATTCCACATCCCGGCTCAGCTGGCGTTTAGCTCTGGTCTACACCGCAGGCTTGGGAGATTAAAGACCTTTCCCCAAATCCCCCAGCGAATCAGAGCAGCGCGAGGGCGGCCCCGATGCCCAAGCGGGGAGCACAGAGCAAATCCCGCCCGGGGCGCCAGGGAACCGTCTCTCGGGTCTCGAAAGGCCTCGGGGAGCCCCGGGCCCCGGCCGGCCCAAGACTTCGTTAAAAGCGCTCGGCGGCCGGCGTTTGCCGCCAACCCGTGAAACAGCCGACATAATCCGTTCATACATAAAAATAAGGGAAGGGGAAAGCCCATAGTCCCCCAGGGTGTGTGTCTGGGAGAAACCGTTTCCATAAAAATCCAAACAGAAACGGAGTTCACGGGAAGGTTTTGGCTGCAGTCACTCTTCTGACTTCTGGAAGTCCTAGCCAGGGGAAGCTTCCCGCGGTGGCCCGTTTCGAAGGGCTCTGACTCGGATTCGCGGAAACCATGGAGGGAGAGGGGCTCCCGGGTTCTTTGCTGTGACCGCCCGGCAACTGAGGAACTGATTCAGAATCCCGGCATCTGGGTGAAGGAGCGCGCGCGAATCACAGGCTAACACGGGCCGGGCTTCGGCCTCTCCAAAGTCAAGGCCGCTGCGCCGAAGTGTCCGTAACAGCTGGGGCCACGGAGACACTGCCGGAGCTTTGGACAAGGGAAGAAGATCGCATGATTTAAATAACTCGGGCAGCAGAATCCCTCTTCCTTCCCATGGGAAACTAGCCCGCAGGCCAAGAAACCCCACCGAAGGGACCCGTCTCTACCGCCTTCGCCGAGGCCGGCAGGCCTGCCGCGCGCGCGCGCGCACGCACGTACCAACGCACGCCGTCTTGCGGAAGAGGAGGTTAGGAGTCGTCGGATTATTTTTTTTAATAAGCTGGTAAGCCAGGATTTTTATTCTCTGTCATCTTTAAGAGAAAAAAAAAAAAAAAACACCAGAAGAATGCGGCGAATTTCTTAAATTAGAGCTCTGTCCATTTTATCTTCTGCGAGTTGTTGCTGTTTTTTCTCTGTGGTTTCCAGAAATGTCATTGGCTAGGCTTAAAAGTAGAGGGGTGGTTTTTTTTTTTTTTTTTTACTTCCAGAGAAAAATTCTATAAATATTTTCTCCCTTTTAGCATGTTTTAAATTTGAACGACATATTGTAAAGATAGCAAGAGTTAGGAAAGTCTCTCTTGGCCGCCACTGAAATGCGGTGGGAAGACCGATTCGCGAGGGAAGTTCTGTCCACAGAGGACGCCACCGGGCCACTCCCCTCCCCCCCCCTCCCCGCCCGCCCAAGGGTTCAAGAGCCAGGCTACCCCAGCCATCACTGCTCGGCTGGCAGCCGGGCTTGGGAACTGGAGAGAGGGGAGGCCCCCTCTCAGGGGGAGCGGGCCGACTCGACTCCGTTAAGTGGGGCCGCTTCCTGACGGTCAGAATTCCGCACTTAGCGATTCATTTCCTTGGATGAGATTTTAGGCATGGAGGTTTTACATGGGTATGCCTCAATGGTTTTTCATTTTAAAATGCGTACCTCGCTACCCAGCAAGAGCATACAGATCTACTACTTGCGAGTTAGAACCTAGGTAAAGGGTTCTTTGGACCAGAAACAACCTGAAGGAAGACCCATCGATCGGAGGCTGGTTGAATAAAGTCTGGCACGTGCTCGTAATAGACGGTTACACTGCCGTTGAAAAGAACGCAACAGGGCTCTGGGTATGGCTGCGGAACGTTGGGTGAGACGTAGCGCTAAGTGAAAAAACAGGATGTATGTGTCTTTATCATATGTCGATAGTATGCTATCGCTTGTCTTTTTTAAAAGGATATAGACGTAGACACTTGCGTTAGAAGTTGGCAGCGCGGGTGGCCTGCAAGAAGGGGAAGGGAGTCGGAGGGTGACTCGCTTTTATATACAAATACAGACGGCGGAGAGGTCCCGTTGCCCGGCTCGCTTACTCCAGTGTGCGCCGCCCTTCGCGGATTTCGCAAAGGAGACCTTCATATAGGATCCCGTCCACGTGTCCTCCGGTATCCCCGGGAAGGGTACCTACGCTGCCAAGCGCCCCCCCCCCGGTGCCCCAAGTCCGCGCCCACGACACCGTCCGCCTACCGCCCTTCCTGAATGTGGGCGCTCTGTTTCCTCGGTCTGTCCCCACCTCGGGACAGGGTGGCCCTTCGTCCCTCCGCCCCTGCGTCCCCGTCCGTAAAATGGGAATGGTGGTCGTGCCTTCTCCACGCTGCGGGCGCCAAGTTGGATAGGCGTGCCCGGCACGTGGGGGGCCCGCGGTGCTGACGTCGCGTGTGCGACGGGGGAGGATCCCCGGGGGCGTGTACTGAACAAGGGAATTCACCGCCTGAGGCTGCGAGGGGCCCCGAAGAAGTCCGCACCCCTGACCCTGTCACCAGCCCGAAGGCAGAGGGCGGGCACGCGAGGGAAGAGGGTGCTGGCCGAGGGCGCGAGACCAAACCCGCCCCTGAGTGAGAAGAGCCGCTAGGTCACGTCGGGAGGAATCCGCTGCCGTCCCCAGTTTACGCGCCCAGAAACTAGGGATCGGGGAAGGGAAGCGACTCGCTCGAGTCCCCTTGGCGGGGCCGGGATTGGAACCCGGTTCCATCCGACTCCCAAACTCGTCCGGCATCGGACCAGCCCAGCAGGCCGCCGGCTGGGGGGCTTCCGGGTGGCTCCGTGTGGCCCCCGCCGCGTGGATGCCAGCTGTCGCCGCCTGTCACGCCCCAAGCACCGGGCCGTCTTGGTGCCAAAGGGGCCTGAAAATGCCTCAGTCACGGAGAAAAACGAGTCTCCGTTCCGGGCCCGGCGGTTGGCGGCGGCCGAGCCCTGGGGAGCCCTCCTCCTCGGAGCCGTCACCGGGAAGGCAGGCGGCCTCTTCCGCGCTCGCGGTCCCTTCCCTTCCCTCTCGGCCGCCTGGAGGCCGCGGGCCACTTGGAAATCACGGAGCTCTGATGAGAAACCTATCTTGGTGGGCGAGGAGCCTGCCGGGGTGGGAGGCAGGGGATCCGGGCCGTGTTTCCTCACCCCTTCCAGCCAGGCTCAAGAACGTTCCAGAAGTCCTGCAAGAAAACTCCTAACGCCCCTAGGAGGGATGGCCTAAGCTGCCGGGTGTCTGGCAACTCGGTCTCAGCCGGGCCCTCCCGAGAAGGACCCGGAGCCGTGCAGTCCTTGGCCTCCCAGCCCCCAAGCGGGTTAAAGGGGAAAACCAGAGGCGGGTCCGTAGCTCCTGCCTGCGCCACACACGCGCACGCGCGCGCGCGCACACACACACACGCACGCACACACACCGTGGGCCTCCAGCTGCCGGGAGCCGGTGGCCCAGCGCCCGCAGGGGACTCTTCCCCCATGGCGTGAGCGCCAAAACAGCCCAGTGAAGGGCACCGCGATTCTAGGCGACCCTTTGCAGCGGGTGGGTTTCGCGTTTCCCTCGAGCTGAAATGGGGTCGCTTCTAGAACCCGAGTGGGCAGGGGAAGCGTCTCTGTTCGGTGCCTGCCTTTGGAGGGAAGGACAGGACACGCCGGAGTCGACCGGTGGGGGCCAGGGATGCGACGGCCACCCGTGACCAGGAGAACCATCTGCCCATTCGCTCCCGGCCCAACAAATGGCCACACAAAGATGAGCTTCTGAGCGACCCCGACAGCTGAGAGGGGCCAAGGCCAAAGTCCACGGTGGGAAGCCAAAACTCCGCCACCCAGCAGCAGCTTACAGGTCATTGTTGCGCGTGCGTGCGCTCTCTCTCTCTCTCTCTCTGCAGTCAGCAATATCACCGGGAGCCAATGAACCAGATGGAGTTGGTCCGGAAGTCAAGCTTTCAGAAAGAAAAACTCAGTCTTTGAGGTGCACACGAAGACTGCTTAAGAGCAAAAGATCCGGAGGCCATAGTGGACCCCAGACGTCACAGATTTTAGAAGCGGCGTGCTGTTAGAATGGTCTAGATCCATTCTGGAGGGCTTCCGGGGGCCTGGCTGCCTCGTCCTAGGTGGGGTGCCCTTGGGTCTGCCCCTCGGCGAACCCGTCCCCGAAGCACTGAAGTTTGCTAGGGTTCCCCGATTCCGGAGATAAGCTCGGGTCCCGTTCTTCCACCTCCCGGCCGTGGTCTTTGGGCAGCTTATCTGAGCTCTCCGAGCCAACTTCCCTTTTCTGCAAAATGCAGCTAATAACGACACTGATGTCGGGGTGGAGTGGGGGCGGGTCAAGAACACGAACAAACGGGTCACATCCTAGCCCGGCGCCTGGCACGCGGTAGCCCCTCGGGAAACACTCGGTACTTCCGGCTCCCGGGAACCCCGGCCCGGGACAGCTCGGGGCACGCCTGCTAACGCCCAAAGCGGTGACACGGCTGCCAAAGTGAATTCCACTCGCTGGCTGGTTTTCCAGAAGGCTCTCTAAATCTGCGCGGCCGACACTCTTTCCCGAAGAGGAAGCCAGACCCCCTGCTCGCCGCCTCATCACCACACACCTTCCTTATCACGGCACATTTTAGGTGGTGCTGGCAGATCTTCCCGCCACCTGTCGGTTTGGGGGGGGGGGCGGGCCGGAGCCGGGGGTCGGGGAGGGGTCGGGGAGGGGGGTTAGGAGGGGCTCTCCCTGGGCCTCCGGCGGAGAGGGGCACCCATCGGTGGGACGCAGAGGAGCGGGGCTCCTGTGCCCAGAAAGGCCACGGCCGCGGCCACAGCACACGCACAGGTGACGCTCCAAGGGGCTGCGCGGAGACACGTCTTGAGGGAGAACTGCGGGACAGCCATCGCGTTCATTGGCGTCATAAATCACCGACTCTCGCCGTCCCCCTGCACCTCCCCGCCCCTGCTCCCTTCCAGCCAAACTGTCCCGGGGGGAGGGGTGGCCCTCCCCTCCCCCACCGCACGCCCCGCGTGACCCCCCACTCGGGCCAGAGCCCACGGCTCGCTTACAAGCAAGAGGAGTTCGAGTTTGTCCGAGTTTATTTTGCCTCCTGCGTCTTAGCGGTTCTGAACCGCCTTTGTCCCTGCACAAGGAGCTGCAGAAGGTGGAGGAGGGGCAGGGGGGGCGGGAGGGGACGGGGGGGGGGGGAAGGACAGGGGCCGCTTGCTCTGTGCGCCTCAGGCCAGGACTCCTTCGCCAAGTCCGACCCGGCCTAGCCGACCGCAGGCCCCGCTCCTTCCTCCGAGAAGCCACGGGAGAGAGTCCTCGGTCACATAAGGCCTGCCACCCTGCTGGCCCCCCCCTCCGCCCCCCGGTGCAGAGCAAGTGTCACCTCTGAGAAAACGTCCTAAATCAGACCCAAAGCAAGGAAGACGGAGGGACGGGGAGGGAGCTGGGCAGGGCGCAAGGTTTCGTCACAAACCCGCACCCGATGGCCTCGCTCGTGATGCACGGCCGCGGGTCACACCGTTAGGGAAGTCTCTCAGACCTAACAGCTGGCGGTCATCTCCAGGTAAAAAAAAAAAAACATGTTTTGTTCAATTTCGAGAAAGTCAGGCGTGCTTATAAAAATTCAAACCATTCCCAGGGAAAACGGTGAAACCGTCTTCTTACCACCCTTCGTGACCCTGCTGTCCCTCTACAGGGGACGTCTGGCTCGAAGCCTTTCTCTCTGCATTTATAAATATGCACACACGGACGGGCGCCCGGGGGGCTCAGCGGGTTCAGCGGCCGACTTCGGCTCAGGTCATGATCTCGCGGTCTGTGAGTTCCAGCCCCGCATCGGGCTCTGTGCTGACAGCTCAGAGCCTGGAGCCTGCTTCAGATTCTGTGTCTCCCTCTCTCTCCGCCCTTCCCCGCTGGTGCTCTGCGTCTCCCAAAAACAAATAAGCGTTAAGAAATCGTTTAAAAAAGTAGACATTCTGAGCCAAAGGTTACGACCACGTTTAAACGTCATAGCCAGGCTCTACCTCCCCACCAACGGCGGATGAGAGCGCCTGTCTCTTTCCGCCCCTCCCCAACCCCCTTCTTTTCGTTTTTGCCAGCGTGACAGGTGAAAACGGCACCTTCCCGGCGCTCCGATTTGCATTTCTTCGATTAAACTCCGTGTAAGCACCTTCTCGCGTGCTGTTGGTTCCGTGTGGAGGGTGTGAGATCGGGTCTTGATTCTATGCGAGTAACTGCTTACAAATCTTTTTTTTTTTTTAATTTTAGGGAGTGTGCCCAAGCGGGGGAGAGGGACAAGAGAGAGGGAGAGAGAGAGAAAGAGAGAGGGAGGGAATCTCAAGCAGACTCCACGCTCAGCACGGAGCACAACTCAGGGCTCGATCCCGCGACCCTGCGATCATGACCTGAGCCGAAATCAGGAGTCAGATGCCAACAGACTGAGCCACCCAGGCGCCCCACGAATAATTTTTTTAAGTGAATTTATTTATTTTGAGAGAGACGGAGAGAGCAAGAGGAGGGGTAAGAGAGAGAGAGAGGGAATCCCAAGCAGACGCCGAGCTGTCGGTGCAGAGCCCACTGAGAGGCTCGATGTCTCCAGCTACAAGATCATGACCTGAGCCGAAATCAGAAGTCGGATGCTCAACCGACGGGGCCACCCAGGCGCCCCTAGAGAAGAAGTGATTTAAGGGGAGCCAGGACGGCTCAGTCGGTTGAGCGTCTGACTCTTGGTTTTCAGCTCAGGTCGTGATCTCACGGTTGGGATCAGAGCGTGGCACCTGCTTGGGATTCTCTCTCTCTCCTTCTCTCTCTCTGCCCCTCCCCGATTCATTCCCCCCCACCTCAAAACAAATAAACTTTGAAGAGGAAGCGATTTAAGAACGGCCCTGCGCGCGGACACACGAGCGCGCGCCAGCTCTGTGTGTGGAGCCCACCACCACGAGGCAGGCCGGTGTCACTAGAAAACGGACGTGTTTTCTGACCTGCGGGATTCGGGGCCTCGGGCTGCCAGGGAGGGGGCGGGCGGTGTTGACGGGAAGAGCGGTGTTCCCTCGTGATGATAATGCAAGGAGAGGGGTAGGGAAGGGAGGAGCGGAACGGCCTGATGCGGCCTCCGAAGCCAAGGAAGGTTCTAGAGAAGGCGGCCTGGAGTTTGCTAGCCGGGGCAGCGAGGAGGGTGTGTCTAGCAGGAGATCCGATAAGCGCAAAGGCGAGGTGTGCAGGAGAGGCCAAAGTCCCCAAGTCTGGCGGGAGGTGCGGTGAGACCGGGGAGGGGGGCGGGGGGCAAGGCACGCGGCTGGCGTTGGCATGACCCCCCCCTCCCAAGAGAGGGACGAGAGCTGGCACTGAAATTGCCTCTCCTGTAGCCGTCTCCTTCTCCGCTCGCCTCCCCCCCTCCACCGCCCCTAAACACCACTCCATCTCCTCTGAGATAGACCACTGTTGACAAGTCCTCATCACCATCGCCAGCCTGTAGAGCCCCCGAACCCTCCAGCTCCTTGGCGTGCCTGTCCCCGGCTGCGCTCTGGAGACACCGCGGCAAGCAGAGCAGCCTCCCGGGTCCCCCCCCCCCGCCCCTCGCCCTCCACCGCCGCCCCCCCCCCGGCTCGTGGAGCCTCGCTTCCAGTGGGGGAGACGAGGGCCGAACCACTCTACACACCAAAACGCCTATAATTAAAAGCTGCAGAAAGGATGGCACAAGCCCGGCCTCGGAAACCGGGGAAGATGGCAGGGACCCGTTTCGGATCGGGGGCGGCGGGGACACGTCAGCCGCGAGCTGGCGTGAGGCCGAGGAAGCAAAGACAGAGCAGGGTGTGCGCGCGAGCTGAGGAGGGGGAAGATCGCGGAGCTTTTAAGGAACTTAGGAGAAAAGGCGGCGGTGTGCCAGGAGCCCCGGGGAGGGAGGGCCGCGCGGCAGAGAGCGTTTTGCGAAGTCTGTTCGACGCTGTGACTTCGGAACCCTTCCCCTGGAGAGATGGGGTCTCTGTCCCCTGGCCTTGAATCTGGGGGGGTGGGGGGGGCTTCTGACTGGCCCGCAATCGACAGGATGTGGCAGAAGCGACGCCACGTGACTGGGGAAGCTGCGTCAGAGAATGGGAAGCCAGCTGGCACCTCGGTCATTGGAACACCGGGTCCCCGGGCAGCCACGCGGGGAAGGTAACCACCCCGAGGCCGCCCGTGCCGCGAGGCCGGGGCGGGGGCTCCGAACTACAGGCAGGTGGGGTGGTGACAGGTAGGAGCCCAAGCCTGCAGCCGGTCTCCCCCCCCACACACACACACACACACACACCCACGTCCCCGCAGCCTTCCAGGCTTCGGGCTGCGTCGCCAGACCCGTCGGAGCAGCGATCAGCCGTCCCGCTGTGCCTTTTTCAAATTCCCACCCCGGAGAACCTGCGAGCATATTGTTCTAGGCCTCCACGTTTGGGGCGGTTTGCTCTGCAGCTATGGTAACTGGCGCGAGGCCGAGACGGAAGAGGCAGAAAGAACCAGAGCGTCTGGATTACGGGCCACATCGAGGGTGGAGAGTGTTGTGCCCCTGCCCCAGGGAGTCGCTGAAGGGCCCCCGCCCCCGCGGACTGGACTCGGGGCGCAAGGCGGGCATGGGACCGGAGGGGTGGGAGGCGGGCGGGCAGGCGGAAGGCACCTCGGGGCGTCGGGAGAGATGGAGGGGGTCTCACAGGAGGGGCGGCAGGCCACAGGCACCAGCGAGTGAGTGAGCTCGGGGGACACGCTGGAGGTAAGACGGTTGGGGCCGGGAACTGAGTTGGAAGTGAGGCCTGAAGCACCGAGGACAGCTTTCCCCGCCCCCCTGCCTCCAGGTTTCTGGAAGGAGCCACCGAGTGAGGCAGGAAATGCCGGGGGGGCGGGGGGGGTGGCGGGGGGGAGCGGCAGGTTTGAGCCAGGGTTGGCGGAGAGAGGGGTCAGGTGGCCCACTCTGGACCCATCAGCTTTGAGGTGCCGGTGAGCCTGCCGCAGGCAGGGTCAGAGGGGGGAGGGAGAGAGCTGCGGGCATCTGGGGCGCTCCGAGGCGAGGTCTCGTCTTGAGCGATCGGCACGTCGGATGGCATTGTAAAAAGCCGCGGAAGGAAATAGGGTCATCCGGGGGACCGGTGAGAAGCGGGGGACCCAAAGACTGGGCCCCGAGACAGGCGGCCCACGGAGGGCAGGCCGAGAAAGCAGAGCGAGAAGGAGCCCCCGAAGGCCCAAAGAACTTCCAGCCGCTGACTTCTGACTTATTATGGGCCAGTCTTTGCGTCGGGTCACTCTGGGTCCCGAAAGGAGGCACTTTAGATTGAAGGCCAGCGGCCAGGCAAGAACGCCACCTTCCGCTCAGGCCGCCGGGGGAGCCTTTCTTGGAAGCCAAGGGCCCATCTCCAAGAAGCCTGCGGTCTAACCGCATGAACGGGTCACACGACGGAGCCATGCAGTTAGAACGGGGAGCGCCGCCTCGGCCGGAGACGCCCTGCCACCCCCACCCCCCGCCGACGGGATCTGTTCTCCCCTCATCCCCGGCCATCAAATCGCCCCCCCCCCCGGATTTTGCCTGCAGACGCGACGGCCTGGAGCGAAGACTACATTTTCCGGCCTCCCTCGCCAGGCAGGCACGGCCGCGCGCCTCAACTCCGGCCACGGGGGGTTGTAGGAGGCAGGAGGGGGTACGAAGACCTGGGATGAAAAGCACAAAAAAAAAAACAAAAAAAAAAACAAGGGCCGATGAGCCCAGACCTGAACTGAGAGCGTCTGAGTTCACATCTCGCTTCCGTCGCTTCCTAGCTGTGTGACCTGGCGCCGGTTACGTAACCTCTCTGCGTCTCCATTTCCCCATTTGTGAAATGAGGCAAAGAATGGTACTTCCTCCATGGGATTGTGCTATACTTGGAACAGGGGCTGACACGCGATGCGTGATGCGGAAGCGTCTGCCGCCGTGACTATTATTATCACTAACCTTAAAGGGAGACGGCGTGCCCTTTTCCTACCCTCTCCGCTCTCTTACCGGCTGGAACGTCGTCGTGACGGCTGGCGCCGAAGCAGGCATCTTGGTCCGTGAAGCGACCCCGGGAACCAAGGCTCTCCACGGGGGGCAGGGCTGGCCGAGAACTTCCCCGAGGAGTGGAACCGAGAGGAGTCCCTCCTAAGACCCATAGGCCGGGAGGAACGGAGAGAGCGAGAGAAGGAGGTCACACCAGCTCGCACAACCCCAGCTCAAAGTCCAAGCTACTCAAAAAGGGAGGCGGCGGCTGGCAGCGAGGAGTACTGACCTGAGCAGGCAGTGGGGCGCCCCCGAAGGTTCGTGAGCCGGTGAGTCACAGGAGGAAGACCGTGTCCGCGGCGGCCGATCCGCAGCCACCGCACGGATCCGGAAAGGACGGGAGAGGGCCGTGGCGCGCCGGAAGTCACCAGACCACAGTGACCTCGCTCTTCTGCCACCGTCTGCGCGTCCGCGAATCGCGGCCTGGTGTTTCGGAGCCGCACCCCGCGCCTGGGGCTGCTCGGTTTCCTCCTGCGCCCCGAAGGGCCAGTGAGCTTTCCGAGCGGAGGCTCCTGGCCCAGCCGCCTGGACTCGCCCGGGAGCCCGATGCCCGAGGCAGCGGCGGCGGCCGCCCCAAGAGGGGCTCTGGCAACCACGGCATGGGCGTCCCCCAGTTGGGAAAGAAGGTGGCCACGGGGAATGCCACCCCACCAGGACTGCGGATCTGGAACTCCTGGCTCTGGAGACCCTGCGGGGTCCCAACCTTCAGTCCCCTCCATGGTGAGGAGGTGAAGAAAACCAACCAACCAAAAAAAGAGGAGGGGGGCATTTCGACAGGCACTCACAGACATAAAGTGGGTCGTAAGAAGCTAGACGTGGGGCGCCTGGGTGGCTCAGTCAGTTAAGCATCCGACTCGGTTCAGGTTGGCACCTGGATCCTGGGACTCAGTCCCGTGTTGGGCTCCACGCCGAGCATGGGGCGTGCTTGGGATTCTCTCTCTCTCTCTCTCTCTCTCCTCCCTCTCTCCCTCTGCCCCTCCCCGATCGTGCTCTCTCTCTCAACATAAATAAATAAACTTTATAAAAGGAGAAGGGGCGCCTGGGTGACTCTGTCGCGTGAGCATCTGACCTCGGCTCAGGTGGTGACCTCACGGCTTGTGAGTTCGAGCCTCGCGTCGGGCTCTGTGCTGACGGCTCAGAGCCTGGAGCCTGCTTCAGATTCGGTGTCTCGCTCTCTCTCTGCCCCTCCCCTGCTTGTGCGCACGCTCTCTCTCTCTCTCTCTCTCTCTCAAAAATAAATAAACATTAAAAAAAATTTTTTTAAAGAAGCAAAAATTCAAAAGAAAGAAAGAAAGAACAAAAAAAGCCAGACACAAAAGGCGGACCGCGCTCGTGGCTGCCTGGCTCAGGCGGTGTAAGATGCAACTGTTGGTCTCAGGGTTGTGGGTTCAAGTAGAGATCACTTAAAATAAAATCTTTTAAAATTTTTAAAAAAAAGGGGGGAGAGGGGACGATGCTGGGTGATTCCATCTTATACTTAAAAAGCAGGCAATCCACCTCCAGTGAGAAAGGTCGGGATAACGGTCACCTCTGGGGAGGGGTGGGGGTGCTAACTGGGAGGGGCATTACAGAACCTTCTGGAACAATGGGGAAGTTCTGTATCTCTGTTTTTTAACGTTTTTTATTTTTATTTGTTTCGAGAGAGAGGAGAAAGAGAGCAAGTGGGGGAGGGGCAGAGAGGGGGAGAGAGAGAATCCCAAGCAGGCTCCGCGCTGTCCGCGCACAGCCGGATGCCGGGCTCCAACCCACAAACCGTGAGATCACGACCTAAGTCGAAAACGAGAGTCGGACGCTTAACCGGCTGAGCTACCCGGGCGCCCCAGGCAGGTCTGGATCTTGATCTGGACGGTGGTGGCGTGGTGTAGACACAGGTAGACGTCCACGAGGGTGCAGGCTTCGGCCCGCTCTTTGCCGTATCCACCGCGTGCTTCTGGGAAAAAGACAAAACACGGGAAGGGGAGGGATCCTCTCGGAGGGAGAGGGGGGCCGGTACCCCACAGGAACCTTTTCATTTCCGTCTTCGTCCGGGCCCCACGCGAAAGCCGAGGCCGCTTCGCTCAGGCTCGGCCGGGCCCCTGTCCGGCGCCCCCTCTCTCAGCGCGGCCCTCTCCTCGGCGGCAGTGCAGTCAGGGGAGGACAGTGTCTGCGGCCCAGATGCCACCGAGGAAGGGACTGGGAAGGCCATCGGGGGAGGGGCAGGCCCCAGGGAGCCCGGAGGAGCCATGAGGCCCAGACAAACGGCCCTGGAGCAGAGGATCCCGGGGGGGGGGGGGGGGGGCCAGCCGGGGACCGTGCTGTCCTCAACACTCCAGCCGCTCCGCCGGGGCGGGGGAGCGGTGAAAGGAAAGAGAACAAAGGCGGGGCAAGGGGGGGGCAAGGGGGGAGGGAAACAAGACCAACAGCTGAAAACCAAGCCCATCTCTCGCTGTCAGCTGAAATGCTCCCTGCCTGGCTGTCCAGAGACGCTGCCAGACTGTGGGTCCCGGGGAGAACGCAGGCGCCCCACGAAGCGCCAGACCGAGGCTGCTCCCCAATTGCCCCAGTGCCCCAACCCCCCTCTATCGCATCAACTTTTATTTCAAAACGGCTATCGAGAGTCACAGGTTCGAGTCCCACATCGGGCTCCATGCTGCTGGTGCCGAGCCTGCTTGGGGTTCTCTCTCTCCCTTTCTCTCTCTCTCAAAATGAAGAAATAAACTTTAAAAAATGGCTATTGAAAGTCGTTGGGGTCTGGAACCCCGACTATTCCCGCTCTGCTGTCTTACCCCTCCGGTCCAATCTCTACGGAGTCCTCCCCAGCCCGATACAGAAGCTATTTAACCCACAACGTTGCTAAGGCCGGGAACCTCGCTCGTGCGGCCTTTCCAAGGGTAAGGTCTCTCCAGATCTGTCAACTCCCGAAAAACCAAAATTTCACGTCTCGATGTACTAGTTTGGGATTTCCCCCCCCTCAAACAGACCCTGAGACAAGGGTTCGAGTGCAGGCAGTTCATCTGGGAGGTGATGCCAGGAATCACCAGTGAAAGCGTGGGGAAAGAGAACGGGGCGGTGGGGGCGGGGGGAGGGCGGACTGCCGGTGAAGCGTGCTTTACTGAGCGGGTTCCCGCCACGGGCTCCTGGGGCCCAGTCCTGCTGTGCAGAAGACACCTCAACATTGTCCTCTCAAGGGGCGAGGGAGCCAGAACGTGTATCCGGCCACCTCCATCCCTCATGGCAAGAGGGTGGCTCCTGAGGCATTCATTCTGTGCCATTTCAGAAAGGCCTCTCCCGCGCGCGCGCGTGCACACACACACACAGGCCACGCGTGGTCCTAAAGCCAGGGAGCACCTCAAGCAGAAAGACGCAGGAAGCCACCAGCCTGTACAGAAACAGCCCGCCATGACCTCCGGCACGGGCCGGCAGGGACACCGTCAGCACCTGCTACACTTAGCCCCGCATAGACGAGCTATGGTCTACTGCTCTCAGATGCTGAAAGCGACTGCCAAGTTTACCCACTATGCTGCAGACAAAACAAACCCATGGCAAACTGGCGGGGACCCAAAAAAAAAAAAAAAAAGAAAAGAAAAAAAGAAATTTACTGACATAACCAGGGAGTCCGGACAGCGGACGGACCTCAGGCATAGCTGGATCCAGGGGCTCAGGCGATCCACCGCTCTGCCTCCCTGCGTGGCTTGCCTCCACCTGCCTCCGGAGTCGGGCAGGCCCACTGGTCCCGCCTCGCCAAACTCAGAGCCTCCCGGCCGAGCAAGCCCAGCAGAAAGAAAGAGCCGCCCTCCGAGGCGGCTCTGGTAGAGAAGCTTCTAGGGAGATTTTGATTGGCCTGGCCAGACTCGCATGCACAATTCCTACCTGACCACCGCGGGCTGGGTGGGGCCGGGCCAGGGACACATGTTTTATTCCTGCGGCCGCAGGAGTGCGGGTCGCCGTGACCCGCAGCCCCTTGTGCTACGAGGCATGAGACGTGGGCACCTTCGCCAAGAAAAAAGGCCCCCGCAGAACAACGACTTGCCGAAGGCTGTGCGATTAGTCAGAGACAAGGCCGGGACCTTGACCTGGCCGCTTCCTTCCCACACAGGGACAGCCTGTGCCTGATGGAGAAACGCGGACGCGGTGCGCCAACAGGCAAGCTTCTGGCGTGACCTTGACCGAAGGGCTCAGCCTCTCTGAGCCTCGCTGTTCTCGTCTGTAAAATGGGACTAATGACACTCCCACGGCGGGGGTCGAGATGATTTCAACAGCGTCTGGAAAACACTCGGCACACATGCCCGCAGTGTCCCTGCCCTATTCCAAAACCACGCCACTTCTCCTCCCAGCTCCCCACGTTTTCTGAGCCGGCGGGGGGGGGGGGGGGGGGGGGGGGGGAGAAGGGCGTCCGTGGAGTCTTGGAAGCTTTCGAAAGACACTTTGAGGGACGAGGATCTTCTGCCTCATGAGGAAGCACCGCAAAGCTCGGAGGGTCAAAGAACGTGAGGACATACCTTTCAAAGCACCGCGGGGTCCGATCCGGGGTGGGGTTGTCGCCAGCTCTTCCCTCCCCCCCACTCTGCGCCCCCCGGCCGGGGCTCCCGACCACCTCTCCCGCCGCGCGCGGCCTGTTTCGGAAGCGGCCACGTAGGTGGGTGGCGCGGAAGGACCGAGAAGAGCCGGTGCTGCGGGGCGCGGGTGGTGGCCCAGGGCGGAGAGCGGGAGGCGCTGGCACTACCGCCCCGGGATGTCCATTAGCCCGGGGCCCCGCGGTGACCGCGTCTCGCTCGGCACGTCGGAGTGTCCTCCACGCTTGCGGCACCCACCGTCGTGCCGGCACAGGACAAAGGCTGCTGAAAGCTGCCTGGTGACTCCAGGGGACCCTCCCCAGGGGGGCTGGGCTGAGACCGAATTGTTGCTACGCGGGGGTAGCCCCGCAGGAATGTCAACTCGAAGTGGGGGTGCACGGGTCCCTGAGGCCTCCAAGGGGAGGCGGGCCCCCGACCCGTAAGGAAGGGGCTGGTATCCGTCGCTGAGGAAGAAACTGGGGCTCAGAGAAGGTAAACGGCCCTCCCCAAATCTCACAGCTCACTTCCAATCAAGTACGGGGGCGCCCGGGTGGCTCGGGCGGTTGAGCGTCTGACTGCAGCTCAGGTCATGAGCTCGAGGTTCGTGAGTTCGAGCCCCGCGTCGGGCTCGCTGCCTTCAGCCTGTCAGCGGCCGAGTCAGCTTCCGATCCCCTGTCCTCCCTCTCCCTGCCCCCGCCCCCTGCGCTCTCCCAAAAATTAAAAAAAAAATTTTTTTCTTTTAAAGAATTAAGAAATCAAATACAATTGATCCTCCCAGAAGCACTGCTACCTTGACCCCCTCAGTTCCAAGGGCCCCGGCCCCCCTGCGGAGACGGGCAGAGCCCACGGACCCCCACGGAAAATCCCGGACGAAAGCCCCTGGTGGGTCCCCGCCCCTCCCGCTCCCGAGACCACAGCCCTGCCTCATGTCAGTATAGCTTCCTGCTCTCTGGTCGCTCACCCCGTCCCTGGGGGGGGGGGGAAGGGGGTCCCAGTAGCTCTAAACCGAGGCGGGAAGCAGGAGATGAGGGTCGGGATGAGGACTTCTCCCACCCGGCGGCGGCACTCACGTCCCCCCTCGTGTCCCCAGCCCCAGCCCCGCCACCCGAGCGCCGCCGGCGGCTGCCACCGACGCCCGAGAGGAAGGGGTTAAAAACATCTTTCGTCTCTCGGCGGCGCCTTTATATAGTCTACGTGTGACTCTGAACGGTTCCGGCTTTATATAGAGCGCGCTCCGTGCGGAGGGAGAAAGCGCCGTAGTTAAGGGAACAAAGGCGGTTCTAGGCTAAAGACCTGTTTTTATTTGGAGGGGCCGCACCTCCCAGGGCCGCCTTCGGGCGACACCCGCCGCGTTGAGAGCGCGCCGGAAGAATGACACCTATCAACACTGGAGATGGAAACGTGAGAGGGACGAGAAGGGACCCAAATAAACCAAAGCCACTCCTGTTTATTGTTTCTGGGGGAAAAGAGAGAGAGAGAGAGAGAGAGAGAGAGAGAGAGAAATTGCACGTTTCCTTTCGGATGTTTTCACACACAGCCGAACCTTCAAATGTCAACTCCGGCTGGGTGTTTGACCTAAAAATAGTCTAATTTCTGTGTCATTTGAAAAGCCGTTTAAAATGACAGACAGACTTAAGCCTGCTTTTTCAAACACGCGTCGAGAATGAGAAGCCTGAGTGGCGTGATTTCAGGCACAATCTCTGCGAGAAGCCGGGAGGCCTTCGTTTTCCTCAAATGCACCTGTTCCTGCGGCTTCTCGTGGGTGAAATGTCCCTGGGGTATTTTTTTTTCCGGCCTCTGGGTCCCCTCTTCGTGCCTCGGGTATTAGGAGAAGGGTGGGGAGGTGGAGGGAGCGGAAGTGACGTCCTGGGGCCCCACACACCTTCGCATCTGAGAATAGCAGCAGCTTGGGGCGCCCGGGGTGGCTCAGTCGGTTCAGCATCTGACTCTTGGTTTCGGCTCAGGTCACGATCTCATGGTTCGTGGGTTCAAGCCCCGTGTTGCACTCGGAGCTGACAGTTCGGAACCTGCTTGGGGCTCTCTCTCTCTCTCTCTCTCTCTCTGCCCTCTCCCCTCTCTCTCTCTCTCTCTAAAATAAATAAATAAACATTAAAAAAAAAAAAAAAACAAGATTAGCACCAGCTTCCAGCACTCACGCTGGGGAACCGGAGGGCGCAGACCTGCATTTATTCTGGCAAGATCTCAAAACGAGCGGAGCCCGGAGTCCCCACCCGTCCCACCTGGCCTGGCCGGAGGATGTCACAAGCACCCTGGTGGGCAGGCTGCCAGAAGCTCGTGGTTTGTTTAGACAGCGCAGGTCATTCCTGTCCACACCCCGAGGCTGACGCGGCTTTATAAACACAGAGCACGGAACGCGGGCTGGGAGGGAACTTGGGTCAGAGGTGCAGGTCGCAGACAGGCCAGGGCACAGCGCTGAGGGCAGGTTCAGGTGTGAGGGGGTCTAACCCGTTCCGCCCAGAGGGAGACACGTTCCCCCACCCCCTGGAATGGCCCCGGGCTTGATGCAAAGCGTGCCAGGCAAAGCCGTCCCTCCCCAGTGCCGCAGCCAGCCGGGAGAGCTAGCCACCATTCTTGAAAAGTACTCCAAATGTGACCCTGAGTCCCAGCGTCCACCGGGGCAGGGGCAGGCCGGACTCCTCCGGGTAGCCCCGAAATCCTTGGGAGGCACCGGACTGGGAGGCAGGAGACCCAAGTTAAAATCTGGCACTGCCGGTAACTGGCTGTGTGACTTCGAGCAAGTGGCTTAACCTTTCTGAACCTTCGTTTTCCAGATGCGGGGATTAGACCAGCTTCCAACGTCTGATTGTCCCGGTGGGGCCTCGATTCCCATTCACGAAATGTATGAACGAACAACAGGACTGATGAATACATAGCCTGTCACAGGGGCCCCAGACCCGAGCCACCTCGGCGCGGGGCCGGGACTTCACACCCGCATCCCTTTCCGCTGTCTGCACCTCCCCGGGAGCCGCTCCTTCCAGAAAAGGTAAGCACTTGAAAACCGCAGGCGGGACAAACATGAATCCGCAGATGCGTTTTCAATGCCCCGGCGCCCAAGCCTCCGCGCCCACGCCCCCCACCCCGCTCCCCAAGGTTTTGTCCAACAGACCGGGCCGGTCCACCCTCTGCTCCCCGCCCCGGAGCCCCGGGGAGCCCCGGCCCACGAGCTGCTACACCGAACCACCGTCAAGACACACGCCCGCCGCCCTCTCTCTCCCTACCCGTCGCCAGTGGGTTCATTTCAAAGCCCGTGGGTGGATTGCAATGAAAACATGGGCGGATTCTTTTCTCTCTGGAAGAAAAAAACGGGGAACAATAAGCCGAAGTAATAACAAGGCAGATATGTGGACATCTGCTTCCCCGCCCCGAACGGCTCCCCAGCGCCGTCACCCGCCAACCCCCCCTCCCCGCCGGCACCCCGAGGCGCGGATTGCCGAAAAGTCCAAATTAATTCACCTGTGTCGACTAGGCACCGCTACCTGCTGATGTGCTGCTTGCTACTTACTTGTTCATTTATTCAACTAAAATGCGGTACGCCGCCCCCCCCCCCCCGCGGGTGCAGGGCGCTGTGTGTTGGGGGCTGTGGCGGCTTCGTTTCGAACAAGCCTTTAAGGAAGCCCGCAGTCTAATGGAGGAGCTTAGACAAGCCCATTAATAACTATGATACGGGGAGAAACGAGGCGAGGCATAGATGCAGGAAGCACCCGCGCTTTGCTGGAAGGGAAAGCCTTCGACAGAGGACACTGAGTGAGGATGGGAGGGGAGGGGCAGCCGTGGCCGATGCTAGCAGCAGGGGGCCCAGGACCTGAGAGCACACAGGGGCCTTGGCGGGGAAGGCCAGATGAGTGGGTGCAAGGGGACCCAAAGCCGCAGGAATTTGGAGTTTCTTCGGTAGGGAGAGAACTACAGAAGGCTTCTTTGCCGTAGAGGGGGGATGGTCTCTTTTCCCGCCCATTCCCTCCCTCCCCCACCGCCCTCCTCCTGTTCCGCTCAGTATGGCAAGGGACTACATTTCCCAGGCTGCTTTGCACCTGGCCTCTGCCTCAGTTCGGCCAATGGGACGCGTCGGTGGGAGACTGGCCGGCAGGAAGAGGGAGAAACCGGGGTATTTCTCCCCGCTGCATGCCAGCACCAGTTGCCCCTCCAGCATCTTCTCTGTGCTTCCGGCTCCTGTTGGCTGACTCCGGCTCCCAGGTTCCTGCAGCACTCCCTCTGCCTTTGTCCCCGCAGCCCTAGGGATGCCAGCAGCTTCCTGCTGTTACTAATCTCTGGGTTTGCTAACCTCTGCGTTACCCCACTGTGTCCGGTTTGGCTTCTCGGCTCCGCCGGCATCTGTGCAGCCAGTTTCCTGGATTAAATTCCCTACGTTTAAACACCTAGAGTGGTTTCTGCTTTCCCGGCTAGACCCTCACTAATACAGGGTAATTGGATCCAATTTGGCTTCAGAAGACACGTTGGCTGCAGAGGGGCCCATTTAGCCGCTCTTAATCTCCCAGGAGAAGGACGGAGAAGGCCTGAAGCGAGGCAGTGGCGGGAGAGGAGACGAGGGAGGCTGTTCGAAGGGCCCCAGAAGAGGTGAGGGGCAGGACCTCCCAGAGGCGATGCACCCCAGGGAAGGACCAGGCCACCGACAGAGATGGGAGGGGCCGGGGAGGAGCTGATGAGCGGGACTTTTTTTTATTGCTTTTTTTTCTTTAACTAATCTGCGCACTTGGCTGTTGGGCTTTTCCTCATTGATTTTGGATTGAGGAGATTGATGGAGTAGACCTCCAAAGGCAGAGAGCCCCCCCGAGACGGGAGCGGGAAGCAGAGGACACCTGCGGGCCAGTCGGAGGATTGAGCCACAGGAGAGGGCACAAAGGGAAGCAGGGAGGGGAACACACGGGAGCACGGAAAGGCCCGCCAGGGGTGGCGGGTCCGGGTGCCGGGCAGCGGTGAATGAAAGAGGTGAAAACCCTCTGACTGCTCGCAGCTTCTCTGTGAATGAGGGAAGAGAGACAATAAACACAAAAACACTTCAAACATGTCACCCTGCAGATGACAGTAATGGCTATGCGGGGGGAGTGCAGGAAACGGGAACGGGGGAGGGGGGGAGGCATCGGTGTCATTTCAATAGCGTGGTAGGGAGGGAGACGGAAGGAGGTGAGACGAGCCACGAAGATATCTGAAGGAAGAGCGTACGAGGCAGAGGGAGCAGCGGTGCAAGGGCCCTGAGGCAGGAGTGTGCCTCGTGTGTTCCGGGAATGACAACGAGGCCAAGGTGGCCGGAGGTGGGGAGGGGTGTGGGGAGCGAGCCACGAAGTCAGAGGGGTAGGGAGAAGGGACCACCAGATCACCGAGGCCTCAGCAGGCAGAGCAAGGACTAGAGCTTTTTATCTGAGCAAAGCGGGCAGCCATGGAAGGGCGTGGAACTGGAGTGTGGGGTGGTCTGACGGGGAGTATTGACTGAGGAAGGGAGCTGAGCAGTCTGAAGGCTGGGAAGCTATGGTGGTGAGCTGCCTTCCCGTGGGAACGGCTGCCCCTGAGGCCCAGCTGGGGCGTGCGTACTGGAAGAAGGATGGCTTCCCTGAAAGCAGGTGCGGGGGAGGGGGGGGCGGGTCCAGGGTCCAGGAGGGTCTCAGGTCTGCCCTGAGGCCTGCCCTCACACCCACCCCTAGGTCTCCAGGCTCCCTGCTGGCCTGTCAGGCCAGGGCAACCACAGGAGCCATCGCCTTCCTCGGTATCCCCCGCCACCAACCTGTGTGGGAAAACCTGTCACCCCTCACTTCGAAGACGGCTGGCCTCTGGGAAGGCCCTGACCGCGATTTCTACAAACCTCTGACCAGCAATGCAACCCACAGAGCCAGAGCAGTCAACTTTGTGGCCTTGGCTGGCTGTGTTTCATTCTAGAGTTTCAACCTAACCCCTTCCCCCAGTCTCGTGGGACATCCGCAAGAGTGTATATCTCTGTACCCATGTACACAGACCTACTAGACCCGTCCTCCGGAAAAGTGGCTCCTCACAGCCTGTGACTAGCAAATTCCCCTCAGAACTGAGAACAACAGCCGTCCCTGGTAGGTACTCGACAGCACTAGTTGGCAGCCATGTTGGAACTGGCAGCCATGTTGGAACTGGCGGCCATGTTGGAACTGGCGGCCCTGTTGGAACTGGCGGCCCTGTTGGAACTGGCGGCCCTGTTGGAAAGGGTACGTCTGAAAACGGACACTGAGATCTCATCACTGTGGACCTGGAGCTCTTTGCAGAAATGGTGCTGCCGCTCTCTGTTCCCACAACCCCAAACCCTCAGTCCCGGGGAGCCCAGGTGTACTTGGCGGGGCATGAAAGGCACTGCCTTTGGCTTCAGAATCTGTTGCCAAATCCCGCAAAACAATAAAGTTTAGTCTCCCTGCTCGCCTTATGAAAGCTGACGCTTTTGTACTCTGCATAAAGTTGAGCGTTAAAAATAATAGCTTTTCTGTCGGACTACACGCTTTCAATATGCATTTTCCACGCTTCGGGATAAAATATATGACCATTAAGTCACTACAATAAGTTGAAAAACAAGATTACTGCTTTCGCATCCTGTGTGAGTCGCTAATAATCTTGCTGTTCTCCTGACATTATGGTCAAAAGCTATAGCTTTTAAAGTTATTGGGACAGAATGGGCCCAACAGGATGGTTTTCTGAAACGGAAGATGGAGAAGGGGAGACTGATTTTACTGCGGTGGGCGTGAGGTCTTTTTAACCTTTTTATTACGGAGAATTCCAAACGTAGGCAAAAATCGAGAGAATCACATAAGGAACTGCTGAAAAGCATCGTCGGCCTCGACAGCCTGCCACCCGGTCTTGGGCCAGTCTTGCCCCACTCGCTGTCTGTCACCTCCGCCCCCGGACACCACAGACTTCCCCTGCGCGATCCTAATAACGCAGCAGGTCATCGTCAAGGGGTGAGAGCTCCATCCGTGGCCTGCCCTCTGCACGGCAGGGAAACCGAGAGCCAAACTTCAACCCGGCCGATCCCCGGGAGGCCTGGGACAACCGTCAGTCTCCGGACCCGGGCCACCTGGACCTTGCTGCAGCCTGAACAGAAGGCATGTCTGGGCGTAATGAGGGCCCGAGAGGGGAGCAGGGATGGAGGGTGGCATGCACGCACGGCCTCGCTCAAGTGCCCGCCCGCATCCCTGCTGCCCGTGGGAAAAACACTCCATCTGTAAGAAGTGACCTTTCCAAAAGAGCTCATCTGATCCCGTCATTTAATATCGGCTTAAAATTATTCGCGGGGCTTCCTGCCGCCCTCAGGAGCAAGGCCAGACTTGCTGCTCCCCCGCTCCCCCTCTACCCTCATCACTCCTCCCCCACCCCCAGCAATGCACACACACACACACACAACGGGAGGTGCCCTGGCCGCGTCCCACGGGCCAAGCCCGATGATCTCCTCATGTAGAATACACAAGTCCCTTCCTACCAGCTCTACACCTGTTGGTCCTTTATTTTTTTCGGGGGGGGGGGGGACAGAGAGAGAGGGAGAAAGAGGCTTGGAAGCAGGCTCCATGCTGTCAGTGCAGAGCCCAATGTGGGGCTCGAGCCCACAACCCTTGAGATCCTGACCTGAGCTGAAGTCTGACGCTTACCCGCTTACCCGAGGGAGCTGCCCGGGCGCCCCTGCACTTCCTGGTCCTTTGAAGCTCGGCTCTGCTCCCCCTCCCCCCAGCCAGGAAGCCTGTTCTGGGCTCCCCAACAGAAGCCACCCTCTGTGTTCCCAGGGCAGCCTGTAATGCTGATCTCAGAATCATTTTCTTTCGACAAATACTAACTGTTCTTCCACGGTGCTTCAGGTACTGTGTCAGCCACTGGCGATGTAAACGCGTAAGGAAAAAGTCTATAAATAAGCAAGTCCCCTCCCTGGGTCCCAGCATGCTCGTGACTACTTCCACCAATAGAGTACAGCGGAAGTGACACCAGGGGAGCTCCGAAGGAGGTGACAAAAGCCCCTGGAGCTTCTGTTTGGTTCCCACAAATGCTCTCTCTCTCTCTCTCTCTCTCTCTCTCGCTCGCTCGCTGGAGCCCTGAGCTGCCGAGCGAGGAGTTTGACGTGCCGTGAGAAAGCCCAAACAACAACAGGAGAAGCCACACGCACCCTGCGCTCGGGCCAGCTGTCCCAGATGAACTGAGGGTTTGAGTCAAGCCGGCACAGGCGCCAGAAGCCTCCAGAAAAGCCCGGGGCCACCCGGACTGGTCACCCCCAGGCTTTATGTCTTCTCAGCCGTGACTCCAGTCACAGTAACTCTTAGGACCCACGAGCATCATAAACTTCTCGTGTGAAGGGCGCCTGGGTGGCTCAGTCGGTTAGGCGGCCGACTTCAGCTCAGGTCATGATCTCGCAGTCTGTGAGTTCCAGCCCCGCGTCGGGCTCTGTGCTGACGGCTCAGAGCCTGGAGCCTGCTTCGGATTCTGTGTCTCCCTCTCTCTCTCTGCCCTTCCCCTGCTCGCGCTCTGTCTCTATGTCTCTCAAAAATAAAATAAACGTTAAAAAAAATTTTTTTTAAAGAAAATAAAATAAACATTTTTTTAGCGTGGATAAATAAAGTTTAGGACTTCAACATATGCATTTTGAGGGGACCTAATTTGACCCATCACCGGAAGCGTGTTCATGATTGTGGCAGCTGCACCAGTAACACGGAAGATGCTCTGTTCTTCCTGAAGAATGGAAATGTCTTCCATTGCCGACCCCTAGGTGAGTGTCCACCGCGAGACCGATGTGGTAGGTTCCCCACCACATGGAAGGAGGCGGCAGAGAAAGAGTATAGACAGGGTTTGGAGGCAGACGCTCCTGCATTCGAACTCTGAGTCTGCAACTAACTAGCTGTCTGACCTTGCGTACTTGAACTCGCGGAGCCTCGGTGCCGTCATCTGTGAAACAAAGATGTCAGTTCTATCCCACTGAGTTGTTCGGAAGATAAAATCACGTGTGTCATTTGGATTTGAATTTGTTAAGGTATGAGAAACCCAATGAACCGTGGCTTAAACAAGTAAGAGATTTGTGTGCTTCATACGAAAAGGAAGGAAGAGGGTGACCATCCCAGGACTAGTACGTCAGCCCAACGACGTTCCCCAAGAACCCGTTTCTTCTGTCTTCTTCTCTCGTATCTTTCGCATGTGGCCTTTGTCCTCGCGATCACAATATAGCTGCTGTACCTCTAGGCATGAGCCCGCGTTCCGTGCAGGAAGGTGAGGCGAGGGGCGGAGGAGGTGGGCCAAGGGACGGGCCAGCTGAGATGGCCTTTGGCCAAGACCTTCCTCATATATCGAAGTGGCCGGATCTGAGTCACGTGGGCGCCACTGGCCGCAAGGGAGCCTGGGAGATCTCAGAAGTGTGCTTTCAGCTTCTGTGACAGAGGAAGACGAGGAAGCAAGCAAGCGTGTACGGCCGGTCCCACTGCGTCTACCATGTCGGCCAGGCCAAAAGTTCGAGCACAGTGTCAGTAAAAAAAAAAACAACAGGTATCTAACGTCTGCCAAAGTTCGTGTCGTGGAAGAAACATTTCGGACAAAACGCAGGATCCCCTGTGTGTCCCCACCCGCCTGAGCCACTGTGATTGCTCTAGAGCCTACGCCAGCATCTCCCCAGCCCCCGTTAGGCGGTTAGACAGGAGAGTCGAGACCTGATTCCATCCCCCTCCTCCCCGCTCTCTGGTGCGAGACCGCGGACCCCGAGAGGGGGGTTGTAAGACCCGGCCCGGCACCCCCCGGGCATCTGAAACCTGCCGTTGCCAGCCAGGAGCCAGGGGTGTCCCCAAGGTGCCGGGCCGTGGCAGCAGTGGCCACGGCTGCAGAGAAGCAGCTGGCATCTCTGAACGCCCCCCCCTCCCCCGACCACAGCTGTTAGCCGACCTAAGATGCAGGCCCGCAGAGACAGCACGGTGGCCCGACGAGAGGGGTCAGCCCCCCGCCCCGAGCAGTGCCTCCCAGCCTTCTCAAACACAAGGTCCGCTCCTTACGGGGGCCCAAAAGTCCTCCTCACTGCGCTTTCAGTATCTGTTAAAAACAATACACAATACGGGGCGCCTGGGTGGCCCAGTCGGTTGAGGGTCCGACTCCGGCTCAGGTCATGACCTCACGGTTCGTGAGTTCGAGCCCCGCGTCGGGCTCTGTGCTGGCAGCGCAGAGCCCGCTTCGGCTCCTTCGTTCCCCCCAACCATCTTTGCCCCTTCCTTGCTCGAGCTCTCTCTGTCAAACATAAAAAAAAAAAAAAAAACATTAAAAAAAATACGAGATGACATGAAGCACTCAGAATCCTGTAGGACTTGGTGATACCCTGTTTTCCCCAGCACGGCAGCACCACCGACGTCCGGGACACGGGCGTATGTCCATGCGTGACGTGGAATACTTACTCAGCCTACGTCCACGAGGCGTGGCCGGCACAGACGCGCGCCGGAGGGCTGCGGGGCCCCTCGCTGCACAGGACGCAGAATCCCGGGGGCTGAGGGAGGAAGAAGGCTCACAGGGCTGTGGCCGGGAAAGGCAGGCCCGCTCTCTCCGAGAAAAGCCGTGTCGCGTCGGGAGGCTGCGGCGAGGGGCCACGTTGGTGGGAGCCAATACCATTCCCACCACAAGCTTCAGGGCCACAGGGGGCTTCTCCTTCTGCTCGCACCAGCCCGACCCAACTTGGGCTTGGCCGTCGAGCCAGCAAGAGAGAACCAGGTAACCGGGGGCGGGGGGCGGGGGGGCCTGCAGGAAACCCCAGGGCCCCTACCCACCAGCCGCCCCGAAGCCTCTTTGCACCTGGAAATGCAGCCGGGTCTTAAGCCTCCTGTACTTCCCTCCACCTCTTCTCCCCACCCTAGTCCAGGCCTCACCGGCCTCCTAACGGGCCTCCATGCTTTCCATCTTCCTTTTCTAGATTGTTCTCCTATAGTTGTTTTCAATTGTGCAGTGTATCACCTCACCTCCTTGCTTTAAAACTTTTTGGTGGCATCCCACTGATAAAAGCCCTCAACTAAAAGGGGCCCTGAGACCCCCAACTCAGGGTAAGCTGCACCCCTCCCGTGTCTTTCTCCATGCCTCTCTGTCCTGCCTCAGGGCCTTTGCACCACCCCACCACTCTGGAGAGCACTTCCCTTAGCGGCCATCTGCTTAACCCCTTACTGTCCTTCCAATTTCAATTCAAATGTGGTTTCTGCCGGACCGACTTCTCCGACGCCTCAGACCAACCAAGTCACGACCCTCGAAACCTCTCAGACACCCCAACACCAGGGCCGAATGGTACACGGCAAAGTTTACACCGTCCGAGGTCACCTGGTGACTGTGTCTCTCATCGGTTGTTAGTTCCAGGAGGCCAGGCACACATGTTTATTGAGGGAACAAAGGTAAAAATAAAAACACATTCAATTTCTGTTACTTTCTCCTCATTTTATAAAGTAATACGTTCCTTTAGAAAATATGAAACCAAATAAAGAAAATTAAATCAGCCATATCTCCAGACATAAGCACTGGTAACAATTTTACGTCTTTCTTAGCCACCTTTTATATTTTTTCTTTTTCTCTCTCTTTTTTTTTTTTACTAAACTGAGATTCTTTTGAATATACAGTACAAAGCATTCTAGAACATTTCTCCAAAAACATGAAGGTACTATTCTATTCTATTTTCTCCCTCCCTTTTTTTTTAATCTGATTTAACAACGCAATGCAACCACGGTAGAAAATTTGGAAATTACAAAAAAAAAAAGTGTAAAAAAGAAATGCAAATTCCCTCTAATTACGAGTCGAGGATTTTCCTCCGAGAACAGAGACCCGGGTTCCGTTTCAGTATTGTTCTTCTCTGCATAAATTTTTGCTGCCCTTATTTCTTTCTTTTTTACTCTTTTTTTTTTTTAAGTTTATTTATGTATTTTGAGAAAGACAGAGAGGGCCCAGGCGGGAGAGGGGCGGCGGGAGAGGGAGACAGAGAGTCTCAAGCAGGCTCCGTGTGGTCAGCGCAGAGCCCGACTCGGGGCTCGAACCCATGAACTGTGAGATCATGCCCTGAGGCCCCCCGGGGGGGCCCCTCACCCTTATTTCTGATCGGATGGGCCCCCCCATCCCCCCACACTGCTGAAAGTGAAGGGCGCCCTCTGGAGTGGGCCGGCTCTGTGGGGGCGGGGGGGGGGGGCCTGGCGGACACGGCTTGCTGGCCTCGGCCCCACCCCCACTCCCACCTGCCCCAGGACTCTGGTTGCAGCCCCAGGGCCTGGCGCACTTTTGTAACCCGATCACCTTCATCCCCCTGCGACCCGCAGGTTTCCTTAACGAGACCAAATTTATGTCCCCCCAAAGGGAATCCGAGCTGTCCAGCGGTCCTCCACCCCTGCCCGGAGCCCACCCACCCACCACCATCCCCGAAGCCACAGGTCATTCACGAGGAGGCCGGGTGGGCTTTGATGAAACTGAAGCAGTCCCTGGCGTCTGGTCGGAAACCCCGCCTCTCTCTGAGTTCTGGGGACACAAGACAGGGAGTCATAAACAGCAAGTATTTCCACCGCGCCTAGTGGAAGGCAGGCGGGGCGGCTGGATGCATTCAAGTCTGCAAAATAGAGTGGCGCCGGGCGAGCGGTCGGGGCCACCTCGGTCGTGGCCGCGGGGCCGTCACGGTGCCGTGGCCCGGCGGGGCCTCCCGATGTCATTTCTACGCGGAGGAGGTGGCGAGGTCAGGGTAAAGTCAGGGGGGCCGGGACGCTCAGCTCTGTCGGTGGGCGGGGAGGGGGGTTGACTGTCCCCCAACCAGGGGAGGGGGAGGTAGGTGGGCGGAGCAGGCATCCAGATATAGGAAACGAGGGTAACCCCAACCCCGAAAGCCCCAGGCCCAAGTCTTCGACGGCAGGCGCCTGGCCCCCGGCCTGGAGCCATCAGGGAATTGCCGAAGGCGCCGTGCCCGTGACAAGGACGGCCGTCCCAAACTCGAGCCTCCGTCCGGGAAACGCCTTCTCGGGGTAACGGAACCAGGAAAAATGAACTCTCCGGCCTGCCGTCCGGTCCCTGGAACGCCGCCTCTCGGGACGGGACGCCCCCGGGGGGGTTCCGCTCCTCGCCAGCAGCGGCCGGGCGCAAGTCTGGTGGCGACAGGTGAAGAAGAGGACGCATCGTGGGAACGGCTGGTAGGGGACCCGCCCGAAGGGGACTTCCCGGGACGGAGCGTGGCGCCCAAGCCCCCGCCTCCGGCCGCGCCACCGGCATGACCCAGATTGGCTCCCAGCTCCTTCCAGAAGCCACTCGGAGCGGAGAACCCGGGTGTCGGAGCCGCAAAGGGTTTTAAGCATTGCCGGGCGGGTGTCTCCCGAAGCGTGTGTCCGGAGAGCCGGCCGGCCGTGCACAGGGGTTCCTTGGCCGGGTGACTTTGGGAAACACTGTGTGGGCGAGAACCTTGGCGACCCCAATTCTTTGCCCCTCCCGGAAGCCGTGCCCTCGGCCGGGAAGCTTTGCAGTGCCCGCCCGTTCGAGCCGGGGCCGCCCGCCCGGCCCTGGGTCGCTTGACGGACGACACGCTCACAGGCCTGGGGGAAGCCGACCCGATCGAGCTGGGACGCTGAGGCACGCTCTCTTGAGCCTTTGGGAACACGTCCGGGTAGCGTCTGCCGGAGGCTGAGATGCAGGTGGGGCAGAGCGGACCTGCCGTGGTCACCCCGAGGAGGGCCAGCTCAGAGGGACCTCGGCCCAGCCACCGCGAGCCAACCAATACGACCTTCACGCTAGGACTCTGGAGGAAAGTCGCGACGCCCTTTAGTACCTTAAAGGCCCTGGCAAGGTCTGTAGCTGAGAAACCTGTTGGATTTTGCTGAGCCCGACACCCCCCAAAGTCGTTCGCTCGCGGAACTCTGGCGTCCAAAGAGACGTCGTAAGGAAGCCACGTCCAGACAGACGCACGGCGTGAAACGCGAATGAAGGCCCCCCGCGTTTTATGAAGGGGAAACCGGACCCAGAAAGGGGGCAGTCGGGACTTCTGGATCCCAGGGGAGGCTGCCCCTTGCCCTAGGCAACGGCGGCCTCGCCCTTTACTGAATTTGACTATTTGCCGAACGTTGGTTTGCAATTCAAGACGAAAGCCTTGTAGGGCCGCCCGGGTGGCCGAGGCGGGTAAGCGTGCCCCTTTGGGTTTGGGCTCAGGTCATGATCTCACGGTTCGTGAGTTCGAGTCCCACGTTGGGGCTCCACGCCGACAGTGCAGAGCCTGCTTGAGAGGGATTCTCTCTCCCTCTCTCTCCTTTTCTCTCAAAATAAGTCAAATAAACCTTACAAAAAAAAAAGGAAGAAGAAGAGGAAGAAGAAAGTTTTGTGGAGGACCTAGTATCTGCACAGAACTGTTCTAGGCACCGAGAAAAGACACGGTCCTTATCCTCTGGCCGTTCATGGTTCGATGGAAGAGGAAGCTAAGAAAAAGATGCTCACAAGCCGAGGTGAGGAGCGCCGTGAAGGGAGGCGATGGGTGCTGTATGAGGGTATGAGATGGGGAGGGGACATACAAATCAGAGAAGCCTTCCTGGAGGAGGAGGTGACGTGTGAACTGAGTCTTGAGGAATGAGGAGGAGTTACCTACATAAAAACTCCATCCAGCCTTCCTGGAGGAGGAGGTGACGTGTGAACTGAGTCTTGAGGAATGAGGAGGAGTTACCTCCGCGCTGCGCTGGGGAGTGGGGCAGGGAGGACGGAGCAGTGGGGGGTCAAAGGGAGCGGGGGGGGGGGGGGGGGGAGGGGGGACCCAGAGGCAGTGGAGTGCAAGCTTCACTGAGCAGAGAGCTGTGTTGCTCAGGGGTCACTGTAGAGAATAAAATCTGCTCCACCCGGGGGCGCCCCGGGAGGCTCGGTCGGTTAAGCATCTGACTCTTGGTTTTGGCTCAGGTCATGATCTCGCAGTTCGTGGGTTCAAGCCCTGAGTCGGGCTCTGCACTGACGGCGTGGGGCCTGCTTGGAATCTTCTCTCCCTCTCTCTCTGCCCCTCCCCAGCTTGTGTGCTCTCTCTCTCTCAGGATTAAAAAAAAAAAAATCCACTCCAGATAAGTTTTTTTTATATTTATTTTTGAGAGAGGGCAAGTGGGGGAGGGGCAGAGAGAGATAGGGACGGAGGATCAGCCGCGGGGCTCTTTGCTGTCAGCGGTGACCCTGACACCGAGCGGGGAGCTCGAACTCGGTAACCTCGAGATCACGACCTGAGCCAAGGTCAGGTGCTCGGCCGCCCAGGTGCCCCTCTGTTCCTGGTAGTTTCAGCAGAAAGGGATTCCCTATAGGGTGTGAAGAGTCTGGGAGGATTATTCGGGGGACCGAGGAGACCCACCCGAATGCGGAACTTCCAGAAGAGTCTCCCAAAGCCATGCCACAGAACTGAGCCGTCACGGCCGGGGAGCCGCCACGTCACGAGCGGCCACTAGTCCCGGCCCGAGGACCACGTGGCCCCGCCACGATCCACGTCAGCGAAGCCCATGCTTCCCTCCCTCTTCGGCTGGGCTCCAAACTCACGTGTCGCACAGGGACGTGCGATTGGCTGCACCTCGGCCCGCCTGGAGCCCTAGCTGCAAGGGAGTCGGGGAAATCTATGGTTTAGGCTGGCGAACACAGGTTACAGTGGACGCTCAAGGCCCCTGCACCGTGCTTTTCCCAAAACTGGCACTTCAGGAAAACAAATTCAGCATGTATTAAGGGCCGGTGTTCCCAGAAATACCCTTGGCTCTTACGGCTTCTTCTTTCTGTCCCTGTCACGGCACCTCTCCCTACTACCGAGCATGTCTTTGGCACTCGTTGAAGGCCTCCGAAAAGCCAGCCTCCTCACCGCTTGATCTCCGGGGTGGGCAGGTATCAAGAGGTATGAAGGCGACCTTTTTTTTTTTTTTTCTTTAGTCTTGCCTGGAATAAATTGCTACTTTCTTGAGCACCCGGAAGGATGTATTATTATGAAGGTGTGCTGTCTTATTACGGGGAACAATTATTCAGAAGCCAAAAGCCCGGAGCTGACGAGGTTATAGTCTCTGAGGAGAAATTCCAGAAACCATTACTCATTAACTTTTTTGCTTGCGAAAATAACCTTTTCCCTCCCCCGTGTGGCTGTCTACCCAAGGAGGGACTCGGCCTTCCGTGTCCGCGCTGCGCTGGGGAGCCCGTGACCAGCCCCGCACCCCGCCCCCCCACCCCCAACCCCACCCCCCCACCCCCGCTCCGACGGCAAAGCCAGCAGGCGGTGGCTGGGCCGGGGCCTAGTCGTAGCGCTCCACAAAGGAGCAAGTGTGTTTCCAGAAAAGTCCTACGATCACACCTCAGAGCGAAAGCCCATCGGCCCGGGCTTTCCCGGCGGCGACGGGTCAGGCGGCCTGGCGTTCTCCTCACTGTCCGGCCGAACCCCTCGCGCTCCACCCTAGTGCCGGCAAGACATCTGTCCTAACCCCACAGGAAGCTCGGGAGGCCTAATTAATTAATGTCTGCACCACACCTGTACAGCCTCAAATGAGAGGTACGAGGCGACCACGAGCTCAATTAATTAGCACCATTGACAGAGACTTCCGGCCCCCCCTTCCTCTTCCATTGCAGCGGCAGTGGTGGCCCTGCCGTATCTCAGGGCCGTCGGGCAAGCGATGACAGGGCCACCGAGAGGGAAGGAGAGGGTCCGGATCAGTCTGAGCTTTTTCCTCAGCTTATATTCCTCTTGCCTCCGAGGGAGGCACCGAGACACCTCCCCGAGACCCCGGCCCCCCCTTGGGGTGCACCAGCTCTCCCAGAAATGCCTGCCGAGCCCGAGCGCTCTAAGGGCTGCGCCCACGTCTGCACAGACGGGAAGGCAATGTCGGGGGCTGCGGGGCCGGGGGGGGGGGGGCTGCGCGGCCCGTGTCCGCAAGATCGGGGGTCTGGGGGCCCGGGTGTGGGTGGCCCAAGCCTGCACGGCCAGGGCCCGCGTGGCCCGGGTCTGCGTGGCACCGAGCCAGCCGCCGCCCCGCCCCGGACCAAACTGAGGCCTCCCGGCCCAGAAGACACCCTCCCCCTCAACCTCTGGCCTGGGGGAGCAGTCCCCACCCTACCCCCTTGCTCCTTATCTACCTCCTGCCTATCCCGTTGTTGTCGCCACCGGCTGCTTCCTTGTCTCCAGGGAGGACCCGGTCGCCTGGAGCTGTGCACGGTGGCCCAGGCGAGCCTGCCTCTCCAGGCGACAAGACGGCTGTCTTCCTTACCCCTCCTGACCTCAGAGAGCGGAGGAGGGGGGGGGGCTCAAGCCACAGTGCTCAGGCCAGGGAAGGGCCCCGGGCCTGCCGGCCTTGCAAGCCGCATCGCGTTTGAAATCAGCCTTGCTCTCGAAGCGTCTCGAAAACCGGGCGTTCGGGTGCCAGAAAGTTTAGAAACGGGGCCAGGCTGAAGTGTCACCTTTAGGCTAGAGAAGGGTTCTGATCTGCGGACTGCTCTCGTGCGGTCGATATCCCAGACAAATTTCTTAACCGGGAGCAGCCACGCAGTCGGGAGGCGGCCAACAAAATTTGAAGGCTCCCGTGAACATCCCAAGATGAATTCAAGGACCGGGCGCCCGGCTGGCCCGCTCCGAAGAACATGCGGGTCTTGATTCTCATGGTCGTGAGTTCAAGCCCCGAGTTGGGCGTAGGGCTTACTTAAAAAAAAAAAAAAAAAAAAAAAGATGAATTCAAGATACTAAAAGAACAGGAATACCTACCGCTTAAGCAATCAATTAACTCTTACGTATCAAAACCAGCCTGTTTCTCACCCTGTCAGCACGGGGGGGGGGGGGGGGGGGGGGGGGGGAGGACAGGCCTTCAGCGCACAGGGCTGCCGCCCACACTGTCCCTGCCCACTCACCCCACCTGGCCCCCCGACATCACGACCATCCAAAACACTGTTTTGGGGGCGCCCGGGGGGCTCAGGTGACGATCTCACTGTCTGTGGGTTCGAGCCCGACTCCGGGCTGTCAGCGCACAGCCCGCTTCGGATCCTCCGTCCCCCTCTCTCTGCCCCTCCACCGCTCCCACACACACTCTCTCTCTCTCTCTCTCTCTCTCTCTCTCTCTCTCTCTCTCGAAGATAAATAAACGGTAAAAACAAACAAGCAAAAAACACACACACACCATTTCCAAAGTGGGGAAGCCCTGATCCAGGGGGGGTGGGCCATCAGCGGGAAGTTTTAGTCAGAGATGACTGAGCCGCCAGTCCTGACCCGGGCCGTCCTCCAACCGAGGTGTTCCAGAAGGGGCCAGGGTCACCACAAGGTGAGCCGCAGGGGTAGCTTGCCCACCTCCCCCCCCCCCCGATACACCACCCCCACTCCCCCATACACCCCCCCACCCCCCATAAATCACCCCCCTCCCCCCCATACACCCCTCCCACCCCAGGGCAGCGGCCTCCGCCCTTCTTGGCTGAGAGCGGAGGAGCCACCTCCATCAGGGGCGGGGAGGGGCGGGGAGGGGCCATGAATTGCAACGCTTTCATCTCCAGGACTTCAAAGAACAGCCTCGCAAAAAAGCCTAGGGCACAATTTTCCAGGATCCGGAAAACTGGACGGTTCACCTGGGCCTTGCTCACCTTGAACCACACCTGCCAGGCCCAAACCTCACCTTGTCACCGACAGTTAACAGAGGAGTTGTTTTCTTTTCTTTCTTTTTTTTTAATTTTTTTTAAAATGTTTTTGATTTTTTTTTTTGAATAATTTATTGTCAGTTTGGTTTCCATACAACACCCCCGTGATAATCCCACCAACTGCCTTCCTCTGCGCCCATCACCCCCTCTCCCCCCTCCCACACCCCCCTCTCCCCTCAGTTTGTTCTTGGTCTTTGAGAGTCTCCCATGTTATGTCTTCCTTCCTCTCTGTGGCTTTTTAAAATTTTTTTAATGTTTATTTACTTTTGAGAGAGAGAGACAGAGTGTGCGTGGGGGTGGGGCAGAGCGAGAGGGAGACACAGAATCCGGAGCAGGCTCCAGGCCCCGAGTCGTCAGCACAGAGCCCGACGCGGGGTTCAGACTCACGAACCGTGAGATCATGACGTGAGCCAGAGTCGGACGCTCGACTGACTGAGCCACCCAGGCGCCCCTTATTTTTTTTTCATGTTTATTTATTTTTGAGAGAAAGAGAGCACCAGTGGGAGAAAGGCAGAGGGAGAGGGAAACTGAGGCTCAGAAGCAGGCTCTGAGCTGACAGCAGAGAGCCCGCTGCGGGGCTCGAACTCACAAACTGCAAGATCATGACCTGAGCTGAAGCTGGGTGCTGAACCGACGGAGCCACCCAGGCGCCCCAACTAACAGATGTTCTTAAAGGTCCTGTTAGCAGGGGCGCCCGGGGGACTCCGTCGGTTCAGCACCCAGCTTCGGCTCAGGCCGTGATCTCCCAGTTCACGAGTATGAGCCCTGTGTCGGGCTCTGTGCTGACAGCTGGGAGCCTGGAGCCTGCTTCGGATTCTGTGTCTCCCTCTCTCTCTGCCCCTCCCTCGCTCTCTCTCTCCCTCAAAAATAAACATTTTTTAAAAATTAAAAAAAAACAAAAGGTCCCGTTAGCAGCTCTGGGACCCTGACTAGGTTGGGAGAGCCATTTCGAAGGATACAAATAGAAGATGATTTTATTTCAAGGGAATCTTCTCCCTACAATGGTACTTATAGTATCTGATGAGAAATAATTTACCTCCCGTAAAACGTAAAACGCAGAGACCTTAAGTGGGCCACCTGATACATTTTTACAAATGTCCACACTCGCACACCTTCCAAAGTTTTAGGAGCATAAAAAAATTTTTTTTAATTAAAATACACACACCTGGGGGCGCCTGGCGGGCTCAGTTGGTTAATTGTCCCACCAATTGTCAGCTCAGGTCACGATCTCGCAGTTTGTGAGTTTGAACCCCACATTGGGCTCCGTGCTGCTGGTGTGGAGGAGTCTGCTTGGGATTCTCTCTCTCTCCCTCTCTCTCTCTCTCTCTCTCTCTGCCCCTCTCCCACTCTCGCTCTCGCTCTCTCTCTCAAAATAAATAAATAAACTTTAAAATAAAAGAAGCTGCTCACTCGGACCCAAGCTGGGATAGCTAAAAATAAAAAGAATGATGATAGGCAGAGGTTGGCAAGGAGGCAGGGCGACGGAGGGGGGAATGGTGCCACCACTTTGGAAAATGTTTTTTTAGCAAAGTCAAATAGATACCTACCGTCCGACCCAGCCATTCCCCTCCTGGATGTTCACCCAGGGAAAATGAAAAGCGTTTATAACCGCCCGAACCTGGCCGCGGCCCCGATATCCGCCCGCACATGAATGGATAAACAAATTGCTGCATATCCGTGCGGCGAACAGAAGCCATCAATAAAGGCAGCAAACGCGCAACGGGGACGAAGCTCGAAATAACCATGCCGAGTGAAAGAAGCCAGAGAGCGCGTCCTGCGTGTTTCCATTTATATTAAATTCTAGAAAATGCAAGCTAGTCTACAGTGACAGGAAGCAGATCCGTGGTTGCCTGGGGATGGGAAAAAGGGAGAGGCGGGCGGGGGAGGGGGGAGATACGGGGGGGGGGGAAGGGAACCTTGGGGGGCAATGGATATATTCGTGATCTTGATTGCGGTGATGGTTTCACGGGTGGCTACATATGTCAAAACAGATCAAATTGTATCATTTAAATATGTGCCGTTTATCGCGCGTCAATTATACCTCCAAAAAGCTGTATTTTTCTCTTTAAGATGGGTGTTTCACTGTCTGAAAATTACCCTCCGATTTTTTTTTTTTTTTAAACGCTGGAATTCCCTCCCCCTCCCCTCTCCAGAAACAAGCAAACCAATAGAAGGTCCGGGAATGGCACGTCTCCTCTCGGCTCCGGCGTCGAGCAGGAGAAATCCTACGCGAAGCTCAAGGCCATGTGCCAGAAGCGTGGCCACCCCGCCGCGGCAGGGACGGGAAGGCAAGCCGGCGCAGACCTGCCCCCCCACCCGCCCCCCACCCCCGGCCGTGACCCCGGCTCCTCCTCGTGTCCGGGGCCGAAGGGCACGTTCTAACCAAGACGACTCGTCTCTGCTTCTTCTGGTCGTTCTCCTCGGTTGCGTCTTCCCGGCTGGGGCGCGGGAGGATTTCCACACTGGCAACCAAAATACTACACCCTGACAACTTCATCTCTTAATTACAGTAAACATTTACATAATGCTCGGGCCCGGCCGGTGCAGAAAGATTCGTTAATGCAGAAACCTGCCCTTGAACCATCCCGTTTTATTACACGAACCCCCCGGGGACCCGAGCAGCCCAAGATTTGCAAAAGAGGATGCAGAAATTGGCTGAGATGCGAAGCCCCTTTCCAGGTGCAATTAAAAGTGAGCTGGAGACCCGGCGGCTCTCCCAGATAGAGATTTTCTGCCTTCCGAGCGCACGCCGGGGAGGATTCCGGGGACGGAGCTGCCGTCCGGGCTTCGAGCAACCTGCCGGAGACGGCTTTTCATTCGCATCTTCGCCTTCCCCCACCCCCCAGTTCTGAATCGACGCCCCGGCAGGTTTTGCTGGGAGGCCTAATATGTCCACAGCCGCCCGGGCGCAGGGGTGGATTCCAACATTATGAACATTCTGCTTGCTTCGAGCCTTTGATTCTTTCGGACAGACCCTCTCTGGAGAGACCCACTTTAATCACATTTCCTAGAGCAAAAAACCCAGCTGGCCTGGGGAGGGACGGCCTGGGCCTGGCTGAGAGCCGGTGATGGGAGCGGCGGCGGCGGCGGCGGCGGCGGGCTCCCTGCTTTCGAGGGGATTCAGGCCAGTGCACGAGGAGGGTCGCCACACGAGGAGGAGGGAAGAGTGGGCTTGGGGAAAAGTCAAACTTGGACTTCCTCCCAGCTTCCCCCACCTCCTCTCCACTCCCGGCCTCTTTCTGACTATGTGATCTCGGAAAAGTGACTCCTTCTCTCTGGGCCTCAGTTTAATCATCTTTATTTTTTTTTAACGTTTTGTTTATTTTTGACAGAGAGAGAGAGAGAGAGCAAACAGGGGACGGGCAGAGAGAGAGGGAGAGAGAATCCCAAGCAGGCTCTGTACCGTCGGCACAGAACCCGGTGTGGGGCTCGAACCCACGAACTGCGAGAGCACGACCTGAGCAGAAATCAAGAGTCTGACGTTCAAGCGACTGAGCCCCCCAGGCGCCCCTCTCCTGTCATCTTGAAAGCAAGGATGATGGTCCCTCCTTGGCAGGGATGTTGCAAGGCTTGGGGGAGGCAGCTCTGTCCAGAGCGTGCGGCCAGGGCTGGGAGGCACGGTGCCACACACACCGTGCTCAGTGGCTGCTCGGAGGCACCATTATTATTTTCAGACCATCAGTAGTATCGCCACACTCCTCAAACCTGAGTCGCCATCGAATCAGCTTGTGAAAGCCACCTCCGGGGTTCCCACCTAAACTGGCAAGAAAGGCACCAGGGCCGAGGCTGGGGCCGGAAGGGGCAGCTCTGAGCAGCGTGCCGGCGCGGGGGGGGGGGGGGGGGTGGGGGGGGGCCGGGGGGGGGAAGACGCGACCACCCGGTGTGAAAGCTGCCAGCTGTGGGGGGGGGGGGAGGGCACGAACAGGCCGAGGATGGGGCCAGCCAGGAACCTAGAAGGGAGTTCAAAATCCAGGAAGAGCGAGACCCGAGGCCCCATTATTTGTCTCACAGACACTTAGAAGGTGTTCTGGCCATGCCGGGCACCGTTCTAGCATTTTCCAAACATTATTCATGCTGAATTTCTTGACTGAATCCTCATCGCCACCCTATGAGAGAGAGACTGTGAAGACCCCCCTCCCTTTGACCACAGTCCACGGTGAGAAGGCATCTTTCTGTATTGGCCCGCCGCGGGCCCGTCCGCCTCAGGGGACACGGGTTTCACAAAGCACGGCCCGCGTGCGACGTCCTCTGAGGTCCTCGATTCCGTTCTTCCTCACCCTGACTCACTTCTGCGGTCGTTGGTCGCGACCCACCCGATTGATTCCAGGGCCCGCCGACGGGTTCCGGCCCACAGTCGGGGAGACGCCGGCCTAAACTCTGAGCGAATCGACGCCGCCAGGGACGAGGAGGGCCGAGGTGCTGCTGGCCTCGGGTTGGCCTCACGCTCGGGCTGGCTTCTCTGGAGGCCGTACGGTGCTCCCGGCCGTCCCGGATGACACGATGAGGCAGACCCAAGTCCAGAGGCAAAACCAGGCAGGCGAGGCTCGGAGCACTTTTCCCAGGAGCAACGCGCTATTCCTCAGAAGCCCCCAGTATTCCCTCCCCACCCCCCGCTCATGTCTCGTCGGTTGGGACCGAGCCGCAGGTCCGTTCACGACCCGATCCCTAGCCTGAGAAATAGACCGGCCACCCAGCGGAGTGAGCCGCCGTGCCCTCCACGAGTCCACACAGCCGAGAACCACAAAATCCATCCCCCGGGGTTTGCGGCAGGGGTGACAGGGTTTAATGTGGCAAAAGACGGGGACCCTAGCGCGGCCACCCGGTGAGAGTGGGGTTGGGTTGGACGCCTGCCGAGCGGCCCTGCAAACCAGGGGCACCCACCCCTACAGGTCCAAGGACGCAGGTTCTCGAAGGCAGCCTGGCGGGGCTAAGGACCAGTCCCGCCTCTGGGAAAGACCGGCAGGGGACACCCGATTGAGGCAAGGGAGCCAGGTGTCGGGAGGCAGGCGGCTGAGGGTGGGAGCGCCGTCCCCTGGGGCCGGGCCCGGAAGCGGGGCGAGGGCAGCAGATTGAGCCTGAAGCACAGCCAATCCGCAAGAAGAAACACGGACGCCGTAGACTCTAAAACGAGGACAGCAGGGCCAGGAGTTCATGTGTGTTTTAGTTGTTTATTGCCAGGCAACCAACCGCCCCCACGTTTGGCGGCTTGAAATACATAACAATCACTTACTTGCTCACGATATTACAATCTGAGCATCGGCCGGGCTGGAAGACCCATTTCCTAAAGAGCCAGCAAGTTGACTCAGGCTGCTCTCCGCCAGCTCAGAAATTCATTCTCTCACGGGTCTGGAGGCCGCGGGTGCAAGGTCAAGGTGTCGGCAGGGCTGGCTCCTTCTCGAGGGCTCGGGAGAGTCTGTTCCGGGCCTCTCTCCCGGCTTCCGGGGCTCACCCACAGTCCGAGCTGCTTGCTCCTTGTCTTCCGCACCTGCTATGACGTGGCGTGGCTGCGGGTCTGTCTCTGTGTCTTCCGTCCCTCTTCTTTATTATTTCCTTTTAACAATTATTTTGTTTGAGAGAGAGGGATGGAGAGAGAGAGAGAGAGAGAGAGAGAGAGAGAGACAGCTCGCATGCGTGCGAGGATGGGGGAGGGGCGGAGAGAGGGAGAGAGAGAATCCCATGCAGCCTCCATGCTGTCAGCACAGAGCCCGACGTGGGGACTCGAACCCACAAACCGTGAGATCATGACCTGAGCCGATGTCGGATGCTCAACCAACCGAGCCACCCAGGCGTCCCCCGCTTTTTTTTTTAAATGTTTATTTATTTACTTTGAGAGGAGAGAGTGGGGAGGGTCAGAGAAAGACAGAGAGAGAGTCCCAGGGAGGCTCTGCACTGTCAGCGCAGACCCCAACGCAGGGCTCGAACTCACGATCCATGAGATCGTGACCTGAGCTGGTCCCGACTTGATTGCATCTACGCCCACCCCGCTTCTGAGCGAGGCCGCGCTCGCAGGTCGGGGGGGGGGGTCGGGACTTGAATGTAGCTTTGTGGCTGTGTGGAGAGGGGACGCCGTACCACCTCCTGGTGGGAGATGACGCGGACTCTGCAGCCGGCTTTAACCCACCGCGAGCCGAGAGAGGATAGCAGGAAGGGGAAAGAGGAAGTGGGCAGAGAAGGGAAAGGCGGTTCTTACTGCAGGCCACTGCGTGGGACCCGATCCCACCGGGGAGCTCAGGGGGACAGGAGAGAACATGCCCCAGAGTATTCGTCTGCCGAGCCCCCCTCGTCGGTGCCCTAGCCCGCCCTGTGCCCTGCACGCAGGAGGAGCCACAAGACTCCCGAGGGCCCAGAGTCTTCCGAGCACGGAGGCGAGGGCTCCGGGTGGGTGGGTGGAGCCCTGAAAGTGTCTGCTCCCAAGGGCAGGTCGAGGCAAGCCAGCCGGCAGAGCGGAGCTGCCCGCCTGGCGAAATCCCAACCCCACGGGTTAAGCCGCCGGAAAAAGGCTCAAGAGGGCACAGTGTCCTCCATAGATGAACCCCGGGGGGGCCGCCCCTAGAACCATCTGAATCAGACCTAGAGGAACCAGTGAGGGCTTCAAGCCTGGACTCCTCTTGGGCGAGCCCCTGGAGGTCAGACTGGGGCCCGATCTGCCCCCCCCTTCGGGCAGAAGAGGGGTCCAGAAGGTGGCTTCCGCCAGGATCAGGGGCAGGCTCGAGGCTCCAGGCTGGGCCCCTGGGGGAGAGCCGCTTCAGGGCCCGGGATGCAGAGGGGAAGGCGGCGGGGAGAGGAGCCCACCGTAACTATGCTTTGGCTACACCCCCCCCCGCCCCCGAACAGCTCTTCTGACCCAGGGAAAACCTGGGAGGGGAGGGGGATGGCGAGGGGGCAGAAGGTTTTTCCCCTCTCCGCTTTTCCCCTCCCCTCCCAGGCGCCCGTGGCCCGCAAAGCCGCCCGCAGAAAGCACAGCCGTGAGTTTCTCGTGAGCGATTTTAAATGATTCCCGTTCTGTCCGTGGGGGGAAATCACATACTGAAAATCCGGCAAAAGCAGAGCCAGCTGACGACTGCCCGGGATGGCTGCCGCGACGCAGGCGGCGCGGCCACCGGCGTTCAAACCGCAAGCCCCCCCCCCCCAGACAGAAACCGGCCCCCAGGGCCAAGGCCCGCGTGAGCCCGAGGCCATACCCTCCGCCGCTCTGGCCACGATGCGAAGCACTGGCAATATGTCGCTCCCTGTTCGGGGCGCTGGAAAACCGTCATGAACGAAACAGATTTTTTTTTTTTTAAATCCCTGGGGTCACGGAGTTTACATTCTCGTGGGGGAGAAAGGTAGGAAACACACAAGGAAGGCGAACCCCTGCAGCGTGTTTCATGACGGGAAGCAGGAAGGAGAAAAACAGGGCAGGGAAGGGGATATAGACCAGAGATAGGGGCCGGAGCGGAGGGGGGGGGGGGGGCGGGGAAGGGAACGGTTTCAGGATCCTAATCCAAAAGAGTGACCGGGGATGTACTTGCTGATATGCCAACGCTTCAGCCGCGGCCTCGAGGAGGTGCCAGAGGGAGCCCTGTGGACAATGGAGAAAGAGTGGGCCGAGGGGACAGCCGGTGCAAAAGTCCTGAGGCGGGAGTGGCCCAGTATGTTCCAGGACCTGCCGAGAGGCTCCTGCGGCTGAAATGGAGGAGGGGAGATAACCGGCCTGGAAGCTCAGACAAGTAGGGGCAGGGCAGGCACCAGATCGGGCAGGGCCTTCTTGCGGCCCTCAGCTGTCACTCAGATAACACGGGAAGGCTCTGGAGGATTCTACGCCGCGAGGGACAGAATCTAGGGGCGTCCGGGGGGCTCGGTCAGTTAAGCGTCTGACTCTTGATTTCCGCTCAGGCCAGGAGGTCCCGGTTGGTGACTTCGACCCCCACACCGCGCCCTGTGCTGGCCGTGCGAAGCCTGCTTGGGATTCCGTCTCCGTCTCTCTCTGCCCCGCCCCTGCTTGCTCTCTATCTCCCTCTCAAAATAAACTTAAAAAATTTTTAATTCCAAAAAAACGGGGGGGGGGGCGCCTGGGTGGCTCAGTCGGTTAAGCGTCCGACTTCAGCTCAGGTCATGATCTCATAGTTTGTGAGTTCGAGCCCCGCGTCAGGCTCTGTGCCAACAGCTCGGAGCCTGGAGCCTGCTTCCGATTCTGCGTCTCCCTCTCTCTCTGCCCCTCCCCCGCTCATGCTCTGTCTCCCTCTCTCTGTCGAAAATAAATAAACGCTTAATAAAAAGAAAAAGAAAAAGAAAAAAGAAATAGAAAAGAAAATTTAAAAAGGGACGGAACCTGCTCAGGTGTTAGGGGACCCCACCCCCGGCTATGGTTTCCAGAGCAAGCTGTAGAGGCCTTCAGCAAACCGAAGGGGGGACACCGGTGAGGAGGCCACACAGCCAATAGTCTCCACTACTGAGAACCACAAAACATACCGATAAATACTATTTTAGTAGGAGCTGTTTGCACCTTCATCGCCGGCATTGGGCACAGGTTTCCCATGAGCCCCGGTCGCATCGAAACCGAATTTCTGGAACACTCTCTTCCGGCGGTTCCCGCCTTCCTCCGGGTAAAACCAGTACGGGCCCCCCACCGCCCCCCGCCCGATTCCTTCTGGGACTTCTCGGGCTTCTAGCTGGATCTACCTCCTCCGGCCACCACGGGGGATGGGAGCCAGGCCTTGGCGTCCCCAGCCTCTGGGCTTTCTGTGGGCAGGGTCACGGCTGAAGTTGCAGGGCGCCCAGGAGCCAACCCCCACCCAGGCTTCTGTTTTCAACCGCCGCCAAAGCTTCGAAAGGATTATATGGGATCAGCCGTTCCCAGAGCCTGTTTTGCGTACGGCTGGAGGTACGCAGACCCGTATTTGTTTTTTTTAATAATTATGGTTATGTATTTGGACAACAGAGAAGCAGCCCAGTCAACCCATGACTTCATGAGTATTATTGCTCCGGGAGAGGCTAAAATATTTGGGGTGGTTTGGTTCGGTTTGGTTTTCAAAAGCTGACTCGAATTTAAAATGTTATGTTATGAAGAACGGAAGTGGTGTGAAATACAGCGACTATCAGGGAGGAGGTACCGAATAAACCTGCAACGGATTGTCTTGGGTGGGGAAGAAATGAAGGGAAGGGCTTCTCTCTCCCCCCCCACCCCCACCCCCCACCCCGGTAATCTAAAACGTTTTTTAACAAGGTGCCCTTTTAGGGTAACGGAAAAACAGGCGCACCGTGGAACATCAGAAAATACAGACGGTCAAAAAGGTTACGCTAAGAACCTCACAGCCTCACGTCCCAGATATGACTGCCATTAACACCTAAGCGCACATCTGTCTTGGTCTCCCGCCGCCAGCGAGCAAATTACCACAAGTTTCGCAGCTTAAAATACCGTCCAGTTACTACCTGTCACTTCCTCGGGTCAGAAGTCCGGGTGGCCTCGGTTCTCTCTGCTCCGAGTCTCCAAAGGCCAAAGTCCAGGAGTCTTTCACCCGTAGGGTCTGGGGGAGAGTGCGCTTCCAGTTCTGTCCAGGTTATTCCCAGAATTCGGGTCCTCGTGGCTGTGGGACTGAGGTCCCTCCCCATTTCCTTTCCGCCTGTTCTCTGTTTCTGGCGCATTTTCGAGCCAGGAACGGCTCGTCTCGCCCTTTGAACATCTCTGACTTCTGCCTGCCTCCTTTGCCACCAGCCAGAGAAGACGCTCTGCTTTTAAAAGGCTCTCCGGGGGGGCGCCCGGGGGGGCTCGGTCGGTTAAGCGCCGACTTTGGCTCAGGTCATGATCTCGCGGTCTGTGAGTTCGAGCCCCGCGTCGGGCTCTGTGCTGACAGCTCAGAGTCTGGAGCCTGCTTCAGATTCTGTGTCTGCCTCTCTCTCTGCCCTTCTCCTGCTCACACTCTGTCTCTATGTCTCAAAAATAAATAAACGTTAAAAATATGTTAAAAAAAAAAAAAAGGCTCTTCGTGAGGGCGCCCGGGGGGCTCGGTCCATTAGGCCTCCGACTTCGGCTCAGGTCACGATCTCGTGGTTCACGGGCCCGCATCGGGCTCACTGCTGTCAGCCTGTCAGCACGGAGTCCACTTCAGATCCTCTGTCCCCGCTGTCTCTGCCCCGCCCCTGCTCGCGCTCCTCCCCCAAAAAAATAAATATTAAAGAAAAGGAACTTAATGTATTGGAGAGAATAAGACCGCTGTTCTGCAAAATGTCCCATTTTTAGAGATATCAGGTGGCTTCCTTGCGATGCCGCTGGGCTTGTCTTTCTATCCCCCGTACTTCCTCTCAATCGGGAGTTACACGCTGGCGTGGTGGCAAGTTTTTATCCCCCCAGGGTGGTGGCCAATTTCTGTGGTGTAAATGTTTCCACCTCGGCTGCTTTCCAGCTACCACTGGGACGTCCCCGAATTCAGAGTTAGAGGGAGGCGCGCGCAATCTGCCCGCTCGAACCAGTTCCGGCACCCGCAGCTCGCCGGACGGGGTGAGGCTTTTGGAGGCGAAGAGGGGACGCCGGCTGGCTGGAGAAAGACCTGAAGAGCTTCCCCACCGCCATCCCCAAAGACCGCGGAGGAGGCAGCCCGGTGGGGGCTCCGGGAGTGGGAGTGACTGGCAGCCTCTCACCTCTAATAGGGATGTCGGGGGCGGGGAGTGAGCCGTACAAGCTGTGGTCTCGGAAGCCGTAAGCGAAGCCCCCCCTGCCCCCCCCGTCATGGAGCGCAGCCAAGACGCAAGCATGGCAGCGAAATCCCCCCGCGCCCTGGCTCCTTGGGTGGGCTGCTCTCCACTGATGGCCGCAGACCCCCAGCAGGACCGAGTCCCAGCTGCCCGCAGTGCTAACTTGCTCGGTAACCATCCCCGTATTGGTCTTCTTTCCCCCCCCTTCCCTGGCTCATCTCTGCACCCCTCTACCGGGGCTTCCCGGGGGACCACCTCCCAAATCGAGGGCTGGCCCCTAAACCCCCCCGTGTCGGGTCCCCCCCCCCACCAGCTGAGACGGAAGGCGGCAGGGGACGGAAACTGACGTGAGGCTATTTCGAGGTTTTACGTTTTTTACAAAGGCACGTATTCATTCATTATTGATGCAATTAAAAGTCAATTTTAAATAATAAATCTTTGAGAGGAAAAAACTACAGCCAGAAGCCACGGAAAATTCGCCAGGAGAGACCGCGGCCTAGCTCCCTATCTTCTCGCCCTGCCCGAGAATCCGCCGTCCCCCTGACCCTCATACCTCTCCCCGCACCCCCCAAGACACGACAAGGGCAGGTGATAATTTTAAGAGGAGCTGACATTTGTTGAGCAGATACTGTGCAGGGCGCTTTGTGCGGCTTGTCTGTTTTACATACTGAGAGCACGTGTAGTTATCTACCCCCCCCCAGCCCCCTTTAATATAATCGCGAAGGAACAAAAAAAGGTATAAACCCACAATAAGGAAGAGGGGGGCAGGGTGTCGCCAGATGAGGGATTTCAACACATTTCTGGAAGACAGAGAGCAGAAGGAAGGGTGGTGACAGGTGACACAGAGCAGAGAGAGCCGCAGCTGGAATCCTCCCAGGCGGGGAAGCGCGAGGAGGCTCTGGGGAGGAGGGGGGTGGGAGGAGACCGTGCGGGTCCCTGAGGGCAAGAGGGGGAACCGGGGGACTGGAAACAGGACTGACTTGAGGGCCTGCAGTCAGACCCGCTGCCCTCCCCGCCCCCCACCCCGCGCCACCATGACCACCCCCACTTCTGGGGGCAGGAGGGCCATGAGCAAAGTTCTTGGTTTCTTAGAGTTCATGCCAAAGCACAGAACACATTTTTCTGGAGAGGCTCGTGCGTACCCAAGCGGCTTGGAAGAAAGCCCCCCCCACCATGACCCGGCCTCCGGGAGACCCCAGCTCCCCACAGGCTCACCCGAAGGGAGTTCCCCAACCACCGGTCCCCACCGGTGCCACACAACCGCACGCCGCTCTGGGCCGCGGTCCTCCTCCGGCTACACAGGAAGAGCCGCCCGCCCCGGCCCGGCCGCTCATCTAAAGAGAGGCTGCAACATCAAAGAGAAAGACAGAGAAGAACAACAGGAAAATCGATCCTGGAGGAAACAGATAATTTGGTAAACTGGGGAGAATTTAAAGAAAGAGGAGAAAGAGGAGGAAGGGGAAGGGGGAGGAGGAAGAGGCGAAGGAGAAGACAAAGCTTCGCGCTCAGATGCGAGAAGCGGTCGCATCCGCATCCGTAAAGCAAGAAGGTGGCAGTAACAATTAGACAGAGGAGGAGCCCTTGGAAATTTCAACTATGAGGACAGAGTGACCGAAGTTGATTGACGGCCGGAGAGAAAAAAAAACCAAGACATTCTCCCAGAACATAGAGCATAATGAAAGAGACAGAAACCATCAGAGAAAAGATAAGAGACATCCAGAATCCCCCGGGAGGTGCAACGCGACAGGAACAACAGGATTTTCGGAAAGACTGGCGAAGATGGAGGGAAAGAATCGTCCCAACCCTTGTGGCTCAGGACAGCCCCGGAAGAGCACTACTGTGAGCCAGGGGGCTTTCGTTTTGTATATTCCATGTCAATATCCCTTCCGACCTCCCTTAGTGTTTAAGGGTCTCCAGAGAAGCCAAGCTGGGGAGAGGGTATCCCTGGGACCCGAGTGTAAAATGAAGACGGGGCAACCCTGGGCACTAGGGCGGTGGTATCAGTAGATTTCAAAGTGAGACTCCTCCAGCGGAAAGGGGCTGGGGGGGGCGGGGGGCACAAGGTCAGAGCTGCTCACCTCTTATCCCGCTGAGAGACGGTCTTTCCCAGAGCTAGATCCTAGAAGGCTTCAGGTTTTATCTGGAAAAAGGAAGGGGGTTTTCCATTCCAGCTTCCTTTGCGGATGGGGAAGTCAACTCGTCTCACGCGCCTCAAATCCAGAGGGCAATTCTAAGGTTGGCGGATGGGTCTGAAGGCAGCCGATCGGGGCAGAAGTTATAAAAGACTTCTCGACAAACGTTTGTGATCGCGGAATGGGATGCCTGCCAAAGGAGCGAGCCCTCTGTCGCTGGAGGTATTTAAGCAGAACCCAGAGAGGCATCTGTCAGGAAAACTATAAGAGGAATTGGAACCCCAGAACGGGTAAATTCAGAGAGATAGAAAGTAGAATAAAGATTATCAGGGGGAGGGGCACCTGGCTGGCTCAGTCAGTTAAGCGTCCGACTTCGGCTCAGGTCATGATCCACGGCTCATGTGTTGGAGCCCCGAGTCGGGCTCTGTGCTGACGGCTCAGAGCCTGGAGCCTGCTTCGGATTCTGTGTCTCCCTCTCTCTCTGCCCCTCCCCTGCTTCTGCTCTGTCTCTCTCTCTCTCTCAAAAATCAACATTAAAAAAAAATTTTTTTAATAATACAAATAAATCAGGCTTAAGGTACCTGGGTGGCTCAGTCATTAAGCATCTGACTTCGGCTCAGGTCATGATCTCACAGTTTGTGTGTTCGAGCCCCACATCGGGCTCTGTGCTGATGGCTCAGAGCCTGGAGCCTGCTTCTGATTCTGTGTCTCCCTCTTTCTCTGCCCTCCCCCACTCTCGCTCTGTCTCTCACTCTCCAACATAAACATTTTTTAAAAAATGGTAAATTTTAGGTTACGAATATTTTACCACAATTTATAAACTCAAAAAAAGAGTGGCGAAGGGAACCCACAGAACCTGTCCCCCACTGCTGGCGTGGCTATAAAATGGGGCAACCACCGCGGAAACTAGTCTGGCAGTTTCTCGATCAAGTTAAACAGAAGAGTTCTCACAGGAGCCGGCGATTCTGCTCCTGGGGATATACCCAAGGGCGAGGAAAACCAGAAAGGTGACGCGAAGTGGGGGAAGCGGGTGGCGAAAGACGCATACCGCGCGGTTTCGTTCATACGAAATCTGCGGAACAGGCGAACCTACAGAAACAGCAAGTAGACGAGGGGCTGGCGGGAAGCGGGGAGTGACCGCTAACGGCGACGGCGTTTCTTCTGGGCATGATCAAAAGTGGCGATGGCTGCATTTCTGTGGGAAGGCACTAAAACGCGCTGAAATGTACCCTTTAAACGGGCGGATGGGATGGGATGTGAATTATATCTCAATAAAGCTGTTAAAAAAAAAAAAAAGGAATACGAGGCTTCCCACCGAGACGGAAAGTGAGGCCAGGTGACCTTCGTCCAGTCCGAGGCTTGGTGATCTTCTATTCATCCCAAGGCTCGGCGATCTGCGGACACCGGCCCCCTCGAGGTTCGGCCCCAGGAGGGCTTTCCCGGCGGCTCCCGGACGCGCTCCCCCCGTGGGCCCTGCTGGCTGGCGGCCGAGGCGGAAGCTTCCGGGCGGCACCCCCTGCATCACGCTGTCAGCCTGGCCCCCTGGGTTGGTTTGTTTTTCCAGGGCATAAACGTATTTTATGGAGAAATAAAATGCACGATAATAAATGGGGGGAGGGGAGCGCTTCCACGGGCTCACATTTTATCCAAAGGGGCCGGGATTTGGCATCCCTGGCTCGAATATGAAATTATTACACAGGAATTGACTCTCGGTGTCTCCGATGCTCCCTGGGATGATTGCTTCTATAACTTATGGAGACAGCTGAGCGTTTGTATTCAAGTGATCACATAAATTAATATCCGTATGTGGAAACGCTGTGTTGGGAGCAGACCCGGTTTGCTCGCCTGGGAACGAGCCTTGGACCTGAAGGGAAATGCCCAGCCCGGGGGGGCCCCCGGGCGAAGGTCTGGTTCGGAAAGGCCCAAAGGGAAAGACGGCAGGCCGAAGGCTCCCCCCTGTAAAGTGACGGAGGGCCGTGCGCGGTGTTCAGCGGGGATGTCGTCTGGGGGAAGGAAGGGAACGGCTTTTTTGGGGGGAAAAAAAATTTTTTTTTAAATAAATAAATCCAAAAGCATGTGCCTTAAAATGTAATGTTTGGCACCTCGGGGATGGGTTTAGCCCAAAGTTCTAATTATACGTGAGCCAGTAAAGGCCTCCCAGCGTGCTTGCCAAGAGCTCTGATTTTTGCGACGTGACAGGAGACAAAATTATCCCTTTCTCCTTAAGAGACTGCCAACGCCACGCCAAAGGACAGTCGGGGGCTCCAAAGGGATCCGCTGAATGAAGATGCAGAGGGCTGGCTCCGGCGGCTAAGCGTCCCACTCCCGATCTCAGCTGAGGTCTCGGTCTCAGGGTTGCGAGTTCGAGCCCCGTGTTGGGCTCCGTGCCACGTGTGAGGCATGCCTTTACATTTTACTTAGAAAAATAAAACAGGGGCGCCTGGGGGGACTCGGTCAGTTAAGCGTCCGACTTCGGCTCAGGTCATGATCTCGCGGTCTGTGAGTTCGAGCCCCGCGTCGGGCTCTGTGCTGACGGCTCAGAGCCTGGAGCCTGCTTCACATTCTGTGTCTCCCTCTCTCTCTGCCCCTCCCCCACTCATGCTCTGTCTCTCTGTCTCTCAAAAATAAAAAAACGCTAAAACAAATTAAAAAACAAAACAATAGTAAGAATAATCATTAACAATTTTTAAATACACAGAAGGAGACGAACAGAGGCACGCAAGCTGACTTCCGCCTCTCCTCCCTCGCTCGCTCATTCAGCAGGTTGGCAAAGCCCCACACCTGCGATGACGAGAGAGGAAGGGGAGCGGGCCACACTGGGGGGACTCAGAACCTTTTCAGGTGATGAATGACAATTGTGTGCCCAACAGAAAGCGCTAGACGACGGGGGCTGGCCTCCTGCCGATTCGGTCACATCCCTCCCTCCGGCCTTCTCACGATGGACCCTCCCCCCTCCAGGACCCCCACTCTCCCCCCCGTCCAGGTGGCGGCCCCCGGCCTCACATCGGGGCTCTGCTAAATTTAAAACCAAATGTTTGAAGGCTCCTTTTCTACATTAAGAGCTGAACAAGTATGGGAGAGTACAACTCCCTCATTCCCAGGCACGCACGCGCACGCGCGCACACACGCCCTGGCTCTCCCGTGTCCACCGCGCCCCCCTCACGAACTCTCATTTTGCCTTTCCAAAGGAGAACAGTAGCCTTCCCAGAAACCTCGAGAAAGTGCTTTTCGCTCAGCAGCAGCGATGCGCCGGCGAATATTCAACCGCTGGCTCTCGGGGTGGGCGAGGCCTGGTGGTAGTGTTCACCAATGCCCGTGGTGTAAACGCTGCCGCCGCGGCCCGCTGCAGAGGCCGGCCTGGAAGGAGCTCACGGGGAGAGCAAAGGGGAGTGAATGTGGGGGGGGGGGTCCTCCATCCCCAGCCAGAGAGCTGACCTCTCCCTCGCAGGTGCTGACTCGCCCGGAACGCTCCGGCTCCCCCCCCCCCCCGAGACTGTGTTCCCAGGAGAAGCAGTGAGGGGGGGCCTAGGAACACTCCAGCAAAACCTCAGCTATGTCCTCTCATCTAGAGAAGATTCCTTGCCCCCCCCCATCTCTCCTGGCTTTTTTTTTTTGTTTGTTTTAAAGCTTATTTATTTTTGAGAGAGAGAGAGCAAGAAGGGGAGCGGCAGAGAGAGAGGGGGACAGAGGCTCTGTGCGGACAGCAGCAAGCCCGAGCCGGGGCTCGAACTCACGAACCACGAGATCATGACTTGAGCTACAGGCAGCCAGCCGTTCAACCGACTGAGCCAGCCGGGCGCCCCTCTCCTGGTTGCAGAAGAACTCGAACACCAGACACCCGAGGGAAAAGACTCGCCACTCCGGAAGCCTAACGGTCATCGTTTCAAAGGTTGTGCCTCCCCAGGTCCAGGGAAGGACGTGCCGTCCGCGGCGTCCTCCGCTTCGGCCCGAGACTGGACTTCCTTCAGAGCAGCACGCAAGGTCGCCAGGCCTTTGTCGCTGGGCCCCCGGGCCTTGGCTCCTGCAGTGCGGCCCAGTGTGTCCGTGCCCTGGAAACACTCCCTCCTCCCTCCCCCACCCCGGCCCCTCGGCGCACCCCCACCACGGGTAGAGTATACTCCCAGGCCCCGCTAGTGTGGGGTTCGGCCAAGTGACTCACTACGGTCGGGCCTGGCCTCCTGAACCCCCGCCATCACCATGAGGAGGACATGCCTCCAGGTAGCTGCCGCAGCTCCGACGTGGGACTCTGGAACGAGAGATGCTCGGAGGCGACCTCGATCCGACCCCCTGGGCTGGAGCAGAGAAGCCACAACCAGCCAGGGGCGAGGGAGAAGGGTTTGTGGTACGCCACGGGGATTTGGGGGTCGTTCCTTATACAACTGGGTGGTAGCAACAGGCACTCCATCCGTTCCAGGTCCTGCTTAAATCCAGAGCCTCGAGAGGCCTCTGGGAGGCCCAGGGAGGTAAGCATCCGACTCCTGATGTCGGCACGGCTCACGATCTCACGGTTCAGGGTTCGAGTCCCGTGTCGGGCTCCGCCGCTGACAGCGAGGGGCCTGCTTGGGATTCTCTCTCTGCTCCTCCCAGGCTCGTACTCTCAAAATACATAAATTAACCTTAAAAAAATAGAGAGAGCCTGGATCGACTTGATACGAAAGACTTGGCTTTGCACCAATATGTGTCAGAGACCTTGCAAACCGACTTCCCAGCACGCCGGCGCTCTGCCCACGGAGGACCGCGCACATGAGCCCTCCTGAAGCAGGAGCGGAGGCTGGCTTATTCTGCTCTCTCTTTCTTTAAACGTTTATTTATTTTTGACAGACAGAGAGAGACAGAGCACGAGCAGGGGAGGGGCAGAGAGAGAGGGGGACGCAGAATCCGAAGCAGGCTCCAGGCTCTGAGCTGTCAGCACAGGGCCCCCTGCGGGACTCGAACCCGCGAACCGTGAGATCCTGACCCGAGCTGAAGTCGGACGCTCAACCGACGGAGCCCCCCAGGCGCCCCGAGTCTGGTTTATTCTTTTTCTCTGACAACGAATCATTTGCTAAGGACCTACTGTATACCAGACACTGGGCGTCGGGTACCCGAGGCTGCATGAGCGGTCCTTGGGAACGCGAGCACGTAAAAGGGATTACGTGCGAAAGTCCAAGTGAATGACACGGACACAGAGCGCAGGGCATTCAAGAGGGAAGGAGCCCTCGCTTTTTTAAGGTTCAAAAGACGCAGCAGGAACCAAGAAAGGCTTCGCGAAGAAGGGAGAAACAGAAGTAAATTTTAAAGGCAGAGCTAATCTCAGACGCGGGCTGAACCCCAGCAGTCCGGGCACGCGACACGGAGTTCAAGTGTGCCCACGGAACGCGCGCGGTCGGACGCATCAGACCCGCTAGCGGGAACGGTAAACTGAGTCAGGTCACGGTGGGAAGACTCGGCGTTCTCGCTCTATCCAATACGAAAGATTACTCACGGCTGCAATCATCAAGACGGTGGGGGTGCTGGTGGAGGGACAGGAGCACAGACCCACGGGAAGAATGCAGAACTCCCCAAACAGACCCGCGCGTTATTCTTAGGTCAAAACGTGGCATTTTCCGGGGCCCCCGGGTGCCTCAGCCCGGTTAGGCGCCCGACTTCGACTCAGGTCACGATCTCACGGTTCGTGAGTTCCAGCCCCACATGGGTCACTGTGCTGACGGCTCAGAGCCTGGCGCCTGCTTCGGACTCTGTGTCTCCCTCTCTCTGCCCCTCCCCCGCTCATTCTCTGTCTGTCTCTCAAAAATAAACATTAAAAAAAATGGCATTCTGGGGCGCCCGGGTGGCTCAGTCGGTTAAGCGGCCGACTTCGGCTCAGGTCATGATCTCACGGTCTGTGAGTTCGAGCCCCGCGTTGGGCTCTGTGCTGACGGCTCAGAGCCTGGAGCCTGCTTCGGATTCTGTGTCTCCCTCTCTCTCTCTGCCCTTCCCCTGCTCACGCTCTGTCTCTCAAAAATAAATAAACGTTAAAAAAAAATGGCATTCTGTCCCTGCCATTTTGCTATTAAGTCCACCTCGCCCTCTCACCTTTGTATAAATACCCTTCTACTTTCTTCTGGGTCTGTACTTGCTATTGTTGGTATAGTTTTGCTTTCTTTTTAGACTTAACGAGAACGCCTCCAGAATTTGGCAGGGGAGGGTGGGGCGGGGCGCAGACAGGGCCCAGCTCAAGATCCAAGTCCAAGTTAGCCCTCTATACCAATAAATTGTACCCCTGGCGTTTATTAAATAATTACCCCTCTATCCGCTACTTGGCTATTTTGGTTGGTCCCGGATTAAGTCATCACCAGGTTTTACGACTCTTCTCGAATCGTTCCTACTCAGTGGATCGGTTCTCTGTTTTAGAGCCAATTACGCGGGATCTTGGCTATCACAGCTGTATGTTCACCCCTTGACATTTGCAGGGAATAAAGAAAAAAAAAGACTCAGGATTCTATGTTGTGGGTGAGAAGAACCAGTGGCAAATTTCGAGCGTAACAAAGCAGACTTCCTATACCTAGCGTTAGTCAGAGGGAGGTGTGTGAAAGGGAGAGGGAGAGCAGGCCCGGAGGTCAGGGGACTGGGTGGCCGTCTTACATGACAAGGCCCAAATGCAGGTAGAGACAACGGAAACAGATGCAAAGCTACATTTATAAAATCAGAATATGGTAGCTATACGGAACCTTCTAAAGCACGTATTCACAAATACTCATTCTACGAATGAGGAAACCGAGGGCCGGAGAAGGGAGGTCACGTGCCCAGGATCACACAGCGAGTTAGGGCAGAGCTAGGACCGGGGCCCAGGGATATCAGGCAAGAACGCTGTAAGTAACAGAAATCCTGAGACACGTGGCTGGGCCGTAGAACACGCACCTCTTGATTGCAGGGTCATGAGTTTAAGCCCCATATTGGGCACAGAGCCTACTTTAAAAGAAGAAGAAGAAGAAAAGAAGAAGGAGGAGGAGAAGGAGGAGGAGGAGGAGGAGGAGGAGGAGGAGGAGGAGGAGGAGGAGGAGGGGAAAGAGAAGGAGAAGAAGGAGGAAGGGGAGGGAGAGAAAAGAAATCCTGCCAACAGTGGCTTGGGTAAGGCGTTTCTTTTTCTCTTGTACGAGAAATCCAGAGAAACATACAGAATCCAGGGCTCACGCATCTACTTAGGTTATCACGGACCCCTCCATCCTCCCACCCTGCTGTCCACTGCTCGCGCGGGGCATCCTCATGGTGCCAAGATGGCTGCTGCACCTCCAGGCACCGTATCTCTATTCCAGGCAGGGAAAAAAAAAAAAAAAGATGAGGATTAAAGGCGTTCTCTCTTCAAGAAAATGTTTCTCTCTTTGGGAAGGGAAAGCCTTCCCGGAGAATTCTGCTTACCTCTCTCTCTTGTGGCCCAGAACTGAGTCACGTGGCCACCGCCCGCTCTGAAGGAGCCTAGCAATTTGAGAATTCCACTATCTCGCCTCTGTGGTAGAGCAGGAGAAAGCAGAAGGGAGTTGCGACGGGTGTGAGTGAGACTAACTAGAGTATTTGCCTGATACCGGGTCTCTTATCTCCTGGTCCGGGGCTCTCGGTATTTTCCGGGTATTTTATTTTACGCCGGGACAGGGCTGGCCGCGCTGGGGTAGGGGCGTGAGGGCCGCGCCACTTTATCTCGGCCCGAGCCAGGAAGACGGCCACCTCTTTCTCAGATATCGATAAGGCTGCCCGAACGACCCGGAGGCCCTAGAAGCCTCTCCAAAGACGGGAGACAAAGTATCGATGTCTGGGGGGGGGGGGGGAGGGGGGGGAGGGGAGGAATGTAAGTCATGCCGCAACAAACTAATAATTACCAGGCACTCGGTCTCCAGACCCAGGCCTGGGAAGTGTCTCGAAAGGAGAATCTAGAAGATCGGATTAAAGGCATGATGGCAGTCAAGGCAATGTCCTTGGAACGAGAACAAGAAAACCAAACGGAAAGAAACAGCTCAGGAGGGGTTTGAGAGCCGAGCGTGACATCCCGGACCGTCTCCGCCCGAAATAAAAGCAAACGTCCTCCCCCGGCACCGGCCAGAAGGAAGCTACCCCGGCGTCCGCGGCTGGCGCTCTGGATGGGTCCTCGGAAGCCTGCAAAGAGGCCGGAGAAAGGAAGCTAAAATGATGGCCGAGCTCGTGGGGCCAGGCACTGGGGACAGGAGGTCTGGGCTCCCGTTCTGGCTCCGTACCTTTGGATTGCACTTCCGGGAACCTATCTGGGGGCACTGACCTCTGCGTTCCCCCGGGGTGGGGGGGGGGTGGCAGGTAAGTCAAGCGACAGGAAGCCCAGGTCGAAGTGGTTTCTGCGGCGGAGGAAAGGGATTTACTGGCACAGGACACCGAAATATCCTGGGGCGGGGCCGGCTTCAGGTTCGGCGGGATCCAGGGGCTCAAACAGGGGAAACGCTGCCGAAGTGCGAGTCTCTTTTCTGCTAGAAACGGCAAGTTCCGAAACTGTCTCTCTGGGCCACACTCGGGTCACAGACCAACCTCCAAAGCGATCAGTGTGGCTAGGGCGGGATGAGGGGACGGCTCCAAGGGCTCCGTGCACCCCACTGCTGCAGCCGGGAGATGGAGTCCGACCCCTCCCCCAAAGCCCCCCAGACTGCGAGTCAGAGAGGAACGGTGTCCCCAAACACAGCGTGGGCTCTGGAGCTCCGAGGGGGACCAAACGCTGGACAGGCCAAGCCAAAGCTGTCTCCCACGGCGGTTCTGGGGGCCTGCCAAAGAACCCAGAAACACCAAAACCTCCCAACCGAACAAAGACCCTGCCTTTTCCTCGTATCCAGTCTTGAGGATTAGAATCCCAGCCACTTCCAGCCGCGTCAAAGAAAATCGCCGGAAAGCCTGAACTGAAAAAGGCCCTTGGCAATCGTCTCTCCCCACACCCGGGCGCGGAGAGGGGAAGAGGCCTGCCCAAGCCCGCAGGGCGAGCTCGGCCGCAGGACGGACTGGAAAAGACGTACCAAAAAACTCAACCGAGAGTTCCTTCGCTTCCGCCTGCAGCTTCTCTGGGAATGGTGTGTCAGCGACGAGGCAAAAACCCTGGAGAATGTCGCCAGAAACGGGGGCGGGTCTGGCCGGCCTACTGTGAGAGCTCAGCGAAGACTTTCTTTGGGGGAAGGGGGGGAAGAACCTCTTGGGAATGACGGAGGCTGGGCGGCATAAAGAGTCCGGATGTCTGAGGCCCTCAGGGCCCAGATGGGGGATAGGGTGGCTAAAGAGGGGGGTGGCGGCAGAGCGCTTTTCCACGACAGGCTGACTTGGGCTTCAGAGCACGGGTCCGGGGCTAAGGGACTCCTTAAAGACATCACATTAGAGACAGTGATGGGAAAAGTTGCCTGAAGGAAGTATTAAAAAACCACACGGTATCTTTCTTCTCCTTCTCCTTCTTTCTCCTCCTTCGTCTTCCAAGCTCTAGGCCCAACACGGGGCTCAAACTCACGACCCCGAGATCAAGAGTCCCATTCTCTACCGACCGAGCCAGCCGGGTGCCCGCACGCGCCTTCCTTCTGACACCAACAGCCGGGGGAGGGGGGGGGTGCCTATCGGTAGTACCTCAAAGGCCTACCACGCCACTGGCTCCCCACGATGAGATCCGGTTCCCCCGGCTCCCCAAAGAGGTCAGGGACCGCCCCCTCGTGTTTTCGCCAAAAGGGAAAACATGGCCCCCCGCACCTGGCTCCCCTTCCCCGCCGCCGCCGTCCAGGCCCGACGGTCCCATTTTGCAGAAACCGGGAGACACGCCCGGGAGGGAGAGGCCCCCTGGACCGCACAGCCTGTCAGGGAGGGAAAGTTCTCCAGACGGGATCTGTTACAATGTTACCGCCTTTTGCTTCCCCGTCTTTTCTCACGGGACCCAAGCGGGTACACCAGGGGGCTTCGGACCTTAAAGAAATCTGAACGGAGCCGTCGGGATTACTTAAACAAGGGTTTCCTGGAACTCCGGGCCAAGCGGGAGACAGAACAAAACTTCTAAAGTTAGGCCCCCCTCTCCCCACCCCCCTCCCCCACTCCCCCCCCCCCCTCGGGGATGGGTCAGATAAGCATGGGGCCTGAGCAAACAGACAAACCATGAACGTGTCTTCCGGTAACTCTTTCAAGGTCTAGAAAACACGCGCCCGAGGCCTTTCTATGTCCCCCGGGGCCCTGGTAACGCTAGAATTTACCAAGGCAAGGCTTCGCTCCTTAAATAAAAGTTCCCGAACCAATTCTTTTTCCATCCGCTTTTACTCATCCCGGGTCCCCCGAAATGAGTCGGGCCATCCCTTCCGTCCAGGTAAAAAGCAGCCTCCCCTTTCCAAGCGGGGGTGGGGGAGGGCTGGTTTAGCAGGGCCTTCGATGTTGGGTCCCAGGCGCACCCCCACTTTGCCCTGCCCCCCTCGCCAGCTCCTGCAGGGCTAGGCAAAGACTGTCCCGGAGGCCTCACACGTGGTGCTCACGAGAGGCATCCCGCCTGCCAGTCACCCCGGCAGCGGAACTGAGACGGCATCAGGCGCCTCGCCCGGGCGCAAGGAGCACCCGAGACGTAGCTTCGGGCCACGGACCTCGCCGGGAGCTCTGGCGAAAACAAGACACATGCCAGAGTCCAACGTCCCTAGTTCTGCAGACGTAGGTGGGGACCGGCGGGCTGCTGGCCTGCGCCCAGGCACGCTGTCACAGAGGAGGACGCCCCCGTGTCGGAGCGTAAAAGCAGGGAACGGTGACTTTCAACTTCCCCCGGACTCTGCAGAAAGAAAGAGGGCAGGAAAAAAGGCCGAAAGAGCGAGCTGTGTCTGTGTAAACCTGAGAATTCAGAGTCTTGAATCCAGGCCCGTGAATGTTTGGGGGGACCCTGGCTGCTTCTGGGGGGACCCTGGCTGCTTCGGGCGGTGGGCGTCAATGACGGGCAGAGCCAGCACTCCCGGCTTGGGCAAATGAAGACAAACGGATTAAAAAAAAAAAATTGGTGCTTTCGAATTCTGGAGACAACCGCGACAGACGCAGGAGTGCGCAGGGACAGGAAGGAGCTGGAAGTTATCCAGAAATTGGCAAACCCTGTGAGCCCTGCCAACTCCGGACCCAGGAAAGGGGGGACGGAGGGGCGTGGGGGCTGGGTGGTTTCACCGACCCTTCTTCGGGCTTCCTGGGAATGGGCCCGCCCAAAGCCAGCCCTCGGCCTGGCCCTCCCCAGACCACGCGGCGCGGAGGCCTCCCTTCCACGGTGCCGGAGCCGCGAGGGGCCTCGAGTTCCACCGCCCCCCGAGCCCCCCAGAACCCACCCACCGCCCCCCGCGCCATCGCCAGTCCTCCGGGCGAGGGGGGTCAATGTCGTTCAAGTAATTTCTCTGCGAACACAAGATGGCAGCCTTAAATAAATGCAACCCTGCGCAGCTTTTAATCTTACACATCATTAAATTCCTAATTTACACATTATGTTTTCGTGGGCCAACCCATAACTCATTAGTGTTGAACTCACGAGGTATAAAGACCAACGCACGACGGGCGCCGGGGCGCAGTCACCTGCCTGGGTTAGCAGTTCCCGCGGCGGGGGCAGGGAGGAAGGCGCGAGAAGGCCGCCGGGGCGCCCACGGGGCCGAAGCCGGGGCGCGGGCGAGCCCTGGGCGCCAGGCCCCGCGACGCAGGCCGCGCTCGAAACTCTGCGGCCGAGAAAGTGCCGGAGTTGGCTACCCGCCCCACCCCACCCCCCCCCCCCCCGCTTTCTCTCCCGGGTCTCGAGAGCGCGCGCGCGCGCTCCCGCGCGCAGGCACCCGCACCCGCTCGCACTCGCACACCCGGGTGGCCGCGCGGGGCTCCGAGCGGCGCAGGCCTCCTTGGCAGACATCTTCCTGTGGGAGGATTTCAAACGAGCCGTGAAAGCCAGAAACTGCACGGGTTACAAACTCCGGAATCCCTGGCCGGCCCGGGCCCCCGTCCCACCTCCGACGCCGCCCCTCGGCTCGGCGCGGGGCCAGGAACCCGCCGAAGGGCGAAGCGCGCCCGCCGACGGCGCGGGGAGACGCGGGGCGGGGGGGGCGCAGGGGCCGCCCGAAGTCCCGTCTCCCTTCCGCCCCGGGGGCCGGCGGCCGCGTGCCGCGCAGCCCGGCTCGGCCTCGTCCGGCTGGGGTGGTCCAGGGCGATCCGGAGCGGGGGTGGGGGGGTGGGGTGGAGGGCCGGCCGCCGCTCTCCGCGGAACGACGTCACCGGGGCGCAGCCGACGGCCCCAGGCCCCGGCCGAGGCGCACCACAAGGCGGAGGGAGGCCGGTGCCGGGATGGGCCTTGGGGGCCAAAGGAGGCCGCCTCCCCGGCCGGAGCGCCGAGGCCGGCTGTCCTGGCGGCGACGGCTAGGGACGGCCTCGCCCCGGCGCGGAGCCGGCCAGGCCCTCGAGGGGCCCGCGCGCCTTCCCAGCAGAAAGCCAGCGCCGCGCCGGGGTGGGAGGGAGGAGGCCGGGCGCGCGCCCCGCCCTCGCCGCCCGCGGTCACAGGGGCAATTACACTCCTCGCTGCAGACGGTTACCAGCTCGCCCGCGCATCCCTCTCCCCCCTCCTCCCCTCCCCTCCTGCGCCGAACTGCTGGCTCCATCTTAGCGAGCGCGCCCGGAAGCCCGGCCGAGGCCGACCGCCTCTGGGGACCTCCCGGGACTTCTCGCGCGCTGCGCGCCCCCCCCCTCCCGGGGCGCCCGGGCGAGCCCTCCGCTCCCCGCCACGCGTCCCACGAGCGCCACAGCCACGGAAGCGGCCGCTGCGGTCCCGAAGGGGCGACGGGAGCCTTCCCCACGCGCCGCAAGACCCCCGCAGCCCCGCTCTGCCCCGCAATCCTGCCCGCGGCCAGTGCAGCCGCCCTAGCGCCCCAAATCCCAAGCACGCCTCCATTGCCCCAGGTCTCTCCTGCGTCCGGCCGGTGCGCTTTCCAATTGCCAAGGGGACGCCTCGACCGCTCGCCTGAAACCTCCGAGGCCTTCGCGCTACCAGGCCTCCTCTGCCGCGAGCAATCCGCCCCCCTCCCTCCGCTCCTTCCCGCTGTGGTTTTCTCCTATTCCGGAAGGCGTCTTTGAAGCTGTGAATGGAAACTCAGGTTTTTGGATTAAGGGCTTCATTTCCAAACAACCGTGATTTGGGGCAAATTCCTTAACCTCAGTCTCCTTCTCTGCAAAATGGGAGACATGATGCCCGTATAAATGCGCGGCCGTGGGGTTTAAAGAAGATACACGTATATGGAAATGGCTTGGCACAAACTCCCGGTGGTTAGCGTGATTATTACCATATGGCCAGAACTGTGGCGGCACTAAAAGCGAGGTGGCCTTCTTCCGACCAAGAGTGAACCCCTGCGGAGTGCAGGGCCACAGCTCACGAGTCGAGGTGAGCCCCAGCCACCGGCGAGGCCTGAAGGGAGGACAGAAAAGTCGAGGGGCGGCCAAGGGAGCGAATCACTCAGCCATCCGCCTTTGCAAATGAATAGGGCTCTGTCTACGGCTTCCGCCATTCCGGCCGCAGGTCTGCAACGCCTAAGGCTTAAACCTGGCGCGGCGGTAAATTTAGCCTGAAGGCAGCGCCTCCTAAGGGGCGGGGATGGCTCCTAGGAGGAAGGAAAGGGAACTGGGTAAGAAAATGGAGTTGCCTCCAGGAAGAGGAATCAGGGAGAGAGGCAACATTCAGGGCCGCTGGCAGTCCACTGGCAAAAAGAAATCGGACGCAAGGAAAAAAAAAAAAAAGGCTCCCCCAGAAATTGGGCCACCGTGGGAGCCGCGAGACAGACTTCCCATCTGGGAAGGGCTGCCTACGGGTAATTGGGTTTGCTCGAGTTGCCTCTATAATTAATAAGTGATTTGACTTGGAGATTGGAAATAGTCGTTGAAAGGAAGCCGCGGGCGTAGGGGTGCGAGGCCCGCGAGCCTCCCTCCAAAATCCAGTGACCGCGGAGGAGGACGGTTTAAGGAACACGAGGAATGTGATAATATTGGCATCTAACCTTCTAGTGTTTGAGTAATTCGTTGCTTAGCTACTTTGGATAGGCCATTATTTTGCAAACTGGAAACATTTGCAAGTGGTGATATTTTGCTCCTGCCTGACGCAGGGGCTGCAAACCTACCTCGGCTCTGCTGAACTCTTCGAAATATATATGCATAAATTGTTCCTAATGAGACCATCTGTTTTTTATGGCCCCTCTGGAAGCAAGAGGAACCCGAAGACTGCTCTGTCTTGCAGAAATCTGTGGCCAGGCAGGCCCGGGAAATAAATAGGGAAGATTAGAAGGGTGTCTGTGATTTAACAATACGCAGACAAGGGGCTTCGGTGGTCGAAACGTAGCTTGGGCTCCCAGGGGTGCGGGACACTTAGGGAGACTCTGGGCTGCGGGGAGCACGAGGGTTCCGGCCAGCGGGCCTCCTAGAAGGCCCAGGGACCCGGCAGGTCTTCACAGCACACGCGAACCTCGTTTTTGCGTGCCCGGAACGTCCCCAGAGCCTCCACGGCAGACCGCAAACCTGCCACCGCTCTGGGGGGCCCGGGACACGTACCCGGCGGCGGGGGGGAGGGAGCGGCGTCGCCCACAAGCCTGGGCCTTCCCCTCCCCCCCTTGCGGACGTGAAGGGAGCCGAGCCTGGGGCACGGAGCCCGAGAACGCGCCTCGGCCCTCCCCACCCCCGGGCCGGAGCCAGGAGCTCAGCCGAGGCCTGTCCCAGAGGCTGAGCTTTCTGCCCGACGCGCGTCTGGCAGGCCCAGCGGCGCGACCTAAGCCTGCACCGAGGGTGGCAGGGCAAACACTTTTCACATTACCCGGTGGCTGTTAATTGGGCAGTGCAAAAGACGCCGAGCCTACCCCTTTGTGGCGGGGGGGTCAAGAGTGGGCAGTGGGGGCTGCTTAATAATAGAGGGGCTGCCTTGGGGAGCCTCAGATATCGGTAACCCCCATGATTAATTCATAACTCTCCACTGCGCCTGGCACCGTCTCGGGTCTTTAATCGGTTCTGAATGTCAGCGAGGCTTCCCCGACAGGCTGAGCGCAGCCTTTTGAATGTGTTGAAAGTCGCTGCGCGCACACCAGGAGACAAAGTTGCCATCTGCTCCGGGGACCACGGCAACTGGGCGCTGGGAGGGGCCTTCCTCCCGCGGCTCCGGCTGCCCCGGGCGGCCTCCTCTTCCCGGCCGGCCCCAATCTTGCCCCGGAGCCAACACCGGCCCCCCGCGACATCCCCGCCCCCTCCCCCCCAACCCCCCCGCCCGGGCGCACTCCGGTTGGAAACTCCGGCTCGCGGCGAAGTAGAGCGTTGCGCTGGGGCGCACGGGGAGCCTCGCCGTCACCCGGACCCAGGCCTATGCTAATGAGGTTATGAACCGGGGTGGTTTATGTGCGCGGACGTGCGGGGGGGAGCGTGGGGGGACAGATCAAGAGTGGAGACCAGGATGACTTAGGGGAGAGGGGGAAGCCCTGGGAGAACAAAGCTCCGGGTCGTCGGCCTCCCAAGAGTCGCAGAAGTGACCGCCACAGGCTCGTGCACAGGCGGAAGCGGGGGGGGGGGGGGGGGGGAGGGAGAGAGGCCGGGCCTAAAGCGCCCTCGCAGGTTTGGAGAACGCGGAGAGGGCACAGGGGGTGGGGAAAGTCGAACCCGTAGCTAAAGGTTTGGCCCTTAGGCTAGTTTTTAAGGAAATGGGAGCTCAGGAAGGGGAGGGGGCGCGTTGTGCGTTGTGAGAAGCCCTGTCCCCCTCACCTCCCCCCAGCCCCCAGCCGGCAGCGAGTGTGCCGTGACCGACCTCCCCGCTCCGGACCCGGAGGGGAACGGAGCCGTCTGGCCGCCGCGGTCCCCGCCCCCCCCAAGCTCTGCGCGTCGCCTGTCCCCGAGCGCCTCGCCTCCCAACTGTAATTCCACACTCCCGCGAGCGCTGGGGCTGCGGAATCGTTTGAGGGAGTTGGAACTGCATCAGATGAGCACGCCGGGAGGTGAGATCGGGTAGGAAATCGCCGAAACTTAAGAGTTGTGCGCCGTTGCCTCTCCCCCCCGCCCCCGCCAGCCCCCGCGCGCACACACACATAATTTCCCCTCCCCCTTTCCAGCCGCCACCTCCCCCACCCTCTCGATTCTTCAAGGTTTGCAGCCCAGTCCTGTCATATGGTTTTGTTTCTGTGCTGCTGCTTTTTTTCAGACACGAAAATTGGACACGTGGAGAATTAGCCCGGCTGGAGAAGCGCTGGGTGCAGACTCAAACAATGGTTTCCAGCAGCGGAGCGAAAGGAGGCACCTTCCCAGTCACCCCCAAAGGCAGCAGCCTCGGTGTATGGTGGGAGCACCCCGTCAGGGCCCGCCCTTCCCTCAGAGCCTCGGAAAGGTCCAGCGTGGACCCCTTCCCAAGAGGCACACCCCTAGGTGCACCTGGGCCAGCATGCTGCCTCAGATCATTGTGCCGGGGGGGGGGGGGGGGGGGGGGATCTTTGGGGACTTCCAAATAAGGGACTCTTCCCTTCCCCACCCCCGAAGGTGTTGTATCAAAGGCGCAAGACGCCACCCCAAATGTTAAAGTCAAAAGACCCAACCGGGCTCCAGGCACTCCACCCTTTGGAAATTGTACGTTCCCTAGGCTGCTTGGAGCCTCCCCCCCCGCCCCCCCCCCGCCCTCTAATGAGCCAGTCCCCAGGTGGCTGGGCCTCAAGAGCAGCTTCCTTTAGCCATTGTCTTCTCCAGAGGCCCCATCCTCCGCTGCAGCCCCAACCTTGGCCCCTGGCTTCTGTGAGCCCCCCACCCCCACCCCGACTCTGCCCCCCTGGCAGCAGCCCCAGCCTCCACCCCCAAACAGCTCCGCTCTGCCCAGCAGGCCGGAGCACCTCGCCCGGGGCACACACGCCCCGCAGCACAGAAGCTCTGCCTGGGTGGGGGGGGCTGGTTTCCTCTTACAGGCTCCTGTCAGAGCTGTTGGGGCCGTGGCAGCGCCTGCCTGCGGCTCCCTGTGCAGCCCCGGGTCCCCCTGCAGCGTGTGTGGCAAGCTGTGAATCTGCCTTCTCTTCCCTTCCTGCAAAGGTCAAGCCGTCTCCTCCAGCAAGCCGAGGCGCGCTTCTGGCCGCAGAGCTCCAGCGCGGGTCTGGGGACCGGGTGGGTGTCCAGGCAGGGGGGCGGTGACGCGCACACATCCCCCGCCCCCCCCCCCCCCCGCCGCACAAGCCAAGGAGGGCAGGGACCAAGGGGTGTAAGATTCAGGAAGGGCGACGCGGCAGACAGACCCCAGAAGGCGGTTGGGGATTTGCAGCCCGAGACTGAAGCGAGGGAGAGAAACCCAGGAAAAGGCCAGCCGTTGGCCTTGACTCCCGGAGAGGAGGCCTCTCTCCCCCGGGGGCTGCCCTAGGAGAAGGTGGGGCGGAAAGGCTCCAAGCAGGAGTCCGCAGCAAGCAAACGGGCCAGGCCTTAGTATTCAGAGGCCACGGGTGTCAAGGCAGCTGCGGGGCCCCCCCAAAGAGAGACCCCAAGAGAGGCCTGCCTTCCACCACAACTCCAGGGGGGCTACGGAGTTGTGCGAGAGGCAGGCAGACCACAACATCCCCGTGCGGAGAAAAATGAGAGGAAACGCCATTAAACTTGCTTCCTCTAAAGAGCACTACCCCCAGTTCTCTCTGAACTGTACCTAAAAAGTCAGGAGAGAGAACTCGTTAACTTTTGTTTGGTTTAACATTGCCAGCGTCAAGTCAACCGTGGGCCCCCCGAAGGTTTTGTAAAATATTTAATCTAGCTCAGACAATCTCCTGCAGTCCCTAACCGGACCACCCCACTTACTGCACAGCTGCCAAAAAGCAGGCTTGACTGCGGGCTGGCAACCGGAGGCCTTCCAGCGGGCCTGGCCGGCCTACATGTACCCGGCACGGCACGCAGGAGTCTGGACAAGGCCCGTCTCAGAAGCCAGGGAGACCGGATCTGGGTTCCCCGGGAGGCCCGAAGCCGCAAGGAAGCGGCCCAGGAAATGAAGCTAAAGTAGCCTGCTCTTCTCACCAACCTGGTGTTGTCTGTATGACAACATGGCCCTCACCCTCGTACGTCTGTGAAATGGGCCTGCGGACGCCTCGCCTCTCTGGGGAGCTGTACTTCTGGAAGAGCAGCACTGGAGGAGGGGGTGACTCCCGGTGCGCCGCCCAGCACCCTCCCCTCCCATCCGTTCGCTGCTTTCCTCCGAGGCATCTCACCAGGGAACCTAGCCAGCCAGAGAGGGATCCTTCGACTGCGCTGAGCCTCAGCCCCTTCCAAACGTGAGGCTCACGGGGAGAACTCCTGCTCTGCCCAGTTTCCATTCCCGCTTCCAGAATAACGAGCCGAAAACATGTGTACTGTAAATAAAGCCTGTCTAAATAAAGCACTCGGGTAAAGGCTGCCGAGAAAACACTCGGCATCGCTCTGTGCTCCGAGCGTGAGTCAGCTTCCCAGCTCCCGGGGAACAATGGGGACCTTGCCAAGGGTCCCCTTCTGTCAATCCCGGAAGGCCCCCAAGCCCATGTAGGTGGCGGAGACGACGGCCCATCGGGACCATCGACCTGGAGATTCGGGGAGGGGGGGAGGAGAGGCGCTCCCGACGGCTCCCGAGGTCGGGGTCCAGCCCCGGCGCGAACGCCGCCAGGAATCCGTCTACCCGCAGCTGCCGCGGAAGGGTTGAGGGTTAAGCAAACACCGGGCAGGAGAGCGAGCCTGGGGTGTTGTGGGGCTGCTGCCCTCGCGAAGCCGACACGAGAGAGAGAGAGAAAGAGACGCTGGGGGCGCTCGCTACGGAGCCTCCCGGAGGGAAGACGCCCCCTCCTCATTCCCAAGCCAGGCCCTCGCCCACTCGGCTGGCCGCCTCTCTCCTCCGCAGCCTCCTGAGTCTCAGCGGAAGCGAACGTAGCAGCTGCCAGAGTCACCCCACTCCTTCTGCAGTCCCCATAGGCCCGTACGCGTACACTAGCCGCCCCACACACGTGTGCTGGGGACTCCGGGAGGCCCGGCTCGCCGTGCGCGCGCCAAGGCCCAGGGAAGCGGCGTCCCTTTGAGAGAGGGCGGTGTTGGGACTCGTGGCGGCCTCCGCGCTACGTCTTCTGTCCTCCGGGCTTCCGTGCGGAGCTGCGCGCCGCCGCCGCCCCCCCACCCCTGTAGGGTTCCGACTGGGGCGGCGGCCTCTGCTCCGGCGTGGGCCGGTGGTTTCCCCAGGCCCGGTGACCTTGAGGGTCAGTGATCCACCCCGCAGGCCCGCGGTTTCCGGAGTCGCGCGGCCGGCCCTTCCTCCCCGCCTCTCCGGCCAAGGCCGTCCGGCCTCGTCGCGCTCAGCCGGCCGGCTCCCGGCCCGGGGCGGGGGTGAAAGCACCGAGGGCCTCACTCACGTCCTGCGGACACGCGCCCCGCCGGGGCCGGTGTTGGCGCTCCAGCAGCCTGAAATTGCCAAATCGTCCCTGGGCAAGGTTGGAGGCGAGGCTTTGGGAAGAAGGCGAGGAAAACAAGTGAAACGGGAGGGGCGGGGTGGGGTGACGGCTCATAAATCACCCAGCCCCACCCTCGGGCCTCACCGCAGAGGCGCCCCGGCCCCGCGGGAGATGGAGGGTCACTCGGCCACTCCTGGCCGACCTCTGAGCTCTCCCTGAGCCAGCGCCCCACCCCGAGCTCAGGCCGCGCTAGGACCAGCTCCCGCCCGGGATCGTAAACCACCCGCCCGATTCGGCGGGAAGCCGCCCTTGGACGCGGCGCGCATCCGCCCAAGGGGAAGTTTATTTATAGCTTGTAAACGTAAAGGAAACCAGACCGCGCTGGCTCGCCGCGCTCCGGCTCCTACGCTCCCCACCTGCCCACCAGGGAGGGCGCGGCGGGAGGCGGAGGGGGTGCCTTAGTTCTCTCCCTGCCCACTCACCCCCCCCTCCAATCCCCGCTCCGCTCCCGCCGAACAGGGTAGAGTCCCAAGAGGCTGGCAAGCCTTAAATTCCTCTCGGGGTGCCTATCAGCGCCGTGAAAGCCAGAAAGGGCGGAGGACAGGACCCGGGCACCGGCGTGGCGAGGGTAGGGACGGCCGAGCTGTCCCAGTTGGCAAGCACCAGCCGCCAGGCCCGGCAGTGCAGCGCGGGATTCCGCAGCTCCCGCTCCGGGCCCGGGGAAGTCCTGGAGAGCCCGGGATGGGGGCGCTCCGGGAGCCTCTCCTTGGAAGGCGGGATGCTTCCCCCCGCCCCCCGTTCCTCCCGAGCACGTGTCCTCAGCAGAGCCGGCAAGCTCTGCGCGCCTGGGGCTGCCATCCGCGGGTGACAGCGGCTGAGAGCGCCCCTCCCCAACCCTCACCCCCGCCGTCGCCGCTTCTCCTGGGGAGCTCGAGGCCCCGGGGTGCGCTCGGGGCAGGCCCGAGGAGACGGAGAAAAGGAAAAGTGTCGGGGAGGAGATTAGGGAGAGAAGACATTAAAAAGCCTAGCCCTGAATAGACGAGCACCCCCCCCTCCCACCCCAGCCCCAGCGGCTTCTCCCAGTCCCAGCGGAGCGAACCCAACCCCAGCCTCGGCCCCGGGCGAATTCGTGTGTGTCTGTGTGTCTCGAGTGTGTGTGTGTGTGTGTGCGCGCGCGCGCTCCCGCGCGCCGGGCGGGCAGTTGCGAAACGGGCTCTTGGCTGCAGCGCGGCATAATGGAGGTGGCTGGAACAATGCGCGCTTTGTGCGCGCGGGGAGTTGTTTTCCACCCGCCTCGCTCCCCTCGCTCGGGCCGTATGGCACTTTAATCCCCGCCACGGCTCGGCACAAATGCACTTGTGTACTGCGGGTCACCGGGGGCCGTGCGGCTGGAACCGACCCCCTCCATCCGCGGACCCCACCGCCGGCGGCCCCATCTTCCTTCCTGCGCACCCACCACGGCCACGATTCCCGGCGTAGCCCGGTCAGCCGGCTCGGAAGCTTCCGGGCCCGCGGGCCACTTTTCTTTTCCGAGGAGACGGCGCGCACCCCACCCCCTTCCTTCGCGAGCTCACACAAACACACACTCGGGCCGACTGCAGGCCCCACGCTCGCCGCCCTCCCTCTCCTCGCCTCCATCCCGCCCCCGCCCCGTGCTCCGGACTCCTGCGAACAATAGTAAATGTCAACAGATTCCGCGCGGCGAGTGTCTGACTCGGCCGAGATAAGGGTGCGCGGTTGGCCCCGCGCTCCGCGCCGCCGCGGGGGGAGCCCGCCCTGACCCCGGCAGGAAAGAGCCGGCTGTGACGAAAGCCATGCCCGAGTTGGGGGCGGGGGGGGGGGGAGCGGATAGGAGGGGAGGCCACCAGTCCCAGCGCGGTAGGGGAGTCTCGCCGGGAGACCAGGCCCGGCCCCGCCCCCACCCGCTGAACCCGGTGCTAATCGGGGGGCCGCTGGGCACCGGGAAAGCGGCCGGGTCGACGTGGCGCTCGGGCCTGCTTTCAGCTCACAATTCCAGGGTTCTGCGGACGCCAGAAAAACTCTGCTCCGGGTCGGGACGCGGGCCGTTTTCGCCTTACTGGGAGCCGGCACCCGAAAGACGCGCAAGAGTCGAGTGCCTGTCTCCGGAAACTCATTAAAATATTCTTTTAAGCTCGCCCACACTTTCGCAGGTCCTCCTCCCCGGTCGTCCGCAACCCACCATCCAACCGAGTTAAAATTCGCAAATTGATTCTCACGCGTTGGTATTAATGGGCTGTTCCTCTTAAATTGTTGCCAACTTTGCTAATGGATTATTATTTAAATGATTTCTTTTTCATAAAGTACGTGTTGTTTTATAGATGCGTATTTACTTAAAGAAATCAACTGCATCTATTAACATATTAAAGAGAGAATAAAGCATCGGGGCCGGTGTACTGTACTGTTCAGCCTTACTTTGGGTGCTCGCGAAGATAGGAAAATCTTATTTGTTTAATAATAAGTCACTCATGAATATGCAAATGACATCGGTGCAGTACCTCACTTCTGTCACTATTAATGAGTTGCAAATTAATGTGACAACAAAAGGAAAATCTATTTAGTGGGGGAACTCGGTTTCCTACCTGGGGAGATCACAGGCCGGCCTGGAACCTGGGAGCCGGCCTGGGCGCTTCCTCACCCGGGGTCTTCCTGGAGTCTCCCCTATTGTTTGGTCTCAGGGACCGGCTTTGTCAGGAGCCCCTTAAAATTCCTGCCCCAGGCCCAGGAAGAAAGGCTGCTCCAGGGTAATTAGGGCCAAGTGCGATTAATGGAAATCAGCCCACGGTTTGAAGTAAAGCAGTTGGTGAGGCAGATTTTGGAGGGGGGAGTCTCCCCCCCACAACCCCCAGCTTAAAGATTCCCCAAAGCCTTTCGGGCCTCAGTTGCTTTGGGCAGTTAGGACCCATAAGGACCAAATCGGGCCTCGCAGGCCTGACCGCAGGTATGAAGACAGCGCCCTGCACGCCTGCGTTTTCCGAGGAGCCTCTGCCGATGGGGAGCCCGAGAGCCGATCTGCTCATTTTCCTGCCGACCTACTTCCCAGAGGTTAGAGACTGCCGTCTGGTCGCCTTCCATTTGAGCCTTGGCTCCTTGCTGGCCCGCACCTCACAGCCTGTTTTTATTTCATCGATGGATTGCTGGAGAGAATGTTTCTAATCCAGTTACGTTTGGAAGTGTCTCTGAGAAAAAAAAAAATAAATGCTGAGCCGCGCAGAGCTGTAGGCTGAGTTCAGGTGCCTGGGTCGTATTTCAAGAAGCTGTCGGACTCCGGAACCTTCTGGGGAGATGCAAATATCTAACCCGATCGACGGCTGCCTGGTTAGATACAGATTTGTACACTCTCCTAGGTGTAAGTCGTATCTTGTTTTGGTCATCTGTGACCGTGTAAAGCCACCTCAAGGCTTAGTGGTGTAAACAATAATAATCATTTCTTTTGCTCAAGAATCTGCGATCTGGGCGGGGCTCGGCAGAGCCGGCGCACCCCTGCACCAGGCCGTGGCAGCTGGGGCGGCTCGACTGGGACCGGAGGAGCCGTTTTCAGGACGGCTCACGTGCACGGGTGGCAAGTTGGGGCTGGCTCCGGTTTGTCTCCATGCGGGCCTCTCCAAAGATCACTCGGGCCTCCTCACGGCGTGGTGGCTGGTTGCCAAGAGCGAGCACCCTAGAGAGGGGGGAATGGAAGCTGCCAGTTACTCCAGGCCCGAGCCTGGAAGCTAGCAGTGTTAATTTCGCCATAGTTGCCATAGTGGATCGGCCAAGCAACCCAGGGGCGGGGACGTGGTCGGCCCTTCCCTCTTACCTCTCAATGGGACATTGCCCGTTGATGTCAAAGAATCTTGGGGCTGTGTCTTAAAACTGACACGGAACTCATTTTAAATGAAACTGGAATATGCGCCTTCACGTTCTGCCTCATGTCTCACTCCATCTTAACCTTCTTTACCCACGCGGGCGCGAACTCACAAACCGCGAGATCGTGACCTGAGCTGAAGTCGGACGCTTAGCCGACTGAGCCACCCGGGGGGCCCTGATTTTATATTTTTTAAGTAATCTCTACCCCCAATGCGGGGTTCCAAATGATGACTCCAAGATCAAGAGTCACATGTTCTACTGACTAAGCCAGCCAGGCGCCCCTGCTAAACATTACAGACTGATATATATAGCTATATAGATATATATAATACATATACGTTATACATATATGTATATATATATCAGCCTAAAAATTTTTTAATATATATGTATACATATACATATATATATACATATATATATAGTTTGTTTTTGTCTTCTTTTCAGGCATTCGAATACTTGAATGGACAAACTGAAGACCCTAATAAACAAAAACCTCCCTGAAGACTCAAAAATTTATAAATCAAGTCCATTAAATTTGTAAATATAGCCAAGCTCCAGTTGCCTTAAATTATTTTCTTAACATTTAATCATTGTTGAGAGACAGAGTGCGAGCAGGAGAAGGGCAGAGAGAGAGAGAGACACAGAATCCGAAGCAGGCTCCAGGCTCTGAGCCATCAGCACAGAGCCCGACGCGGGGCTCGAACTCACAGACCTCGAGATCGTGACCTGAGCCGAAGTCGGCCGCTTAACCGACTGAGCTCCCCGGGCGCCCCGCGAAGCTCCAGTTGTCTTAAAACAATTCGCACTCTGCTTCCCAAGTCGAATCTTAATTCCTTTTACCTGAAGACTGTAAGCCTAAAGTCTATGGTACAATTTCAAGTTGGATCATAGAGCTAACCTGTCAGATTCTTTACTAACCCCCAAGTTTACATAGATGTTACAACGAAATGGCATAGGCGGATTGTTCTTGAACGTAGCCCCCAAATATCGACTACAGTAGGTTTGGTTCATTTAATCTTCTCCCTGTTCATTCTCAACCTTCCCAAGGTCAAGAAGACTCAGGTTTGGGCCTTCTGAGGGGGTCGAGGTTTCTGGATACAAAGACAAATTTAAGGGTTTGGAATAAGCAAGAGGTTACTGGCTATTCTTTCACTGGAATGTCGGAGCCTGAGGGAGGTGGGTGGGGTTGTCTGAATCTATTGGGATAGGACCCTCTGTCTCAGACCAGGCTATTTTACGACTGAAGCAGGTGCTGATACCTAATAGCCCCGTGAAGACGTCTTACCTTCTTGCCTACAAATAAGCGAAGAGACGGAAAAGTCCCGCCCAGGAAAGGGACAGCTCCCGCCCCCAACCCCCAAAGCCTGGTTTGCACCCATTTGCAAATTTATTTCAATATTCCCTATCTATAAATGTCTCTGTTCTTGGAATTTTCCTGTAAATGGGTCGGAATATCTCATCCGTTCCTTCATTTAATTAATGAGTTAAATAAAATCTCGGACACGACTTCGTTTTACATTTGTAGGGGAGTCGCGGTTCTGCCTTCTTGTGAGACTCACCCTTGGACGCTGGCCTACGGTTCCTCGCGCTGTACAGATAATATTTGTGGCCAGCCAGAAAGGGGAGGCCAGGGTGCAGGGTACGGACTCTACAGATCTCCAGAGAGAATTCGCTGACACCCCCAGACAGACCCCAGAGGAGCCCTTTTAATCCTGTTTGGAGTTACTATGACAACCGAAGCCTTCAAGGCCAGCCCCTTCAGGTGGAATTATTTTCCGCAACCTCGGGTTCCAAGTTCAAGGGCAGTCCCACGCTGCTTCTTTTCTAACCCCTGATTTGATTGGAGGAGAGGGAAGTACGCAGTCGCCGCCCACCTTGCCTCAACATTTGATTGGATTCAATTCACTTATTCAGCCCCCCCCCCCCCCCCCCCCGTGGCGCGCGGTTTTTAAATACGTCCACAAATTCTTTGATACTCCTCCCTTCAAAAGGTGGAGCCTGATTTTTCCTCCCTATGGTCGTGGGCGGTGCTCAGTGACTCACTCCTGATGGAGAGAACGCGACCGAAGTGACTGTGTGTGACACGCGTGAGTAGGATATACGAGGCCTTGCGGCTTCCTCGTTCCTCTCTGCGGGAAGCCAGCTGCTGCATCCTGGGCACATTCGAGCAGCCCGATGGAGCGAGCCACGTGCCAGAGAGCCGAGGCCTCCTGCCAGCCGCTGTCTTGGCTGCAACCCCGTGAGAGTCCCTGAGCCCCAAGCATTTAACTAAGCTGCTCCCGAATTACTGACCCACGGAAAGTCTGAGATAATGACTGTCCGTTGTTGTAAGCCGCGAAACTGTGGGGCGGTTTGTTATGCAGCACCAGATAACTAATACATGAGTCAACCTGGCATTCGGACGTAGCCCTAACCCATTCTGATCACACGAACCCCATTTCTGTTTTGCCTCGATGGGTGGGTGTGCCCCTTCCAACCCCACAGGAAGACACCCACCCGTTTCTCTCCAACTCGAGAACCATTTTCAGACAGCCCCGGGGGAATGGAACCTGCATCACATGTTTCCGGCAATAACATTAGGGATGAGAAACTAGCAGAAGAAGTAAAACCGTTTTAAATAGTTCTTTGATCACTTTGCAGTTGCAAGTCAGAACTGTGTAAGAATTCATTACCATTTTAACTTGCAGAGAGGAACCATGCTCGGAGATAGAGTCAAAATGAAACGAAACACACACTCATCCCCTCTAAGAAGCCACCAAAAGTGTGAAAAGCAAAAGCAGGGTGACTAACTTCTAGAGGAGCGAATCTCCTCTAGGTATGCCCCGAAGTGCTGCTGAAAGATAAAAGAACTTCTTTTCTCTGTGCGTGGTGTTTTTCAACAACCGAAATGATAAAAACATTTGAAGGGTGACCTAAATGACTCAGGGTGCTTCCTGTCCCAGGGACGGGGACTTGGTAGTGTTGCTAAGACTCTCCTTCTCCAAAGGAGTAGGTAAACCATCACGTATTCAAATTACTTTGTCCCCCTCCTTTCTGTGAGCTTCGATTGGAAAAGAGAATCTGCGTGTGTGTGTGTGTGTGTGTGTGTTTCACATTCTTCCCCAAAGGATTTGAGTAAATCTGTAAAAAAAAAAAAAAAAAATGTCGGAGCGCCTGGGTGGCTCAGTTGGTTAAGCGTCCCGACTTCGGCTTAGGTCATGATCTCACGGTTTGTGAGTTCAAGTCCCCACGTCGAGCTCGCTGCTGTCAGCAAGGAGCCCACTTCGGATCCTCTGTCTCCCTCCCTCCCCCTCTCTCTCTGTCTCTCTCTCTGCCTGTCCCTCGCTCCACACACACACACACACACACACACACACACACACGCACACACACTCTCCCTCTCTCAAAAAATAGAAACATTTAGGGGCGCCTGGGTGGCTCAGTTGGTTGAGCCTCCAACTTCAGCTCAGGTCATGCTCTCGCCCTCTGTGAGTTCGAGCCCCACATCCGACTCAGTGCCGACAGCTCAGAGCCTGGAGCCTGCTTCGGATTCTGTGTCTCCCTCTCTCTCTGCCCCGCCCCCGTTCCTGCTCTCTCTCGCTTTCAAAAACAAATAAACATTAAAAAAAAATTTTTTTTGAAGAAATAAATAAAAACATTGTAAGAAGTATAATACACCGATACGAAAGTACAGGGGGCGCCTGGGTGGCTCAGTCAGTTAAGTGTCCGCCTCTTGACGTCCACTTAGGTCACGATCTCACCGTTGGTGAGATGGAGCCCTAAGCCAGCCTTCCGCGCTGACAGTGTGGCGCCTCCTTGGGATTCTGTCTCTGCCCCTCCCCCGCTAGTGCACCTGCACTCACTCTCTCTCTCTTTCTCAAAATAAATAAATAAAGCTTTAAAATGATTTTAAAAATCCACTGAGCGAGACACTTATGATATATGCACTTTTCTGTACGCGCGCTGACCTCTGATGGAACGCACAAGAGAAAAACCACATCCTTCGATAGAGTGGGTGGGCCAACGAAGAAGTGGTTAATTCGGCTCAGGGTGGGGGCTTAAGGGAAGCTGCCCGGAGGAGGTGATGCAGGCCTCGTGGTCCCAGGTCCGTCCGAGTCAGCCTTGGGAACGAATGCGGAAGGCGTTCGCAGAGGATGGAAATACGAAAGCAAACCCAGTGAGGCCGGAGCCCGCCGGAGCGCAGGGAGCTATACGGGAAATGTCGAGAAGTTAACAGTGGCCAGGAGAGACGGGCCTGCCCCCGGCATGTTTTTATCATAGAAACTTGTCTCCCGCTGGCTCATACAGTCGACTTGGGATCTGGAGGGGACGGGACCGCATTTGTCTAGAAACTTCCACGTGGTCCAGGCCAGGGGCTCTGGGGCCCGACCCGCTGGGTGCTAGGGACAGACAGGAGGGGAGAACCCTAAGGGACAGCAAGAGCAGCCCTAGAAGAAAATCGAGAAAGCGCATCAGGAAGGGAGAAGAATGCAAAGGGGTATTTTTAAAGCTTCCAATGAAACACATTTAAAAATATAGTCTGTTCAGCTGTCTATAAAAGCAACTTCACTGAATCCTTAAGAAGGACAGAATCCACCATCGGGGGCGCCTGGGTGGCTCAGTCGGTTGGGCTTCATGATCTCATAGTCTGTGAGTTCGAGCCCCGCATCGGGCTCTGTGCTGACGGCTCAGAGCCTGGAGCCTGTTTCGGATTCTGTGTCTCCCTCTCTCTCTGCCCTTCCCTTGCTCACACTCTGTCTCTATGTCTCTCAAAAATAAAATAAAAACATTAAAAAAAAAAAAAAAGAATCCACCATCAAAGGGATGCCCCAATTTCTCTCTAAAATAGGGCTTCTTAACTCGGGCTCTGCAGCTAGAATTATGGGGGCTTGCGAACGCGAATGGGAAATCTTTTTATTTTTCTCTTCATTAGTCTTTAAAGGAAAGGTAACATTTCCTCCGGCCGTGCGCGTAGGTAACGATTCCAGCCCGAGCCGCGGCACCGACGACGTGGTCACCAAGCAAAATCACAGACGCTTTCTTGTCATACGACAGTCGGTGCCAAGATCTCAGTTCTTGAGCACCCTCGCCGCTGGTTCGAACCCACGGTATTTGTTAGACCTGCTGCTAGACCTTGGTGTTTAATTCTGAATTACAGAGACGCATCGGTTAGCGGCCTGGTTACCTTTGCGGAAATCAGCAACCATCCTTTCTTCTGCTCTTGAACCCATAGCCTGGGCGGGGCTCGGCGAGCTGTTTTGTCTCTCTATTTTAGGCAATGGCCTAGAGGCCTCGGAAGGGATGGTAGTGATGACCGGGGCCCCCTGGGCGTTTGTCCGTGCCTCTCAGCGGTATCCTGGCCTCTCCGTGTCCTCTGTCCAAACGAGCACTCCATCATGGCAGCCTCTGCGTAGTGGGACTTCCTACACGGTGGCTCGTGGCTCCAGAAAAGAGGGCTCCAAGGACACCTGGGTGGCTCAGTCGGTTAGGCACGTGGCCCTTGATTTCCACGCACGGTTCGTGAGTTCGAGCCCCGCGTCGGGCTCTATGCTGAGAGTGTGGAGCCTGCTTGGGATTCTCTCTCTCCCTCTCTGTTTGCCCCCTCCTCTGACTAACTAACTAACTAACTAAATAGTGCCACAGGGAATAAGGAAGACGCTGCCAAGCTTCTTCTGACCTCGCCTTAGAATTTCCAGAATGTTGAGTGGGACCAAAAGGGTGAAGGGGGTCACAAGATACACACCTCCCTTTATAAAATAACTAAGTCATGGATCTGTCATGTACAGCATGGCGACAGTAGTCAATAATACGATGTTGCATATTCGAAAGTGGCTAAGAGAGTAAATCTTAAAAGTTCTCATCGCAAGAAAAGAACAATTTTGGAACTATCCATGGCGATGGAGGTTACCTAGACTTATTATAGCGATGGCCTCACAATATATACAAGGCTCGCACCATTCTGGTGCACGTCTGAAATGAACAGCATGTTATATGCCAATTGCACTTCAACTAAAAGAAAAGTTCCAAGAGCGCCTGGGGGGCTCAGTCGGTTAAGCGTCCGACTTCGGCTCGGGTCACGATCTCGCGGCGTGTGAGTTCCAGCCCCGTGTCGGGCTCTGTGCTGACAGCTCAGAGCCTGGAGCCCGCTTCTGATTCTGTGTCTTTCCCTCTCTCTGCCCCTCCCCCGTTCATGCTCTGTCTTTCTCTGTCTCAATAAAAAAAAAAAAAATTAAATAAACGTTAAAAAAAAAGTAAAAACAAAGAAAAGGTCCAGAATGTCCCTTCTGACACGTTCTATTTCGCTAGCAAATCTCTCACAAGGTCAGCCTCGTCACTTGGGGCGGGAACACAGACTCCGCCCCTCAGTGAGGGAAGTAGCAAAGAATTTGTGTCGCAAAGACTGTATCACAAATTTGTGGGGTTTTGGTGTTTTAGTAACATATTTCGATATACCTGATTTCCCTTGTAATTTTATCATTTTCTGGTATCGGTTATAAAACACTCTGCTGAGAAGGGGTTCGTAAGCTTTATGGGAATGGCGTGGGGGTCCGTGACGGAGAACCTCTGCCCCAACATCCTCCTCCGTCCATTCTGCACAGCCTTGCCCGTGGCCTGGGCTCCCGTTCCCTCCGGCAGGACCGCTGCCATATTGTTCTTATTGGCTTCTGCCACTGGGCTTTTCCATCTCCAACCCTTCTTTCAAAATCTATCCTTTCCTTCTTTTTCTTTAAGTTTATTTATTTTGAGAGAGAGAGAGAGTGCACAAGCGGGCAGGGGAGGGGGCAGAGAGAGAAAGAGAGAATCCCAACAAGGCTCCACGCTATCAGGGCAGAGCCCAACTCGGGGCTAGATCTCTCGACTGTGAGAACATGACCTGAGCCAAAATCAAGAGCCAGACACTCAACTGACTGAGCCACCCAGGTGTCCCTAGTCTATCCTTTCTTAAGCCCAGATTCATTCATTCATCTATCACCCGTCCATCCATCCATCCATCCATCCACCTGTCCATCCATCCACTCATTCCATCCATCCATCCATCCATCCATCCATCCATCCATCCAGTCAATGAATCAAACATACTGTATGGCCAAATGTAAAATGATGTCATGTTTTCCTAACGAGAAGGTCCCAGGGCACCAGGATGGCTCAATCGGTTAAGCTTCTGTCCCTTGATTTCAGCTCGACCATGAGCTCATGGTCTGTGAGATGGAGCCCTGCGCTGGGCTCTGCGCTGACAGTGCACAACCTCCTTGGGATTCTCTCTCTCCCTCTCTCTCTGCCCCTCCCCTGACCTCTCTCTCTCTCTCTCTCAAAATAAATAAATATGAAAAAGAGAGAGAGAGGGGCACCTGGGTGGCTCAGTCGGTTGAGTGGTCGACCTCAGCTCTGGTCATGATCTCGCGGTCTGTGGGTTCGAGCCCCGCGTCGGGCTCTGTGCTGATGTCTCAGAGCCTAGAGCCTGCTTCAGATTCTGCGTCTGCCCCTCTCTCTGCCCTTCCCCTGCTCACATTCTGTCTCTATGTCTCTCAAAACTAAATAAAAATGTTAAAAAAAAGAGAGAGAGAGAGAGAGAGAGAGGGGTCCCCAAACACTTTTTATGACTACCTCAAACATTTAGGCCGAGAACATACCGCGTGAGCCAGGGCTGCAGGACTCGGAGGGCCGGAGTATCACACATCGTCGGCAGGCCTCGGTTCCTCACTAGATGCGGCCAGAGGCCTCCCTGGCTCACCACACGGGCCCTCCCATAGGGCAGCCCGCAGCACGGCAGCAGCGTCACCAGAACCGCTGCTCCGAGACAGCTGGCCAATGGCTGGATGGATGCAAGAGACAGACTAATCACACGTCACAGCGCCCTGTGACCTAGCCTCCAGAGTCACACGACATCATGTCCCCTTTAGTCTTTTTTTCTCAAGCTTCTTTATGTATTTAAGTAATCTCCACACCCAACGTGAGGCTCGAACTCACGAACCCAAGATCAAAAGACCCATGCTCTTCAGACTGAGCCAGCCAGGCGCCCCGGGCCCCTTTATTCTATTCACTGGAATAGACTAGCTACCAGGTCTAAGCTGACAGACAAGGAAAAGAGAATTTGGCTCTGTTGGTTTCTTAAAGAATTGGTAGACATGCTTTTTGGTTTTTTTGAACCATCACAGTTACCTCCGCGTAGGTATTAGTCGAGACTGTTTTGTCCGGCCGTGAGGCTCTTCCTTTCCCGCCTTCTCTCTGCGTGTATTGGTGGCGCCCACGACAGAGCCACAAACGGTTGCTTTTGAGAGCAAGCGGTAAGGGCTCGTTCACGACCACAGCCAAGATTCGTGCTGTAATCAGGAACAATGGCTAAACCCCGGTGAAGCTATTTTGCCTCTGCGACCCGCAGACTGGATGCTGGTGTCTTCCTCAGGCGACACCCCTCCCAGCGAATTCCTAGGCTAAAACCTAACTGCCAAGGTGGTGGCCTTAGGGGGTGAGCCTTGGGGCGGCGATTACATCCTGTGGGCGAAAACCTTCTGGTAAGGGATCAGTGCGTTCTGGAAGAGGCCTCCTCCAGCGCCCCTCCCACCTTGTAAAGACACAGTGACCAGACGGCGCCCCGTGAACCAGGAAGTAGATCTTCACCAGACACAGAATCGGCCAGCGCCTTGATATTGAACTTCCCCGCCTCTGGATCTGGGGGCGTGAAATGTCTGTTTCTAAGCCCCCCAGGGCATGGCGCTCTGTGACGCCAGCCCGAACTCAGACAATTCTCCTTCCTCCCATCCATCCCTTCCTTCCTCCTTCCTTCTTTCCTTTTTCCTTTTTCTTTTGTCCGGCAGCCGCTTCTGTTAGGTGGCCTGTCAAAGCGTTGCAAACCAGCATCGATGGAGGCCATTTCGGGTCAGCGGGTCTTCCCCAAACTCCGCTTCGTCGTTCAAAACGGTCATCGACAGGGCTCTCCAAAGCCAGAGGTTTTGTTGGGACTCCAGTATAAGGCAAGTGTCACCACGCCGATGGATCGGTGAGCTGTGGGCTGCTCACGGAATGCCACTAGAGAGCACGGAGACGGAGCCGACTGCGACCCCGCGGAGCCACGTGGGCAGCTCTCACAAATGACACGTCGAGCGACAGAAGCCAGACGCAAGAGCGTGGCGCCCAGCAGGCCTCCACTTCATCAAATATAGAAACTTCTCGAGCTAATCGATCACGGCAGACCACCAGCGCGAGGGGTTGTCCCTGCCGGGGACGCAACCGGAAGGGGGCGCAAGGGAACGTCTGGGGGGCCAGCTATGTTCTGTTTCCCTCCGACGGCTGGTTCCCTGGGTGTGCTCAGTTTGTGAAAATCCACGTATTCCTCAAAGTGTACGTTTGTGATTGGCGTACTTTCAAAAAAAATGTTTTAATGTTTATTTATATTTGAGAGAGAAAGAGAGCACGAGCAGGGAAGGGCAAAGACAGAATACATTTTTAAAAACTGTATACGGATTTTAGAGAGAGACAGAGTGTGAGCGGGGGAGGGGCAGAGAGAGGGAGACACAGAATCCGAAGCAGGCTCCAGGCTCTGAGCTGTCAGCACAGAGCCCGACGTGGGGCTCGAACTCAGGAACTGTGAGGTGAGATCATGACCTGAGCTGAAATCAAGAGAGGGACGTTCATCCAACTGAGCCACCCAGGAGCCCCTAAAATACAGATTTAACCATATTCTCTTTACTTTTTTTTCTACTACTCAGTCTTTTTTTTTTTTTTTTTTTTTTAGTAACGTAACAATGTGACATTAGTTTCAGGCAGAGGACATAGTGATTCGCCTTCTCTATATGTTATGTCCTCCTCGCTACAAGTGTAGCCACCACCTAAAACAAAATGGGGGTCGCCTGGGTGGCTCTGTCTGTTAAGCCTCCGACTTCAGCCCGGATCGTGATCTCATGGTTCATGGGTTTGAGGCCCACGTCGGACTCTGTGCCGACAGCTCAGAGCCTGGAGCCTGCTTCAGATTCTGTGTCTCCCTCTCTCTCTTCCTTTCCCCTGCTCACGCTACGTCTATATGTCTCTCAAAAATAAATAAACGTTAAAAATAAATAAATAAATAAATAAATAAACGTTAAAAAAATTTTTAAAAAAAGGAAAAAAAAAAAAAACAGAGGCCACAGGTTAGACATTAAGATTTCTAAAGGGGCACAGAACGCCCAGAGTCAAGGTTGCTAAATTTCCAGCCTCCCTCACAGCTATCTATGAACATATAACTAAGTTCTCATCGATGAGATAGAAGCTTCCAGGACATACCTTAAAGGAGGCAGGATTTGTCCCTTCCTTCCTCCTGCCGTCTGGATTGTGGATGTGATGGCCGGCCCTCTGGCAGCAGTATTGAACCACGAGGTAAAAGCCATGCGGGCAGAGAGACGGAGCCAAGAGAGATGGTAGAGAACACGGCCCTGCTTACTTCCCCGATGCGAATGAGATTTCAACTCTCTTATTAAAGCCACTTTTATTTTATTCATGTGCTGCTGTTGTTGTTGTCATTCGCCCTTTTGGTTTGGGCCCTCGCATCCAAAGCTGTCCCTTACTGATATAGCAGGGTGCTGATTAAGTACAACCTAGTACGGCAAGAGACCAGGTCTGCCATCAAAAGTGTTAAGAAGACGTATACTCATTCACACTGAAAGGTGTTTATGATATATCGCTTTATTTATTTATTTATTTATTTATTTATTTTTAAGTTGATTTATTTTGAGAGAGAAAGAGACAGCAGGAGAGCGGGAGAGGGGCAGAGAGAGAGGGGACGCATCCCAAGCAGGCTTCGCACCAGCAGCATGGAGCCCCTTGTGGGACGGGAACTCATGAACCGTGAGATCACGACCCGAGCTGAAACCAAGAGTAGGACGCTTAACCGACCGAGCCGCCCAGGCGCCCCTACAATATATTGCTTTAAAAGCTACTTATAGGGGCGCCTGGGCGGCTCGGGCAGGTCAGTGTCCGACTTCGGCCCAGCTCGTGATCTCACGGTTCGTGGGTTCGAGCCCCACGTCGGGCTCCGTGCTGACAGCTCAGAGCCTGGAGCCTGCTTCGGATTCTCCCTCTCTCTGCCCCTCCCTGCTTGTGCTCTCTCTCTCTCTCTCTCAAAAATAAACATTAAAAAATAAACTAATAAAAAAAATTAAAAAAGAAAAAAATAAACGCTGCTTATGAGGCACACGGAGAACAAAACAAAACAAAGCAGATCTATGCCCGGAAAAAGAAAGTTGAAAGCAGATTCCCCAAAACCTTGCGCCCCCCCCCCCATGGGCTTGCGGTTCATTGGTATAATAAAACATTTAAAATTTTTAAATTAAAAGAATTTTTTAAACTCACGCCATATGCTGGATTCACGTATTTACTTACCAGGAAATGAAGCAAGACCCCCAGGCCCACCGGCCTCACTACGCTGTCTCTCCGGGGAACATTCGAGGCTCTCTGCCCCCACACCGGGGGCAAACCATCCAGGCCAAGCACAAGCCTGGAAATTTTTATTCCATATCTTTGTGCGGGTGAAAAAAATCTCCCTGATAGACGCCAGAGTTGACCGACTGGGGAGCCCCGGGGCCGAACCGGGTCGGCGGTGTTCGGCCCGGGCAACGTTTTTATCAACGTCCCCGACGATTGCGAGGGTTCGCCTCGAACGCGGCTTCCTGGCTTCGGTTCTGAAGAGTCGGAGGACCCGGCCACCCAGCGTCCCATCCCGGCGACGGCCTGACGCAGGGCGGTCAGCGCCTGTTCCGTCCCCAGGTGGCCCCAGGACAGGAACGCGTGTCCGTAGGGTCCTTGGTTTACACTCACCCAGTGATTTCCCGCCTGGAAAGATCTGGAGCCTCCAGTTAAGCGTCCCACTCTGGACTTCCGCTCAGGTCACGACCTCGCAGTTCGGGAGTTCGAGCCCTGCCTCGGGGTCTGTGCTGATGGCTCAGAACTGGCTTACGAGTGTCTCTCTCTCCCTCTCTCTCTGCCCCTCTCCAGCTCTCTCTTAAAGTAAATAAATAAACTTCAAAAAAAAAAAAAAAAACCCCACAGAAAACACGCCTCCAAGTTCTTCGGGACTCTTCTCGCAAAAGACGGAGCCCAATCCATGCCTCTTCGCATACAGACGGGCCTCGGTTACTCACTTGTAGCAAATAGAATGTGAGTGAGGAGAGTGACAACGTGGGGCTCGCCGAGGTAGGTCGCGAAAGGAAATACAGCTTCTGGCCGGGCCCCGCTTTTAAGGGAAGCTTGCCTTTGGAACCCAGCCAAACAAGAAGTTTCTTTTTGACATCTTTATTGAAATATAATTCACATGCCATAAAATTCACTCACTTAAAGTGTATAATTCAATGGGTTTAGTAGACTCACAGAGTCGTGCGAGCATCACCACCGTCAGTTTTAGAATACTTTCATTCCCCCCCCCAGAAAAACCCCCATGCTTCCCTCTCTCCACCCTCCCCCCCCCCCCCGGTCCCTGACAACCACTAACCTCCTTTCCGTCTCTCCGAATCGGCTCGTTCTGGACATGTCACGTACACGGAATCACGCAATATGTGGTCTTGGTGTCCGACCTCGTCACTCGGCATCACGTTTTCTTTTTTTTTTTTTAATGTTTATTTATTTTTGAGACAGAGAGAGACAGAGCACGAGTGGGGGGAGGGGCAGAGAGAGAGGGAGACACAGAATCTGAAGCAGGCTCCAGGCTCTGAGCTGCCAGCACAGAGCCCGATGCGGGGCTCGAACCCACAGACCGCGAGATCATGACCTGAGCCGAAGTAGGCTGCTTAACCAACTGAGCCGCCCAGGCGCCCCGGCATCACGTTTTCAAGGTTCATCTACGTGGTACCAGGTGCTGGGCCATCATTCTTCTTTTCTTTTTGAGGTTTATTTATTTATTTTGAGAGGGGGGAGGGGCGGGGGGGAGAGGATCCCAAGCAGGCTCCACGCCGTCAGCGCGGAGCCCGACACGAGGCTCGAACACACTGACTGTGAGATCACGACCTGAGCCGAGACCGAGAGCCGGCGGCCCAACCGACGGAAGCACCCAGGCGCCCCCCACCCGGAAAACTTTCTCTTTAACATTTTGAACCGCTGCCAAAGTGTTTCCCAAAGGGGCTGCCTCGTTTTGCGTTGCCACCCGCCGTGCGCGGGGTTCCAATTGCTCCGCGTCCTCACCAGCACTGGTAATTGTCTGTCTTTTGATTAGAGCCGTCTTATGTCTTATCGGAGGCGAAGTGGCATCTCCCTGTGGCTTTGATCCGCCCCTCCCCCATCGCTAACGAGGTCGAACGTATTTTCTTGTACTTATTGGCCATTTATATAATTTTGGAGAAACGTCTATGCACATCCGTTACCCATTTTTTGAAGTTTTTATTTTTTTAAGTTTCATTTATTAAAAACTTTTTTTGGGGGTGCCTGGGTGGCTCAGTTGGTTACGCGGCCGACTTCGGCTCAGGTCATGATCTCACGGTCTGTGAGTTCGAGCCCCGCGTCGGGCTCTGTGCTGACGGCTCAGAGCCTGGAGCCTGCTTCAGATTCTGGGTCTCCCTCTCTCTCTGCCCTTCTCCTGCTCACGCTCTGTCTCTACGTCTCTCAAAAATAAATAAACGTTAAAAAAATTTAAAAAAAACCAAACTTTTTTAAATGTTTATTTATTTTTGAGAGAGAGAGAGAGCCTGAGAGGAGCAGAGAGAGAGGGAGACAGAATCCAAAGCAGGCTTCGCACAGACGGCAGCAAGCCTGACGCGGGGCTCAGACCCACGATCCATGAGATCGTGACCTCAGCCAAAGTCTGATGTTCAGCCAACTGAGCAAGCCAGGTGCCTCTTATTTATTTATTTTGAAAGAGAGAGAGAGAGAGAGAATAAAAATGGGGGAGGGGCAGAGAGAAGGAGAAACAGAATCCCAAGCAGGCTCCACACCATCGGCACAGAGCCCGACTCGGGGCTCGAACTCGCGAACTGTGAGATGATGACCTGAGCCTAAATCAAGAGTCAGACGCTTAACCAACTGTGCCGCCTTCTCTCCTTTCCTCCCTCCCTCCCTCCCTCCCTCCCTCCCTCCCTCCCTCCTTTTTCCCTCCTCCTCCTTCCCTTCTCTACCCCCTCCTCCCCATCCACCTGGCAACCCTTTCCCTCCCTCTTCCTGCCCCCCCCCTCCCCCGGTGACAACTGTGCTGAATTAGGTATGTATCACTCTTCTATGTTTTCGTATCTTTACTCACTAGCCAGAAACCCGCTAAGGCTACAAACCCGGGGTTTTGCCCGTTCGCAGTGTCACATAGACACGCCCTGCTGTGCACACCCTTCTGTGGATTACCTCCTATTTTGGTCAGGGTGACGTCTGTGACGCGTGTCCGCCTTGGCTGCTGTGGCCGGAGGGGGGGAGGGGGTCTAGCGTCTCGTGGGTTGACTCCAAGCCAATTACTTCTCCGCTCATCCGGAGCCGGCTTTTCCCTTCTTTTTCCTTCTCTTCCCCCCCTTCCGTATCCGCGCTCCGAGGGAAGACGCCGGCCTCCACGAGTGTGTCCAGCCTGGTTCGCCCCGGCCCCGGTCCTCTCGCATAGTGTGTGTGACAGAGGGACAGCGTATGCATCGCGGCCGCCCGAGGAGCAGCTCTGCAGCGTGGCATGGGACAGGAAGGCCCGTCTTGGGGGAGGAAACAGGAAAAGGTCAGGTGGGACCCTCGCGGAAGGCGAAGGGAAGGACGGAGGGCGGGGAGGCCCCGGGTGAAGTGTGGTTCCCCGGTTGGCCTGGGCGGGGGGGGGGGGGTGGGGGGGGTGGGGGGGGAGGGGGGCCTAAGGCCCGGCCGGTCTGTCTGGGCGTCGTCGGAGGGGCCTCCACATCTCGCCAGACGCCGGGAGGGGCCCACGGAAGTGCGGCCTTGGCCTGCACTTGGCCGCAGTCAGACGGCGCGACCTTCCGGGAGCAGACGGCTGGTGTGAGCCGAGGGCCTGGGGTGGGGGGGGGGCGTAAGGGCACCTGCCGCTCAGGGAGGGACCCCCGCATCTTCAGAAATCCGCGTGTCCGACCCTGGGAGCTCCGGGAAGGAAGGCATTCTGAACCCCCCCACCCCCCAAGTTCATCTGTCGAAACCCCACCCCTGACGCGGTGGCCTTAGGAGGCGTGGCCTTCGGGGGAGGACTGGGTCGGGAAGGCAGAGCGGGGTTAGTGTCCTGATGAAAAGAGGTCATGGACGTGGCTACCTGCTCCCCACCCCCCCACCCCCCCCCCAGTTCTCGGAGCTTTGCTCTGGTGGCCCGAATGCCCTAAGACAGGGGGTGACTGAGGCGCCCAGGGGGGCTCACTGCTTTAAGCGTCTGGCTCCTGATTTCCGCTCAGGTCACGGTCTCAGGACCCGTGGGTTCTGGCTTCGAGCCCCGCATCGGGCTCTGTCCTGACAGCGCAGAGCCTGCTCGGGATTCTGTCTCCCTCTCTCCCTCTCCCTCCCCTGCTCACTCTGTCTCAAAAGTAAATAAAAACAACAACAAAAAAGATTCTGTCTCTCTCTGCCTCTGCCCCTCTTCCCTGCTCCTTCTCTGTCTCTCTCTCTCTCTCTCTCTCTCTGTAAACAAAACAAAACAAAAAACGAGGGGGGATGACTTTAGCGCAGAAAGGAGACACACCCCCTCCCCAAAAACCAGATCCAAACCAACCCCCAAACTCTGAGCCTTGGCTTCGGGAGGGGCCCCAAACCTCTCGGGGCTTCTGTTTTTGGCAGAATCCTAATACCTTTTAGGAAACAAGGAGAAGAGTGACAAGGTAATAAATGTTTTAAGCTGTTTTTGTTTCATCTCTCTCTGAGGAAGCCGCTCTGAGAGGCACTGAAAAACGCCTGAGGTGAAAATTACATTTTTTTTCTTTCTTCCCCCCAACTTATTATTTTGAAAAATTTTCAAATCTATAGAAAGGTTGAAAGAACAGTTTCATATATCCTTTATCTTGATTCACAATTATTAACATTTTGCCATGCTTTTGTTATCTGTATATGTGTGTGCTTTTTGATAAACCATTGGAAACTAAATTACAGGGGCGCCTGGGTGGCTCAGTCAGTTAAGCGTCTGACTGTGGCTCACGTCCTGATCTCACAGGTCTGTGAGTTCAAGCCCTGCGTCGAGCCTGTGTTGACGGCTCAGAGCCCGGAGCCTGCTTCGGATTCTGTGTCCCTCTCTCTCTCTCTACCCCTTCCCGGCTGACACTCTCTCTCTCTCTCTCTCTCAAATATAAGTAAACATTAATACGAATTAAAAAAAAATTTTTTAATGTTTATTTTAAAGTCATCTCCACACCCAGTGTGAGGCTCGAACTCACAACCCTGAGATCAAGAGTTGCATGCTCCAGGGGCCCCTGGTTTAAGCCTCAGACTTTGGCTCGGGTCATGATCTCACAGTTCGTGAGTTCGAGCCCCAAGTTGGGCTCTGTGCTGACAGCTCAGAGCCTGGAGCCTGCTTTGATTCTGTGTCTCCCTCTCTTTCTGCCCCTACCCCATTCGCGCTCTGTCTCTCTTTTTTAAAAAAAAATTTTTTTTTTTAATGTTCACTTATTTTGAGAGAGACAGAGCATGAGCAGGGGAGGGGCAGAGAGAGAGGGAGACACAGAATTCAAAGCAGGCTCCAGGCTCTGAGCTGTCAGCACAGAGCCCGACGCAGGGCCCGAACCCACGAGTGAGATCATGACCTGAGCCGAAGTCGGACAGTCAACTGACTGAGCCACCCGGGCGCCCCTGTCTCTCTCTTTCAAAAATAAACATTGAAAAATAATTTTTTTCAATGTAGGTACTAGAAAATTCTAAATTACATACGTGGCTCACATGATATTTCTATCGGGCAGTACTGCTCTAGAGCCTTGATGGTTCAGCGTTTGCCAAGACGACTTGCTAGGAGGGAAAGTGTTTTCCCATCAGGAGGCTCGCGATGCCTGGTTGTTCTGATTTTCCTTCCTTGTTGGTAATGTTGACATTCATAAATGATCACTGCCTCGATCCACTATTTCATTACGAGTCGTAAACTGGTAACATTCCGTTATGTCTTCGTATAGTGGCTGCAAGTCTGTCGTAGAGAAAAACATTTCCTTTCATCTAGAAAAGGCAGGGAAACGCTTGATTCTTTCTCTTTGCCCGTTTTCAAATGATGAGGCTGTCCCCAACACTCCTCCAGAGGCGTTCGGTGAGTTCGTTTTTGCGTGCCTTTACGAACTCACGATTCGAACATCTCCGGGCTTATTTCTCTGCATCGCAGCTCTCCTCACGCATGCTCGAAACAGTCCGTATGCATCCCGTGGGGGCTTCTCCAAGTTGGCTGCCACGTCTTTTTTGACACAGCCCCACCAGCTCGTTGTGTATGTCCACGCTCCCCTCCAACCCTCTCCCTCCGCAAACTGCAACCGACCGCCTTTCTCAAAGGAACCTCAATTCTTTCGAGTGGGATAAGGTAGTTAGAAACCACAGTCTGGGATAGAGTGGTGCCCATTTCTAGAGGTCATTGTTTCCAGGACTTTTCAGAGGACAGAGCCATGAAATGTTTGTTTTTTAAGATCAAATTCGTCCTGACTTCCCGGTAATACTTCTAATTCGAGAACAGAACTCCGTAATTTGTATTCAACCTCGCTGAGCTTACATTTGCATCTCCTTCCCCCCCCCTGCAGAAAAATCTCAGTTCTCGGCAACAACAGACAACAACAGATACTTTTTGCTTTATCTCACCACACAAACAGGAGCGGCTGGGAATAACAATGCGGACACCAGCGCCAAGGACAGGATTACTGAAAACAACTTGAAATGGTTTTTGCCCTTTTCCATCGTGGGGGGTAAATCCACCAAGAATTATATAAGCAATCAACTGTGTTTTTTTAAAAAACGTTTTTATTTATTTTTGAGAGACACAGAGTCAGAGCATGAGCAGGAGAGGGGCAGAGAGAGAGGGAGACACAGAATCCTAAGCAGGCTCCAGGCTCTGAGCCATCAGCACAGAGCCCGACGCGGGGCTCGAACTCACAGACCGTGAGATCAGAACTGAGTTGAAGTCGGCCGCTTAACTGAGCCCCCCAGGCGCCCCTCGACTGTGTTTTAAAGACCCTTGCAATCGATCTTTCCTGCGTGGTTGTGCTACCAACTGGACACAAGCTGGGTTTGTTTCATTTTGCTTTTTGATTCACAGGTATTGCTTTCACTTTAAAGCTATGTAAACTCTAAAGTCAAATTGATACAATAAATTAATTCACAGACCTATAGCTTCCACCTCTTTCCCTTGCAGCAGGTTCTGTTTTCCCCAGATGTAACCATTTTTTCGGAGGTGTTTCATTCTTATCTTATGTATCTTTCTTTTTTGTGTTTTATTTTTTAAAATACATTTTGCTTTATTTTGTTATCAACGTTTTTTTTTTTTTAAGTGTTTATTTCAGAGGAGGAGGGAGGGGCAGAGAGAGAAGGAGACGGAGGATCCCAAGTGGGCTCCACACCAACAGCAGAGAGCCCGATGCGGGGCTTGCGCTCACGAACCATGAGATCGCGACCTGAGCTGAAGTCAGATGGCCATTGGCTGAGCCGCCCGGGCCCCCCATTTTATCTTATTTTTTTTAAGTTTCTTTATTTTGAGAGACAGAAACAGTGCAAGTGGGGGAGGGGCAGAGAGAGGAAAGGAGACAGAGACTCCCAAGCAGGCTCCACGCTGTCAGCCGAGAGCCCAACATGGGGCTTGAGCTCACGAAACCTCGAGACCCTGACCTGAGCTGAAACCAAGAGTCAGACGCTTAACCGACTGAGCCACCCAGGCGCCCCTCAATAAAGTTTTTAATGACTTTTCAAAGTTTTAGCTGTTTATTTATTTATTTCTTAATGTTTCTTTTCGAGAGAGAGAGAGAGAGAACGCATGTGCGCGAGCTGGGGAGGGGCAGAGAGGGAGACAGAGGATCTGAAGCGGGCTCCACGCTGACAGCAGAGAGCCCGATGCGGGGCTCGAACGCACAAACTGCGAGATCGTGACCTGAGCCGAAGTCGGACACTGAATCAATACCCAGATACCCAGGCGCCCCAATAAATTTTTTTTTCAATTTATTTGAGAGAGAGAGAGAGAGAGAGCGAGACCACGTGTGCGAGCTGGGGGAGGTGTGGAGGGCTAGAGAGAGAGAGTCCCATGAAAGCTCCACGCTTGGCACCGAGCCCGACCTGGGGCTCAATCCCATGACCCTGGGATCAGGACCTACGCTGAAACCAAGAGTCGGACGCTCAAACAACTGGGACACCCGGGCGTCCCGATAAACGTTCTTTATACTAACACCCCCCCCAGCTGCACGAACCACCGCCGTCAAGGCCTCCTGACCCAAGCTCATCGCTTCCCCACCCGTCCCTTAACCCGTGGCTCCCACTTGTTTTCTTGGCTTAACGGACAGACGTGACCTTGCAGGACGGAACCTCAGCTGGCCTCAGGCCTTCCCTTTGCCTGCAGCCCAAAGACAAGCACGAAGAGCTGCAGGCCCCGGAGTTATTTTTTTTTGCTTTCATTTGGGCGCCCGGGAGCCCCTTGCTGCCTGCCGTGGTTCAGGCTCCCTAGTCCCCTTTTGCTTAAATTACTTCTGCAGGCCTGTCTGACAGGTCTTGCTCTTTGCTTTCTCCTTCTGGCCACTCTCACCTGCTGTTTGAAGGGGCTTCCTAAAACACAAGAATCCGGCGAACTAGTAACAGTCAGTCATTTTAATACCGGAACGGGGGATGGGAGGAAAACCCGGCTGGGGCTGGATGACAAGACCCTGTTTCTCCCAAATGCCCAGATTGTTTTCTTGCCAACGAAGGTGAGTTTCTTTCTTTTGTTTTTAATGTTTCTTTATTTTTGAGAGAGAGAGAGAGAGAGAGAGAGAGAGAGAGAGAGAGAGAGAATCCCAAGCAGGCTCCACACTCAGCACGGAGCCCGATGCGGGGCTCTGATCCCGCGACCCTGGGATCATGACCTGAGCCGAAATGAAGAGTCAGAAGCTTAACCGACTGAGCCGCCCAGGTTCCCTGAAAGTAGGTTTCTTCTACGGGAAGAATTAATAGATCAAAAAAACTCACTGGCTGCCTTTGGTCTTGGGAAGACGCCCCGAACACCACTGGGTACCCCAGGTCTTCCCCAACGAAGGGGCTCTCTCATTCCGCCTACCGAGTTATGCAATGGCGCTGGCTTCCCCCCTTCCCAGCCACCCCTCGAATCTTGACCTTCCCTCCCGCTGCTAAGGCTTGGCGACCCCCCCGTTCGTCAAATACAGCCCCTCCACGGCCTCTTCCTGGCCCCCAGAGCCTCCTCCCATCGGGTTCTGTCTCTGTGTTCTCAGAGCCCGAGGCAGGACCGCAAATTACTCGGCACTCTGAGCACGAATGGACTTGACGCAAGGAATCGTGTGCTTGTAAAATCTTTGGAAGGGACCGCTGGGTTCCAGAACAATCTGCCGAGGTTGTCATCCAGGCATCAGAAAACAGCCTCGACAACCACTACTGCTGCCAGAGACCCCACTTTGAAGTCTGGTCTAGTCGCTCCAACGGGCCAACGTGTCCGGATGACCTGTTTATTGGCCTCTCCCAGGCCAGGAAGAGGTCCCTGCCTCACTCGGCCTTCCAAACCGAAGGGGTGTGTTCAGATCCTAGCTGCAAGAGAGCCTGGTAGCTTTCAGCCTCCTAGCCTCTGCAGGGAGGGAAGGACACAAAAGGACATCGGACGGAAATTGGGTGCCAACCGGTAGAACCCAGCATGGATGCTGCTAGCAAAAGGGGTCAAAGCTACAAGCCTGGATCGTAAAAGATAACGCAAAACATGGCGTCTGGAGAGAGAAGGGACAGCTCGGTTTCTGGAAGGACCTCTCCTTACAGATAAAGGGGTGGCCACAATGGAGTTACCATATTCCAGCAAGGCCAGAGACAACACGGGGGAGAGAAGGATCTGAGAGCGAGCAAAATATACGGCCTCGAATTGAGGTTTTAGGATAGGACGCCAAATTATATTCTTTTTTTTTTTTTTTTTGAATGCTTATTTTTGAGAGAGAGTATGCACGCAAGCAAGGGAGAGGCAGGGAGAGAGGGAGGGAGAGAAGAAGTCCCAAGCAGGCCCTGTGCCGTGAGCTCGAACCACGAGCTCACGACCCGAGCTGAAATCAAGAGCCGGTCGCTTAACCGACTGGGCCACCCGGGGGGCCCCTAGGACTCCAAATCGTATTCTGAGTATCAGCCCCCCTGAAATCCTCCCGTTTGGCCTGGTTTACAGAGACCACGTATTCCCCCGCAGTCACCTGCAGGGAACGGCCCGCCATTGTCACTTACAAAACATCTGCGACAAAAGTAATGTCGAAGGAACACATAGGACACGAGATCCTTCGGTTTTCTCCTTTCCTCAACAGGTTTATTGCCTTTTAAGAAAATTTTTGTAAAATATAAATACAAAGGCAGAGAATTTACTTACAAAGTTAAAACACAGATTTCAAACATAAACACACAATTCAGAAAATTTTAGTTTTATGTACATTTCCAAGCAACCTTGACATCTTATGTTAGTTCTCGATATTTTACAGGGTACAGAAAAAAATAGCTCGAAGTCTTCTTTAAATAGGAGCATAAAATGTTTAAACATATAAACAATCCGGTTCGATGCGTGAAAACTAATTTCACAGCTTTTAAATTAGGATATAAAAGTTTCATACAATTAGTCGTCGTGTGTGGATATGGTTCGGATTTATATTACACGCTACTGGAATACATCCAATAGCACTGACCTGGCCCAAGCAGGTGCTCTGTAAACAAAACATAAAGGAACAACAATTGCCAAGTGCCTTCACCCAACTGACTCCCCCGAAACCAGCCGCGTGGTTCGGACCACACTCGCGACGGGTGTGGCCTCCGACGCAGGAGCTCTGAGCGACACTGGGTCAAAAGTGTGGAACTCCTTTTCCTCACTGTTGTTGTTGTTTTCATTTTTTTTCCTCAAAAAAAAAAAAAAAAAAAGAAACGAAACGAAACGGATATTCCGAGTAAAAACGAACATACCCCAAAGCGTGTGTGCATCGAAAAGTAAAGAAACATTAGCGCGACCTCAGCAAAACCGGCGGAGAGAGGTTTAAAAAGGAAACGACGACGACAACAAAAAAAAAACCCGGTTTCTAAGTCCTTCTGACTGGAGTCGTTTTCTCTTATATAAAGAAGAGATATTTTCATATGTAATAGTGTCCTTTCTTTACAGAAATAGTCGTATTATGACACATATGCACAAAGATTAACACTATGACACACTGTACAGGGCGGGCCCGGCGGGCTCACCAGTAGTCGTCGGAGCCCGCGTCGCTGGGGTGCAGCCACTCCACGGACGAGCCCAGCAGGGTCTGGAGCTCGCTGGTGAATTCCACCAGGTCGACGAGTTCCTTGCTTTCGGGGTTGAAGGCTTCCAGGTCTTTGGAGCAGGAGAACAGGAGACTGGCGGACACTTGCCGGTAGAATTCCGCCTCGGCCACGGTGACAATCTCCACGCTGGGAAAGTTGCAGCGGAATATGCGCGACGACATCTTCAGCTTCTTGAGCACGTCCGAGAGCAGCAGCCAGTTTCGAGGCCTGCGAGCGAGCGAGACGGGAGAGCGGACTCAGAGGAAGCCGGGCCTGCCCCTCTGAAGGAGCCTCACCTTGGGGAGGGGGTGTGTGTGTGTGGGGGGACTCGGTGCTGCCAGAAACTTCCAGGTAAATACCCGCTCACTCAGCTCTGGGCCACGACTCGGGTCACCACTCTCCAAGGGAGGGCCTCGCTGCTGTCACCGTGGGAAGCCTTCGGTCTCTCAGCCCGACAGTCACACGGCGGCCATTTTTGGTCTCTCCTCTCCCCCAGCCGTCGGGAATGGAGCCTTAGAAGCCCAGGAGGCTGGCTGGCTGGCTTTCTTTCCCTCCCTGGCCCCCGCCTCCCCCTCCCCCATCACTCAGCGCTTTGGGGCGTGACGCTTCTGAGAGGAAGGTGTTACATTCCTCCCGCACACCCTGCCACGCTTCGTGGTTCCTATTACTGAGAGAATGTTGCCGTAACAGCCTACGCGAGGGGGACGTTACTCATTAAGCACCTCTGTCGACACCAACAGAACAGTCTCCTGACCTGTCCGCACCCTCGAGGGACTGGTCAGCCGCGGCTCAACCAACTCTGAGGACACCCAAGACCCGACGTACCCTTTAATGCTGTTTCTGGTCTCACGCGAGGAGGGAGCAGATCAATACAGACTAATAGATCCTTGGGGGGGGTCCCTACGGTGGGGGTGGGGGCTCCTAAGGAGGACCCCTTTCCAAAGGATCCAAGTAGCTGACTCTTCTGTGACATTCCAATGACTGAATTCAATGGCCCTCAGGCTCCGGGGGCGTGTGGCCCCCTACAGGAGGTTACGCCATGCTGTGTTCCCACCTCCACACCTCGTCTGGCAAAGACCTACCGTGGGGTTCGTGGGCTTCGAGGAATCCACCCACCCACCCACCCACCCTCATCTGCTTAAAGGCGTCTCGAGCTCCGGCCACCCCGAGGGCAGGCCGGCTAGTCCTCGAGCGCGCGACAGCCATGCTCACCCCTGAGCGACGGACACCTGGATGTTATAACACGGTAAGAGGGGGCTTTCCGAGAACTCGAACTCGAACACGTCACTGTAGGCCTCATCGTCGTCATCCTGGTCTTCCGGCCCCGGGGGGTTTGCCAAAACATCGTATCCGCTTTCGTCATCGGGCTCTGACGCAGGGCAAACGAGAGAGAAATCGGTAAGCCACCGCGAGGACAGCAGCGCTTGTCGAAGGAGGACTCTCGGCACCCACCGCCTAGCGCCCCCTCGCCCACACCACAGAGGAACCTTCTGGAACTCCTTCACTTCCCACCGAACCAGAAGGAACAACGGCTCACCACACACAGCGCTGCCGTAGAACTCCCAAGAGCCATTGGAGTCTTCGTCACTGCGACCCTGGAGGTCATTTAAATAATCTGGAGGGAGGAAAACAAGATAAAACCCGCTGGGGAGACGCAAACGCCGGCCGCCTTAGGGGGCATTTCAGTGGCGGGGCTGGTGCGCCCCCCTTTGTGCGCCGCTTCCAACACTCGGTTCTCTGCCACATAGGACCGGGACCCGCGCACCTGCCCGCCTGCCGTCCTGACAGACGGGCCACCCTCACCGCCCCTGGAGCCCACCACGAAAGCTAGACGGGCACGCTCCGAATTTTCCCAGCCCTTGCAGGCAAAGTACGAGTACGTATCTTGTCTTTGAATCGGGCGGCCCTTCTCTGATAGACTCGCTTTCCCCAGGAAGCATGTATGCCTTAAGGTCAAACGAGGGTGGGCCCCGCGACCGAGGGGTACCCCACCCCCCGGACAGAAATGTGCGAAGGAACCATCCGAACGGTTTGGGTAAGCCCCTGTCTCCAACTCCGTCGTACCTGTTAAAAACTTTTCCATGAGTTCGCTGTGGGTCATTTTCATGATGGTTCTACCTGAGTACGTAGCCAAAGTGGGGTCAGCACCATAGGAGAGGAGCAAACGGACGATTTCCAAGTGATCGTTCTCAACGGCGTCGTGGAGAGGCCTAGGAGAGACACGCGGCGGGGTCACACGGCTGCTCACCTCTGACGACAGTCAAAACTGGACGTGTGCCGGCCAGGCTTCCCGGGCGCGCCGCTGCCGCTCCGGACAGGGGAACTGAGGCCCCGCGAGTGCCCCAAGGTCGAGCACCGAACTACTCTGTCGTGATTTCTGTGCAAATTTCAGGCCTAATTCTCAAATGCAAGTCTATTTTTAATCTAGGACCCAGGGAGGAACTCGAGCCCCAAGGAAACCATCTAATGAAGTTAAGTAGCGACAGACTGGAAAAAGAATTTATGGGGGGTGGGGAATCACACTGTTACGAAAGCCAAAACACCAAGCAATCGTTACCCGCCCCCAAAGCTATTCCTTTTTCTAAATGTCTTTTTTTTTTTTTTTTTTTGAGAGAGAGAGAGAGAGAGAGAGAGAGAGAGTGGGGCAGAGGCAGAGAGAGAGGGAGACACAGAATCTGAAGCAGGCACCAGGCTCTGAGCTGTCAGCACAGAGCCCAACACGGGGCTCGATCCCATGAACTTCGAGATCATGACCTGAACCGAAGTCAGGCACATTTAACCGACTGAGCCCCCCAGGAGGCCCGAGCCTACCCCCTTTTTAAAAAAGAAACTAGGTACAAAGTGGAGGCCTTCCTGAAAGGCTCAGGCCGGCAGCTTAGAGATCAATGATCAAGCCTCTGGCCCAGAAGCAGAGTCCCTGGGGTGAGACGTTGGGAGGGCGCAGAATCTTCCGGCCCGTGTCCACTGGGGTCAGGCGGTTGCCCGCAGTCCCGTCCTGAGGGAATGCTATTTGGAAACCACGAAACACCAAATACCTTTCAGTTTTGCTAATTTTATGCCCGTCGGGAAAGCCCTACGCCCCGCCTCCCGGTGGCATCCCACGCACACGACCAGGAAGACGCTTGGGCTGACTCAGACCTGGGCCTCTGACCAACAAACCGAGGTCAAGGACAGGGTAGGGGACAGGCCCGGGGATGTGGGTGGACCAAGCAGGCTCCTACTGCGCCAGTGGCCGCTGGCCCTCTGTCTGTATTCCTGGGACTTTCGACTCACGTGTATTCGCCAGGTTCGGGAGTTCGAGCCCCGCATCGGGCCCACTTGGGATGCCCCTCCCCCGCTTGCGCTCGCTCTCAAATATAAAATAAACATGAAGGAAAACCACTGACAATAAATCCAGGATCTTAAAAGGCAACACCCCCAATTATTCGTGCAGGCTCCAACCTTTCCAGGGACTTTTGTCCACGGGGACGTGACTAGTTGTTACAGTTCTCTCTAAATTTGCCACAAAGGTCTGTCAAGTCCGCTCTAGGACTCTGCCATCGGGGCGCTTCCGTATCACTCTCTCCATCTTTCCTTCGGGGGTTCTCCGCATGCCCCGAGGACCGCCGCCACTGACCTGGTTCCGTCCTGGGCACTGCAGTTGACGTCCGCGCCGTATTCCAGGAGGTGTCGCACGATGTTGAGCCACCCCCTCGCGCAAGCCTCGTGCAGGGCACAGTAACCCGCGTTGTCGCGATGGTTCACGTCGCAAATCTTGTTCTCCAGGCAGTACAAGACCACTTCCTGTGGGGACCGGGGGAGAGGGATGCCGTCATCCATCACCGCCCCGTACCCCTTGTTGGGGTGACCTCGCCACGGCCCGGCCGCGCCTTCTTTCGAAGGCGTCCAACCCCCTGGGCCCGAGAGCCCACTGCGGGGTGGCCAGGCCGCGGACGTGTGGGTGAGGGGGCGAGATGAAAGCATAGACGACCGACGCACAGAGATTAAACCGGCCGGAGAACATTCCTTCACGTAGGGAGGGACGGCGGGTTAGGTTCGCCAGGTCCTCCCACGCTGCCGCTTGCAGGGTCAGTAGGGTAAAAGAGACACTCTCTCTCTCTGCCCCACCGAAACATCAAGGACGCGACATTCTTCCAACGACCCTTTGTCTCGCTCCACCCCACTCGGAGCGGAACCGAGATATAATATTTACGGATTTACCGAAGTTAACGGTGAGCATCCGATATACCGGGCGCTGCCGCCTACGTCTCGAGAACTAAATAAAAAAGTCTACCCTTCCCCCTTCTCGGAAGGTATTCTGTGTCGATGGTTTTGCATGAGAATCACTGTTATTAATCTGACTTCTTTGGTGTATTAAAATATTAATACGAACCGCTCCCGGTAAGCAGAGCGGTAATTTATTCAATGTTTTATTACCTTGATTAAGAAAGTTTGCAAACACACAGAACAGCACTTGCCACCCGAAAACACACCACACGGTCTTCCTACAAGTCATGCCCAGCAGAGAGCTGTCAGGTGCCGAGAGCTGGGGGGCAGGCGGGGCCCTGCCCACACACGGTCCTCTTGGGCAGGGGGAGCCGGCTGGGGTCAGAGCCGGCCTCCGCGTGACAACTCTTAAAGAGCTCATCCGTTTAACCTCAAACGGGGGTCACTCCGGCCGCCCGCCGACGTTAAGGTGGGACCTGAAAACCTTCCCTGCCCTTTCTAGGACCCATCCATCACAAGCGCCGCTTACATGGGAGCTCCCCGGAACGCTCCACGTGCTCGCCCTGGGAAGCTACTGTCGCACGCTGGCAAACCTGGGCCCTCCCGCCCCTGCGGCTTCAGGTGACCGAGGCAGCTCCCTTCCAAGACAGGGGGAGGAAGAAAGAAGGTGCCGCCCGCCAATGCGTTTCTTCGTTTCAGATCCTAACCTGCCAGAAAGCCCACAATCCTCTGGGCTCCCAGGCCACCTGCCCCGAGCCCTCGTATCCAGGATACCGCATGAAGCCGCTGCTCTTATCGCAGGCCCTCACGAGCCAGGCTCGAGTGGACGGCCGCGAGCTAATGAGTTGTGTGCCCCAGCCAGGGAGCGGCCCCATCTCGCGGCTCCGGGACCAGGTCTGAGCACCGCCGACCGCTGGGCGCGGATCAATTTCCCCGGGTCCCGGCGGCCTGCCCGGTGTCCTATCAACCCAGAGTTTATTTGCTCTGACAATTACGGCCTTCGCCTGGAAACCTTCATCGCCACTGGGCTGATCTGAGGGTACCTGGAAACGAAAGGACAAAGCTGACGTGTGAGTCAACTCTTCCTGGAGGCCGGCGGGGGAGGCGGTGGTAACCCGACAGCCAGGCGGGACTCCCAGACGTGGGCCACCCGCGCTGAGCTGCGTGGCTATGGCTATTTACAAAGGACTTCTCCTGTTCCCCAGAGGAGCGTGGCGTCTGTTATCCCACGGCCATCTATGAGACGTCGGAAGGGAAAGTGGCATGGATTCCCGTTCAACACTCGGGTTTCGAACTTCGAGGCCCAGAGAGGCTGGAGCCCAAGTTCAATCGACATGGAGCCCTAGACCTGTAGCTCCGGCCTTTGGGTACCTGGTTGACTGGGAAGATCGAGAAGGCCCAAGAGGGCCCCCGCGAGGGGGTGCGTTCCCGCCGTCGTGAGCATCCCACCGGGACCTCTCTGTTAGGGGCTCAAGCGGGCTAGCTACGGCTCTCGGAGCTGGGACGGCGGGGGCCGGCCCCCCGCCGTCGCCACCAGAGACAAAGGTTAAGAGGCCGGGCAAGTCGGCCTATGCAATACGGTTCTTGGTTTATTTTCTACACCAGAAATGCGAGTGTTTGAAGGGCAGCCCACCGTCTCCCAAACAAAATCAAACTGTTTTTGTTGGACAATTCTCTGTTAGGCGGCTCTAAGCCGTATGCCATTAACCGCAAAATGTAACCATAACGGCCATAAACCCGACATTGTTAATTAATTAAATGCCTCATTAACTTTTTTAAAAACATGATTTATTCAATTCATAGAAAATTTAACCATCGCCGCTAAACGCGCAAGCATGCGGTTGCACGCTGGCACTTTAGCCTCAGAAACAGAAACCTTTTTATCGGGAGGGACAGGTCTGAGTGTCGCTGGCCATGCGCGTGGTCTACTTAACACGGAGGGAGTTTCCGAACCTTAAGAACCGGATAAACCCAACTCGAAGCTTGGACAGCCGTTTTATCGCACACAGTATGTCCGACTCAGCAGAAAATGACAACGGGGACGACTGACTTCGGGGAGACCTTCCCGAGTCTGCGCCTTCCGTGAAACACACCTCACGGGGTGAAACACGTTCTCCTTCCCCTTTCCAAGATCTGGCCCACCGCTTCCGACTGGCCATCATCGCAACATTTTAAGGCCCGCCTCAAGAAATCCCAGAAAGTCGGAAGTTAAAAGTCGGCAGTTCAACGTTCAAGGTCCGAACTGCTGATCTGTGCGAATTATATATTGAACTTTACATGCGAAGCGGGGAGGGGAAAAAAACCCCGGTCGTCCTGCCATAAACACTTCTAAGGCTTCCCGTGCTCTCCCTCCCTCCGGGGTCAGGTGTTGGCTGGAAGCACAGGTGCTTTTTCTCAAGTGCCAGCTTGGCGTCGTGGGCCACGTCTGTCCTGCCCTCCTGGGTGCCGCAGCGCTCGGCTCCCGGGAGGCCAGGCGGCCGCCCCGTGGGTTTCCCCTGCCCCGGCGAAAAAGCATCCCGGAGAGCGTTCTCCAGGTCATCGGGACACCTCCAGAAAAGACACGTCGGTACAGACGACAGCACATTTAACCCGCGAGCCAACGGGGCGCCGGCCGGGCCTCTGGCAGATCCCGCGCGCCCCCGGCGGAGCCCCCCGTCCGCGCCTCCGCGCTCCACACTCCGCCTGCTGGGCCCCATTTTATTTTCGCCATTCAACTCCCAGAGGGCCGATGCCAGCATAAAAAATGCCTTTGCCCTGTGGGCTATTACATCACAATTTCATCTGACAAGTGTGGTGGGGGAGCCGCACAGGGCAGAGGGGGTCATCCATCTCAGTCTTGGAGAGGAGCAGGGTGGGGGAGGGGGCAGCGAGTCTTAGGCACAGCCCGAGTCCCACCCCCCCTCCTCCCCCTCCCCGGCAGCCCTCAGGCTCCCTCGCCCCCTCACACACACATAAAAGACTCTTCCGTCCACCCCCCCCCCCCGACCAGCCCCCTACCCCAGGCCCAGACATTTCTCGCCCGCTCCCCACAGGGGCACCGCTCTGCCCCAGAAACGGCACCGGCAACCCAAAATAGAGCTAATAACTTCTCTCCCCCTTGCTAATCAGAATCCAAAAGGGCTCATTAAAATTCCCCCAGTCGCCAAGCCCTGGGTTATGTCAGATTTTATATCAGAGATAAGTGAGCGAGACTGGAGGATGCCGAAGCAGCCTACCTGCCTGAACACGAACTGAACATGAGAGGAGCCTTTCTTTTCACGCGGCGGCTGAACGAGCCCGCAAAGAGTCGGGAGCGCGAGTGGGGCTGAGCCAAACATCCTGCCGGAGGACCCCGGCCCAGCCCCTGATGGGGGGGGAGGGGGGTGCTGGGCTCCGAGACCCTGCCCGGCTTGGCCGGGGTGCCTCCCCCCACTACCCCCCCTCCCAGCCTCAAGGCTCTAGGAATCCGGGCACCCCCCCCCCCCAAAGACACTCACCTCGTAGCCAAGCCGGGCGGCCCGCTGCAGGAGGGTCTCGCCGGCGTTCTTGTTGACGATGAGTCTCCGGGCCTCCGGCGGCATCGGGCGCGACTGGGTGGCCTCCGGAGGGGAGCTCGAGCGAGGCAGCTGGGAGGCCTGGGAGGCCGGCAGCAGTTGCTGCAAGCGGTCGAAGGGCTTCTGGTCCTGCTTGGCCGGTGACAGATCGTAGTCGGAACTGGGCTCGGGCCGCTTTCTGAACCTCCGGACGGTCACCTATCGCAAAACCGGGCAGCGCTCGTGGTTAGGCGGGCCTTCCGGCACCCGCCTCTCCTCCCCGCTGCCCCACAAGTTGGGGACCCGACGGGGGGGGGGGGGGGGAAGGGCACTTTTCCCTTTTCTCTTGTTCGGGGGAGGGGGGCTGCGGAGTCGAGGGGGGCCAGGGGGTGGGGGGGGAAGGGTTTCCCTCTTAACTAGTTGGAAACTTCACCACCGCCCAGGAGCCGCGGCCCCTAGGATGGGGGAGCGACGTTTTGGGAGAGCGAAGCTGGGCAAAGGAAAGCTTTGTCCCCAGAAGCGGAGAAGCGGGCGGGCGGGACGTGCCGTCACGGGCCCGGCGGGGAGGCAGGGGGGCAAGAGGTACCTTGCCGTCAGTGTTCTCCACATAGTAGTCTCCGGTCAGCGGCAAGCCCTGCCTGGGCTCCGGAGGGATCAAATGCTTGGTTTTGCACAGTCTCTTCCCGGATGGTTTCTCGCTGCTGTCGGTGTATTTCTGCAGCAGGGAGGCCGCCTGGCAATCCTCCTCTTCGTCTGTGCACAGCACATCTGTCTTCTGGCTTTCTTTAATTTTCTGCTGTTTGGCAGGCGGCCTCGAGGCTGGCGCGCAGCTTGGCGGAGGCTGCTTTTTGCCGCCTGCATTGGTGGATGAAAGGCTCTTCATGGGCGGAGAGCCGGAGAACACAGGCAAGCCTAAATCCGGAGGGGGTGGCGGGCGGGAAGGAGGGAGGGGGAGAAGAAGCAGGCGTTACACGGTTGTAGCCGGTGCGGAAAGAAAAGCCCATTGTTAGCACCGATCGCTAGAGCGGCTTCAGTTTTTAAAGATATACCAATTATGTTTCCAAAGCATTAATATTTTAATTATCCCACGTTCGAACGGCAAATAGGTTAACCCACGAGACGCCAAGCGGCAAGTTTCTCCGGAGGGCCGGGACGAGAGGGCGACGGGCCGGCCCTTCCCAGATCCGCCACCCCCAACCCTCGGGGGGCCTGGGTGCTGCGACGGGGCGGGGGGGGGGGGGGCCGCTGGCAGGCCCACGGGGGGCACCCAGACTTGCCTCTCCCGCCCAGCCGCCCCTCCCTCCGGAGCTCCTCGCTGGGCATTCCCCAGGGAAGCGGGGAGGCCGGAAGGACGGCCCGAGCGAACTCCCCGCCCACCACGGCCTAGCCGGTCCACTTCTATGGCGCCCTTTCCCGGGCAGGTAACCCACCCTCCCTCCAGGAGCGGGGCGGGCGCTCACGGGGTGGCTTCTGCCTACCTTGTTCATTGTCACTGGATTTGAGGGACTCCTCCGACCAGCTTCTGTTGCCTTTGGCCTCTGCCCTTTTCCTGCCCGGTTTCTCTTCGGGGCTGTTATTGCCCTGGGCAGTGACCTCAGGCTGAACCGCCTGGGTCACTTCCTTCCTGCCCTGCCGGCCAGGTTTGCTCTCTGCTGCCGACACCTGCTGTCCCCACCGTTCTCTAAGGTGCAGCAAGTGGCGTTGCTTTTTAGGATGGAGCCCTGTTAATTCAATGCACACCTTCAGGTTGGCCAGCTCACTATAATGTGGGTCTTCTAAGTAGTTAGAGGAACTGTTTGTCATTTCCCTCTCAGGCCAGTCATCTAATGGAGAAATAACTACAAATTAATCAAAAAGCCCCCTGGGGGGGGAACAAACGGTCTTAAGCATCACTAATGGGGGTGGGGGAGGGGAGGGGAGTGGTCACAGCCCCTGCTTGAGCCCGGCACCAAGGCACTGAGTCTGGGAGGGGACCTGTTCATCTTTGGCCGTCTTGGGGCTTGAGCTCCTGCAGCTGGCTTTGGGGCGAGGGGGAGCGGCTTCCCCAGGGCTCCAGGGCGGGAACGGGGCGGGGGGGGCCTCCACTGCTCCGCGCTAGGACTCCCCCTGGGCGCCCTGCGGCCGGGGCGGGCGGCACACCTCAGGTCCGTCCACCTCTGGCCGCATGCACAGGCAGCCGAAGCCGACCGAGCTCACCTTTGGAGACCCGTCTGCGCTTGGCTTTCAGCAGAGGGTCCTCCGGCAGCTCTTCCGCCGCCGTCTCGGTGTGGTTGCTGTCACCCGAGACCTTGCGCTTTCTGTCCAGCCGGAGGGCGGGGCTGTGCGGCATGTCCCCGGTCGCCGGGTCGGCGGGGGGCTCGCTGGCGGGCTGCCTGTCCACGAAGTATTTCTCCACCGGAAGATCTTTGTCCTCTGGAGCTTCAAAGGGGTCATGTTTGTTTCCGGCACTGTATTCGCCTGGCGGAGGGGAGACAGGAATACAAGGAATGAAGGCCCCAAGGTCATGGTAACCTGCCCCCGACAGACCGTTCTTTGGAAGACCGGGGGCCCTCAGGCACTGAAGCACAAAACCCGCAGAGATACGACGTCTCAGAAGGGGCACAGAGGGGCGCCTGGGTGGCTCAGTCGGTTGAGCGTCCGACTTCGGCTCAGGTCATGATCTCACGGTCTGTGGGTTCGAGCCCCGCATCGGGCTCTGTGCTGACAGCTCAGAGCCTGGAGCCTGCTTTGGATTCTGTGTCTCCCTCTCTCTCTCTGCCCTTCCCCTGCTCACACACTGTCTCTCTGTCTCTCAAAAATAAATAAAACATTTAAAAAAAAGATTTAAAAAAAAAAAAAAGAAGGGGGCACAGAGAGAATCGGGAGACAAGGCGTCCCCACAACTTGGGACGAGGCTCAGGTCCCTTCCAGAGCCCTGGCCCGCGCGGAGGGTGGGGGGTGGGGGCAGGCGACCCCGCGGCAAGATTCACCCAAGCCAGGGCTGACCTTAGAAATCGTTCTGAATTCATTTGCTGAAGGCAGTATTTTGAAATAAAAGGAAAGCTATGTAATAAAGAGAACGGACGGCGCCTCCACGTCATCTGGAGAAGGGACAGCAACAACGTCCCCTTGGATCGACAGGGGAGACGACAGGGAAGACAGGAAAGAGAGAGCGCTGGCGAAGGCGTGTGTTGGCAGGCAGGGAAGCTGGGGGACCAAGGGAGCTGGGAAGAGGAGCCTGGGGAGGCCAAGGAGAGGCTTCCCGGTGTGCACACAGGAGTCAAAGGCAATTTCTTTTTTTTCCCCTGAAGTTCTTTTGTTTTGAGAGGGGGGGGGGCAGAGAGAGAGGAAGAGAGAATCCCAAGTAGGCTCGGTGCAGTCAGCAAGGAGCCCAATTTGGGGCTCCAACTCACGGAACTGCGAGATCACGACCTGAGCGGAAGTCAGATGCTTAACTGACTGAGCCCCCCAGGCGCCCCAGAAGGGTCAAAGGCGATTTCAAAGAACTCAACCTGACCGCAACGCTTCCCTCGGTCTCTCTGACATCCACGGGGTGAAAAGGTGTAATGTTGGACTCCAACCCCTCGGCGACACCATGCACACCCACGGGGACCCGACCTGGTGCTCCTTCCATGCCTTCCTTCGCACGCAAGCATCTAAGGACCTTCCAAACGCAAGACGCCGCCCCCTTTGGTGTCAGGTGTGTCGTGCTCTCTCCAGCGCCCCCCACGCCTCGCGGGCTCCTGCTCCACCTAGCAGCGACTTGGGGCCTTTCCCTAAATTGGCTCAGCCCGACACCACGCGCCGCTATTGCAGTAGCCTCAGAAATGGCTCCTCAACTGCTTCGGTCCCGTTTCTCCTAATACGCGAATGGCTCCGCAGCCACCGCTGCGATGTTAAGGCGCAGGAGTTTGGTGTTTCGGCAGGAACACTGAGCAGAACTGCTCAAGTGCATTTCCACACGAAGTCACGAACGCACTCGTCGTATGCCGACCCCATCCCGCCTCCTTCCCCTGCCAAGGCTACTTCAACCATCCCTCCCGCTCCTGAGCGGCCCAGCTGGTCCCCTGATCAGACTTTCCTTGGGGGCATCGCCGGCACTGGGCGGCACTCAGCCGTGGGGGGTGGGGAGGAATTTCGCCCTGGCCTCGGCTAGCCTGTGGTCTCAATGGTGGACGGACCCGACCGTGTGGGTCTTCCGTCACGGCAATGTCCCGACACACAGCAGCCTGCCTCGCTGCGACCCTCCTAGGCGCTCCGGCGGTAACAGAACTCTTTAACGAGGCGGCCCCCCTTCGGTTGTAAAGGGGGAAGACTGTTGCAGGCTGCCCCCCTCCCCGGGGGTGGACTCCATGTATAGTAGGAGCCCAGCTAAGGGAAAGGCCGGAGAAATCACTTTAACGGACGGGATGCCAAGACTGTCAGACCAGGCCTGACTGTTAGCCCCGTATGCGTGAAATGTTAACACGCGAGCCCGCCTGGTTAACACCATCTGATGTTCCTGGTCCAATCAGCCTTCCCCGAAAGCCCCGTGGGAGGCGCTGGGGCTCGGTGTACAGACAGAAGGGCTAGCTCAAGAACCACTGGACGCAACTTTCAGGTTAATTCGGTGTATCCGCGGCCCCCCCCTTAGGTAGGAAAGATGGTTCAAACCAAGTGGGCTGAAAGCGGGGGGGGGGGGAATCGGGAGATGATGGACACCTCCTAGGGTCACGCTCAGGCAGAAGTTTAGCCCGCCACCTGGGATGTGCCCCGGTCGGTTTAAGCCTCTCTCCACCCCGAGTGCTTCAGATTCCGCTTCCACGTTTGCCATTTTAACCGCACGTCTCGCAATCACCCGTATCCGGAGCGGGCGCTATCCGGCTGAAGAGGCGCGCCTTGCTCGGGGAGAGGGTTTGCGTGCGCGTGGGCCCTCGCTGCGCACTTCCCACAGTGCGACCCGGCTCTGTCTCCCCTGCCTGGCCTTTCGCCGCGTCAGTAGGCCGTGACCGATGGGAGACCTTGTCTCCCCTTCCGTGCTGAAGGACAGCAACCGTACAGGTGCACAAGAGCCTTCCCCTCCACCCACGGGGATGGGGAGCCAGGGACGGCGCCCCTGTGTCTGACCTTCCGCACGGTCCCCTGCCGTGTTCCCAGGGACCCCACGGTGGCCCCTCGCCCCGCGCGATCAGGAACCCTCCGCGGCTATAGTCATGGTTCCCTGAAATCATCCACCCACGCAACACAGTCGAGTTGCTTTCCTGCCCGCTTGGCAAAGGGATCGTTTCCCAAACCCGACCCATCCATCCTGCCCACAACTCCCGAGCCTCTCAGGGCGAAGACGCCCAGTCGGCCCCGTGAAGCTGCCCCCCTACCATGCCCTAGACCTCACGCTGCCACGACCCTCCCCAGGCCCGTAATTAACAGTCCCGAAGAGCCCTCGCCATGACTGCCCCAAACCACTCGGCCACCCGCGATGGGGGAGACACGCCATGTCACACACCTGACCTGCCCGGAGCTCCTCGATGAGGCTTTTCTAGCCCCAACTCCCGGGACTAGCCTTGAAAGCCAAGGAGACGGAGAGCTAGATACACAGGGGTCCTGACTACCCGGTCTACCGTCGCCGCTATTTTCAGCCCTTCTACAAGCGGGAAGGCGCGTGCTCTTGGCCATTTGATGTAAGCGGATGCGAACGTGGCTGTGTTGTTCGTGGTTTGACACTTGCTCCCTGCCGTGTGGTCACGTGACTCGCCGAGCATACATCCCATAATTTGTCATGGTTGTGCCAGAGCGCTACCTCAAAGCAGCATCGCCATGGCAACAGTTACAAGTCACCGCGGCAACAAAGCACCCTCACCACCGTCGAGCCACGACCAGTGAGCCCTAAACAAGGTGGGAGGGTTCCCCGTGACGGAAATTCCCTGCTCTGCAGACAACTGTAGCACCTCAAGCAAAGGCTAACCTTGTGGAAACTTACGCCCTCCAGAAAGAAGCATGGGGAAGGAATCGCGGTGCCGAACTCGACGGTAGTTGATAAACATGCAGGTGCTTCCCCGGAGAGAAGCTTCGTGAAGCCGTTTGACTGAGGCCTCCTCCAGTTCCCGCCCAGGCATGGCCACTGAGCAGGTCCTGGGTCGGCCCCAGCCAAGTGGCTGCAAGGGAGACAGTCGCTCCCCGTTCACGAGGGAAGGGACCAATGTCTCCTTGTCCCTCCCCCTCCATCGAAATGCCGCAGACGGTTCCGGTCAGTAAGGTTCCAAGCTGGAGAATCCTCCTAAAGTCATCTGTTGACCTTCTCAAATAAGAATTTATTTCAGCCACGCCTACCATCGTAAGGCAGAAACGAAAGGCCTGACCGCGGGATTTTCGACGTCACTCATGCTTCTTAGGCGGCCAGCCCCTCCCCACGAGCACGCACCCACGCCTGGGCAGCAGAGGCCCCGCCGGAAGCTGCCACCGTCTTACAAGTTCCCGGGGTCTGCGGGAGCGGGGGGCTGCCTTGGAAGAGGGAAGGCATCTGGAAGGCATCCCGTACCTTCTCCGTCACACCTGCCTAACCCCGCATCCCTGCCCCAGCTCCCACGTGCTCACCGCCCGGCCCTCGGCCACCCCGACGCCTGCGAGGAGAGAACCAACCGTGAAGCAGGGCCCGAGCCCACACGGGCTCGAGCCACGGAAGCCGAAAGGACAGGAGGGCTCGTTAATTTGCGTCTCGAGGTTCTGCAGGAAAGATGAGGAGGGACAGAAACTTCCCCGGGAAGACGGCCGGGGTGAGGCCATCTGACTGGGAAACCAGAGGAAGGGCGAGAGGCCTCCGGGCTGGCTAACTTCCCTCTCCCTTCCTCCAGCCTACCTCCCCGTCCACCCAGAGCCAAGAGGGAGCGTCTGGCATGGGCGGTCCCCTCCCCTCAGAGAGGCACCTGCCCATTAACTTGGCCCTGTCCGCGTCTACAAGGTCTCCCTGAGAGATCTCCCCAAGAGCTGGCCTCAGGAGGCGCGTCGCCCAGATGTCCAGGGCGGGCATCTTGACTCAGGAGCGGCCCAGACCCTCCACGTTCCTCTCTCAACGCCCCGAGGCGGAAGAGTAAGGGAATCGTCGCTTCAGGTACATCGGAGGACCCGCCACCGACCGGCCACGGAAACTCCCTTCTAACGTAAAACCCAGAAACCTGGCCACTGTCCAGCCCCGGGGCAGCGAGACGCGCACTCTCCCGGACCGCAAAATCGCCCCAACTCCATCGGCCGCCCAGGAACATTCCTCCGCCCCGCGGCGTCCGACAGCATGGAGCTCACGAGACGCGCCACCATCCCCGGCTGTCCCACGTCGCGGTGACTCTGCACCCATCGTCTCCTTGATGCGCAGCCGGACGCCCCCATTCACCATCCGCGAGCTTTACGCTTGCTACTGACGCATCTCGCCAGCCAGGGGAGTCTCGTGAGCGAGTCCCACGGTCCGCCAGAGGCAGGGACCAGCCGCTGGGACTGAGGAAGCGACTTCGGAAAAAGCACTAGCCCTCTCTCCATTTGGCCTCCGAAACCGAATACAACCTCCGTCTGGCGGGAAGAACGCCTCGCGGTCACCCCAGGCCCTTGGATCGCGCTGACATCTAACGATGGCAAACGCACCCGCCGCGGAAACTAGTCCTCTGGTCTCTAGGGTGCCTTCACGCCCCTCCATCCCATTGGAACAAAACCACTGCGCTTGGAGGGGGAATTCGAGACCATGGCGCGGGGGCGGGGCGGGGGGAGGGGCCTCTGGCTGGGAGTATCGTTCCACTGCTACCAAAAAAATCCTGGGGGGCGGGGAGGGGAGAGAAAAGAAACCCTAGCTGTATCTGGTACAAAACAGAGAGTACGCGCCACGGTTACGTCTCCCGCTGCCATCCTGCTGCCTGTAGCGCATCAGGCGGTTACTGACGCCGGGACGGGTGTTTCTCTGGAAAAGGAGGGGGGTGTCCCAGGAAACCATCGGTGGCAGGCGCCTCATTCCTGGATGCCACCACGTTCGAGAGGCCAATCAGCCCTTGGCTCCCACCCACCCCGCCACGGGAAGGGCGACCCGTTTCTCTCCGAGCAGCCCGATGGACGTCCAGCCCGCTGGACGTCGGGCCACAGCAGCGAGTTGCTTCCTGTCCCTTCCGTCGGCCCCCCCCCCCCCCGCCGGGAGCAGCGGCCCCCGCCCCCCCCCCCACGCGGCGCCACACTTACATCTCTCATTGTCATTCTGGTCGGCAATGGCCTCTTCCAGGGCGACCGACTTTGGCTTTTTGTCCGGATTTCCTTTCAACCTTTCCCAGTCGGCGGGGCTGAATTTGCACCCCTCGGCGTCTTTGGCTGTCGGGTGGCCACCTTCTCTCTCTTTCATCTCCAGCTCTGAGAAGCGCATCATTGCACGCTAGAAAGAGAACGGAGATGGGAAAAAAAAGAAAAACACAACACCTTACCATAAAAGCGACTTCGCGGGCCTTACCTTAAAGGAAAGTACGTTCAAAGAAAAGTTTGCCCAAAACCAACCACGACTTATGATACAGCGGAGATACTTTAAAATGTAATAGGTAAAAATTTACGAGTATCTACACGTAAGCAATCGCACATTCTTTACTCATAAAGCCATATGTGTAGAGATACGTATGCGCCGTGTATGTACGTCCATACATACACCGCTGCATAGAGACATTCTCTTTGGAAGGTAAATAAAACGAAACAGAAACACAACGCAAAGAAAACAAAACAAGAAACACAACAGAAGAGAAAACAAAATGCACAATGAATAAAGACGACCATGGCCCACAAACTTCCCTTTGTATATTTGGAAATGAAATTTAACTCAAAAGGTTTATGTAAGATTCTAGTAATAAAAATTTGAAGAACTGACCTCACAGTAAGCAGCGGGGAGACATAAAATACTGTCCTCTTGTAATCCTTCCATCTATGTAATTAAAATGGGCACTCAATGGATCATTTAGATAACTTCATCCATTTTTATAAGCATAAACCAATTTTTTTCTTAACATTGCAAAACAATTTGGCTTCATTTATCTTGTAATTAAAAGTAAAATATCTTAAGGAAACGCCTATACAACAACTATCATCCACGAGCAAGTTAAAACACATACTCTATCCCTTTAAGCGAGCTTTTTTTTTTTCTTTCTTTCTTTCTTGCGAGAAAAATCGCACGAATCCCACAGACACGCGGCGGCTACACACCTCCACATGCCAAGTCTCAACGCAAGGCATTCTCAGCAGCACTGTTAGGTACTATTCGTTAAGGTACGCTAATGGCAGAGAAATCAAAGCAACTGATAGGCAAACGTCATGCGGTCTTTAGATAGCCTTTGCAACAATTAAAACTTCTGTTAGCAGCAGCCGAGTGGCGGTCCCTCGGTATCTACAAAGTAACTTCAAAAGTATCAAGACGCACACGAGCCTTCTAAGGAGCTGCCGCTCACATCCCCCTCACTGGACACATTTCATACATTTACACTGACCGTAAGCTCCATTAACCAAATCTGCCTGGCGTCCTGCCCTACAAAGAACTGACAACCGGGAGAGTTCCTGCCATTCGGGCGGGGGGGGGCTCACCTGCAAGGCCCGCTGTTCCCTGCTGAGCTGGCTGGAGTCTGCGTACAGTTCGGTAGTGACGCACTTGAATCGGTCGCCCACGTAGCCGGCCGAGTTGGCGATTCTCTTGGCCAGCTTAGACGGCTTCGGTTTCAGAACCTTGCCGTCGTTCGACTCGGCCTCATCCGCTCCATCTTTGGTATAGGCGGGGGGGACATCCACGCTCGGCGGGGCACTGCCCAGGCAAAACGGTTTGGGATCCTCTTGGGTTTTCCCGAAAGTCACGGCAGGGCCCTCGCCCCCCAGAGTCGGCTCCAGGAAGGGAGTCGTCACCGGCATCCCCAGGTTCTCCTTGTTGGTCCCCACTGGAACGTTCTCCTTGCTTAAGCTGAAGACCGACTGGCCCGGGGCCTGTTTGAACGAGTAAGCTTCGTGGAAATCACCGAGGCGCCCCAACTCCTCTCTCAGGGCGAGGAAATCGCGGTGCGGCTGCAGGGCCGCGTCAGGCGGGGGCTTGGCCGGCTCGGCGCTCTGGCCCACGCTCTCGGCCGCGAAGCCCGGTTTGGACCCGTTGGCGTCAGTTTTCGCGTCTGGCTCTTCGCGGAGGTCAACGTAGACCAGCTTGTCGCTCTTGCCGGCCGGCTTCCCCTGACTCCAGCCGGGGCTCGGCTTTAGGTTCTTGTCGGCGGCGGGGACCTCCGGGTGTAACTTGGTGCCGCTGGCTTCCAGCATCTCGGAAAACCGGTTCCGGAGGGTCGGGTCCTCGTAGCGGGCTCTCTCGTGCGAGCGGGACCTCCTCTCCGGTTTCTCCTCTTTAGTGATCTCGATGGGCGTGTGAGGTATCAACATGGGATGCACCATGCCCAACCCCAGCGCGTCTTGGTAGGTGACAAACTCCGGCCGGCCTGTGGGCAGCCCGTAGGGCAGCCCAGGCTTTGGGGCAAGGTGCCCGGGAAAGAGACTGCCGTTGGGCAACAAAACCGGGTGAGGGTAGACAGGTCCCTTGCCGTGTAAGGAGAGGGGACTTATAGCAATGCCCTCAGGCGCTGGGTAAGGGAGGTAACTCCTGGGGTAGGGGATCGGTGGGGACCTGAAAGCCTCACTCGGAGAGAGAAAGATCGAGCTTGGCGGGAGGCCGTTCTCGTTCGCTTTGAAGCTCGGCTCCGGGTTGCCGGCTTTGGCACCCTTGCTGCCGGCGCTGCCGCCGTGCTTGGCCGGCGTGGTCGGGGGCTGGCCCACGTGCTGAATGACGGACGGCGTGGGGTCCATGGAGCTCCGGCCGGTCTTGCAGCCGTCCGCGTTGGCGTTGGGGGCCGGCGACGCGGAGGCGGGGCGGCCCGCGCTCGAGACCGACCCCGAGACGTTAGCGACCACGGCGTCCGCGCCACCCATGCGGGGACACGACGAACTCCGCTGCTGCGGTATCGCCCAGTCCAAGGCCTTGTTTTTCGGCGGCATGTTCTTGCCATTGTTCTCTTCGTTGGGGCTCGGCCCGGGCACCACCCAGGACGAGGGAGCCGTGCTAATGATTTCAGATCTATAGATAGCACAGCCGCTTCCGGGAGGAGATAAGGTTTCTTTCGGAATCTCGCTTCCGGAGAGCACTAAGCCGCTTCCCGCTCTGCCGTGAACGAGGACCGTGGGAGCCATCTTTTTCATGGGGTCAGCTTTGGAAGCATCTGCGTCCACCACTTTCGCAGACAAGTCCAGGGGCTTATCGGTGACGTCTTTGGTAACCGTCTGCTTCTCCAACAGAGGCGGCGAGCCCCCGTCTTTTCTGTCTTGACCTGCTGCTTTCCGGGGGTGCCCAGGGACCGGCTGGGCGCTTTCGGCGCCCTCCGGAGTCTTGGGGTACTTGCCGTTGGAGAGCCTGGCCGAGGGGAACTCGCTGCTGACCGTCACGTATGGCTTTGACAGGGTGACGGACGGCGAGGTGGAGATCCTGGCGTAGTGCTTGTGAAACTCGGAGTAGGAGTCTGCGGGGGGCTGGGAGGGAAGGTGGACTCGGGGCGAAGGCCGGGGCGAGGGGGGCAACAGGAGGGCCGCGTCCCCGGGCAGGCCGCTGGTGACCGCCTTGGCGGAGGGCACCCTGGGCTGTTTGCTGTTCTGGATGTGGGGGTAGGCGTGGGGCTCGACGGGGTTCCCGGGGCTGACGCCCATCTTCCAGGGCAGGCTTTTGTCTGCACAGTGCACCAGGGGCGGGATGGCCGGGGAGGCCGAAGGGGTCGAGAGCCTCATGGGCGAAGCCAGCGACGACGGGATGTGGGGACTGACGTAGTGAGGCGGCGGCAGGTAGAGAAAGCGCTCCCCGTTGGTGCAGACCGGAGAATACAGCGGCTGGGCCAAGCTGTAGGACTGCTGAGGTAGCAAGGCCTTGTACATGCTCAGTGAATACTTATTTGGCGAGTCAAGGAAAGGGTAGATGGCCGGCGTGGCGCCCTCCATGTAGGGATTGACCCAGGGCAGTCGCAGGTAACTAGCACCATTGATGTTGAGAGGGCTCTGTTTGTCGCCGGCCGGCCTGTCCAAGCCCAGGGTTTCCGCCGTGGGCACGGCACTTTTTTGTATTCCCGGCGGTGTTTTGTAAATAGCGCTGAAGCCGTTCGGGGGCTTTCCGGAGACGGCGGAAGCCTCCACCGTCTCGGGCGTATTCGGTTTGAACTGCATTTCTGGATTTCTCTCGGAGGAGAACCCGAGACCGCCTAGCGTGCCCGTGGCAGCCTCCCGACCTTTCTCGGAGCCCAGTCCACACAAGCTAGAGTAGACGATGTTGCCGGGGACGCGAAGCCCTTCCCGGATCAGGCCGGTGCGGTCCATGCTCAGCGCTGCCAGGCCATCGATCCTATGGGCTGTAGTGGCCTCCACCTTTCCGGAAGAAGAACACGGGTGTTACTCGAGATGCCCATTCAGAGCGGCAGGGCCCATCCCGCAGAGAGACCACCCGCTAGCGCCTCGGGACATCAGCCTTAACATCTGAGCAGAAAGGGTGAGAGAGACAGGTTCCCCTGCGCCCCGCCCCCCACCCCGCGCACTTATCCCAGAGCCTTTGCCGCCCGCCTTCGCACCTCGGTTCAACTAGTATCCTGAAGGCCTGTAAAAGGCTGATCCCTTTAGACTTGGGGCCCATACGTTAAATTCAGTCATCTATTAACTCTGGAAAATTCACCTTCTCAGCAAAAATTCTCTGCCACGACAGAGAGGACACCAGCTCCACCCCCCCTTAGCGCCGCCCCCGTGGGGGTCTGACCCCAGACCTCAGACTCCCGGGGCTGTTAGGTAGGGGGGAGGGGGATGGGGACGGCGCTTACTGGTTTTTTGTTTTCGTTTTATTGCTGGACGTAGGGGAGCATTATTATTTAACAGAACGGGAGAGGAAGTCTGCTGTCTGAAGATGGTTCTGTGTTTCATATTTTACTGGAAAAGAAAACCCTAAGGGTCTCCTCGGAGGCTGGAAATTTATCCAGCTCCAGGGAGCGACGGCGGGGCACGCAGCTTAAAGGGAGGCACGCGTCCCACCGGTCGCCACGCGGCTCGGACATAAATGGCCTGCGTGTCGAAAGGAGGGCAAGGGCTGAGAAGGCGAACGGAAAGGAGCTCGGACGAGGGCCTGGTCCTGAAGAAGGCGTATTCCGCTCAGCCCTGAGACCCCCGCCCCGCCCCGCCCCCAAAAGGCCCTTTAACGCCACCGATTACAGATCACGGATATTCAGATAGCACGTGAACAGAAGCCATTCATCTCTTACCACGTTGTGGTTCAAGGGATTCTCTTCCCTTAGTTCCAGTCTGGCCTTGGAAGCGTCACCATCGTTTACGGGAATTTTCCTATTTTAAAAGGACACACCAACTTCGTGAGAGCGTTCCTCGCTTACCGCGTCTTTCCGTAGACGGCCTCAGAAGAGACCACTGTCTAGAAACTCCGTTTTTCCAACCGCCCTTACAAAAACATTCCTCACCAGTGGCCCATACCGGCAGTCGTCCCCAAATGGTGATTCGACTGGGCTGAGAGAAAACAAAGGAAAGGCAGGGCACAATGGGGACGCGAAGTCACAAATCTGTCCCCGAGCTGGAGGCCGTTCTGAGCTCTGCCGGGCGAGCAGAGACAGGTTCTAGGTGCGGACGGACGTGAGGCCGGCCGCCGGCCGAACACCGGAGTGGGAACGCGAGGCCAGAGTCTCCCGGCCCCGCATCGATCACTTCCGTGTTCCTCGCGAGGCCAGGCTTTCGAAAAGTTTTCCCCCAACGAAGTTTCAGTACCTGGTTCTACACAACACTGGTTTCCATGGCGACAGCGAAGCCATGTTTGCCTGCTTTTCTCAAAGTGACAGCGGGGGGGGGGGGGGGGGGACACACTCGAATATCATACCGACGCCAGCTGCTCCGGGCTCCCGAGAAAGCCGCACACCTGTGCCAGGCCGCCGCGGCTGCCCTGGGCCTTGTTATCAGGCGGCGCCGATAAAGAAGGCGCTCGGTGCCAACTTCCGAATCCCCGGGATAAAACCGCTGGCGAGCCGCAACGGACACCCCGGACGGCGACTTCAATCCTCTACGGCTGAGCTCCCCCCCCACCAACTCCAAAAGTCCAGATCAGGAAGCAGAACAGAGCTGTCGGGGCGACTGAGACCAGGAGCCCAGGGGCTCTCTGAGCGGGCGGCAGAGGACACCGAGAGAGACCCCGGGCTTAAACGAAGTGAGGGGTGGCTATCTCCCCGTTTATTACTGAGCAAACTATTTGTTTTAAAAGCATATCGAATGCCGATCCACCTGGGCCCACTCTCCTGACATTTAGAGTTAAAGCGGCATATAGACTGGGATTAATTCTCCTTCATAAATATGAAATAATAAATTAAGGACGAAAGTGCACTGAAAGGCCGCTTTAGGGGCTAATCTTTGAAAGGGCGGCAATGCTTCGCTGAGCCAGGTTGCCTGTTAAAACTGTAAATCGAGGGGCCGCCAGCTAGGCGGGAGAGCTTTCTCCCCCCACCCCTCTTGCGCTCACTCCGGCGCTGAGAAGGCGAGGGGGGGCTTCCGCACGGGCCCTGCTCAGGAGCTGGGGGGGGCGGGGGCGGGGGACGGGGGGGGGGGGGGTGGCCACACTCACCTGTCTTCGTTGATCCCACACATGCGGACTCTCTCGCTGTTCATCCAGCTGTGAACGTTCCCATACAGGGGGGTTGCTGAAAGCATGTCGTCTTCTTGGATGGCAGCTTTTCCTCAAGCGTCTAGTCTGTTTAAAAAAAAAAAAAAAAAAAAATCCCAGGAGGTTGAATAAAGAAGGGCCCAAGACGGAACCAGAGGGGCCCCCTTTCCAAGGGGTCCGCACGGCGCGCAGGCGCAGAGGTGGGGGGGGAGGCACGAGAGTCGGGGGTGGCGGCCCACGGCTAGGGCTTGTTTCCGGGGCTGCGGTGTGTGATACTTAACGGATGGAGGGGTAAAAAAAGAGCCGGGCGGGGGGGGTGCGGGGGGGCTGGCGAACCATCCCGCCCGGCCCTCGATTCGACTGAGCACCGAACCCGGGGGGTTTGGCCTGGGAGGTTTGGCCCGGGAGCTGCAGAGGGAGGCGGTTGAGTAATTCAATGACGCCTGCTCGCTGGGGACAAGAAGTCATTAGCGAGTGCAGAAGTCTTAGCAGCCCAGGCTGCTGGGCTCCGAGCCGCTGGCGCGCCGGGAGCGGGCAAAAGCCACCCATTTTCCACCCCCGGGGAGGGGGAGGCTGCCCAGGCAGAGGAGGGGAGAGCACCTCTGCCCGCCACCCCCACCCACATCACATTCTAGTTTGCTGCGTGAGTGAAGGGTCAGGACAAGCTGCCTTTTATTAACAGGATTATCACGGCGCGTGATTTATCCTCGTGCAGGATTTTAATTGCTCTTTGGAGGTTGAGCCGTTTCTTTTGACTGCGCTTCAGCCCATATCCTGCTGTTAAATGCTGGGTTAATAAGTAGGGGAGCCTTTAATGCCTGGGACCAATGGCCCTCGGCGATTCCCCCCACCCCCACCACCCTCGCTCACAAACACGTCTCCATCCCCCTTGTCCGGGACGGGCCGCGGCATCTTTCCACGGGACCCAAACCGGAGTGCGGAGTCACTGGCGTGCAGACCGACGGGGGGAACTTTTCTTTCTCCTCCCTCACGCAACCGCCCACACGGTTTCCGAAAGCCCAAATGTTCCCAAAGTCGACACATTTCCTTTGTTAGCAGGGAAAAATATGCAAATGCTCGCTTTTACACTTGAACACAAGGAGCAGACTGTCAGGTCGGCTGGGCTGGAGGCACCGGGTCCAAGTCCCGGGGACTCCTTCGGGGAGTCGCCGAGGGTGGAGGCGGGGGAGCACCTGGAAGGCGTGACTCCAGAAGCCAGGGCTAGGCTTTCCTTCGGCCTTTCTTTGTCCTAACTGGCCTTTTGTCCATCAGTATCCCCGTCGGCCCCCTCTACATCGAACACCGTCTGTTAATCAAGAGCCGCGCACACAGAGACAGGGCTCGCGGAGTTGGAGCTCAACAATGAAGCTGGAGGAGGAGGAGAAGGAGGAGGAGGAGGAGGAGGAGGAGGAGGAGGAGGGGGAGAGGAAGAGCAGAAATCTGCAGTTGCGGCAGGCCTGGTGGGATTCTGAGGGCGCTACTTCTCTAGGAAGGGTCTCTTTCTCATGACAGAGGCGTTTCCAACAGGCCAGCTGCCGTGCCCCGGAAAGACGAACCGGGGTCTCCAAGAAGGCTCTGTAGGGGCTTGCGGGCTCGTCACCCTTCTTAACAGACAGACAAATCAAGTCGGGGGTAGGCTGCCACTAGCGCAGGGATGACCACAAGGCACATTCAAGGGACTGTCCCCTCCCTAACCCCTGCCGCCCCTTCTAACAAAAGGAAGACGTTCTGGGTGGCCTAACGTAGAAGGCGGAGCCACGTTCCTCGCTGCAAGCACCCTGGTGGCCAGCGGCAGCGGTGGGAGCGCACCATGCCACCCCCTTGCCGTGCCCCATGAGGAAACGCAGAAATGACACCGGGAGGTAAAGGGTCACTCAATCGAACCTCTAAGAAAAGGATGAGGGAAGAAAAGCAAGCGTGAGCCTACGAGACCTCACCTCCTGCCGCCCCGGCCCTTCCAAAGCGGCCTCCCCTCGGACAAGCTGCCACCTGCCCACCTCGTTTAGTAGCCGGCTCGTGACAAGGACCTCCCAGCCCGACTGAGGAAACAGGAAGGGTGCTCTCTCAGGTCCTCCTACGTCACCCCCCACCCCTCGAGAGGCCCAGTGACCCCTTTCCCTTGAAAGGGCTTTTCTTGAGAAGGGGTGGCCTGCGTTTCTCGGAAAGGGAGAGGAGATTTGGAGACACCTGGGGCCACGGGGCGCCTTCAGAGCCGTCCCCCCGACCCCCCGGGCTCTTCCTGTGGGGTTTGCAACATTACCGCCGCACACCTCAATGACACGGGGCGTCAGAATGAAGTGGCTTCCCGTGCACGGGGTCAGATGGAGTGTTGGGGGTGGGGGGCAGAGGGACGAGGCCGAACACTGACGATACAAGGGAGGGGGAGGTACATGGTTGGACCCGGCTGACTACACACACGCACGCACGCACGCACACACACGCACCCACAATCTTTAGCTGCCCCATGAACTTTTTGTGAACTGTTTAAAAGTGGAGGCCTGTTGAACAAACAGCGGCGCCACCGCCAGCCATAATTTCATTGCAACAAGCTAAAGACTCTTAACTCTTCAGGTCCCTGGCCAAACACAGAGCCGAGTGGGAAGGGCCCGGGAGCAGCAGCCCTGCCTGGCAGGAGGCCCTTTCTCCAGGGCGACAGCCCCAAACCCCAGCAGGAACACGGTAGGCGGAGGCCACGTTGCACGCCCACCCCCCCCACCCCGCCCTGCCGCCACCGCCGCGCCTGAATACTGGGGACCTCCCCTCCCCCGCCTCTCTGGGGATGTGGAACCAAGGGGGACGTTGGGGGAAGACACACAAAGAGACGGAGGTTCGACGATGCTCATCCCACACCACTTCTAGAAGGGGCTGTTGAAATAGTTGGGGTCTTTTTTTTTTTTTTCTTCACTAAGAGAAAGTGCTTCAAAACTGACTTCGCTGACCCTTGGGCCATGGTGGAGAGGACAAATAATGTGCTTTAGATGACAAACAGAGAATGCTCTTTCCAGCTGCGAGAGGCTCGTTTGCCCTTATTTCCCCGCGTCCTCCCGCCCCCCCCCCCCCGCGTGCAGGCCAGAAGTGCCGGCGTGCGTGGTGAAGTCACTCCGCAAGAGCCACTGTACAGGCACCGACCTGTTTCCCCGGGGAGCTGCTAAGTTACACCTTGGCTGTGGGGTTCAACCTTTTTCTCCAGGAGTGGAGAGCAGGGGCCCAGGGCTGCAGGATAGGAGCGGAGAGGGAAGGGGAAGGTGCGCCGAGAGGAAAGGTCGGACAGGTCGGACGGGGAGACCGAGGAGTGTCTGGTTTCGGAAGAACAGACCCGGGAATTGGAGTGGGTGCCCGCCGGCACACCCAGTTCCGGGGAGAGACCTGGCTTGCAAAACGCACGCACGCGCCTCCTCCCCCCCCCCGCCCCCCGCTGCGAAGTGGCCTCCAGCTCTTGGACTGAAAGCACCAGAGAGCTGGGGCCTCCCCTCGACAGGCTTGGGCGGTTATCTGCTCTGGAAGCCAAGGGTGAGGGTCAGCGTGCGAGGCTTGGCTTGGAAACTGGGGAAAGGGCCCGACTGGCAGAAAGAGGTCACGGGGACCCAAATTAGGAGCTGGCATCCCTGAGAAGGGGCGACGCCGAGCCTCGGCCGAGACAAGAGGGGCGTGCGCGGGCCCCGAGAGACACCCACCACCTCCGCAGCTTGGCCCATTCCGGCCGCGAGGAAACCATTACGGCCTGAGGGGAAGGAGAGAGCTGCCGGTCTTTCTTGAAGGGCGATTTATTCTGGGGGACAGCAAACAGCAGGTTGAAAAGAGAAGGAACAGTGACCGTGAGAGGCTGGGAGGAGCCCGGGGAGGGGAGGCGGCACCAGATCGCTCCTGGCACCCCTCTTCTCTCTCCACCGGGCTCCTCCTGGCACCAGGCCACTTTTACTGCCTCCACCCCTGGAGCGGTGATCGGAGATCGGTTCAAGTCTGCGCATCACACTCGTCAAGTTCACCGACCGCATGGAAAGCATCGCCAGCAAACCGCCCCAACTCCCACGCGCCACGCAAGCATGAACGGTGCCTCTTCCTGGGGTCTCTCTCACTTGGTACCCCTCGCCTCCGTCAGGCAGTTATCCGGCCAGCGGCCAAGAAGGCCTGGGTAGGTTCGTGGGGAGGGGGGGCGGTGCTTCTGGCTCAGGAGGCCGAGCTGGCACAAGATAGGGAGACCAGCCAGGGAGCAGCCGGGGACCTCTTTGGTGGAAGGGGCCTCCCTCACGTCATAGCTGGCTCTCTAGGGAGTCACCACGCCTCCCCGCTCCCACCCTCATCCACAGGGCGTCCCTGGGCAGGTGGCCGGACCTCTTCAACCTTGGTCCCCTCGTATCTGTAAATATCTGGCACCGCGTTTTCCAGAGGATTAGACTGCACTATGGACTTGAGTCTTGCCCGGCGATAGCTAGGAGAGGCAGCGTTTAACTTCATTAAACAGCATCTGACTCCACGAAGCATACCGTGGAACAGCCCCCAGAACGGCTGCAGAGTTTCTCTGTGGCAGTGGGAAGGCTGAGGCAGGGGCAGAGAGGGGGGCAGGCCAGGGAGGGGTGACCTTCGGCAGAGTTGTGTGGATTTCATCAAAGCCCGAAGCGAACCCCACGGGAGCCCTTCCTGGGGCTGCTCCAAGAGCCGACTGAGTCACGCACAGCGGCACTTCTCTCCGGGTGTCAAGGAAGGGAGGGGTGAAGAAGTTCCTATTTTAGGATGGGGGGAGGGGGGCCGTGTGGGGGTAGACGAGGAGAAGAAAAAGCTCTCCCGGATGTGCACTGTTGGGGGCGGGTCCTCCCGGGCCCCCTTCCCAGGGCACGGAGCGGCGGGGAGAGGGGGACCCCAAGACAGCCCCCGCCGCTGCGCCCGCCGGGTCGGGACAGGGCCACAGGCTGCCAGACGTGTGGCGGAGGTTGGCGGCCGGCTGGATCCTCCCGCCCTCCGAGGGTGTTGGAGGGGTGGGGGTTGGGGAGGGGCGATCCAGCTCGCCCAGGCGCCGTCTCTTGGCACACTTCAAGCCACGGCCATTGCCTCCGGGGGCGTCCCCACCCACGCCCCAAGTTTTGCATTAGTAACAGACCGAGCGGCGGAGCAGGAGGGGAGAGGGAGCGACGAGGATGGGAAACTCGGGCGGCTCTGACCTTTCGAGCAACCAGAACCTTCCCTGCCTCCTCCCGGGGCGCCTGGGTCAGAGCCAGAGAGCCACTCGGGTCGGTCGGGGGGTGAACTTGGCCCTCGGCGGCGGCGGCGGCGAGGGCGGGCGAGGGCGAGCGGGGGAAGGGCGCCCCCTCCCCTGCCTCAGCCCCGAGCGCGATCGGTCGGCAACAAAGGGATTTTCTCTCCCACCACACACGCCCGTGCTGCTCCGGGCTCGCCCGCCCCTCCTCGCCGCTCCGCCGCCCAGGTCCCCGCGCGGGGCCGCGCCACGGCACACACCCACGCCCTCGCGCCGCGCCCCCGCCCGGCCTTCCAGGAACTCCGGCTCTCTCCGGGAGGCGGCCCGACGACCGCAATCCCCAGTCCCCCGACCCCGGTTAACCCCGCGGGCCCTGCGGCCCCGCGCGCTCCTCTGTGGTTCCCCCTCCCCGGCACCCCCCCACCTCCCCCCCCCACCGCCGCCGCCGAATCTCTGACAAAAAGGAACTTTGGGTGGGCGCACGCAGACCCCAAGAGATGCCGCGGAGACCTGCCGGCCGGGGAACGCGCACAGCACACCCCCTCCTGGCCGCCTTCCTGGGCTCCTTCCGAGCAGGCTGGAGTGTTATTCTCCGGGGACATGCTCCCACCCCCAACCCCCCGCCCCATGCAAGTCAAGCGTGGCCAACCGTGAAGTGGGAAGGGGTTCGGGGAGGGGAGGCCCCCGCAACGACCCACGGGGAGAGTCGCTGCCAAACCGGGGGCGGGTCTCCCACCAGGCCCCACCCCCACCCCCACCTGGCAGAGCCGCGCGCGGCCGGCCGGCCGGGGACTCGGCTGTTAGAACAGCGTCGGACACTCCCCTCCTCCCCTGACACGGACGCAGGCCACTGCCTCGGCTTTTTGTTCCTTTCACTTTCTTTCACGGTTGTGCCACACACCACCACGTGGGCAAGAGAGGGCCCATTTGGAAGCTGGTGTCCCTGGACAGGACTGCGCCCAGGACAGGAAAGCTGGGTTGAAATGCAATCAATCACCCTTACTTCCCCCTCCCCCCCCCAACCCCACAGCCCCTTGGGCCTAATCCCTACCGGGTTGGGTTCCCCACTCGGAGTCTGCACAACCTGGGGGCAAATCCAGAATAAACGATGCATGTCACAACTCCTGAGGGGGTGTCACCGCACTGCAGTCTCTACCAGGGTTTTGTAGGAATGGAACGCATTTAATGCTCCCCCAGCCCACCCCAAGGAGCAAGCCATACCATAAGGCTATTAACGACAGCTATCGTGACTACACGGGAAACACAAAGGAACTTTTTACGCATAAAAGATGCCTAAGACACAGGGCCCTGTGATCTGCGCCCGGGTTCCTGGCCGATTGTGCGCTGCCTGGGAGTTCTGGGAGGGCTGGGGATGAGGGTCACAGGAGGAGAGGGGGCTCCCACTTTCCTGACAAGGAACAAAAGAAACCCTGGAACTCGGAACCCCCCAAACAAAGCTGCGAAACGACTACGGTGTAGATGGGGGGGTGGGGGCATGAATTTTTGTAGCCGTTCAGAGCTTAATTACTCCCCCTTGATCCGTGGGACTAGACACGACACCGCCAAGGTTAAAATGCCCCGAACAGCACCGAGCAGATGTGAGCAGGCTGGCAGACGCGCAAATGAGGCCTGCCTCGGAGCACGATAACAAGTGACTAATACATTGCATATCGTTGAAAGAAAATTATTTTTCTCTAATTTGCATTTGCTTGGGGGAAAAAAAAAAAAAGCCAACCAGAGTCCCTCTCCACAAGCGCGAGTCTAATCCTGGAAATACAGCCCGGCTGCTTTAAGAGCGCGTGAAGGAGGGAGAGACTGCCAGTGTTTTGGCGTTACAGGCTTGTTTATCTTTCCGCCTTTCCTCCAAGGCGAAACTCGTTTTGCAAGCAACCTTCCTACAGAAAATGGCACACGTCATAAAAAGAGACCAATTTATAGAACTGGCACCGAAGTTCACGTATCACTCCAGAAGCATCTCCCGGCTCCCCACTGGGGAACCCAACTGGATGGAGCCGTCCACGGTGGAACTCGGAGAGGGCAGCCCTGGGGGGCTGGGGGCAACGAACTCAATTCGCAGAGATCCTGGAGGCGGTACTCCCAGGGACCAAAGGCACAGAGGACGAGATACGGAATGAAATCAGCTCTGAGGGACCCTCCGAACCCTAGGGGGCCGGGGGCTGTGAAGGCTCCAACCTTGGGACGGGGAGGGGAGCGATTTTGACACCCGGGGTGTCCCAGGACTGCCCAGAGGCAGGCCCCCCCCCTTTCCGGGCCATCCCGAACCCGCAGGCTCGGGGCAGCCATGCGTCACCAGGAGTGCCCAAGGGGGTGACTGCCACCACCAACTGCCCTCCCTTCCACCCCGGCGCCTGCCCGCCTCCCCGCGGTGTCTGGCCTGCGCCCAGGAACTCAGAGAAGGCCTGTTGGCTGGTGGGCATCTGGTCGATGAAGTCACAGAGTGGGTGGCGCTGTGGGCACACCTCAGGACCCCACACCTGGGCGTCCTGCAGCTGAAGGCTAATGCGCTCTTGAAAATGGGAAGGCCAGGGACGCCCGGGGGGCTCGGTCGGTCACGCGTCCGACTTTTCGGCTCAGGTCATGATCTCACGGGTCGGTGGGTTCGAGCCCCGCGCCCGGCTCTATGCTGACAGCTCAGAGCCCGGAGCCTGTTTCAGATTCTGTGTCTCCCTCCCTCTCTCTCTCTCTCTCTCTCTCGACCCCTCTCCCACTCGCACTCTACTCTGTGTCTCTCTCTCTCTCAAAAATAAATATTTAAAAATTTTTAAAAAGGAGGAAAATGGGAAGGCTAAGGGGCGTAGGTAATCAAAGGCCAAACCGCACCCCGCCCCCACCTCTGGGTCCTGAACCTACACGCCTGTCTCTCCAACACGTCTCAGTACCAGAGCCATTCCGGAGCTGGAACAAGGGCCACCAGAGCCTCTGCAACTTCCAGAAAGCCTTCAGTTGAGAATACATTGTTCCCAGCCAGCTTGCTTAAGGGCTCAAAGTTCCTTTCCCAAACCTTAAAAACCCTGCCTACAAGCACCTGAGGCCCCAGGTCCACGGATCCTGGCCGAACCCCTCCAGACCACGTGCTCCTCGGGTCCCCGTGGGCCTCCCCCCCGCCACTTCTGGTGGCAAGCCCCCCTAAATCGCGACACACGCACACACCCCGCACCTCCGTCCGGATTCCGGGAGCCACAAAGGTGTGTGCCCCGCGGGGAGTGGCGGTGGAGGGGGGGGCGGCGCTGCTGAGTCGTCCTCTCGCCCCGAGGACGCTCTGGCCAGAAAGCGGCGGCCACCTCTGCGGCTCTCCGCGGGCCTGCATAGTGCACGCTTTGTGTAAGTGCCGAGGAGGCGCAGCGCTGCTCGTGCACCAACAGCTGTCACATTATTTGCACTCGCTGTAAACAGCCTTCACATTCCCCCCTTACCACATAGTTAAAGCCAGACTAACAATCCACAGTTAGAGATCAAACCAACAACAGCACCATTGTGTCTGCCTCCGCTGCCTTCGCACCAAGCCCAGCAGCTGGCAGGTTTCTCCGGAACAAGGGGACCCCCCCCCTCTCCCCCCCCACCCCGCCGGGCTCCAGCCAAGGCTAGCCAAGGCAGCGTGCGTTTGTCGCCGCTGATTGTGCAAGCACAAGAGCACAGCCATTTCGCGCCCCTCCCCCACTTCCTCAGCTGGGAATAAAGGTTGTTCAGACTCCCAGGGTCGGTTTCTGTGCTCAGCAAAGCGTGGGCTGGCCTGCCCCGGGCCCGGGGCTTGGGGTCGAGGAGGCCTGCGAGCTCCCCGGGGCCTCCGCACTTCCCGCGGCCCGCGCGGCCCAGTGCCTCCCGTGCTTCGAGAATTGTCCAACTCCCTGAATACTTACTGGCCGCCCCACTGATCAAAATGTCTCCTTTATGATTTTTGGTTAAGTCGAACATTTCCATAATCGTCATTATTAGCGCAAATTACACGCCTAATCGGTCCTTAAATAGATTTTAATTAAATAATCATACAAGGCTCATTTTATGACTTAAGAAAGGCATTACTTTTCGTTATAAACTTTCCGCCAGGATATGGACTAACGCTAGCAGACAAATACTTATTCTTTGAAAATCACCAGTAACTGATGGGCAGAGTATCATTTCATGATACTGTTTCACCTTCTGGAATCCAAGCGGAGACCAGACATAACCACATCTGCGAAACTTTCCTCCTGAGAAGGGGCGGCGGCGGTGGGGGGTGGGCGTTCTCCCTCCAAAGCGTTACTTTTTGTTGTCTTCTCTTTCAGGCCAGTGGAAACAAACCCCAAAGGCTCCTTCTCCTTACCCATCGGAAGAGATTTCTCCAGCAAGCCGGCTCTTTTAGAGACCACTCCTCCCCACCGCCATCCATCCGCTTTCCACCCCTTGGTCGGCTCTCAGCCGTGGCGCAAAGCAGGCCGGCCGTGCTTGTTAAATGCTGTGTAAAATGCTGTTAATAAAATAATAAATACAAAAGGACGGAGGCTGCTGGGTCCACGGGTGTTTTGACTGGAAATGCCTTGGCACTTGTCATGTGTTTATGGGAGGGCGGACAACTCCAGGATTTACGGAGTTTGGACATTTCCGTACTCCATTTATTCTGTCCCAAATGACGTAGGCCCAGAGCGATTTCAAGTTTGCATTTGTGCTGAACTGTTAAGTGCCTAAGAGCGGCTCCAATTAGACCAAGTTTTAAATCAGACCCAATGCGGAACCGTCCCTACACTCTGACTCGCCCCTCTGCCCCCGCCGCCGCTGCTGCTGCTGCCGCCACCCGCCGCCGCCGCCGAAGAAAACAAACACTCTCGACGGCCACCCCCCACCCCTCCCCCGTCCATGCTCTCCCCACCTTCACCCCTTCTGGGGGCATCCAGGGCAAAGGTTAAGGTGTCTTCGGATTACAGGCAGGGCCCTGGCTACCCAGCGTGGAAATCGGTGGCGGGTAGGCGCATCCCGGCCGCGCTCTACCTCTGAAACCGGGAGCTAAGATGCGGGGAAAACTTGCTGGCCTGGTAAAACCCACTGTTCACAAAACAATGTCAGCAAAGGCTGGGAGGCATTCTTTAGAGAGGGCCCAAGGATTCGTGCCTACTGAAGCTCTTTCAGCACAAAGGCTTTTAGGGGAAGAAGGGAAAAAGAGGGAGGGGGGGGGAGGAGGAGAGAAAGGGAGGGCTCCTGTTTCAGAGCAGGCAGGCATCCCCTGAGAGTCAAGAACCAAGTGTAGCTTCAATCAAACGCTGACTTCCCCTCTGGGAGTCGAGGAGGAAACCTGATCACAGTAGCTTACTACAGGCCTGGACCCATACAGGTCTGGTTTTCTTCCATGCTGGTAATTTTTTAAAATACATATCGATATATATATATATATATATATATATATATATATATATATATATATAGAAAGCAGCAGCAGCAGCAGCAATCCCTGGCAGACTTTACTGAAAACCACACTGAGACCTTGTAACATCCGGACTTAATCCCTATCAAACCACAGTACCCCTGGCCCCTACAGCAGGCCACCCCCTCACCTCTTCCAACCAGGTCTCTCCCCTCCAGCCACTTGGCTGTGCTCTCTCTCTCTCCCCCCCCTGAAAGAGAAGGACTGGAAGCCTGGCCGAAGAGCACCTAGATGCCGGGTTCTGGAATCAATTCCTAACCATATAATGATCCCACTCAGGGGGAGAAAAAAAAAAAAAAACAACCCAAGCCCTTGCATATGGAATCCTTTAAAGCGCAGAATACGAAGAACTGCAACAGAAGAAAGAGGAACCCACGGAGACGGACCGGAGGAATATCCTCGGGAGGGGAACTGAAGCCTGCATCGTTGGTGCCCGGACACTGGCCCAAGCAGGTCTCTGGGGCTCGCAGGGGCAGCGGGGAGGAGGAGCGACCTATAGGAACAAGACCGGTCATTCCAAGCAATCCCTAATCCTCAGGGCCTACTATGTGCCGAGTAGGCTTCTTTGATCCTAAAGGTGGATAATTATTCCCAGTCTTACAAATGAAGAAACTTACCGAGGCTCAGAGGCCATAAATAACTTGCCCCCAAGGTCACACAGCTAGTAAAAATGGACCACGGTCAAACTCAGTCCTGGAGTTGCGGAGAGGAGCCAATTACTGGTCTAATTGTGCCATTTGCAATCCCCAAGAACTTGGGAAAGCTTCCTTGGCCCTTGTGCTCGAGAAGGGGGGGGGGGAGCGTTTAACACCCATGCAGCTCGGTCCACAAGGAGACTGGAACCCAGTTTCTCCTACACCCAGTAAGCTCTCGGCCCATCTGAAGTCTTGCCCAGTTTCCCGCGACTTCCCACACACCTCCCTACGCCGGAATACCCTGGGGTGACGTCAGGGCTCCCGACGAGGCTCCACTTGCCCCTCCCTCCAGGAGCCCAGAATAGGCAGGGATAGGTGGGCCGCTGCGCCCAGGTCTCTGCCAAAAAAGCGCTGACTCCTGGTACCAGAACTGGGCCCGCCACCCTAGTTTTGCCACATAAAGCAATAAATCACATTATCTAGATAGAGCAAAGGCCCTTCGGAAAGAGCGCCTACACCTACCGTTCCCAGGGTTTTAAGGAAGAACCTCAGGGACCAAAGCGGGATGGGGAAGGAATTCAGAGGGCTGTGGCTTGCAAGACTCCGGCCCGACTGGACTTTCCCCCTCTGCAGGGAGTGGGGGAGGTTGGGGGGGTCCCCCACAAAAAGCCCAAGCCCCGGGACAAGCTGGGAACTGGCTGATCTTTCATTTTCCCAACTTCTCATCCCAGAAGCAAGGGTGGGAGGCCAACATCCCCATCCCACCCCACCCCCAATTTCCAGATCTGCCCCAGGCTTTCAGATGCTCCGAGAACTCCCCACACCCAAGGACACAGGCTCCACAGCCCAGGCCCGTCTCCTGCTCCGCTCCTCGGCAGCTGGGAATGGCAGGGGCACCGGACAGTCGGGTTGCCCCTGCGGGCTTCCCGACCCCGGACCGGTTTCTCCTCCTAGAGGCCGAGGCTCCGGATGTGCGAAAGGGCTCCGGGAGCGACTGGGCGGGCAAGGGCCTCGGCAGCGGGAGGGATCGAGGCAATGGCGGCGCCAGGTCCTCACCCCGCTAGCCTGCCGAACACGCCCCCGCCGCCCGGCCGCCCCTGGCTCCGGGCCAGTGGCTTTCTCTCGCTCTCTTTTTTCAACTTTCCAGCGTTGGCGATCGGGGACGGGTTTCCAGCCTCCGCCCTCCCCCGGCCCCTAACACGGAGCAGGCCCTTCCAACCCCCGGGGAGGCGACCCCTGCCCCGGTACCACGAAGCAGTGGCCCCGGCTGACCCCTCCCCCCCACACACCTAGAGCCACCTGGAGTCACCTGGAGCCGACGGCTTCCCAAAGCGATCAGCGTCCGGTCGAGCCTGGGACTGCTGCGACCGCTGGGACCGGGGAGTAACTCCCGCAGCCTCCAAAGGTCCGGGCCTGGCCACTGCACGGTGCAGGGCGCCCCACACCCGCGCGCTCTCGGAAGGAACTTATGCTGGGGGGACGGGAGGGAGTGGGGCGGGCGGGCCTGTGGGCTTTTTTTTTTTTTTTCTCTTTTTTCAACTCTCTAGTTGCGAGAGTTTTGGGTGTCCCTGACGCGACTGCCAGCGCTCGGAGTAGAACAATAGAAGTGGGGGCTTGCCGGAAATGGTGCAGGAAGACCCCCCCCACAACCCTATAAACCTCTCTCCTCCCCTTGCCACTTACTGTGGGCATTAAAAGACCCCAGCGCCTTCAGTACAATGGTGCCTGTTTATAACTTTTCCCCGCTGGGTCCCCATACCCTAAGCGAGCCCCCCTCCTCACGTTATGAAATCGTCAGGGCAGAGACCGCTCCCAAACCTGCATGACCTCCGGAAGCTCTTTGGGACTTTCACCTGCTCTGCCCCCGGCACCCCAACCTGACTCACTCCCCTCCCCCTGCCCCAGTAGTTTCTCTGGTTTGCACCTAGACAATAAATTTAGTTTAATTTAGCTTCCGGTCTTTAATTTTAGCAGGTCTCCTTTTTGCATGCAAATCAATATGGCAATTACCATCTAAAAGCTCACCCAGCCCCGGGTCAATGTAAATTGATCATTGTCCGCCTTCCACAAAATAACACCGGGAGTCTGTGGTGCATAATGAGATTATACTGGAAACTGTCTTTTAGATCACAAATTATATTTTACGCTGTCAGGATCTTCTAGCGGACTTCCCCGCTAGTCTAATCACAGGGAGCCGAGCCCGTGGGTGCGGAGGGGCGATGCTTGGCTTGGCGAGACACGGCTCGAAAAAACAACCAAGCGAGGAACCCCCATTTCCGAGGCCCTCGGCTGGAGACCGGCACAGACGCGCTTGTGCTGGGAAAGGGGGCCTTCTACAGAAATATCGAGGAAAAGCATCGTTCGTTAACTCCCATCCAACACCAAGTCCGACATCCCTTCCAGAGGAGCGCGTTGCGGACAACGAGCAAAAGCCGTCGGGCCGGGCTGGTGGTGGGGTGGGGGGGGGAGAGCTCGGGCCAAGTGCTCCAGACGCAAGCGGCTCGGCTACCCCCGGCGCTGCCGGAGGAGGCCACCTACTCCCACCCCGGCGGCCTCTCGACCGCGCCGCCGCCACCTAGGCCCCCGGCAGCGCAGCCGGCTTCTGCAAACAGACAGAGTCCTGCAGGCCATACGCACGGGCACAGCAGCTGGGGCGGGCCTTGGCCGGCCTCGGCCTCCCCTCCCCGAACCGTGTGAGCGGGCGGCCGAGGCCTCCGAGCCAGGACTCGGTCCTTTCTCGCCGAGAGCACCGCTCTCCCGCCCCTCTGCGGCCCCCGGGGCACGGGTGTGACCCTGGGGCCTAACAAAGGGCCTTCAGAGTTCCTTTCGGCCTCGGGCCGGCAGGGGAGGGGTGGGGCCAGCGGGGGGGGGGGGGAAGGGGTGGGGCTCCGCGGCCGAAGTAGACCCTCGAGGTCCCCCGCCCTGCCCCGCCGCGCCCCGCGCCCTCGAGGAAACCACCAAGGTGGCATCGTCAGGGCTGCCGGGCGCTCCCGAAGGCCGTCCTGGAGCTCGGGCGGCACTGCGGCCTGCAAGCCTCCCGCCCAGCCCGCGGCCCAGCCCTGCCCCGCCCGACCCGGCGCGGGCTCCACCCGAGTGCGGTCTTCCCAATAAAAGCTGGAATTCCCGGCTGGGCTCAGACAAAGAGGGACCGCGGCAAATCGACGCCTCGGGCAAGCCAAACCCTAGCCTAGTTTACGTGCGCGTCTGGGGTCACACAGGCGCCTGCTAATCCACCCTACGCAGGCCGTCCCCGCAAGGTCTCCTCCAGAAAAAAAAAAAATAATAATAGAAAAGAAAGAAAGAAAAAGGAAAAAAAAAAACCACAACCCTAAAGCCTACCGAAATGAAAGCGTACCCTTTCCCTTTATTCCTCCCGGAGGCCGAACTTCGCACTTCTTTCGGTTCTATCTTTATCGGTCCACCAGGCCGAGAGCCACATTAGCCGTCAGGACTTCAGAGCGGTGCCACCACCCATTCCTCCTGACCCGGAGCTGAAAGCTACTCCTCTTTTTTCCTCCACCTTCCATCCACTCAAGGTCAAGAACACAAAATCTCTTAGAAATCCTCCTACCTGCTCAACACACACCCTCTCTCCCCTGCTCCGGAAGGGAAGAAACTATAACCAGAAGTGACAGTAGTGAGTGAGTGAGGGCCACCCACCCTTAAGCGAGGCCCCACTTTGCCCTCAGTTTCCTCCCAGCCAACGACGCCCGATTTCCCTGTGAATGAGCGCAGGAAGGTGACCACGTAGCTCCTGCCGGTCAGGGAAGTCCACTGTCAGGCAGTGAGGAGTTTTTGTCATTCAGCCTGTGTGTCTAAGCATGGATGTATGCATATGAATGCTTTTTGTGTTTCCAAGTGACCCTCTTCACACCTTTAAATGGGCTTTTGTCTCTGGAACGCAGTGACAGAAATTCTGCCCCAGTTTCCAGCTCCACATTCCTCTTGGCCAGTTCTTTATCTCTTCTGTAGCTCTTGTGGGCATCGGAGCCCAAGTGTCTCAGCACTTGTCACCCAGGCACACATCTTAATCTGAGCATTCCTGTCCCGCTCCTACGCCTCCCCGCTCCTTACATTCCTGCTTTGCCAGTAACGTAGCCCATTCCCAGGCTACACCCATACGGGTTTGGAGTTTAAATAGAACTAGAGGATCCCCCCTCCCCCCCCACAAACCCTACAAGGAAGAGGAGGGGGAAGGAGACAGACGTGTGTTAACTAATGATCTATGTATACCCAGGGTAACCCATCCACCAATTTCAACCTCTAGAAAGAACTAGACCACTGTCTGCAAAGTTATGTTACATCTTCGGACCGATTCGAAATCGACCCCGCGTATGTGTGTATGAATGACCGATCCTGCACACATCGCTCATCCAACTCCTGCTTAGAGGCTGTCTCCGCAGTATCTGATCCTAACTCCCCACAAGTTCATGGTTAAAAGTGCGGCTGTGTATACAGACACCCCAAGGACCTCTATGCTGTGTCCAATGCATACCTGTACTCGCTGGCCTGACATTTCAGCCTCAGGTCTCAGGTCTGCAGCAGCCTCGGTCAGAGGCCCCACCCCGCTCCAGCTCAGAGGCGACCCTCCCCCATTGCTAGCTCCCCGGCATGAATTCTGTCTGCTGACGCTGAGGTCTATACCTGCATCTCCCAAACTCAGTTCCTTAAAGCCAAGGTGCCCGCTGTGTGTTCACACCTCCCTCCCACTGAGAAGTCCTGGGTCAAATTAGATCATCCAGCGTCTGCGTTCCGTTCGTCGAAGAATCGAGTCCAATGCACCAGGATGTGAGCGTGTGTGCACAGAAGAGAAAGGAAAACCCGAGGCCCAGACTCCCCCCCCCCCGCCCCCTCCCCCCCCCCGGGGGCTACTCTGCCTCCAGGAATTTCTACCGGGATCTTTGCCCCCCACACCCCCATTACACTCCATTGCCTTTAAAGGGTTAAGAGAAATCCTCACAGCCTTCCCTCCACCCTGCTCGCAGGGCCCGCAGGCTTGCTCGCTCACTCGCTGCTCACGGGAGTCTGCCGCCGCCTCCGCGGCCCGCCCCCCCCCCTTTCCCGTCCTTCAGCCGGGAGGGAGCCTGCATGCCTGTCTAGACCGATCTATCACAGGCACACCAACAACACCCGCGAGAGCGCGGAGACCCTGCCCAGGTCCCCCTGCTCGCACGGTTCCCGGCGGGCAGAACCCGAGGAGCGTGACCGCGCCTGCGGAGTGGGAGTGGGGGTGGGAGCCTGCGGGCGCGGGCCGCCCCGAGCGCACCGCGGGTTCTCGCCGGCCCTGGCCCCGGCCCCCGGCGCTCCCGCCAGCCCGGCTGCCGGGGCAGTCACAGCTCTGCGCGCTGGGCAGTCCTATTTTTATCTTGTCTAATCCCAAACTGGGCGGGGAGCACAGGCGTCGTGCTTAGAGAACAAGAGATAGGCGAGGGAGGCGGGGAGGAGCAGCCAGGCAGCGACGCGAGCAGGAGCGAGTTAAAGACACAGTCGAGGCGACCGAGAGCAGGAAGAAAGAGCGGGCTGCGCGGGCCTCGCGGCGCTGCACGCAACGCGCAGCCCGGCGAAGTTACACACTCGCCTCTCCGCCACCCCTCGCTGCTGGTCCCTCCCCACTTCCCAGCGGCGCTCTCCGAAGCCCGGGCCGCGGGGACCCCGGCCTGTGTGGGAGGCAGAGGCCCGGCCGGCCCTGCAAAGGGTTGGGGAGAATCGCTAATGAGCTGTGCGGCCCATTGATCCGGAGAACACTTCCTAATTAACTCTCAGTCACCTACTGGTGACAGCGCCTCAAAGGACAGCGCTGGGGCCGTGCGAGCCTCAGCCCCGACCTGCCCGCCAAGCGCCGGAACCGCGCGCGCTCCCCACTACCCCAGGCAATCTGGGCGAGTGGCGGCGGATACCCGCACACCGAAGGCTGGCCTCGCATTAAACCTGGACGGCGTATTAATCACCGCCATCTCACCCCCCTCTCCCTCCACGCGGTGAAATCATACCCAAAATAAACACGAGAACCGACACTGCAAAGCCCAGACCAGATAACAGGTCGGGGGTGGAGTGGGAAGGGTCGAGAAGCAAACCTCTTCTCCAAGTGCCCACGTACATAAGTCTCCGAGGCCGACAATTAAAATGCCTTCCACGCGAGCAATTTCGCTGGCAAAACCGAATCCAACACCTCGTAAGGATTGATTTCGGCCCGCGGTGTCCGTTTCCAGGGCCACAGGAAGTGTCAGATGGCTAGAAATACCCAACTCTGTCTGCGTTCGCCACCCACTACCTTCTGGGGTGGGCCATTTCCTCCCTGTTTTCACTTCCAGGCCAATTTAAAGGATTGTTCGACAAGAGGCTACCCCTGGCATCAAATACCACTACCCCTGCCCTCCCCTTCTCTCCAAAAAAAATTTTTTTTAAAAAAGAAAAAGAAAGAAAAAGGAAAAGAAAAAAGACAGCGAAAACCATGAGCTGTCTGGTCTAGACACAGAGAGGCTGTGAGAATACCTATTTGAAGCGCGCTGGTTTCTTTTTAAGGTTTGTTTTTAAATACACATAACCCTCCCCCTTCCTTCGCTTTTCAATTCCCCCAACCCCCACCCTTCAGACGCCGGCGGCGCGCGCCCTCGCGCGCAGGCACTCACAGCCTCTAGCTGGAGATCGCGGACTTTCTGGAAAAGATTCATTAACAGCAAATTAAGCCTCGCCCGGCCTCGGCCTACACGCGGCCAGACTCCGCCGTCTCGGGGACCCGAGGAAGTGCCCACTCGCAAGTGCGAGCGGCGGGAAGCCCGCCGGGACCACGCGTGCCTTGAGCCGCCCTACTCCGCTCACGGCGCCCCAGGGCTTGCTTGGTAAACAGCAGGCGCACGTCGCCGCCGCCCCGAGCCCCCGACTTGGCAGAGGCTCTGCGGCGCGGCGGCGCCTTGCCCGCCTCGGCCGAGGATCGCGCCCGGGTGCGCAAGTTCCTCTTCGCCCTCAGCCTCTGCGCCGCACGCCCTCCGAGTGGGACCCAACTTCCTCCCGCCGCAGACACGCACACGCCCAACCAGCTTCCCCACCAGACTCCCCGCTGCCCGGTGGAGGGCCCAGGTGTCCCCCCCCCCCGCCCGGCACCCTCCCTTCCCGCCGCCGCCCCCGCACATTCTCCCCGCGCCCCGGGGGGCTCACAACTTAAAACCTACCAGGCAGCGTCGGGGAGGGCGTGGGGGTGGGAGGGAGCCGAGGATTATAATTTCAGAAGAACATTTTAAAAACAAAGCGTCTGACCTGGCGGGCGGGCGGGCCGACGGGTCGAGTCGGAACCCCTCGCACAGCTCGATTTCCTAGTAGTTTCTTCTTTTTTTAATCCACGTGATTCGCGCTTCGGGGCAAGCCAAGAAAAAACCCGGGACTCCCCTCCCGACTTGCGCGGCGGCGGCAGCAGGTCGAGCTCGGCTCGGCCCGGGGCGCCCGCCACACACCCTCGCGCACGCACACGCCGTCGTTCCACTAAGGAGGAACGACCGTCCCCTGGAGAGGCGAGGCGACGCGAGGCGGCGGCGGCGGCGGCGGCTGGGGGTTTTTACAGTTCTTTCCCGAGTCGAAAAAGAAAGCAGACGGGAACCCGCCGCCCTCCCCTTCCTGCTCGCGAGCTAACGCCGAGCCGAGCTTCCCAGCTTCCAGCCCAGCTGCCCCCCCCCTCCCGCGCCCGACTCGCGGCGCTCAGCGGCGACCGCGCTCCCGCGCACAGACACACACAGGCTGCAAACTTCCACTCGGCGAACTCCCTGCTCTCCTCCCAGCCCCCCGGGAGGCGGCAGGCCCCCCGCCGCGCCCCTCCCTCTCCGATGCCCACGCGGGGCCGCTTAGGCTGGCTGCATTTTTAATAACTTACAGCTAGGAGATAAAAACGAAAGCGAGCCAAGCAGCCAAAGGGAAGCGCAAGGCGAAAAGCTTCGAGCTCCGCGGGGTACGCGAGAGTCGGAGGAGCAACCCGCTGCGGGCGGGGACCCCGAGGGAGGGGGCCGACTGCAGCCCGCGGCGCGCCCGCCCTCCCCGGGGAAAGGTGTTCCGAGCACTGACCTGAAATCCCCGGCCGGGGAGTGAGCTGGGAGCCTGCGATTCGGCGCTTTGAAGTTTTCCCCCCCCCCGAGCAGAGTCGAGGCGGCGAAGAGCGAGGGGCGGATGGCAGGGTGGGGAGAGGTGTGCGGGGTTGGAGGAAAGTGGGGTGGCGACGTTAGCGAGTGGAGAAGGAGCCGGGCCGGGGAAGCGCGGCGAGCAGCAAAGTTTGCCGTCCCCGGCTGCCCGCAGCCCGCTCGCGGCGCCGCGCTCGCTCGTCTCCCTCGCCGTCTGCTGCCAGCCGGCTGCCCTCGGGGTCGGCCCCGCCGAGGGGTGGGCTCTGGGCCGGGTGGGGGCGGGGCGGGGCGGGCTCAAAGCCTCCGGGCAGGTGGCGACGGCCCCGCGCGATCCTCCGGGCTCCCGCGGCTGGACCGGGCTCGGCCGGGCTCAGCAGCTCCCGCGCCGCCGCTGCTGCCGCCCGCGCTCGGGCAGGAGCCCCAGCGCCATGTTGACGGATCGCCGCGAGCGCCCGCTCGGGCTGGGTGTGTGTGAGTGTGTGTGTGTGAGAGAGAGTGTGTGTGTGTGTGTGTGCGCGAGTGTGTTAGCCAAGTCGTCCCTGCGCGGCGACAGCGCGGCTTGGGCTCCCCGCCCGGCGGCTCGCGGGCTCCCCCTCCGCCGCCGCCGCCCGCCTCGCTCCCGCTCTCGGTCGCGGTCTGGGCTCCGGCGCGTCTCCCCCGCAGCCGCCGAGCTCGGCCGGCGTTCAGCGAGGAGCGTAGCTCTGCCTCACCTTGCCGCTGGGAGCCCGGGCTCCGTCTGCCGCCGCACGCCGCGATCCCAACGCGTCCCCCTCCCTGGTTCCCTCCTCTTCCTCCTCCCCCTCCCTCCGCCCGCCCTCCCTCCCTCCCTCCCTCCCAGCAACCGCCTCCCCTCCCCCCGCAGGCGCAGCGCTCGGGCGACAGCCGCCCGCCCGCCGCCGCCGCCTCCAGCTCTCGCAAGTTTGAGCTCCCCCAGCCTCCGCTCACCCTCCGCTGCGGCGCCTCGGCGGTGGGGTTGTGGAGGGGTGATTCCCCGGGAAAGGTTTGCCCGAGTTTCCCCAGCCGTCATCGATTCCTGCCCCGGCGCGTTTCGCCTCTCTGGGTCCGAAGCCCGGACCACTTGGGTGGCTCCCCCCTCGCCCCTTGCCCTCCCCTCCCCCGCTCGGACCGAGTTGGCCGCGCACACCCGGCCCGGGCGCGAGTCCTGGGCGAGCCAGAGACCGGCTCGGGCGGCGGCGGCGAGGGCGGCCCGTTGATCCCGAGCCGAGGGGATGGGGGGCGGCGGGGGACGGCTCTCCCAGCCGCGCGCCGAGACTCCCCTCGCTACCCAGAAGGCCAGTGGAGGACCGCAATTACCATAAAGCGCCTCGCGCTCCGCGCAGCCAAAGCTGTCAAACCCCGGCGGCAACCGCCGCTGCCTCCTCTCGCCACCAGCGCTGCGCTCTCCCGCTCGCGCGTCCCCTCCGAGACCCAGCAGAGCCTGGCGAGTGCGCGTCGGCGCCCACCCTCGCCCTGGGTCGCCCTTTCCTCCGGGAGGAACCCTTGCCCATTCTGGTGTCCAGAGCTACCTGAAAACCCCGCGCCGGGCCCCAGTGGCCGTTCCGCCCGAACTCCGCACCCGAGTTCCCCGGACGTTTCAATTGTGTGGGAATTGTTTGGAGACGCGGTGGGGGGTGGGGGGAAGGCGGCCAGTGGGGCACAAGGAAGCGGGGGTGGGGGCGGTGGGGGAGCGGAGGTCCTCCAGAATTTCTCCCCGTTCGCGGGCATTTCATAGTCTGCACCTCAGATGGTTGGATACTCTGTCCTGGCCCCTCACCCCGACCTCGGGAGATTATCTCCCGCGTTTTATTTTCCTTGGCAGGGAGCAACTTTTGGCTTACACCGTTCGCCCCATAAATTTCCACTCGGTAACGTCGTGCTGATCGGTGCTCGGCGGCGGCGTACAGCCTGCGCCCGCAGCAGTTCAATTCAATTGACACGTATTGAGCTTCTCCAGCGCACCCGGCGCGGCGCTGGCCGCGGGGGGGAGGGCGGGGGCCGGCGGGCGGGAGTGGGAGGCGGAGAGGCGAGGTTCCGGCCTCCCCGGAGCGCAGAGCCTCTAGGGCGAGCCTTGAAGCCCCAATTCGTGAAGCTGGCGGGAAGGGGTGGGAATGGGGGAGGGGTGTTCCGGCCTAGCCGCACCCAGACGGCGGGCCCGGACCTCGCGGCAAAAGGTGATTCTACTGGGCTCTTCGCTAGAGTCTTTTTACACTGGGGGTGGGAGAAGTCTCTTTCTGCCTAAGGAAGAGATGGTGCAAGCTTCCTGAGAACATCAATCCGAAATGGAGGTAGCTTATAAATCCACACGGAAAGTTTTAAAATATCCTGGAGTGTCTCCGTGCCAAAAATAATCAAAAGCATCTCAAGTTGATTACGAAGTCAAGGTCAAGGCCAAAATCAGCTCTCGCTGGCAGATCCCTCTTAAAAATTAGGCTTAATACTGACGGCGGGACTGGTGTTAGGTGCGATGTTATTTATGCTGTTTTAGTTCTCGGTACATAGTTATAAAAAGAGCCCTTTCAAAGCAGAAGTGAAACATCTCTACCGTTTGAAACTCGAAACTTCGGGCAGAATGAAATCTTCATGCTCCAGAGCTGCTTGTAACAACTGATGCAAAAGACAGGCAGGCAAGCGCCCCGAGAACAGTACCCAGCCTTGCTGGGCGGCCACCACTTCTAGGACCCGCGCCTGCATAATGGAACGCACGCCTTTTTCTTCCCAGTCTTTCAGGAGGTGGATGTCTCTGAAAGCTAACCCACACATTTTTTTAATCTCCGGTAACAAGCAGAAAGACACCTGGACTATTATGCCGTAAAGCTATTTTTTATAAAGACATTTTAGGGCCGGACATTAAAAGTTATTAGACTGAACGCATGCGAGTTACAGACACAGCTGGAGAAAAGGCCTCCGGTTGTGTGTTGTAGCAACATTTCTTTTTGAAGCGACTCCTTTTATTCAAAACAAGTCTAAAATAACCGGGAAGGCTGAAGTTGGGTATTTGTGGGGAAACTCGCTGAACGTGGTTCCAGGCGAGGAGGCCGCGGTGCCACCGTGGGCCGCGCAGGAGAGCTGGCCTGGGCGATCACAGAGCCCAGAGAGCCGTGCCAGGCTCTTCCGGCTCGGTTAGGCCGGCCGCAGAGACCCTGGCACGGCGCCCGGCCACCTTCTCTCCCCTTCCCATGCCTCCTCAACTCTCCCCCCCCAACTCCAGGCACAGGCTTTTCCCGGAGTTAAGAGTCACATGTAACCGTCCAGAACTTTTGGAAAATCCAGGAACTGAGCGAGACACGGAGCCTGCTGCCTCTCAGAACCCCTGTGGCCTCCTGGGGCTGCTGACAAAGGGGCCTGTTTGTCTAACTTTAAAAGTCCTAGACTTAAAATGAATTGGGGGTGGGGTGCGGTGCTGTAAATGCAAGGGGGCCTCGAGGAGGGCTGACTGTGTCCGCCTTTGACGTAATCAGCAGCGTTCGCCACCCCCCCCACTCACACACACACACACACACACACACACACACACACTTTTTTTAAGGAGCCCGGCCTCCATGGTATCCCCGTGCGGGCTGGTGGGATTAAAGGGTTTCGTTTCCATCTCTGAGGGATACGTTTTCCAACTCTGTGGGATTTTAAAAATATCTTATTAAGGGAGTCCTAAGAGGCATGAGTGCGTGTGTGGGGAGGGTGGTTCGTGACTCACTGGGAATTAAAATGTGAGATTTTCCGGAGGTGCTCTAAGGCAGGGGAGGGGTAGGGAGTTTACACCTATTGGCCCAGTGAGTTGGAATTGTTCCAGGGAGGAGGAGAGGAAAGCTCACGCAGGGCAGGGAGTCCCATCCTGCGTCCCCATTCGGGAGGGGGCTCTGAGAGTTGAGGACACCTCGGAGGAGCCTGTGGAGCGTTTGGGCAGCCAGGGCCTTTCTGGGCTCCCTCCTCCCCTGCCCTCCCACGAGTCCCCCCCTCCCCCTCCCCCCCCCCCGGGAGCTGACCTGGGGGTCAGGCCGTGATACCCAGCACTCCGCCGGGGGGGGGGGAGAATTTCAATGAAAAGCAGAGGAGGCGGCGGAGAGAGCCAGCGAGTGAGTGCAAAGGAGAGGAGGCGACACGGGCAGTGGAGAAATAAAGGAACAGGCTCGGAGAGGTGCGGGGCTACCCCCCTCTCCCCCCCACCCCAACCTCGTGCTCTCAGGCACCCTTCTGCTGCAGATGCTATCCAGGCTCTGCCACCAGGCAAGCAGGTGGGCCCCTCGGGGAGGAACAGGCCCGGAGCCCGGCCGCCCTTTTCGGCCCAGACTGTGCGAGACCGTCAGGGCCTTTTCCACACCTTCAGCCACCGCCGAGGCCTAGGGGAAAGGCCACGCATCCCGCGGTGAGGTCCTTACCTGGTATACGGCGGACCGGCATGGTGGGTGCGGTTCATTTGTAACGTATGCGCAGGATCTAAAGCATACACCCCCGGTAGGCCCCGTGACGACGCTGGTCTCACATTTATGACGCTGATTATTGGGATAGGTGGCATTTGGGTGATCGCGGACAATGTATTTTCACTTTCCATGGCGTGAGCTAGCCTATTCGTGTTAAACATTTTAAGTAACACACAAACACCCATAGTAACCGGGTGCTTCGCACAAAGAACTCCGGGCTACGCGGTGGATTTCAGTGATCCGGAAACACCGGAAGGTAGCCGCTTTTTCCACGGCTAGACTGAGGGGTCACTAGGTTGAAGATGGCTGCTCTTTCAGCCTAGCCTTTGAGGGGTTCTTGTTCGGGGGACGAGGGTCCAAGAGGCAGGCGGAAGTGAGAGTACCGAGTGCCTCTTGGAGCTTCGGGTCTGGGCTCTATTAGTGTCAGGCTCTGAGCTCCTCAAACTCAGGCACCCGGGAGTGAGCTGCCAGTTGAGTTCACCCCGAGGGGCTCGCTGGGTAGATGGGTGTCAGCCTAATGAGCATAAATAAGGGCGGCTTCAGGGAGGCCCTGTCTTGCGCTCCACCTGGACCCCTGCTTAAGAGCCCTCGAAGCCGCTGGGCCGGGGGGATGCTCCGGCAGGTAAACCCGGACGCCACGGCCCGCCCTGGCTGCTTGTTTAGCGAGGCACCTTCCTCCAGATTTTACCCGGCTGGGGGGGGTGGGGGAAGGACTGGAAGGATCTGGAAGGCTCCGCCAGCCCCTCTCGCAGGGAAGAACGGGAGTGCCGCCCCGCAGATGGACACGCAGCGCTGAGCTCTCTCAAAACCTCCGAGGCCCTCTCGAAGTCCGGGCGCAGGGGTGAGCGGTGGGAGGCGGTGGCCTGGGGAAGGCCAGCCGCCGGGAGCCGAGCTCGGGGGCAGCGCGAGGCTGGGGACTCCGCAGGGCCGAATCCACGACGCTTTTTTTTTTACCCTCCCGCACTCCCCCTCCGGCCCACTCTGCTCCTCCTTCGCCCCTAGGAGCCCCCTCCCCAGCCCTGGCGACCCCGGTGCGTTAGCAGCCGGGCAGCTCGCCGGCCGCGAGTGCAGGGGGGAGGGGGGCGCGGGGTGGTTTGTGTTGCGAGGCCTGACAGAACCTTCTGTGTGCGGCGGAGGGAGGAGGCTAATGCATAATGCACAGCGCCTGGAAGCCCGGCCATTAGCGGCCTGTCGGTGACACAGACAAACGACTGAGAGAGAGGGAGGAGACCCAGCTCGCTCTGGAGTTTAAATATACCAGCGTGGAGGGGAAACGCCATGATTTAAAAGTGTGTGTTTGCAGACACTCGCATATATTTTAATGATTTCCAGCAGGCCAGGCGTCCCAGGCTCGCATCCCCCTCCCCAAAAGGGGGATGCGTCTGGGGAGGGGGGGCGAGGGCAGAGTGAGAGGCCTCAGCCCGAGACCCACCGCCAGCTTTTGAGACACGAAGGAAAGGAGAGGTTGGTGAACGCAGCCCAGAGAAAGCCAGGCCTAGGGAAGCCACAGAGCCAAGGCCATCTCCAGGTTTTTTTTTTTTTTTTTTTTTTTAATCCAGCCATGAAGCCTTCCATCCGGGACTGGACCCTCTCCGTTGGACTAGAAAGGCCGGAGAGGAAGACTAAATCCCGCCACCCCTACTCCCCTCCCCCCCCCGGCACCCACATTTGTGAATCTTCCTTTTCCACCGACAATCCAGAGACCTCCTTCCTCCCGGTTTAACACACCAGTGTTTTTTAGCAATTAAGGCGAGAAGGGGGTGGGGATAAAGATAAGCCAATTTTTTTTCCGCCATGCAAGTGTGAAAGATAAGATAACGCTAAGCTGGGGCAAAGCGGCTGCTTACAACCTCCCCTCAGCGATTCTGATCGGTCACTTCTTATCTCGCAAAAATGCTCCTTTCGAAAACTGCATCAAAAAAAGAAAAAGGCCGAAGGAAAGCATTTTCATTTGGAAGTGACATTTAAAACCCACCTCGTCTACGCCAGCAACCACTCCCTTCCCCATCCTCAGGGCTCCCCAGGAAAAGTCGCACCTCTGCTACAGGGATTCAGGCTTTCTCCTGTAGGGGGGAGGGTGGGGGGCCGGATTACTAAGGTAATTAGGCTGCATAAAACCAGGGATGCGTGATGAGAAGTCATCCCGCATCCAACCTCAAGCTCCCAGCCGGGTTTTCTCCTCTTAGTTACTGTCCAGTGTTTGCGCCTCCCCATCGCGCTGGCGTGTTGAAACTAAACAGGTAGTTATATTCGGGAGGGCCATATAACTATGTCAACATGAGGTGGTCGTTAATGCGAAAGAAGAAGAAACTCTGCTGGGCTTTGCAGGCCCCTGTAAAGGAAGGGAAAGGCATCGTGCTCCCCAGGAACCCGAGAACGCGGCCGGACCGGACTCCCGGGGAGTTTTATAAAACCCTCCTCCTCCCCGCCCCCCCCCCCGCACAAATACATCACGCAGGGGGTTCCGGAAGACTTTGTATTTGTTTAGAGAGGTTTCGGTGTTGAACTCCAGGCCCGCGGGACGGCCCGTAAACTCCCCCCAGCCCGGTCGCTGGCTCCCAGCACCTCACCCCCCCACCCCACCCCCACCCCGGGTTCGCACCTCGGCGCCGGGCGCACACCGAGTCCGCCCCCTCCGGCCCAGGCCGCACGACCTAAAGCCCGAGGCCAGCCGCGGCCGGATTGTCCCCCGGGGAGCCGAAACCGCCGAGCGGGGGAAACCCCTCCTCTCGCCCTTCCCCGAAAAGCCTGGCCGCGGCGTAGGCGCCGAGCGAGCGGGCATCCGCTGACAGCCGGGCCTCACGTAAGGCCCACACGCGTCCCATTAGTCAGCCTGAGTTCCCCTCGGGCGAGCCGTCTGGCGCAGCCCCAAGGCCGGGCGCGGGCGGGGAGGGGTGCGGGCCGCCGCGAGCGGGGGCCGAGGCGGGGGCGCGGGCTCTGCGGGGCCCGGCCGGGCTCGGTTCCGCGTTCCTGGGCCCGCGGGGTAAGCTGAGCCGCCGGGGCAGGCCGCTCCCTGGCTGGCGCCGAGGCGCCGAGCTGCGCTTCACGTGCCCGCCATATCAGCGGCGGCGGCGGCGGCGGCGGCGGCGGCGAGGAGAGGGGGCAGGGAGGCGCGCCGCAGCTCCCGCGGGGTCTCCGGCCCCCGCCTCTCCCTCCGCGCTGGGGGCAGGGCCGGGACCACCCCGCGGCCCCCGTGTCCGCGCAAGCCGAGAGCCGCGCGGCCAGACACCGGGAGGCTCCCAGGGCGCCGCTCCGAAAGCTGCGCGGAGGCAGCAGCCAGGGGAGGGTGCTCCTCGCGGCCGCCCCGGGAACTTCCCAGCCGCCCCGCCGCCGCCGCCGCCGCCGCAGTCACCGGGACCGGAAGCCCTCGCGCCGCCCCGAGCGGCCTCTGCCGGCCCCCAGGGTTGTTCCAGACGAGAGCTGGCCGCGCGTCACCCTCCATCCCCTCCTGGCCCCGGGCGGCCGCTCTCGCCCTGGGACATCCCCAATTAAGCCCGGAGGACCCTTCTCGCGGTCCAGTGAGACCTCCTTCTGTGACCGCCATAAGAGCCCCACCACCGCCACCACCACCACCCACCCGCCCTCCCCGCTCCGGCCCCAGTCTCAGCCCCGCAGCTGGGACGGGAGGGGCGCGGAGCCTCCACTCCGGCCGGGCAGGAACACCTGCTCCCGGGGCCCTGCAGCTGGGCGCGTGGTGCCGGGAGAGGCTGCCTACTGTTGTGTGCAGAGATCGCGGAGGAGAACACGGGGCTCCGAAGCTCTGGGCCAGGCGCAGCCGCGTCTCGGCCGCACCCCCCCCCCACCCCCGGTCTCCCACCCCTTCTGTGCGGTCAAGCTCGAAGCCTGGGGACCGGGTCTCCTGGGGATCGAAGGGCCGCCACCCCTCGGATCCGACTTCTGGCCTTAAGAGGTCGTTCGCAAGACAGATGGGGCAAAACCTGTTTTGGGAGCCTTCCCGGTGACCGCCCCCGCTCTCCAAACCAGACACACTCCTCTCCCCTCGGCCTCGATTCTAGCCTCCGGCGGGGGACGAGAGTAGGTCATGGCGGCACCGGCCACTACCCCCCCCACCCGGCACGAAGGGGCTGGTGCGGGGTTCGGACTTTGCCACTCGGCGTGGGGAGGGCCGATGGACCCTCCGCTTCTAATCGGTGCCCCGAGGAGATCGGGCGGCCGAGATGACCTGCGCTGCTCGCCCTGCCTCACCCCCCCCCTCCCCCGTCCCGCCCTCCCCGGCGCTCCTGGCCCAGGGCCCGGCCGGGGAAGGCGTTGTTTTGCCAGCGGGGGCCGAGCGAGTGCGCAGAGAAAAGCCTCCCTGCTCTAATGAGAGTGCACACAGCGCTGCAGCGAGGAGGATGATTACCCGGCGGGCGGGGGGGCGCAGGCCCGGGCCGCGGGCGGCGTGTGCGGCGGCCCCGCGGGCCCGGAGTCCCCGCCTGTCTGGCTGCTAATCGCACGCTTTCTGCTGTTACGGAGGCAGGCGGGAGCCGGCGGCCGAGCCCAGCGCCGGCGACTCGGCGGGTGACACGGAAACATGGCGCAGCGCCCCTCCCCCGCCCGCCCTCCCCGCGCTCCCGCCTCCCGCCTCGCACTTCCTCCCGCCCGCGCGGCTTTTGCAGTTCTAATGCTCTGCTGTCGGCCCGGCACCATTACGCTAGCAGCCGCTTCTCGGCGGCCCCGCGCGTCTCTTTCCCCTTTGTTTTCCGGGTCTATAGAAAACGTTTGCTTTTGTCCCGAGCTCTCGTTAAACCAAACTTGTGGTGGCAACGGAAGGCAGTGCGGGCGGGGAGGGGCCCGGGGATTTTGGCAGCAGCCGACCAGAGCTTGGTGGAAACTTCTCTCGCTGGGTTCCCCGCCACCCCGCCTTCCCCCCCCCCTCACTCTCACACACACACACACACACACACACACACACACACACACACACACACACACACACACACACACAGGCCGGCCGGCCCGCCGAAGCTTCCCCCTTCTCCCCCGAGAGGCCTCCGCGCTCCAGGAAGGAGGTCTGGGTCAGGGGGACCGTGGCCAGGGGCGAAGAGCCCAAGGTGCGTTCCTGTGAGCCCCGAGTAGTTTCGGGGCACTCGGTAACCTCGATCCTTGCAGCCCTGACTAGCCTCTCCCTCCCTTTGGTCATTCGGGGCTTTGTATCAGCCGATGGAGAAGGAAGGGGAGGGAAGAGAAGAAAGTGGTGTGTGTGTGTGTGGCTTTTATATTAACGGTTTGTTGGAATCTGTCACCCCCAACAGCACAGCATCCTTTATAGGATCTAGGGCGAGAAGGGGGGAGGGAACGTGGGCTCCGCGGGGGAAAGGGTCAGAAACCTAGGCTAGGGAGCGGAATCGTCATCTACTGGCCGGCTCAGCGACACCGCACGAAGGGTGGGGCGACCCTGCAGAGTCGGGGACGGGAGGGCCAGGTCCCTGAATCCAGGAAACGCCCGACCTCCCTCCCCTGGGAGAGCGCAAGTCTCCCGCCCCCCCCCCCCCCCCGCGCTCCCCAGACCAGCGCGCACGCCTTGGCTCTCCGCACCGGAGCTGCTCAGGCGGTAATTTTTTAAGCCTGCAATTAAGCGAGGCGTCGCCGTGTCCTCTGCTAGTGTCGATCCTGTCAGTCGCACATGGCCTTGGTGCTCCGGTCCGAGGCCCCGCGATTAGTCACAGGCTCGCTTCGCTCCTTCCCTAATCCGCCTCTGCAGGCAGCCTGGGGACGCGGCCGACTTGGCGGCGCTGGCAGGGAGCCACCGCGCGCGGGGCGGGCCGCCTGGCCAGTACCAGACCCGCTGTGCCGGAGCCGGCGCGGGCCCCAGGGTGCGGGCTTGGGGCTCCCTCCCCCTTCACAGCCCCCAGGCTGGGGCGGCGGCGCCCCTCCTCCTCTCGCCCCACTCCCGGGCCTGCGAGATCTATTTGTGTGGTGTCATTTGCATAAAAATAGGACAAGTGTTTCAGTGCGTTCGAACGCGGGAGGCGAAATCCTTATTGATGTGTCTGTGTGGAGCCCTCGGTTGTCGGAGCGGTTTGATTTAGGGTGTTTGTGTTGCCTTCTGCGAGGAATGAGAGGAAATCCTGCGCAACGCCTTCGGCGGCCGAGGCCCCCAGAGCATCGTCCCCCTCTGCGCGGCCCAGAACGGTCCGCCGCTTGGACCCCAGCGCGCCGAGTCCACAGCGAGCAGGTTGAGGGCCAGGCGGGCGGCCCATTATGACTCATAAAACCGGGCGGCCTAATCACCAGCTGCCAACCCGTTTACGTGTGGCGCTTCCCAATGCCCCCTTCGCCCGGCCCGGGCCTCCAGCGGGCTCGCCCGGGACACGGCTGGAGCCGCACAGTTGGGGCGAATCAAGCGGCCGCTCGGTCCCGTCCGCAGCGCGGCTTCCCGTCCCGGGCGACCCCCGGTCTCCCGGCCTTTGCGCTCCTCGCCGGCAACTCCTCAGCCTGGACAAATAGCTGGGAGGGCGCCGGCCGCGCGGAGCCAGTAAATCAATCATTAACTCCCCGGCGAGGCCTGGCCGGCCGAGGCGGGGAGCAGAGGCCAGAACCGAGTGTGCGGGACGAGCACGAGGCCCCCACCCCGGGTTGGGACCCGTCCGCGCGCCGCCAGCGGACAGGGTGCGTGAAGGCGGGTCCCTCCCCCTCCCCCCCCCCCCCCCCCGGGCCTGTTGATCCCCTCCAGGAGCCTCTGCCTGCCGGGCCTCTCAAGCCCGCACCTTGCCTCGCCGGGCAGGTCGGGTTACTGTGCGGCCCCGGGGCGGGCTTGAACATTAACGAGGCGCCCAGGGCCTCTCGGCCTGCTCTCCCCAGGAGAGCCTGCCGCGCTTGGGCAAGCTCCTCAGATCCGGTTGGGCTCCTCCATACTCGGGCTTGCCAAACCAAACTGCTCGCCCCCGTGTAGACCAGCCTCCCTGCGGCGCCCTCCCCACGGAGCCCAACGTGGGGCGGCACGCAGGGGGTTAAAAGCTCCGATTCGCCCTGGCTCCTTGGCGGCGCTGAGGAAACGCTGATCAAAGTGCTTACGGGGAAGGAAACACACGCGCACTCCGGCTTAGGTCGAAGAAGGCCGACTGGAGAGACGGCTCGGAGCCGCCTGCCTCGCCCCGCTTCCCACACTCTCGGGAACGCAGTGGCGGCGGTGGCGCTGGCCCGCGCGATTCTCCTGGCGGAGCTCGGCGCGGCGGGGCCGGGAGGACGGCGGCGGCGGCGGCGGCGGCGGCGGCGGGGGGGGGGCGGCGGGGGGAGGGGCGGGAGGCGAGCCCGGGCTGCGCGCCAAGGGGCCCGGAGCCGCAGATTAGTCACCGCTCGGCTCGGCACTCACGGGTGCGCCCGGGAACCGGGAGGGCAGGCGTCGGCCCCGCTCAGCCGGGCTCCCGGGGCCTCGGCGCCACGGCGCGGGTGCCCCCGCCTCCGCCCCCGCGCGCGCCCGGCGCGGCTGGATGGACTCTCGGGGGCTGGCGCTGCCGAGATCCACTTGTCAGTTCAAGGGCAGGACAGAAACTCTGCAAGCGGAGTCTTGCGAACAGGAAATTTCTCATTGACAAGGTGCCGCCCCTCCCCCCACGCCCGGCTTCAAAACAAAACAAAAACCCAGTGCGAGCGGCCGACTCGGCCCGCCGAGGCCTGCACCCCTCTGCCGCCTCGGCGCCCCCCGCGTCTCGGCCCCCGCCCGGGAAGCGGAGAGCTCGCCGAGCCCCGCGCCCCGAGCGCAGGCGGCGGCAGACAAACAGGCCCGGCGGGCAGCTGCGGCTCGGGCCCCGCCGGGGGCGCCCGGCGGCCACCCTCCGGGACCCGGGCAGGGGCGGGCGGGGGCGCTGAGCCCGGGAGTCTCCGCGCCTTCTCGGGTTGTGAACCCGGCGGAGCGGTTCCGCGGCGCTGGAGACCGGCGGGTCGGCGGCTCCCCGAGGGCGTGGGGGGCGGGGAGGCGGCGCCGCCGACTGGGCGAATCCCGCGGCGGGGACCCGGGAGGGCTGCGAGCTCGGCCTGGCAAAGTTCCTGTTCAAACTCCTTGTTTAGAAACTCCGGCGGCGCTGCGGGAGGAGGGGGAGAGCCAGAACGCGCGGAGCGTGCGGGGGCGACCGGCACCCGCCGTTCACTCAGGGAGGCGGGGGGGGGGGGGGGGGGGTGTCCCTGTCCCCGCCCCCGCCCCCCCCCCCCCCCCGGCCCGAATGGGAAGTCTGTCTGGAGAGCGAGGATTGCCGGGTCCCTGGGCCCGTTCTTTTGTGTATGCCTCTCTCTTTCCTGCACACGCTAAAGGAAACGCCTAAACCCGTGTCATTTATTGAATTCAGCCAGGAGAGGAAGCCTTTTTAGGGACCCTGATATTCAGGGTAATTTCGTATTTGACACATGTAAATACTTAGTACTCTCAGGTAAGGTCAAATTATTTATCATCTTAATTTATATTTCAATAGGCCTACAATTTGGAGGCGCGAAATGCCTCCTTATGAATCATTATGGTCTATTAGGGGGAGTAATGTATAAACGGCACTATTTGGGAGGGAATCACTTATGTTGACATTTAAATGGCTCTTCAATAGTTAAAAAAAAGACATTCGAGTGCCTTTGATTAAATATACAATTTACAAGACCATCAGCAAAGCCATCAGGAATATAAATTCTTCGTGGGATTTTTATTTATTTATTTCTGATTTTTTTTTAAAGCCTTCCAGGGCAGGCGTGTCATTTAATCCCTATGGGGAAATGGACAACTTTCTGGCAAAATATCATTCCCCTCTCCCCGGCTAATGTCTCCTTGGGAACTCAGGGAAGCACTGGAGGAGCGAGCACCCTCCACCGGAAGCACCCCTGGTGGGAAGTTTGCCGATCTTTGTACCTCAGAAACAGTATTGCAACTGGTTTGTGAAACATAGTAGCTTCCCTGCTGGGCGGATCCTTCCTGAAGGCGGGGGGTCCCGCACTCCGTGGGTCCATCCATGTTGGTGTTCCCACAGCACCCAGCACAGGGCCTGATACCCTTTAAAGTCATCTTCCTACACCTGCTAAAATTTCACGGCAGAGGCTCTTCCAGGCTGCCCCCTCCCCCGGCCCTGTGCACTCTTTATCGAATTACCCTGTTGGATTCATTCCCTTGAAGAAGCATCTCCCATCTTCAGACGGCCCTTCCTTGACCCCACATCTCCTGCCCCAGCTCCCTGTTTACGGTTCCTTGCTACAGCCATGGGGCATTTCTGCGTCCTTACCTCGAGTGCGCGCTAAAGATTGGCTAGTTCTGAAGTTCTTCTATGATTTGGGGAAGGTCGTAGTAGCTTTGTTTGTAACGGCGTGAGATTACAAAAGCTAGATGGCCGGGAATGTCCTCGATGGTACATGCATAGGATGGAATGTTCTGCAATTTAAAAAAAAGACATGAAATAGTCGGTGACTATTGAGAAAATGAAGATCTGTTCTGTGGACTGATACAGAGTGACTCCTAAGGTCTGTTGTTAAGAGGAAAACAGTGCAGAAGGAAGCGGTGTATATAGTGTGTTACAATTTGGGTACCTTACATTTTGTGTAGAAACAAAGTAGGGCGGACTATGGACGCATGTTTCTCTGTGCATGAGACATCTTCAGCACTGCTGGGGAGCACCCCACCACCACTTTCTTTATCTATTTGCATGTCCTCCTCTGTTTTATTTCTAAAAATGGGTACACATTAGGCAAACTGCTTTGTACCTTACCTATGAAACTTACAATCCCTTTCTCTTTTCACTTTGTAAATTTCCGTTTACTTATTTTGAGAGAGAGTGCGCTGCTGCGAGAGTGGGGGAGGGGGCAGAGAGAGAGGGAGAGGGCGAGAATCCCAAGCAGGCTCCGCGCTGGCAGCACAGAGCCCCATGTGGGGCTTGATCCCATGACCTGAGCCGAAACCAAGAGTCAGACGCTAGACCTAAACCGACTGAGCCACCCAGGTGCTCCCTGATCGTTTTCTACCAGCGCAGGGAGATGGGCCTTGTCGGCGCAAGGTTTTGTGGAATTTCACTGTACATGATCACATTCTTTAACCCACACCTCCAGCCTCCCTGGCCATTCGGTGGACAGTGTTCAAGATCACTGGTCGCTTCTCTGTTGCCAGGAGTAGGGGTGCGTGCGTGCATTTTTCTAGTCCTTTTTTTGGCCTTGGAGTCACTCATCGCCCCTGACCACACCCCTTCGAACTGCTCTCCGCTTCCCAGATGCCACACACGCACGGTTTCATCCCACCTCTGAGCCTCTTTCTAGGTTTGTCTCTATGCTCTACTAGCTGCTTTCGGCCTGGATTCCGCTCCCCCCCCTTCACCCCTCCCTGCCAATCTCATCCATACTGAGGATTCCTACATTCCCGTCCCCCCCCCATTCCACACCCCTGACGTCCCACCTTGGCAAGCTATGTCCAGTGTAACCATGCCAACAGCTGAGCTCTGCTTAGCGCAAGCAATGCCTTCTGGGTGCTTTATGCAAAGGCGCTATTAATTCTTACTCACATTTTACAGGTGAGGAAACTGAGGCAGGTTAGAGGACATTCCCAAGGTCACTCAGAAAATGGTGGAGACGGGACTCAAACCCAGGCAGTTCTATCTCCAGAGGCCGATGCTCTCAGCCATCCTGCCTCACTGCGTCCCGGCATGCCTCAAGCTGCATTGTTAAAATCATGAATTCATCGACAAATATTTGGGGGTGTTACTAAATGCCAGGCCCTGTGACAGGTGCCAAGTGCCGGGGAAACAGTGGTAAAGGGCGACACGCTGTCCCTTAAAAAGGGAATGACATCTTTGCCGGGCACCCGCCCTTTGTCCCCATACCCTTCCCTATGGCGGAAAACATCTCAGCCACTCAAGTACTTGAAGCAGAATCCTGGGGGGGGTGGGGGCGGGGGTCATTCTTGACCTAGCTCCTTCGTCTACCACTTCACCTTCCACTGGCGGGCTAACCGTTTCTACTTCCACGTGTCCCGTCCGATAAGCTTCTGTCCCATTCTCCCGCGTCCACCTGGGGCCGGGCCACCATCTGCCTTTAACCAAGGATTCTCATTCCAGCCGGGTCTCTCTGTGCTGCCCTCTTGGCCCCGCCTCTGGCCCATCCTCCACAAGGAGAGGGTATCAAAGCCAACGTTCTACGCCCCGGCCAGAGAAGAAACCAAGTTTCAGGGAGCAAGACAATTGCGGGCGTGGGCTAAAGGAAAAGGCGGGTGCCCGCGCTTGCAAGGAGTGACGCTGTAGTTCCGGTGCGGATCGAGGCCGAAGAATTTTAGAAAGGGAAGGATGAAGCCGGAGGAGCTGCTGTCGTCTGGGGAGGCCCAGTGAAGGCCCACGGAAGCATGGGATGCACGGATACAGGTCTTTGTCAGAGAAGCCAAGGTGTGTCCCTTGTGGGGTAGGCCTTGGACGTCCTTAGTATCCTTGCCAAGTGCCACAGAATGGCATCCCCAGGAGATGGGTGAGGGACAGCCCGGGGCAAACCAGAAACTCAGAGCCAAAACCAGAACCTCCTTAGAGCACCTTGCCTACTGCCAACCATTCGGTCCTTACTTGGTGGTAATAGGTCGCGACCGTCTTTCTTAATATGTATATTTTTCCGTGTATTTATTTCCGAGAGAGAGAGAGACAGAGCATGAGCGGGGGAGGAGCAGAGAGAGAGGGAGACACAGAATCCAAAGCAGGCTCCAGGCTCCGAGCTGTCAGCGCAGAGCCCGACATGGGGCTCGAACTCACGAACTGCAAGGCTATGCCCTGAGCTGAAGGTGGAGCCTTCAAGACTGAGCACCGCCACCCCCCGAACCCAGCGCCCCTGGCCATGTGACTTCTAACAGTAACTGTGCATGAGGATGCTTTTGGTAGCAAAGTCTTTTTTGACCACGAATGATTCCTACATGACAAAAATAGCTACTGCTCATTGAAGGCCTTTGCTCTTTTCAGTTACTTTATTAGGTTTCATTTCCGATATGTTTATATGCCTCCCATAAGCCCCCCAAACAACCTTAAGAGTCAGGTATTACTATTCACATTTTATAGTCGAGGAAACGGAAGCTCTTACAATTGCCCTCCCCAAAACGCAAGGGGCGATGGCGGGCAGGGCGCCTGGGTGGCTCAGTCTTTGGAGCATCCAACTCTTGATTTTGGCTCAGGTCACGATCCTAGGGTTGTGGGATTGAGCTCCGGATCCGGCTCTGCCCTGGGTGTGGAAACTGCTTGGGATTCTGTCTCTCTCTCTCTCTCCCTCGGCCCCTTCCCTGTGCAAGTTTTCTCTCTCTCGCAAAAACAAACAAAACGAACCAAAAACCATAGCCGGGGCACCTGGTTGGCTCCGTCAGTTGACTGTCCGACTTCGGCTCAGGTCATGATCTCACAGTTCGTGAGTTCGAGCCCCGCGTCGGGCTCTGTGCTGACAGCTCGGAGCCTGGAGCCTGCTTCCGATTCTGTGTCTCCCTCTCTCTCTCTCTCTCTCTCTCTCTCTCTCTCTCTGCCCCTCCCCCACTCACCTTTGTCTCTCTCTCTCTCTCTCAAAAATAAATAAACATTAAAAAAAAATACCATAGCTAATCTAGCCGAGTTTGGCTACAGGGATTCTACCCGACTCCAAATCTGGGTTCTTGCCAATGAAGTATATGGTCTGCCTCCCCCACACAGGCACTACTCCGCCAAACCTGAAATATTTCTGGGATCAGAGCCCACCTAGCTTCTCCAATCGTGTCCTTCTGGGGTCATCTTGGCAACTCGCCAACTGCGGTCAATATCACCAAAGGAGTTTGTTTCTTTCCGGGGTCAGCGGGTCTCCCTGGATCTGTTGTGTTCGCCAGGGGACCCTGCGAGTTTATCACCTGAGTGAAGAGTTGCCTCCTCCCCGGGGAAGCCTTCAAAAAGGGTGGGGCCGAGTTCAAGGGAAGGCCTCCCTCCCCAGCACGAGTCGATTCTCTAGCTCCGTTTGGACAGCCCCTGTCCTCCGCCGACACTAAATTATGGCTCGGCATTTGGCAAGATTATAAACCACCTCGTCCTTTCATGCTTCTGGGCAATGTTTCGGTTTTTTTTCTCTCGCTTTGAGCTTTGGTAAACATTACTCGGCTTTTGCCGTGGGCAGGGCTAGAGCGGGGAACAGATCATATAGAAAGAAGCCACCACACAACCCTTCCGAAGCTGGACAGCTCTTGAGACGTGGGGGAGAAGAGGGGCACTGGGTGGCTCTGTTAGTTGAGCGTCCCACTTCAGCTCAGGTCGTGATCTCACGGTTTGTGGGTTCGAGCCCCTCGTTGGGCTCTGTGCTGACAGCGAGGAGCCTGCTTTGGATTCTCTGCCTCCCCCTCTCTCTGCCCCTCCCCCGTTCACGCTCTCTGTCTCGGTCTCTCTCTCTCGAAAACAAATAAACATTAAAAAATACTAAAAAGAAAAGAAAAACAGTAGCTAGGATTTATTAAGGGCTTCGTGTCCGCCAGGCACAGTTCTAAACACTTTATATGCATTAGTAATCTGATTTCATAGAGAAAACTACCCTATAATAAAGGTGCTATTATTATCACCATTTCACAGGTGAGGAAACTGAGGCTTTGCAGGGTAACTGCCTAGCGTGCTCGCCGGGACACTCATCGCCCGATTCCTAGAGCCCGAACTTTTATCCACGCCATCTTTCGAAGTTTCCAGGCCCCTGCGGTCAGCTTCGCCACTCTGCCAATTCTCCGGGTTCCTTATAATTGGGTGCTTCCCTCGGATCCGGAGAAGTGGCCGTGGGCGCTTCCTGGTGCGCAAACAATGTCCCCCAAGGACACGACTGCAGTGGGTTTGTCTCGCAGGTCCCTCCGAGGCGCCTCTTGGCTTCCATGGCTTGCTGAGATGGAGCCCGTTTGGGGCTCTGGTCCGACTCCCGAGGCCAAGCGTGGTCATCCCTGCCCCGCTCTTGGACAAAGCGCGCCAGCCGGTCCGTGGGGGTGCCCTCACCGGTTCAAGGCCAGTGGCCGCGCGGGGCCCTCTCCGACCTGCTCGCCGGCTCGGGGAACGCGGAGGAGGGGAAGATCCATCTCCGAGATAATTTAGGTTCTGCCGTTCCTCGAGCCAGCCTCGGTCCTCCGCTCTGGGGCTGACGACTGTGATGAATGCGCCACCGAGTAGCTCCTCTCCCCGGCTTCTTCCTCGCTTTGGGGTTTATTTTACAGCCGTTGCCAGAGTTGCTCCTCTGAAGAGAGTAAATACTCGGAGACTGGAGCAGAGGCTCCGGCGTTACTCAGAAAAGAATCGCGGGTGGCAGGTGGCACCGGGCCATCTCTGGAGCCGGTGACGTGAGTGTCGAGGGTTCAGTGGAACCCGCTACCTCCACTCACGGAAGTCTGATCTTTTGATTATTCTGAAAATACCAAGAATAAGGATGGCAGGGAAGGCAACGGATAGGACCGCGCGGTCCGGTCCTCATTTGTAATGAGATATGATGATTTTTTTTTTTTTTTTGCCCTACTCTCTTCCGGTGATGATTTAAGGATGCCTCCGAAGATACACAACCCCCCGCGAAGATAAACAGAAGTGGGCCGGGAATTGTAATGTCGCGTCTGCTCACCACATCTTTGCCCCAGTCCAGAATATAGAACTGAATTCATGACGCCTTTCGAAAATGAGGTAATTCGGCTCTTCGGGTGGCAACACTAGGCTCTTTGTAAAGGGGGGAGGGAGGGTGGTACGTTGGAACGGAAACAGCCTCGGTGGGGACAAGAGAGCCGGTTGAAAGCCGGTTCCCTGGGCGTGGGACCTTGGGCGAGTCACGCACCCTCTCTGGATTCTGGATTCTGGAATTCGGAAATGTCTCTGCCAATGTCTGAGGCGCCCTCCTCCCTCTCCCCTACCCCTGCCATCATGCAGGTAGAAGCCAGCACTGCCCATCTGGCAGGAAGCCCCTTAGGAATGAAGCACGCTTCCTCTCTCTCTCTCTCTCTCTTTCTCATGCGCGCACACGCGCGCAAGCGCACACACACACACTGAGAAAAATCTTCGCAGAGGCTGGGACAATGAAACTACACCTGTCTCTTGCCCCCCACCCCCACGGCAAGGACCCCACCTCCTTTCAATCTTTAGCTACAAGGACCTCCCAGGAGAGCACAGGTGGCCTGGAGAATATCATTCAGGGAGGCGGGAGTCACGACCCACCCCCCCCCCCCCCCGACCTTCTGTCTCTCAGTCCTTCGGTCGTGAACTCCGTTCTTTTCTCCTCTTGCAGTTCAAGACCCTCCTATAACCTGACCCGGCTCTTCTAGATCCAGGCTCGCCTTCCTTTCATTCCCTCCTAACCCCGTCTTCCACGCTTTCGTCCCTCGCAGCCTATCGTCTGTGCAAAACACCCCTGCAGCCTTCCCTCCCCACCACCCCAAGTCTCCATGGGCCCTCCACTGCCTCTGCTAGGGATTCTCCCAGGCTTCCTCGAAGGATTCCGTAGGCCGGAGAGATGTCTGGAGGCTGGGCGAAGGCACTCCGAGGTGTCCGAAGTCAGCGCACGCAGGGGCTACCGTGGCGGGAGACTTCCGTGGGGCCAGAGAACATTCTGCATCTTGATCTGGACGCTGGCTACACGGGGGTGTTCAGCTTGCGAAAATTCATCAAGCTGTGTACACTTAGGATTTATACACTCTTCTGTCTGGGCGCGGCGCCTCAATAAAATGTGAACTATATATATAAATACATTAAAGAAAACCAGAAACAAACCGGGGCCGAGTAAGGCTCCGAATGGTATTCGAGCTCTGTATCCGGGAGGGGGGTGGGGCCGCCTCTGGGTGGAGCAGGGGGTGTGAGGGGAGGGCAGTGAGGTTGTTCTCGAGACAGGCAGGAAGCACCGGGTGAAATCACGTGAACAGAAGCAAACTTTCAGGCGGAAGGCAGCAGCGCTGGCCGAGGGCCAGGCCCCCGCCCTGTCTTTCCTCTTATCTTCCTCTCCTCTGCAGGAACTTCCTTCCACTCCAGCCAAATTGGACTCGTCACTACCCCCTGCACCGGCACGGCCTCTCCCCGCGGCTGCGCATGCACGGTCCCCTCCCGGAGCCCCCTTCTCCCCCGCCCCCCCTTCTTCTAACCCTGCTTCTTTTCGCTGGTCACCTGGTCATCACCTCGGACAACGGAACGTGTATGGAACGGATCCAAACCCCTGGCCTTGCAGATGCAGAAACCAAGGGCCGGAGGAAGGCCCGTGTATCCTGGGCTCCACGGCAGGCCGCCAGCTGCTGGGCCACAGATCCGCCCATCTGTACCATCTAGCGAGTCCCTTGTGATGGGTCACTGTCCTCCCTCCTCAGATTATATAGTCCTTGAAGGCGGGATGGACTTATTGTTTTTTTTTGTTTGTTTGCTTTTTGGTTTCTTGGGGTTTTTTGGGTTTTTGTTGTTGTTGTTGTTGTTTTTTAGTTCGTTCTTTACTTCCGCGTCTGGGTCAGTTAGACCCTTCTAACTGAGGGGCTGCTTGAGCACCGGCTGCCCGGGGAGGCTCCTACCTCCCGAGCCCGCGGGCCACGGAAGCTGCCGGGCACGAACTGGCCTGTGGTCAGATCTGCGGCTGGATGTTCTTCGCAGCTTTCGTCCGCTGCTCCCGAGCATTCTGACTTCCCTGTCACCGGGGCTCAGGGGCCTGGCCGCCAGGGCAGAGACGGTTTCCATCCCCAAGCAGGCCGCTCGGAGTCCGGAGCGAAGCAGGGTGTGCCTGTTTCAAAAAAGGCCCGAGCTTTGGGGCAAAGCCCAGCGTCGCGCTTAGCCCGTTGCTACCCACGGCTGCCCGGAGCCTGACTGACCAGCCGGGCCGTTTGGAAAACACATTCTGGCATTAGCAGAACTGCTTGGCTCCGCACGAGCTTCTGGCCTCGTTCCTGAGCCCTGGGGCCACTCTGAGACCTGGGCGTCCCAGACACTTGCTGACCTTCCTTTTAGAGGTTTCGAGACATCCGCTGGGGGGGTCAAACGGCGACTTAAAAAAAAAAATGGGTCACGCTTCTCCCACTTGCAAGGGGATGTCATACTCGGCCTGCCAGCAAGCCGTGTGCGCAGTAGTGGGGTGAGGGCGGGGGTGGAGAAAGGGTCTCGGGCCCCCCCCAACCGGAGCGTGGCGCGCGGGGGGGAGGGCTGTGTAGGCCGCTGCAGTTCCCTGGGCATGTTTTTGGGGCGAAGCCTCCTGCACGCTCACCATCGGCTCATAATGGTGTTTCCCAGACAGAACTAAAGTCCTCTCCCCTGCAGAGGTTGCGCCTCTGGCAACCGGCGCCGGCCTCGTCGGCCTTTTCTGTCGGGCTGCCACCGTCGCTGTGTCTCTGAGCTGCACTGGGCACACTTTGGAGCTGCAGATAATAGGGCGCCGGAGCCCCCCCGCCCCCCCCCCGACTCCATGCCATTTCTTCCCCACGTTCTCGTTTCTGTCGCCATGGCTGCACCTGTAGCGGTGTCTTAACTTCCCCTCATTTATCTTGCTCTGGAAGTGCAGGGGCGCAGCCTGGGAAGAGATCTGGGCGGCTGGGGCACAGGATGGCTCCCTGGGGTGCGTGTGTGCGTGTGTGTGTGCGTGTGTGCGTGTGTGTTCAAATGCTTCCTCTCTCCCCGCACCGGCATCCCACCAATGCACAGCAGGTACACATCAGGTTCAAAGTCAAAACCCCCCCATCTTCGGAAGGTGCTACATGGTGAGGAAGGGCAGGGGCCTCGGAAGGGAGGAAGGGGCATCGGAGAAACTGTGATAGAAGAAACCTTCCAAATGGCACCTGGGTGGCTCAGCCGGTTGAGCGGCCAGGTTCGGCGCAGGTCACGATCTCGCGGTTGGTGGGTTTGAGCCCCGAATCGGGCTCGCTGCTGTGGGCACAGAGCCTGCTCCGGATCTTCTGTCCCTGTCCCTCTCTGCCCCTCCCGCCCTCAAAAATAAACATTAAAAAAAAAAAAGAAAAGAAGAAGAAACCTTCTGAATTCCCGCTGGGCCCTGCGACTTTGGGATTTTGAGCTACAGGCTCAAGAGAACCATGAAGATTGTGACATCAATCCCAGTCTACAAACGCCTATAAGTCCGGTGCTATGGGAAGGACTCTACATGCTCTCTAGGGAGAATGCCCTGGAAAAGACACTCCAGGCCTCCGGAGGAAGGGGTGAGGTCAGACAAGATGGAGAGGGGGGTGGGGGGCGCAGGGGTGACAAAGGCCGTTTGGGCCAGCCCGGCTTGTCCGGTTCCGGGAGGCAGGCCCACGCAGTCCACTCCAGGCCAGCTGAGCTGGTGGGAAGCTTGGTGGCAAAGGCAGGTGGGGTCCCTGCAGCCTGCTGCGCCCTCGGCGGTCAGGGGTGAGGGCAGCCACCCTGGGGAAGGTATGTGACTGCCCGAGACAGTGAGCCGGATGGTTTAGGGCCTCGAGTGGAAGTTTTTCCTCACTAAACTCCCGAGGCGAAGGTAACAAAATACTAATAACAGCGGCTGGCAAGTGTGAGCACTTACTACGGTTGGGGACTACAGAACGTCCCGTAGTAGATTAAACATGGCCGCAACTTCTCTGTAGCTCCTCCCACCAGGGGGGTTGGGTTATGAACTGTCCCCCCGTAGCTCCTCCCACCAAGGGGTGGGGTTACGGGCTGAATTGTTCCCCCTCCCCCAAATCCACATGCCTCAGTCCTATCCCTGGTACCTCAGAATGCGACTGTATTTGGAATTAGGGGACATTCCATTAAAATGTGGTCGTTAAAGCGGGCCCTAATGCAATCTGACTGGTGTCCTCAGAAGAAGAGATACGGGTACAGCGACGCGCACAGCGGGAGGACCACGGGAGGCCACGATGAGAAGGCAGCCATCTGCAGGCCAAAGAGAGAGGCCCCAGAAGCCAACTCGGGCCCACACCTCGATCTTGGACTTCCGGCTTCCAGAACTGCCAGGCGGTACATTTCCGTTGGTGGAAGCCACTCAGCGGGGTGGTGCTTCGTTACGGGGGCGGCCCCGTGGCCCAGGCCAAGCGAGACAGGGCGGAATCTGCGTCCCCTCCCCCAGAACCTGGGCTGGCCTGGCCTCTTGCTCTGGCCGACAGGAGGCTGCGGAAGTGATACCGGGTGACTTCTGAGGCAAGGCCCGAGGAGTCGGTGCTGCCGGCCTTCTGCTTCACCCCTTCAGGCCCTTCTGAAAATGCCACGTCAGGAAGCCGGGCGCGTGGAGGAAAGGGTGTGTGGGGTGGCAGGGAGGAGAGCCACTTTTCACCCCGGCTGGGAGCCGGCACCACTGCCAGACTGTGTGTGCCAGGCCAGGCCATCTCGTGCCTCCCCTAGCTGCCTTCCGGCGGACCGCACCCGGGGGGTTGAGCCCGGGCATAACCAGCCACGCAGGGACTGTGCAACAGCAGCAGCGAGGAAGAATAAACTGTTGTTTGAAGCCACTACAGGTTTAGGGTACTTTGTTACACAGCAATAACCAATTGATACATCTCACGGAAACACACTTGTAGACTGCGCGCCCGGGAGGCTCGGTCTCGGTTGTGCGCCCGACTCTGGGTTTCAGCTCAGCTCTTCCTCTCAGGGTTCGGGTGCCCCGAGCACATATACTAACAATTCATCTCACGGCTGGTGCGTTTGAGCCCTGTCCTGAGCACTGTGCTGACGGTGCGGAGCCTGCTTGGGATTCTCTCTCCCCCCTCCCCCCGCCACGTCTGTCTCTCAAAAAAATAAACATTAAAAAAAAAAGAAAGAAAAGAAACAAACTGCAGGAACTTTCCATTCAAAAGATTTAGCAGAAGGTATGCTTTCGTGTCTACTGGGCAAAGCTCTCAAGGAAACGGGAAAAGCTTTTCATCTGGAAAAAAAACGGTTTCTTCCCTTAGGGCTTCCCAGCGACCCAGTCACCCCGGCGCTGCATCCCTAGCGCTGTTTCCAATGCTGGGGCATAGCGCGGGGTACCTCTCAGGAGGAGAGGGAGGCAGGCTCACTCTCCTCGAATCAATCACACACCATAGAACCACTAGGAAACTGGCCGCCATTTATTAAGCCGCTACTAAGTACCAGCTGCTTCCTTGAAGCAGTCCCCTATTAAATCCTCATGAAACAAGTCGCTAGTTGGGGCCCCGGGGGGGCGGGGCGGGGCTCAGTCAGTTAGGCCACCGACTTGGGCTCAGGCTCAGGTCATAATCTCGTGGTTTGTGAGTCTGAACCCTGCATCAGGCTCTGCATTGGTCTGGGGGGAGCCTGCTTGGGATTCTCTCTCCGCTCTCTCTTTCTGCCCTTTCCCCACTACTCTCTCTCTCTCTCAAAATAAATAAATAAACTTAAAAAAAAAAAAGCCACCAGTCACAATTATTAGCTTCTTTGAAGCTGAGGAGACAGACTCAGAGAGGTTAAGCAGCCCTCCCGAGGTCACAAAGCTGCCGGGCCTGCGCTCCCAAACCCATGGTCTTTCCTCTCCCTCAAGTTTGCCGCTTACGGAGAATGGGGATTGGGGCCCCGCGAGTTAAAACTGGGAGCCGGCCGTCGAAGGGGGTAGGGAGGGCCGGGCCGGGCCAGGTGGGGGAAGGTGAGGGCAGAACCCCGGGCGGAGCCGCCCGCCCGGAAATGCCTCGGGGAGGTGAACCGGTCCGGAGGGAAGGAAGGAGGAGCTGAGAGGCCTGGGGGAGGTGGGGGTAGGGGTGGGGGCGGAAACTCCCCTACGGTTCTTCCCTTGGAGCGGGAACAATGAGCAACAAACGTGGGGGGGGGGGTCCGGGCTCTAGACAGAAGCCACCCACGGAGCCCACGGCCCCCCCCCCGTCCCCCTCCCCCTGGCCTCCTGCTGGCTCCTCCGTCTCAGTGACCCCCCCCTCCCCCCCTCCCTTCTTCCCAGGCTCCTGCTTATGCAAATCCCTACCCGAGGCCCAACCCGGGAAAGGGCTGCCAGTGCCAGGCCTGGGCTCACCTGCGCACCCCCCCCCCGCCCCCGCGCTACATCCTCAGGACACTCGAGGCGGGCACCCTCATTACCCCCATCTTACAGGTGGGGCCCCTGAGGCCCGAAGCCGGGAGCGAAGGGGACGCCCACAGAATGGGCCAGCCTGGTGTCTCCGTGCCCGAGGTCCCCTTGCCACGGATTCCCGAGGTGCTTACGGGTGTGTCACTCCCGTGGCCACGCGGCGTGCGTTACCAACCTGTGCCCCCCCCCCCGCCCCCGGCCGCCATCGTGGCAGCCCGTAGACCGTGTCTCGCTCTGGCCTCAGTGTCCGGCGCCTGGCATGAGCCCAGTAATGGGCGATCCGGCGGTTTAACCGTGGCCTCACGACCCTCATCCCCTCGCTCCGCCCCCCCCCCCACTCAGCCCGACGGTCGCCCGGCCTGAGGCTAGTGGTGGCGATGGGGGAGGGGCAGGAGCCCCAGAAACCGAAGCGGGAGGATCCGCCAGACCCGCTTCCTCACGCTGCCAAACACAGGCTCCGTTGCCTTTTTCCAGAATAAGAGTGTGAGGAAGAGGGGTGAATGGGAGCCTTCCCCAGAGCCAGCTCTCAACCACCCCTTCCCAAACGACGGCAGACGGCGGCACACATAAAGGCTCTCCTCCTCCGTCCTGCCTTCCCAGTACACCCTACTGGGCAAATCCTACCCGCCCTGGCGTCGACTGGAACCCAGCCCCCCTTTTAATGCCGGTGCCTCCTGAGGTACCCTGGAATGCAGCTCTAGAAGGCACTCCATCCCCCGCCTCTCTCTCTGGGAGCCCAGGAGCCCAGGCTCTCAGCTCTACAGACCCGGGGTAAAAAAAAAAAAAAAAAAAAAGCAAAGCCAGGGCTGCCTGGGTGGCTCAGCTGGTTAAACGTCCCACTTAACTCTTAGTTTCGGCTCGGGTCGTGATCTCACAGTTCATGAGTTCGAGCCCCGAGTCGGGCCCCTCCAGATGTCGGTGCAGAGCCCGCCTCGGATCCGTCTCCCTCACTCTCTGCCCCTCCCCCACTCGCACTCTCTCTCCCTCTCTCAAAAATAAGTAATTTTAAAAATTCAAAAAAAACAATCTAGGAAGACGAAAAAGCGGAGAAGGACCATTCCTGAACATGAGGTACAAGAAGCACGCCCACAAAAGCTACTCTCTAGCTGCCGTTCCAGCCGCCATCCCGACACAGGTGAGCCTCCAGAGGGCCGCACACCAGGGCGTCTGTCCTCAAGACAGGGCCATCTCGGCCAGTGTTCCCATTTGGAGCCCAAGAAGTTTCTAGCGGAGTCCAGGCACACGGGCAGGGCTGATATGGGGTCACAGGGAACCACGGGGCACCTCACATAACCAGTAACCCCCATCAGGGGGTCAGAAGGGGCCCCAATGCTGCCCTGTACCCACTATCCAAAGGGACCATAAGTGACTAGAAACCAAGAAAGAGTGTCCCTTCCCCCCATCCCTGTGGCCGCCCAGTAAATAGGAACGACTGTGACTGAAAACCTGGCACCCGGCACTGACTGTGACCTGTGAGCTCCCGGGGGGCCTGAAACTAGAAGGGGATCGGCGTTGGCACAGCACTTCAAAGAGACCGCCTCGTTCAATCTTTAGAACGACGCCTGGAGACTTCCGAGGCTAGGTCGGGAAAAGGCGACGCGGCTTCTTCCTGGAGCTTTTGGGGCACCGCTTCGCAGAGGAGTCAGAAAGAAGTGGACCACCACGCTGGGGAATCACAGGTAGCCACCCCCGTCGATGGCCCCACCGAGCTTCCGGAAAGCGGGCAGCGTCGAGTGACAGCCGTGCCAGCGCGCCGTGTTGCCCGTCGGTCAGACGGCCGCAGCCTCCATCGATTTCTCGCTGTAACTGCACGAGCCGCCCCACGCGAGGGCCACCCGGCCGAACCCTTCCCGGAATGCCTCTTGGAAAATCACCAACAAAGCCGGGGCGACTCGTCGCACTGAAACAGATCCGCGGCCTTTGTTCCCACCTTCGCGGAGGAGAAAAAACTAGGGCTCAGAGGGGTCGAGCGACTTGCCCCCGGTCACGCACCGGGTAAGCGAAAAAGCGAAGACTCGAACACCATCTCTCTAAGCCCAGAAACCTTGGGGCTCCCGGGCGGGTCAGTGGGGGAAGCGTCTGACTTCGGCTCAGATCATGATCTCGCGGTTCATGGGTTCGAGCCCCACGTCGGGCTCTGTGCTGACAGCTAGGGGCCCGGGGCCTGCTTCGGATTCTGTGTCTCCCTGTTTCTCTCCCCCCCCCTTCCCCTACTCATGCTCTCTCTCTCTCACTCTTTCAAAAATAAACATTTAAAAATAAAGAAATAAACCCAAAGCCTTATATCATAGCTCCTTCCCACCACACCCCCTAACATTTTCTCATTTTCTCCAAGAGGACATTCTTTTCAGACTCAACTAATTTCCAAGCCTGGCTGTGGTCATCTGAGAAGGGAGGGAGGGAGGGCGGGGAGCGTTAAAGGAGAGAACGCTGGGCCCTACCCCAGACCTCCTGGGTCAGACTTCTCAGGCACCGGGGGCCAGGACTCCGCCTTCTACACTGACACGGCAGGTGACGTTGGGACAACCAGAGTGTGAGCCGGCCTGTGGGCCCTGAAGCTCAGCCAGGTCCTTCTAGACGATTAGAGGGGACCACAAGCTCTTCTTCAAAATACACCCCGTTTCGGGAAATCGCTCATGACATGGGCTCACCTGATTCCATTCAGACTTTCTGGCCCCTAAGGTTGTGGACCGCGTGCGTGTCGGCGCCTTCTAGGCTCTGTGGTCCCTGCCCTCTAAGAACTTACGACCGAATCCAGGAACTAAGATCGAACAGAGGCCAGATGGCAAGTTTCGTGGCTGTGACGATGAGCACAAAGACATCTGGGACAATTAAGCCGGTCGTTTGCAAGGGGCTCTGTGCAAGAGGTAAGCCTGGAGTTGGGTGTCAGGGTAAGCTCGGAGATCGCTCCAGCGGGGGGGGGGGGGGGGGCGCCGCGGAGCTGAGGCTCTCTAGAAGGTCAGAGCACGCAGGAGGGCGTGGGCGGGCGCTGGGAAGCCTTCGGCTGCTGGGTGGGTGTGCTCGTGGCTTGTGGCAACCGGGGTGGGGCGGGACCAGACTGGGAGAAGGGGAGCCGGGGCTTGAGGTTTGAGCCAGATTTGTATTTTCTCGGTTTCCAAAAGCTGCTGTCTTTAAAGATCAAGGACCGGGGGCGCTGGGGGGCTCCGTCGGTTAAGCGCCCGGCTCTTGATTGCGGCTCACATCACGATCTCGCAGCTCGTGAGATCGAGTCCCGCATTGGGCTCCGCACTCACAGCTCGAAGCCTGCTGGCGATTCTCTCTTTCCCCTCTCTCTGCCCCTCCCCCCCCATAAATAAATAAATATTAAAAAAAAAAAAAAAAAAGATCGAGGAGCAAATTTCAGATTTTCCCGAAAAGTGAAAGAAAACCACGTAGGCTCTCGTGCCCCAGGGCCTCAGCGAACATTTCCGCCAAGATGGTTCGCCAGGAGGCACTTGGGAGAAGTGTCAGAGAAGGAAAGTACTTTGAAATCTAACAGGGTCCACGGGAATGCCTCGAAGGCAAAAGGGAGAAAGCCCAAGTGCTGGCAAGGAGAACTCCCACACTCGGTTGTCGGAACGGCAGTTGGCGTGACTGTTTGGGAAAATGTTAGCCCTAGTGAAGCTGAGGAGAGGCCCAAGGTATCAGGCAGCAGAACGGCTGGTGGGGAGACGTGCGGCCAGCAGGTGTCCGTGTATGCAGCAGAAGGGCTGCGCCCAAGGGTTTACAGCGGCACTGTTAGCCACAGCTCCAGAGCAAAGCTGCCCAGATGCCCATCGACCATAGAACAGCAGACAAACATAGGGGCGCCCGGGTGGCTCCGTCGGTTGAGCGGCCGACTTCGGCTCAGGTCACGATCTCACGCTTCGTGAGTTCGAGCCCCGCGTCGGGCTCTGTGCTGACAGCTCAGGGCCTGGAGCCTGCTTCGGATTCCGTGTCTCCCTCGCTCTCTGCCCCCTCCCCCGCTCACGTTCTCTCTCTCTCTCTCTCTCTCTCTCTCTCTCTCTCATAAATAAATAAACATAAAAAAAAGGAATAGCAGACAAATAAATAAAATGTGGTGTCTTCACACAGGGGAATACGACTCAGCAACGAAAATGAAAGAACCACACTCTACACACGATGGCCGGATCTCATAAGCGGAAAGTGGAACACAAGGCGCCAGACGCCGGAAGTTCACACGGTAGAGTCCGTTTCTGTCAAGTACCAAATCAGACAATGCGAATCGATGCTATTTGAAGTTGGGACAACAGGGACACCTGGCTGGCTCAGTCAGCGTGGCATGTGATTCTTGACCTCGGCGCTGCGAGTTCTAGCCCCACGTTGGGTGTAAAGATTACTTAAAAACAAAAACCAAAAAACAATATCATTTGCCTCCATAAAAAGTAAATCGTCACCGTCGTCATTGTCCTCATCTGATGGGGAATGAAGACGGGAAGCAGAGAAGAGCCTCCGGGATAGAGTCGCAAAGAGGTTAACCCTGGAGAGTGACAAAGAAACAAAGCCGAGGGAGGTTCAGACGAGGCGAAGTTCAAGACGGACCCCAGCCGAATGGAGCAAAGTCGCCAGTGAAATCGGAGACCCGGCTGCAGTGGCCCGAAGGCCCGGCGCACTCCGTAATGGCGGCGGGTCTAAGAGGCGACCACGTCCGGTCCCCCTTCCAGTTCCGGGCTAGGATTAGTTACAGAAGACGGACCCCCCTCGCACACCTTCGGAGACAGGAGCCAGAGTTCTCCCCAGTCAGAGACGGTCTGAATCCCCACGGGGCCCCGCTGCTCAGCCTCGGCCCCGGGGCCCCATTCTCTCTGCTTCCGAGACGTAAATCTTGATGCCCGCCTTGAACTTTTAGGCAGTGGATTCCTTCCATTGGAACCACTGTGGGCAAAGGCGGTTAGATTCCACTAGCCATCGGAATCCATCGAACGGCAAGCTCTCCTCCCTAAAGGGAAGGGCCAGGTTCCAGTGCTGGGCGGACGGACGGCAGGGCCCTGGAGGAATTCATGGAAGAGAGGCCTGATTGTAACCACCGCCACTTTCCGAAGAGACGCTTAGGGACCCCGCTCACGTTATTCAAGGAGGGCGTGAGACAGGAAGGACTGGGCCGCGTGAAAAGGAACCGCCAGAGACTTCTGGAGTCTCTGACCCATGCCCTTATGCCACAAACGCATGAATGGACGTCCTGAACCACCACTGAGACGAGCGAAACGTAGAATGAGGCCGAGTGTGACACCTCCTGGGTCCTACTTCAGATTCGTGTCACCCCGAGACAAGCTCAGAGTCCAGCAAGGACACGTGCTGGGTCGGGGGTTGGGGGGGGGGGAGGAATCTCCTCTGGCCTTTCCCACCTGCACCGGCCCCCGCAAGGGGAGCCCAGGCAGGAAGAAAGTTCTCTATCAACGGCCAACGAGATGGGCTGTGGTCCATCTTCCCAGGTTTCCTGAGGTCTGTGGCCATGACCCCGAAGCCCCTGGTCCCATAATGAACCACCTCAGGGATGGTAATGTGTAATGATTGCATGGGTTTATTTTAAATTTAATCTAAAACAGAAGATTCTAGCAAAGGCGGTTCTATCATTTGATATCTGTGTTTGTATATATAAATGATACCGCTCGAGATACAGAGTTTTGGTTTGAACCATCTGTTTCAGATTGCATTACTGTTCTCAATTCCTCACCTCGCCCTGGATCCCCGCCCTCGGGCCGCGTGACTTTGCCACTCATCCAGCTGGAGGTGGAGAGCACCTCCCGTCCCTGGACATCGTCTTTCGGCCAATGGGATGTAAGCAGAAATAACGGCATACAAGTTCTGAGACGAGGACTTGACGGCCGGCCGTGCGCCTTCCACCCTACCCTCTCTCTTGCGCTTTTGCCACTGCCGTGAGAAGAACGTATTCCAGGCCGCTCACTTATCCATCGAGGGTCGGAGACGCCTGCGGGAGACCGGACCCGACCCACACTTGGAGTCAAGCCCAACTGGACCCAGTCTGGAAGAGCTTAAGCGCAGGGGACTCACGCATAGGCGAGAAATAAATTCTTATTGATGTAAACTACTAGGTTTCGAGGTGGTTTGTTATGCGGCACAATTGTGGCAAGCACTGACTGTTACACCACCTAAGCAACATGATCCTGTCAAACCCAGACCCCCAGTGAACAGTCTCCGATCTAAAAGAAAACCCCACCTCTCCCTGGTCCCTTCCCTTTCTTAATTCTCTATAACGCGCATCACGGCCTAAATGATTACCTACGTATTTTTGCTCATTTATTTATTCTCTTTCTTTCTCCAGTAAAATGAAGCTTTATGATGGCCAAGATACTGTCTTGTTCCCTGCCATAAATGCCCAAAGCCTTGGTAGGTGCGTAGTGAGTGTTAATCATGTGCGGAATGGGTGTGCATAGCCCTTTTTGTCCTGAGTTAATATGCCTCTTATCTAATTTATGGTCCCGTAGGAAGCGCGACGATTTGGTGAGAGGCGGAGTGGAGCAAGAAGGAAACATTTGGTGGAGAAAAGTCTGCCAACAGGAGACCTCGCAGGCTGTCCCTGATGACAGATGACTTATCCTTCCTCGAGGAGCCACTGGCCGTGGTTGGGGCCCCCAGAAACCACGGCCGGTGGCTCGGCCAGTGGGTGCCATCCAGCGTAACCGCCGCACACCTAAATTTCTGTACCCCGTCTCAGGGGCTGTCCTCCGCCTTAGGAGGCTTCTCCGCGTGCTAGTTCGCTGGGGGGAACTTCAAAGGGACTTACGTGGCTTCCAAGAGCTGTCAGAACGTTTGACTCCTCTGGCATCGTGCCAGCATCACACGTTAATTAAATTATATGGCAGAAACACTACAGTGTCAAGGTCAGATATTACAGCCGTCAAAGCCTAACATTAGGCATAGCATTTTATAGCACAGAGCAAAGTATACCTTTAAACAAATTTCTTTATCTTTCCCGTGTCCTCTCTTGCCTCTGGCTGTTAAGACGCCCACCATTCGACCATTCCTATGTGGTGAGTACCCGGGACAACTTCGTCTGGGGGCCCCCACGACCGTCTCTGGCTCGTCAGCTAGGGGGACGCCTGGGATCGCAGCCACTTGCCTGTCTGACCCTCGACTCGGGCCCAAAGTGGGTCTTTGTGAGCCTGAAACTCCCCGAGAGAGAGAGAGAGGCATGCTCTTCCCGGCTCCGTCCCTAAAGTAAATGCTAGATGGTTCTATCAGCAGGGCAGCGACCAGCTAGCCTAGAAAATGGGGCAGGGAGGAGGGGGGGGCGGATAGACTTTCCCTCCAAATGCCTTTTTAATAAGCACGGCTAGAAACTCTCCACGAATGTGGACGCTGGCCACGGGAAACCCTTGCCACTCCCACGCCGCTCTGCCTCGGCACGGAGCAGAGCTGAGCTAGGGCAGTTCTGGGGGGTGTGGATTATACAGCTGCATTCCGGCTGGCCTGGGGCCTCTCTCCCGGTTACCAGTGAGAACTCGGAGGCCATGAACTCGGGGCCAAACGACTCACGTGCAATCACCAAAGCAAAGTTGATACCAAATGCGTTGAAGTCTCCAGGGTCCCCTTGTACCTATTAAGCCCTATATGTATGTGTGTGCGTGCATGTGTGTGTGTGTGTGTGTGAGATTCACGTCCATCAACCAATGTAATTCTCCCAGCGTTCTGAAATCTGTCGTATCATCACCCTCCATTTCATAGACGGGCAAAGTAAGGCCCCAAGAGTAACTGCCTACAGCCAGGCAGCGAGTCGGGTGGCAGAGCCTGGTCTCCGACCGGCAGTCTGGCTCCACCAGGCCAACTACCGCGCGGTCTTTGCTATTGAACCCCACAAGATTTATGAAAGGCTTGCTATGATAAGGTGCTGAGGGCTGGCGGGGAAGGAGGATGGACAAACAACGTATCTACGAGGGCAAAGTATTCCTAACTAACGTTAAAAAACAAATGTTTGTTTTTGAGGAGGGGGGGCAGAAAGAGAGGGAGACAGAGGATCCCAAGCAGGCTCCACGCTGTCAGCGCCGAGTGCAAGGCGGCGCTCGAACTCAGGAACTGCGAGATCCCGACCTAAAGCTGAAACCAAGAGTCAGGACGCTTACCCGAACTAGCCACCCAGGCGCCCCTCTAACTAACATTTTAAGACAAATTAATTCAGATCTTTGAAGGGGTTTTGAATTCTTTCCAAGGGTAGGCGTGTTGAGGAAATACAGAGCTTTCGGAAACCTGCCTTCCTATACGAGTGTTCATGGGACTGTTCCTTCGATTTTTCTGTGGCTTTGGAGTTTGTAACGATAAAATAAACTTCTTTAAAAAAGAATTAGCCTTAATAGACCATCTCGGGGAGAGTAAGCAAGAATGTGGGAGCACTGACTCCCCTCAGGGAGCACACTGGATGGCTGTGGAGTTGGGGGGTTGGGAGGGGCCGATCTATCCTTAGAATTTTGAGGCTCGCGCGGGTGTCACCCGTAACCTCTGCCGCTACCTCGACATTGTCTGGAACCTCAGGAAAGAAAGCACGGAACTCCCAGTTCCCAAATGTGCCTGTTGAGTAGGTCAGCAGCTCAGAGTGGGGCGGGGGGTGGGGGGGGGCAGGGTATCCAGCTGTTAGAGGAAAGTGGGCAGAAACACACCATCCGCCCTTTGGCTTGAAAAATACACGCGTGAGGAGGACACCTGAGGGCCGCTCCTTCTCCTGGCTTTAGCTAGTGCGAGCACGGGGACGTTGTCAGCCACGTGGGGCTTATCTCTCTTGGGGAAATTGTAAGTTCTCCTGGGAGGGGCCCGGGGGTCTGCCCCGGCCGCCCCCAAGAGCCACAAGCACGGTGCCCAACAAACAAGAGGGGCTGGATGGCGAGCGAACACTCGCCTTCCGGAAAGGGCCACGGGCCCGATGCTTTCCCCGTTATGCGTGCGGGCCCCTCTTGGGGCCTGGATGTCGCGCTTATCACACGTTGGCACACGGAGCGTGACCTTGTTGGGACGCACCAGGGTGAACAGTGAGCCCGTGTTCGCAGCTGCCCGAGATGGCTGCCCAAGGCCCGAAGCTAGCAGCTGGGGGCTCGGGCCACCCCCAGGCCCACCGGGCCACCCCGAGGGGGCCGGCGGCCCGCTCACTCGTGGGAAGGTCTGGGGTAAGGGGCCGCGGGGACGGTGGACCGCCTCTGGGAGTGGCCACCCCGGCGGGGGAGGGGGGCGGCGGGCAGGGCTTCCTGGGGTCTGGGCTGGGTGCGAGGGTGTGACCGGGTCTGGGGGGCCAACGCGGGGCCGAGTGGTGGGCTGGAAAGGGCGCGCTGCCAGCGCCGGCTGGCCCACGGCCAGGAAGTCTGACTGAACTTGGGCCAGCCCTGTTGGCCCACAGACTCTGTAAGTTGAACTGCTCCGGCGCTCCTTGGGCCTCTTTGTTTTCACTTCCCCGCAGGTCCCCCTTAGTGTTTAGGAATGTGCTTTGAAGGCTCCGGCATGTTTCCCTCTGCTTAGGGAAACCGGGAGCGGAGGCTGGGCCCAGGCCAGATGGCTGCAGGGAGGGCACCTGTGATCACACTGCGAGCGCCCCAAGGGGCAGGTGGAATCCGGGGGGCCCGGAGTGGGGGGGGGCACTCGAGCCAGCTCCCCTTCTCAGCTGGGAGATTCCGTTTCCAGGGCTAAACCTTGGAGAGTCTCGGGTTTGTTTTGTTAAGGGAGGCAGTATTCCCTTACCGGCCCCCCCGGAGAGGCTACATTTGTCCAGGAGCTTTGGGGGGGGGGAGCTATACTCTTCTATTTGTCCAGGGCTACACACAAGCGCGGGGTGCACTCAGCGCGGGGATTCGCTTTAGACTCCTTCTCCTGGCCTGCCTTAGGGAACACAGGCCCCCCCCCCCACCCCGCCAGGAGAGGAAAGCACGGGGGCCTGATCCGGACGGCCCCTCTGCCACCGCCACGCCTGGGGAGAACAGTCCCACAGGCCTGGTGGCCCAGCCGTAAACCTCCGTTGGGGGCTGCGCATCAAAGCCGGACCCCCGCGAGTGGTCAGCTTCTTTCTTCCCTTCTCCTTTAAGGCCTTTGTTACCAGGCACAGAAAAAGGACCCGGGCTCCCTTGCTCACTCCTTGGAGGCCTCGGACGCACCGCACCGTGGCCTCAAGTGCCCTGCGTCGCGCTGGGCACACGGCAAGCGTTTAATAAATGGTGAATGCCTGAAGCGCTGGGCCTCCTCCGCAGCGACCACGAGGCACCCCGGATCTCCCTCTACCACGAGGCACCCTTCTCCCCTGACTCCATTTCCCCGAAGCAGGGAGCTCTGGGTTCCGGGCTTGCTTTTGGCAGTAACGGGCACCGTCGCCTCCGAAGTGATTTCTTGAGGTGGGTTCAGTGGGGGCGCCATTAAAGCCGGGGGAGGGGGGGCTGGCCGTTCCAGGGGTTCTGTGCACACTTCTGCTTGCAGGCTGTCGCTGTCCCCCCAGGTCGGGCTGTTTCGAATCTGCCGGGGGCCCAGGTCTTAGTGGGGTCCCCGGCCTTGGGCCGAGGACTCTCCCCTTGCTTTGGCACGGTCTGTCTGGCTTCACGACACACACCTGGTCCTTGCGCTCCTGACACATCCCTTCCTTTCTGTCCTCACAGCCATTTATACGCCTCCGGCTCCTGCGTGCAACGGGGCCGCGGCACACGAGCTATAACTCCAACGGCACAAGGGCACCCGAGTCATTTTTCTGCAGCCAGCATCGTCTGTTCGGAGCTACGGTCGACCTCCCTCCTGTCTGCTGGTGACACAGGCCCTGTTTAGTTACCTGTGGGCCCTGGAATTTTTTTTTTTTTTCCTTCCTAATTTCCATTTCTCCTTGATTTCAGCAAGACCGTTAACGTGCGCTCAGAGGCTCTGCTGCGGGTAAACAGAAAGCGTGATCAGAGGGATCCCGTCCTCCTGTCTCTCTGCCCAGGTAATGACCCCCTTTTCCTCCCAGCTTCCTCTCAGCCGCTGTGTATTTAGTGCGCGTTGCCCTGGACAGAGTTTAATTAGGCACCAAGGCACCCAGGGGCAAGAACCAAGGACCCCTCTCGGGTTGAGCCAATGGGGCCCAGCCCCGGCACTGGAGCCTGCAGCCAGCCTCCCCCACTGGTAAGTGATGGGCTGCCAGTAGGTAGAGGTTGTCCATTCTCAGCTAATGATCGCCTTAGGCGCCAAGTGACGGAAAATCCAGGCGGGCTGGTGAGCTGCAGGGCGCAGCTAGGGACAACTGTATGGACCAGTTGAACACGGCTGGGGGAGGGACGGCAGGAGGCATAGTGTGTGTGTGTGTGTGTGTGTGTGTGTGTGTGTGTGTGTGTTTCGTGGTCTCTTCTCTCTGCCTTCCCCGCTGCCTTTCCTTCCTTCTCGCTCTCGATTTCGGTTTTCTCTTCTGTTTCTAGCCCACGCGAGTTGAAATTAGAAAGGTCTTTGCATTCATTTATTTGTTTTAATAAAGACGGCATTTTTAAGGAGCATATTTGCAGCAATCGGGTGTTAAACTAAACACCAAGCCAACTAAATGTGTTCGGGGGAAATGAAAAGTGGGTTTACCAGAAACATATAATTACCACGTTCTCTGACTTTCCCTAAGCCTTTGTCTGGCGGGGGACAAGGCAGAGGCACCAGAATCAACTTTAATAAAATGAAAGATGGTACCGAGGCAAAAGGGGAACAAAAAAGTTTGGAGTAGGAAACCATTCTCCAGACGGAATTCGTGAGTTCGAATACATACGTTTCAAAACGAACCTTTTGTTGCCTGATTTTAGTCAACAGCCATTTTCTCCTTACACCTACAAAGGCTCCAGAAGGCTCTAGTTTGGACTGTACCTGTTAAAGACAGAAGCTGAGACCTGGAGGGGGTGGGGGGGAGGTGATACAAGGAAGCGGCAGGAGACGCATGGGAGTTTCCGGAGGGGGACCTACCCAGGCTAATGGAAATTACGATTGCACAACACCAGAGTCTTCACGTGGCCTGACTTCCAATAAACCGTTCCCCTCCTCGCCCCTTGGAGAAAGTGAAATAAGACATTGGACTTTCAATAATCTCATATGGTGATGATCAATCAAAACCCAGAGGAGAAGGCCAATTTATAGAAATTGTATCTGCTTCGCTGGGCGGCTGCAACCAGGGCGCCGCAAAGAACACGGCGCTTGCCTTTGATGTGTGAAGTTGCCTAAAAATGACAAATGCCAAAAAATATCGCCTGCACACATGAGGGCTTTTCAAAGGGAGAGGGGGTCCTCCAGTGAGGCCTGTGTGAAGCCCGGCGAAAGGCGCAGGCACCTTCGGCCACATCAAACTATTTTTATTATCTTTTGGTCATTTGCAGTTGGTGTTTCCATCTTTCTTGTCTGTTTCATCGCCAATAAAGTTTATTTACTGAATTAACTTTTAAATGGATCCTCTACTTTGTTCTTCAGAGCTGGCTTCTGGGACTTGAGCCTTTTCAGCCGGGATGTCTCTAGCCTTTGTGACCAGCTCCCCCCCCCCCCACCGCCCCCATTCGCCATCCTGGAGGTAAAGGGCTCAGCCTCTGTTAACTCTTCGCCTGCCGGTGTCTTTTCACTGTAGCTATAATCACCTCCTTTTGATCACTGCCAAGTTCTCAGGTTGAAGGAAGGAGAAGACCTCTTGACCATTCTGGCTGGCTTTCCACATGAGCCTGAAAATGTCGACAAATTTGAAACATCTGCCGGGCTGCTTTGGTCTGATTGCTAAAATATGCCGACCTCGAGCCCCCTCCCCCCCCCGCCCCTTTTAATCTGTTTCATATTCACAAATTAAGCATTTAGTCTGGGTAATAAATCAGGGCGGTTTACGAGGCTCACACGAGACAAACAAGCGAGCAGGGCACAACACAAGCCCCTGGAAGCGAAGCGCGCACCGGGCTGCCAGGAGTCGGGAGCCCCACGCGCTCCGACGCGGAGAGCAGCCCTGACGCGCCCTGACACGCCGCCAGCACCCACACTTTGGCGGGTCCCCGAGCGGGCGGAGCGGAGGAGCGCAGGGGGGCAGCCCCAGCCTCGGCGCACACTCCTCCAATCTTCCCCTCGAACCCGTGGCGCCCGGCCCGCCCCAGCCCTGGGCAACTCGGCGCCCCCGCCCCGCCAGGGAGGGGCTGCTGGCAAAGGCGACAGCCCCACCCGGCACACACCCTGTGGTGGGCCCATTAAGCCTCTCCCAGCCGGGAAGGCTGGATGCCCCCTCCCCCACCTCCTCCATCCGGCCGGGATCGGCCTTAAAGATCCCAGGCCCACACTCGCCAGAGAAGCAAAAGATCTCCCTCCACATCCACGTGTGACCTCCACTAAGCCTGGGCGCTAGGCACCGGCCCCCACCCCATCTCTCCGCGACGCCTCCTCCCAGGTTTCTGCCCCAGCAGCCACAAAGCTACTTTCAGATTGGGGGCGGGGGCGGGAGGCCGGGGGAAGGGCTCTCCTTTGGAGTGGATCGAGGCTTGAGGGAGGCATGGGGAGGGGAGCAAAGGCACAAACAGGGCCAAGGCCCCCGCTGCAGGAACCCTGGCCCGGGCTTCAGCGACCGCCCAAACTCGGGGGGTTCTAACCTGTGCGTTTCCCGCCCTCCCCCGTGCATCGGCGAGAAGCGATCTGGACGGGGGACCTCCGGCCAGTTCTAGCCTAGGACCTTGAGAGACCCCGAAGGGGATAGTGGCTCCAGGTCACCTCGTCCGGGCCTGCGTCGCCCTTCCATGCTCAAGTTCCCTATCGACTGGCGTTCTCAACGCTACCGTGGGACGCGGCGGCGGAGAGGCGGAGGGCGGGAAATCGGGAAGCCGGAACCTGCAGCCCACCCCGGACCGGGTGGGGGAGGCATAGGAACGATTCCCCCACCTCGCAACAACAGTACACACATCGCCCTTCCTCTCTTCTCCTAGCACACATTCCGACTGCGAAAGCCATTACCGCCGGCGCGCGAGAGACTTTTTAAATATTTACAGCCCGCTCTCCGCACGGTAGCCTGATCCATCTTGTGGGCGCGGAGGCGGGGCGCGGGGCTCCGCTCCGGGGGAGGCGCGGACCCGGGGCCGGGGGCTCCAGCCGCTTCGCCCGCGGCCCCCGGGTCCTCCCGGAGCTCCCCACCACGTCCCCCCCCGGGGTGGGGAGGGGGCCAGAGACGGCGCGCAACGCGCCCGGGGCCCTGCCGGGGCCTGAGCAGGCGGGGGGCAGCGTCGGAGAGGAGGGAGGGCCGGGAGGCTGATTTAAAGGTTCTCACCGGGAAGCGAGCGAGGCACAGACCTGAGAGCCGCCGCGCGGTGAAATCCGAGGAGCTCTCTTGGCGAGGAGGGGCTGTCAGAGGCCATTTATCTCTCGCCAGAGTGGAGGCTCGGCTCCCACACCGCCCGCGAGTAACAATGGCAGCGATCAGCAGCTCTGCACGCGCTTCAGTGCATGAATGGATTGCGGAAGATGCCTGCGCTCCTCTCCGCTCAGGCGGCTCTCGGAGAGCCCCCTCCCCGCCCGCCGCCCCCGCCCCCCGGCCTCCTCCGGTCCGAGAGCGCGCCGGTGCGCCTCGGGGTTCGCGAGTCCGGCCCCACGGCGCGGTCACTCTCACCCGGACCCCGGCTGCCCTTCCCCCTGCCGCCGTTCCCAGGGCCTTGGCACCTTGCCACCGAGTGTCATTAGGGGCTGAAACTTGACACAAGCCTTCCCGACGCAGACACCCCTGCCAGCCCCCTCCCTCCTTCGCTCCCCTCGCGGCAAGTTTACTTTCAAGGAGTTGGACGCTGTTTCCACCTCAAAGGCCGGCCGGGTGCGAGCCCAGGGGGAGGGGCCGGGCTCCGAAGGGTGTCTTGACCTGTCCGGTGGCCTAGGGTGTTCTCAGACCCCTGGCTGGCCCTCCGGCCCGAGCGCCCGAGGCCAGCGCCCCCTCCCCCGCTCTGTAGCCGCTAATCCACCGAGAGTCCCTGCGATCCGCACAAGCACACGCACTCCGGGCACCTCTACCCGGACCCAGACGTCCGGCCAGCTTTCGGGTCAGCGGCAGAACCCTGTAGTCCAAATTCTTCTCCACCGCTTACCGTCTCGAGTTCGGAGAACGCCACAGACGGTTCGAGGTCGGCCGCTGAAGAGTCCCCTCCCCCCCCCTTAACTCTGCAAAGCAGGTCTCCTAAAAGCCCCCCTTCAGTTGCTGCCTAGGGCTGGGAGCATCAGGGGACGCAGCGAAGGAGCCTCCGACCCTCTTGGGTTTGCTTTGGCGGCGCTAAACCAGAGCCTCGGGATGTTTCAGTCCCGGAGGTGGAAAAGCCCCGGACACATCAGCCCGGGTCGGGGGAGGGGGCGCGAGGGGTGGACACTCGCAGCGATCCTAAGGCAGTGCCAACTAGCTCGTGGGAAGAGGCCGAGCCGAGCTCGGGTGGAGGGAAGGGGGCCACACGCGCGCAGACAGCAAGGCAGCGTAAATGCCAAGATGCACTCGGAGAGGAAGAGCGCGACCAGCCGACCCAGGAGACTGGCGAGGGCAGACGGAGAGCTGGCAGCGAGACAAAGCGGGAGGAGAGAGCCGGAGAGGCTCCGCCGCAGACCCGGAAGCGCAGGCAGCAGCAGACGCCCGAGCCCCGACGCGGAGGCGTGCGCAGCCAGGCCCGGCCTGGCATACCCCACTTCGCGCGCCCAGGGGACAACGACGCGGATTCCCCGCGGGGCCTACTGCCAGAGCTGGTCTCTGTTGGGCCTGAGTGGGCTTGGCGAGTCAGCGTGGGCCTTCCTAGCACACGGCGGGGTCCCCGGGGTGGTGGTCTTAACTAATAGACCCCTCTGGTCTCCGCCCCTCGCGGAGCCCCAGACAAAGGTGTGGGCTAGAGGAGTTCAGCACTTTCTCAGAGCTCCAGCGCGGCCCTGGGGAGAACTCGGGGCTTCGCCCTGGGGGCCTCGAGCAACTGTTTATCTGCCTCGGAGGCCGCTGGAGGGTCGCCACCCTCCACCTAATTAACATTCGGGCTTCCCAATCCTAAGACTCTTATGGCAAAGCCCACGCCCTGACTTTCCAACAATCGGCAATCAAGATTGGACTTCCCGAAACAGAGGTCCCCAGCCTCGGCTCCTCCGCCACTCCCTCCCACTGCCCGCACTGGGAGCCCAGCAGCCCCTCCACTGGGCCAGCAGCGTGCCCGACTCACTGCCCCCCTACCCCCCCACCCCCGCTCTACAGCCCCGGGCAGACTCCTCGCAGCGCGTCTCTCCTCCCCCAAAAGGAGCTGAGCGCTTTCCTGCGGCTGTTGGCCTTGTACACACCAGCTACACCCCCCCCCCCCACACACACACACGCTCAGAGTTGTTCTCGCCCTTCCTGTCTCCTGCTGGGCGTCCTCGAAGCCTAACTGCCTAGTCTGAGGGCAGAGCCCCCCTGGGCCAGGGGCCCCGGGAGACCACCGAGTGGAGGTGACCAAGGGCGGGAAGGAGAGGAGCCCGTAATGGAGGAGGGGGCTCACGCCTGAGAGCCAGAAGCCAGCCGGGAGACACAGCCCGCGGGAGAGGGGGAGTATAAAGAGAAAGCCAACACTAATCCCTCAGCCTGCCGACGGTGGGGCCTGACAGTCTACAAAAGCCTTTTCCCTGAATATTATCTCATTTGTTCCAGCCTCACCGCCGGGCTGTGAGGGAGGTAAGGCAGATAGCATTACCCCCACTGGCAGAGGAGGGAAACGGGGCCCAGAGATGTGAAGAGAGGTCTGTACCAAGGTCAGAGAGTGGTGGAAGAGGCCCAAGGCCTGAGTTTCCTGCCCCCGAGTTCACTTTCCTGTTCCACAGCTGTGTGTCTGTGTGCGTGTGTGCGTGTCTGGGCGAGGATCCGTGTGGAGGGGAAGGGGGATGGCCGGACCAGTTAGGGACCTCCAGGAAGGAAGGACACGGCCCCACACCTCTTCCTCTACCCGGGGCTCACCGAACGGCCTGCTCTTTCCACAGCAGCCTGAGAGCCGGCCCCCCGGCCCACCTGTCCCGGAGGGCTGTCAGCGCCCGGCCGTGCCCTCAGCGGGGGCTACTCCAAAGGTCTCGTCTCTTTGGGAGGCTCGCCGGCTCGGCTCTCCTCTCCGCCTGCGTCATCCCCGCCCCCAGCCTCGGCTGCAGGATGCCTTGCGTCCAACTGTGGTTTCCGGGCAATAAAACAACTATTAAAGTCTCAGGCACGGCTGGTGATTTGCATCACGTCCTCTCGTGCATGGATTCAATATTTAATACACAATATTGAATACGGATATTAAAAATCAATAGCTGAGGACCCCTGGGGAGGCGGCACAGTGCGATCCTGCTTCGGGAACACAACCAGCTCCTCTAAAAAGACAGGAACGGCGAGTTCAGCCAAGCCGAGCCCAGCGCCAGGAGAAGCGAGGAGTAGTGAGTGGATGCCTCTCAGCTTCCTGGTACGCTTAACTGCGCCGCCCGTAAGTCGAGCTAAAGGGAGGCCCAAGGAATGGTTTGCCCCCAGGCTTTGCTAGTTGTGGGGTGGGGGTGGGTAGGGTCTGTTTTCGGAGCCAGCTCCCAGGTGGACGGAGCTGCTTGGAGTGTTTCTGCTCTTTGTGTGTGTGTGTGTGTGTGTTTTTTTTTTTTTTTGGTTGCTGTTTGCATTTTGGTTTGGGTCCGGTCTGAGTCCTGCAGGCGAGCACTCGACTCTTCCCACCCCGATGGCTCCTTCCTCTGGCCTCAGGACATCCATCACCATAGGCCCCACGGGGAGCTAGCTCTTGGCAGAAGCTTTCAGGGAGATGGAGAAGGAATTCCAATGGCTCAGAAGATTCTTCGCACAGTAAAAGAAACGTGAACGCCTGGCACCAGACTCAAGAGTCTCAAGGTCTTCTGAGGTACCTCCAGCCTCCAAGACTGAAACCCTCGGGCCATGTGGCCCACCCAAGGACCTGGTGATGGCTGGGTGGTGACAGACGGAAAGGGGCGATGAGGAGGAGGAGGCTGGGACACGGAAGCGGTCCGGCTCCAGAAGCAGAATCCATAGAATCATCTTTTCAGGCCTGAAGAGGAACGCAAACTGCTGTCTTCTTTATCAAAACCCAGGAATCCACCTTACCCTGCACAGAAACAAGGTTCTCACAGACCGATAGCATGGGGTGACGGAGAACAAACATCTCTGAGCATTTTTTTTTATTCCCGCTACAGAAAGAGAAGAGAAACTAGCAGTGGGGAAATAACTTCAATGATCTGATTGGAAGGGCCCGGAGGCTTTTAGATGCCAAAGAACTAGGTGAACTTGACCTACCAAAGTGCCATCCAGGACACCAAGTTGCAAGGTGAATTTTATAGATTCCCTTTTTCTCGTGGCTCACATCGATAGGGACGGAGTTGGAAATCTTGCTCTGGTTATAAATAGATTGAGAGAGCACCTCCGGAAAACCCCAGAGAGGGGACTTGGGTAAAAGCTGGAAGGGAAGGAAAGGGGTGTCGGAAAGTGACAGTTAGTGGGCCAGCGGCCTTGCCTCTTTGTTCCCTACCAGTTGCCAGAGAACCCAGACCCAGCACAGGAAGAGCGGACTTTCTCTGGCTGCTACAGACCCAGCCCCCTGGGAGTTAGCCTGTGTGTGTTTATGCGTTTCCGGGCTTGGGGTGGGGGGCGGGGTGCAGCCACTCTTACACCACCGGCCCTGGGCCTGTGAAACCCACTAGCAAAACGTTCTACTCAGAGGAAAAGTCATTCGAAGGCGGCTGCTGGATGTGGGGCTAGGCTCCGGCGTGGTGAGCGGTGTTTTCTCGAATACTTCGGTACTATCAAACTGCCTCGCTTCCTTCCACCTCGGCCCAGGCTCCGGGCCTCCTGCAGACCCGTGCAGAGCTCATGGACAGTCTGGAGGCCACGCGGTTGGCCGATGGAGCAAGGAAGGCTCAGCTGGGGAGGAGACCCAAGGCCCAGGAGGGCCTGCTGGCGCAAGCTTGGAGCTGATCCAGCTTGAGGGAGGTGCGCCTCCAGATGGGTACCCCCTGGACCTACCTGGTATACTTCAAACCAAGAGGGAAAGCGGCCCTGTCTCCTTCAGGTGGCCTAGGGAGAGCCCTGCTGCAGCAAGTCCCAAATGCTGAGAGGGATTGGGGGCAGGGCAGGAGAGCGCGGGTATCCTCGTGCCTCCCAACACCCCCACCCGTCTGCAACATTTTCTCGGCATGAACTGGTTATTTAGTGGAGCTGCCCCTCCACTAAATAAGCCCCTCGGGGACTGTCACTACTCTTGGTGCAGGGCAGCAAAGACCATGGCATTCGGCAGAGCCGACCCTCTGGATAGTACTCATGCGCACCAAAACGAGCCTCAGATTCTGGCGCAAAGCCTCACTGTTCGAGGAGACTCTACCTCCCCTCCCACGCCCCGCAGAAAAAAAAAACCACCCCGAACTGCTGGGGCGAACAGAGTCTGAGGCCAGGGTCAGCAGAGGGGCGTCCCCACCACCAACAAGTTGCCAGCCGAGATAACAGCTGTGGGAGGGGGAGGGGAGCCGCAGGCGGCCACGACTGAACGGTTGCGGATCTAGAAAATTCAACAAGAGGCCGCCGCGGTAGCGGCGGCGGCGGTTCCAATTAGCTAAGCCAACTGGGAAGGCAGAGAGCGAGGCGGCGGCCCCGCCGATCGTGCCCCGGGCGAGCAGGCGGGCGAGGGCGCGGGGCCTCGGCGCTGCCCGGGCGGCCCTCGCCCGGCCCCTCCCGCGGGCTCTCGGAGCGCGCCTGGTGTTTACACACTGTCCTTCCGACACGGGATCAAGTTTCAGGACGCGCTGGAGGCGCCGGGGGCCCGCCACAGGCCCGGGAGATGGGAAGAGCTGGAGCGGGATCTAAGGCGGCAGTGCGCGGACGAGGCCCGGCTCGCGTGGGCACAGCTAGTGCGGCGGTCCCCCGGGGGGGGCCGTGGGGGGAGCGAGGGGGAAGCCCACGGGGAAGGGTGGGGCTGCGGGGAGCTATCCGCAGCGCGAGGCATCTCCGAGTCGCCAGTCGCCAGAGCGGGGTGCTTTGCTCACTCTAGCGGGAGAACTTCCCCCCTGGGAGGGGAAGGGCTGCTGAGACCCAGGCGCAGGGGCTGCTCTGAGCTCCCCCTCGCGAGCTCTTCACCCCTTCCCTCCAGTCCCTTCGATATACACTACCCGATTCAGGCCATTGTGGGGGAGGAGGGGGCGGCCTGTGGGCAGGAGGAGGCTCGCGCGATCGGAGACCTCGAGCTTCCCCGATCGAAGACCTCGAGCTTCCCCGTGCGCCCTGGCCCCAGGGCTGCGGAGGCCTCGGGCCGAGCGCCGGAGGGCTCGCCGCGGCGCGCCTCCTCTGAGCTGGCAGCGCGCGGGTGCCCCACGCTGTCAGGCGGCGGCGGGTGAGCTTCCAGCAGCACAGGCACACTGTAAACAGCTGCGTGCGCGCCCTCGCAGCCCGGGCTGGGAACCTCACCCAAACACCATGTCGCCTTCCCTCCGGCTCCGGGCAGAGGCGAGGGGAGACGCGGGCGCGGGCGGCGCGGCTTTTGTAGTCGAGCCTGGGGAAAGGGGGGCCCCCACCCCGTGCCCGGGGCCACCGGGGCCCGGGAGCGAGCGTTCTGAACCTGCAGGGGGTGCGGGGTGCTGCGGGGAGGGGAAAGAGTCAGCGCCTGCCCCCTCCCCACTGAATGTCTGCTTTGTTCCGGAAAACAAGGGAAGCATTAGGCTGCTGCCCCCGGGGAAACACAAAACTTCTTTTTGAATCTCGGGAAGGGCGGTTGACTGCGCTACGGGGCTCCCGAGACAGACCGAGGAGGGGAAAAGCTGAGAGGGCGGGTGGAGACAGGGAGACTCCGGAGAGAGGACGACGGACAGAGCGGGGAGGGGGGTGGCGGGGGGAGCCGCTCTGGGTGACTGGGCGGGAGACCCGGGAACCCGACTCGGCGCGAAGGTGCCGCGCGAGTTCCAGCGAGCGGCCGGCCCGGCCAAGTGGCGCCGGCCCAGCCGGCGGCCGTGCCAGCTTCCTGCCCTGCCCAGGACCGCGGAGCAGTCGGGGACGCCGCCGCAGGCTGGCCCGGAATCGCAGGAGGACAGCGGGGGTGGGGGTGGGGGCGCGAAGCTACAAGTAAACCCCGACTAGAACTTTCTGCACATACACCTCCCCCCCTAGAGTGGGCCGGGACCCGGGGCCTGTGGGGCGTCAGCTGTAGGCTTTACACCTTGGAGGAGGGAGGGGGGGGGCAAAGGCCCAGGGAACTCCCTCGCGGAAGGTGGGGGACGGTCTGAGGTGTCTTTGGTCTCATTTGATGACCGCTAATCCGACCGCCTCCCAGGCCCGCTGTGCCGTTCCGAGGGGGCGGGTCAGTTCTGCCCTGGCCGGTAGGATCGGGCATGGGGACGAGCCAAAGCAAACCTGGAGCTCACTCGCTCTCCGGCTCCTCGTCCTCCTCCGGCCGCCACCCCTCACTTCACCTTCCCGCATCTGAGGATGGGGAGGACACCCAGGCTCTGCCCCACCCCACTCACCCCCCCCCCCGCGGGGCGCTCCCCTCCGCCTGGGAAGCTCAGACAGAGAGCGAGGGTTTTCCCCCTTTCCCCTGGGCTCGCTGGGTTTCTAACTTCCTCTAAACCTCCCTCCTCGCTCCGAAAAGCCCCGAGGAGAGGAGCCGAGAGGAAGCACGCCGCGAGTGTGCGAAATGAAGACCATGTGTGGGGACGGCGGCATCAGAGTGTAGCCGCCGGGGGGTGAGGGGTGGCGAAGGCCCCCGCGCAGCCGGAGGCTCGGGGCGGCAGCGACCAGCGCCTCTGCTCGGCGTTGGGGACGCGGAGCCGCAGCGAGAAGCGGCGAAGAGGATGGGTTGGCCTCGTGGCGGGCGGCAGGGAGGGGGTGCCGGGGCTGCCGCGCCGTGGGGGGTTGGGGGCGGGGGGCGGGGACGCAGCCCCGGCTTCCTGGGCCGCAGCTGCGACCGAGGGCGCAAGAGCAGATCGTGCTCGGCGGCGGCGGCGGCGGCGGCGGCGGCGGCGGCGGCTCGGGCCCGCCGCGCTCACAGCTGAGAATCAACAAAGGGAGGCGGCGGGCGAGCGGGGGAGGGGCGCCGCCGAGCGTTCGCTGGCTGCTGTGGAATAATAAAAAATAATTAATAATGATAATAAGAGAAAAATCCCCGGGCTTTCATGGCTCTAGGTTTCCGTGTGGCTGCAGCGGGAAGCGCGCTGTCCTTGAGGCGGCCTCTCTCGCCTGGCCTGCCCGCCCCTCCCCCTCCCTCGCCCCCTCCCCTCCCCGGGAACCGGGAAGAGAAAGGTCTGCAGCTGACAAATATTATCCATTCTCCCCATCGATCGCGGAGTGTACAGATGTGAGCGCTTGATGTGCCCGCGGAGCGGCGGGTCCTCCCTGCTCGCTCGCTCTCGCCCAGGCTCCGCTCACCGCCCCCCTCCTCCCCCTTTGTTCTCCTCCCCTTTCCCTCTCTTTAAATAGATTTCAGGGCGCTGCCTGTTGGAGAGCAGCTGGCGATCTCTCCCGAGAGAGGGAGCGAGCGCAGCCCGAGGTGCCCTGTCACCAGCCTCCCCTCCCCCACCTCGCCCTCCCAGTGCGGGCTTACCCCCTCCCCACACCTTTCTCCAGTTTCCAAAACAGAAAACACCGGGAACACCCACGTCCACTGCACCGCGAGTCTCTCGGAGCCTTTGGACCCCTCGCGCAGTCCCTGTGCTGTTCCTGTGTCGGCGTCTTTCTGTTCGGGAAAGGGAGGGGGCGCAGGGAGGGGACCCGGGGACGTGCCGGAAGAGCTGAGGGTCGGGATCTTTCCCCGGCAGCAGCGGGGACGCAGCCCCGGTCGCGCCGAGGGGGGACAGTTTATCCATTAGGGAAAGTCGGCGGAGGCGGCTCTTTTATTCCTCTTTTGCAGATGGCAGATTAAGCCGGCAACGTCCGGCCTCAAAGGGGCCGGCCGCTCGGCGAAGGGTTAACCCGTCGACCGGTAATCGCGGGCACACACACACACACACACACACACACACACACGCGAGCGAGCGCGCGCGGCGCGCCCTCCCCGCCCGCCGGGACGCCCGCCACAGCCCGCAGTGCGCCCGGGGCTGGGGGGGGGGAGACACTCGGGGGGGGGGAGGGGCGGGGCGGGCTTAACCAGGCCGCTCGACTGAGCCGAGGCCACCTCGCCGTCTGTCACTTAAATGATTGTCCTCCGCTCTGCTCGGTGCGGTCAGTACGGGCTGTTAACAGGCAGTTGCAATCAGTTTCCGAAAGGTCAGCCAAGGTCCTCCGGCTCTCGCAGACGGAAGGCATTACGAAACCGCTTTTGTATCTGCAGGCACTTTAGAAAAAGAGGCGAGGAGGGGCGCACCGCAGCGCCGCGGTGCTGCGAGCCCCGTGAGAGGGGCGGGGGCCGCAGGGCGGGGGAACTCGCCCCCTCTCCCCCCCCCCGCGGCGGGGAAACCACCCGACGAGTGACCCAGGTCCTCCCGATTTCGATGGGGAAGCAGGAACGAATGGGGGGGGGGGAAACAGGCAGCAAGGAAAGGAGGAATGGGAGGAAGTGGGAGAGGCGTCCTGGCTCCCCTCCTCGCCCGGCCTGCGGCCCACACCAGAACCCGGACAGGCGCGAGCGGCCTTGGGTGCGCAAGACCCCTCTCGGACTCTCAGATCCTCCCGACGCTGGCAAGCGGGCGAGGGGTGTTTGGGGGATAAAGAGAGACCCTCGCAGAGCAAGCGAGTTCCCCGCACGGTGTCTGAAGACGCCGCTGCTGCCGCCGCTAGAAGTCGTCCATCAGCTACCAGTCCAACCTGCCAGTGATAATGTGCTATCAACACCAAATCACCCCCGCCAGGCGCGATCCATCATCGCTGCGCGCTGCGGGCCCGCGAGAGGCTGACTTGGGGCTGGGGGCGGGGGGTGCGGAGCAGGAAGCTGTCGCCCAGCGCACTGGGACTCCCGGTACACCTAGCTGCCCTTCTTGGAGGTCTGCATAACTCTCCCAAGTTCTCCGGCCGCAAAGCGCAGACCGAGTTCCCGGCGCAGGTCACTTAGGAGCCTGTGCATCCTCCACGCCCTACTACCCGGGTCACACCCTACCAAGCCATCCCTCCCTCGGAGCTGCCCTGCTGGTCCTTTCCCCCTCCTCTGAGAAAGCCTGGCTGGCGGGAAATTAATATTTAATATCGTGAAATTGATTAAAGGGCTGGAAGCCGGCGATGGGGTAGGGGGAAGGGTAGGGGCGTAATTAAAGATCTGAGAGCCGTGGCCGGTCCTCGGCTGCCCCAGCCGCACGCGGCCTTTGTGAGGCTGAGGCGGGGTCGAGCTGGGCCGAGTCTGGCGGTCCGAGGGCGGTGGCACATGCAGCCCAGGCTCTAGCCTGGACACGGGGGGGGGGGGAGGCAGACGGCAGGGGTGGCCCGGGTCGGGAGTGGGGGTGGGGAGGCACTGGCTGTCCCGGAGATGGCGAATAACCTTTGCGCACCAAGAGCCTGGCCTCCCTTGCCTGCCTGCCTCGGGGACTCAACTCGGCCTCCGGAGCCTGAGGCCCCTTCCCAACCCCTGATGGGGGATCTTCAGGGCCTCTCACGCAGCCCTTGGAAAGCAGAGAGTCAGAGCCACCCCGTTCTGTAACTGGGGGATCCTGAGACCGAGGTTGCCCTGAGCTGCTGCCGGTTCCTTTTCATCCCGGCCCCACCCCAGGCCGCTTCCGCCGGTTGTGCCTCCTCCCGGGAGGGGCGTGGGGCTGGACAGGGCTGGAGGTGGGTGCACCGGGGCCACCTGAGCTGGTGGTACTAGAGGAATTCGGTGGGCGCCTGGTCAGCGGTAACCCTTTTGGCACTGGCAACGGTTTAGAAAGCGGATGGTTGGCTCGGTGGCAGGATGGACCCTCGGCTCCTGGAGGCCTGGCTTCGAAGGGCCGCTCTGAACTTTTTCTTGTATACGATTTAGATTTCGGTAAAGCACTGTGTCTCAAAAGTACCAACAAGTGTGCAGAGGGGAGAAAACGCACGTAAACACGACATGCACGTTCCTGGCCCTGATCAGCTGGGGAGAGCCGGGACACTCCTCCAGGCTCCTGGCCCACTAGAGGGAAGGTCAGGACCAGGGAGGGCTAGGTCCAGTCTTGGGTTTATTGCTGTACTTGAACAAAGCGCGGGGAAGCTGCCTAAACTGGGGGCGAGAGAGGTAATTAAAAGAGGGGCTGCAGACGGAAGGAAAGGCTGGTGTGGTTGTTGCTTAGGTGGGTGGAGGAAGTGTTCTCCGTGAGAATCACAAGCCTGTGCAAATGTTATGCGGCACGAGTTTATTTCACCCAAACGAAACAAAAAGAAAAGTTCTCATTCGGCCTCTCGCTCTGAGCCCAAAGGCAGCAGGCAAACTTTGGATGGAACCATTGTGATTCCACCTGCATCGGCGGCTCCCTAGGGGAGCCCTTGTGACCTCCCAACCTGAGCCCGAGGGCGAGATCACCCAGAATGCCCCGCATTCATCAATGCCATTTCTGGTAAACTGGACCTCAGGTTTTGGAGTGTCCTGCGAGGAAGGCAGCCTACACTGTGAGCACACCCAGGTCGGCGCCCGTGTGAGGAGCGGCACACGTTCGGTAGCCTTTACCAGATAACATGACGGATTTCATGACATGATGTACCAGATTTTCCCAGAGAATCCTGATTTCAAGAGCTCGGGGCCCTGTGTCGTCCCCGGGCACGCCCCCCCCCCTACCTGCGGTTCCTGGAATTCCGTGATTGTGCACCAAAGGTGTTCCAAGGCTTCCAGGCCCGAGCTGCCAAGGTGGGGGTGGGGCGGGAATGTCTGGGGGGGGTGAGGCCTGCACCCCCTGGTCCCCGCCGGTGCTCTGTCCACCATGTCTACGCCAGCAGCCAGCCTCACAGTCCTTATTTCAGCCCTACCTCCTCGGAACCGGAGTCTGGGGGAGTTGGGGGGCCAAATATCCCTTTAGGGCCCGTCCAGGTACAGCGCCTGGCAGGGTGCCTGTCTGGGGAAGTCGCAGGACCGGGTCCTCGGGGGGGGGGGGGTTCCCCGTGGGCTAAGGAAGAGCGACCTCCACCCCCCCTCCCCGCCTCCCCTCCCCGCCTCCCCTCCCCGGGGGACACGGCCGCCCGCACTGACTCCCGTGGGGCGGGGAGGGGGGGCGCCGTCTGCCTGCCCCCCCACCCCGGGCGCCGGCGGCCCGCGCGGCTGCTCGCCGGCCGCCATCTTAGCCCGGGCGGCGCGGGCGGCGCTGCCCCCGGCGGCGGGACTGCGGAGCCGCAGGCCCGGCGGAGGCGGCCGCGCGGGCGTTCCCGGGCGGCCCGGGAGCGGGGGGGGGGGGGGGGGAGAGCCTGGGGGGGAGCTGAGGGGGGGTGGCGCGCGGGGCGCCGCGCCCGCTCCCTCCGGAGCCCCCCCTCCCCCCCGCGCAGCGGGGGCACGCACGACCCCCGGCCCCGGGGCGGCCGCTCCTGCTTAAAGCGCGGTCCGGAGTCGCCCCTCGCCGCACCCGGCCGAGCGGATTTGAATCCCGAGAAACGACCTCTGCTTCCCGGACTCCAGCAACGGTCAACACGTTGTCACCTCTCCCACCGAACTTGGGCTGCTGTCCCCGACCGCAGCGTGCGGCGGCAGCTCCCGGGGCGGGGCGGGGCGGGGGGGGGGGGATGGGGAGGAGGCGAGGCCTGCGGCGCGATCCTCACCGTTCAAGAGATTTCGCAGGCGCTCTCGGGGCAAGATAAGATTGGAAAGTTACCTCTCTTTAAGGGATCTTGATTGGAGAAGACTGCCACTCTATTTGTCCACTTTTTTTGGCACGCGTTTATGGAGGGCTTGCTAAGGGCAAGGCACTGTGTTAGGTCCTAGGGGGACCCGAAAGTACAAAAGTGAATTTTTTAAAAAAGGCCCCCCTGGCCCTCAAGTGATTTACAATCTAGGTGGGAAGGCAGACTTGTAAATGACTAACTAAACACAAATAAAAGGCAACGTGAAATGAATGTAAACAAAGGGCTCGAATCCTGCAGTAAATGGCCCGGGGAAGGGCCAATTAATTATTTTAAAAATAACCTTTACTCCTAAAAATGTGGAATCCAGGCCTGGGAGGGGAGGAGTGAAAAGGATAAAAATTTACTAACACTGGAGAGTTCCAGGGTTGCTGGGAATAACAGTCATCGCTTCTGAAAGGTTGATGTTTAGGAAAAATGGTGAAAGTTTATTTAAACTAAGCAGAATACCAAGAATCAGAAACGTCGCATTCATTTCTCAGCTCTTGACAGGAGCTGGGTGGTAGAGATGATGCAATTTTCTATCAAAACCCGATACCCCCGTTTGAACTCAGTGAGACTTCCACGCACTCCCTCCAAAGCCAAGTTTTTAAAAATAAAACTAAATGGAAGACTAGGAACTTTTAGAAAGGTTTCCGACTTAAAGATAATGGGAATCGAAAGCAAACACACAAAAACAAGAAAGATCTGCCCTACTTCTTTGCAGATGGTCTCCGGGATGTGAACGTGCAGAAAACTGTCCCAAGATGATTTGTACAGAGGTTGGGGAGTGTGGGAAAATTAGTCATAGGCCAAAGAAAATTAAGCAAATTAAAAAGCGAGGCAATTATTAACCCCAGGAAAAAAAGTGGACAAGAAAGGAAAAGCAATCACTGAAGTTCATTTGTCCGGGCAATAAACAATATATATGTGGTCACAAAGTAAACACTGCATATGAATTTAATCGAGTGGGAGAGCGGAAGTGTGATGTCAAGGACTAAAATCCTCCTCTAGGGGCACCTGGGTGGCTCAGTCGGTTGAGCGGCCGACTTCAGCTCAGGTCACCATCTCACGGCCCGTGAGTTCGAGCCCCACGTCCGGCTCTGTGCTGACAGCTCAGAGCCTGGAGCCTGCTTCGGATTCTGTGTTTCCCTCTCTCTCTGCCCCTCCCCCACTGTTTCTTTCTCTCTCTCTCTCTCTCTCAAAAAAAAGAAATAAATAAATAAACATCAAAAAAAATTTTAAACCATGGGGCACCTGGGTGGCTCAGTCAGTTAAGTGTCTGACTTCTCAGGTAATGATCTCATGGTTCCTGAGTTCAAGCCCTGCATCAAGCTCTCTGCTGTCAGAGCGGAGCCCCCTTCACATCCTCTGTCTCCCTCTCTCTGCCCCTCCCCTGCTCATGCTCTCTCTCTTCTCTCTCTCTCAAAAATACATGAACGTTTAAAAATATTAAAATCCTCCTTTGCCATACTAGGAGGTCAACAGATGCTAATTACCATGGATTATTCAAGAGAAGGCCACATCTGCATATTACTTAGAAATATGGTGGTATTGGGGCCCCTGGGGGGCTCAGTCAGTTAAGCGTCTGACTTGGGCTCAGGTCGTGATCTCAGGGTTTGAGAATTTGAGCCCTGAATCCGGGCTGTGCTGAGTCTGTGCTGAAGGCTCTGTGCTGATGGCTCAAAGCCTGGAGCCTGCGTCAGATTCTGTGTCTCCCTCTCGCTCTGCCCCTCCCCCGTTCTCCCCCCCACACACACACACACTCTCTCTCTCTCTCAAAAACAAATGAACATTTAAAAACTTGTTTAGAAATATGGTGGTATCTACCAGAAGAAACAGGCAGAACAAAGGAGGGGTCTGCTTTTTTGTACCAAGACTTTATATACTACTTGGCTTCATTGAGCAAATATTCCTTTGTGAAAAACTACAATTAAAAAAAAGTTTAAAAACACACATTCTCAGAAGAATAAAACTCTGAGAACTACTCAGTCACAAGGATGTGACTGACGTCCTTTGAAACTATCTTCCTTCGACATACCCAATTCGGGTCGCCCGAAGCGTGGAAGGAAACGGGGAAGGCAGCGGATGGATCCGGGGCTCCCAGACTACACGTTCCTGGTTAAAAGGGAAGAGCGAGTCCTCTAAATTTGCCCTTGTCCAGAGAGACCCCATTTATGGCCTTACTGTGAAAATACCTCTCCGAGTTCTGATGGAATTCCGGACACCAATCTGTCCACTGTAGAAATGAGCCGGAGTAGACTTCACAGGGCTAATTTAGAAGGCTCCCAAAGGCTTTCCCTGCCAGCCTATTGCTGACACCAGAAAAGACCCTCTCTGGAGTTGTTCAATTGCTTTATTGGGATGATTTCCCACTTCTTTTTTTTTTTTTTTAAGTAGGCTCTCCGCCCAGCATGGGGCTCAAACTCATGACCCTGAAATCAAGAGTTTCGTGCTCTACCAACTCAGCCGGCCGGGCGCCTGGTCTTCCACTTTTATTTACTTTATATATTTTTGGTTTCTTTTTTTTTTTTAATTTTTTTTAACGTTTATTCACTTTTTGAGAGACGGAGAGACAGCGTGAGCAGGAGAAGGGCAGAGAGAGAGGGAGACAGAATCTGAAGCAGGCTCCAGGCTCTGAGCTGTCAGCACAGAGCCCGACACGGGGCTCGAACCCACAGATTGTGAGATCGTGACCTGAGCTGAAGTCGGCCGCCTAACCGACTGAGCCACCCAGGCGCCCCTATTTTTGGTTTCTTATGATTTTTAAAGTAACCTCTCCACCCCGCCCCACGTGGGGGCTCCAACTCATGACCCCAAGATCAAGAGTCCTCTGCTCTGCCCACGGGGAGCCGGCCCTGCGACCCATCTTCCGCTTTTAAATGTAAATTGTCCTCATGCGTTACGCCTTAGTGTGAATTTCCTTTCACAGGTAACTTGTCACGATGTCAAACTCTATTGCACCACCTGTTAGGGTCATGCGCTCACACGCCTGCGCCCCGTGCATGAAGGCCCCGCAGTCCACGCCCCTCAGAGGCTTCGCGTTGGAAAGCAAAGAAAACACGCCCCCTCCAAAACAATCCCACCTTGCTTGCTACACAAGACACAGAGCGACACCCCGTCTTGTCTTGTCTTTTTTTTTTTTTTTTTCTCTTTATCTCCACCTAGCGCTCCAACCTGCTGGGACAAAGCTGGCTGTCCCGCTCTGCTCCCAAGATGCCCTTTTGACCCCTGTCCTGCCCTTTGTCCCCCTCTCTTTTCTTCTTGATCAGAGAGGGGATCTGTTTCTCCTCTGCCCTGAGGAAGGCCGCCACTGGCCCGGTCAGTCGGGTCGGTGACCGTAAGAACGGGAGGGAGGAGCCCCGGGCGTGGATTCCGGTCCTCACTCCCGGGTCTTGGCTGGGGACCTTTGCGCAGTACGCGAAGCTCACCGACGGATGCCGGCGGATTCCAGGGGCCTCCCTGAACGCTGCTTGGTTCTGACCTCCACGGTCGCCGCTGAACCTGGGTGTCTTTGGTTTCCGAGAGAGAGAAGTAGCCCAGCCCCACGGACCGAAGTCACCTGAAGGGAGGAGGCTGGAGTAAGCCAGGCACAGCCTGGAACATCCCGGACCCGCGGAGGCGAGGTCAGGAAAGGGGCAGGGAGGTCAGAGTTCACCCGGGAGTTCTCTCCGCTCACCCCGGGGACTTAGTTTTTCCCTGAGATCTTCAGGAGGACAAGCGGGAAGACGATGCGATTTCGGATGCAGGGAAGGTGTGTCACGTTAAGAGAGCCAGAGAAAATAACCACTGCCAATTCCAAAGCAAAACAAAATCATGTTTTTCCACCGCGTCTCTCTCTCTTGTCTCCTAGTCGAGCCACAATGAAATAGCGGATCAAATAGCAGATCAAAGGAAGAGGCAAATACAATTATGTGGCCTGTGAACCCCCTAGCATGAAATTAGAAGTCAAACTCTCCATTCAGGGGTTAGAGACAAAGATAATGGGAACCCGGGGCCCCAGAGATGTACTCGGCCCCTTTCGGTGCCGAGGCTCTCCATGCTGGGTATTTAAAGCCACACCTGAGGGGAGGGCACACACAGTAAGTATCAGAGGAATTTATTATTCTGAGACTCATATATTCTCTCTTCCGCCCTTACTTTAGGAAATGCATAGACCGCATTTCCAGCTTTGTACCAACCTAAAGATACACCTGCGTGATGCGGGGGAGGGGGAAGTGATTTGTAAGGAAACGGTACAAATGATGTTGTCTGAAGCAATGAAGGGCGGCCACAGATCCCCCCCCCCCAAAGGTGGAGAGCAAAGGACGGGGGCAGCCAGCTGGCGAGAGTCTTTCCGTCTTGAGGCCGAAGGGCCCGGAACCCATCTGCTCCCGGCAGTTGGTGCTTCCTCAGCCCTTCCGATCCGGCCCGAGCTCAGAGAGAGAGCTGTCCTCCGATACTGTCTAGTTTTCATAAACTCTATATTTGCTTTATGGATCTATTTCTCTTACCCTGGCCTAATTGTAACTGCCTCCCCCCCCCCCGCCCCCACCCCGCCCCGTATAATTTACGAGGCCTCTTGAGGGTACGAGTTCCTATTATCACGTAGACTATTCTGTTTAGAGCCATTGCTAATTAAGCTTAGCCCTCGAGAGTGCCTGGCGTGGCTCCACACCCCCCCCCCACCCCCCCCCCCCCCGCACCCCCGACCTGGCCATAGGTTCCTCTTTCCCTCGAACCTGAAAGGGCTTGTGACTCGCCCTAACCAGTAAAATATAGGTGAAATGACGCCACGTGACTTCTCAGGACGGGTCGCAAAAGGGCGATACGGCTTTCATCCCGTTTGCTGGCAGGCTGGGTCTCGGAACGCTGAGCCGCCGCTGTGTCACTTCAAGCCCCCAAGCCGCCACCGCCTGTGGCAACCCGGGCCCCGCGGAGAGCCCCAGGTTTGTGCCGTGGGACACAGCAGAGGTCCCGGCCAGCAGCCAGACACGCGGGGGAAGCCGTTGAGTCTTTCCACCCAATTCCGGCCCCACGGAATCCACGGGCAGGGCCCAGCTGCTTCTGAGCGAGCCCCCCCTCCGTCTGACACACGATGACCCTTATTTTTTTGTGATAGTAAGCAGGGGAAACCGGTTGTTACAATGTGTTGCGAAGTCCATGGAAGAAGGTGAGCTGGATTAAAACGGGAAGCAGAGGAGGTGGGGGGGGGGGCTCTGGTCATGATCGCACGCTTGGTGAGTTCGAGCCCCGCGTCAGGCTCCACGCTGGCTGTGCAGAGCCTGCTTGGGATTTGCTCTCTCCCTCTCTCTCTGCCCCTCCCTTGCTTGCACTTTCTCTCTCTCTCTCTCTCTCTCAAAATAAATAAATAAACATTAAAAAAAGAAAGAAGCGCAGAGGGCAGGCCATTTTTGATCAGGACCGAAACCCTCCACCTTCGACGACCTAAGTAACCTCTTGTTCTATATGGAATCCCTACAGGACAGTGGTCCATCCCCTCCTCAGATCTGATCTCACACTTCCCTGAAGGACGTGGCTGAGAGAACCCTATTTATTGTCCCCTCCGGACCTACACTGGCTGCACAAGGGAGCTAGTTCCCTGGGCAGGAGACAGGGACCAGGGTGGGGGGGGGGGAGATATGGAAGGATGTCCGTGCCCATTTCTTCCCCCACAACTCCACACCTTTGATTCCGTCTCCAACTGCTCCCCTGGTGTCCCCTTCCAGTGACTCAGTCACGTTGGCCGGGCCATTCGGCCACAGGATCACCCCCGGACTCAGTGCCCTTTGGCCCGTCCCTCGGCACCTCCTCCTTCACAAGCCCCTGCTGCCCAGGCGGCCCACAGACCCTAATTCCTAGCCTGCCCCCCCCTGGGGAAGTGCCGAGTTGGGAGGATGAGCCCTGGGGAGGGGTTGCAACCATCTAGAACGTGGAGGGCTGCGGAGAGTGGAATGCGGGAATCCCGGGTGGCACCCGCAACGAGTGAGGCAGCCAGGGAACAGGAGAAAAGAGGCTGCAAAGTGAAACCGGCAAACTCGGTGTGCAGTGGCGGGGGGGGGGGGGGGGGTGCCGGAGGGTGGGGGGCGGGGCGCTGCCCAACAGGCCAGAATAAGACAGCCAGCAAAGAGAAGCAGGCGACACCCCCTCCCTGCCTTGCCAAGGGCCAGAGGATGAACTTGTCCAAGATAAAATACAGCCATGAAATGGGAGCAGAGGTCAGGCGGCAGGGCCAGCTCCCCCGACCACTGAAAGCCAGCACCGACGGATTATCTGCCAGTCACTCGTCTCGGGGAGGCCTGACCCTCGGAGCACAACCGGGGCTCAGTCACAAGTCAGCCCTGCACAGAAGAGCCCTCGGGCCTGCGACCTGCCCCTTGCCCAGAGCCCGAGTCCAGAGCTCACGTGGGAGCTGTCCGCCCCTACTGGACAGTGGGGGCCTGTGGCTCCGATTCACAGGGCCACGGGAACACACATTTTTGGAACCAGGCCTCTCTTCTGACCCAAATCCCAAGCCAGTTAAACCTGTGCCCGGCTAGGACCCGGCACGAACCTTCCTTCCTACACTTCGAATAACACCAGCCCGAACCCTCCCTCACTCCTTCAACAACAAGGGCAAACCTTCATTCAAATCTTATTATTACCTTGCCGGTGTGTTACAGGCAATTATTTCAGTGAATCTTTCCCCAGTCTTGTGATGTAGGCATTCTCCGACGGATTTCACAGATAAGGAAACCGAGGCTCAGATAGGTTATCCGAGCACTGTGTGTGTGGGGGGGGGTGGGGGCAGAGGGTCCCGTCGTAAGCCCAGATGTGTCTTTTTTGGGAGACAGAGAGAGACAGAGTGCAAGTGGGGGAGGGGCAGAGAGAGAGGGAGACACAGAATCCGAAGCAGGCTCCAGGCTCCGAGCTGTCAGCACGGAGCCTGACGCGGGGCTCGAACTCACAAAACCGTGAGATCATGACCTGAGCCGAAGGCGGACGCTGAACTGACTGAGCCGCCCAGGCGCCCCCAGGCACCCCATTTTTAAAATTTGTTTAGACATAGCCTTTTTATCTCCCAAACATTTTGATCACGTAATTCGTGCCAGGCCCTGAGGTGGGCTTGCAAAAGATAAAGAAGACAGTCTCTGCCCTTGGGGGGTTTGTAGTCTAGTGGGGGAGGCAGAAACACGGCGATACAGTGGGATAAGGGGGCTGAAGGCCAGATGGTCTGGGGACCATGGACCCCGTCTCTATATCCGGCTCAGTACTGCCTTTCCAGCCCACCTCTGCTTTCTTAGCTACTTTGGTTCCTTCCGATAGGCCATTCTTCTTGTCTTTCCCAGGGCATTAGCTGCTGGCTTCCCTCCCACACCTGTTTGCTCCCGTCGAGGGGGTCTGCAGCCACACACCCGGCAGGACTGCTGGTACCCTTCCTGGCCTCGGAGCGGTTCGAGTAGATGTCCTTGGCCTTTCTGGGGTCGCAGCGGAAGTGCCAGACCCTGCCCGCAGTCCCAGACTTCCTCAGCTGGGAAATGGGCACAGGGGCCCAGACACTGAGCAGGCTGGTAAGACCGTAGGAAGGCTTTTCTTGAAGCCTGTTGAAGGGCTTTGGGCTTCCTCTGATGAAAGGCGCTTAAATGCATCTGGTTTTGATTACAGAGGAGGAGAAAGCCAGGCAGTCTCCCGGGGGGGGGGGGGGGGAGCGCTGGACCAGTCATCTGGCTCTGCCTTCCTCGGGCAGAGCTGGCTGCTGGTGAGGCCAGGAGGCCAGGTGTGGGGGGGGGGGCGCAGGCAGGAAGCAGAGCCAATACGAACCCCCTCCCCCAGTTCTCTTAAGACTTCTGACCCCAGCCCCTGGCTCTGCCAGGCGGGACTCCCAAAACACAGCGTGGTGGCTCAGAGGTGCCAGGATCCTTTGCGAAAGTCAAGTTCAGAGTGGCCGCTGCCCGCTCCTGACCAACAAATAGCTCTTAACTGATCACCAACCCCTCGTCTCTAAAATATCCTCCCAAGAACCCCTGACTGTCCAACAATCTTCCTGACCGCTCTTCTCCCTCTGACAAGTTAAAATAGCCCTCCGCCTCAAGGGTTTGCGCAAGTGACAAAAATTAAGGAAATGCAGACTTTTAAAAGTTAAAAAAAAAAAAACAACAACAACCCTCAACGTTTTCTTTCTCCTTTTCAACTGGCCCCTTATCGTTTCCCATCAAGCAGACATGGCTCAGGATTCCACAGCACTGCAACTGACGACATGCTGGATTAAAGGAAGAGATTAATATTAAAACAAAGTGGCTGTCCCAGAGCGTCATCAGGCAGTCCCGAGTTGCTCAGTGCCCAGCACCTGTCCCTGCGCGGGACTCCACGCGGGAACAAAAAGCTCTTGGGGGATCGGATGGGTTAAACGCAGTCCACGGTTCCCGAAACGAAAATGCATGTTCTTATTCCCGCCCTGATTTAATCCCGCTGCGTGTTATTATTGTCGAGTCTCTTCGCACCGCCGTTTCTAAAAATTTAGAAAAACCGTGGGTCTGCGCGGCCCTTCGCCGCCTGCTCGGCTTTTATTGTGCACGCAGCCTGGTCTGTCTGCGTGGATTCAGCACGTCGTGACCGCTTCGCAGGCGCGCACGGACACCCTCGGATTGGCATTTCGAGAAGAGCCGGGTGCATTGTCTCGGTGGCGACACACACCCGTACACACACGCACGCACACACACGGACAATAAAGGGCTACAGACCTCTGGCCAACCCTCCTCGCAGCCCATAATTAGAGATGACCTTTGCGAAAAGCAATTAAAATATGGTAATGATCGATGCGCTTCGCCCCCCCCCCCCTTTCCAAAAGGGGAAATACACAGGTGTTGGCTTCAGGAGGCTCCACCTGGCCCGGCCGGGAGGCCTCCTCCAGCTCATGAATGAACTCTTTCTCTGGGGAAGCTTCGATTCCCCGCTACCTACGCGAGCGCTGGCTGGCTCCCCTCCTCTCCCTCCCCTCCCCCACCACTGCTCAGGCAGCCAGGAGCTTGCTGGCGGCGGCGGGGCTTTGTCATCGGAACGCACACACAGACACGCACACGCGCGCACCCGGCCGCCACGGGACCGCGGCGGCCGCTGCGCTGTGTCCTTCCTCCCTGCGCTCCCCTCCCCGCCCTTTCTTCCGTCCTTTATGTATGCGGTCCTTTTAACCCAGGAGCTCGGGAGGCATTTTAGGGGGGCCTCCCGCGGGGCGCGGGACGGCAGGACTCAGGACGCGCGCGGAGGGGACGCGTGGGCAGCCGGGCTTTGTTCTGTCCCTTGTCCGGGTCCGGAGGGCGGAAAAGTCTCTGCCGCCCTGGGGCACACGGGCGAATTGGCGGCGCCTGACGCCAGCAACCCCCCACCGCCACCAACTGGAACGTGAAATCCCCTTCGGAGTTCGCTGCGCCCGGACTCGGTCCGGGTGGGGTGCATCGCCTCGGGGAGGGTCTCCTGGTCCACAAGTGGCTCTCCCCATACAGACAAATGTGCAGTGTCATTATGGTGGCTCCTGTTGCTCGGGCCCCGGGGTGCTGGAGCGGCGAGCGCGCACCCCATCCCCACACGGCGCGGAAGGCGGGAGGGGGGGGCCCGGGGCTAGGGCTCCCCCGGGGGCTGCGTGGAGAAGACGCCGCGGCGGGCCCTCCCGCACCTCCCGGCTGCCTTCTGAGACCGCGAGCACGGAGCCAGGGCGGCCTCTCGCCTTTCATTACCGGGCCTACGAAAGCAGCAGCCCAGGCAAATATGTAGCTATTAAAATTAATCGCCCTGCGTTGTCAGCTGAACATAATGCAAATTATTTATGGGCTGTCTGCGCAATATTTATCATCGTGCAGGCTCCAGGCGCTTCGTGCCTCCCGGCCTCCCCCGCCCGCCCCGGCCCGCGCAGGGCGAAGGTGCGCACAGGCTGCGGCGACCAGGGGGCTCTGGACCCCGGAATGGGGTTCCGAAGGCGAGGCCGCGTACCAAGCTGCCTTCCAGGCCGAGAGCCTCATTTTAGTTGCTGGCACTCATGCCACCATTTGCTGGAGGCCTACTACGTGCAAGCTTAGGAGGTCGCGAAATGGGGGGGGGGCGGTAAAAACCAATGTGGAGGAATCGTAACCAAATAGACAAGTTCGGGCCCGAGGGGCGAGGCAGGCGGAGTGCATTTTCCGTGGCTCAAGTCTGTGCTCCAGCCGGAGAAACGTATGTTTGCGGAAGCTGGATTCACAGTCGGAGGAACCGAGAGCATCGGAGGTGCCCACCAGATCCGAGTCCGACCCGTGCTGTGGACTGGAACAGGAATTCGCTGTCCTTCGAGCCTCCAAACTTGTTTGCAGATCGCAGATAACAGATTAACTGCTAATTGTCGGAATCGGCCAACCATTTAGTTTATCACTGCTGGGGGCCCCTTGGTATTCGCTGCACTTTTTATATGCAAAAACAGCCTCGGTGCCTCCTAAACGGCTTTTGTGCGGCTTTTGTTTCTCTTTCAAATACGGTGTTTTAAAAAACAGCAGCAACACGCCACCCCACCCCCTCTCCAACCAAGCCTTCTCGTTAAAAAAAAAAAAAAAAAAAAACAGGAGGAGAGATAATCTATAGGACAATCCCCCCCTACTGGTCGGCGCTGGCGTTAGGGCTTCCTACCCAGATCCAGTCGCCCTGGGCTGCAGACAGAGGTAAACAGGCTTTCTCCACCGCTGCGAAATGAATCACAAGGGGGAAGAGCGGGGACTTCAGGCGGAGGAGGCCTCGGAACCGGGCCGGGTGCCAGGGAGGGGAGGGCGCAGCGCAAGGGGCAGTGGGGTGGAGGCGAGCTGACCCTGCCTGGAGGCCTCAGGACCAGGGAGTGGAGAGGGAGGTCGGTGGGCGGTCCAGCCCAAGGCCCCCCGCCTGCAATCTGCTAGGTTGGGTGAATGCGCAGCCTGGGCCTCTGTCCCCGGCGTGCCTGGGCGCCACCTGGGGCCGGTCACGCTGCGTGAGTCCATCTGTGGGGAAGGAGGTCAGGGGGACCCCCCCCCCCACAGTTTCAGCAGCTCTGGGCCTTCAGGACTTTCTTCCCATGTTCATTTTAAGCGTCTTCTTGCCCTTCTCTGCTGTCCCCACCCTGAACGCCAACGTCATCTCATACTTCGCTGACCTGGCCAGAGTCAGGGCCTACTTCCGGGGTCCTGAGGCGGGTGGGGTGCCTGTCTGTGACATCTGCTCTCCGGACTACCAGAAGTGGCTGGAGTACTTCCAATTTATATTCTTCATCCGGGTTTCTTCTCCTTACGACATGCTTTGGCCTCATTTGAAGGTCCCTCTTCTTTCCGTTGAACCCCCCAATTTTTGACGAAGGTTTTTCTTAGAACATTCCAAGGATTCTCCCACCGCTTCGGAAGCTTACGTCGAAGTGGCGGACTAGAAAGCAAGGTTCGACACATTCAGTTGCATTTGGGTTCCCTTTATCTTGCGCGCCCTTGCGCGGATTTGAGGACGGGCTGATTTGTACTTCGTTTCGTTTCCCGATGATCAAATCGCTGGGTTTTCTAGGGTAAGAGAGGCTGAACGTTGATCCGCAGTGGAGGGGGCAAGGCTTTTTCACAAAGTGCTTGGACAGTTTGGTCCTCAGAATCCTACCTGAGCAGGCCAGGGTGGCTGCTATGGTTCCCATGTTCCAGCTGAGGAGACTGAGCCCCTCGTCCCCATACGTGTGAGGAATCCAGTCTTCCTCACCCAACTAGGGCCAGAAGCCAGCTGACACTCGCCCGCTCCTGCCGGCCTCCACCCTCCTCCAGATTAGTGTCATTAAGTAAATGCATCCTTTTCTGAGATGTGTCTGCCGGGTCCAGGGCCACCCTCGGGAGTGGGGGGTGGAGGCAGCCCCCACCGCCCACATGTGGGTCAGGCCCTCCGCAGCCTGCAAACCGCGGGGATCTCGGCTCTCACAGCCCCCTGTTTACTCACTTGCCTCCACCGAGTCCATTTCGGCTGCAGACCCAGGAGGACAATTTTAAAGTGTTTCTGCAGACAGACCCTCTGGCCGCACGGCCGGAAGTGTTTTATGGACCTGTGAGCCGAGTTAATCCCAGGAGGGGCGGCAGGATTAGTCCCCGGTGTAGGTGGGGGATTCCTGGGTTAAGGTTTAATCCCCATGGGAGGCGAGGCGAGGCGAGGCGAGGCGGAGGGGGAGGGTCGCGTGACTTGGCTACTGCGTGCCCCCTCCCCATCGAACTCTCCGACTTGGGCCGAGGCCGGTGGCAACTGAGGCATGGGGCCCGGGACCTCGATCCTTGGCGAGGCGAGGTGTGGGGAGCCGGAGGCGCCTCGCCTAGACGCTCCCTGGGAGATCGGCGGGGACGTGGAGTGCGAGCGGAGAGCGGAGTGTTTTTCCCCAGGTTTTATTCTCCCAGCCCTGTGGAAAGGAGGAGAGCCGCAACCCGGGGAGGGAGCCGGAAAGAAACACTTAATCACCGGCGTCTCGCTGCTCGTCACGCGAAGATGGCAGCGGCTCCCCTGGGTTTCAAGGTTCCGGGAAAGGCGTGTGTTCTGCCTCGAGGCGCGCGGGCTGCCGCGCTCCCCCCCCTCCCCTCGGCTCGGCGGCCGGCCCAGCCCCTCGCGGCCGCTCTCAACGCCTGCGAGCGCGGCCAGGGCGGCCGGTCTGCCCCTCTGCGGGCCCCCGCGGTGGCCGGGGCGGCGGGCCCATGAGTCCCCGCGTGCTAAAATTACAGGCTCGAGGAGGTGGGGAGCTAATCGCCCAGCGCCGGCTCAGACCGCGAACCGCCCCCCTCCCAACCCCCACACCCCCCACTCCGGCCCGGGCACGCGAGGGCGTCAGGCTGTGGCTGGTGTGAGACCTGCGGGGTACATTCCTACTAGCCGTGGCCGGCCGAGCCAGCCTTCGCGGGAGAGGGGAATCTATCACCACCCCCATCTATGCGCCCACTCCGCTTGCCCGGCCCTCCCCGCTTTGAGCCCCGAAACAGCGCACGGGTCCCCGGCCCGTGCTCGGCCACTCGCCGGGAGGGGGTGGGGGAGAGGGGGAGATCCACAGGCCTGACGACGGGCCCCAGGGGTGCAGCGCGCGCACTGACGCTGGGGAAGTGGAGGGCAGCTCGGCCCCGCCACCCTGACTCCACACCCGGGGCAGCACACAACCGCCAAGGGCTTCCGACGCGCCCTAGCTGGGAGGAGGAAGGGAAGGCGGAGGCCCGGGTGGCCGGCTGTGCGCTTGGATCCCGCGCACGCGCGCGCTCTCGCCCGGAAAGGGGGTCCAGTGTTTACGAGAGGCTGGGCCTGGCGGCTCGAGAGGAGGGGGGCCGGGAGCTTCGGGCGGCGCTAGGACACCCGTCCAGTTCTGCGGGAGGAGCCCAGGGGCCCGTGTGACCCAGCCGCCCCACAGGCGTCCGTTTCGCTCCGCCTCCCGGGACCCACTGACACTTGGTGATAAGGAGTTCCTCCGCAATCGGCTGTCCCCAGCCCCCAGTCACCTCCGGTGGACGTGACCACCGGATGCTATGCGGCAAGGTGGGGCAAGGGGCCTTTGCACTGCCTTCTCCGACCCCTTCTTCAATGCGGAGCCACAATAGCGTGCTTCTGTGCGAAGCCCCGAAACTTTCTTTTGCAAAATAAGGTCCAGATGTTGGGCCTTCTCGTCTCTTTCCACGACTCCTTCCTTTGGAAGGTAGGGGGTTCAGGCAGTCCTCCCGGAAACCTCCCCCCACCCCCCAAGGGGTCGCCTTCTTTACACAGCGCTGGCCAGCAGCACAGCCCGCCCTCCCTCAGGGCGATCCGTGCCCCATCCCGAACAGCGAACAGTCGCTTTGGGCCAGCCGCTTAACACTTCTGGGCTTCAGTGATCTCATCTGTAAAAGGAAGCCAGTAACAGTATCGGATTCGTAGGGTTGTCTCGAGGATAATATGAGTTAATACATAAAACACCTAGAAGGCTGTCTCGCATACAGCGCTACAATGTGTCTGTTGTTATGATTCCGTGCTCTCTTACCTCCGCTTAGGGAGAGGGTAGGAAAAACAGCCAGGTTAAAGTTCCCAAAGGCCTATACGGAGTCAGGAGGGTGGGGGGGAGGAGGGGGAGGGGCACTCGTGCCCGCACAAAAAAGGCCAGAGGCAAAAGAGGCTCAAAGGGTCTGACTACACTTCCCCGTAGAGGCCTGCCTGTGCGGTAGTGATGAAGGGAGGACCGCGCGCCTTAATGGTGCTCATTTAGACTGGATTAATGGGAAGCTTCTGCCAGGGCTCAGGCACCATTACCCACCACCCTCTCCCTGAGGCCGTGGGTAAGCAGCGCTGGTGGAGGGGACCTCCAGGGGACTCTTCCAGGCTGCCCCTTTTTTGATGGCTCAAAGCCACCTCCTATACATCAGTTCTTGGAGGTGCTGGGCCAGCGCCCCACCCTCGGGGGATGTCCTTTAGCGGGAGGTTAACCCTGGTCCAGGGCTGGGACGCGGGTGGCAGGCCGCGTTCCTGGGCGGCTGGTGGGCCTCATTTTCAGGACCCAGAAATAAACGCACCCCTATGTAGGTAATTAGACTTGGTCAGATTTCTGACTTCAAGAAGCTTCCCGTTTCCTTTGAAATGGGGTCTCCTGTGCGGTGGGGAGGAGGTGGGGCAGAGAAGGGTCTGAGGAGGCCTCAGCGCCCCTCGCTCCCGGGTCTGGCCTCTCCCGGGTCACTCATAATTCATTAGGTGGGGCGGCCTTTTCCTTCTCAAAGACAACGCAAATGGCCTTTCGCTAACGTGGCGGCAGGCATTCGCCTAATCGCTGAGATGTGGGGGCGGCGCACCCCGGCTCTTGGTTGCTCCCTATCGGAACCGTGCGTGCCAGGCTGCCAGCCCCGCGCCAGACAAAGACGCGACTGACTCCAGGTTTGCTGCCGAAGCCTCGGGGTCACCTACGGGCTTCCCCTTTACAGCCTCCGGCCCCCAAGCCGCGGCCCGGAACACACCCGCAGCCCGAAGTCAGAATTCCAGTTCTCAAGAGCGCCACCGGGAGAGTTCACGTTTCCCCGTCTTCCGAGGCCGCGTGGTGCGCAAGCGAGACACCGAAGGTGGTGCAGCACACGTCTGGCTTGGAGGAGGGGGGGGAGGGGGGGAAGCGAGGGGGGGGGAGGCGGGGGCGGGCGGGGGAGCTTCCCCGCACCCAGCTGCACGTGCGCAGGCAAAGAAAAAGCCAAGTGAAAAAGTGGGCTTTAAAAGCCGAAACCCTGGGCAATCTAAGTACAAACAATCCTAGACAGGCGTTTGCCAGGAGTAAGCAACCTCCAAATAGAAACAACTAAAATAAATCCCCTTTCAGAGTTATATTCAAAGTCCTCCAAGGTGGAGGAGTGCAAAGGGGACCGCGCCTTCTTAAGGACACACACTGAGCCGTGCCAAGATACATCGTCCTCAGCCCAGCAGCTCCTGCGCTACGTTTTAACACCAGGCAGAAAGCGAGGTTTTCATTCCCATCTACTGATTAACCAGTTCTCATAGTATTTATAACTGACTCCACGCGTACTCGATTAAAAAAAATTGATCTTGCTTGAAAGATACATGGACGACCTATATTTCGATAGGCTAAGTTCCCGCAGCTGTCTGACCCCATTTGTCTAGTCTCTCTAAGAATCCACGTTTTCTAGCCCGGGAAGGGGCAGGCGGCCCTCGTGGCTCCCCCTCCGGCGGTTTCCTGGCGAGGCGCCCATCCTCCCCAAGCACCGGGAACGGAGGCGGCCGCATTAATACTCGCGGGCAGCCCGCTCTGACCTATACTGTCATTTTTTCCATCGGTCAGAATCGGGCTGGGGGGGGGGGGTTCTCCTCCGAGGGGCTCTGCACGGATCATTGGGTTTTCCCCGGCGAACTTAACACGGAGGCAAAAGGGGCAGATGGAAACCAGGCCTCCGCTGGCCGGGCGCGCGTAAGCGCCGCACTCTGCAGCTCGACGCAAAGCCAGGGCTGGATTTTCGCGGCCCGGGCCCGGCGGCCTCCCCGCGCCGGCGCGATCCCCTCTCCCTCGGGCTGAGCAAACGTGCTCGCCTAATTCCGCCCTGGAGACAGCAGCTGTGCGGCGAGAGCAGGGGAGGGGGGGGGACTGCAACTTTTCCAACAGAAAGTGTATGCGCACAGGAGAGGTGAAGGCCCACCCCGATTCTGTGCACGTACCGACACAGCATCTAATCAGTGTCACTGCCAGGAATACGCTTCCGCGGCGGGCGACACCCCCGCCCCCGCCAACCTGCAGGAGGGAGGGGGGAATGCAAATGGCGTCTCACGTCGTCCCAGACTCTGCCCAGCTCCCGCTGCCCCGCGACCCCGAGCAGACGTCGCAGCGGGCCGAGCGCCACCACTCCGGGGACGCGAACAGCCTGGCGGCCCGCGCCCCTCTCCTGCGCCAGGGTCTCGGGAAAAGGAACTAGCACCACTCCCCGTTCCGAGGCCATTCCCCGCCCCCACGTCCGGAAAAGCCGCCCTTCCCCGACTGGGGGGTGGGGTGGGGAGAGGCGACGCGGGAAACTTTGCGAGACAACTGTTCCGCGCCTTCCTCGCGTGGCGCGGGAGAGGAACTTGGGTGGGTTTCCCGTCCGGGGCCTGACCACACTCCCCCACTCTTTCAGGCCTCGGACCTGAACCTCGTGGGCTACGGCGGCGGGGAATACATTTCAAGCCACCGGGTGGGGGGAAGGACACCAAAGTCGGGTGTCTTCAAGGGCTCTGGCGGGTGGCCAGGTTTATGTCCTTTCCCTCCCACGCTGGAGTAGCGCGCGCCGCTTTGGGGGGGAAGCGTGAGACTCCTCACCCCTGGCCACGAGGCCACTCCCGTCTGCAAGGTGGGGCCGATGGTTTCTCTACGGCACCCTCTCCCGCTCTGCGGCCGCCGCACGGCTCGCACGCCCCCGGGGAGTCCCCGGAGAGCCCCCAGAGACGGCCCGCGCCTTCGCTCGCCGGCTCTTCCGGGGGAGGGGGAGGCGTGCGTGTCGTGTGCACCACGGCTCCGGCTCGCACCCTCCGCGGAGCCACCTCGGCAGCCCTCCCCGGCCACGGCCTCAGCCGATCCCCGCCCGGAGTCGCCCTGCGGGATGCAGCCTCCTGCCCGCGGAACGGGGCGCCCCTGGGACGCAGGCGGGGATGGCGGTTCCGGTCGTTCCGGGATTTGCGTGCGAGAAGAAAACAAGGCCGGCGACTAGAGGAGCGGCGCCTCCATTCTCGGGGTGCAGGCGCCCACGCAGTCTCCGCGTCGGTCCCGCCATCGCCACTCCCGCCTCGGGGGCCCGTTTTCGCACCCCCACCCCACCCCCCGGCAATTCCCCGTCCCGCCTGTGCCGCACCACGCGGAGCTCCGAGCACCCTGGCTCCCACACCAGCCCCCCCCCCCGCAGCCCCCCTAACTCGCGCGCCTCCCTCGCCCCGGGCTCGGGGCGCCGCTCGCTCTCAGCGCCCCTAGCACGGCGGTTCTACCCTCGGCTGCGAAAACCGCCACCCCCGCGCGGCCGGGCCCTTGTCCCAGCCTGGCTCCCCCGCCAGCTGCGCCGCCACCGCCGCACGTGACCCGCCCCCGTCGCGGCTTCCGCTGAGCTGCCTGTTCCGGAGCACAAACAATTTCTGCTCTGACGCGGGGTCTCTCGGGCCCTGGCGTCCTCTCCTCCCTGCCCCCCCCCCCCTTCCGGGTACGAGAACTCAAAACAACTCGCTGACCTTCGGGCCGACCAGCTCCGGCTTCCACCGACTCCGGCATTCCGTTCAAACCCAGCAGCGGCAGCTTCTAAGATTTCACTCCGCGCTGGGCTGGGGGGAGGGGGTGATTTCTCCAGGAGGGGGTGTCTCAGATCGAAAGAGCCACTTCATGCTCCTTCCTCTCCTCCAAAGTGAGTTTTTAGACTCTCCGGAGGCCCTGGGGAAACGCTCGCAGCCGCGCGCAAAGAAAGCACACCCCCCTCTCCTCCACCCTACGCATATGCCGCCTTGACTAGTGTCTGACCCGATTTCCAGGGTCACGGCCCAGCGGCAGAGGGCCTGGCCAGCCTCGGAAATACCACCCAGCGGTGGGCTGTGGCACCGAACAGAGCTAGGGTGGGGTGGAGAGAGTGCGTTAAATAATTAATAGTAACTCCCACTTCCGCTTCGTGGGGCGTGTTTCAGAAGCTCTCCAACTTTGCAGATCAAGAAACTGAGGCAAAGAGAATGGTCAGTTACAGAAGTAGCTCAGGGTCATCCAACTAGTTAAATGACCTAGGGAGAATTTGAACCCAGGTCGCCCGGAGTCCAGGGTGGATAAACATTCTGCCAGTGGGGGCTCGCCTTGGAATCAGAAGGACAGATCCGTCCGCAAAGCCGAGGGTTCGCTCCAGGGCTCTACAATTTGCAGGAGGCGTCGTGATGGGCGCAGAGCAGGCGCTCAAATATTGGTGGAATGAATGGGTCCCTGAAAAAGCGATGGAGGGAACCACCGATGGCCGGTGATTTGAGAGAAAACAGCCTTATTGTTCCAAGGCGATCGTCCTACTTTGGTAAAGCCTCTGGTTTTGGAGTGTTTGCAGCTAACAGGAAACTCTTATTCAAGAAATATATTAACCTCCCTCCCTCCCTCGCAGCCAATCAGCCTGGCAGCATTTGAACTTGCCGGGGCACGTCCCCAAAGCAGCTTTGACTCGGTGTCGGCCATTTTTTTCTCCACCCTTCCACCCTGTTCTTTCTCTGTAGGCTTCTGCCCAGGGTCAGGCAGCCTGGAGCTGCATTTGAAGGGATTCTGAGCAGACAGCAAGAAGGGAGTGTGCACCCACCAAAAGTTCCAATTTCTCGGGCACCTGGGTGGCTCGGTTGTTAGGCATCAGACTTGGGCTCAGGTGGCGATCTCATGGTTGGTGAGTTCGAGTCCCCCATCAGGTGAGCTCCAGCCCTGCATTGGGTGAGCATGAGCCACGCTCCAGATGAACCCCACTTCTCTCTCTGCCCCTCGCTCACTTGCGCCCTCTCTCTCTCTCTCTCAAAAAAAAAAAAAACCCTGTTTAGATAATCCAATAGAATGGAGGTTTGTATCGTCTTGTTATTCTTCCCTCTTCATTTTCTTTCTTTTTTTTTCTTTACCTTTTATTTATTTTTGAGAGAGAGAGAGAGCAAGTGGGGGAGGGGCAGAGAGAGGGAGGGAACTGAGGTTCCAAAGAGGGCTCCTCGCTGACAGCGGCAAGCCCAAGGTGGGGCTGGAACTCGCGAACCTCGAGATCATGACCCGAGCCGAACTCTGACGCTCAACCGACTGAGCCACCCAGGTACCGTTTCCCCTCATCATTTTCTGAACCTAACCCGTTGTCCCTTCTGTGTCACTGGTTGGGGAAGCTGACATGAAGACAAGTTTCGCTTCGGGTCACCTGGAAGTAAACGTTCTCTTTTCCGATTGGATTCCTCCGCATGGCATCCGTTGGGTGCATCCGTGGTGTCAGTCACTCCCCGAGGCAGAACGCGGAGGAGGAAAAGGCCCAGTCTCTGTTTCCGATTATTGATAGAGTCTGTTCTCCCTCCCTGTCTCCTCTCTCCCTTCCTCCTTCCCTCCCGCCCTTTCCGACAGTCGGCTGCTTCGGCGCATATTCCTAGGATTATTAACCAAGAGACGAAAGCATTTATTTTCAAAGTAACATCCCAGTCTTGACTCTACGGCTGGGGTTTCGGCAGCCTCTTTTACAGTCTGGTCTGGAGCGACCAGCAGGACCTCCCCCCTCCCCCCGCCCCCCGTGACCTCAGCCTGTGGCCAGCCCGGCTTGGAAGCTTCAGAGGATGTCCAAGAGAGGCCACGGGCCTCAATCCTGCGTGGCCGGATTGTAGCTGAGCCCGGCCTCGGTTACCCCTGGCGCAGGGGGACGGGTGATCAGTGATGCCGAGCGGGAGGTTCGGGGTGCTAATTTGATTTATTATCTGTGCGCGGCCCGGGGAGGAGAACAGGCTCCGGAAACTGTTCGAGGCCGGTCATTCTGATGGTGAGCATCTATTCGTCTGCAAAGCTGCCGAAGGTCCCCGCAGGAAGTCTCAGGCGCGGCCACCCCTGACTGCACAGGCAAAAGTCCCCCCTGTATGCGGGGCCGCTCTTATGGTCTCCAACAGCTTTGTGCTTTCCCTGGGGCAAGAGGAGAGTCGCAGACCGAGTTTTCTTCCTCTTTTCTCACGCTGCAGAGGAAGCGATGTTGTGGAAACGGCGGCATTAACTGGGCCTGCAAACCTGCCTCGGAGCCGGAGTCGGGAATGGCTGGCGCCCCTAGGGCTTTTCTCCTCCAGGCCCCAAGCCCCGCAGCCTGGGTCTGCACGCGCGGGGATGGCGGGCCGCCACAGGTGGCACGAAGCAAGAGAAACAGCATCACCCACTTCCTGCCAGGCACTGGGCCAGGTCTGGGTGCGGAAAGGTGAGCGAAAGAGACAGGGTCCCTGCCCCCACAGAGCTTACATTCTACTTTGCTTGGCACGCAGATGGCACAGGATCGTGGGGCCACCATCTAAATCCTTCAGGTCCCGCGTCCATAACATCTGTCGTTACGCGTCCGACCGCCTTCATTCCGCTCCCCTAGGACTCTCCATGAGGCGATTGAACCCGCCCTCCCCAAACTCGCCTCCTCCATCTATCTGATCGCGCCCGGCGCTGCTTTAAAATCCTCCAAGCGGCCAGAAGGGGAGGGACAAGGGGCTCAAGGGACGCCCCCTTCCCACTGAGGCAGCCTCCTTTAAAAAGATTTCTCAGAAGTCTTGCCCGGTGATTTCTACTTCCGGCTCATTGGTCACCTCTGGCGGCAAGGGGGCGCTGAGCAATATTACCTTTCAGGTTAGGCACGTTGCCGCCTCGAGTTACCAAGAGGAGGGATGGCCATTGGGGTAGGCAGCCAGTCGCCTCTGCTCCTCTGCTCCCGAAGAGTATGTGACAAGTAGTATGACCCCGCTGAGCACCAGTCTGTTCCCGGTCCACGTCCGGGCTCCCTGGGAAATGGCCCTTTATCTCCTCCCCGGGGTTGGGACGCCAGCAGCCTCTCCGTTGCTGTAGCCGCAGGTCGAGCCTGCCCCTGGCTGGGCCACTTCTGTTCTTTGTCCTGAGCGTGGCCCGTTGGAAGAGAAAGCTGGCCGGTCAGGCCAGGGCTGGCTCCGCGGCGCGTGACCGTGCCAGTCACATAGCTCAGAAGAGCCCCACGCTCAGGGTTCAGGGCTCTGCGGTTGCTGTCTTGACATTCGGACGGTGGGAGCACGAACCTCCTGGTTTGCCTCCCTGAGGTGGGTTCTCAGATGCCTGCCCCCCAACTCCCGGGGCCCCCAGCCCTGCCCGGCTTCCCCGATACCATCCCGGTTGAGGAGGCCGCCGCCGCCGCCTTCTGCCTCTGGTAGGGACCCGGGTGCTAACCCTGGGAAGGTGGGGGGCAGGTGTGCACGGCATCTTGGGGTGGGGCCCGGCATTTTAATTTTGCTCTAGGCCCTGCAGATTATGTGGTCGCCCCTGCCGGACCGCACGTTCCGGGCTGGGTCTGCCAGCCGATCTGGAGAAAGGCAGAGAATGGGAAAGCAGGGCAGCAAGAAACGGAGTGCCTTCAGAAACAGGGGGCCCCGGGGAGGGCAAAGATGACTTCCTGGAGGGGATTCAGTGGCTCGTTCCCACCCCCCGGGGCGACACTGCCACATTCCCCAACCCTTCCCCCCAGCTCCCCCAAAACAGAAAGCTTGGGCTGCAGTTCAGAGTATTGGGGTCCAACGTTGCCATTTCGCTAACTGCGCGATATTGGGTAAGTTCGTTTTTCTCTCCGAGCCTTCGTCTGCTCTGCCTTAAAAAACCGACTGGCCGTAAAGGCGCCGACACCGGAGGTTGCTACGTGGATGGTCTGTTTGGGCCCTTTCTTGTTAATAGAGGGACTTAAGGCACAAAGCGTGCAGCAAATTTAGAGCGAAGGGACGTCCTTCTCTCACTGGTTTCTTAGCACTTAAAAACTGCTTGTTTGAATTTGGGAAACTCACGTGATTAAAATAGCGTGAGGGCGCCCGGGTGACTCGCTCAGGTGAGGGTCCGCCTTCAGCTTAGGCCATGATCTGTCTCATGGTTCGTGGGTTCAAGCCCCGCTTCAGGCTCTGCGCTGACAGCTCTGAGCCCGGAGCCTGTTTCTGACTCTGTGTCTCGCTCTCCTGCTTGTGTGCTCTCTCTCTCTCTCTCTGTCTCTCATAAATAAACATTAAAAAAAAAGTAGGGTCGAACAAGAGATTCGAGGTCAAACAAGGTCATAGGTTTGAGCACTAGATAGGTTTGCTTAGCGTATTTCCACTTAACGCCATGCACAATGAACAGCCCCCGAAGTCAGCGGTTTAAAATAACAACCATGTTACGATAGCTCATGATCTTGTGAGCCTGGAACTGGGGCAAGACCACGAGGGGTGATCCTTCTGTTCCATGCGGGATTGACCAAGGTCTCTCAGTGGCACCAGGTGGCGGGTGTGCCAGTCTGGAGAACCCGAGTTGGCTTCGTGGATATGTGTGGGGCTTTGGCAGGGATGGCCGGAAGGCTGGGCTTAGCTGGGACTGTAGAATGTGGCTCCTGTTTGTGGCCTCTCCAGCATGGTGGCCTTGAGGCGGTAGTACTTCCCAGATGGCGGCCCAGGTCTTGCAGAGAGTGTTCCGAAAGAACAAGACAACCTAGAAAGCTCCTTCCGACCTAGCCGTGGACATGATGCGGCCTTAGACATCACTTCTGCCCGTTCGCTTAGTTGCAAGAGAGTCACGAGCTCGCCCAGATTCAAAAGCAGAGCACACCCGAGGTGCTCACACACCAGGAAACATGGGTCTCTGGAGCCATCTTGGAAGACTCGGCATCACAGTGGACCAACCACTCCTACATTTGTGCCCTCAGTCCTGGGAGGAGGCGTGAGTGCCCAGATGGAAGAGCTCAGATCCGTCCCCGTCCATCATCAGAAGGGTTCTGGGAGATCCTGAGTGAGGAACAGGGGATGGAAAGGCTCTTGGGAACATTAACCTCTGTAGAGTATCTGAGAGCTAAGGCCTTGGGCTTTGGATGTTAAACCCTAGTCCTGCTTCAAAACCAGCCTCTCGGGCTCTTGAGCTTACAGGAAAAAAATCTCAGAATCCTATGAGGGAGTTACTGTAATTATCTCCATTTTCTATATGAAGAAAAACTTAATTAAATTGCCCACGGGCGCCTGGGTGGCTCAGTCGGTTAAGCGTCTGACTCTTGATTTCAGCCAGAGTCATAATCTCATGGTTTGTGAGATCGAGCCCCACGTCAGGCTCTGTGCTGGTAGAACGGAGCCTGCTTGGGATTCTCTCCCTCTCTGTCCCTCCCCTGCTTGCACGCACATGGGCACATGTGTGTGCACACACACTCTCTCAAAATAAATAAATAAACTAAAAAATAATTGCCCAGAGTCACAGCTAGAAAATGGTACAGCTGGAGTTTGAACTCAGATGTATCTAATGCCAAAACAGTAGGTCAGTGTAGAGTCTACAGTTTTGAGTAGCTTTTTCAGGGACACCCAGGGAAATCAGAAATACAGTTCGACACCTATTCATGATATAAATGCTTAACAGACTTAGAAAAAACAGAAATTCCTTCATCTGATAAAGAGTATATGCACACAACACTTACACCAAACAGTATACTGAATGGTAAAATATTGAAAACCTTCCCGCCTGAGATCAGGACTACAGAAGGACACCTGCTATCACTCCTTCGATTCATTATTATTCTGGAGGTCCTAGCCAGTGCAATAAAGCAAGAAAAAGAAATAAAAAGCATCCAAAGTGAAAGGAAGAGATGAAACTGTCATTCACGGATGACATAGTTGTGCACATAGAAATAAAAAAAAAACCAAACCAACAATCCAACTATCAGAATTAATAAGGGAATTCAGCAAGGTCACTGGATTTAATGTCGGACTCTTGTGAGGCTTTCATGAAAAATTTATATCACATACTAAACCCCTACCTATTTAAGTCTCACAACCACCTCCCTTTGGCCTGTGGCACTGGTGACCCCTTCCTCCTTGACACCATCCTCTTTTTGTGTCCTGTCCTCCTTTCCCTCCAGATTTCTCTCCCAGCCTCCTCTTCGGGTATCTGCTCCTCCGATGTTGGCCACGCTCCGAGTTCTGTCCACGGGCAGCGCTGTGGTGAACACAACGCCATCGTGGTCTACATGGATGGCACCTCCCACGATTGTCCGACACCCTCAGCATTTCCTCCCTGGACTCTCTCATTGACCTAGTCCTCGGCTCTCCCATCTCGTCTCTGTTGTTTCCCCCGATTTTTTTTTTTTTTTTTGCGGTAAAATACTCATAACAGAAAACTTACCATCTTGACGACTGTAAGCGTACAGTCATATTAAATACACTCATCTGCTTGCGCAAGCCTCACTACCGTCCTCCTACCTCCAGTCTTGCTCCTTTTCCCGCCATCTGTCACACAGCCCCTGGGGCCATCTTCCCCAAATGCGACCTTGATCTTTGCCATCTTTCCTCTGTGTAAGTTCTTCCAAGATCTTGAGACACCTCGGTTCGGTTCGGCATCCTCTGAACGGGACAAGAGTCCTCCCCAATCACCGGCCTGCTCACTCCTAGTGTGTGCCATCCACGCTGTCTTGCTTCCGTTCCTGTCTCGATTTGGGTGCCTCCGAAAGCTGACCCTGAGCCAAGGAGTTTGGCGCGGAAGCGCAGTGATCCCAGGAAGCACAGTGAGAGAGTGGGAATCGTGAGAGGCCAATAAAGGGCGCATTGGCCAGCAGGTTACTGTCGCGGGCAAGGGGGCTCGATCCCGCGATGCCCCTCGGAGACCCTGTGTCGCGCGTCCTTTTGAACGGTCCCAGCGGGAGAGGCGAGCAAGCTGGGGTATTGATCCCCCCAACTCCCATCCAGGGGTGTGCTGGTGAACCGGCTTTCTGGAAGGACAAAGAAAGTCCCAGTTTGTAGTGTTTGCCAATCGCCGTGATATCTAGATTCCCGCCGTGGCTGAGTCTAAGCTAGCAACGGTTTAACAATTGGCTTGCAAGTTTTCTGAATATGTCACAATCAGGCTCTCCAGACACCTAGTACCGCTGCTCCAACACACCCCTGCGCTCATTCCGCATTAGTTGAGGGTTATTTCTGGGAAGCCAAGCGCTTAGGATCTGCCCACACATATGGTGGCCAGCTGAGCGTGCTTCGGAGGCCAGACAACACCCGCTGATGGAGTTTCAGGAAGTCCTCGTTGTCTCTGGGAAGTCCTTCCAGGTGCCTTCCGAGCTGGGTGGAGGGACATGGGTAGGGCACCCACAGAGCTCGCCGCGAGCTGTTCCCCTGGCTCGGAATGCCGGCTCCCTCTCCGCCTCCCACCGGGCTGCTCATCCTTCAGTACTCAGCTGTGGTGTCACCACTTCCGCGGAGCCCTCCTTGCGTTCGCACGCACTGTCCTTGCTCTCAATGCAGCCCCAAAGCATGCCCCTTGGCTTCTTAATCATTACCTGCCTTTCTCCCTCGCCGGACCGCAAGCCGCCGCGGCCCGGGGATGTCGTCTATCGCTTTCTGTACCTGCAGGGCTCAGCCCAGGGCCCGACACAAGCCTAGCTACTTAATAAACACATAACTCATCCCACCCCACCTGGCACGCAGTAACGCTTGAGTCCAATTAGCATGCTCCCCCTCCCCTATTTATACAGCTACCGCTCAATCAATCAATCGGTCCCTCTCTGGCTTTACTGCTTCTTCCCATCCGCCTCCAAAGAGGACTTCAGGCAGCAAGCAGGTGCTTCCGTCGCCGTGAAGGTGTGAGCGACCATATTTTCTGAAGCAACGATCAGGACACGTGATCCGACACATGTTCCAACACATGGTCTGACAATGGGACGGAATATTTTAAATCACCGCCGTCTCGGAAAAGCCGGGCGGCGTGGCTCTGCGTCGAGCCGAGCCAGGAGCCGCGGCCTCATCACGCGTACCCAGAACAGGCAGGAGTTCTGCTTTAAAGACCTCTGTGGTTTTAAGAGCAGCGTGTGAAGATAGCTGAAGAGAGAAGTTGATTTCCGCGGCACTCTAGCCGGAGCGATCGCAGGGAGCCGGGAAAAATCCGTGGCAGAAACAAGCCCTCATTAAGACCATATGCTGTATTTCTAATCGATGACTCTTCGAAGTAATTCCCCGACATTTCATTCATTTTTACTGCCTCCCCTTCAGGGGGCAGGAAGAACAGCATTGTTAGCCCGCGTTTATAGATGAGGGTATTTAGAAACAGAGAGGTTAAATGGCTCAGCCCCAGTCACAGAGTGAATCAGAGACGCCGCCAGCCCTGAATTCAGAATTCCAACTTGAGCTTCTGTGCCAAGATCCCTCGGGGCGCATTCCCTTTCTCATTTGCATAAATCATCAACATTTTTTTCCAAGCTTGTGCTGAGAAAGCCCCTTTTCAAACAGTGGAAACTCCCTTTGCCTTCTGTTGCCTTAGTTTTATTTTGCGAACCAAATTCTTTTACTTCGACACGTAGACTTGCTATTTTCCCTTCTGTGGAGCCCTTTTCGAGAGAGGTCGTGACCTTTGCTGAGAGAGGCGGTGGAAACGGGGGGAGCCCAAATGAAACAAAACAGATGATCCGGGGCCCCTGTAAGGTGCAATTTCAACTGATGCTCAAAATCCCGTGCCGCGGGATGATAAATCTTGAATCGTGGCAGTTTACGGGGTGCTGCCGTGTTTGAACCCTGTCGGGTGTAAGACTTGCCTCCAACTTTGGGGGCACATTCATAGGATTAGAAATCGGAAGCTGGGCAGACCCGGGCTACGGGAGTCTGAAGAGTGTCGGTCTGGAAATGGGTAGGGAGTCCTACCTGAGATTAATGGTATGTGAACTTGGACTTCTAATCACCAGGGTAATGACATAATTACTCACAATCCTTTCACATATCTAAGGAATTCTTAGCTCATGACCTCATCCGTCGGATGGTCCTTAGGTGACTCCGGGATTGAGGTTTCCGGACATGAGCTTCGTTACCTGGATCCCCAGGTCAGCACTTAGCGCGCTGCTGACACTCGCGAAGTAGCAATGATCCTCTTGAAAGCGGAAACACACGCAGCGGGTTTGGGAAAAACTTCCCCTCCCTGTCAAATACGTTAGATAATCAAAATAACTTCCGGCTCGTCGGTTTCACCGTCAGACAAAAAGAAATTGCGTCTCTTCGAAGTCTTCGGTAAAATAACATTCGGCGTAGAGGAGGAAACGCTTTCTGTCCGCACGGGGCCGTCATTTACTTGGTGACTCACCGCATTGGTTAGCTCTCGGTGCAATAATGCCGTGTAACAAAAGGCCTGCTCCGACATCCCCAGGTTCTCCTGGGACCAGCAGCTTCCTGGGACACTCTCTGCTTATGGTAGATCGCCAGAGCGTGAGTCAGGCCAAACGGTGCAAGCGTGCCGAAAGCCTTTGCTGGCGTCGTATCTGCCCTCATTACCTTAAAGCAAGTCACAGGGTCAAGCCCAAAGTCAGCGGGGCAGGGGAACACAGCGCCCCACAGAGGGAGAAGGTCGGGGAGGGTGATGAATGTTTGCCGAGCAATACCCCAGCCTCTCACGGTTATCATCCCTAAAAAGCTGCATTGGGTCCCCTCGAATTTTGTATGTTGAAGCCCTGACTCCCCCAAACCTCAGAATGCGACTGCATTTGGCAATAGGGCCTTAAAAAAAGCGATTACGTTAAAATGAGGCTGGGAGTGTGGGCCCTAATCCAATCTGACTGGTGTCCCTTGAGGAGGAGGATGTTCGGACAGACAGAGAGACCCCAGGATCCTACACGCGCAGAGAAAAGGCCACGTGAGGACTCGGCAAGAAGGCGGCCTGCGGCAAGCCGAGGAGAGAGGCCTCCGAAGAAACCAAACCTGCCGACGCTTAAATTTTGGGCTTCCAGGCTCCAGAACCGTGAGGAGTGAATTTCTGTGATTTGAGCCCCCCCCCCGCCCCCTCGCATCTGCGGTATTTCGTTCTGACAGCCCCGGGCAGACTACTACAGCCCGTAAGCCCCTCGCGGGTGACTCGGGACTGTGTCTTACTCGTTCTGTTGTCCTCTCTGCCCCCACAGCCCTTACCGCGTCGCCCTGTGTACGTATTTATGTATCCTTGGCAAATGGATGAAATCCTGTCTCCGTTTCAAAGTTAGCAATTATTTATATATTTTTTTCTTTTTTTTAATGTTTTTATTTATTTTTGAGAGCAGGAGGGACAAAGCATGAGTGGGGGAGGGCCAGAGAGAGAGACGGAGACACAGAATCTGAAGTGGGTGCCCGGCTCTGAGCTGACAGCACAGAGCCCGACGCGGGGCTCGAACACACAGACCGTGAGATCATGACCTGAGCCGAAGTCGGCCGCTCAGCCGACCAAGTCACCCAGGCGCCCCTGTATTTTCTTTTTTTTTTTTTTAATTTTTTTAATGTTTATTTATTTTTGAGAGACATAGAGGCACAGCGTGAACAGGGGAAGGGCAGAGAGAGAGGGAGACACAGAATCGGAAGCAGGCTCCAGGCTCTGAGCCGTCAGCACAGAGCCCGACGTGGGGCTCGAACTCACAGACTGTGAGATCATGACCTGAGCTGAAGTCGGCCGCCCAACCAACTGAGCCACCCAGGCGCCCCTGTATTTTCTTTTTTAAAAATATGTATCGAGGGGACACCTGGGTGGCTCAGTCGGTTGAGCGTCCAACTTTTGGCTCAGGTCATGATCTCTCGGTTAGTGAGTTCGAGCCCCACGGTAGTGAGTTCGAGCCCCACGGTGGACTTGAAGCTGTCAGCATGGAGCCTGCTTTGGATCTTCTGTTCCCCCCACCCCTTGGCCGTCTCTGCCCCTCCCCCACTCGTGCTTTCTCTCTCAAAAATAAAGAAACGTTTAAAATAAATTTAAAAATGTTTATTTATTTTCAGAGAGAGAGAGAGAGAGAGAGAGAGAGAGGCCAGCGGGAGAGGGGCGGAAAGAGAGAGGAAAAGAGAGAGAGAATCCCAAACAGGCTCCGTGCTGTCCGTGCAGAGCCCGAGGTGGGACTTCATGTCACACACTGTGAGATCATGACCTGAGACAGAATGAAGAGTCCCACGCCTAACCCACTGAGCCACCCAGCACCCCTCCACTTCCTTTTTAGAAAATTCGGGGAAAGATCTCCAATTGGCCAGGCTTTGGTCACACGCCTATCCCTTGAGCCGCTCGCTGCGTGTGGAAGGAAGCCGACTGAGTCCGGCCTAAGCTTCTGTGTAGCTTCCTTCGGGGAAGGTAGGGACGTCATGACTGCGAGCCACACCAGAGGCCCGGCGGCTGGATTTACTCACCAAAGGGGAGGGGAGTATGAGAAGCAGGGCGGGGAGAGTGCGCTCTGGGCGGACCAGAGTAATTAGCTACATTGTATCAGCTTGGCTTTATTTGGTAACTTTTTTTCTTTTGGAGGTTTAAGATAGTTTCCTTAAAAAAAAAAAAAAAAAAAGACCGGAGGGGGCTTGGGTGGCACAGGCCGGTAAGCGTCCCACTCTTGATTTCCGCTCAGGTCATGATCTCACTGTTCGCGGGTTCGAGCCCCGTGTCGGGCTCGGCGCTGACAGCGTGGACCCTGCTTGGGATTCTCTGTCTTCCTCTCTCTCTGGCCCTTCCTTGCTCCCACATACTGCCTTTAAATAAATAAATATTAAAAAAATAAAAGAGTGGAGGCCAAGCTCTTTTACCTACAAGCTGTGGGACTTTGCCATTCTGAGTCTAGTAAGAACAGTTTTTGTACTTCTTTGGCAAGTTGTGAAAAGCTTGTTAGGAACCCTTCCCATTTTGGCCACAATCCCCGTGGGGTCGGTCATCACTTGGAAGCAGGGACTTCGGCGTTCCGTTCCAAGAGAGACACACGCACACAATAGTCGCGTAAGTCACATACGACGTGCATACACACATATGAAGTATATATTTTTCGTAGGCTCCAAAGACTAATGAAACTTTTCTTCTTTACGGACAGCCAGGAATATTTAGAAGTCGTCCTGGGGTCAATATCCTCTCTCAGAGATTGGCCAACTTTTTCTGTAAAGGGTCAGAGAAGAAATATTTTAGGTTCCCGGGCCGTGAAAGCAGCCACAGACAATAGAGAAGCGAGCGGGTGTGGCCGGGATCCAATAAACCTTTAGGGACAAAAACAGGTGGCTGGCCAGGTCTGGGGCACGGTCTGGAGTTCTATAGAATCCGTAGCCATACGGCTCGATGGGAATGTAACGCAAGCCACACACGGCGCTGCGGGGAGAGGAGATGCCTCCGCACCTTCCTTTTCCAGGGCCCTCCGGCAGAAGCAGGGATCCGGGGAGCGGATCAGAGATCCGTGGATGCCGGAGGGAAGGAAGCTGCGCCGGTATAGGGAACCGTGTCCGGCAGCTGCGGAGAACTCAGGCAGGTTGAGGGGATGAGGAAGGGGGCATCCGTAGCGTCTGGCTCAGGGAGCAGACCGAGAAGGGAGCCTTTGCCTTGGGACCCGGAACCGTGAAACGGGGAGGTGCTAGGGCATAGGAGACGAGACAACGTTGCTGGATCAACGCTCGCCTGAAGCTAGCTCCATCTCTGGACTCTAAGGTCATAGGAACCGATATATCTCCCAATCGGTATGGAAGCCAGTGTCAGCGGGGGTTTCTACGTCTTCTAACAGAAAGCGGCTTTTACTGCTCTGGGGATGAAACGGGTTCATTACTCCAGCAGTGCTTAGGTGCGGAATGCTGTGAAAATTGAGACGGGCGGAGGCGCAGAGATGCTCGCTGCGTGTTGCTGAGCCCTTCTAGATCTGAGAGGAAACTGGCTTACAAAGTCCACCCGCCTTTTAGTTTTTATTATTTATTTATTATTGTTTTTTTAATGTTTATTTATTTTTGAGAGAGAGAGAGAGACAGAGGGGGAGCAGGGGAGGGGCAGAGAGAGAGGGAGACACAGAATCCGAAGCAGGCTCCAGGCTCTGAGCTGTCAGCACAGAGCCCCATACGGGGCTCGAACCCACAAACTGTGAGGTCATGACCTGAGCCGAAGTCAGGCGCTCAACCGACTGAGCCCCCCAGGCGCCCCGTCATCCGTGCTTCTGACTAACGGGCTGCAGACTGGAGGTTCCAATGAACCCCCTCCTTGGGTTTGATTAATTTGCCGGAGTGGCTCGCAGAACTTGGAGAGGCATTTCGCTTACTGTATCGCCAGTTTATTATAAAAAGATAGAGTTCCAGAAGAGCCGGGCGGAAGAGATGCACAGGGCAAGGTCTGGGGAAAGGGCAAGGTGCTTTCGCGCTTCTCCAGGCGCGCGCCACTGTCTCCCCATTTCCACGTGTGCATCAACCCGGAAGCTCTCCAAGCGTCCTTTTTTGGGGGGGTTTTATGCAGGCTTCAGGACCCAGGCATGATTGATCAGGTCATTGGCCATTGGTGATTGACTCCACCTCCACTCCCGCCCCGCTCCCCGGAGGTCAGGGGATGGGACTGAAAGTCGCCACTCCTTAACCACTTGGTTAGTTTCTCTCGACCAGCCCCCATCCGTAGGTGATCTGGGGCCTTCCAAATGTCATCTTGTTAACATGACAAAAGACATCTTTATCACTCTCCGCTTAAGAAATTCCAAGCGTTTTAGGAGCTCTGTGCCGGAATGGGGTATAGACCAAACGCGTATTTCTTTTTGTAAATCACAGCATCACCGCGAGTCTTCTTGGATTCTACCGGAAGTGAGTGAGGCATCGGAGATTAAACAGTAACCCCAAGCATCAGCATGACGCTGGCGGACACCTCCCGTTTCTCTAGGACCCGAGTGGTCCCCGAGCCCTCGTCACCCACGAGACAGCCCTTTCGTCTTCGCGTCTCGCCCTTTCGGGGATCCCCAGGCTTCCTCTCCACGTCTCTTCGCGGGTACTTGGTGGCCTTCAAAGAAAACCAACCATCGCAACGCATTCGCTCTTCTTGCCTTTCCAGCGAGAAACCTAAGCGCGAGTATTATTTTCCACTTTTAATCACGGCTTGACAGAGATGGAAAGTTAAATCATGTAATTGCTTTTGTGTTTTGTAGTTCTTTTCACTATTTTGGAAAAAAGAAATCGTTCAATGGAGAAAATGTGGGTTTCCACCAAACCCCAAACATCACAAGCGTTAATGGCAACCATGTGTGAGTCCCCAGACTGTGCACCTCATTTGGGCGAGGAGGGAAAAAAAAAAACATACAGCCTCGCTTGGCTGCTACGTGGGCTGAGCCAAAGAGTTCCCAAGACGTGTTTGGGGACCGAGAGCCGTTTCAGGTATTTTAAAGTTAAAAAAAAAAAAAAAAAAAGGATATTTTGTAAAAAAAAAAAAACTTCAGAAGTAGATTACAAATAGGAATATTTGAGGCAAGACTGCTTTCCCAAAACTCTTGAGTCATAAAACATCTGTCTCAGAATCGGAAGGCTGGGGACGCCTGGGGGGACATCTGGCCCACCCCGCTGCCTTCTGTCTGGATCGTCCGCAAAGCCACTCGGCCAGCATGGGACCGTCCGAGCGGCTCTCGCCCGCGCGTGCCCCTCTCCCCACGCCGGAGCAGGCCGGGGCTCTCCACCCCGCACTGGTCCTTCCCCTTCCCCTCATTGCCAGCAGCCCCAGGATCGGGGGTGTGGGGGGGAGGGGTGGGGGGGCTCGAAGGGTGTGGCAGAGACCCGCTGGATGCCAGGGCCCGTGACTTTATACGGCTCGGTCACGACTTCCTGCTGGCCAGGCCAGGGCGGGCTCAGTCTTTGGGCCTGCGAATCGAGGGGCTGCTCGCGGGCTAGGATCGGGCCTGCCCCCCCCCCCGCCCCCCGGCTGTAAAGCGGGTCGGAATTTTCGTTTGGTCACCGAGTCTGGTGTGCAAAGACTCATGCTCTTTATTTTCCTGAAACGAAAATGACCTTGGCCCTTCCGCTGACAGGTCCACTCCGGCCGCGTGCCAGCTCAAAGCAGCTCAAGGCCTTCTGGTTCAGCGGGAGTCCCCTTGCGGGGCGGAGGGGGCTCTCCCTCCCGTCCACCTCCTCCTTCCCTGCCGCCCAGGGCCCGAACCCGGGGCTCGGCACGAGGAAGGGGCCCACGTGCCCCTGCTGGGACCCACCGACCTCCGCCCGTCGGCGCAGCTCTCTCTAGCTGCACACCGACCCCCTGCGGGACGTACGAGAAGCACAGCGTTGGTTTTCCCCATAAAAGAGGTGATTCGAGCAGGGCTTGGCAGCTGTGGGGGTAGAGGGGGTAGTTGACCTCACCCCAAGGCCGCCCCGGTGGGTTGATGCTGGGCACTGTCTGGGGCCTCGCCTGAGGCTGTCAGTTGGAACAGCTGCATAGGGCCCATGCCTGTGGCCTGGGCTCCCTCGCAGCGGGGAAGCTGGGTTCTAAGGGCGAATGCAGGGGTGGGGTCCAGGTGGGGGAGAGGGGGTGGGGGAGAGACACTGAGTGGGGGGAGGGACAGGGAGAGGAAGAGAGATAGAAAGACGAAAGAGGGGGATGGGACATCTGGGTGGCTGGGCAGGTTAAGCTTCCGGCTCCTGGTTTTGACTCAGGTCATGATCTCACGGCTTCATGGGTTCGAGCCCCGCGTCGGGCTCTGGGCTGACAGCTCAGAGCCTGGAGCCTGCTTCGGATTCTGTGTCTCCCTCTCTCTCTCTCTGCCCCTCCCCTGCTAGTGCTCTCTCTCTCTTTCCCTCAAAACAAACATTAAAAAAGTTAAAATACATAAACTTTAAAAAGAAAAGAAGGAAAAAGAGGGGCAAAGAAGAGAGATGGGGGAGTGGAGAGAAAGAGAGAGAGAGAGAGAGAGAAGCCAATCTCCCCTTCACGATCCTAAGAAATCAGATGACATCGCTTTTGTCGCATTCCGTTTGTCAAGATGGTCCCAATGTCCTGCCCAACTTCAAGAGGAGAGAGAGATAGACTCGCCGGTCTCTTGATGGGGGACGGCGAGGGGCTTCTGGAACAGTATGCGAGATGGGAAGCACCGCAGGGGCCGCTTTGGAATACGGGGTGCGGTGCCCTCTGTTCTCAACGCGCTTACAGCTGACCCTTCCAGAGCCGCCGTGGCCGCTGGCCCCTTAGTCCACTCTGCTTCCCTCGTGCTACCCAGGGGCCCCTTGCTGTTCCACCCTCACGCCCAGGTCTGTGCCCATCTTGGGATTGGGGAACGTTTCTAGAGCTCTGTTTTCCAGGCGCCCTCGGCCCGTAGCTCCCCTGCGGCTCTGGGGCCACACCGGATGTGAGGCTCCCCTGTGGAGCTCGCAACCGCCCCTGGCCCCCTCCGCTGGAGCACCAGCCCTCTGGGGCCCATTCCGGGCCGGCAGAGGGGAGGAAGTCACAAGGCAGAGTTAAGGACCCTTAATGGAAACTGTATACACCCCTTCATCTTACACCCTGTGGGCCAGAACTTTGTCACGTGGCCACACCTAACTGGGAAAGGGACACCTAATTCTGGCGAGCCATCTGTTCCAGCCGAAACGCTGGAAGTCATTTATCAAGGGAGAAGAGAAAAACGGACTTGGGGGGAGCACTGCTCTCTTTTGTTGTTTGTTTCAAGTGTATTTTTTTATTTTGAGAGAGAGAGAGAGAGAGTGGGGGAGGGCAGAGAGAGAGAGGGAGAGAGAGAGAGAATCCCAGCAGCCTCCACTCTCAGTGCAGGGCTCCGCGAGGGGCGCGATCCCACAAACCGTGAGATCATGACCTGAGCCAAACTCAAGAGACATGTCACCGACCGAGCCGCCCAGGAGCCCCTGGAGTATTAGCATTTAGAAGGTACTCGGTTTGGTCGATTTATTAACTGAGCGTCCCTGGGCGAATGACCGAACTTCTCTGAGCCCCAGATCCCCCTCTAAGGAACGTTGTGAGCTTTAAACAGAAGAACGCGAGTGGAAGTTCACGGTGAACTCCAAGGAACTATATACATGTTACCATTATTGATACATCAATACAAAATCGGCGTAACTTAGCTCGTCACATTCTTTTGGGAGTGCCAGAGGGCCCGAGGGGAGGCGGGGTAGGGGAGAGGGTGAGTAAGCAGATACGTAGATGGAGAAGGACCCAACAGGGAGAGGGCTGATGGGAGGGGCCCTGAAGGATGGAGTTGAAGACGGATGGCAGGAGACTGCCCCTTTGTCACATTGGCAATAAGTGTTGGTGGCTATAGCAGTCATTAGTTTTTTCAAGTTTAGTTATTTATCTTCTTAAAAAAATTTTTTTTTCGATGTGTATTTAGTTTGAGAGAGAGAGAGATGGAGGGCAAGCAGGGGAGGGGCAGAGAGAGAGAGGGAGACACAGAATCCGAAGCAGGCTCCGGGCTCCGAGCGGTCAGCACAGAGCCCCACGTGGGGCTCGAACTCACAACCCCGAGACCAAGAGCCACATGCTCCTCATGGGGGAGACCCTCGACCTGGCCACGCCAAGCTGGATGTTTCCAGGTGAGGGCGTGTCCTGAAGCGCTCGTGGTGTTTCCAGCGGGATCGAGCCTCGGCTGGTCCCAGTGGTGACTCGCTGGTCAACAGCCCCCTGATTCGGCTTCCCTCGCGGTCTCGCTTCCCCCCTCCCTCACCATAGTTCCTGGCGCCGCCTTCTGAACAAGCTCCTCGCACCCAAAGCTTCGTCGCAGGCTCTGCTTTTGGGGGAACCTGCACCAAGCCCCCTCCCCACCCCCCTCCCCTGATACATAAGGTGGAGAGGCTTCTTCATAAAAGGAACAGCTCTTTGCGGGGCTGCCCCGCCTCCTCCCACCTCTGCGCCTTGACCCTGAACGTGTTCTAGGAACCTCGGCAGCCATTTTGAGGCCCCAGGGAGAGGCCAAGAGAGTGACAGACATGCTGGCGCTGATGCTTTACGTGTTGAACTCACGCCGAAAGCCTCCAGTTCTAGAGTTCTTCTTGGGTGAGCAAAATAACCCTGAGGTTTGTTCAGGCTGCTGTTCGTGGAGGTCATGGTTATTTGCATCGTGGACTGGTACAGCTGCCCGGGGCACCGACGTCAGCGGGGGTCGCTTCCCAGATGGCTGAGCCCAGGAGCCGAGGGGTCGGGCCTCTCGGAGCAGCACAGCCTCCCCTCTCCTGCCGCTGCCCAAGCGGGGCGGACAGGCGCCCCTGGGAATCCCGCTTCCTGCTGCTCACGCCGAGAGCGCCAGGAGTGCAGGCGGCTTCAGAGACCACTGGCGAGTCTCTGGCCCCCTTCGCTAACTTTCCAGCCCCAACTTCCCTCTTTCTTTTTTTTCTTCTTTGGAAAAAAATGCGAAGCTTTATGTATTTATTTTGAGAGAGACAGAGACCGCGCAAGCAGGGGAGGGGCAGAGAGAGAGAGAGAGCGCGTGAGAGAGAGAATCTTCAGCAGGCTCCTCGTTGCCAGCACAGAGCCAGACGGGGGGCTCGAACCCACGAACCGTGGGATCGTGACCTGAGCCGAAACCAACAGTCAGATGCTCAACCGACCGAGGCGCCCAGACGCCCTGCAACTTCCTCCTTTTTAATTTCAGATGTGCGGAGAGCAAGCTCTGAAGGAAAAACAAAAATAATGAAGAGTCTTCTCGCGAGTCTTGGACAGCTCCCTGATTTCCCCGTGATCTGCACGTCCTCCTCCCTTTCCGGCTTGTTTTTGAGAGAGCGCAATGCCGCGACCACCAGGCTGTGGCTGCCTTGGGCCGGATGGTGAATGGTGCGGGCTTGTTAACTGGTACTTACCGAGAGCCTAGGCTGCTCTGGGCTGGGGGAAATACCAAGGAAACAGACGAGTCAAGACAGCCTATAGTTAGAGAGGTGCCATAGCACGGGGGGGGGGGGGGTCACCAGAAGGGTTCTAGAACCAATCGGCTGCTCGAGCAAGGTACTTAACCTCTCTGTGCCTCCGTCTCTTCCTCCGTGAAATGGAGAGAATAATTGTACCCGCCCCTTGCGGTCACCGGTGCAGATGAAGCCTACTGGCCGCTGTGACCACCGTGAAAGCTCCGTGCTCACTGCGCGTCGCCCTGGTGCCTGCGCGTCCCCAGCTGCGACATCGGGCTCCTTCTTTGCACACCTATTCCTGAGTAGTCAGTACGCACCAGGCACCTGCCGGGGGCTAGGGGCGCCGCGGCGAAGCAAACGGATGAGGCACCTGGCAGGGAAACGGACATGAACGTCATCACACCCGGGAAAACTCAGGGCTCCGGGCAGAGAGCCCAGCCGACGTCCAGGCCTCGCAGTGACAAGGGAGCGGGTCCCAGAGCCCAGAGGGGTGGCTGTCAGCAGAGGCTGGAGCGGACCCACGTCGCGTGGGCCCGGAGCGGTAGGTGTAGACGGGCTGTTGCGTGTCCAACAGCAGCGATGTGAACCAAACTGCTGGGGCATTCTGGCGTGGAGGCAGACCCAGGGCGGGGCGCAGGACGCTCACACGCCATGCCTCCTTTCCACCTCTGCCTTGCCCCCTTCCCGGCGGCTGCGTGGGGGGATCTGGGGTCCCCGCGGGAGCCAGGCGGCGGTCCCCTGCAGGCGACAGCTCTGATCCGGCCACGGAGGAAGATTAGCAATGGAAGATTAATCTCTCCTTGTCTTTTCCCCGGGGGCCTTCAGCAATCTCGGGAGCAATTTTCCTCGCCTGGAACACCGCCCTCGGGAAGCTGGCGGTGATCTGGCGGCGGCACGGCCCCAGGTGAAGGCCAGCCCTCGAGGCCCAGCTCCGGAGCCGGGCGGCTGGGGCGGGGGGCGGCGGGGGGGGGGGGCGGAGGCGTCGTCGCCATCCTGTCATGGACGAGGAACAAAAGAGAAGGAAGCACGGACATCGCTTTGCCACGTTTTTCCATTTGACTCTGGAGCGTGCAGGACGCCTGAAGGGGGGAGGGGTCCCGGATTTTCGGTGCGGACGGCCGCAGGGAGCCGGAGCCGGGCAGCCTTTGTCCCCCAGAGAGATCTGTTTTCACAGTCGCCGCTCTGACTGGAGGAGGGGGGGTGCAGAGTCCAAGGGTACTGCTTATCATTCCTGCCGCTGGAGGGAAGGAAGAGGGCGGCGCCGTCTTGTGCGCCGGTCAAGAGACCAGACCGCACTCTAGCAGAGAGTCTGAGGCCAGACCTTCGGAAGGACTTCCTGTCTACATGTAAGGCTGGTCTTCAACCTGGATTTTGATTGGAGGCGTTTTGATGACACCCAGAAAGCTGTTGTTTGGCATGAATTTGAAGACGCCTAGGCTGGAGAGTCAAGGAACCATTTGGAGATGGCGACAGGGTACGTCCTGCACGAAGGTTGTGTTCCTGGACCCCCTAGGCGGGCGGTGACCTTCAGCCCCTCAGCAGCACCCCCTGCTCGGTCATTCATTCCTCGCTGCACCTCTGTGGCGCACAGCCTGTGTTGAAAAGAGGGCGCCATTAGGGGCGCCTGGGGGGCTCAGTCGGTTAAGCCTCCGGCTCTTGGTTCCAGCTCAGGTCACGGTCTCAGGGTTCGTGAGTTCCAGCCCTGAGTCGGGCTCGGCGCTGACAGCACGAAGCCTGCTTGGGATTCTCTGTCTCTGTCTCTGGGTCTCTCCCTCTGCCCTTCCCTTGCTCGCCTTCTCTCTTTCTCTCTCAAATTAAATAGAGAAACATTAAAAAAAAAAATAAAATGAAAAGAAAGGTAAAGAAAAAGAGGGCTCTATTGGCGTGACCTCGGATGTGGTATCAACCTCTCAGATTCCATTGTGTCATCCCTGAAATGGGCTTAAAATGCCTTCCTCAGAGGCAGGTGGACGGGTGATGGACGAGCCGGTACATCTGGCCGTTGGACGGGGTGCCTTCACCCGCAAGGAACCGAAGACCCCGCTTAAAGTGGCTCGACAAAGGGGTTATATCTCACAAGACGAGGACTCTTGAGGCAGACCCAGGGGGGTCTAGCAACCGAGGGGTTTTCTGTCTCTCTGCTCTGCTGTCCCCGGCTTGCTGAAGGTGACTCTTCTCGTGGTCTAAAGATGACTAAAGCAATTCCAGGCCTGATACATTTGGCCAAAAGAAATCAATGCTTCCTGGGAGACGCCTGGGTGGCTCAGTCAGTTAAGCGTCTGACTCTTGACTTTGGCTCAGGTCCCGATCTTGTGGTGCGTGGGTTCGAGCCCGGCATTGGCCTTTGCGCTAACAGCGTGGAGCCTGCTTGGGATTCTCTGTCTCCTCTCTCTCTCCCTGCCCGTTCTCTGCTTGTGCTCACACACTCTCTCTCTCTCGACTGAAAAACAATGGATACTTCCTTCTTTGGGAGTCTTTAGTGGATTTCACTTCTAGCCTCATTGTCCAGGACTGGGTCACGTGACTGTGCTCAACCCATCGTGGGAAAGGGAAGATGGAGGCAAGCTGGGGGCATGGAAGGACAGAAATGACCCTTGGCCACAGTTACCTACCTGCCTCTCTACCTAACCTACCTTTTTATTCTCAACCGTGTGTCGTATTTCCATTGAGAGAGAGAGCGCTGGGGGCGCTTGGCTGGTTCAGAGGATAGAACATGCTACTTTTGATCTGCGGTTGTGGCTTGAAGTCCCCACGCGGGGCTCGAACTCACCACCCTGAGATCAAGACCTGAACTGAGATTAAGAGTCAGATGCTTCACTGACTGAGCCACCCAGGTGCCCCCAATATGTTTTATTATTTTTTATTATTATTATTTAAATTTTTATTATTATTTTTAAGAGAGAGTATAAAACCTTGCTGGCAGGAACCTTGCTGATTTTTCTACTCCTCGGTCCTGCTCACATAGTAGGCACTTTATAAACATTTGTTATTGATGATGGACGTAAGTAATTATGATATCATAGAGTCGTAGTTCCCACATCCTTTTCTTTCCTTCTTCCTTCCTTCCTTCCCTTTCTTGAAGCAGGCTCCAGGCTCTGATGAGCCATCAGCACAGAGCCCGATGCGGGGCTCGAACTCACACACCGTAAGATCGTGACCTGAGCCGAAGTCGGCCGCTTAACCGACTGAGCCACCCGGGCGCCCCCAGGAAACGTAATTTTCGAAGCAGCTCTTAAACTTTCACGCTGAAATTTATTACGAGAGTATGATCAAGGAGGAGATACGACGGAGAAGTAAAAGCGCGATGGTGTCTGGCGACAGGAAGTCAGGAGAAAAGAAATAACCAACGTACATCGAAGGGAATATATAGACGCACATGCTTTTTTGTTTTTTTGGCCCAACTTTCACTTCCTGCTTCACCAAAGTCATCTGCATTGAGAATCCCACCCCCACCCCCCTCCCCGCAGCTTTGCAGTTCGGTTAACCGAACAAATCCATAGTGGCACCCAGCGGCTAGAAGGGCTAATCGGGGACCAGCCATTTCTTCTTTGGCTCAGTTCTACGGAGCAGGGCCCCACTTAAAAATTAAGCCACCGAGCCACGCATTGAAGAAAGCGTCCGTTTGAGCCGCCTTCCGTTTCCCACACCTCCTTTCCTCCTAGCGGCGGGGAACTTTGACACCCGCCTGCCACCTTGGAGCCCGGAACCGGGGAGGGAGAAAACCTCAGGCACCTGGCACGGTTACGGGGTTTGTTAAAAGCTCGTCTATTTGGCGTTCTCTCCGGGACCGAGCGAGCGTGATTACGGGCATTGCTGGCGTTCCCGGTCTTTCCTCCAGAGGACGTCTCCCCCTACATTTGCTGAGGTCTGGTCCTTACTGGACTTCAGGAGACGAGACCTAGAGGTAACGAACTTCTGCCAGTTAACAGGATAACCAATTAACTAACCCAGTCTGAGGGACAGCGAACTCGTCCGTACCGAGCTTGGGATTTTGCGATAGGTCTTCCGGCGGCTACCGAGGAGAACACGGGCCTTAGGCCAGACTGGCAACTACTGAGTCACTGGGTTTTGCAAGGTTCTAAGTCTATTTATTAAGCTGCACGGGCCATGCTTCTGGCTCCGAAGGAAAGTTAGGCCCAGGTTACACGCTGTCTCAGGGAACGAATTGTTTTGCGTTGCAAACAAGCTGGAAGATCCTCACGGCCGAGGCCATTAGTTGACCCTAAATCGCTCTTTCCCCCACTATTTATAAATAATGGAATGTTCGCTGGGACACATAGCCTCCTGGAGAAAAAAAAGCGCCTCTATTTCCCAGCTGCTTTGCCGCTAGGTGTGCCACGTGACTGAGTTCTGGTCAATGCCGTGTAAGCGGAAGTCTTGCAGGCTACTTTTGGGAAGCGAGAAGTGTCCTTAAAAGAACTGGACTTTCCGGGTTCCTTCTGACGTTTGCTTGGAATCTAGTCCTGATGCCTGGAGCTCAGGCAGCCATTTTGGACTACGAGGTGGCATAGCACGGTCAAGTGCCAAGATGGAAGAAACATGGGTCCCTGAGTGCCATATTGGTCCCGGGCATGTGACGGACAGGCTTTCCCCCCGTAACATTTTCCTACTTGAAATGTCGTCTCGAGCCAGCAAATCAGAATCACCCGGGAACTTGTTCGAGATGCAAGTTCTCAGGCCCTATCCCACACCTACTGACCCAGAACCTGTGAGAGAGGGACCCAGCCATCTGTGTTTTAACAAGCACATGGGTGATTCCGAGTTTAAGAGCCACTGCCCTAGACGATTAAACTTTTCTCATTTTTTTCCTGTTAAGGTACTTTTCCTTGATTTTTCTCCCAAAATCTATTAGAAAAAGTATTTAGACCCAGGACACTCCTTTCGTCTTGTCTTCTACTCATTTCCTCCTAATTTAAGAAGAGCTATTATCAACCTCAATACAAAGATGAAAATACATAAATTATGGATAGGTGAGGGCAGGACTCCTTAAAGCATAAAATTTACGCCCGGCGAGAGCGAAACTGGTAGTACGAGCTAAAAACGTCTAAGGATAAATGAGCTGAGCTCGCGGAGGCACCGCGACGGTTAACTGGAGGCGTCAACCCGACTGGATCACGTGCGCCCACATATTTGGTCAAACAGGATTCTGGGTGGGTCCGTGAGAGCGTTCTGGATGGGATTTGCCTTTGAATTGGTAAGACCGAGGACAGCCAGTTGGCCGCCCTCATGTGGGTGGGCCTTGTCCAATCAGTTGAAGGCCCGCGCGGCGCAACGAGGCTGCCCCTCCGGGGAGCGAGGGGCCCCTCCCCCTGCTTCGCTGCCTTGAGCTGGCCTGTCGACGATTCCGGGGTTCCAACTTCCAACTCGGCCCGGAGCAATGACTTCTCCTGGGTTTTGAGTCTGAAGGTATCTGGGCCGGAACGACTCACCACGTAGGCTTGTCCTGGACCTCGGGCCTTCGGACTCAGGCTGGAACCTACCCTACTGGCGCTCCCGCGTGCAGCTCGCCAGCTGCAGATCTTGGGACCTGTGAGCCTGCAGGAAGCCTGAGCCAATTCCTTACAGTAAAATCTCTGTACACACATCTGCCCGCCACTCTCCCCCCCCCCGCCCCCCACTATCGTTCCTGTTTCTCAGGAGAATCCTGACTGATACAGACAGGCAAGCGGTGTGGCAGAGATCAAAGACCAAGAGACCCCGGTGTTTGAAATGCGGTTCCATTACCGGCCCGTGAGAAGTTGCTTAACCTTTCAAATCTCGCTTTCCTCGTTTATGAAATGAGGCGAATGATACCTTCCTTTTTAAGGACGTTGCCAAGGTCAAAGGAGACGACGTTGGGAGAACACCAAACGCAGTGCCTGGCCCGCAGTTGGATGCTCCGTAATTGACAACAGGGACAAAGATGATGATCGTTATGGTGACGGGGATCGTGGGGCCAGATCTGGAGTGACTGAGTATGAGAAGGGAGGCGTGGCCCGAACCTCTTATATTTATTTTTTTAATTTATTTTTTAAGATTTTATTTTTTCAAGTAATCTCTCCTCCGAATCTTTTTTAAAACTTATTATTTATTATTATTAGTTAAAAAATTTTTTTTGAACCTTTATTCCTTTTTGAGAAACAGAGAGAGACAGAGCATGAGCGGGGGAGGGACAGAAAGAGAGAGGGAGACACAGAAGCCGAAGTGGGCTCCAGGCACCGAGCTGTCAGCACAGAGCCCGACGTGGGGCTTGAACCTGAGAACCATGAGTTCATGATCTGAGCTGAAGTCAGATGCTCAACCCACTGCCCGGGTGCCCCTATTGTTAATTTTTAATGTTTATTTATTTATTTTTAGAGAGAGAGAGAGGGAGGGAGAATCCCAAGCAGGCTCACCACTGTCAGCACAGAGCTGGACGTGGGGCTCGAGCTCACGAACCTTGAGACCATGACCTGAGCCGAGATCAAGAGTTGGACATTCAACTGACTGAGCCACCCAGGTGCCCCCTGAATCTTTTAAAATAATGTTTCGTGGCTGGCATCTTTCTCAAAAGCCATCAGTCAGAGAGTCGTGTCGGGTATACTGTCCTTGTCATTTTTATGCATCACTGTCCACATATAGACGGGACGGGTGGTATGGTGGCCTATCTCCAAGATGGCACCGATGAACCACGCCTCAGAGTGGTCCTGCCTTGTGCAATCCCTTCCTCCACCAAATCAAAGCGAAGCGACTCTGATTCAGTTGTGACAGCAGACTCCCGCGGAGTGCTGATGGCTCAGAGCCTGGAGCCTGCTTCCGATTTTGTGTCTCCCTCTCTCTCTGCCCTTCCCCTGCTCACACTCTGTCTCTATGTCTCAAAAATAGATAAACGTTAAAAAAAAAAAGAATGCGGCTGTCGAGGTCGCTGACACAAGTCACAGTAGCTTTCTTTTTTCAAAATTCAATTTTATTGAGATATGAGTGACGTAAACATTGCGTCAGTTTAAGGCATACAACGGGTTGATTCGATACATTTATATACTGGAATATGATTGTTAACACTTCTTTTTAAAACGTTTTTAAAGTTTATTTACTTTGAAAGAGAGAGGGAGCAAGTGAGTGAGCAGGGGAGGGGCAGAGAGGGGGGGAGAGAGAATCCTAAGCAGGCTCCACGCACGCTGTTAGCGCAGAGCCCCGCGTCGGGGCTCGATCTCACGGACTGTGAGATCATGACCTGAGCTGAAATCAAGAGTCAGACGCTTAACTGACTGAACCACCCAGGCAATCCGATTGCTAACACTTCCGTTGCGTCCAAAATTACTTCTCTTTTGTGGCGGGAACCATTAAGAGGCGTACGTTATGGTGTTGTCATCTATGAGTGCCATGCCGGGCATCGTAGCTTTCGCTCAGCTTCCTCTCTCGTGTGGCTCGCTCTGGGGACACCACCTTGTGAGCCACATGAGCTTCCTACCACGGAAGTGTATCTTCCAGTTTCCGGACTTCAAGCCCGCCAGAGGAAGTCCCGGACGTCATGAAGCAGAGACAAGCTGTCCCCGCTGTGTCTTATCTGAATTCCCGACCCACAGAAATCAAGAGACATAACACGTGACTGTTTCTCAGCCACTACACTTTGGGGTGACTTGTTACGCGGCACTGGATAACTCATACTGGGGGGTGCTGAGTTCCCTCGGAGCTCAGCCACAGCCAGCCGTGCTCACGGAGGTGACTAGTGTGCCTACAGGGGACATGCCTCACAGCCTCCAGTCAGACAGGAGGACGTCACAAAAGGACCATCAATTCCCCTCGACTAAGTCCCTATTACCATTCTATGTAGGCCTGCTTTTAAAAAAATTTAAATATTACATGAGGTTTTAAGAGACTGTTTACAAACGAAAACCCGAAGGTACTTGGGAACTAAGTCATAGCTCAGGAGGACAAAGCCCTGGACTGGTGTTTGTATCCGTTAGAGTTCGGTTTGGATAGGAGGGATTGGAAATGCTAAATAACAATGTCTTCAGAAAGGGAGAAGCTTACTTCTCTCGCATGTCATTCTTTTCAAAACAATTTTTAAGTGTTTATTTATTTTGGAGAGAGAGGCAGAGTGCGAGCGGGGGAGGGGCAGGGAGAGAGGGAGACACAGAATCTGAAGCAGGCTCCGGGCTCCGAGCTGTCGGCACAGAGCCCAACGCGGGGCTCGAACTTAAGAGCGAGATCAGGACCTGAGCCGAAGTCGGGCGCTCAACCGACAGCCCCCCAGGCGCCCCAACTTCTCTCGCATACAAAAGACATCCATCTTGGTCAGCTTCCTCTTATCCGGGGCGCGTGTCCTCCATTCCTCAAGTCCTCTCGGGGTCCCACCTGGCCTCTCGGGCTCCGGCCGGGATCGCTCCATAATTCGTAGGGCCTCTGCTGCAACATGCGAATGCGGGGTCCCTCGTGCGAACAGTTGTTCAGAGTTTCCACGCAGACACAGCAAAGCACTAGGCCGCACGCCCATGGGACCGGCCCGGCCTTTACAGCCAGAAAGGAGGAAGGAAGAAGGCTCACGACTTGCCGATCACCTTCTGTAGCCCCGAAGGACCAGTGCGCCGAGCACGGCTGTTTTGCCCCTCCAGCACGCGCGCTCCCTCCCTCTGCTAACGGCCTCTCTTTCACTTGCCTCTCCCTGTGGAACAAACTACCCTAGAACTTAGGGGCAGACAAGAAGCAGAAGAACAGCACCCGGATTCTGCCAGTCAGGAATCCGGCAAAGGCGCGCAGGGGACAGCTGGTCTGGGCTCAGTAATGTCTGGGACCTCGGCTGGGAAGAGCCGAGCAGCTGGGGCTGGAGGCCTCACTTCCAAGATGGCTTCCTCCCTAGCATGGCGGGCGCCTGGGCCCGCACGGCTGAAGGTCAGGTTCAGCTGTGACTGTTGATGGAGCACCAGGATGGCAGCCTCGGGCTGGAGGGACCTGGTAGTTTCCCGGGGCGGCTTTGAACAACAGAAGTGTGCCGGCTTACAGCTCTGGAGGCCAGAAATCTAAGACCAAGGTGTCGGCCAGGCCAGACTCCCTCTGAAGCCTCTGGGGGTCGATCCTTCCTTATCTCTTCCAGCTTCTGGTGGCCCCGAGCGTTCCTCGGCTTCTGGATGCGTCCTTCCAGCCTCTGCTCTTGTCTTTGCGTGGCATTCTTCCCGTGTCTTCACATGAACTTTCCTTTCTCTCTGTGGGTCTGTGTCCAAAATTTCCCTCTTATAAGGACACCAGTCAGATTCGATTAGGGCCCACCTCGCGCCAGTATAACCTCATCTTCACTTCGCTAACCACAGGTTTCGAGGACCCCGCTGCCAAATACGGTCACCTTCCGAGGTCACCTTCAGACAGGATCTGCTTGGCTTTGTCTGACGTAGCTTTGGAAGTCACAGGGTGTCACTTCTGCCGCTGCGTGAAACAGAAGCCCAGCCACCGCGGGCGGGTGTCCGAGCCAGCTCGGGCTGCTGTAATCAAATGTGACAGATTGGCTGGCTTAAACAACAGAAATTTGTTTTCTCCCAGTTCTGGCGCCTGGAATTCCAAGATCGAGCTGCTGGCCAATTCAGCTCCTGGTGAGGCCTCTCCGATTTATAGATGGCCACTTTCTTGCTGTGTCTTCCTCCCGGGCATGCAGAGAAAGGGTTCCCTGATGTCCCTTCCTCTTCCCGTAAGGACACCTGTCCTGTAGGATTAGGGCCCCACACCCTTATGACCTCATTTGACTGTCATCATCTCCCTACAGGTCCTATCCCCAAGCACGGCCACTTTGCGGGTTAGGGTTTCCGCCTATGAGGTCGGGGGATGCCACAATCCGGTCCGTCACAAGGTGCTTCGGCGTGGCTCTGCGTGTCTTTGCTATTTTTAATCTCCACTGTAGAAGAGGGGGGTTTACGTTGGAAACACATTAATGAAGAATGCACACCTCAGGGATGCTTAGTTAGCATTGGAAAAATCCATTAGCATTTTAAATCCGTGGGAAATAAGTTTTCGTGGATAAAAGAGTCAAAGCTCCAGACATCGCCTCAACGGGGTCTGTGAACCCGAAGAGCCCAGGGGCCACACACGAGGGGGTTTCCTGTGTGCTTTCTGATTCAGCTGGAGGCTGGCTACGATATTGGTTTGTTTTTTTTTTAATTTTTTTTAATGTTTTTATTTATTTTTGAGAGCAGGAAAGACAAAGCATGAGTCGCGGAGGGTCAGAGAGAGAGAGGGAGACACAGAATCCGAAGCAGGCTCCAGGCTCTGAGCTGTCAGCACAGAGCCCGACGCGGGGCTCGAACTCACAGACTGTGAGGTCATGACCTGAGCCGAAGTCGGACACTTAACCGACTGAGCCACCCAGGCGCCCCCGATATTGGGTTTTGAATGATATTCATCAGAACACCTGGAAACGAGGTTGCGAGAGGCGGGACCAAGAGCCTTTACTTTGTTCTAGGCCGGGGCTCTTAACCTGAGGTTCAAGGGTAAGAGTCACAGGGTCTGTGCATTGGACGCGGGAAGAAACGACATCTTCGTTTTCACTGGCTTCTCACTGAAATGTAGCATTTCCTTCGATCTCGAACCTGAGCAGCAAATCTCAGAAGCACTAGCAGTCCCTGCGACTGTCACCAATTGAAATCACATTCCCACCGTGGCGGGTATCTTCAACTACCACGGATGCTCGTCGGCCCTATGGAATGACAAAGGTTCCTAGAACTGCCGCCGGAACCTGTTACTTAACTGATTTACGAAAGAAGCGCGCCCACGTCTGTATAGCGAATTCGTTTTAATAATTCGGTAACGCTTTAAACGCCGTTGGTTTCCTTTGCCATCCGCTGTAATTATTTATGTTTAAGGACCTCTGTTCTGGAGGCTTCTGCTGTTCATCAGAGAGTCCCAATATACGATGTACACTCAAGGCCAGACTTGTCATTAAAACGGCAGTGATTGGAAACTCGTGTTTCAAATCGTCTCTTGATATTTTCAATTTGAGGGCCGGCTTCAGCTCAGATATGATTAGATTATCGCTGTTTTTTGCCTCGTGATGGGGCTGACAGAGAGCTCGTACGAGAAGGAACATCTGCTCTGCCTCCATCTTGTTCGGGCGCGCTTGTATTATTAGTATTATTTTTAACACATGGTTTCTTCGCAGGAATCCTTTTCGGCCCTATGGCTCATTTGGGAGTGAAGTTAAAACTAGGTCACGTGATCGGTGAATCCGCATCGCTAGGCACCTGTAAGCGGCCGTGAGGAGGAAGCCGGCCGGGCCCCCTGTTCTCCTGGTCTCGCAGGTGCCACCAGTGACCAACAGTCACCGTGGTACTGGCCGAGTAAGGGCATTCTCAAGTGGCAGGCTGCACAGTAAACACAGAGGCTAGTCATGGCGATCTGAATCTACAAATAAAAAGAAATGAACCTTGGCGTGCCTGAGGGGCTCAGTCGGTTAAGCGTCCGACTTCGGCTCAGGTCAGGATCATGTGGTTCCTGGGTTCGAGCCCCGCGTGGGGCTCTGCGCTGACAGCTCGGAGCCTGGAGCCTGCTTCGGATTCTGTGTCTCCTTCTTTTTCTGCCCCTCCCCTGCTCACACACTCTCTCTCTCTCTCTCTCAAAAATAAATAAACAATAAAAAAAGTAAAAAGAAATGAATCTCCATTAATATTTACCTTATGACCTTAATGTATATTTTTTAATCCTAAAAAATAAGAGAGAAACTAAAGTTGTCATCGCACCACCGCGGACTGCTGAGGACAACAGGACAACAGGATATGGCTTTGGTGTTAGCATTTTTTGGCAGTTAGGTGCCACAACAAATTCATGTGGCGTTTACCAAAGCCCCTAGGCCATATATATATTTTTAAGTTTATTTCTTTATTCTGAGACAGAGTGAGAGCAGGGGCAGGGCAGAGAGAGGGAGAGAGAGAGAGAGAGAGAGGGAGAGAGAGAATCCCAAGCAGGCTCTGCACGCAGAGCCCAACGTGGGGCTCGATCCCATGAACTGCGAGATCCTGACCTGAGCTGAAATCAAGAGTCAGCCGCTTAACCTACTGAGCTGCCCAGACGCCCCTCCGTCTAAGTCATAGTTATCCATGCACTTGTTTTGCTCACTTCTTCATTCATTCTTTCATTCCGCAAGTATTTCCTAAGCCCTGCTTCATGCGAGATTCTGCCAGGTGCTCAGGTTCGAAGACGAATTATGTACCTTCTCCACCCTCCCTCGGCGCAGTCCGAGGGGAGACGGGCACTGGGGGCTCTGTCTGCAAGTAACCCCTCGTCTGGTTGGAGGAGATGTGTTGGGGGGTGGGGCAGGGAGATTGGAGAGGGTCCGCCAGAGTCCCAGAGGAGCTGGCGGTGCATGGGGGGCAGTCGGTCCTCACGGCTGGTGGGCCATAGGGACTTGTCCTCCTTCGAAAGACTCTTGATTATATCCTGGAGTAATGGGATGGATATTTGGGGGGGCGCAGGTTTTTTTGGGGGGGGCGCCTAGACAAGACTTGTCATTTATCCCAGTCTGTCGAGATGATTTTCCATCCTGATTAGTCCTACATTTCATACCAGGAAAACTGTAGAACGGGAGGGCGGAAGGTGGAAGAATGGAAACGTGGAAGGGGACAGACACTTACCTGCGCTGTAGCTCTGGGGTGGGGCTGGGGAGGGAACGCTTACTCTCCGTTTCGGTGTCCTTTTGACTTTAAATGAACCATTATCCGAGTGAAAAATCCCTGCCCATAAAACAGATCATGCCCTACTCCGATGTAACGGCAAAATGCTTCCCTATAAGAGACGAGAAAGGAATCTGTGTCATCTAATTATACCCTAGCAAGTTCCCGTTCAATAAAACAATGACCATTGCCAATCACCGGCTTCTCTTCTACCCATGACCGCGCCTGGATCCAGACATTTGGCATTTCACCCTGGGGAGACGCCGAGATCATTTGATGATGGGGAGTTGGAACTCTGATGATGCTTTTCCCTTTCGAGTGTGATAAAATTGGCCTAGATATTTTTGCCTTTCCAAATGCGCCCGGGGATGCGGCTGCTGGTGGAGGAAGGCAGACGCGGGATCTGGGCCTTTTCATCTTTGCAGGGAAAATCGGAATTCAGGCCAGGCTGGTAGTCACTGAGCTGTCTTACCACCTTCTGGCTGCCTCGGATTAAGGAGGCTGCTGAAGCCCAAACTCTCCCGATATACTCGGTCTCACGGGGCGCTGGGGGGCTCAGTCAGTTAAGCGTTCGACTTTGGCTCAGGTCGTGATCTCACGGTTTGTGGGTTGGAGCCCTGCATCGGGCTCTGTGCTGATGGCTCAGAGCCTGGAGCCTGCTTCCGATTCTGGGTCTCCCTCTCTCTCTCTCTCTCTGCCCCTCCCCCACTTGCACTCTGTCTCTGTCTCTCTGTCTCACTCTCTCAAAAATACTAGGTTTCTCACTGTGTCCGAATAGCTCAAGACCCTGTAGGCCGTGGCTTTGCAGGAAGCTTCTGGGCAGTCCCCCGTCTGGGGGAGGGGTCACTCCCTGTGATCAGTGCTCAGTGGTCACCCTGCGACTCCTTCTCTCATTTTGGAGATTCTCCCTGCCTTTATCTTCGGTGGCACCCCCCGTTCCCTGGATTCCGCATTTCCTCTTTCTTGATTTTTCCCAACACTTGGTGACTCATCTCCTCCTGCGGCCTTCTGAGAAAGGATGCACGGGCAGCAATGTTTCGAGACCTTGCATGTCAGAGAAGTATTTTTCTATGCTGACGCTTAACTGATAGTTTGGCTGGATATAGAATTCTAAGTTGGATCGTTTCCCCTGAGAATTTTGAAAGGCATTTTTTTCTCTTTTTTCCCAAATGTCAGAGTTGCTATGGAGAAGTCCAGGGCCATGCTGACTCTCAATCCTTGTGGGTAATACATATTTTCTCTTTAGAAGCTTTTAGGGTCTTCGTCTGCAGCTCTCTGAAAGTTCATGGTGGGATGCACTTAGGTGGGTCTACTGTCATCCACTGTAGTAGGTATTCCAATACTTTCTTTTTCTTCTTTCTTCCTTTTTCCCTTCCTTTCTTTCTCTATCTCTCTCTATCCTTCCTTCCATCCTTCCTTCATTTTTTTTTAGAGAGAGAGAGAGAGAGAGAACTTGAGAGTAAGGGAGAGAGGCAGAGGGAGAGAGAGAAAGAGAGAGAGATAATCTCAAGCAGGCTCCACACTCAGTGCAGGGCCCCATGAGGGGCTTGATCCCGAGACCCTAGGATCATGACCTGAGCCAAAATCAGGAGCCAGACACTCAACAGACAGAGCCACCCAGGTGCCTCCTTTTAATACTATTAAAAAATTTTTTTAAAATGTTCATTTATTTTTAAGAGAGAGAGGGAGACACAGAATCCAAAGCAGCCCCGAGCTGTCACTACAGAGCCCGACGCGGGGCTCCAACTCACGAACCGCGTCATCATGACCTGAGCCGAAGTGGGACATTTAACCAACTGAGCCCTCCAGGTGCCCCTCTTTTTAATACTATTCAAGGAATGTCTCTTCTGGGACATTATTGATAGGTAGGCCCGCGTGCGTGCGTGTGTGCGCACATAACCTGTGGCGTGTTTGGCTGGGTTTTACATTCCCCTGCAGAGCCTGTTTTCTTCCGGAGGCTTCGGCTGTTCCTTTCGGCCTTTGGTGTTCACGTGAGAGGTTTCCCTCAGATGTCCGGCGATCACCAGTCCTGTGTCGACGTTTACAGCGGGACACCCAAAAGCCGCCGGGCCCCTCTGTGCGCGTGCGCATGGCTTGCCGATTGCGGACTTGGCTCTGAAGCAGCGGCGTTCAAAGCGTGGTCCCCCGGCCAGGTGTCTGGGAGCTGAGCCGGCAGGAGAGCTTGGCTGGGGGCGCAGTATTGATTATTGAAAACTTAAACTGAATCTCTGTTTCCATTTGACCGCCCTACTTTCGACGGTCCCCGGAATCTGTGTCCAAAGACCCTTTTACTGCCTCCCCTCCAGATCCTAGAGGTCCAGTCTTCTGCCCGGAAGGCGTGGTTGTGAGGGGACGGTCACTGACGCGTACAGAGCAGCGTCACCTCTACTTCCAGAAGCACCTGCGTGGCCGCTTCTGGGTCTTTGGAGGGGGGAGAGGTTGGTTCTGTGATGCAATTCTGGTAGTTTCGCACCTTTTCCCCACTGCTGGCTTAAGGTGCTGCAGTTTTGTTTTGTTGGTTTTTAGAGAGAGAGTGGGTGCAAGTGAGCGAGGGGCAGAGAGAGAGGGAGAGAGAGAGAAGCGGGGCTCCTCCGAAGCGGGCCTTGTGCTCACCTGATATGGGAGTTGAACCCACGAACCGGGAGATCACGACCTGACCCAAAGTCAGACGCTCCACCGAGTGAGCCGCCCAGGCGCCCCACATCTGTCTCTCGGCTACTTTCTCCTTTCCTGTTCTCTTTCTACTCGCAGGCAAATGCCTTTTCGAAATCCCTTCACTGTCGTTTTCATGAGGTTTGGGAACGAAGTCGAGGAATGAATGCAGGTCCCATTCTTTTCTAAAAGTGTTCCCTTCGGGGACGAGCCACCATGAAGCATCGATGAGACAGTAGGGTTTCCAAAATCGTTCCCTGCTGCTGCTGCCGTAACCGGAGTCAGGGCCGAGGCCCCGGCCGCGCGGGGGCCTCTCCGGCCCCCCTGGGTAAAAGGGAAAGGGCCCCGATCCGGGGCCTACCGTTATTTTGGCAGAGTAACCTTCGGAAACTCGAGGCTTCCGTCCCTCGCTCAGGAGCCAACCATGGCTCCTCACTGCCCGCCGCCTGCAGCCTTCCTCCCTCTGGGGAGGCACTCCCAGCTGGCCTTAACTGTGCTTCGTCCAGCTGCCCGGGGCACCTCTCTGTTGACCCCCCCCTTCTCCTGACCAAAGACACGCTGGAGGGTCTCCTCTTTCCCCTTGGCCTTCGAACATCCCGCCACGCCCCCGGCTGCGGCTGACGTGCTCTCTCTCCCTTTAGGCAGCCCCTTCGTGTGTCGCCTTCTCTCCTTTCTCTGACCTCCCAGGCTCGACGTCGGCCTCACGCAGTTTAGCCCGACAGCGTGAACTGCGCGAGGAGTAGGGCGATGTCCGGTCCCCTCTCTGGGCCCGGCCACCATGCTGGAGACAACGGATGTTAAATATATATATTTCCGATTGGTTGGTGAGGACCTACCTCACTCATCTCTTACATTCTTTATTAGTAATATATTAATGCATTAATACAGGATATGTCACGTATATTAACACATATAGAAAAGTGAACAGGAGGGCGGCTGGGGGGCTCCGGCGGTTAAGCGTCCGATTCTCGATTTCGGCTCAGGTCATGATCTCGGGGTTGGCGGGATCGAGTCCCTTGCAGGGGGTCCACGCCGACAGTGCAGAGCCTGCTTGGGATTCTCTCTCTCCCTCTCTCTCTCTCTCTCTCTCTCTTTCTCTCTCTCTCTGCTCTTCCCCTCTACTCAAAAATAAATAAATAAAGGTTTAAAAAAGGTGACAAGCCATATCTTAGCTCGGGTCTCGATTCCTTTTTCCTGACGGTGTTTCTCTCTGTACAGTCTTGCCCCATAAGACTTTATTTTAAATATTCATTTATTTTTGGGAGGGCGCAAGAGAGGGAGGAGCAGAGAGAGGGGGGCGGGGGATCCGAAGCGGGCTCTGCACCGACAGGCCGACGGCAGCCAGCCCAGCTTGAACTCACGAGCCGTGAGATCATGACCTGAGCTGAAGTGGGACGCTCGACAGACTGAGCCGCCCAGGCGCCCCGATAATTAACCGTTTTAAAGTGAAGAATTCAGCGGCATCTAGCATATTCACCATCCTATGCAACCATCACCTCTGTTGATTCCAACACGTGTTTTTTTTAAGTAGGCTTCACACCCCGTGTGGAGCCCAACACAGGGCTCGAACTCGCGACGGCGAGGTAAGACCTGAGCTGAGATCAAGAGTCAGACACTTAACTAACCGACCCACCCAGGTGCCCCTCCAGCGCATTTTTATTGTCCCTGTTACCCCCCCAGCCCCTGACAATCGCCAATCTGCCTGATCCAACTTTTAAGAATATTAATTTTTTCATGGTATAATATACATAACATAGACTTTATCATTTTGTCCATTTTGAGGCGTACAGTTGAGAGGCATTAAACGCAATCACACTGTTGGGCACCCATCCCTGCCGTCCATCTCCAGAACTTCTGCATCCTTCCGAACAGAAACTCCGCACCCGTTAGACACTAACTCCCCATCCCCCGCTCCGGCCAGCAAACCCCGACAGATCCGCTTTCTGTCTCTCTGACTCCGACTACTCTAGGGACTTCGTAAAAGTGGAATTACACGGTATTTGTCCTGTCGCGACTGGCTTATTTCACGTTATTTCTGTAACAGCCTCAAGCTTCAGCCATGTAGCACGGGTCAGAATTTCACTGCTTTTCAAGGTCAAATCGTATTCCGTGGAACCCATGTTTTGGGTGTCCATTCATCTGCCTGTGGACACTTGGGTCGTTTCCACCTTTTGGCTACCGTGCATAGCGCGGTTATGAACGTGACCGCACTGTATCCGGTTGAGCCACAGCCTCCTAATCCACTTTCGACATAGTTGCCACTGGGCCCGGGTACGGTTTGGAGTTCTTCTATATCGTTTAACGCTATCTCACGCCTGCCTTCTTCACGCAGCCACACGGTCTTTGTGATCGTCCCTCTCTATAACTGTGCACGGTCCTGTCTAAGGAACTCCATTTTCACGAAGAAATGCAGCGCCGGCTTAGACAAGTTCTTACAAGCCTCTCCACCCGCGTCTTTGGAAGGTATGGAGCGGGACACGTTTGGAAACCACTCCCTGGGAGATCCGTCCGTGCCTCTTGCCTCTCACCCCCCATCCTCCCATCACGCCCCCCCCCCCCCATCGAAGCTTCAGGGAACCAAAGGAGACATCCGATTCCTGAAAGCCAGGAACGACAAGCTGAAAGACGCAGAGAGGAGTTGCTCAGATGGTCTTTCCTGAAGACGGGAGGGGAGAGAGGGGGAGAAGCAGAGCCGGGGGAGGCTTCGTGTGGTCGCTTTCGGCCTCAGCGCGCAGCTGCGAGCCCAGCCGGCGCCAGCATCCTTCCCCTGCATCCTTCATCCGCCGCGGGCCTCCTTTGGCGACCCTCATGGCCACTGGAACGCCACTCCCCCCCCCCATTGGCCTTGGCCGCCGTCAAACGCCATAAGCAGCGCTCATGCTCCTTCCGAGTCTGGGGGACGGGGTGGGGGGGGGTGGCGGGTAGCAACAGAAGAGAAAACAGCTTTCGACGACCCAGCGAGCCGCTGCTGGCAGCCCGGGGTGCCCGGCAGGGAAAGAAAGTGGTTTGTTTGGCTTCGTTTCGTTCACGCGGCCTCCCCTCCCAGCCCTGTTCGCCTTTGCAGCATCACCCGAAGCCACGACGCAGCCTAATTGCGCCGCCTTTTAAAACTTTGAACCAGACAGGCCCGGTTCCTTATGTTAAAATCCTTTCCCTCCTGTGAGGGCTGACCGGAGCTTCCCCGATCAGCCTGCTTTTAAAATGCTCACGCCGAGCGCGGAACATTCTATAAATACCAAACGCGAACCTGGAGTGGAACCTTTAATTATCCTCGCCTCCAGCTTTGACTTCCTGATTCCACCGCCTTCTTTCTGCACATCTGTCTTCTTTAGCGTTTGTTTTTTTTTTTAATTTTTGAGAGACATAGAGACAGAGTATGAACAGGGAAGGGCCGAGAGAGAGGGAGATACAGAATCCGAAGCAGGGTCCAGGCTCTGAGGTGTCAGCACAGAGCCCGATGCGGGGGCTCGAACTCACAGACGCGAGATCATGACCTGAGCCGAAGTCGGCCGCTTAACCGACTGAGCCACCCAGGTGTCCCACATCTGTCTTCTTTAAACCTTGTCCAGAGCTTGATCAACCTTGACGATAATAATAATAATAATAATAATAATAATAATAATAATAAAACGAAATCTATCTCCTTGGGAAGACTTGCGGCCTGTTTTGTTGCATCGATGCCGGAGGTTTGTATCAGTTTGATTGTCCGGGGTCACTGCGGTGGCCCCCGAAGCAGGTACACCTAGCTGCTGGCTTCATTCTCCCCCAGGTGGTGTCCTGGATTCATTTGTTCCGAAGACCTTAGTTCTGCTTATCTGCATAATGAACCCCCTCCAAATTAGTGGCTCGACACAACGATCACGTATGTCGCTTACAAATCTGTAGTCTAGGCGAGGCCAGTGGGGACAGCTCGTCTCTAGTCCACACGGCGTCTCTGCGGCAGCTTGACCGCTGGGGACTGGAGTCACCTGAAGGCTCTTTCGCCCACAGATCTGGTGCTGGTGCTGCCTGGCGTCATCCCCGGTGCCCCCTCCATGTGGTTTCTCGGCTTCCTCGAAGTATGGTGGCCGGGTTCTCAGGGTGCGTGTCCCGAGGGAACAAGGTAGCCATGCATAGCATTTGTAAAAAGTTTATTTACAAAAAAAAAAAAAAGTTTATTTATTTTGAGAGTGCGAGCGGGGGAGGGGCGGAGAGAGAGAGAGAGAGAGAGAGAATCCCAGGCAGGCTCTGTGTGGTCAGCGAAGAGCCCGGGGTGGGGCTTGAACTCATGAGCCGTGAGATCATGACCTGAGCCGAAGTCGGATGCTCACCCGACCGAGCCCCCCAGGCGCCCCAGCATTTTCATGACCTAGCCTCGGGAAGCCCACAGCTTGGCTTCTGCTGTCTCCTCGTGGTGGAGGCGGTCACGAAGGCCTGACCAGGTTCCAGGGAAGGGGGCATGGATTCCATCACTGGAAGTGTCACTGTCGTTGAAAGTCAGCGTCCCCTTGAAGAAGAGCCTGTCTTCCTCTTTTTATGTGGATGCTATAGTCCTCACGGATTCGGGCCCCACCCCCATGATCTCACGTAGCATCGATCGCCTCCTTATAGGCCCTATCTCCAGATACAGTCACACGGTGGATTAGGGCTTCCGGAGTAGGGGGTCCACTACTCGGTCCCTAGCAGCGGCCATCTTGGCAAAATACAACCCGTCACAGGCCCTTAGTTGTCTCTCTCTCTCTCTCTCTCTCACTCTCTGAGTCTTCCAGCTTGAAATCATCCTTCTCAAGTGATAAGCGGGTTAAAATGCCAGCGTTGAGCTTGACCCGCAGGGGAGGCTCGGAAGAGGCTGTCCGTGAAGGTCTTTCCTTTCATGAACCAAGTGCACCTGCTCAGTCCTGGGGTACAGAGACGTTTGAGGACTGGCCACATAAGCCTCACCTCAAAACCAGCTGGGCCAAACAGCGACAGCGGAGCCTCTGGCAATCCGTTCAAACCTTGACCCCCGTGGGGGTTCTGTGTCGTGTCACCTTGGCCGGGCTGCAGCCGTGTCTCCCCAGACTCCCTTCCCTTTACGGTTCCAGATCAGAGCTGAGCAGAAGGGAAATCCGCACAACATTCAGAAGGTGGAGGAGAAGCAGCTGCCACTCCTCTTTGGTCATCGTGGTTAGGTGCAGCGAACGACAGAAGGTGCCGGAAGGTGCCGGCTTGTCCTTATTCTCTCCTGCCCTGCGTGCGATTCTGCTTCTCGACTGCTGGTCCCGGGGCACCACAGCCGCGCCGTGCCGGGCCGACCGCCGGGTGTAGAGACACAGTTTCTATGGGCTTCTCCCCAAGCGCTCCTTCCCGGTCCCGCTCCGGCAGCCTAGGGACTCGCCTCTAACCCTCCAACTTCCCCTTCAGGCCCTTCCTTTCCTAGACTCCCCCACAGTTGGGAGCACTCGCTCCATCACAAGGCCCTTCCTCCATAACCCTCCTCGGTGCCTCGGCCCAGAGCAAGATTTGCACAACGGAGGGAGAGGAACCCCGTGGGTTCAGAGCAGAGTTTCTGGTTGACAGCGAGGCACGCCTTGTCTCCACGCCTTCAGTGGTGGTGTTGGAGACGGGGCGGGCCAGCGGAGGCGGGCTCTCTGCAAAGCTAGGAGGAGGCTGTGGGCCGGGAGTGGGGTCTTTCAACGATAACGCCATCATAAGTCACCAACGTTAAAAACAAGTGAACACACCCAACAGGTTCATAAATCAGTTTGATATGGTGAGCTGACTTCCTTTTTCCTTTTTTTTTAAAGACTTTATTTTTTAAAAAAATTTTTAAATTTTATTTTAGAGAAAGAGAGCAAGCAGGGGAGGGGCAGAGGGAGAGAGAGAGAGATAGAGAGAGAGAGAGAGAGGGAGAGAATCCTAAGCAGGCTCCATTCTCAGTGTGGAGCCCAACACAGGGTTCGGTCCCATGACCCTGGGATTGTGACCTGAGCGCCCCTAACAATTTTATTTAAAATTTTTTTTAAATGTTTATTTAGTTTTGAGACAGAGAGAGACAGAGCATGAGTGGGGGAGGGGCAGAGAGAGGGAGACACGGAATGTGAAGCAGGCTCCAGGCTCTGAGCTGTCAGCACAGAGCCCGACTGCGGGGCTCGAACTCACAGACCGCGAGATCATGACCTGAGCCGAAGTCGGATGCTCAACCGACTGAGCCATCCAGGCGCCCCTTAAAGTGATCTCTATACCCAATGTGGGGCTCGAACTCATGACCCCAAACAAGATCAGCAGTTGCGTGCTGTATCGACTGAGCCAGCCAGGTGTTTCTTTTCTTTTTTCTTTTCTTTTCTTTTCTTTTCTTTTCTTTTCTTTTCTTTTCTTTTCTTTTCTTTTCTTTTCTTTTCTTTTCTCTTCTCTTCTTTTCTTTTCTTTCCTTTTCTTGCAAGACTTTCAAGTGACTTTCGAGTGGTCTCAACCCCAACAGTGAAACATTTTTAGCACACCCCCCCCATAGGTTTATTTAATCACTTATAACTTATATTCATGTGCTGATGCTTTTTGCTAAGATCATAGGACCATCTGTCTGTAGTGAGGTCCGTTATTAACAACAGAAGTCAACAAGCCATATTTCCAATTATCTTCTTGTTAAGTGTGACATTTTTTAAAAGTTTATTTAGTTATTTTGAGAGAGAGAGATTGAGAGAGAGAGCGAGCAGGGAAAGGGCAGAGAGAGAGAAGGGGAGAGAGACTTCCTAGCAAGCTCTGTGCCATCAGCCCAGAACCTGATGCGGGGCTCAACCCCACAAATCGGGAGTTCGTGACCTGAGCTGAAGTCAAGAGTCAGATGCTTGACTGACTGGGCCCCCAGGTGCCCCTGAAAGTTTTAAAAAATGTTTATTTATTTTGAGAGAGAGAGAGAGAGTGAGCAGGGGAGGGGCAGAGAGAGAGGAGAGAGAATCCCAAGCAGGCTCTGTGCTGCCAGTGCAGAGCCCAATGTGGGGCTCGGTCCCACAAACCGCAAGACCGTGACCTGAGCTGAAATCTAGAGTCGGACGCTCAACCGACCGAGCCCCCCAGGCGCCGCTAAGTGTGAACATTTTAAAAGGAACTAGCTCTCAAACTAAGAGAACAGTGAGCTCTGCCAGTTTCTTCCTAGCTTACGCGTCCACTCCCAGTACTTTCTTTAAGCCACGGTTTCGTTAGAGGCATCATTTCAAGCCCCTTGTCTCTTTTGTGACGATGAGCTTGGTTAGAGTGACATAATTTAATCTGTAAACTCACTCAATATGGCACTTATAACAGGTCATTTGCTGAGGGTGAAAAATCATCGGAGGTGGGTGCTGTCCAAATTATAGGACTGTCACTCTTGCCTTAGCATTCCTCACCTGGCACACTGACTGCTGAGTGGTGACATCCAGCCCAAGCCAGGCCCCAGGGTCAATCTGCATGTTGCATATTGGTCATTGTAATAGTCAGCTCTGGCCGCAATAGTGCTGCAGAACAAACATTCCAAAACTCTGTGGCTCATTTATTTTTCTTGCTCATGGTCCTGCAGGGCTGTGGGGGTTTGGTTGGATTGATCTCGGCTGGGCTTGGCAATTTCAGGTGGCAGCTTGGCCGGGAGTGGCTCCAGGTGACAGTTTCTGGTTTTGTTTGTTTGGTTTTTTTTTGAAGTGCTTGGCATCGCTGTTGCTTTGGAGGTGGGGGCAGGTGCTCAGGAGCTCTTGGTGGGGTGGGCCCCCTTCCTCTTCACCATCACAGGCTCCTGGCTGCGAGGGATGGCCCTGGCTGTGTGAATGGCAGCCGCGCACAGATCTGGGCGGTACTTGTTCTTGTGGCTCCTGTGCCTGACGCTTCCGAGGGTGGCCGGGGCGTTCTTGTTCATGGTGGCCCACGGGTAGCAGGGGGTAGGTTTTCCCTGGAGAGATCTCCGCGTCGTGACCGCCCCCTACGCCTTTGCCATCAGCCCCAGGCGTCATGTCCATGGTGTAGAGGTGAATCAGCCCGTTGTCCTTAAAGGAGTTGCGAGCCTTCAGGTTACTGGGGTCGGTGCTGAATGTCTCCTTGTTCCTTTTTTTTTTTAAATTAAATTTTGTTTTTAAGTTTATTTATTTATTCCTGAGACCTGTTCTAGTGATGGCAGAAGCTCAAGAGGGCCGACCACACCCTGCAACGCGTTTAGAGCGCCTGCTCACGGCCCGCGTCCGGAACGATCTTCTGCTCCAGCCCGACGTGCCCAGGCTGGGGCCGGGGCTGGGGGTGGGGGGGGGTGCATATTCTACCTACGGCGGGAGACACTGCAAAGTCCCGTGGTCGGCGGGGTTGTTTCTCTTCCAGGTGAGCGACGAATTAGGATCCATAAGCCAAACGACCGTAGTGATATAAATGCAAGTTCTGGTAGTTTCTTCCTACCAGTGTTGGTTTCCTAGAGCTGCTGTGACGAAGCACCACGTGCTTAAACAACAGAATCGTGGTTCCGGAGGCCAGAAGTCCAAGATGGAGATGCCGGCGGGGGTGATTCCTTCCGAGGGCCCCGAGGGGGTATCTTTTCCGGGCCTCTCTCCTTGGCTTGTCTTTTTCCTGTGTCTCTTCACACGGTCTTCCCTCTATGTCTGTGTCCAAATTTCCTTCTTTCGTAAGGACACTAGTCGTATTATTTTAGGCCCGCCCTACTGGCCTTATTTCTAACGCCATTACCTCTGTAGACATCACAACCTCAAAAAAGGTCACATTCGGAGCTGCTGGGGCTTTCGACTTCAACCCATGAATTTTGGTGGGACACCAATTCAACCCATTAACACTTCCCCTCAAAGGATTGTCTGGTGTACCAGTTAGGGGGTGTGTGTTACCCCACTTTGGAGACTTTCTGGCATAAAGAGCAGTGGAGAAAATCTTCCTGCCCCTGGCCATGACGGGTGCCTCTCGGCCCAGGGGTGAGCAGCCGTAAAGGGTTCAGACTTTAAGACCCCACCCCCAGCCCCGCAACGATCAGAAGAAATTCTGACCTCTGTGGCCACACCAGACCCTTGCCACCGCATCTCACAGTTTGCTGGGCGGTGGTGGTGGGCGGGGGGAATCTATGCCGTTGGCTATAACTAGTCACGGAGGCGAAACCTTCGCCTCAGTCTTAACCACCTGTGAAATGGGTAAAACTTCCCCTTCCTTTAATGGGGTGCTGTGATATTTAATGTTTGCCAGAAAAGCCCCAGAGGAAAAGGCAGAATAAATCCTACTGAGGATTCTGGAGAACGGCCCTGCCTTCCTCGTTCATGCGCAGGAGGGAGTCCGGACAAATGACGGAGCTCACACAAGTTTGGGTTCCAACGACCGGGGCCGAATGGACCGGCGCGTTCGCACGCCATCAATAACGTTAACACTTTATAGGAGCGCGCGAGGAGGCAGTTCTCGCGGGCTGCCCTGTAATGCTGGCCCGATTCAGGCCTGAGCGATGCGGCCCCCATGTGCTCCTGCAACCACAGGGACAAGTGTCCCTTCTGCCATGTCAGCAGTTTCTGTTCTGGCATAAATCACGCACGCTGCCGTCATTTCATTAAGAAATTACGTCTCTGGGGGCTCCTGGGTGGCTCAGGCGGTTAAGTGTCTGACTTCGGCTTGGGTCATGATCTCACGGTTCGTGGGTTCCAGCCCCGCATCGGGCTCTCTGCCGACAGCTCGGCGTCTGCTTGGGACCCTCTGTCTGCCTCCCTCTCTCTCTCTCTGCCCCCCCCTCCAAAATAAATAAACGTGATGAAGAAAAAAATTACATCTCTGATGTGACATGTTGGGTTTCCAGAGCTGAACAGAAAAGGCTGCCCGTGGCCGAGGGCGGCCATTGCCCCTGAAAACAACCACGCTCCTGTGACACCTGACAAAGCTGTAACAGAATGATCAGCAACTTCCTTTCTTCCTCCCCGAGCCCGTGCCTGGCGTTGGAACATTCCAGACATCTGGAATTATGACCAGTTAAATGCAGGCAAGCACAAATTTCTTTCTGTGGAAATATTCTGATCTAAGACCCAGGAGGGCAGGGATATTGGGTAATTGCCATCCTTGCAATAAACATATTATGGAAGTTTATAAACTCGGCCTATCTCTTGGCTGCTTTAGGCTTCTGGTGTGCCTGGGATGGCTTTGATTTTGAAATCGCTGAGACGTTAGGCAGACTTTTCCTCTCCTTGCATTTGCAGAGTAATCTAATAAACACATCTGCGGCGAGTCCTGTTTTGGCTAGTTTGGGGCAGACCAAAGGGTCGGGCGCTTCTTATGAAATAAATACATACATACGAAGCACCCACGTGACCCACCGGGAAGAAGGGAAGCTATCACAAGCTATTCTGTGCACACAATATCTAATCTCCCTTTGAGACAGAAGAAATTCAAATGAGCCTCTGCCATTAAAACTTTATCAGAAACTTCATTTTAATCAGAGCTTGCCATCCACTCTGCGCGCTCAGCTGACTTGGGTGTTTAGCATTCCCGATATTATACGCGCTTCCAATTATCCAAATTTTTCTTAAATTCAATTTCCCAGGGCCTTGTGGTGTTCAGCGAATCAAGCTTTAACTTTTGAAAAAAGTGTTTATCTCTAGGCCCTACAGACACGCGGCGTATATACACACACAGGCACCGGAGCCAGGAAGGGGTCGGGGCGCTTTAGGCGCAGAGCCCGACGCGCGCCCGGGGTGCGGCCCCCTGCTGCTGAAGAGGCGACTCCGGTGTCCCGGGGGCGGGGCGCGGGGGGGGGGGAGGATCCACACGCCCCCGGTTTCAGTCCCGATCGCGGCGGCGCCCGGCGTGGCCGTTTCCACGCTACCTCCCCGTGCTACCCCGCCCCCGCCCCGGGCTCCGGCCCCGCCCACGGAGATTAGCCTTCAGGAATGCGGTTAGCACACACTGAACTCATAACTCCAGCCAGTATATCACAGCACACAATCACAGGAAATACCACATGTCATTACAACGTGCACGCTCACGCGTCGGTCCCCACACAGGCTACACGTAGCGGCACGCACACGCACGTACGGCGCCCAGACACACGCCGCCGGGCGCGCTCCGTCCTGCGCCCGTAACTCAACCGCAGGTGCCCTGCGGACCCCCTGGGGCCCCGGCCGCCAAGGGAGAGGGTCCGCTTTTTCATTTTTTTTTTTTTTTCTTCTAATCGCTGGGGCTCCTTGGCTTCCCATTCTAGGCTCGGCCCACAAGGGTCAAGAATTGTTAAGAAAGTCGATCTTGGCCCCCTTCCAGCCACCGGAAGGGTTGGGGCTAGAGATTGTGTTATTTCAGTTAAGGGAGGGGAGGCCGACGATAGCCCGCCTCGGATCCGGCGGGGTGGGCTCCTGCGGACTCGGGGAGCCCAGCCAAAAGTCCCCTCAGCGTCTGCGCATGCCTACGGAGTCCCTTTGCCCTTTGAACCAAGCTCTTTTCTGCCCCTGGAATGTCCTCTCCCCCTTTCTCTGCCTATTGAAATCTACTCTCTTCCTCAATGCCGCGCACAAGCCCCACCTCCCCTGAAGAGGCCAGCTGGAAATGATCTCTCTCTCGTTTCAACTCCTTAAAGGCTTTATTTTCTATAGCACTCATTGGACCCAAAGTAAACACCGCCATTGGGCGTTCGGGGTTTTTTTGTGCATGTAAGAACAGAGACTTTGTTTTGTACTTCTCTGCCTCCCTACCGAGCTTCAGTATGATGGCTCGCACATAATAGACACTCAACGAATGTTTGCGGATGATGATCATAATACTAACGGCTACCGTTGAGTACCTACTGTGTGCCGGGCACCTTGTCTAGATGCTTCTATTTAGCCTTTTTGGTGTTGATGCAGTACCTTTTATATATGCAGTGCTTTAATATATTCTCTTTGTAAAAACTTAAAATCTAATACGTAGAGCGAAAAGTGAACGCCTCTTGCAGTCCATTCTCTACCTGCTTTATCTCACTCCCTTATTTCCCTCCCTAGAGATAACCACCCTTAATAGTTTGGTCTACTTGACCTTTGTCTAATATACACATATATGTCACATACTGCATAATCTCTCTAATTGGGAGATTAGATATATTACATATATATCACATTTTACATTATATATATTATATATAATGTATATATATTACATATGCTCTCTGATGATGTATATATCATGTATATATGTGGTATATGTAACATTATATATGTGTATATATGTGATATGTATGATATACATACATATAGTTTTAAATATATATATGCTATGTGTGCAGTAACTCGCAGTTTAAACTTCACAAAAAAAATTTTTTTAATAGCCTTTACATCCATCATGGAGCCCAACGTGGGGCTTGAATGCACGACCTTGAGATCAAGACATGAGCTGAGATTACAAGTTGGACGCTCAACTGACTGAGCCCCTCAGGCACCCCTAAACTTCACAGAATATTTTTTTCTTTAAAAAACATTTTAAAAAAATGTTTTATTTGTTTTCGAGAGAGAGACAGAGCTCAAGCAGGGGAGGGGCAGAGAGAGAGGGAGACACAGAATCCAAAGCAGGATCGAAGCTCCGAGCTGTCAGCACAGAGCCCGACGCGGGGCTTGAACTCACGAACCGGGAGATCATGACCTGAGCTGAAGTCGGACGCTTAACCGACTGAGCCACTCAGGTGCCCCTAAAAATTTTTTTTGACGTTATTTATTTTTGAGAGAGAGAAACAGAGCATGAGTGGGGAAGGGGCAGACACGGAGAGACACACACAGAATCCGAAGCAGGCTCCGGGTTCTGAGCTGTCAGCACAGAGTGCGACGCGGGGCCCGAACCCACGACCCGTGAGATCATGACCCGAGCCGAAGTTGGCGCTCAACCAACTGAGCCACCCAGGCGCCCATAAGCTTCACAAAATCTTAAGAGGAACATTATTATTATATTTTAATTTTTTAAAGTTGATTTATTTCTTTTGAAAGAGAGAGAGAGCACGAGCAAGGGAGGGGCAGAGAGAGACGGAGAGAGAGAATCCCAAGCCGGCCCTGTGCTGTCACCGCAGAGTCCGACACGGGGTGGATCTCACGGTTTGTGAGATCAGGACGTGAGCTGAGATCGAGAGTTGGGCACCCAACCAATCGAATCGCCCAGGCACCCCTGTGATTTTTATTTGAGATTGGAGAAAAACCGAGGCTACGCCGAGAGGTTAATTAATTCTTCTGAGGTCACACAGGTAGAACGTGCAGGAGCTTGCGCTTGAACCTGGCCTCCGCTCTTCCATCGGAACGCTTGGTGGACCGCCAGCGTCAGAACCCCTGGGGAGCTCGTGCCAGGTGTGGGTTGTCACCCGCCTCTCCGCCCTGGGTCCCGAGTCAGTAGGCTAGTAGACCTCAGAAGGAGGTATTAGATTCTGTAGTGTAGCAAGCGGCCAGGGGTGATTCTGGCGTCAGCTGAGGTTTACAAACGTGCTCTGATGGCGTCCAGGCGGGTATCCTGCCTTCTAGCGCCGGGTCCGCCCCAGCTAGGGGCGCGGCGAGGGGGCGGCAGAGCGGCGGCGTAGCCCTCAGAGCCAGGATGCCTCGGTTCAAATCTTGCCTCTACTGCTCTTCCAACGGTTAACTTGGGCGAATTAATTAACCTCCCTGGGCCGCGGTCTCCTCCTCTGTAGAGTGGGGAGGGTGAGTGACAACACCTCCCTCACAGGGTTGTCGTGAGGGTGCCGTGAGATTAACAGACCTCGAGTGCTTAGGACAGCACCCGGCGGCACGCGTCGTGGTTCTTGCGTGGGGTGTTTTCTGAAGGCACCTGCTTGGGTCGGCCTGGAAGAACCCCGTTAGGTCGAGGCGGTTCCCTGTCCGTCTGTTCTAGTGGCTGGTGGCTCGCTCCAAGGAGGTCCAGAGGATCCGGCTTCCTCAAGAGGCATCTCCTTGTGTCTATCCTGCTTCTCTCTTGCTGTTGAAGCAGTGGGCAGCCCTCTGTGGGCGCCGTGGCGTCCAGCTTCCCCACGCCGGCCCCAGAGCTCATGCCCGGCTGAGCCGTTCACCGTCCCGGTCTGCCCTCGAGAACCGTTCTCTGTCCACAGGACGGCCTGGCCCACAGCCGACGGCTTGGGACTTATGTGAGCCCCCCGCCCTGCCCCCAGTGGGGGTGGCCAGTAGTGAATAAACTCCCGGCCCCCTCAGTCATGTAGGTGGATTAATGACTCTCTGATCCCCACCCCCTTCCCCCCGGGGCTCAGGCTGAGCGTAAATCTCTACCTTCACTTACTTATAGCTTTTCTCCTGCCCTCCTCTGCTTCCCTCCCATCTCCTCTTTTTTCTCCCGGGAGCCCTCCCTCCGCAGTCCGCTTGCACAAGAATCCGCGTCTGGGGCTCTGCTTCCAGGGAACCTGACCTGAGACACTGCCGGTCACCATGGCCCGCGATAATAACCCTCGCAGCGCACAGAGACCGTTACCAAGCCATCGCTTGGCCTCTGTGCCCCCCTCATCAGAGGCTGGCATGGGGGGGGGGCTCGGGGAAAGAATGATAAATGAGAGAGGGTGCCGTGGTGTGTGTGAAGCTGAGAAACGCAGTCACCTAGGAGCCAGGAACCGTGGGTAGGTCTCACTCGGAACCGAGTGTCAGGACCGCTGGCTGGAGGCACCGATTCGCCTCTCCCTCCCGCGCACTCGCACCCTGAGGTCGGTACCCCTGGACGCCTACAAAATCACGTTAGTGCCACCTGCCGCGGGAGCTCGCCGTAGTGAAGGCTGGACGCTCGGGGCATGCAGGAGGGTTTCCAATCTGTTTACGCGCTGCCTTGTGGGTTTGGAGAGGCAGGGAGGCAGTGGAAATCTACACGGGCCACCGATGTGGACCTGCCCCGGTCTGTTCTAGAAAGAAATGGCCGCCAGGAACGGCTCTCCTGTCCACTGCTTTTTGGCCGAGCACGGTCTTGACAAATACCTGTTGACATCCGAGGCTTTGTGTCTCTTTCTGCAATGCACTTCCCCGAGTGCGGTCTTTCCAGAAACCGTTTGGTAGGCAAAGAATACTGCTAGAAGGTGGGACAGGTTTTTGTTTGCTCGTTTTTAAGTAGGCTTCGTGCCCGACGTGGGGCTTGAACTCACAGCCCTGAGAGCAAGAGTCGCATGTTCTACCGACTGAGCCAGCCAGATGCCCCGGGCATGCGGTCAACTCCTTTTCTGAGTTCTAGGGAAGAAGCAATCTGTGACCTGGTCCTTCCCTTCCGAGGTCAGAGCTGGAGAAGGCCTCAGAAGGGGATTTCAGATATAAAAAAGGACGCTTTGATTCTCTGGAAAAATTATATGTGATTTCAGTACAAAAGACAATACACCAATTAGGGCAAAATGTAAGGAAACGCAACTTCCCGCGTAAATTTGAGCTCGCAAATAAATGTCTACTCCTCCTCCAATTTTTCTTCTTTGGCATCAAGGAGAAACTTTAATTTACTCCCAACTATGTTCCACGGCATTTTGAAAAATGTCAGGTCTGTGCCCAATGCCATCTACAGATTCAACGCCATCCTTCCCAAAATTCCAGCAGCATTTTTTCTTTTTAACAGAAATAGAACCACCCATCTTAAAATTTGTCTGGAACCACAAAGGACCCTGAGCAGCCAAAGCAATTTGAGAAAGAACAAAGTCGGAGGCATCACGCCCCCTAATTTCAAACTACGCTACGAAGCTATAATAACCAAAACGGTATGGTATGGGCATAGAAACAGACACATAGATCACACGGAACAGAAGAGACAGCCCAGAAATAAACCCATGCACATATGGCCAGTTAATTTATGGCAAATGAGGCAAGAATATACATTGGAGAAGTGACAGTCTGTTCAGTAAATAGTGGTGGGAAAACTGGGCAGCCCCACGCAAAAGAATGAGATCGGAGCCCTTTATTACACCATACGCAAAAGTGAACTCAGAAAATGGACTGAGGGGCGCCTGGGTGGCTCAGTCGGTTAAGCGTCCGACTTCGGCTCAGGTCATGGTCCCAAGCTTCGTGGGTTCGGGCCCCGCATCCGGCTCCGTGCTGACGGCTCGGAGCCTGGAGCCTGCTTCGGATTCTGTGTCTCCCTCTCTTTCTCTCTGCCCCTCTCTGGCTTTGGCTCTGTCTCAAAAATAAATAAACATTAAAAAATTGAAAACGAATGGACTCATAAAATTCCTACAAGGAAAACATAGGCGGTAAGCTCCTTGACATCACTCTTGGTGATATTTTTTTTTTTGGATTTGACTCCAAAGGCAAGGACAACACAGGCGAAAATAAAGACATGGGACTACATCACACCAAAAAGCATCTGCAGGGCAAAGGAAACTGTCAACAAAGCTAAAAGACCACTTATGGAATAGGAGAAGACATTTGTAAATCATATATCCAATAAGAGGTTGATATCCAAAATATACAAAGAACTCCTACAACTCAATAGCAAAAACCAAACCGTCCAATTAAAAACAACGGGCAGAGAACCTGCAGAGATACTTTTCCCGAGAAGACACGCAAACGGCCAACACTCATATGAAAAGGTGCTCAACGTCACTCGTCCTCAGGGAGACGCAAACCCAGACTTGTTGTGAAACAAGGAGGTATCGTTTCACACCCGTCAGAGTGGCTAGTATCACAAAGACAAGAACTAACAAGTACTGGTGAGGACGTGCACCCAAGGGGGCTCCGGCGCATTCTTGGTGGGAACGTACATTGGTGCAGCCACTGTGGGAAACAGGACGGAGGTCCCTCAAAAAGTTAAAGACAGAGCTACCTTAGGCTCCAGTAATTCCACTTCTAGGTATGTCTCCCAAGAAAACGTGAGCGCTCATTTGAAAAGCTGTACGCACCCCCGATGGTCATTGCAGCATTATTTACAATAGCCGAGATAGGGGATCAACCAATTCGCCGGCGGACGAGTGGGTAAAAAACGATGCGGCGTGTATGTTCAAAGAAATACGGCTCAGTCATAAACAACAGTGAGATCTTGCCATTTGTGACAACATAGGCCCAGAGGGTATGGTGCCAAGCGAAATAAGTCAGACAGAGAAAGACAAATACCATATGATTTCACTTATATGTGGAATCTACGAAACAAAACAAACGAGCAAACAAAACGAAACAAAGCTCGCAGATGCAGAGGACAGATTGGCGGTTGCCGGAGGGGAAGGGGGTTGGGGGTGGGAGAAGGGGGTCAAGAGGTACAAACTCCCAGCCATAAAATAAATAAGTCACAGGGCCGTAAAGTACAGCATGGGAACTCCGGACCGCAACATCGTACGGCCCGTTATGTAACTTTCTGTGGGGGCAGGAGCGAGGCTAGCCTTCTTGCAGTCATCATTTCACAGTGACTCCGAAGATCGAATCCTTATGTTGCACACCTGAAACTAATAAAATGTTATATGTCAATTATACCTCAATTAGAAAAAATGTCAGGCCCGGATAAAGCTTTCCAGCTCCCTCGTAACCGAGGGAGGAGGTAGATGTGGTTTCCGGGAAAATTGGGCAGACGGGATTGAGTCCCCATATACCCCAGTTCCCCCCCCCCGCCCCGGTAGAAGACTGGTTCCGTATTGATGCATTATTACTAACCAGTCTCCATGGTTTCCATTAGGGTCCATGCTTCGCGTCTTGCGTTCTACAGGTTTTGACGCCTAGGTCATGCTATTTATCCCTCCCCGGGACCCCCCCCCCGAAACCCCTGGCAGCCACCGATCTTTTTACTGTCTCCATAGTTTTGTGTTTTCCAGAACATCATACAGTTGGACTCATACGGTATACAGCCTTTTCCGATTGGCTTCTTTCGCTTAGCGACGCGCGTTTAAGTTTCCTCCGTATCTTTTCATGGCTTGACAGCTCAGCTGTTTTTCGCGTGGAATGGTATTCCATTGTCTGGATGCACCTGCCCTTACTGTACACTAGACATAGACGTGAGCCCTGAAGAGATTCGAAAGGGGCAAAGAGTCAGTGTCAACCGCCGAGGAGATTCTAGTCTGGTCGGGGAGCGAAGACACGCGCAGCCGCACAAAGGCAGCTAATGATATTAAGCAGTAAGTCAGACGGACCGAAAGACACATATGGGACAAATAACCGCCGCGCGGCAGCTCCGGGGCAGAAAGAGTTCGAGAAGGTTCCGCGGAGGGAGTGCGATGGGTCGGGGGAAGGGCGAGACAGAGAGGCTAGAGAGGGGATTCGGGAAGGCTGCGTGCGTCTCAGCTTTTGGCCCCGCGTCCCCTCCCCCAGGCTGTCCACAGAGAAGAGAGAAAACGGAAAATGGCGTGCCCAAGGTGTGTCCATATTTCTGGGTGGAGGCTGTCCTCGCGGGAGGAGCCTGGCAATGAGCTCGCGGGTGGGTGGGCTCGTCTCGCGACAGGTGAGCAACTGGCGCCAGGGAGCTGGTGTCTTTATTAAGTTCCATCTCCAGGCAGCAGAGCTTCTCAAATCTCTAGCTAAGCTGTGCGTGTGTGTGTCTGTGTGTGCGTGTGTGTGTCTGTGTGTGCGTGTGTGTGTGTGTGTGTAGTATAAAGTTTATTTTTGAAGAGATCATTTTTTATACTTTTTTTTGGTGGTGAGATAGGCACTAAGATACTAGAACATTTTTATTCCAGTCTTCATATCTTTTCTGCATTAAAAACAAAACCCCAGCACGGAGCGTTACCTGAATTTCGCAGGCCGCCGCCGAGCGTGGGCCACGCAGAGCCTCTCTGGATTGTTCCATATGTGGTGCCGAAGCCAGCACTATTCCATTTTACGCATTTTTTCCCGGAGAGGGGGGCGCCTGGGCGGCTCAGGACGCTGGGTGTCCGCCTTCGGCTCAGGTCAGGGTCTCGCAGTCTGTGAGGTCGAGCCCCGCGTCCATCTCTGTGTTGACAGCTCAGAGCCTGGAGCCTGCTTTGGATTCTGTGTCTCTGTCTTTCTCTATTCCTCCCCTGCTCCACTCTGTCTCTGTCTCTAAAATAAATAAACGTTAAAAACGTTTTAAATACATTTTTAATTAATTAAAATTTATTTCTTAAAAAATTTTTTTAAATGTATTTATTTTTGAGAGAGACACACACACACACAGAGAAAGAGTGCAAGCAGGGAGGTGCTGAGAGAGAGACACACACACAGAGTCCAAAGCAGGGTCTAAGCTCTGAGCTGTCAGCACAGAACCCGACACGAGGCTCCAACTCACGGACCGCGAAATCATGACCTGAGCCGAAGTCAGCTGCTTAACTGACTGAGCCACCCAGGTGCCCCTAAGTTTATTTATTTCTAGAGAACGAGAGAATGAGAGCATGAGCACGGGAGGGACAGAGAGAGAGAGGGAGAGAGAGAGAATCCCAAGCAGGCTCCTCACTGTTAGCTCAGAGCCCCTTGCAGGGCTTGAACTCACGAATCTCGAGATCATGACCTGAGCAGAAACCAAGAGTTGGACGCTTAAACCGCCGGAGCCCCCCAGGTGCCCCTATGCCTCTTTTCAATACAGTAAAATATACATAACATAAAGTTGACCATCTCAAGCATTTTTAAGCGTGCAGGGCACTGGATGAAGTACAGCACCGCCGTCTAGTTCCAGAACTTTCTCATCCTCCCAAACAGAAACTCTGCCCCCCTTAACTATTAACTTCCCATCTCTCCCCAGTGCCTCGGCCTCTGGCAACCGCCATTCCACTTTCTGTCTCTATGCATGTGACGACCCCAGGGACCTCACACAAGGGGAACCACACAGCATTTGTCCCTTTTGGGACTGGTTTCCCGTTCCCCACAGTGGCTGCCACCAATTTGCATTCTCGCCGGTAGGGCACAAGGCTTCCGATTTCTCCACGTCCCTGCCAATGCTTTTTATTTTCTGTGGGTCAGTTTGTTTTTGCTCATCGTCAGCTTAAGGGATGCGGAGTGGTCTCCTCAGGGATGAGCCGTATTATCACTTCATACGTAAAACGTTCTTCTAAATATTTCAAGACGCACAGATCTGCACGTACAATTGTATTTTATCGTTTATTAATTTATCTTTTTATTTTATTGTTTATGTATTTAGTTTTATTTTTTTAAGTTGATTTATCTATTTTTTGAGAGAGAGAGAGAGAGAGCAGGGGAGGGGCAGAGAGAGAGAAGGAGAGAAAGAGTCAGATGCTTAACCGACTGAGCCACCCAGGCGCCCTATTTATTATACTATTTTTTTAGTAATCTCTGCAGCCCGCATGAGGCTCAAACTCATGACCCTGAGATTAAAAGTTGCACGCTTCTCTGACTGAGCCAGCCGGGCGCCCCTTTTCTGTAAACACCGAGGAAGTTCAAATGCAATGGATCGAAGGCTGGGGTGAGGAGGGCTGGGTAATCCCGGCACGAGAGCTCAGGGCGCGGGGATGCAGTGGGGGGAGAGGAACACGGGATTCGCGCTCCCTTCCCCCCGCCTCTGTTAGCAAGAGCTGTGTTTTTGTTTTTGCAGTACATTCCAGTGTCTGCCGTCAAGCACACACGAGACTTTCCAGGAAAGCCAAGGCCAAGGCTGGGCTAATTTGGCTTTTTGATTTGGACACTTTATTACTTACAAAAACAGTGAAAGGAAGACCAGCCAAAAGTGCCAGTTCCCTGGGTGGTCGTCCCACACCGAAAAGGAGGCCCCCAAAATAAGTGGGGTTAATTCCAGGCTGGCAGCGTAAACCGAGGCGGTTTTGCGGTCCGCAGCTTAGTATACGACAGCGGCAATGAAGGAGGAGAGAAGTAGATACAGTTGACATATGCAGACTGTGTGGTCAATTTCACCAACCCCCTCCCCCCCCCGCCCCCCGTGGCACTCCCTTCCCTGGCCCATGTGTGAAAGATCTTTCTAGAGAGTTAATGCACGCAAGTCTCCAGGCATAAAGCTCTCTTTTATCTTTTGTTTGCTTAAAAAGTGGAATCTATATTTTTGTGAGATCCTTTTTTTTTTTTCACTTGATGGTACGTGGGCGGCCATACATATTGGAACCCACGCATCTAGCTCACTCTGCTTTTTTATCAGCTGCGTACTATTCCAAGTCAGGATTATGCATTTTATATATATATATTTTTTTTTTGAGAGAAAGAATATCTTTTTTTTTAAATTTTTTTAAACGTTTTTTATATTTGAGAGAGAGACAGAGTGTGAGCAGGGAAGGGGCAGAGAGAGAGGGAGACACAGACTCCGAAGCAGGCTCCGGGCTCTGAGCTGTCAGCAGAGAGCCAGACACGGGGCTCGAACTCAGAGACCGTGAGATCATGACCTGAGCCGAAGTCGGCCGCTTAACCGCCTGAGCCAGCCAGGCGCCCCTAGAGAGAGAGACTATCTTAAGTAGCCTCCACACTCAGTGTAGAGCCTGCCCCGGGCTTGATCCCACGACCCTGGGATCATGACCTGAGCCAAAATCAAGAGCCGGACACTTAACCGCCTGAGCCGCCCAGGTGCCCTGACCCCACTAATCTTTAATGTTGCGATAAATGCCCTTGGATATTCAGGCTTAGTCTCTCGGGGTGTCTGTAAGATAGATTCAGGAGGGAAAGTGTCGGCAAGAGGGCTACGCCCGATGGAAACATGTTTCTATGCACTCCCAAAGCCGCGTGCAAAAATGTTCCTAGCCGTTCTGTTTACAACCGCCCCCACCTGGAAATGACCCGAACATTCTTCAACGGTCCAACGGGATAGTATGGTGTGGTCCGGTCGTGCCCTGGAATTCTATACGGCAACGAAAACGAATGTCCTGCTTCGCAGAGCGATATAGACGAAGCTTAAAAACATAGTATTTGGCAAAAGAAACCAGACACATAGGAATGCATATTGTATAATTCCATCCTTGGAACTGTTCAAAAACAGGCTGATCCTATTAGGGGTCAGGATAGGGGTTACCTGGCGGATTTACTGAGCGGGAGAGAGCACGGGGGCTTCTGGGCACTGCTAGTGCTCTCTCTCTGTCCCGATCCAGGCAACAGTTACACGGGTGCGTTCAGTGTCCGAGCCGCACACTTAAGATTCATGTCCTTTTCGACAGTCATGCTCCACTTCAGTAGTTTACCTCCGTCTCTTTAAAAGCGGATGGATTTAAAATCGCCATTGCGGGGCGCCTGGGTGGCTCAGCCGGTTAAGCGTCCGACTTCGGCTCAGGTCATGATCTCACTGTCTGTGAGTTCGAGCCCCGCATCTGGCTCTGTGCTGACAGCCCAGCGCCTGGAGCCTGCTTCAGATTCCGTGTCTCCCTCTCTTTCTGCCCCTCCCCTGCTCATGTTCTGTGTGTCTCTCTCTCAAAAAATAAAATAAACATTAAAAAAAAATAAAATCGGAATTGGAACTGCAAATCGCCCTCCAAAAACGTCGCATCCATTTGCAGGCGCACCCACACGGGTTCTGCCCGCCCCACGCCCTTGCCAGCAGCCGTGCTGGAAAAGCGGTTTGGTTTTTTTGCCAATTCGATGGCTTCTGGAAAGAAAAAAACACCTTCTCGTGTTCGTTTGCATTTTCCGAATCACCAATAGGTTGAGTCTCTTTCAGGCTTCTGGGTCATTGGCGGTTACTAGGAATCACCTGTTTCTGCCTTGCCTCATTTTTTCCCACCGAACCTTTGTCTGGTTCTTATTGACATAGAATGGCCATTAACTCTTTGCTGGCAGCGTCCCGCGCGAACCTGTTCCTCCAGAGTACGGCTTGTCTTTCCACCGGGTTCTTGGCACAGCGCGGGGTGGGGGGGGCCTGCTGAGACCAGGCGAAAGGGGGAAACAGGTGATGCCCCCTCCGAGGTCGCGGCGGGCCGGGGGACGCGCGCGCCCCCCTCTGCCGGGCTCCAGCCCGGCGTGGCCCGGTGGGAAGGTAGGAACTGAGCATGCCAGGCCTTCCGATTCTTCAAAAGATGCTGGGCATAGAGCTGTGTACGGGAGAGTGTCCAACTTTAAAGCGCCGACGACCCGTTCCAAAAATTGTAAGCGCTCAAAGACACGAGGCCTGCTCGGCCTGGGTTGGGTCCGAGGGACGCCGGTTTGCGGTCTCTGCCCCGTGTGTCACCGCAAAGGAGGTCTGTGTTGTCACATCTGTCCATCTTTTCCTTTAAGACGTCTCGGTTCGTCCCTTTGTTTTTTTCTTTTAATCGGTCCGACACAGTTTTGTTTTGACTCTCGAAATCCTTCTCTTTTAAGGCTACGGAGAGAAGCTTTTCAGGCTTTTATTTCAAGTCGCCTTAATGAGGGAAATAAAGGCGAATACACACGTTACGGGACTCGGAGAGTCAAGGAGGTCCTGACCTTGGGGATGTGGGTGGCTGGGCCCAGGATGATGAAAACACCAAAATTAGAACTCCTTCTCATTCTCTCATTTGAGGCCAAGGAGCTTCCTACAGAGTGGGATTTCAAGGGACGAGAATAAAGCGTTTCATTCCAGGAGGAAACCAGAGGCCCTTGGGAGCAGTGAAATTCATGCTAACGTGTAAATGACTTACTTTGAACCCCCTTTCCCAGAATCAGCTGTACAAGCTTTAGACATTTTTTAGGCTTATTTATTTATTTTGAGGTGGGGGAGCAGAAAGAGAGGGAGAGCAAGAATCCCAAGGAGGCTGCACGCTGTCAGCACAGAGCCTGACTTGAGGCTTGAACTCACAAACCATGAGATCACGACCTGAGTGGAAACCAAGAGTCGGATGCTTAACCAACCGGCTGAGCCGCCCAGGCGCCCCTCATCCGGGCTACTTTAATGGCCTTCGGTGGTGTCATCTGCACCTTTCTCACTCAGGCTGAGCAGCAGCTTGCATCGGCCAACCCGGCACGTCTAAAAACCCCTCTGGGGGTAGAAAAGAATCTGGCTGCGTGGACGGCAGGACCCATCAAGGGACAGAACAGGGGCTCACTGGCTGAGGGTGTGGCATCGCTTATTCCTTTTCTGGCCCCGGGTGACCGGGTGACGGGGACGCTGAGCTGACCCGGAGATGGGCGCCGATGGGCGTGCATCTACCCCTGCGCATCGTCACTGCCTTTATTGAGTGCCTCGCGCGTGCCAGGATCTGCGCCGAGGACCGTATGTGTGCCACCTCGCCTCCTGTAATCCGCGCTCGGCCTGTGACGTAGGGCCGTTACTCTAAGTGGTGGGGCCCGACGGAAACCAGGCGGCACGCGCGAACCAAACTGCAGAGGCCCATCTCCGCCACGGGCGAGTGGGGGTGGCCCTCCATTCTGGCAACTTCTCCAGCCCAGCCTTGCACCGCGGGGGCCGGGCCCAGGTCCCCAAGCTACCGACCCGCCCCCTTCTGTTTGGCCCCGCCCCTTTGGCCTTCACTGTTGGTGCTGATTTCGGATTTCTCCCCACCGCTCCCCCTCCCCGGTGGAAGACTAAAAGCGTCCCGAGACGGCAGCTAATAATCCAGGTGCGAACCAATTATGAAGAGTATTAAGGCTGTGACTTTTCCAGGCCACTCGCATTCATCAAAAGCAGCACGGACAGTATAGTTTATTTTCTGTTTCTAAAAGCAATCATGCCCTTTGTAGGGAAGTCAGAGATGCGGCAAAGATCTAAAGAAGAAAAAAAACCTCACCTTCCCTCTTGAGACCATCATGGTCAGCATTTCCAGATGGTTCTTGCCACTCGTTTTCATATATTTTTCATAGATACATATATATGTATACATTTTAAATACATGTAATTAAAAAATGTTTGTTTATTTTTGAGAGAGAGAGAGAGAAAGTGGGGGAGGGGTAAAGAGAGAGAGAGAGAGAGCATCCCAAGCAGGCTCTGCACTGTCAGTTCAGAGCCCGATTCTGGGGCTCGAACCCACGAATCGTGAGATCGTGACCTGAGCTGACGTCAGACGCTTAACTGACTGAGCCACCCAAGCGCCCAAAATACATATGATTTTTAAGCAAAGTTGAGATCACTCTAGCAATATACCTTCAGAATGAGTGAAGACAAAGGCTTTCCGAGTGAGATGGGTGGAAATAAGGAAACAGGGAGGCCGGGGGTCTTTCTGGCTGGGGGTCCCCTAGCCGCCCCAGGGCATGGTTGCTCCCGGGCCCCTGGGGAGGGGAGGGGTGCTTCGTCTGCCGCCTTCTTCGATGTCAATGACCAGTTCTTGGGAGGGTGGGGACCTTCCAGCAGTGTCTGCCTGGGCCAGCAGGGGCCTCTGGCCCTGCCCCGCTCCCCACCCTTGGCAGGCCAGGTCCCCACAGCCACCCCCTCCACCCTGGGTTAGCGTGTGTGGGGCTGCCTCGTGGGAGGACAAACGGGCTGGCTTCTGGCTTCCCGAGGCACTCCAGGGGTGGGGGCAGGGCACCCGGGGCCCGGGCACTTCCTGCCTCTTGAAAAACCAGCCGCCTTTTGGCCGCGACTGCAGAGCTGCCGCCCCCCCCCCCCCTTAAGCTGCTTTCCTAGAAGTGAAAATGGATTTGCTCTGAGCTCTGTCATCCCTTGTGACCCCGGGGCTAGCAGAAGCAGCACCAGGAGCACAGGACCGGCCACCAAAAGGAGCCATGCTAACCTGCCTTGTCTCGAGGGGACGTGAGCTCGCTCGATGCCAGCCTTGTGAGCAGGCTCCCTGCTTCCCTCCTCCCGTTATCTGACAAAGACCGAGTTCTCGAAAGATAGGAAGGTTTGGTGCTTCGCCGGAAGGCCATCCATTTATTGGTGACAGCGGAGGGGACCCTGCTGGGCCACAGTGGTTAGGACCAGAGGGACCCGGGTTAGAGTCCCAGCTCTGACCCTAGATGCGCCACCACGGGCAACTTACCGAACCCCTCCGAGCTCAGTCTCCTTACCAGCAAAGTGGGCCAAACGGTACTTACTGCCCAGGGCTGCTCTGCAGATTAGATGCTTTAAATTACATACACAAAGGGGCCCAGTGGGTTAAGCATCCAACTCTTGGCTTCGGCTCAGGTCACGATCTCACGGTTTTGTGAGTTCGAGTCTCACACTGGGCTCTGTGCTGACAGCATGGAGCCTGCTTAGGATTCTCTCTCTCTCTCTCTCTCTCTGCCTCTCCCGACTCACACTGCCTCTCTCAAAATAAATAAATAAACTAAAAAAAAATTACGTCCATAAGGCAGGTGTTCAGCAAATGGTCTTATTGTGTCTTAAATTTTCTCTTTATAACTTTGGTAAGAGATATTATCACCCCATTTTATGGAGGGGGGGAGCTGAGGCCGAGAAAGGTTAAATGGTCTTGCGATCATTTATTACTGTGTAAACAGCCATCCCAAACCTTAGTGGCTGCAAACAGCCCTGGGTGCTAATGAATGGATGATAATGTCTCATGATTCTACGCGTTCATTGGGTAGTTCTTGGACTCCAGGGGCCATCACCTGGGGTCTCGCGTGTGGATACGGTCAGGGGGCAGCCAGATCGGGCTGGAAGGTCAAACGGGGCTCCTCACGCGCCTGGGTGGCTGGATTCCAGGACAGAGCGTTCCGAGAGGACCGACCTCGGCATGCAGGTACTTGCCAGGCGTCTGCCTGACATCATGCTCTTTAATGTCCTACTGGCCAAGGCAAGTCACACGGCCAAACCCAGAGCCGACACGGGAGGGGGCTATGTAATAGGGCCCACGTGCTAGAAGCATGTCTCATCGCGGGCTGCCCATGTAACAGTCTACAAAAAAAAGAGACTTGCCTAAAATCCCACAGCTACCGAAAGGCGTAGCTGGGATTTGAATTTCGTCATGCAGCCGCTGGGGATGGATGCGGGGCCCTCGGTCAGACCAGGCCAGCTCTCCCGAGAAAGGTCGACACGCCGAGGTCCTGGGATACGGAGCTCCCCGGGCGCGGGCTGGGTCAGATGCGCGAGGTATCTGGGAATCGGTGGTGTCCTGTGTGGTCCCGCTGAGAGAAGCCAGGCAAAATCCGGCAAGTGAGCCGGGGCTCTTGGCTCTGAGCAACAGGAAGCAATTCTGGTTTATTTAAGCAGAAAAGGACTTTATCAAAAGGAACTTGGGGAGTTCACAAAATAATCAGGAGGGCTGGAGAACTGGGTTTGGAAAGCAAGCCAAACAAAGGAGACCGTGTGGCGGTCAGGACCATGGCCAAGGTCAGGCCAATCCAGTGCCTACCCCACTGCCAAGTCCGGGACGCCCCGGCTTACACTGCCACCTGTGGACGTGGATATGGTCCCCGCCATCCCAGAAATGGAATGTCATTGCCATGGTGGCTGCCACCCTCCCCCCAGGATGGACCTCCAGGCTCCCTGCATCTCTGCATCACCAGCTCCTGCTTCTTGGATGGGAGCACCCGATCGGTTGAGCCTCCGTCAGGAGCCCGTGCCACGCTAAGTGCAACCAAGGCAGCTGAGGAAAGTGACTCTTGGGCGGTTTTTTTTTTTTTTAGCTTCTCCGGTGAGAGGCAACCAGGAGGGTGGAGAATTTCTTAAACGTGGTGGTGGAGGTTGGACACGGGCCAGCCATGTACCTACCTCACCTGGCCAAATGGAGGGCAGCTGTCCCCAGTGAGTGCTAGAGAACCGCGTGCCTCCGGGCACAGCCTGAGTTGATCTTTTATCTTCCCGTCCTCCAGATGGTAATGGAAGCGTGTGTGTGAGTGTGTGTGTGTGTGTGTGTGTGTGTGTGTGTGTGTGTGTGTTTAAGGACACCTTATGCGACAGTGGTCAGGAACCCTGGGTTCGATTCTGAGTTCCCTCTGCCTGCCGACCTTAGACAAGCTGGTCTCTGTTAGCACCTCACTGGCTGCTGTCCAGCCCTCGAGCAAGCAGAAGGCCTGCGGTAGCCCTGCTGCAGTCCGGGCTCTCCGGCCGGAAGAAGCGCCAAGACTACCGAAGCCCCGAATGGCGCGGGGTCGTCGGCGCCCACGTAGCAGATGAGAGAGCAGGGTTTGGAGTCCGAGAGATGGGAGTTAATAGCCATACGACCTCTCGCACGTTCCTTACCTTCTCTGAACCTTAGTTCCTTATCGCAAAATGGGGATGAGGCGGGAGGCACCCAGCCTCCATTCCAACCTGGTCCTGGTAGCTTCGCACCCCGCAGAGGCCGGAAGGCTCGAAACCGCAGCTCCCAGACACCCCTGCAGCTGGAGCTGTGGATAAGAATTAAATTTCACCAGTTAGGGGCCCCCCGGGGGACTCAGTGTGTTGAGCGTCTGACTTCGGCTCAGGTCATGATCTCGCAGTTCGTGGGTTCGAGCCCCGCGTCTGACTCTGTGCCGATAGCGCGGAACCCGGAGCCTGCTTCGGATCCTCTGTTCCCCGCCCCCGCCCCTCCCCTGCTCACACTCTCTCTCAAAACTAAATAAACGTTAAAAAAATATTTTAAAACATTTCACTAGTTAGATTCACCTGCGTAAGGTTAGGAAGGCAGCAGGGAGGCAGAGACTACTTGCTCGTTGCTCTGGCTGTTGCTGACGGAAACACTAGTGTGTGTGTGTGTGTGTGTGTGTGTGTGTGTGTGTGTGACAGCATTCTAGTGTTTGTTGGTCACCAGCTTTGTGGGTGTTGAGAGACGTTGTGGTGGCCGAAGCTCCCCCGGCCCCGGGAGGCAGCTAAGTAGTGTGCTCTCGAAATCAACATCCCTGGGGGTGGCCCCCTCCCTCCCCATCTTCCGGATGGTGGCAGCAGCGGCGGCGATCTCGGTGGCACAGCTCAGCGGTGTTATGGGAGTCCGGAGCCGGCTCCTCTGGCCCTTCCGGTAATTTTGTAAGCATCTCATTTCCTGTATTAAATCTCTTCTTGCTTAAAATAGCTGGAGAGGTTTTCTGTTTCCTGCAACGGAATCCCAACTGCTATAGAGGTAACATCCCATTGCTCTCGCCGCGGTTGAAATGCCATGAGGTGGTGGATGCTACCCAGCCCTGGAGACCGTGGAGCCCGTTATGTGCGTTAGGGATTTTGCAAGAAAGGGTATCCCTTTCGTCGGGGGGAGACTAAAGTTTATATGTCCCCAGCGGGTCCTTTGACCCAGAGCGACCGGGGCACAGGCTGGTCGGAAAGAATTTAGGTAATTTGGGGGGATTGCCTGCTTTGGGAGGCTGCGAGCGTTCTCCTGGGCCTTCGGAGGGAATTCTGCCCCTCTGTCCCCCGTCAGAGCAATGGTTGACCCCAGAGGCAGCTGGGAAAGACGGCTGGCTTCCTCGTGTGAGCCTTCGAGGCGAGGTCAGCTTCCCCCGGATTCTCCCCTACAGGTAGGTGCCTGGGCTCCCTGATGAACTCCACTGGTTTGTGTTCAAGCTCGCTTTAATTCCTTCCCCCTCTCCAGTTAAATCTTGGTATTTACAAAACCATCCCGTCACCTCCCATCGGGTGGGGAGGATCGCCCCTTCTGTGTTGAATAACATTCTCCTGGCCACGGCCTTGGCCTCGCTAGTGTAAAATTTTCCAGAGGAAAAAAAACGGACAGGACGTAAATTCTTCGGCGTTGCTTGGGGCGCCTGGGTGGCTCAGCCAGTTAAGCCTCCGACTTCAGCTCAGGTCACGATCTCAGGGTTCGTGGGTTCGAGCCCCGTGTCAGGCTACATGCCGACAGCATGGAACCTGCTTGGTCTCTCTCTCACAAAATAAATAAACTAAAAATAAATAAATTAAAGTTCAAAGAAAAACCACAGGGGGCCCAGAGGCTGAGGCTGGGGAGACCGGGCAGCCCCAGCATAAGGGTGCTGGGTACCGAGGGAGGAGGGGGGGAGGGAACTAGAGGAAAGGGCACAAAAGTAAGGGGGGAGGTCGTAGAGAGCCCCCTACTCTGCTCAGCGAACAGATTGCTTTTCCCCCTCACAGACCAAAGCCCTCACTGTGTCGCTCTCCCGTATCCCATCTCCTGCCACAGTGCGGGAACCGCCTGTGGTGGCAGGGGCCAGGCAGGTGGCCCCCGGGGGGGGGGGGGGGCGGGACTCTGGAGCCAGCGGCAGCCGGCTGGGCTTGGCCGCCAGAACCATCCAGGCCCTGCTCCAGCCCATCGGGGGGCTTGAGGCTGAGTGGGCGAGATAAACTCTTTCAGTGGTTTTCAGGAGCCCTAATCAATTGCGAGGCAGGGCGCAGCCCTCCGGGGACAGATAAAGCCAGCCCTGCGCTCCAAGCCCGGTGGCAGCCAGCGTTTGTGTGGTTTGAACTTCTGTGTGGTTTGGACAAGTTCTCTGGGTTTGCTGGAGTGGTTTACCCTGCTTCCAAACGGCGGTCCAGGGAGGCGACCGGGCTTGGACCCCACCCCACCCCCAGACGAGAGGGCTGGCCTGTCCTCTCTCTCCCCGCTCCCCCCTCCCCGTTCCGTCCTGCGGGCTGGGGGAAGAGAGGCTGGGCGTGTCCCGGCCGTATCCCCGTCTCTCGCCAGTCGCGCCGGGTGTAGACGGTTTTAGAAGCACTCCCTCGCCCAAGGCGGGCCGAGCCCTCGGAGTGGGAGAGTCGAGCTGTGAGTCTCCGCGCCCGCTTTTAAACTAGAAAGCCCGATGCCCACTTTCGGATTCCGTCCTCGGCCGGGGACGCCTCCGGGACGCGCAGTCACCCCGCGCGGAGGAAGCCCTGGACGCTGGGGACACCGCCTGGAGCCTCCGCGCATAGCACCGGGCCCGTTTTCCTTCCAGCTTGAGGTTTCTCGGTTAACCTCTAAGGTGCCAGAAGATCCGGAACGCTCGCGGGCAGGCCTTCGGCTGGCTCCGGGCGAGGCCAGGCACCCCAGATCGGATCACCGGCGGGCACTCCGCGCTTGCTTGCGGCAGAGCGAGGCTGCCCAGCGAGGGGCACCGACGGCGGGCCCGTGGGGACCCATCTGACAATGCCCTGTCCCCCCCCCCCCCCCCGGGAAGCCGCAGGGGCCACGGCAAAATAGAAGCGGGAACACGTGCTGCTTGGAAAGCGTCCTCGGGCACCTGGCGTGTCTCGGTGATGATCACACCCTCCAGGGACCTTCCTGCCTCCACAGAAGGTGGGGACAAGAGAGAGCGGCGCGCACGGAGAGAGAGAAAGGGAAGTGGGAAGAAACTGGTCACGGAGGAGGCTATTTTTATTCTTCGCTACAGCTGCCGAGCGTTTCTCTGACCAACTAGGCAGCAAAAATTAGACTGGCTCCCGCTGAAAACAGGCCCTAAACTGGGGGTGGGGGGGTGGGGGGGAGGAGCTGGGCCAAGGGGTGTGAGGTGCGTGTGAGAAGGGCGGAGAGGGGGAAATCCCTGAGAACCCGGCACACCAGTCTCCAGAAACCCTCACCGTGCAGAACTACCCGTTCTCTCCGCCCCCCCCCCGCCCCCCAATGCCTCAGCCCTTAGCTGGGCTCTCAGGGGTGGGGTGTCCTTTCGCTTCGGTGTTGACATCTTGGGCATGACGACAGAGCCGAGACTGGGGATTGGTTTATCAGTGTCCGCAGAGGACAGCCTTATCCCTTCCGGCGGGTGACGCGAGGCCTCCCGGATGGTATCAATTACCACGGTCACCCCAGCACCAGAAGCTGGCACATGTCCTAAACAGGAAACCAAGGTTGGGGGTGAGGGCCCTCGAGTTAGAATCCTCTGAGACCTTGACCGTCTGGGTCAGCAGTTCCTCAAGTGTGTTCTGAGGATCCCTGCAGTTCCTGAGACGCTTTCCGGCTGTGTCTTCTTTTATTTATAAATTTTTTTAAACATTTTTATTTATTTTTGAGAGACATAGAGACAGAGCGTGAGCAGGGGAAGGGCAGAGAGAGAGGGAGACGCAGAATCGGAAGCAGGCTCCAGGCTCTGAGCCGTCAGCACAGAGCCCGACGCGGGGCTCGAACTCACAAACCATGAGATCATGACCTGAGCCGAATTTGGACAGTCAACTGACTGAGCCACCCAGGCGCCCCCCGACTGTGTCTTCTAACCGCAAAACTCCACGAGGCTCTATTTTCTTCCTCTACCGCAGCCAAAATAATGTATCACAACAGATTAGATGCCGAAGAGCTACGAGAAAGCAGCCACCTTCCACGAAGCCAGATATTACAGAGGTCTGTGAACATGTAAAATAATGCCACTTGACTCTGTAAAAAAAATTTTTTTTGTTTCTTTCAGAGTCTAGTTCTTTCTTTATTAAACTGCGCCGTGGACGTTCAGGTATTAGTTATCTATCGCTGTATCACGAAGCCGAAACAACAAACATTTGTCTTCTCTTCATATCTGCAGGTCCAGAATCCGGGAGCGGCTGGCTTAGCTGGGTGGTTCGGGTCAGGGTCTTTTATGGGGTCCAGGGCCTTCGTCCGCTCAAAGCTTGCCCAGGGAAGAAGGACCTCTCCACGTGGCTGCCTTGTGATAGGGCACCTGGCTTCCCCCCAGAGAGAGTGAAAGTGGGTACCCAAGACAGAAGCCACGGTCCTTTTATTATCTGCCTGCGGAAGTGATCACTTTCAAAGGGAGGAGTTTACTCAAGGGCATGGATGACAGAGGGCAGGGGCTACCTGGCGCCACCTTAGGCGCTGCTTACCTCGCGTATAATAAGTTCGTTCCTGTTACTTTTATATAAATTAATAAATACATCTTTTAAACTTCTCAGGTTTCGTTTTTAATATGGGAAATGTTGATAGATATGGTCAATACAAAAAAAGCTTTTTGGAGTCCTCAATAATAAATAAAAAAGAGGTCCCAAGAACTAATGGCTTGAGAACTGTTGGTCTAGGTGTTAGGATATCTGCAGGAGAAGTACCTTGGTAACATGTGAAAGCCAGTCCACCCACCCATCTATCCACCCAACCATCCATCCATCCATGCATCCTCTCTGCACCTGTCCTTCCTTCCTTCCTTCCTTCCTTCCTTCCTTCCTTCCTTCCTTCCTTCCTTCCTTCCTTCCTTCCTTCCTTCCCTCCTTCCATCCATCTTTAAAATTTTTTTTTAATGTTTATTTGTATTTTTGAGAGAGACAGAGCACTAGTGGGGGAGGGGCAGAGAGAGAGGGAAACACAGAATTCGAAGCAGGCTCCAGGCTCTGAGCTGTCAGCACAGAGCCTGACTCAGGGATGGAACTCACAAACCATGAGATCATGACCTGAGCCGAATTTGGACAGTCAACTGACTGAGCCACCCAGGCGCTCCCTTTTTAATTTTTTTTAATGCATCCATCCATCTTTCTTTCCATTCATCCCTCCATCCTTCCATGCATCCATTTTTCCATCCATCCACTCATCCATCCATCCATACATCCATGCATCCATCCATCCACTCATCCATTCATCCATCCATCCATCCACTCATCCATCCATCCATCCATCCATCCACTCATCCATTCATCCATCCACTCATCCATCCATCCATCCATCCATGCATCCATCCATCCACTCATCCATTCATCCATCCATCCATCCACTCATCCATTCATCCATCCATCCATCCATGCATCCATCCATCCATCCATCCATGCATCCATCCATCCACTCATCCATTCATCCATCCATCCATCCACTCATCCATTCATCCATCCATCCATCCACTCATCAATTCATCCATCCATCCATCCACTCATCCATCCATGCATCCATCCATCCACTCATCCATCAATCCATCCATCCATCCACTAATCCATTCATCCATCTATCCATCCATCCATTCATCCATCCATCCATCCACTCATCCATCCATCCATCCACTCATCCATCCATCCTTCCATCCATCCACCCTTGCATCTGTCTACCTGCTCACCTATGCACTCATACATGCAATCAAGCTATTCCAACCACTGGGCTGGTGCTTTAGCAGTGAACAAGGCTGCCAGTGACTGCCCTGTGGGACTTCTAACATTTAGACAGATGACGTGATGAACGAATAAATAAGATGAATTTTTAAATAATAACTTCAGGTTGTGATCATTCGAAACCTCAAAGCCTGGAGCCCTGGGAAGCAGGTACTCTCAAACTGGCACCATTTTGCGAGGTGACGTCCTAAGCGGCCCAGACTGGGGGTGTGGTGGGCCCAGGCTGTAGGGTCCAGGGAGCAGGGGATGTGTCTGGCTGCGGTCAGATGCCCCTGAGGCCCTCGCGTATCTGGTGTATCTCTGGTTCTTCGTGCCTAGTCAATCAGTGACTGGGGTGAAAAATGTCAAGTGAAGAAGCTTTCAACTTTTTGGCTCAGTTTCCCTTTTCTGGATGGAAGGTCTCCTTCTGGAGCCGACCTGACATGCCCTGGTTTCTATTTTCATCCCGGAGACTCCCCTGTAACTTGCGGCATCCCCTGGGAACCCCTGTGCCAGGCATACCACTGTTTGTTAGTCCCCACGGAGAAGGCTAAGATTCACGGGTAGCGCCTCAACCTACCACCCCCAAACGTGTGAAGACCGGGTTCTTTTATCTTCTTGTCGCCGCTATCTTGGAAGTTTGAACTGGCGATCTTCTGGTAGGAAGAAGTAGGGAAAGTCTGGGGCAGAGAGAGGCAGCAAAACCCGGACTGGAGACACAGGAAAAGCAGAGCGGGTGGCCAGAATGGGAGGAGCCCACACGGGACGATCTTTCCAACTCTGAAGCCTGACCTTGGCCGGCCCTGCTCTGAAAGTCAGCTAAGGTAGGCGCCCCCCGCCCCCGCCCCAGTCCGTCTTCCAGCCCCTGAAAGCCGTTGAGGATCTTGGAGAGGAAATGTGTCCCCCGACTCAGTGTTTTCATGGTGTGACTTGTGCTCCAGAAGGCTAGGAGCGAGGCGGGCCTGAATCAGGTATACCTGCTTTTGGTGACCGTGCCCCAGCCAGCGAGCTCCCAAAAGACCAAGCGAGGGGGCGCCTGGGTGGCTCAGTTGGTTCAGCAACTGACTCTTGATCTTGGCCTAGGTCATGATCTCACGATTTGTGAGATCAAGCCCCGATTTGGGCTCTATGTTGATGGTGCAAAGCCCGTTTGGAATTCTCTCTCTCCTTCTCTCTCTGCCCCTCCCCCACCTGCATGCGTTCGTGCTCTCTCTCTCTCTCTCTCTCAAAATAAAGAAATAAACTAAAAAAAAAAAATAAGGAAGACCAGACCTCTTTAGGACGACATATGGCAAGGATGGTTTTTTTTTTGGTTTGTTTGTTTTTTTTTTTTGGTGGGGAGGGTGTTGTTGGAATGTGGCCTTGTCCAGTTCTTCCAGAACAGTCCTCTCCATGATGGACCACTGGGGGCTTCAGGCCTCGGGTTTGAATGCGGGCTGGGTCTCACCGAAATGCTAAAGCGACGTGAATATTTGAGGGCAATTCACCTCCTATTTCGCTCTTAAGCCCTTTCAGGAGAGAATGGGCTGTGACCTTTGGTTTCAAGCCTGGTCATGGATTCAATCTGTGACCTGATAATGGCCAGCCCAGTTGCCCGTGATATCGGTGGATCGCAAAGCGTGGTCCAGAACCAGCAGTATCCACATCGCCTGGGAACTTATCAGAAATTCGAATTCTCAGGGCTCACCCCGGACCTACTGAGTCAGAATCTTTGGGAGTCGGGTGGGGCTTGGGAATCTGTGTTTTTAGCCAGCCCTTCAGCTAATTCTGATGCTCTTTCAAGTTCACGTTTGAAAGCCACTGTTTGATTTGTTTATTTATTTACTTATTTGAGAGAGAGAGGACGCATGTGTGCAAGCAGGGGAGGGGCAGAGGGAGAGGGTGAGAGAGAGAACCCCAAGCAGGCTCCAAACCGTCAGCGCGCAGCCAGAGGCGGGGCTCGAACTTTCGAACTGGGAGATCATGACCTGAGCCGAAGTTAGACGCTTAACTGACTGAGCCACCCAGGTGCCCCCCCCGACCCCCACCCCCTCTGAGAGAGAGAGAGAGAGAGAGAGAGAGAGAATCTTAAGCAGACTCCATGTCTGGCACAGAGCCTGATGCAGGGCCCGATCTCACAACCATGAGATCATGACTTGACCCGAAATCAAGAGTCAGACGCCTAACCTAGAGCCGCCATTTTATTAAGTTTATTATCCCCCATTTAACAGATGAAGAAAATGAGGTTCGGAGGGTCCGAGTAACTACAAAGATCATTTGGCCAGCAAGCGGGGTGCTGAGACTCAAACCCAGGTCTTCCGTTAGAGGGACTAGGGTTTTTTCCCCTCATTTCTTCCACTCCCTTCCTCTCTGTCCTCGCCTCTCTCTCTTCCTTCAGTCTGGGTCTCCCATCGTGGAGGTGCTCACTTTGGCTGTAGACGGCCATCGCTTGGGGGGCTTAAGAAACCCACATCGGTGTTAGGGTTCCACTCTAGGAACCCCTGTCTCTGGGGTGCAACTCTAGCACCTTCTTATTCCCGATTCCCCGGTGGCCCTGCCCAGATTCTTCCACGCTTCCAAATGTTTCTGGAACGCGTTTGCACTAAGGTGTTAGTAACTGGATGTGTTACCTTTCTCGGGGCAACCGCATTTGAAAAAAAGAACGGAGGACGTGAAATAATGAATTGCATAAGCGTCCCAGCGAGTGGGAGAGACCAGCTTTTGATCTCATTTCTCCCACTTACCCCAGATTTACTGCGGTCACACATCCCGCCCGGAACGCACCCCGCAGTCTTGGCTGAGATTTCTGAATATACTGTGTCTTTTCGAGGGGATTGTTGGGGCTCGAAGGGCTTGAGCAAATCATATTTCAACGCCCTGAAGCCGTCGGCTTTGCCCACAGAGGGCTGAGCTTCCGAAACTAGCGACAGCCAGTCAGTTCCATTGTAACCAGCTAGCAAAACCAAAATTTAAAAAAAAAAAATTTTTTTTTTTTTAAGCGGTCAGGAAGGAACGCCAAACATCTCCTTCCCTGTCGGGCCTTTCCCGGCGCCCAGCCAGATATACTCAGCCATGGAAATGGAGGTGGCACCTACGCCGTAAGTTAGATGAGAGCCACGGCCCAGACCCCAGTTCAGTCGCATCGCGGGGGCCCCACGGCATGGCTCTTTCTCCAACGGGGCAAGACAGAAATACGGACCTAGGCTGGAGCACCCCCACCTTCTAAAATTGCCGTAAACTTTGGATTTTGAAAAGCGAAGAGAAATCAAGGCCCACCCCTAAAATGATTTTTTTAATGGCAGCTCCGTCGCTACCCGGCTTCCTGCCCCTGGTGGGGGACAGGGCGCATCCCCGCCCTTCGGGAGACAGCCCGCTTGTCGGGGCGGCTGGGCTCCCGGGAACAAAGGCCCGGGTTCATTACCACGGTATCCACCCTGACACGTTCCACCCGGGACCCCCTCCTCCAGACTCCGGTTCACACCCCAGATGAAGTGTAATTAGGACCTGGACACTTTTGAAGTCCCCGAGCCGACTGCCGACAGTTGGAAATGGCCTTGATTTGCATGGCGAGGACCCGGTTGGAGGTGACTTTTTCCCACAGTTTCAAAGACAGAATTATTTTAAGTGGCATCCCCGAGCCAGGAAGAGTTACCACGGAAGGAATCGAGCTTCTCAAAGCCGAAAAGAGAAAAGGTAAAGTAAGTCCGCGGATCTGATTAATTCCCTAAAGTGCCCTTTGGCCCAGTTTTCCTTCCGCGGAGGGGGGGGCCTCCGCCGAGGCCTTTGTTTCTTCTCAGACTTCTTCTGGGGTCCCCGGCCCCCGGGGGATGAGAAGGCTGTGGGGGGGACTTGGCTCGTTGGCTCTGCGGCCCCCGAGGCAAGAACACCAGGCCGCGCCGCAGGCCAGCGAGTCGATGGGGGAGGCCGCGTGTGGACGGGAGCTCGGCCGTTTGCCCTCCCGGCTGAGCCCAGGCAGAACCCCCCCCACCTGTGAGCTTTCTGGGGGGCAGCCGTCGGAAGCAAACGACACACTCTCCCCAGAGCTGTGTCTCCAGTAGAGCGTCCAGTGAGGACGGAAACGTTCTGTATCTGTGCCGTCCGCGTGGTCATGGAGCGCTTGAGATGTGACCCGTGTGACCGAGGAAGTACATTTTAAATAGTACTCAAGCTTCTGTATTTTTTGCTTAATGTTTATTTATTTTTAATCTTTAAACATCTTTCTGTATTTTTGAGAGATTGAGAGACAGAGCCCAAGCGAGGGGGAGGGGGCAGAGAGAGAGACGGAGTCACAGAATCCCAAGCAGGCTCCAGGCTCTGAGCTGTCAGCACAGAGCCTGATACGGGGCTCGAACTCATGGACCGCAAGATCCTGACCTGAGCCGAAGTCGGACGCTTAACCTACTGAGCCACTCAGGTGCCCCATTTTTTTTAAATTAAAAAAAAAATGTTTATTTTTGAGAGATTGAGTTTGTAAATGTTTTTAATGTTTGTTTGGCTTTGAGAGATTGAGTATTTATTTTGAGAGAGAGAGAGAGAGAGAGAGAGAGTGGAGGGGGGGCAGAGAGAGGGGGACAGAGAATTGAAGCAGGCTCCATGCTATCAGCGAAAAGCCCAACGCGGGGCTGGAACTCATGAACCGTGAGACTGTGACCTGAGCTGAAGTTGGACGCTCAGCCGACCGAGCCACTCAGACGCCCCTCAAGTTTCTGTAATTTCAATACCCACATGCGGTTAGGGGTACCATATCGGAAGCACAGGGATGGATCTCAACCAAGCCCCAAAAGTGGATGCCCCAGTTTGCCAGGGTACGGTATTGATTCCCAAGTCCCTAAAAAGACGCTCAGAGAAAGTTCTCAGTCAAGCAAAGCTTAAGTTTTATTAGACCTACTTCAGTAAGGGACGGTGCCCCGTGGCAGATTGTTGGTAATGTCTCCAAGCGGGGGCATGGGGAAGGCTATCTACCCCATGACGGAGACTGGCCTGGGGGATTTTGAAGTTGGGTCTTCAAAGCAAGAAACCGGGGTTAGAGAGACTTGATAAGAAAACAGTTTGGGATCGCAAGCAAGGCAAAGACCCGGTAGTGAGTCTCGATGAGCCGGCTCTTGCTCTCGATAACGAGCTATTTTAGTTGGTTCACTCTTATCTTCCAGGAGCAAGGGTTTCTTAGGGCAAAGAGCTAAGTTATTTTTTGTGTGTTCTCAGTATATTCGAACATGGGGTCAGGAAAGTATGCCTGGTCTCGGTATTATTTAACATAGGGAGCTTGAGGGGGCAGCGCCTGGGTGGCTCAGTCAGTGAAGCACTGACTTCGGCTGAGGGCATGCTCTCCTGGTTCGTGAGTTCGAGCCCCGCATCGGGCTCTGTGCTGACAGCTCGGAGCCCGGAGCCTGCTTCTGATCCTGTGTCTCCCTCTTTCTCTGCCCCTCCCCCACTCGCAGTCTGTCTGTCTGTCTCTCTCTCTCAAAAATAAAATAAACATTCAAAAAATTAAAAAAAAAAACCCACCTAGGGACAGAGAGTAGCGAATCACCCCCAAACGCAGCGACTTGAAACGATAAACGTTTATTATTTCGCAGTTGCCGAGGGTCAGGAATTTGGGAGCAGCTAAGGCAGGTGGTTTCGTCCCAGGGTCTCTCGCCGAGGCTGCAGCCAGGGGGTCGGCCAGGGCTACCAGCTGTCGTCCCAAAAGCTGGACTGGTGCTCGAAGACCCGCTTTCCGAGGTGGCTCACTGGCACAATTGGTGAAATGGTGGTGTCGGTCCCTCGCGCTGGGAGCCCCTCCAATGGGGCTGCTTGAGAATCCCCGCGGCATGGTAGCTAGCTACCCCCCCCCACTGCCGCCCCCCGCCCCCAAGAGAGGAATTCGGAAGAGAACCCACCGGCACCCACAATGTCTTTTAGGACCTGTTCTTGGCGGTGTCGCTTCGTCATTTTCACCACACCCTCCAGGTGGTAGAGGCCAGCCTTATTCCGGGTGGCCACTGGCTATGCAAGGGGTTGGTATCGGGGGCGGAAATCGTAGGAAGAGGGAATGACGTGGTTTCAGTTTTCAGTGGTAAGTGGGGGGCAGTGGTATGGGGGGGGTGCAGAGGTCCCTCGGTTTCAGACCCAAAACACAACTGGGGCGGCCCTGCGTCCGTTGGGAAAGGGGGATCCCACCAGCTGACCCCACCGTAACCAGTCACTCCAGAATTCTGTGACTTCAAACGACCATCTCATTATGCCCATAGACTTGACGGGACGGGAATTTGGACGGGGCACAGTAGGGGACGGCTTGTCTGTGCTCCGCGGTGTCTGGGGCCTCGGCCGGCAAGACTCAAAGCCCGGCGATGAGAGTTGGGGGCGGGGGCCGTCTGCGGGTTCGGCCATCGTCATGTTCGGTGCCGGACCGGGAGGACTCAGAGTCTTGGACCGCGGACCGGGGCACGTTCGGGTGGCCTCCCCGGGTAGCTTGGGCTTACTCCCAGCCGGCAAGCCTCGGCGGAATGAGACTTCCGACGTGGAGGCTCGGGGCTTCAAGCGTGGTTGTTCTAGCAAACGGAGTGGAAACCACGCGGGCTTTTACGCCTCGGCCTTGGGAGACCCCTGCCATCGGGCCTCTGTGCCTTATTGATGCAAACAGTCGCAAGCCTGGCCAGATTCAAGGGGGAGGAGACCCAGACCCGGTCTCTCCACGGGGAGGGTCCACGTCCCGGTGTGGAAGGGCACGTGGGACAGAGGAGACTTCCAGCCGTTCTTGGAACATACAGTGCGCCTCGCCCGCCAGTTTCCTAAGGCTTTTGTTCCTGATGGGGGGGGGGAGCTAGGGGAATTGGGGCCCGGGACGCCCCAGAGAGACACCTTTCTTTTTTTTAAATTTTTTTTTTTTTTAACATTTATTTATTTTTGAGAGACATAGAGACAGAGTATGAGCAGGGGAAGGGCAGAGAGAGAGGGAGACACAGAATCTGAAGAAGCAGGCTCCAGGCTCTGAGCCGTCAGCACAGAGCCTGACGCGGGGCTCGAACTCACAGACCGGGAGATCATGACCTGAGCCGAAGTCGGCCGCTTAACCGACTGAGCCCCCCAGGCGCCCCGAGAGACACCTTTCTTAGACCCTGTTTGTGCCCTTCCTAAGCACAGGTCCCTGGCCGGAGCCCAAGCTGAGTGGTGCCCACGAGGGGGGAGGGATGGACCCGGGAGAGGGCGTTCTTCACAGGGGCCCACGGGAAAGGGTCCCAGAGCGTGGGGCCAGAGACAGCTGTGTCGCGTACTGACTGCGTGGCGTTGGCCACGTGGCTTAATATGTTTGCGCCTCATCTCAACCGAAGCCCTGCCTCGGGCTCCCTGTGGGGAGCCAGTCGGGCGCGGTGTGCAGACTCGTAGCGGCGTGCCTGGCACAGAGTGGGTATTTATTCAACAGACGGGAGCTGCTAGAATGATATCGTCTTTATTTCCCCAGCCTTATCCCACCTGAGGTCGGTCATCCGTGGCACAGTAGGGTATATACTGCCAGGTCCCAAATCGCCCCCAGACGTCGCGGCTTACGCCCGGCAATTTCTTTCCAGCGCCCGGGTGGCTCCGCGGGTTGAGCGTCCGACTTTGGTTCCAGTTGTGATCTCGCGGGTCACGAGTTCGAGCCCCACGTCAGGCTCTTTGCCGTCAGCACAGAGGCCCGCTTCGGCTCCTCTGTCCCCTTCTCTTCCCTTCCCCCCCTTGAGTGCGCACATGCTCTCTCTCTCTCTCTCAAAAATAAATAAACATTTTGAAATAGAAAGCAGTTTCTTTCACTCTCCTGGTTTCTCTGGCTCAGGAATACGGCACTTGGCTGGACGGTTGTGGCTCGGGCTCGGAGAGTTTGTAGCCGTTGGGAGGCTCACTTCCAAGGTGGGTGATACACGTGGCTGGCAAGTTGGTGCCGGCTGCTGGGTGACAGCCTTACTTCCCTCCTCCTCGGGGCTCCCTGCGTGTCCTCATGGCACAGGGGCTGGCCTCCCCTAGAACGCGTTTCTCTGGGAAGGCAGAATCTGGGTCTGTCTTGGTCCCTGCTGTATCTGCAGAGCCCGGCCTAGCGCCCACTGCGGAACGTTCTGTGCAGGCTTGAAAGACAAAGAGCCGCCTGAGCTATCCTGCCCTAGTCCCTTTACATTCTTCCGCAAGGTCTTTTGCCTTCTGCACCTCTGTGGACAGTGGGCTCCAGGTTTTAAGGAGGGTCCCAAAGGCTGCGGAAAGAGAAGTCTTAGGGAGAGACAGCTAGCCGCTGAGGCTCAGGCCCCAGCTGCAACTCCTTACTGGAAACTCTCCTTTCCGACCTTCACCTTGGGCTTCTGAGCTCACGCCAAGGGAGTTCACATTCGTGGAAACCCAAATAACTGTCCCACGAGGCGAGGAACTGGGCAGCCCCCGAGACGGGAAGGAGATCACGTCCCGCCTTCCGGCTGGGCCAAGGAGGACAAGCCAACGTTGCCGTTCTGGTTAAGTAGCCAAGTACAAAGGTCCTGTGGTGGGAAGGTGTGGTGGAGGTTCTGGGGCCTCTGAGCAGGGGTGGGCTGGGCTGTGAGCCCACGACTGGATTTGACCGGATTAGAGAGGCCAGATTGGGATTAAGGGGGAGGACGTGGGGACCGTGGACGAGTAGTTTTCTCTCGAGAAGTTCTTTCTCTCCGGACCGTTGGGAGGCAGCAGTGCCGTAAGTAGGCTCTAGGTGTTTGCTCAGTGTCCCCCGGGGCCAGAAAAAGAACCCAGAAAGCCTGGGGCCTGGCAGAGCTTGGGCCCTGCTGTCATTCACACAGCGGGAGGGGCTACAGCCCCCCTGGGATGGGGGGCCCCACTGTCGCTCCTCTCCCAGGCAAACCCCTCTGCTGAGAAACCCGCCCGAATGACCGTCTGGATTTGCAGGTTACCGAGCTCTCGCACAGATATCTTTGTCTCGCTTCGTTTCCCCATTCTGCAGAGGGAGCCACCGAGGCTTCCAGGCTCAGAGAGGCGCGGTATCTTTGTGACATCAAGGAGGCGGCAGAGCCCGGCCTGGGACCCAGTTCTTCTAACTTCCGGTCGAGCCTTTTCTCCGGCTCGCTTCCCTGCTTCCTGTATCTCTCAGCCTCCTTAACTGCCACTTGCCTCGAGTCAAGTTCACAAGGACTTGCAGACCTCCTCCGGGGTCTCTGGGAGGTGTGTGTGGGTGCGCGCGCACGCATGTGTGTGGCAGGTGTGGGTGAGGCTGCAGGCGGCTCTAAGTTTTGCGGATGGGGTGTCCCGATAAATGGGTTACAAGCGTGGGGGTTTGGTGGCATGGAAGCTGGGGGGGGTGGCGGGGGACAGAGAGATCAGAGCCATCAATCACAAAGGGCTCCCTGAGGCGGGTTGATGGGGGCTGGGGCCACATTCGGGAAACTGCTTCGGGATGACAATGATCTTGGGCAAAGGCACGCGCATCAAGGCAGGTGTCAAGTTCACCGAGATCTTGATAATAGGGCCTTTTGCTCTCTCCCTGTTCTGGTGCCAGGTGTTCAGAAACTTGACCTCCTTTCCCGGTTCCGTCGGATTGGCTGTCCCCTCCTTGCCCCTACCCGGCCGTGTCTCCCTTTGCTGGTTCCCTCTTCCTGGAACTGGCGGCCGGGGTGGTACCAAGAAGGGAGCTCCAAATTCCACCCCCTTCGCTCCTTCCCCAACCCCGCTTGCAGCTGGAACACCTAAATGCTTTCGGAGACGAGCTCTCTAAATAATTGGAACTTTCTCCCAAATCAGCACTTTTTCATGCTACATTAGCATTTATTGGTTTGATATTTACTTTTGGCACAGGAGCGCCCAGTCTCTGGGTCCCTGGGAGCACACACTGTCGACTGAGACAGGCTATAATTGCCGCTCGCGAGCCTCCCCCCTCCCCCCACCCGCCACCTGCCTTGTCCTTCGCGGCTCCCAGGCCGTTAAAAAAAAAAGCTCAGAAGGGTTATCTTCACAGACCACAAGGTCTGCTGATAAACAGGGGCCCTGTCCAGAGGAACCAGAGGCTCCCAAGACAAAAGGCGGGGACAGTTTGAATTCGGACCGCAGTAATGGATATACGCGATCACTCTGTCACTGGCATAACCTCCTTGAGGGCAGGGATCTGTCTTAGTGCTTTGAATTTCTCCATATTCCCCTCCGGGAGCCAAGAACCGAGCTACACAAACCTTAGGTTCTCAGGGACCATTTGCCTCCTCCGGAACTGGCAGAAAATCTCTCTCTCTCTCTGACCAGCGCGGAGGGAGAGGGCGGAGGGCTTCTCCAGAGAAGGCCAGGGCAACGGGGGCCACGTGGTAAGGGGGGTAAGGAGGAAAGTTCTCCCATCTCCCTTTCAAACGCACCCCCCCCCCCCAGGATCTGGTCAAGGAGCCTCGCCCTGCAAAGGTGGCAGTGGTGGTGGGGGAGGGGACTGTGCTTAGAGATCCAGGGACCCAGCTCCAGCACTCAGCGCCAACTGGTGCGGGCCTCAGTTTCCTCTTTGGTACAATCGAGATTACAGCCGTTTCTTTCCTCACGGGCCGGTGGCAGGGATTAAGGGAGATCGGGCGTGGAATGGGTTTAGGGCGCCCCGCGGTGCAGGCCGGCCGTGGGCTCCGGAGCCGGCGGGTCCTGGGATTTATTCGAGCCTTGTGGGAGTGGAGCCCTCAGTGTAAATCAAAGGGCCGGCTCTCACCTCGGCCTCAGGGCCTTGCTACTCAAAGTAGGGCCTGCCGACTGGACCTACAGCAGGGCCAACGTCCCCGGCGAGGCTGTCAGGAAGGCGAGAGCCTTGGCCGCCCCCTCCCCGATCTGACCAGTCTGTATTGTTTTAATTTTAATTTTTAAAAGTTTATTTGCTTATTTTGAGGGAGGGAGAGAGAGAGAGAGGGAGACAGAGAGAGAGAGAGAGCATGTGCGCACGCATGAGCGGAGAAGGGGCAGAGAGAGAGGGAAGGAGAGGGAATCCCAAGCAGGCTGTGCACTGTCAGTGTGGAGCCCGACGTGGGGCTTAAACCCACGGACCTCGAGATCATGACCTGAGCCTATACCATGAGTCCGACGCTTAGCCTACTGGGCCGCCCAGGCACCTGCCCCCCCCCCCCCCCATTCTGTATTTCGAAGAAGGTTCCCAGGTGACTTATATGCAGGCTAAAAGTTTAAGAAGCACTTGAGAAACCCCCCTGCAAAATAGGCAGGGCAGAAATGACTGCTCCCTTTCCGTGGGTGAGCAAACTTCCTAAAAAAATGGATGACTCCTTTTGCCCAAGTTCAAGAGCCATCTAGAAGGCTCGTGACTCCTATTTGTCCTGAATCCTTTTCCCTGCCTCCGGTGGAGGGTGAAGGGGGGGTGGTGCTGGGCGCTAGGGTCTCGTCTGGAGCCCCATCTCCGTGGAGGGGGCCCGGACGGCCACCTGCTGTCGAGGCGCTTAAGCAGAGGCCACAGAGGAGGACGCAGTATTGGCTCACGGGCTTGAGTTGGGAGGACGAGGCGGCCAGAGAGAAACATGTCCACGAGGCAAGTACTCCTTTGTTAAAATGGAGTTTCAGAAGGTTAAAAACACTTGACTTTCCTGCACACAGAAAATGACCACGCATCAAAGATTTGATTTAGCGCCTTCATTAATGAGGGAACCTCTATGATGTTAAAACCGGTTCTAATAAGAATAGTAATGGGAAAAAGTTAGGGCGAGGTAGCGAGGTTAGAAATTATTTGGTGGGGTGCCTGGGCGGCTCGGTCGGTTAAGCGTCCGACTCTTGATTTCGGCTCAGGTCATGATCTCACGGTTCCTGGGATCGAGCCCCTCGTCGGGCTCCGCGCTGACAGGTCAGAGCCCGCTTGGGATTCTCTCTCTCTGTCTCTGTCTCCCTCTCAAAATAGATAAATACACTTGAAAAAAGGACACTATTTGCAACTCTACCAGACCCAAATCTGAAAGTTAACCAGCCTCTGCCCCCACGGGCTCGGAAAACAGCCCAGTCAATAGGAAATGGATCAGAGGTGGCAGGCCAACTCTGCAAGAACAACCCGATAATGTCTTTTGCCCATTTCCAGTTTGGGATCGTTTTTTCTGATACTACCCTTGGGGAGTCCTCGAGAATCCGAAATAGCCGGTGCCCGGGAATTAGCCTCAGGATGGAATGTGGGTCTTGGAAGGCAAGGAGGACAAAAAGATGGGCAAGCCAGAGGGCGTGGGCTGGCATCGCGCAGGAGAAAGCGACTCTTCGCAAGAGAGGGGACCGCGAGGCCCGCTCCCGACTCCCATCCTCTCTAACCTTGGCCACCTCGCAGAAGGGGATGATGTATTTGCAAACACATGCAGCCTTGTACAAAATATTTTCCCCTCCTGAGGCGTTCTTGCCAATATTGTTAATCTGTGGGTTGACTTTGGACCAAAATAAATCTCCCGGCCCCGGGCCACCAGCTAGCTAATTTTACTTCGGAACCAGGGAATAGACAGTACGGGCCTTCGGCCGACCATTCTGTCTTTATTTTGCTTGCTCCCTGCTGCGGTTTCAAGATCGCATTTGGAAAGGGAGACCCTCTGTGCACGGGAGCAGCCACTGAGAGAAACAGCAACAGAGACGGACGGATCGGAAAAGGCAAGTCTGACCGTTGCCCGCCACATCTGTCTCTCTTCTCAGATTCTGATCGTCCCCACTGGCCTTTCCGTGATGAAGAGAGTTGTACGACGTGCTGAAAAGCCGAAGGCGACATGGCCACTTGAGGGGGGATTTTCTTAGGCACTCGTTGCGTTCTGCTACTCTTGTCGGTCACCATCTAGGAGAACTTAACTCTGGGTTCTCCTTGACCAATCCTAGAGGAAGCAAGTGGGTAGAACCTTACAGCATCAGCCCCGGAATTGGCCTCGGAGGCCATCTAGTCCAGTCCTACCAGCTAAGAGGCAGGATTGCCTTGTGGTTACGAGCACGGATTTGGAGCCGGACGGCCCCAGTTCGAACCCAACTCCACCACTAACTAGCTGGGTGACCTCAAACAAGTTGCCATCCTCTACCTCAGTTTGCTCGTCTGTAAAACGGAGAGAGTTATAATCGTACCTACCTCGCAGGATTGTCGTGGGAACGAAATGAGCAAACATATAGAATGCACGAGAACAGCAAGGCGTACAGTGAGTGCTGGATAAGATACGGAAACGGGGCTCGGAGAGGAGGGACAACCTCCGTAAGGTCACTCAAGGAGTTGCCAAAACTGAGCTGGACTCGATGAAGAAAAGAGGAGAGGTTATTGCTTCTTGGAAATTCTGACTAATAGCTGTTTTCTTTGCTCACGTTACATCATCCTCACTCAACACTTGGAGAGAGCCCTTGACGAGGAAGTGAGGGCAGCGCATTCTAGGCCAGGCACGCCTCTAACTGACGGTGGCCCTGATGGTCACCAGTTTGGGGCTGGATGGTCTCTGGGGTTCCCGTTGGGAGTAACGTCTTTCTAATTCAAAATTAGGGTCTGTACCTTCCATTCAGGCCAACGCTGTCTTTCCCTGCCACGTTCTTCACTGGTATTTTTTTTTCTTGCCCATTTTCCTCTGGCATTTTGCCCGACTCCATCCTGTGGACATCGACAACCAGGTTGTTTTGGCTCTCCTACTCTGCCCCTTGCCCCCATTGCTCCCTCCCCTCCTCCCTGCCCCCCACAGGGCAATCATGGGCTTCAACCGCCCCACACCTGAGCCCTGCCGTTGCCGTGTTTAAGTCCATTAGACCCTTGACAGTCTTGCAGATGTCTTCCAAGTTATCAGGTAGTGCCTTGAAAGCAGTGACTCGATTTCTTCCTTATCATGACTCACTTTGAAGGCCTAATACAGTGCCCTTGACAGAGTGACTGGGGCGCCTGGGTGGCTCGGTCGGTTAAGTGTCTGGCTCTTGATTTCAGCTCAGGTCATGATCTCAGGGTTCGTGGGTTTGAGTCTCGCAGCGGGCTCGAGTCTCGCAGCGGGCTCTGAGTTGATGGCGTGGATCCTGCTTGGGATTCTTTCTCTCTCCCTCTCTCTCTGCCCCTTCCCTGTTCACACACTCTCTCTCTCTCTCTCAAGATAAGTAAACTTTAAAAAAAAAGACCAAGTGATTTATCCATTATGGTTTGTTGACTGCTTCCCAAATGAGTTGGGATATTGGATGAAATCTTATATTATCAAAGCTCCCTCTGGTATCTTCAGTACAGCTGCCATAGATGTCCTGTGTTTGAGAAGAAGCCAGTGTTACCAGACTTCAAAGCCTGATTCGAAAGGGTAGTTTAGAACAATTAACATTTCAAACATGAAAATTTCAGGCTGAGACACAGTGATGTGTTAGGTCCTTCCTCGGCTGCCTCTTGTTCTTCCCACCCTCCTCCTGCCTCCCCCTCTGCCCGAAATACAGGCTGAGTCAAATATGAGGTTGTCCCCTATCGGTGAGATGAGGCATTGCAGCCTAGCTCTACAAAACACTGTAAATTCCCTAGAGGGAAGTTAGTGGAGATTGAAATGCGGGAGTTGAGAATGTAGAGTCAGGTGTGGCCCAATATCTTTCGGATAACGCTGATCCTGAGGGAAGGGTGAGGCCTAATATCAAAGGGGGGCCCTGGAGTGAGAGAGATACTACCGAGTGCTCTAAGGGCTGCAGAGGAAAAGTCAACAGTTATTTGGGGACGCAAACATCTGGAATGCCTACTACCGCTGAGTGTAAATATAACAAGGCCCCAGGTGCCACTGGGCTGACCACCAACGTAATCCTGCCTCTCTCAAACCTTTGTCCTTAGTCAGCGTTGTCGGAGCCCAGTTCAAAAGTCTGTATTGGAGGGGCGCCTGGGTGTCTCAGTCCATTAAGGTCTGACTCTTGATTTCATCTCAGGTCATAATCTCACCGTTCACGAGTTTGAGCCCCGCGCTGGGTTCTGCGCTGAGAGTGCAAAGCCCACTTGGGATTTTCTCCCTCCCTCTCTCTCTCTGCCCCTCTCTGGCTCAATCGCAGGTTCGTGCATGCTCTCTCTAAACAAACAAACAAACACTTTTTCTTGAAGTCTATAGAGTCGGGATGGGTTGTAGTTTCAAAAAATGGCTACAACAGCATCCCCCATGTTTTTCTGCGGTGTGGCCTGCCACACAGAGTTTGGGGGGGGGTCTGTTTCTCCACGGCCTGGAACCCAGGTGGGCCCTATGACTGCTTTGACTGAGAGAATAAGTCGGAAATGATGCCGTGTGGTTTTTTCAGGATGAGCTCATAGAAAGTCTTGCGGCTTCCACTTGGGCCTTCTAGAACACTCACTTTGGGGCTACTCCCTCTTGGAACCCAGCCACCACGCTGTGACAAGCCCGAACTACATGGAAAGGCCACGTAGAAGGCACTCCGGTCTAAGCCCCAGGTAAGGTCCCAGCCAGCAGCCAACATCGATTGCCAGTTGTGTGCGGGCGCCATCTTGGACGTCCGGCTCGGTTAATGAAACCTTTAGAGGAAATCCAGCCCCAGCCGACGCCTGACTGCCACCGCATGAGAGATCCAGAGTGAACACCCCCAGCTGAGTCCAGTCAACTCACAGAACTGTAAAAAATAATAACAATAATAATAATAAATTGTTGTATTAGGGCCACGGGGTTTCGAGTGGCAAGAGGTAACCAGCAAATTTGGTCAGACACACGAACCATAGGGTGACATATAATTAGGTGTATTTTTAAAATCTCGGATTCAGCTTTAGAGCAACGAGTCTCTAACATCACAGCGCAGTACTATTTCAGTTCACATCTGCTTTCTCTGATCAAAACATTGTCTTGCTCTTCCTGAGAGAGGGTACTTCCTGACAGGTGTCCCCTTGTGTCCTCATCCATGTGACCATGGGGTTCAGTGTCTTTCACGCATGCTAGCATGGCACTGGGTGCCCTCGTTGTAGGTCATGAGGGAAGAATGCATGCTGTTGTCTCCAGAATGTTCCATGGGTGCGGTTGTGCCACATATAGCAAGAATCCACCCATACATTTTCTTTTAGTTAACTGTATTGATGTATAGATTTACATATAATAAAATATGCCCATTTTAGGGGTCCAAATTGATGTGTTTTGACAAAGGTAACCCATGTAATCATCACCACAAGCCCAGTACAGAACACTGCCGTGACCGCAGGGTTCCCCTGTGCCCCCTTTACTGTCAATCCCCTCCCTCTCCACCACCCCGCCCCAACCCCGCCCGGGGTAAGCATCAGTTGGCTTGGCCACTATAGATCAATTTTCATCTTTCCTGGTATTTCATAGAAATGGAATCGTATAGGATGCACTCTTATGTGACCGTATAATATTTGATTGAACAGAATATTTTCAGGTTTATCCATGTTGCTATGTGTATGCATAGCTAAAACCTTCTTTGACCGGGTTGCATACCCTTGAGCGTCCACAATGGTCCACAGTATGTCCATTCATTCTCCTTGTTTGTTTACAGTTTGGGGCTACTATGAATCACGCTGCTATGAATGTTCATGTACAAGATTTTATGGCCGTATGTTTTCATTTCTTTGGGGTAAATATCTAAAAGTGCCTCTTTCTTTCCTTCCTTCCTTCCTTCCTTCCTTCCTTCCTTCCTTCCTCCTTTCTTTCTTTCTTTCTTTCTTTCTTTCTTTCTTTCTTTCTTTCTTTCCTTCCTTCCTTCCTTCCTTCCTTCCTTCCTTCCTTCCTTCCTTCCTTCCTTCTTTCTTTCTTTCTTTCTTTCTTTCTTTCTTTCTTTCTTTCTTTTTAGAGAGAGAGAGAGAGCAAGCAGGGGAGAGGGGCCGAGGGAGAGAGAGAGAGAGAGAGAATCCCAAGCAGGCTCCCTACTCAGCATGGAGCCCAACATGGGGCTTGATCTCACGACCCTGAGATCATGACCTGAGCCAAAATCAAGAATCAGATGCTCCACCAGCAGAGCCACCCAGGTGCCCCTAAGGGTACTTTTACAGGGTTGTATGGTAAGTGTGTATTTCACTTTATAGGAAACTGACTAATGGTTTTGCAAGCCCCCCAGGAAAATGTGAGAGTTCTGGTTCCTCCCTCATCTTCCCAGCACTTGACACTGTCAGTCTCTGCTGTAGCATCCCGGTAAGATTCACGGCATCTCGTTGGCCCACAGGTGTTGCTGGTTTTTTGTTTTTTTTTTTTAACTGTTTTTAACCTTGCTGCTGCTCTCAGAGTATGTTACCATCCTGTATTAGTTATCTATTGGTGCGTAATAAATTACACCAAACCTTTCCTGACTCACGTTTTCTGTGAGTCAAGAATTTGGGAGTAGCTTAGCTGGGTTGTTCTGGCTCGGACTTTTTCCTAAGACTGTAGTCGAGATGTCGTCTGGGGCCACAGTTGTCCGAAGACTTGACGGGGGCCGAGGGACCCACTTCGGAGATGGCTCAGTGGCCTGGCTGTTGGCAGTAGGCCTCGGTTCCTCAGTGGCTTCCATCGGGAGGTCCCGGTTCTTCACCACATGGATCTCTGCACTGAGTGTTCTCACAGCAGAGCAGCTGGCTTCCCCCAGACGGGCTGAGAGTGGGGCAGAAGCCAGAACATCTTTGAAAATCTAGCCTCAGAAGTCATACTTTGTCATTCCCGCGATGTCCCGTTGGTCAGGGGAAGGGATATGCAAGGGCGGCGGAGATGGCTGGAGGCCATCTGGGAGGCGTGCTACCACACGCACGGTCTGGCCAACATTCTTGGCCCCGTGGTTCCTGGCACTGTGGATGAGGGTCCTGTGCGTCCAGAAGTACATTCGAGAAAATGAAGAGCTATCGAAGCCAGACGGCTACTTGACGTGTCTGAAAAGGAAACTAGAGATTCTGGCTATGGGCACATGGGCCCCCAAGCCTCGCCTAACTTTGCTCTTTTAGAATCCAGGAGGAAGACAAACTTTTCAAAGCGAATCACATTGACGAGGAAGACAGGACTCTATCCGAGGGTTCCTGATGCAAATTCTGTGACCTTTTCTGTTCTCCCGTGAGCACCGGCTGGTCCTTGCTAGTCAGATGGGTCCAAGTCCGGTCGAGGAAATAGGTGCTAGCCTAGGTGCTTTTGAGCAGATGGAATTCAAGGCGCAAAATCGTTTACGCGTGTGGTGATGGAAAAAGCGAGACGCCGAACGGGAGAAGGTGGGGCGGCCCAGAGAGAAGCAAACGCAGGAAGTGGGGTTGGCGGGTCAAATCCAGAGGCGTGGTGGTCCTGTCCCTCTGGGGTCTGCAGCCACAGGAGAGCTCCAGCTACTGAGGGAGGCAGAGAGCGAGGAGGAGAGATACCCCAGCTTCTCCCTTCCTCTTATCCTCCGGTCTTCTTCCAGTGCCTTCCATGGATGCCAGGGAACATGCGGACAAAGCAGAGTGGAGGAAGGGGTAGGAGGATGGATCCGAGGGCACCGGGCTGGGACAGGCTCACTGGTGTTGGGCGTGGGGCAGACTTTATTTTCCATCCTGGGTGGGACTTTGTAATTGCCTCCAGGACAAGAATGAGACAGAAACGATGCCAAGTGACTTCCAAGACTTAGGAAGTCTCTCCCCGGCTGGCTCTGGCTTCTACCTGGCTGGCTCTGGCTCTTGGGGCATTCTCCCTCAGAACTCGGCCACCACGCTGTGAGCGAGCCCAAGGCAGCCCAAAGAGAGAGTCCACAGGGGGAGGCTCATGGGGAGAGAAACCGAAGCCCCAGCCAATGACCGACATGAGCCTCTGGCCGAGGCCCCAGATAATCATGGAGCAGAGACACGCCGTCCCCCATACTGACCTGGGAGCATAATTCTTTTTTTTTTTATGTTTATTTTTGAGAGACAGAGAGACAGAGTGTGAGCAGGGGAGGGACAGAGAGAGAGGGAGACACAGAATGTGAAGCAGGCTCCAGGCTCTGAGCTGTCAGCACAGAGCCCGACGCGGGGCTTGAACTCATGAACCGTGAGATCATGACCTGAGCCGAAGTCGGTCGCTTAACCGACTGAGCCACCCAGGCGCCCCTGGGAGCAGAATTCTTTTCTTTTCTTGCCACCGAGTCTCAGGAAGATTCGTTTCGTGGCTGTTGTCACCAGGAGCTGGGGAGAAGGGCAGGAGGGTTTCGGGTGCATATTTGAGACCCCGGGGCAACACCAGCCTCCCCTCGGATCTTCTCCCCTGGGGTAGACTGTCAACCAATAACTGGGATTGGTTTGCAAGCATGTGGCACTCTTTGGCAAAGCCTTAAAAACCTTGCTTTTCGGACCCATCCCCTTGAAGAGCTCATTCATTCCATGTCTACACGTGTACTGAGGGCCCACGCTGTGCCAGGCAACGCGTGCACCCTTGACACTAAAGCAGGCACGGTTCCGAACTTCAGACAGAAAACGAACGACTTCAGAAGCAAGGACGTAACTACGACGCGAGATAAGCGCTCCGGAGGAAGCACGTCGGGGGCCAAGAGCGCATCGCGGAGGGTCCGGATGTTGGGTGTTGGCAAAACTTATCTCGGGAAGTGACACTTCTCTTTCCTTTGCTTTCCTAAACTCATTTCTTCGAAGCCACGAAATGTTTCACGCAGTACACTTTTCAAACGTTCGCACAACGAGGCATTTCGCTGGGAACGACCATCGGACGGACATACGCTCGAAAGCGTTTGCTCACCAGAAGCCGGGAACCGTTGAGTGTTTTCCTGGGAGACACGTGAAAATCGGGGCCTCCTTCCCCCACAGAGTGCCCAGGGGTGCTGACACATTGAAGTTGTCATAGGGTTTCAGGGGAGCGAGTCGGTCCTCAGGAGCCAGGGACCCCAGGCTGGCGGGTGTGTGTGACTGGTCTCAGCTGTGTCCGTGGTCTCTGGGAGCCCAGCACAGAGGGCGTGGCTTCGGGGACAGAGAAGGAAGGGGGAAGGAACCCCAGACGTAGGCACTGGGCCGCAGGCTAGGGGCAAGGGCAAGGAGCAGGTGACATCCCTGGTCGCAGCCACCGGGCTATGCCCCCAGGCTGCCGGTCGGGTGGAAAGATGGCCCCAAATTGCTACTTCTGGCCTGACCTGTAAGGAAAGGGGCAGGCCCGAGACCGTTCCCAAGGCTCTTGATTTCCCTTCCACCAGAGCAGGAATCTTCCTCCGGAGGCGAGGCTGGGGTCTCCCCAATCCACCGTGTCCACCGAACCGCCCGCCTGTGGCGGGACCTGTCTGATCCGTCGGCACCAGCCTCACCGCACAGCCTCACCTCTGTCGCCTCGGTTCTCCTTGAGCTGAGCGGCCGTGGGTGGGTCACTCCGCCTCCTCCGCCACGAGAGCCACCGGGATCGCTACTGCCGCATGCACCCACGCAGCCTGCCCCGCCCCCTAGAAGGTGCTCACCAAATATCCCTTGCTGGGGGCAGCCAGTCAGACCGCAGAGCCGCGGCCTTGCTTCCTGATACCACGAGGTGCGCCCAGCACCCAGCAGACCGGAAGATATGCCTTGCGGGGGGTGGCCTTTGGGGCCGTGGTTGCCTTGACGGTGCCGCTTGGGTCCACCTCCCAGGCCTCACTGCAGGTTCACTCCCCCCGGGTGTACTTCCTGCCCCGATTACCCCCTCCCCAAAGATGCGGAGACCAGACTTACTGACGGGGCGCTCATCATGGGCAGGCTCGCCCCTAGTTCTTTTGGGGTCATGATCTCGCGGTCTGTGAGTTCGAGCCCCGAGTCAGGCTCTGTGCTGACGGCTCAGAGCCTGGAGCCTGCTTCGGATGCTGTGTCTCCCTCTCTCTCTGCACCTCCCCCCCCCACTCTCTCTCTCTCTCTCTCTCAAAAATAAACATTAAAAAATTTTTTCAAAATTATAATCAAGCGTACAAGCCGTTTGCCAGACGTAGTTTCACCGCGACAGGGGAGGCTTGGTGTGAATTTAGAGTTCTGGGCTCCTCAGAGTTCCACGTGGGAGCCCACCTGGGTCCTGCCCCCCCCACCCCTGCCCCTTCTCTTCCCACCTGTGAGGTTTGGTCCCACACTGGGACGGGCCTGCTGTGCGTACCTGCTCACCTTCCAGGCCCCGTGGTCCAGCTCTGTCCGCTCTCTGCCTTCCCCAACTCCCCCTGCAAGCAGTCACCCCTTGGCTGCCTGAGGGTGTGAGCGGCCAGCAGCATGCTCTTGGAAGGACAGACAAGGCGAGGAGGCCTGGGCAGTCCCTGGCGGTGGACTCGGGGCCGTCGAGGGGAATTCTGGGATCCCAGGATTCCAGATCGTGTCCAGAAGGGAACAGGCTCCAGGCGGGCGTGCCTTGGGTCCTGTGTAGTCCTTGCTCTGAGGGTGGAGGTGTGGCCAGAGCAGGGCCTTCTAGAGCGGGAGACCCAGGCCAGCGGCCCTAACTGCCCGATTTTTTTTTTTTAAGTTTATTTATTTATTTTTGAGAGAGAGGGGCAGTGGGGGGAGGGACGGAGAGAAAAGGAGACGGAATCCCGAGCAGGCTCCGCGCTGTCAGCACAGAGCCCGATGCGGGGCTGGAACTCACGGACCGCGAGATCGTGACCTGAGCTGAAATCGAGAGCTGGACGCTTAACCGACCGAGCCACCCGGGCGCCCCTTTAACCACCCGGTCCTCAGGGTACTTCTTGTCCTAAAAGCCAGAGCAAGTCTTGTTCAGTAGAAGTGCTCCGTGTGCTTTGAGCTGTCACTCACTCCCTTTTCCTTCCTCTCGTACAGCCTCTGGGAACATCCTTTAAGGCTGTTCACCTCCCTGGTCCCCATTCTGCCAAAGGATGATGTTTGAAATATTTCACCACCGTGTAGTATAGGTAAGGACCAATGCAAATGGGGGTTAAGCCGATGCAGAGCTGGGGTCCTGGAGGCCATCTCCTGGGCCAGGCTTTGATCCTTCCGTTGCTGGGACGGCGGGGGGGGAGGGAGACGGAGGAGGGTTCTGGGCCACAAGGAAGGACACTGACTGTGAGGCTTGGGGACGGGGCCATTTATGGAGATATTTCAATATTTTAGCCCCACGGTACTGCTGCACCCGTGAATATCAACTCTGTCTTCTGCCCTTCTTCCTTGGATTTCATTAGCGGCAGCACTGTGCCCAGCTGAAAGATGACATCCCAGCTTTGCTTGAAGCTTACGGGAGGCTGGTCTTATGTCAGGCTGAGTCTTTGGAAGGCTGAGTCACCTGGGAGTCCTCTTGGCCCCCGTCCTTCCCCTTCTTCCTAAACCTGTCCTGCCTGGAAAGGCGATGGGTGGAGCTCCAGCAGCCATCTTGTGACCTTGAGGACGGTCGCCCCGTGCTAGAGAGAGCAAAGCCGAGCCGAAATCTAGCAGGATGGGGCGCGTGGGTGGCTCAGTCAACTGACTGTCCGACTCTTGATTTCGGCTGAGGTCGTGATCCCAGGGTTGTGGGATGGAGCCCTGCCTCGGGCTCCGTGCGGAGCGTGGAGCCTGCTTGAGAATCTCTCTCCCTCTCTCCCTCTGCCCTTCTCCCCTGCTCGCTCGCTCGCTCTCTAGAAATGAAAGAAAAGAAAAAAGGAAATATAGAAGGAGCCTGGGACCCCGACCGATGACTGTAAAGCTGCCTGAACACCCCGAGATTGCCCACTGCTGGACTCTTTCTAGAAGAGAGAATGAACTCCAAATTTGTGTAAGCCACTGTAGTTAGGTTTCTGTTATCAGCACTTGAATTTGATCACCAACTCTTTTCAGCTCCAGAGCTTATTGCCCGAGGCTCCTCAGGGCTGTTCCTGGGTCAGGGGCTGGGGTGGGGTGGGGGGGCGGGGTAGGGATGTGCGTTCCGCACGCGCCTTCTCCCAGCGGGGTGTGTTTCAAAAGCTGATCCTTGAGACCCTTCTGGCCACTAGTGTTACTTTCCTCACTTTGACAGTGGAGAAAACTGGTCTCCGAGGTTCTTCCGCTTCGTTCGTAGCAGAACTGCGCAGGCAGGACTGGGAACCCCTTCTGGTTCACCCCCGGCGGAGGTGGGGGGGGGCGCTGCCCGGGATCTCCCAGAGGTGGGCCGTTGCTGATTTGGACTTCCGGTCCACTGGACCTCTCTGGCAACCGGGCGGGGAGCTGCCTCATGAGAGAAAACCCCAGAACGGTAGGGCTGCGGGTCAGGGGGCGGGGGAGGAGGCGTGAAGCAGGGAGCAGGTGGCCTTCTGCCCTCTAAGCTCCGAGAATGGAAAAAGCTCTGGCCAGGGAGGGGCCCATCTCTGAGGCGGAAGTCCTCCAGGAGGCCTGGGGAGCCGAAGGCCAGCGTCCTCTGCCCGGCACGCTGGTTTCCCCGAAGCCTGACCCCCGCCCCCCACCACGCTGACCTCCGAGGCCACCTGCAGCGGAAGCATTTTCGGAGGCAGTTTTATTGTCCCAAAGGTCTCTAGTGGACCCTGGTCAAGGCCCGCTACGTCGAGGCTTCTTGGCCCTCTCTGCCAGACCCACTTCCGTTCCTTCCTTTCTATGCGGCCTGTTTTTCTCTTCAGGGCCCAGGGCCTCTCCGCCCATCCGTCTCCCCTCCATCGGCCCTGGGGGCTTGCAGAGGTGAGGCGTGGCCTCTGACGGCCCCAGAGGGAGGCCGCCCTTGGCCAAATGGCCTCCAGAGCACTGGAGAAAGGGCGAGCAGGCGCAGGGCCAGAGCACAGGCCGCAGGCCCCGGCCGCCTCTGATGGCCCCTCCGCGTCCCCGCGGACAACGCGACCCACCAGGCCCTCCTGAGGAGCCCCCCGCGCCTCCCCCTTGGCCGGCTCCCAGGCGGAAGAGACGGAAGGCCGACCCTCCCGAATGTTTAACTTGGGCAGAGATGATAATCACTTTCCCATGGACGCAGCCGTATCCCTTCCCGTGATCCTTCGGGGGTCCCGAAACTCCAGACGGTTCTCATTTGCAGCTCGTTCCTGAGGAGGCCTCACTTCCTCGCCACACATCCCCTGATGTGGTCAGGGTCTCCCTCCCACAGCCCGGGCGGGGCAGGGTGGGGGTAGGGGCTTCCCTGAGCTTTTCTCTAATGGCTGCCCGCCCCCCCACCCCTCCACCCCCGCCTTTGTCTGGCCTGGCCTCACCCGGCCCGCCTCTTGGCCTCTGCCCTTTCCTTAACCCTCGGCCCCCAACGCCTCAAGCCTTTCAGTTTCTGATCCCAAGGGCAGTGGTCAGGGCCGGGCTGTTCCCCAAGCAGAAGGGCCCTTTCTAGAAGCTTCTCTTGCTCGGCCGGATAGGCCCGTTGAATGACTCCAGGGGGTCCTCCTTCACCCTGTAGCTTATGTGAGTAGTGCCTCCTGGAGTCATCAGACGAAACCCTCTGCCGGAAGATCCCTGAGGGGAGACTCAGAGCCCCTTCCAGCCGGGAAAAGACCGCACCCTCCTCTGGCCAGTCAGCTATGCTGCCTGAGCTCTTTCTACCACACACATTTCGATCTCGTTAGGAAGCCCAGAGGAGAGGAAAGGGAAGAACAAGACGCCCTCACGTTTTCAGAGTGCTTGAAAGTTTGTTGTGGTGTGTGTGTGTGTGTGTGTGTGTGTGTGCGTGTGTGTGTGTGTGTTTTGACACTTTCACATTCCTGGCACCTCTCAAGCTTCAAAACACCCCCATGAGGGCACAGAGCAGGGGGTTGTCCTTGGCGTTTGACCATTCGGGTGAGAACGTTAGAGCCCGATTGGGGCCCCTTAGGTTGTGGTTCTGCCCAAGTCCCATTTCAGGGGTCAGAAAGCGGGAGGGGAGGAAACTGGGCACGGGTTAGTAGTGAGGCGTGTGGCGGGCGGGGGTGGCCAGACCACGGGCTCCAAGCATCCTGTTCTGCCATCTGCACATCGGAGAGTCCTGTCTGAGTCGCATGACCTCTCTATGCCTCCATTTCCTCATCTGTAAAATGGGCTCATAAAGTGTCAAGAACCGTGCCAGGCACGGAGAAAAGGCTAGTATTTCTGTGGTTGGTGAGAGATGGCGGGGGGGCAGCTAAATGAAGGGGCACCGAGACTTGCCTTCTCCCTCCCTCTGTCCCTCGGAGCCCTGTCTCCACGACCCACGCTCCAAGACCTCTGAGGACAAGTGAGCCGGCGGGTGTTGCCGCGCTGTGGGCTCTGCATCTGGCTGCCACTTCTCGTCTTCCACGCCAACATCCGAGGTCACGGCCCAGCGGCTTCTACGCCCCCTCCCCCGTTGGCAGCAGCCAGGGCCCCAGTTAGCCGTTCTGGCTTCGGCTAGGGGATCCCAGGAGCCCGGCTCGCCCTCCAAGGCTGGTCCTTCGGGGTGGTTCTTTTGTCTCAGGCTGGACCCGGGGATAAGTAGGTGTGGTGAGAAGATCAAAGCACTTTACCCTGAGTTTGGCTGGAAGGGGCCCTTTGATCTGCCCCGCCCATCACGCCCCCCCTCCCCCATCACTCCCACCAGCCCTGGAGTCCCGGCCACCCTGAAATCTCCCCGCTTTCATTCCTGCCTTATCAGGCTGCCGCCTCGAGTCGGGTTTTCCCAGCAGTTCGAAGTCGAAGCCAGCGCCGCAGCGCCTGCAAAACCCCGATGGTTTCATTTTGAGCCTCAGTTGCAAAACCCGAAATCTCGATATGCTTGTAAGTGACGGGCGGGGTATCTCATTAGACGCGGGGCCTGCCGGGTCTCTCAGAACTCGGCCCCGGGGAAGGGAGGGGTGGCTCTGAGTATTCTTTCTCTTTCCTTTGAAACGGATACAAAATTCCTGGCACTTCTTATCGTGGCGACCCTGTGGAATTTTCCTTAGAACTTGAGGGACGGCCTCCGCTGTTCGTGGTGTAACGATGGCTCAGGAGGTACCCCGTGCCACTTTGGGGGCACCTCCTCAGGGTATTCGGGCTGCCAGGACCCCACACCAGAAGGGAGGTGTGTGGCGAGGAGGCCAGGCCTCACCCGGCCTTCCAGGCACATCCCGGACGGGCCGCCAACTCAGACCAAACGGGGCCTCGGCTGGCCCGCTCGCGGCGGCTCCTGTCTCGCCCCTGGGTCTCCAGCTCTGCTCACCGTTGATGAGGTGCAGGGCAACTGGGTGTCCGTGCGGGGTGAAAGTCCTGCTGAGAATTTCTGGGGGACCCTCCAGGGAGAAAGGAGTCGGCTATCCCCAGCTCACAGGCCTGGGAGACAGACGGATTGGTGGCTCTGGCTGCTTTTTATGCCTTTGCCTCGAGGACGACTGGCCTTGGGGAAGCCTGCTTTTTCTAATCCAAGCGGGATTGACAACCTAGGTTTACTTGTTCAACAACTATTTGGTGAGTGCCTGCCCTACCCTTGCTGGGACCTAGTGTAGGCACTGGGGGCGTGTCTGCGAGCCAGATGGACTGAACTGAACACGGTGGGGAAGGGGAACAGAAAATGTCACCCCCCCAGAATGCATCTCTTTGGTGTAAGAATTATCTGGTTTTTTTTTTTACGTTTATTTATTTTTGAGAGAGAAAGAGAGAGCACAGATGGGGGAAGGGCAGAGAAAGAGGGGGACAGAGGATCCGAAGCAGGCTCTGGGCTGACGACAGAAAGCCCCATGTGGGGCTCGAACTCACGAACTGTGAGATCATGACCTGAGCTGAAGTTGGACGCGTAACTGACTGAGCCACCCGGGCGCCCCTGTGGGGCATTTAAAAAAAAATGTTTATTTATTTATTTTGAGAGAGAGCGAGATCGCGCACACACGCGTGAGTGAGCAGAGGAGGGGAAGAGAGAGAGACGGAGAGAGAGAATCCCAAGCAGGCTCTGTGCTGTCAGTGCGGATACCGACACAGGGCCTGATCCCACAAACCCTGAAATCATGACCTGAGCTGAACCCAAGAGTCAGCCGCTTAACCAACTGAGCCCCCCAGGCGCCCACCTTCGAGGGGCTGCCTCAGCTCCAGAGAGAGTGCTTCGGTCAAAGTCATGCTCTTTCAGTGACCTTTAAATATGGGGGTGTAGAGATCTAGTCCCCGGGTCCCTGGGCGGCTCAGTGGGTTAAGCATCCAACTTCGGCTCAGCTCATGATCTCGGGGTTCGTGGGTTTGAGCCCCACCTCAGGCTCGGCACTGACAGTGCGGAGCCTGCTTGGGATTTTCTCTCTCCCTCTCTCTCTGCCCCTGTCCCGCTCTCGCTCTCTGTCGAAATAAATAAATAAACTTAAAGGAAAAAAAAAAAAAAGATCTCGTCCCCTGGGCTCCCGTCTAGACAATTTTGTGGTAGGCTGAATAATGCTCCCAACCTCCCAACTCGTCCACATCCTCGTCCCGGGAGCCTGTGACTATGTTTGCCACCGTACGTGGAGAAAGGGACTTTGCAGATGTAATTCAGTTAAGGACCTTCCTTTGGGAAGTTTATTCTAGATTGTCTGGGCGGGCCCAGTGTCATGACGAGGGACCTCACAGAGGGGGCGAGAGGATGAGTTGCATAAGGAGGCGTGACCGTGGAAACAGGGGTCAGAGTGCCGTGCCTGCTGTCTCTGAAGATGGAGGGAGGGCCAAGAGCCAAAGAATGCGGGTAGCTTCTGGAAGCTGGACGAAACCAAGCAGACTCTCCCTTGGAACCTCCCGAAGGAATGTAGTTCTGCCGACACTTTGATTTTAGATATTTGACCTCCGGGCCTGTGAGGGAGTAAACGTGTGCGGCCGCGAGGCGGTGAGCCTGCGGTAATTTCCTCCGACAGCAGCAGGAAACGAATACAATTCTTTTCTCAAAAAAGAGGTTTATTTATTTTTGAGAGAAAGAGAGAGAGAGAGAGAGAGAGAGAGACAGAGTGTGAGCAGGGGAGGGGCAGAGAGAGAGGGAGACACAGAATCCGAAGCAGGCTCCAGGCCCTGAGCTGTCCGCACAGAGTCCGACACGGGGCTCGAACTCACGGTCCGTGAGATCGAGACCTGAGCCGAAGTCGGACGCTCAACCGGCTGAGCCGCCCAGGCGCCCCAGAAAAAAAAATATGATTCTGAAGATAGACCCAGCTCCAGAACTCTCTGGGTGGGGGGAGGGGCAGGCCACGGAGGCTGCAGCCAGGCTTCTCTCTGCCCAGTCCCGCTCCCCCCTTCCCTCCCACACGGCAGGCCTAGATTTATTATAAGGCGTTATGATGCACAATTTCAAGCAGACACGAAAGTTGTGAGAATCATATAATGGTCTCCCACAAGCCCATCGCCCAACTTGGCCAGTTGCCAGCTGGTGGCCACTCTTGTTCGATCTGGAGGGGAAGGGTGGTGGAAAGGGAGAAGCAGTCTAGGTGGGGAGTTCAGACGGTGCACACGTCTCTGAGGCCAAGGGAACGCCAGGCAGCCGACCCCACGTCAGCCAGTGTGGGGCCAAGGGTGCAGAGAAGCCGCCTTGGAGAAAGGCAGGAAACAGGGGAGCCAACCAGAAGACAAAGAACCCACGGGGCGACCGTGTCATGAAAGGGAGAGTCCTAGGGTCACGGGGCAAACTTGTCTAAAGGGTCCGGGGTCTAAGGCAGGAGGCAGGTGACGTGAAAAAGGACATCGGCAGGTGACATGTGCATACAGTGGACCACCACTTGCCTTTGTTTCTTTTTATTTTTTTGAAATAGGCTCATGCACCCGACGTGGGGTTTGAACTCAGGACCCAGAGATCAGAGAGCGGCTTGCTCCATGGCCCCACCTGCCTTTGTTTAATTCCATTGTCTTTTTTTTTTTCTTTAAGTTTATTTATTCATTTTGAGAGAGAGAGAGAGAGAAAGAGTGCACTAGCAGGGGAAGGGCAGAGAAAGAGAGAGGGAGAGAGAGGATCCCAAGCAGGCTCTGGGCTGTCACAGAGCCCAACGCGGGGCTCGATCCCACGAACCACAAGATCATGACCTGAGCCAAAGTCAAGAGTCAGATGCTTAACCGACTGAGCCACCCAGGCGCCCCTCCATCTTCTTTCTAATGTTCGTTTGTTTGCTTGTTTAAATAGGCCCCCACATGACTAACAACAATAGCTACGTTAGAATAGAATGCTGAGCTAAGCACTTCCGGCAGGTGCACCCTTCCGGTCAACAACCCTGGAGGCAGATACTATTCTTATCACCTTTGCCCTGAGACTCTGTGAAGTGAGGCCACTTGGCCAAGGTCCCCGGATGGTGTATTCGTCTCCTGGGGCCGCCGTCACAGAGCACCACAAACGGGGGGGCTTACGACCACAGAAATAGACTGTCTCTCAGTTCCGGAGGGCAGCAGTCTGAAATCGAGGTGGGGGCTGGGGCCACGCCCCCTCGGGAGCTTCGAGGGGAGGATCGTTCCCTGCGTCTTCCGGCTTCTGGTGGCCCCAGGGGTTCCTCGGCTCGGGGCTGCGCCTCTCCGATCTCTGCCTCTGACTTCACTTGGTCTTTTCTCTCCCTGTGCCTCTTATAAAGACACTTGTCATTGGATCCAGGGGCCACTCGGCTAATCCAGAATGACCTCTCAAGATTCTTTATTACATCTGCAAAGATCCTTTTACCAAAGAAGCTCAGCTTCCCTGGTTCCAGGGGTTAGGACATAGACATAGCTTTTTGGAGGCCACCATTCAACCCACTACAGATGGGAAGAGGGGGACCAGGGGCCCGAACCCAGGTAAAAGGCGCCGTGGTCCGTGGAACGTGACGCAGTGTTCCCGGAAGAGCTGGACCGGTAGGAACCTCTCTGTGCCACAAATTCCTTGACCCTCCTCCCTTTGAAAGGTGGGGTCACTGCCTCTCCCCTCAAATCTGGGTGGGCTTGTGACTCGTCTGCCACCGATAGAATGTGGCAAAGTGGTGCTGTGTGACTTCCAGGGGCCGTCGGCAAAAGGGGTGCAGCATCGGGAGCTCCGAACTGCCCTGTGAGCCACCCGGCTGCCCGGAGGCCACCGCGCCGGGAGGAAGGCCAGGCCAGTGGAGAAAGCCCACGTAGCCCTTCTGATCAACGGCTGTCACGGGGACCGCAGCCCCTGCCTCCAGATGACTCTAGCCCCCAGCCGTCCAATCATCCCCAGCCATGGAGCCTTCCCAGCTGAGGCCCCAGAACTCATGGAGCAGAGCCAAACTGTCCCTGCTGTCCCCTGTGAATTCCTGACTCATAGAATCTGAGGACAATAAGGGGGCGCCTGGGTGGCTCAGTCTGTTAAGTGTCTGACTCTTGGTTTTGGCTCCGATCATGATTTCGCGGTTCGTGGGATCGAGCCAGCATCAGGCCCTGTGCTGACGGCACGGAGCCTGCTTGGGCTTCTCTCCTTCCCTCTCTCTGCCCCTCCCCTGCTCGTGCCAGCTTGCGCATGCGTTCTCTCTTTCAAAATAAATAAATAGATAAAAGAATCTGAGGATAATAAAATGGCTGTTTTATGCCTCTACGTTTTGGGGAGGTTTGTCACACGGCAATGGTAATCAGGACGCCCCTCCTTGTCTGGAGAAAAGCCCCAAGTCCGGGGGGTTAGCTGTTCCCGAGAAATAGATCTGATTCAGAGAGAGACAAAGAAAACATTTTCTGTCTGAACAAGCACCCCTTACTCCAGTTCCCGGTGGATCTGTGATGAGAGGTGAGGTGAGGCCGGGGTGGGGGGGCACAGAAAATGGAAACTGCTTCTCTGGGCATGAGAAACCATCCCTTCCCAATGTCCACTTGCAGACGGAGCCATGTGGCTTGAGGCTGCAGTCAGGCCTCCCCCAGCCACCAGTCTCTCCGGTCCCAGCCCGGGCAGGGCTCCCGAATGCGGCTACAGCGGGGACCCATCGCAACTTCTCCGGGCAGCTGCCGCAGAGCGCAGCCCCCCTCCTCCCCCCCCCAGCCACTTCCCTCCCCAGGTCCTGGCCACCTGACCCAGCCGCCCCAGGGGCCCAGCCTACCCTAGGCTGCGGGACTGGCTGTGACCACCGTCCTGGCTCCGCCAGGGCCCTGGGGTCTGTCTGGTTACAGCGCAGGCGCGTTCGTGCGCTGGATTGGATCTTTGGATTTTGTCGTTTGCTCTGCGGAGGTTTTCTTTCCGACTAATTTGCTTACCGGGTTTAATTCTTCAATCATGTTTTCATTCTAAGAGATTTCAGGGTAATTATGAACTTTGAATCAATCCATCTGAGGCACCGAAGTGCTCTTAGCTCAGCTCCGCTAGGCCCTGACATTCTGTCGCTACACTTGAGATTTGGTGTGAATAGGACCTCTCTGGCCCACCGCCTTCCCCCTCTCTCCCCCCAGCTCCCGCAATTGAAAACAGCTGGGCCTCCAGGAGCCAAGGTCAGGATTCGAGAAAAAGCCACAACTGAAAACCACAACTGGGGGTGGGGAGAGATGGAATCAGGTCCCGGGCGTGAGTGAGGTTCCAGAACCTTCGAGGATCCTTCCACTCTCCACCCAGGCTGCTGCCCGGGGCCCGAGGTGGGGCTGCCCCGGTGCTGCCCGCTGCACATTTGTCAAAGTGGAGTGCAAGAGTACCTGGGAGAGGCCCGGACGCAGAGGCCAGAGGCTGGGGCTCCGGTTCCAGCCCCACGGCCCCTGAGCAGTGGGGTCATGGGCAAAGTTCGTGAGGCCTCTGGAGTGAACTAGAAATACATTGAGGATGACGAGGACAGCTCCTATTCCCTCCACTTTGCAAGCCCGTCACGGAGGAGCCGCCGTGTGTGTGTGAAACGGAGTCTCTTGGTCATATCAGTAGGGCCACCCTGGCAGGAGATGCCACCAAGCTCCTAGATGTCTTGACTCCGTTTCTCAACCAGTGTGCCCTGGCTCCTGGGTGTGCCGAGATGGTCTCTATGGAGTGTGTGAGCCTGTGAATTGTGAATCCCAGCTCCGGCCTCAGTACCTTATCAACGCCACACAGGGAGACTTCTTGCGTCCTGCGTCTTATCGGCAGGGACAAATTAGGGTTGCCTAATTTGCATATCCGTATCAAACCTACAGCCAGCTCAGGGTGGGTGGGTAGTGGCGGTGTGCGCGCTCTCTAAGCACTGATCAGAACTAGGGTCAATGGATTAGGGTTAGCTAATTTGCATGCAGCCAATCACAGCCGAGGTGTGAAGAGCAAAGCTGCTGAGGGTGGGGCTGGGGGAACCAGCCACAGGAAGGGAATTCTCCACCGCAGAGTGTAAGCCAGGACCCCAGACTTGCCCCGGCCCGAATCCCGTGCTGGATCCCATCCACTTGTGTCGGTCCTTAACTAGGGGTTATTCCCAGGGAGGGGCGTTAATTCCCACACCCCCCAGTCTGCCACGGGGACAAGCACAGCAGCTTTGGTGACCAGGAAAAGCCCCCAGGTGAAGAAATTCATGGATTGCCATTTGAAAGTTGGGCCTGGGGGCACCCGGGTGGCTTGGTTGGTTGAGCTTCGGACTCTTGGTGTCAGCTCGGGTCACGATCTCACGGGTTTCGCGAGTTCGGGCCCCGCATCGGACTCTGTGCTGACAGCACAGAGGCTACTTGGGATTCTCTTTCTCTCTGCCCCTCCCCACTCACGCTGTCTCTGTCTTTCTCAAAATAAACTTTAAATAAATAAATATTAAAAAAAAGAAAGAAAGAAAGAAATGAAAAGGATGTTGGGCCTAGATGCACTATGCGGTAAGAGCCGGGGACCCGGGGGTGGTAACAACGGTGGTGTCCACTGCACAGGCTTATGAGACCAATCCCAGACTATCTCAGATACCTGCCTAGAGGCTAAGGTACCATGGCCTTTGACCTCTACCCCCAAGGAATGTGTGTGTGTGTGTGTCGTGTGCACTAACGGGAAGGTTTAATCTAGATAGAACACATACTTCTATGTTGGATAATCCCGTGTAATGGTGGATGACCCTATAATGAATATAATTTGCAAAGGTTACCTCTGGTTAGTTTCTATGCCAAGCCAGTGGGGTGAACGGGATATGTAACCTAGTTCACTGTGGTCTTGGACCCCTGTAGCTTTGGTGGCCTCCCTACCGGGGCCTGGAGGACTTCGGTGCCTCTTGTTCATTTTAGACTTGTATTCTGGGCACGCCTAGGATGAAGGGGCTCGGAATCAGGCTTCTTGGTTTCACTGTTGTCACTGAAACCAGTGACGGCCAACTTCGATAGGCAAGTATTTCTGGAAGGTATGAGATCCTTCGGACTTGTGGGAAGGTAGCAGGACTCCTATCTAAGAACACCCTGGGTGGTGGCGGCGGGGGACCTGACTTGTTAGCACGCCCCCTCCCCCAGCCCCTGTAGGATATTGCCACAATGGTGTCGTTGTCCCTGCTCCTTTATTATGTTCCCTTGCGATTCAAAGTCTTGGGGCCCCTGGCTGCTGCGGTTGGGGGAGGTTTCAGGGAGAGGGACTCAGCTATGAGTTTCTCTAAACGGGAGGCAGGGCATGTGTTTTCCCAGATTTATCCAAACCAGGGGACGCCTCCCAAATGGGAGAGACGCTTGTCCCGGGCACATGGTTAGGTAAAACTTGCAGCAGGAGGGTGGAGAGGGGGATGGGATTTATTTTTATGAGTCGTGGCTTGTCTGCTAAGCATCGGGCCAGGCCGACAGAGACAGTGGGTAGACTGGATGTCAGGCTGGACGCGGGGTAGGTGCCCTTGACCAGGGATCCCTGTGGGCACCAAGAGGAACCAGGGGGATAGAAGCAGGAAGACTGAAGGACGCTGGGAATTCTGTTTACCTATTACCCATAACGAACCACTCCGGAACAGCGGTATAAAACCATAACGATCAATTATGCTGCTCACAAATCGGGGGCTTGACTGGGCTTGGCCAGGCAGTTCCTGATGAGGTTGCAATGACAGGGTGGCCAGGGCTGGAGTTATCAAAGACTTCTTCACTCGCAGATCTGATTCTTGGGCTGGGAAGGCCCCCGCAGCTTGGGATGGACCCACTGGGGTTCTCCGGACCCCCTTCTCTAATTCGGCTTCGTATGCATCGACTCAGGGCTTCCAAGAAAGAGAACTGGACAGAAACCATATTGCCTTTTATGACTCAGTCTGGGAAATCATGTAGTATCGCTCCCGCCATATTCCATTCATTCCACGGGAGTCGGGAAGGCCAGCCCATGTTCCAGAGGAAGGGGCTAGATCCCCCCACATTTCGATAGGAGGACCGTCGAAGAATTTGGGGACATATTTTAAAAGCACCACAGTGGGCTAGGGGATGGCAAGCAGGCACTTGGCTTGATTGTTTGATTGGACCGGCACATTTTTCTTTCCCGAGGTTCTAAGTTGGCCGCTTCTTTCCCATGATGCAAAAAGGCCCTGGCTCACGTTCCCGGCAGCATGTTGGTAACTAACAGGCCTGCGCCTCGTGGGCCGGACCCACTGACTCCAGTTAAGCCTGCTTCATCATTATGCCAAGAGAGCTCATTCCAACTGAAATTTGACTATTGGTTTTTAATTTTGGTGCCATTTTTCACGCTGATAGCTCTTCTGGCTGACAGTGAATTACCCTGGGTGCAAATTAAATACAATAGAATTGCTAATCAGGCCATTAGAATATGCTGACAGGAGGAAATCTACAAGTTGTCAGACCTGGGTGGGCTCTCCCCTTGCCTTTGGGACAGAATTCGCTTGACTTCGACTGGACCTGTACGTAGGACCCATTCAAATCTTGGAAACGGACATCTGCAGTCTGCTAGAAGGGCTGAGCAGGGCCAGCGGTCCTACTCTGGTTCAGCTGCTTCCCTCCCAGGAAAAATCTCATCCTGTAAGCCCACAGGTCCCTAGGGATTGCCGTCGAAAGTTCCATCCGCTCTTCTCGGGGAAGTGTCGCGATTCAACTCTCTACCTCCAGGCCCGCAAGGAAGGCACCGAATACCTGGCGGAATGAACAATGTTCTCAGATTTCTAAATTTAGAGGGAAGGTGAGACACACTAGCGGTTTTCCTCTTGTGTCTAATTCTGCACAACGATAGAAAGACTTATCTGTTGCAGACTTAGGGTCGCCCATTCAGTCCGAGTTTCTGCGTGTTTTTTCCTTAATCCCTATGAACGTGACTGAGAGGAAATAGATTCAGAAGCCACTTCCTATGGGTGCCAACTAGTGATGCTGAATAATGGTTCCGTAAGTCAGGAAGCGTTAGGCCTTCAGAGAAGTCAGAATAGGGTCTTCAAGGGCGAAGGTGCAAACCGGGACCCTGTGCAGTGATCTCAGACGGGGAGGCAAGAAGAAATGGGGGTGATTTATAAGCGATGGGAGGAGCCCACTGAATCAGTAATAGTTAACGGAAAGCTGCTGGCCACTCGAAATGCTTGCAACATTTCCTGTTCACCCCAGTCCGCTGTGCTGTGGATTGTTGTCACCACCCCCATTTAATGGATAGTAATCTTGAGGTCATGTAACTTTCCCACGGTCACCCAACAAGTGAACGGCAGGGCCGGTGTCATTAGATTGGGTTCAGCTGTCAGAGGAGGGGGAAAAAATACTGGTTTCGATAAGATAGATTTTTTTCTTTCTTCCCTCCTTCCTTTCCTCCTTCCTGCCTTGCCTTCACACCCAACTCGGAGCCCAGTGAGGGGCTTGAACTCACGATCCTGAGATCCCGGAGATCAAGACCTGAGTTGAGATCAAAAGGCAGATGCTTAACCCAGGGAGCCACCCAGGGCACGCCTCTTTCTTTCTTCTTTCTTTCTTTCTTTCTTTCTTTCTTCTTTCTTTCTTTCTTCCTTCCTTCCTTCCTTCCTTCCTTCCTTCCTTCCTTCCTTTCTCTCTCTCTCTCTCTCTCTCTCTTTCTTTCTTTCTTTCTTCCTTCCTTCCTTCCTTCCTTCCTTCCTTCCTTCCTTCCTTTCTTCTCTCTCTCTCTCTCTCTCTTTCTTTCTTTCTTTCTTAATCATCCAGAACCAAGCATTACCAAATGCCATATTTGTTTATTTATTTATTTATTTATTTATTATTTTTTTTTTTTTTAAGTAAGCTGTATGCCGAACGTGGGGCTCGAACTCATGACCCTGAGATCAAGAGTCGCACGCTCCCCTGACTGAGCCAGCCAGGCGCCCCCAAGATAGATACTCTTTCTTACACAAAGTTTGGAGGTAAGGAATCTTACTCTGGTATGGCGGCTTCATAATCAACAACCACCCAAGTTCTTTCTCTCTTGTCATTCTGCCTTCTCCGACATACGGTCTCTGCCTTGGGTTCCCAGATAAAATACAGGATACCCTGTCAAACTGTAATTTCAGATAAACAACGAATCTGTATCATAGTTTCAGTATGTCTTGTGCCATATTAAAGCAGTCAATAAACCAGGGAAGTGAAAGTAGTAAAAATTTTGAATTAAAGAAAAATTCATTAAAATTAACATCTTTTATTTCACTTTTTTTTTATGTTTATTTAGTTTTGAGAGAGAGAGAGAGAGAGAGTGCAGAAGGGGGGTGTGGAGAGAGGGAGAGAGAAAATCCTAAGCAGGCTCCAGGCTCTGCACTGTCAACGTGGAGCCATTTGCGGGGCTCGAACCGACAAACCGCAAGATCATGGCCTGAACGGAAGTCGGACGGTTAAGTGACTGAGCCATCCAGGCGCCCCCCCAAATAAAATATTTTAATTTGCTCGATCTGGAAACTCTATCTTCACCTCATGGTTCAAGATGGCCGCTGTGTACCAGCCTTCAGGACCACGCTTCAGGTAGCCGAAGGAAGGAGGGTGGGGGCGCCCGGCTGGTTCAGTCAGTGGTGTCTGACTCTTGACTTCGGCTCAGGTCATGATCTCACGGTCTGCGGGACTGAGCCCCGCGTGGGGCTCTGCAGCGACATTGCTGAGTCTGCTCGGGATGCTCCCTCTCCTCTCTCTCAAAATAAGTAAATAAACTTTAAACAAACAAAAAACTCCGAGTAGGAATGGCTCCGAGTCTCGGGGCTTCATCACCCGGCTGTCTTGACTCTTCTCCATTTCATGAAAGGCTGGGGCAGACATCGTGTGTTTTCCCCACACCCCATTTTACCGTTTCGAGGTGCCTCCTCTCTGACTTCTGTGCTTTGGATGCTAACGGCCAGCACATGAGATACCCTTAGGAGGTCGGGCCTGGGACCACTGGAGCTGCTCTGTCCACACCTGCGAATTTCCATGGCGCAGAGCCCATGACTTGCCGTGCAGAGGGGCTGGCGGCCCAGCCCCTCACCCGGAGGTGGGACCACCAGCAGCGTGTAATTTACATGCCAAAACACAAAGCATTTCTCTTGTCGCATGCCCCTCTGTGATGAAGAGCCAACTTGACTCGTGACTCCCAAAGCTCTTGAGTTTGAATTAGGTCACAACCCAGCCTTACTGGCAAATCCCTAGCTGGGACAACTCGCACGAAGTTGGGCATTGTATAAGCATTCCAATCTTCCTCCAAGCTGTAGGTTTTAGAAGAGCATGTGTATTTGTCAGGGTCAGGCCAGGAAAGCGGCCGGCACTCTGTGTTTCAAATGGGAATGGATTTCATTCTGGAGACGGGGCGCCCACATACGGTGAGCAAAGGTTTGGGAAAGGTTGAGGACAGCCAGCTCTCAGACTTCTAACGTCCCAAGCAGCAGCACGTACAGTGAGTTGCACACGGGCCTGTAAGACCAAGGCGGGTGAGTCTCAGGGAAGCGCCGTGGGGTGGCCACGAAGATTTCCAGTGGCTGTGTGCTGTTTCGGAGAGCTAAAACGTATTCATAATTCCGAAATCAATAAGCACGGTGTGTTCACAGTTCTTCGCGGACTCGTACAACCTGCGAAAACCTTGGGTCGCCGGGTGCACCTTTCCCTAGTGAGGCTGACCCAGGGGGTGCTGCGACTTCCCGTCCCAGCGCTCATGCTGTAACGAGTGTGCTCCTCACGGTCTATTCAGAGCCACGTTTTTCACCTTTTTGTGCTTTTTGTGGGTGACTCTGCTATATATACAGGCCCCCAAGTGCAGCGCGGATGAGGTCGCAATATGCCTTACAGAGAAGATGTGTGGGTCGGATAAGCTTCATTCGGGCTGGATTTGTAGGGCCGCTGGCCATTGAAGGGTCAACCGTATATATTCAATAAGGTGTCTTTAACAGAAACATACATGGGGGGGCCGTGGGGCTCAGTCAGTTGACCTCAGTTCCTTGGGATTCTCTCTTTCTCTCCTCTCTCTGACCCTCACCCCCTCACACTTTCTCTCTCTCTCTCAAAGTAAGTAAATGAACTTAAGAAACAACTACAACAAAACAGAACCACACATAAAACAAGGCTGTGGACTGATCGGTTCTTAAAAATGTCTGTTCAAAGACTCCCCAGAAATGAAACCTGTATTTCCGCTGGGAACAGTGAGTCCGTAGCCACGAACTCGGTGTACACAGCGACCTGTGAGGACATAGCTACCGTGAGTAATGGTAGAATCTACTGGTAACCCATGTGGCATGGGACGATGGAACATGCTATTCCCAAGCCTCCCGACGCCACCATACTTGGGAGAAGGGGGAACACTGTTGCTGACAATCCAAGAGGGCATGTTAAACCATTTCATGCTTCACAAAAATTTTTTTAACAGTTGCCTCAGGGTTTACAGCAATTAATTAGTGTCTACCTTCAAATAACATTATACCATTTCACATGTAAAGACTTTCTTCAGAGCGTCCTACTGATGCCTCTCGCCCAGCGTACATTTTATTTTTATCTATGCTGTAAACACAAAATGCATTGCTGCTCTCGGCATAGCAGACTGACTCTAGACAGTCCGTTATCTCGTAGAGCAACCTCCCCCAAATTAAATGAACTTTTATTTGTCGTTACTGGTTCCGTTTCTAGCCCTCTTCATTTATCTGTGTAGATCCCAGCGACTGTCTGATACCGTATTCCTTCGCCTCTAACAGTTCTTACAGTGCATTTCTGCAGGGCAACGAATTCTCTCATTCTTTCCTTTGAGAAAGTATTTCTGTGTACGTATGTGTGTATTTAGTTTTTATTTATTTTTATTTTTAAAAATTTATTTCACCTCAATGCATGCGTGTATTTAAGCGGCAGTATGTTGTTCACACTTCTTCTGCTCTCAGCTTTGTTGAGGTCTACCTGAGGAGTAAAATGGTAAGAGGGGCGCCGGGGCGGCTCGATCGGTGCAGCTTCCGACTCTCGATCTCAGCTCAGGTCTTAATCTCATGGTTGTGAGTTCAAGCCCCACGCTGGGCTCCGTATGGAGCATGGAGGCTACTTAAAACAAAAAGAAGGAAAGAAAGAAAATAGTAAGATAAGGTATACAACATGATGAATGGAAAATACGTGTGTATTGTGAAAGGAGTCCTCCCACCAAGGTTGCTAACACATCCCTCACCTCACATATTCATCTTTATTGCATGTCTTTGAAAACATTGTTTTTAATTTATTTATTTTTGAGAGAGAAAGAGACAGAGCACAAGTGGGGGAGGGGCACAGAGAGACAGAGACACAGAATCCGAAGCAGGCTCCAGGCTCTGAGCTGTCAGCGCAGAGCCCGACGCCGGGCTCGAACTCACAGACCGTGAGATCATGACCTGAGCCGAAGTCGGACGCTCAACCAACCAAGCCATCGAGGTGCCCCACCTTTACCGCGTTTCCTAAAAGTCAAAATGCCAAAGCCGAAACAAGTAATTTTTAAAATTCCTTTCGTGAATTCTCTCTCTTTTACTTAAAAAAACAAAACAAAACAAAACAAAAACATTTGTTTTAAGTGATCTCTACACTGAATGTGGGGCTTGAACTCACAACTCCAAGCTCAAGAGTCAGGTGATTTACCAACTGAGGCACCCTGGTGCCCCTCTTTTACCTTTTTTATTTATTTTTTATTTATTTTATTTTATTTTTATTTTTAACGTTTATTTATTTTTGAGAGACACAGCATGATCAGAGGAAGGGCAGAGAGAAGGAGGCAGACGCAGAATCCGAAGCAGGGTGCCCCTCTTTTAAAATATAGTTTGCAGGGTATAGAATTTGGGGCAAATATATTCTTCTTCTTTTTTTTTTTTTTTTGGATTAAACCACTTTAAAGATGGCATTTTGTCTTTTGCCTTGCATGATTTCTGATGAAAAGTCAGCCATAATTCCTGTCTTTCTTCTGTTGCCCATGATGTGTCTTTTTTCTCCAGCTGCCTTTATAATTTTCTCTTTGTCTTAGGTTTCCAGCAGCTTAAATATGCTCTGCCTAGTGTTTTGTTTGTTTGTGTTTTAATCTTGCTTCGCATTTTCTGAACTTCTGGGATCTATGGTTTCATTTCTGTCATTAATTTGGGAACGTTCTCAGCCATTATTTCTTCAAATATGTCTCCTGCCCCATTTTCTCTCTTCCCTGGCTATCCTATTACATGGATGATAGACTGATATTGTCCCATGGTCTTTGACGTTCTGTTCTGGTTTTTTCCCCACTCTTGCTTTCTCTTAGTGTTTGGGTAATTTCCACTGATCTATCTTCATATTTCCTGATGATGAGATGGGTAATTTCAAGAGAAGAAATGAAAAGAAAGAATCCAATGAAATGCTACAGATGGAAAACACTGGGGCACCCAGGTGGCTGAAAAGATTAAGTGTCTGATTATTTTTTTTATTTTAATGTTTATACTTTAGAGAGACACAGCATGCAAGCAGGAGAGGGGCAGGAAGAGGGGAACTGAGGCTCCAAGGCGGCTCCATGCCGACAGCAGGCAGCCCAGTGTGGTGCTCCAAGTCCCTATCGTGAGATCACGACCTGAAGCAAAATCAACTGTCAGACGTTCAGCCGACAGAGCCCCCAGGTGCCCCGATACGTGCCCGTTTCTAGAGGGCCTCCCCTTGGGCTCCCGGAGCAGCTTTCTGGAGGAGATCTGGAAGCGGCAGGAAAAGGGAAGCGAGGAAAGGGATGGGGGCGGGGCCCTGGCTGCAGGTGCTACACTTCCAGGCAGCACTTTGATGTCCTGTGGGGAGGACTCACCCTCAGGAAACAGCCTGACAAGTGTCCCTGACCGGGGCGTGCTGGGAACACACGGAAGGCCCTAATCTGAGAGGCCTCCTCCTGGGGACGGCCTTAGGACTAAGCTGAGTCTTCAAAGGCACCAGAGTGTTGGCCTCAAAGAAGGGCCGGCAAAGAGCCCCCGAAGCTTGGACAGGTGGGCTGCCTCAGGAGTTTCCTAGTCCCCCGGGGTGGCCGAAGCAGGGCCAGCATGTGAAAAAGAACCTGGACGGGCCAGGGGGACATAAACCGCAAGTGATGAATCTCGGGATCTTCTCCCGAAACCAAGAGAACACTGTAAACGCGGAATGTTAGCCAACTTGGCAATGAATCGGGTAAAACATTTTTTTCAGTAACAACAACAAAAGAAAAGAGTGGTGCTTGATCACACAGAGCCTGAATGAGGCCCCACACTTCCCACAAAACCACTCCCACGCTTGCTACCAACTCCTGGCTACAATGTTCAGCAGCGCTGGGGCAGGAATCATATACATTCCACCCGAATCCCTGTGGCTGCAGACCAGACAATGGATGGGAGGGGCCCGCCTGAAGGCAGGGTCCGGGACCCCTGAGGAGAAAGGACAAGGGAGGCACACAGGGAAGAGGCCGTGCAGAGAGAGAAGGCAAGGAATCAAGACGGCAACTGTGCACAACCCTGCTGGCTAACGAGATGAGGAGGCTCAGATTTGGTGTTTGGAATGTGCACTGATTTTTCAGAGAAGGACACAGAGCACGAGCGGGGGAGGGGCAGAGAGAGAGAGAGAGACACACAGAATGCAAAGCAGGCTCCAGGCACCGAGCTGTCAGCGCAGAGCCCGGCCTGGGGGACTGGAGCCCACAACCCGTGAGAGCGCGAGCTGAGCCCAAGTTGGGTGCTTAACAGACTGCCGTGCGCGCAGCCCCACTGTGCGCGCGTCCTGACGCACCGATACGTTTGGAGAGGTTGTGACCTTAGCGCCACGAATCCCCCCGTGCCTCGTGCGTCCTGACGCAGTGCTACGTCCCACGCCGACGTCGCGACGTTGGCGCCCCAAATCCCCAGTGTCACGTGCGTCCTGACGCAATTGTAGTCCGACGCAGACCTTGTGACCTCGGCGCCACGAATGCTGGGGTCGCCGTGGCCATTTTGCCCGTGCCGGAGCGCCGTGCCTGCGTCCGAGTCCCCGATCGGTGCATTGCGGTCCCTGGCGCCGCCGCTATGCCTGCCGTGCCGCTGCGCGTGGCCGTGGTGTGCCTCAACAACCAGAACCGGAGCATGGAGGCGCACCACATTCTCAGCAGACGGGGATTCAGCGTCCGCTCCTTTGGAACAGGAACGCACGTGAAGCTCCCCGGCCCGGCCCATGACAGGCCCAACGTGTACGATTTCCGCACCACCTACGAGCAGATGTACAACGATCTCGTCAGGAAGGACAGAGATCTCTATAGGCAGAACGGCATTCTGCACCTGTTGGATCGAAACAGGAGGATCAAGCCCCGGCCCGAAAGGTTCCAGAGCTGCCGAGACGTGTTCGATCTGATCGTCACCTGTGAGGAGAGAGTGTACGACCAGGTGGTGGCAGATCTCAACTCCCGGGAGCAGGCGACCCGCCAGCCGGTGCACGTGATCAACGTGGACATCGAGGACAACCAGGAAGAGGCCATCGTGGGCGCGTTCCTCATCTGCAGGCTGTGCCAGTGCATCCAGCAAACCGAAGACATGGAGAACGACATGGACGCGCTGCTGCAGGAGTTCGAGGCGAAGACGGGCAAGGCCTTCCTGCACACCGTGTGCTTCTACTGAGCGGCGCGGCCGCGCCCCTGCAGCCCCGGCTCGGCTCGCAGCCGCCTTTCTTCGCCGATGTTTCCCTCCCGAAGTTTGGTTCTGCTTGTAGGTTCGCTGATTGACGGCGGGTAGTCACCCCCAGGAACTGTACGTGTGAGACGAGAAGAGGGGCATGGACACAGACGAAAGACTGGAGGTGGGGCTCGCGGGTGGCTCGGTTGAGCGTGGGACGTCAGCTCAGGTCATGATGGTGGTTGGAGAGTCGGAGGCCCAGGTCAGTCTGTGTGGTAACAGCCCAGAGCCTGGAGCCTGGTTCGGGGACTGTGTCTCCCGTCACTGCCCCTCCCCCACTTTGCTCTCTGTCTCTGTCTCTGTCTCTGTCTCTCTCTCAAGAATAACTAGGCATGGAAAAACATTTCTTTAAAAAGCGATTGAGTCGTTTCCACCCCGCTTTTACTTATGGGGAGTATACACTCTCAAGTTTTTTCTCCTTAAGGAAAAAGGCAGCCGAAGTTATTGGTGCATTCCACCTACAGCAATGTTGCTTTCTTGTTCTGCCGTCCCATCCCACCCAAACTTGCTGGAATGTTCTAACCACAGTAATAAAGTAATGAGTTTTAAGTGATCACTGAGTGACCTGTCATTTCATTGATAGATGCTGCCATTGGGGGGACCTCAGGGTCCTTGGGCCGCCACCCGGAAATACACACACTGGGGAGCTTACACAGCGGGACTTTGCTCTCACAGTTCTGGAGGGAACTCCAACCTCAAACGCTGGCAGGGCTGGTTTATCCTGAGGCCTCTGTGCTTGCCTGGCACACGGCCACCCTCTCCCTGTGTGCACGCTCGGCCTGGGCCTTTCCGCGTGTGGCAGCAGGATTTATTGTAAGAAATATATGTTTGATCTCCATCCCCATGTCTGGCTCAGCGCTCCAGAACTTGATGGAGTTTCCGAAGTCATGAGAGCCATAAAGGTGTCCTCTTTTATGTCAAAGAGGTGACTTTCAGGCTCCACTTAAGGAGGGTACTCGTTGCCAGGGCAACCAAGGATGTGATTGGAGGCTGGGAACTTTCAGTTCCCCTTCAGCCCCAGCCTCTGGGGGAGTAGGGGCTGGAGGGTCAATCAGGTTTCTGTAAGTTGATTTGCTTTGAAAGTTGTGGCAGGGGAAGGGGCATAGAGAGAGGCAGACACACAGTCCCAAGCCGGCGCCTCGCTGTCAGCACAGAGCCTGACGCGGGCTTGATATGAACCACTGTGAGGTCATGACCTGAGCCCCAGTCAAGACTCGAGCCTTTAACCGACCGAGGTCCCCGGGCGCCCCAGGGAAATCCACTGCTAACGGACCCCGACGTAACCCGTCCTGCCTCTGGAATGAAGCCTCCATGGAGACCCGGACACACAGGTTTCCAGAGCTTCCAGGTGGGTGACTGAGAACACATCACATGCCACTGGTTTTTGTCAGCGTGTTTAGATTTATTAATTTTGAGAAAGAAGGAATGAGCTGGGGCGGTGTAGAGAAAGAAGGGGAAAGGGGGCTCCGGGCTGTCCATGAAGAGACTGAGGTGTGGCTTGGTCTCCAGAATCGTAGGGTTGTGTCCTGAGCCCAGAACAGGAGTCGGTTGCGTCACCGACAGCCACCCAAGTGCCCCACAGGCCACTGATGGGGACCCCAAACTCCACCAGGACAGAAGCCCCTTTGTTTGGGATCTCACCTCATGTCTCCCTTCAACTGGCAATAGCCAGTTTGTATACTTTCTCTGACTATCTAGAACGTAAAACGTCTCTCTGTGGGTTGTGAGCGGCTCTAAGAAACTAATGGAACCCAAAGGGTGGGGGTGGGACCCTCCAATCTGCAGCCAGTTGGCCAGGAGCACAGGTAACCACCTGGGCCTTGAGAGTGGCATCTGAAGGTGGGGTGGGGGGGGCAGTTCTGTGGGACTGAGCCCTGAACCTGTGACATCTGATGCTGACTCCTGAGAGTGTCACAGTTGAGGTGAATCTTAGGACACACAGCTGGTGTCTCAGAATGGCTTGGTGGTGTGGGGAAAAGCCCATACACCGTCAGTGGTGACCAGAATCCTGACGTCTGTGCTCACACTTCCTTTGTGTCTGGACCTCTTCTAAGAACGCGGATCAGATTGGATTGAGTCTCCATCCTTTGGCCTCATGTAAACTGAGGTCCCCTTTCCAGGCCCTGTCTCCAAACGCAGTCACGTTGGGGGCTGGGGTTTCCACATATAAATTTGGGGAGGGCTCCATTCAGTTGACGACAGGAGGCAATACATTAAGTTTGATCAATTACTTAACACTACTTTCCACCGCCTCTCAGACTGGTGTATGGAGCCTGCCAGTTTCCTCTTGATTTCCACCCAGTAACCCCCAGTGCCTTGGTTTGGTTATGTATGCACATTTCCGGATTTCAAAGAAACCAGGAATTCAACACAGCGATTCTTATATCTTTTGTAAAGCATCCTCTCTCTCCAGCAGACTAGGAGTCCTGTTAGGCTGTGCTATGCCAGGAGGGGTACCCCTGTGACGACAACTAAACACTGGATCATCAGAAAATCACAACCTTCCTTAGACTCCTCAGCGAGCTGAGGTCTCAGGGCAACCAAGTGACCCCGAACTCTAAGGGGAGACAGGTGCTTCCAAGGTGAGAGAAGGGTGAGCACCTGTGGGGCTGGGGCAGACGGCACTAGACACCCGGCCCCGTGGAAAAGGAGGTCCACACGCATGATGAGATGGGTAATTTCAGGAGAAGAAAATGAAAAGAAAGAATCTAACACAAATGGTACAGATGGAAAACACTGGGGCTCCCAGGTGGCTGAAAAGATTAAGTGTCCGACTATTTTGTTTTATTGTAATGTTTATACTTTAGAGAGACACAGCATGCAAGCAGGAGAGGGGCAGGGAGAGAGGGGGGCTGAGGCTCCAAGGCGGCTCCATGCCGACAGCAGGCAGCCCAGTGTGGTGCTCGCAGTCCCCAATAAATGTTTATTTATTTATTTTTTAACAATATTGTCAAATTGGTTTCCACACAACACCTAGTGGTCATCCCAACAAGTGCCTTCCTCAGTGCCTGTCACCCTCCTTTCCCCCTCCCATCTCCCCCTCAACCCTCAGTTTGTTCTGAGTATTTAATAGTCTCTTATGTTTTGTCTCCCTTCCTCTCTGTGGGGTTTTTTCTTTCCCCTCTTCCCCTCCCCCATGGTTTTCTGGCAAGTCTCTCAAAATCCACCTATGCGGGGAAACATATGGCATCTGTCTCTCTTTGACTGACTTATTTCACTCAGCATAATACCCTCCAGTTCCATCCATGTTGCTACACATGGCCAGATTCATTCTTTCTCATTGCCACGTAGTATTCCATTGTGTATATATATATATATATATACACACAATATATATATATATACCATATCTTCTTTATCCATTCAACCGTTGATGGACACTTAGTCTCTTTCCATGATTTGGCTATTGTCGAAAGTGCCTCTATGAACATCGGGGTACACATGCCCCTATGCATCAGCACTCCTGTATCTCTTGGGTAGATTCCTAACAGTGCTAGTGCTGGGTCATAGGGCAATTCTGTTTTCATTTGTTTAACATTTATTTATTTTTGAGAGACATAGAGACAGAGTGTGAGCAGAGGAAAGGCAGAGAGAGAGGGAGATACAGAATCCAAAGCAAGCTCCAGGCTCTGAGCCAGCAGCACAGAGCCCGACGCGGGGCTCGAACTCACAGACTGTGAGATCATGACCTGAGCCGAAGTCGGCTGCCTAACCAACTGAGCCACCCAAGCGTCCCTATTTTCATTTTTTTGATGAACTTCTACTACGTTTTCCCGAGCAGCTACACCAGTTTGCATTCCCACCAACAGTGCAAGAGGTTGCCTGTTTCTCCACATCCTCTCCAGCATCTATAGTTTCGTGATTTATTTATTTTAGTCACTCTGACCGGTGCGAGGTGGTATCTCAGTGTGGTTTTGTTTTGTATTTCTCTGATGATGTGTGACATTGAGCATCGTTTTATGTGTCTGCTGGCCATCTGGATGTCATCTTTGGAGAAGTGTCTATTCATATCTTCCACCCATTTCTTCACTGGATTATTTGTTTTTCAGGTGTGGAGCTTGGTAAGGTCTTTATAGATTTTAGATATGGGTCCTTTGTCTGATATGTCATTTGCAACTATCTTTTCTCATTCTGTCGGTTGCCTATTAGTTTTGCTGGTTGTTACCTTTGCCGTGAGGAAGCTTTTTATCTTGATGAGGTCCCAGTAGTTCATTGTTGCTTTTAATTTTGTGGCCTTTGGAGATGTGTCAAGTAAGAACTTTCTGTGGCTCAGGACAAAAAGGTTTTGTCCTGCTTTCTCCTCTAAGATTTTAATGGTTTCCTGTCTCACATTCAGGTCCTTCATCCATTTAGAGTTTATTTTTGTGAGTGGTGTAAGGAAGTGGTCTAGTTTCATTCTTCTGCATGTTGGTGTCCAGTTCTCCCAGCACCATTTGTTAAAGAGGCTATCTTTTTTCCATTGGATACTCTTTCCTGCTTTGTCAAAGATTAGTTGGCCATATGCTTGTGGGTCCATTTCTGGGTTCTCTATTCTATTCCATTACAACTTTAATCTCTTGAGTGGGGAATGGAGATGCAAGTACTAGGCCTGTGTCAGTACCCTGAGTCCACTCCGTGCCCAAAGTCAAAGGGCCCAAAGTCTGGATTTCAATCAAATTTCAGTGAGAAGATTCACAACATCTTTTCCCAGGCACTCAGGTGAGAGGCAGTCCTTCCACAATTGCCCTGTGTTGACAAAAGATAGTTCATCGTATTGGGGTGTGATGGATATGTAAGTTTCAGATCCACAACAGGACTCCAGATTTGTGCAGACTGAGGAACGGTCACCACGGTAAGTCTAATCAACCTCCATCACCGCACACCATTGCCATGCTTTTCTCCCGATGGGAACGTGTGAGCTACTCTCTTAACAACTTTCAAATCTGCAGAGAGTATACACGGGGCTCTAACTTACAAAGGGTGAGATTATGACCTGCGCCAAAGTCACACACTTACCTGATGGAGACCCTTTTTTTTTTTTAAGTTTGGATATCTGTTTGAATTCGTGCTTTTGTCTTCTTGAGATGAATACCCCAACGTGGAATGGCGGGACCCCATGGCAGTTGTCCTGTTAATTCTTGGGGGATCCTCCAGCTGGTTTCCACAGTGGTGGCACCAGCTCGTATTCCTCCCCACAGTGCACGAGGGTTCCCTTTTCTCCCATCCTCACACCGTATTCTTTTTAGGTCCTATTTCCATTAACTGAGTGACCCTCACACCTTGCCTCAAGTACACTGTTTCGATTGCTCTTCCTCTGATTTTTTCCTAAAACAAATGCCAAAGCAACCCCTACCTCAATCAGGTGAAGTAGCAGTGAAGATGGCGGAGGTACAAAGTCTTCTTGGCTCTCTAAGTGCAAGGAAGTCTCCTGTAGACTCTGATGTATTGTTAATTTCAAGGCCTGAACAATAAATGCTACGCTGGAGGCTTCATGTACCCTTTCTCCTCCCATCCCACCAGCCAAAACGTGAGGATGTGATGGACGCAGGGACCTAACTGCGGGGCGGGTGGAGAGATTTTCCTATCAGGTGGCCATGTGTCTGGCTGAAAAGTGAGCCATTCAGAGGGGACAACGAGGAGAAGGGACACCGTGGAGCAAGGTGAGGTCTCTGCAGTTTTAGTGAGCTATCACTGCCTAACAAACCATCCCTTAACTCGGGAGTCTAAAACAACTATCCTTTGATTTCTCACAACTCTATAGGGCAAGAATTGGAGGCAAGGGGACGTGGGGGTCAGGAGTCACCTCTGCTCCACGTGGTGTTGACTGAGGCTGAAGAACCCAAGCGCCCGCACAGTGGAAGACTCAGGTGGGGAAGTTCAAAGAGCTGGGGAAGGGGGAGGGGCCAACATGGAGGAGGAGTAGGAGGACCTGCTGCTCTCTGGTGTCTTTCAAACTAAGAAGGACTGTAACCGAAAGACTCTCAATCCCAGAGATCTGCAGGAAGAGGAGTTGGAGGCTACGGGGAAGAGAACAGGAAATCCAGAAAATCCTGGGTGACCAAGGAGAACTATGAAATAAACCAATACACACCTAGCCAAAATGATGAAACGGAAGAACTCCCTTCTAAAGAATGTACAGGAAATAGTGACAACACAAGAAATGATGAAAGCAGACATAATCAACTTAACAGAACAAGAATATAGAATGATAAACATAAAAATACTCACTGGGCTTGAAAATAGCATAGAAGAAAGCAGGGGGACCCTCGAGGCAGAGATCAAGTTCCTAAAAAATGGTCAGGAGGAATTAAAAGAATGCTTTGCTTTAAATGAAGTGCAAAACAAATTGGAGGCGGCCATAGCGCGGATTGACGAGGCAGAAGAGAGAATAGGTGAATTAGAAGATAAAATTATGGAAAAGGAGGAAGCAGAGAAAAAGAGAAACTGATTCAGGAACAGGAAAGGAGAATTCGAGAGCTGAGCAATGCAATCAAACAGAATAATATCAATATAATAGGAAATCCAGAGGAAAGAGAGAGAGAAAGTAGTCAAAGGGGTACTTGAACAAATCATCGTTGAGAACTTCCCCAACATGAGGAAGGAAATGGGCACTGAATTCCAAGAAGCACAGAGAACTCCCCTCAGACGTAACCCGAATAGACCCTCAGCAAGACACATCGTAGTGAAGGTGGGAAAATACAAAGATAAAGAGAGAATTCTGAAAGCAGCTAGGGATAAACGGGCCTTGACAAAGGTAGACTCATAAGGGTTGTAGCAGACTTATCTACAGAAACTTGGCAGGCAGAAAGGAATGGCAGGAAATCTTCCATGTGATGAACAGGAAGGATATGCAGCCAAGAATCCTTTATCCGGCCAGCCTGTCATTCAGAATGGAAAGAGAGATAAAGGCCTTCCCAAACAAACAAAAACTGAAGGAATACATCACAAATAAACCAAGCTTACAAGAGATCCTGAGGGGGACTCTATGAAGGAAAGGTTGCAAGGAACACAGAGTACCAGAGACATCCTTAAAAGCATGAAACCTACAGATAACACAGTGACTCTAAATCCATACTTTTCAATATTAACGCTGAATGGAAATGGACTAAATGCTCCAATTAAAAGACACAGGATAACAAAATGGATTAAAAAACAAGACCCATCCATCTGCTGTCTTCAAGAGACCCATTTTAGACCTGAGGACACCTTCAGATTGAAAGTGAGGGGATGGAGACCTATCTACCATGCTACGGGAACTCAGAAGAAAGCTGGAGTAGCCACACTTATATCAGACAAACTAGACTTTAAAGTAAAAGATGTGATAAGAGATGAAGAAGGGCATTATATAATAATCACGGGGACTCTCTAGCAGGAAGAGCTAACAATTATAAATATCTACACGCCAAATTCTGGGGCACTCAAATTTGTAAAGCAACTAATTACAAACATAAGTCATCTTATTGATAAAAATGTGCTAGTTGCAGGAGACCTTAATACCCCACTCACAGCGCTGGACAGATCCACTAAACAGAGAATCAGCATGGAAACAATGGACCTGAACGACACGTTGGAACAGATGGGCCTGACAGATATCTTCAGAGCCCTTCATCCAGAAGCAAAGGAATTTATGTTCTTCTTAAATGCACTCAGTACATTTTCCAAGATAGACCATATTTTGGGGCCCAAGGAAGCGCTGAATAAGTATAAAAAAATTGAGATCATACCATGCACACTTTCAGACCACACTGCTTTGAAACTTGAAATCGACCACAGGAAAAAGTCTGGAAAACCCCCACAAACATGGAGACTAAAGAACAACCTACTAAAAGACGAATGGGTCAACCAAGCAATCAGAGAAGAAATTAAAAAATACAGGGAAACAAATGAAAATGAAAATACAACAATCCAAATGCTCTGGGATGCAGCAAAGGCAGTCCTGAGAGGGAAATATATTGCAATCCAGGCTTATCTCAAGAAACAAGAAAAATCACTAACACAGATTCTAACAGCATGCCTAAAGGAACTAGAAGCAGAACAGTTAAGACACCCCAAACCCAGCAGAAAGAGAGAAATAACAAAGATCAGGACAGAAATTAATCATATGGAAACAGAAAAAGTAGTGGAGCAGATCAATGAAACCAAGAGCTAGTTTGAAAAAATAAACAAAATCCATAAACCTCTAGCCAGGCTTCTCAAAAAGAAAAGAGAGAGAACTCAAATCGATAAAATCATGAACGAAAATGGAGTGATTACAACCAATCCCTCAGAAATACAAGCAATCATCAGAGAATATTATGAAAAACTCTATGCCGTCAAATTGAACAACCTGGAAGAAATAGACAAATTCCTAAACAGCCACACGCTACCAAAACTCAAACGGGAAGAAATAGAAAACTTGAACAGACCCATAACTAGTGAAGAAATTGAATCAGTTATCAAAAATCTCCCAGCAAATAAAAGTCCAGGGCCAGATAGCTTCCTTGGGGAATTTTACTAGACATTTAAAACAGAGTTAATACCTATCCTTCTCAAGTTGTTCCAAAACATTGAGATGGAAGGAAAACTCCTGGACTCATTCTATGAAGCCAGCATCACTTTGATTCTCAAACCAGAGAGAGACCCAGCAAAAAAAGAGAACTACAGGCCGATATCCTTGATGAACATGGATGCAAAAATTCTTAACAAGATGTTAGCAAATTGAATCCAACAGCATATAAAAAGAATTATTCACCACGATCAAGTAGGATTCATCTCTGGGTAGCAGGGCTGGTTCAACATTCTCAAATCAATCAACATGATACATCAGATTAACAAAAGAAAAGAAAAGAACCATATAATCCTGTCAATAGATGCAGAGAAAGCATTTGACAAAATACAGCATCCCTTTCCTAATAAAAATCCTTGAGAAAGTCGGGATAGAAGGAACATACATAAACATCATAAAAGCCATTTATGAAAAGCCCACAGCTAACATCATCCTCAATGGGGAAAAACTGAGAGCCTTCCCCCTGAGATCAGGAACACGACAGGGATGTCCACTCTCACCACTGCTATTTAACATAGTGTTGGAGGTCCTAGCATCAGCAATTGGACAAGAAAGCAAAATAAAAGGCATCAGGATAGGCAAGGATGAAGTCAAACTTTCACTTTTTGCAGATGACATGATACTTTACATGGAAAACCCAACAGAATCCACCAAAAGCCTACTAGAACCGATCCATGAATTTGGGAAAGTTGCAGGATACAAAATCAACGTACAGAAATCAGTTGCATTCCTTTACGCCAACAATGAAGCAATAGAAAGAGAAAGAAAGAAGTGAATCCCATTCACAATTGCACCAAAACCCATAAAATACCTAGGAATAAACCTAACCAAAGATGTAAAAGATCTCTACGCTGAAAACTATAAAAATCTTATGAAGGAAATTGAGGAAGACACAAGGAAATGGAAAAACATCCCATGCTCATGGATTGGAAGAATAAATATCGTTAAAGTGTCAATACTACTCAAAGCAATCTACACATTCAATGCAGTCCCAATCAAAATTGCACCGGCATTCTTCTCAAAGCTAGAGCAAACAATCCTAAAATTTGTATGGAACCACAAAAGACCCCGAATAGCCAAAGTAATATTGAAGAAGAAAACCAACGCGGGAGGCATCACAATCCCAGACTTCAAGATGTATTACAAAGTTGTAATCATCAAGACAGCATGGTATTGGCACAAGAACAGACACATAGACCAATGGAATAGAATAGAGAACCCAGAAATGGACCCACAAGCATATGGCCAACTAATCTTTGACAAAGCAGGAAAGAGTATCCAATGGAAAAAAGACAGCCTCTTTAACAAATGGTGCTGGGAGAACTGGACAGCAACATGCAGAAGAATGAAACTAGACCACTTTCTTTCACCACTCACAAAAATAAACTCTAAATGGATGAAGGACCTGAATGTGAGACAGGAAACCATCAAAATCCTAGAGGAGAAAGCAGGAAAACACCTTTTTGACTTGAGCCACAGGAATTTCCTACACGACACATCTCCAAAAGTGAGGGAATTAAAAGCAAAAATAAACTATTGGGACCTCATCAAGATAAAAAGCTTCTGCACGGCAAAGGAAACAACCAACAAAACTAATAGACAACCAACGGAACGGGAAAGGATAATTGCAAATGACATCTCGGACAAAGGACTAGTATCTAAAATCTATAAAGAACTTACCAAACTCCACACCCAAAAAATGAATAATCCAGTGAAGAAATGGGCAGAAGATATGAATAGACACTTCTCCAAAGATGACATCCAGAAGGCCAACAGACACATGAAACGATGCTCAAAGTCACTCATCATCAGGGAAATACAAACCAAAACCACACTGAGATATCACCTCACACCAGTCAGAGTGGCTAAAAATGAACATATCAGGAAACTACAGATGCTGGCGAGGATGTGGAGAAGCAGGCACCCTCCTACACTGTTGGTGGGAATGCAAACTGGTGCAGCCGCTCCATGGAATGGAAAACGGTGTGGAGGTTCCTCAAAAAAATGAAAACAGAACTACCCTATGACCCAGCAATAGCACTGCTAGGAATCTACCCAAGAGACACAGGAGTGCTGATGCATAGGGGCACGTGTACCCCGGTGTTCATAGCAGCACTTTCGACAATAGCAAAATCAAGGAAAGAGACTAAGTGTCCATCAACTGATGAATGGATAAAGAAGATGTGGTATATATATACAATGGAATACTGTGCAGCAATGAGGAAGAATGAAATCTGGCCATGTGTGGCAACATGGATGGATCTGGAGGGTATTATGCTGAGTGAAATAAGTCAGGCAGAGAAAGACAGAAACCATAAGTTTCCACGCGTAAGTGGATTTTGAGAGACTTAGCAGAAAACCATGGGAGAGGGGAAGAGGGGAAAGGAAAAAAGACACAGAGAGACAGGGAGAGAGACAAAACACAAGAGTCTCTCAAAGACTAAGAACAAACTGAGCGGTGAGGGGGGTGTGAGAGGGGGGAGAGGGGGTAAAGGGCACAGATGAGGGCACTTGTTGGGATGAGCACTGGATATTATATGGGAACCAATTTGACAAAAATTATTAAAAAAAGAAAAAGAAATGCAATTAATTTTTTACATGTAGAAACTATCATTAATTTAAAGTAAAAATGTAATTTAAAACTAGCTTTTATGTATGTAATTTTAAGAGGTAAAACTGCCAGCTAGTATGCCTTGATTTATCCCTGGTCCTGATGTTTCCCAGTATTATCTTACTTGCAAGATGTTTATGTATATTCTGATCACTGTGCATTAGTGGTATAACTTCTTACAACATAATAAATATGTAATTGCCTTCTATAGAAAAAACCAAACCGAACCAAACAAAACAAAAAACAAAGAGCTGGGGGACGAGGAGGATGTTCCACTAACCTGTGGGGGGCTTGGTTGTCCTCTGAGTGCTCTCTCTCTAGAGATAGCCTGGGCTTCAGAACATGGTACCTGAAATCCCTGTAAATAACCGCGGAAGACACAGAGCTTCTGGAGTCCGAGGCTTAGACCCTTCCCCCTCACCCAAGTCACATCAGCCCCATCTGTTTATCGACAACCTCAAGGCCAGCTCAGCCTTAAAGTCCAGAGAAATAATTCTATCTCTGGATGGAAGGAACTCTACAAAGATACTTTGCAAAGGGATGTGAACGTCCCTCGATTGGGCGACTCGATCCCCTGGGAATCATCGATCAGAATCTACCACACCTCTCAGCGTGAGACTTGGACCACATGTGTCAGCGCGAGAGTTCGCCAGGACGCTGTGCACACGACCCGCCCATGCACACGCCCCACCCCCCAACGGTGCACACGGCCCCACAATGTGGGCGTCCCGACCTGCTGGTACGTCGCAGAGGTTTCAACCTTGGCGCCCCACATCCCAGGGGTCACACGGGACTTGACGCGGTTGTACGTCCGGGGATTGTACCTAGCGGCACGAATCCCGGGTTCCGGGTGCTTCCGGACGCACGGATTCGCCCTCGAAGAGGTCGTGACCTTTGCGCATCTCATCCCGGGTATCTAGCACGCCTTGACGCACTGATACGTTTAGGGGTGTGACCTTGCGTCCCGAATCCTGGGTATCACCGGCGTACTGACGCACTAGTACGACCGACCGTCGAAGAGCTTGTTGTCGTGGGCCGCGAATACCTGAGGACCCCGTGGCCATTTTGCTGGGGCCGCAGTGCCGTAACGCGGGGGAATCCCTGAATTGGTGTGCCTCGTTCCGCGGAGAGCCGCCGCGATGTCTGCCGTGCCGCTGCGTGTCGCCGTGGTGGGTTCCAGCAACCTGAACCGGAGCATGGAGGCGCACCACATTCTCAGCAAAAGGGGATTCAATGTCCGCTCCTTTGGAACAGAGGATGTCATGAAGCTCCGAGGCCCGGACCCCGACAAGCCCAACGTGTACGATTTCCGCACCACCTACGAGCAGATGTACAACGATCTCGTCAGGAAGGACAGAGATCTCTATACGCAGAACGGCATTCTGCACCTGTTGGATCGAAACAGGAGGATCAAGCCCCGGCCGGAAAGGTTCCAGAGGTGCCGAGACGTGTTCGATCTGATCGTCACCTGTGAAGAGAGAGTATACGACCAGGTGGTGGAACATATGTACTCCAGGGAGCAGGTGACCCGCCAGCCGGTGCACGTGATCAATGTGGACATCGCGGACAACCAGGAAGAGGCCACCGTGGGCGCGTCCCTCATCTGCAAGCTGTGCCAGTGCATCCAGCAAACCGAAGACATGGACAATGACATGTACGCGCTGCTGCAGGACTTCGAGGCGAAGACGGGCAAGGCCTTCCTGCACACCGTGTGCTTCTACTGAGCAGCGCGGCCGCGCCTCTGCAGCCCCGGCTCGGTTCGCAGCCGCCTTTCTTCGCCGATGTTTCCCTCCCGAAGATTGGTTCTGCTTGTAGGTTCGCTGATTGACAGCGGGTAGTCACCCCCATGAACTATACGTATGAGACGAGAAGACGGACATGGACACAGACTAAAGACTGGAGGTGGGGCTCGCGGGTGGCTCGGTTGAGCGTGGGACGTCAGCTCAGGTCATGATGGTGGTTGGAGAGTCGGAGGCCCAGGTCAGTCTGTGTGGTAACAGCCCAGAACCTGGAGCCTGGTTCGGGGACTGTGTCTCCCGTCTCTGCCCCTCCCCCACTTGTGCTCTCTCTGTCTCTGTCCCTCTCTCAAGAATAAGTAGCATGAAAAAAAAAAAAGCGATTGAGTTGTTTCCCCACTGCTTTATTTTTGGGGAATGTTGGCTTTCATGTTTTTTCTCGTTAACTAAAAATGCAAACCAAGGTTTATAGTACGTTTCACCGATAGCTTTGTGGCTTTCTTGTTGCCTCTCCTCCTATAGCATCCCCGAAATTGCTGGAATGTTCAAACCACTGTAATAAAGTACTGAGTTTTAACTGATCAGTGAAGAACTGTGATTGTTTCATTGATACATGCTGCCGGTAAAAAAAAATCTGTCGCTCCCGCCATAGGGGGGACCTCAAGGTCCTTGGGCCGCCACCCGGAAATACACACACTGGGGAGCTTACACAGCGGGACGTTGCTCTCTCACAGTTCTGGAGGGAACTCCAACTTCAAACGCTGGCAGGGCTGGTTTATCCTGAGGCCTCTGTGCTTGCCTGGCACACGGCCACCCTCTCCCTTGTGTGCACGCTCGGCCTGGGCCTTTCCGCGTGTGGCAGCGGGATTTATCGTAAGAAATATATGTTTGCTCTCCATCCCCATTTCTAGCTCAGCGCTCCAAAACTTGATGGAGTGTCTGAAGTCATGAGAGCCATAAAGGTGCCCTCTTTTATGTCAAAGAGGTGACTTTCAGGCTCCACTTAAGGATGGGGCTGGTTTCCAGGACAACCAAGGATGTGAACTTTCAGTTCCCCTTCAGCCACAACCTCTGGGGGGGTAGGGGCTGGAGAGTCAATCAGGTTTCAGTAAGTTGATTTGGATTGAAAGTTGTGGGAGGGGAAGGGGCAGAGAGAGAGGGAGACACACAGTCCCAAGCAGGCTGCTCACTGTCAGCACAGAGCTGACGCGGGCTCAATCGGAACCACTGTGAGCTCATGACCTGAGCCGCAGTGAAGACTCGAGCCTTTAACCGACCGAGGTCCCCGGGCGCCCCAGGGAAATCCACTGCTAACGGACCCCGACGTAACCCGTCCTGCCTCTGGAATGAAGCCTCCATGGAGACCCGGACACACAGGTTTCCAGAGCTTCCAGGTGGGTGACTAAGAGCACATCACATGCCACTGGTTTGGGTCATAATTTATAGATTTATTAATTTTTACAAAGAGCAGGAGCTGGGAAGGGTCAGAGAGAGTGGAGGAAAGAGGGTTCCAGGCTGCCCACGCACAGACCAAGGCTGGTCTTGGTCTCTAGAATCTTGACGTTTTTTCTTGAGTTGAGATCAAGAGTCAGCTGACAGCCTTAGCCCCCCAGGTGTCCCACATGCTACTGTTTCGGACCCCAAACTCAACCGACAAAGGCCACTTTGTTTGGGATCTCACCTCATGTCTCCCTTCAACTGGCTGTTGATTTGTATACTTTCTCTGACAATCTAGAACGTAAAACGTCTCTCTGTGGGTTGTGAATGGCTCTCAGAAACTAATGGAACCCAAAGGGTGGGGGTGGGACCCTCCAATCTGCAGCCAGTGGGCCAGGAGCACAGGTAACCACCTGGGCCTTGAGAGTGGCATCTAAAGGGGGGCTGAGGGGCAGTTCTGTGGGACTGAGCCCTGAACCTGTGACATCTGATGCTGACTCCTGAGAGTGTCACAGTTGAGGTGAATCTTAGGACACACAGCTGGTGTCTCAGAATGGCTTGGTGGTGTGGGGAAAAGCCCATACACCGTCAGTGGTGACCAGAATCCTGACGTCTGTGCTCACACTTCCTTTGTGTCTGGACCTCTTCTAAGAACGCGGATCAGATTGGATTGAGTCTCCATCCTTTGGCCTCGTGTAAACTGAGGTCCCCTTTCCAGGCCCTGTCTCCAAATGCAGTCACGTTGGGGGCTGGGGTTTCCACATATGAATTTGGGGAGGGCTCCATTCAGTTGACCACAGGAGGCAATACATTAAGTTTGATCAATTACTTAACACTACTTACCACCGCCTCTCAGACTGGTGTATGGAGCCTGCGAGTTTCCTCTTGATTTCCACCCAGTAACCCCCAGTGCCTTGGTTTGGTTATGTGTGCACATTTCCGGATTTGAAAGAATCCAGGAATTCAACACGGTGGTTTTTACATCCTTTGTAAAGCATCCTCTCTCCGAAAATCTAGGAGTCCTGTTAGGCTGTGCTATGCCAGGAGGGGTACCCCTGTGACGACAACTAAACACTGGATCATCTGATAATCACAACTTTGCTTGGATTCCTCAGCGAGCTGAGGTCTCAGGGCAACCAAGTGACCTGAACTCTAAGGGGAGACAGGTGCTTCCAAGGTGAGAGAAGGGTGAGCACCTGTGGGGCTGGGGCAGACGGCACTAGACACCCGGCCCCGCGGAGAAGGAGGACCACACGCATGATGACATGGGTAATTTCAGGAGAAGAAAATGGAAAGAAAGAATCCAATGAAATGGTACAGAGGGAAAACAGTGTGGCGCCAGGTGGCTGAATCGTTTAAGTGTTTGATCTTTTTTTTTTTTTAATGTTTCTGACTTTTGAGAGACAGAGTGAGCCCGGAAGCAAGAGAGGGGCAGGGAGAGAGGGAGACTGAGGCTCCAAGGTGGGCTCCATGCCGACAGCATGTGGGGCTCGCAGTCACCAACCGTGACATCATGACTTGACGCAAAATCAGGTGTTGGACACCTAACTGACTGAGCCCCAGGTGCCCCGATACGTTTCTAGAGGGCCTCCCCTCGGGCTCCCGGAGCAGCTTTCTGGAGGAGATCTGGAAGCGGCAGGAAAAGGGAAGCGAGGAAAGGGATGGGGGCGGGGCCCTGGCTGCAGGTGCTACACTTCCATGCAGCACTTTGATGTCCTGTGGGGCGGACTAAGCCTCAGAAGCAGCCTGACAAGTGTCCCTGACCGGGGCGTGCTGGGAACACACGGAAGGCCCTAATCTGAGAGGCCTCCTCCTGGGGACGGCCTTAGGACTAAGCTGAGTAGTCAAGGGCACCAGAGTGTTGGCCTCGAAGAAGGGCCGGCAAAGAGCCCCCGAGGCTTGGACAGGTGGGCTGCCTCAGGAGTTTCCTAGTCCCCCGGGGTGGCCGAAGCAGGGTCAGCATGTGAAAAAGAACCTGGACGAGGCAGGGGACACAGTGGTGCTCCTCGTCAGATGAGCAATGGGTGTTTTCTGCACGTGATGAATCGCGGGAATCCGCTCCCGAAACCAAGAGCGCGACCTAAAGGTTGTATGTCAGCCTAGTGGGCAATGAATGGTGTAAAGAACAATTAAAGAAAAAAAAGTGGATCTTGATCACACGGCACTTGAATGAGGCCCAACACTCCCTACAAAACAACTCCCACCCCCACTTGCTGCTGTGTCCCGCCACATGCTAAGCACCACTAGGTCATGATTCTCACACACACTGCACACAAATCGCAGTGGCTGCAGACCAGACAATGGCTTGGAGGGGCCCCGATCAAGGCAGGGTCAGGGGGCACTAGACAGAAATTGCAAGGATGGACACAGGGATGTGGCCTTGGGGAGAGAGAAGGCCACAGAATCAAGACACGAACTGTGCACAGCCACGGTGGCTAACAGGAGGACCAGCCCCAGATTGGTTTTTCTTAAAGTTTATTTATTTTTGAGAGAGACAGTGACAGAACACCATCGGGGGAGGGCAGAGAGAAAGGAACACACACGCTCAGCAGCAGGCTCCAAGATCTGAGCTGTCACCACAGAGCCCAACCTGGGGCTCAAACCCACAACCTGTGAGATCATGACCTGAGCCCAGGTTGGACGCTTAACCGACTGAGCTCCCCGGCGCTCCGAGGAGCCCAAGGCAGGCATCTATACCAGTTTTCCTCACCCAGACTGGTCATCGTACCTCTCAACTTTCTATTATCCTTGGAAGGACTGTTCATTTGGAGCCACGGTATGGCAAGGAGATGTTTGCAATGTCTCCTGTAGCAAGATCACAACCGTAATCTCGAGTGGGGAATGGAGACGCAAGTACCCGGCCTGTGTCAGTACCCTGAGACCACTCCGTGCCCAAAGTCAAGGGCCCAAAGTCTGGATTTCAATCAAATTTCAGTGAGAAGATTCACGACATCTTTTCCCAGGCGCTCAAAATGTTAGAGGATAACCAGCAGGTGAGAGGCAGCCCTTCCACAATAGCCCTGTATCCGCCCAAGTTATTTCATTGTATTGGGGTGTCATGGACATATGAGTTTCGGGTCTACAACAGGACTCCAGATTTGCGCAGGCTGAGGAACGGTCACCACGGTAAGTCTAATCCACCTCCATCACCGCACACCATTGCCATGCTTTTCTCCTGATGGGAACGTGTGAGCTACTCTCTTCACAACTTTCAAATCTGCAGAGAGTATACACGGGGCTCTAACTCACAAAGGGTGAGATTATGACCTGCGCCAAAATCACACACTTACCTGATGGAGACCCTTTTTTTTTTTCAGTTTGGATATCTGTTTGAATTCGTGCTTTTGTCTTCTTGAGATGAATACCCCAACGTGGAATGGCGGGACCCCATGGCAGTTGTCCTGTTAATTCTTGGGGGATCCTCCAGCTGGTTTCCAGAGTGGTGGCTCCAGCTCGTATTCCTCCCCACAGTGCACGAGGGTTCCTTTTCTCCCATCCTCACACCGTATCCTTTTTAGGTCCTGTTTCCATTAAGTGAGTGACCCTCACACTTTGTCTCACATACACTGTTTCGATTGCTCTTCCTCTGATTTTTTCCTAACAGGTGCCAAAGCAACCCCTACCTCATTCAGGTGAAGTAGCAGTGAAGATGGCGGGGGTACAAAGTCTTCTTGGCTCTCTAAGTGCAAGGAAGTCTCCTGTAGACTCTGATGTATTGTTAATTTCAAGGCCTGAACAATAAATGCTACACTGGAGGCTTCATGTACCCTTTCTCCTCCCATCCCACCGGCCAAAACGTGAGGATGTGATGGACGCAGGGACCTAACTGCGGGGCGGGTGGAGAGATTTTCCTAGCAGGTGGCCATGTGTCTGGCTGAAAACTGAGCCGTTCAGAGGCGACAACGAGGAGAAGGACACCGTGGAGCAAGGTGAGGTCTCTGCAGTTTTAGTGAGCTATCGCTGCCTATCAAACCGTCCCCTAACTCGGGAACCTAAAACAACTATCCTTTGATTTCTCAGGACCCTATAGGGCAAGAATTGGGGGCAAGGGGACGTGGGGGTCAGGAGTCACCTCTGCTCCAAGTGGCGTTGACTGAGGCTGCAGAACCCAAATGCCCACACAATGGAAGCCTCAGGTGGGGAGGTTTAAAAAGCGGGGGGGGGGGGGGGGGGGGGCGGGACCAGGAGGATGTCTGGACCTCTGCCTTTCATGGTACTGGCGACTCACTAACCTGTGGGGGGGCTTGGTTGTCCTCAGAGTGCTCTCTCGAAAGCCTGGGCTTCAGAACATGGTACCTGAAATCCCCGTAAGCAACTGCGGAAGACACAGAGCTTCTGGAGTCCGAAGCTTAGACCCTTCCCCCTCACCCAAGTCACATCAGCCCCATCTGTTTATCGACAACCTCAAGGCCAGCTCAGCCTTAAAGCCCAGAGAAATAATTCTATCTCTGGATGGAAGGGACTCTACAAAGATACTTTGCAAAGGGATGTGAACGTCCCTCGATTGGGCGACTCGATCCCCTGGGAATCATCGATCAGAATCTACCACACCTCTCAGCGTGAGACTTGGACCACATGTGTCAGCGCGAGAGTTTGCCAGGAGGCTGTGCACACGACCCGCCCATGCACACGACCCCCTCCCCCGGTGCACACGGCCCCACAATGTGGGCGTCCCGACCTGCTGGTACGTCGCAGAGGTTTCAACCTTGGCGCCCCACATCCCAGGGGTCACACGGGACCTGACGCGGTTGTACGTCCGGGGATTGTACCTAGCGGCACGAATCCCGGGTTCCGGGTGCTTCCGGACGCACGGATTCGCCCTCGAAGAGGTCGTGACCTTTGCGCATCTCATCCCGGGTATCTAGCACGCCTTGACGCACTGATACGTTTAGGGGTGTGACCTTGCGTCCCGAATCCCGGGTATCACCGGCGTACTGACGCACTAGTACGACCGACCGTCGAAGAGCTTGTTGTCGTGGGCTGCGAATACCTGAGGACCCCGTGGCCATTTTGCTGGGGCCGCAGTGCCGTAACGCGGGGGAATCCCTGAATTGGTGTGCCTCGTTCCGCGGAGGGCCGCCGCGATGTCTGCCGTGCCGCTGCGTGTCGCCGTGGTGAGTTCCAGCAACCAGAACCGGAGCATGGAGGCGCACCACATTCTCAGCAGACGGGGATTCAATGTCCGCTCCTTTGGAACAGAGGATGTCATGAAGGTCCCTGGCCGGGCCCGCAACAAGCCCAACGTGTACGATTTGCGCACCACCTACGAGCAGATGTACAACGATCTCTTCCGAAAGGACAGATATTTCTATACGCAGAACGGCATTCTGCACCTGTTGGATCGAAACAGGAGGATCAAGCCCCGGCCAGAAAGGTTCCAGAGCTGCCGAGACGTGTTCGATCTGATCGTCACCTGTGAAGAGAGAGTGTACGACAAGGTGGTGGAACATATGTACTCCAGGGAGCAGGTGACCCGCCAGCCGGTGCACGTGATCAATGTGGACATCGCGGACAACCAGGAAGAGGCCACCCTGGGCGCGTTCCTCATCTGCAAGCTGTGCCAGTGCATCCAGCAAACCGAAGACATGGACAATGACATGGACGCGCTGCTGCAGGACTTCGAGGCGAAGACGGGCAAGGCCCTCCTGCACACCGTGTGCTTCTACTGAGCAGCGCGGCCGCGCCCCTGCAGCCCCGGCTCGGCTCGCAGCCGCCTTTCTTCGCCGATGTTTCCCTCCCGAAGTTTGGTTCTGCTTGTAGGTTCGCTGATTGACGGCGGGTATTCACCCGCAGGAACTATACGTATGAGACGAGAAGAGGGGCATGGACACAGACGAAAGACTGGAGGTGGGGCTCGCGGGTGGCTCGGTTGAGCGTGGGACGTCAGCTCAGGTCATGATGGTGGTTGGAGAGTCGGAGGCCCAGGTCAGTCTGTGTGGTAACAGCCCAGAGCCTGGAGCCTGGTTCGGGGTCTGTGTCTCCCGTCTCTGCCCCTCCCCCACTCGTGCTCTCTCTGTCTCTGTCCCTCTCTCAAGAATAAGTAGCATGAAAAAAAAAAAAAAGCGATTGAGTTGTTTCCCCCCTGCTTTATTTTTGGGGAATGTTGGCTTTCATGTTTTTTCTCGTTAAGTAAAAATGCAAACCAAGGTTTATAGTACGTTTCACCGATAGCTTTGTGGCTTTCTTGTTGCCTCTCCTCCTATAGCACCCCCGAAACTTGCTGGAATGTTCTAACCACAGTAATAAAGTAATGAGTTTTAAGTGATCACTGAGTGACCTGTCATTTCATTGTTCGATGCTGCCGGTAAAAGAAAAAAATCTGTCGCCCCGCCATTGGGGGGACCTCAGGGTCCTTGGGCCGCCACCCGGAAATACACACACTGGGGAGCTTACACAGCGGGACTTTGCTCTCTCACAGTTCTGGAGGGAACTCCAACCTCAAACGCTGGCAGGGCTGGTTTATCCTGAGGCCTCTGTGCTTGCCTGGCACACGGCCACCCTCTCCCTTGTGTGCACGCTCGGCCTGGGCCTTTCCGCGTGTGGCAGCGGGATTTATCGTAAGAAATATATGTTTGATCCCCATCCCCACGACTGGCTCAGCGCTCCAGAACTTGATGGAGTTTCCGAAGTCATGAGAGCCATAAAGGTGTCCTCTTTTATGTCAAAGAGGTGACTTTCAGGCTCCACTTAAGGATGGGGCTGGTTTCCAGGACAACCAAGGATGTGATTGGACGCTGGGAACTTTCAGTTCCCCTTCAACCCCAACCTTTGAGAGTGGAAAGAGGCTGGAGGGTCAATCAGGTTTCTGTAAGTTGATTTAGTTTGAAACTTGTGGGAGGGGAGGGGGCAGAGAGAGAGGGAGACACACAGCACACAGTCCCACGCAGGCTGCTCACTGTCAGCACAGAGCTGACGCGGGCTCTATCGGAACCACTGTGAGCTCATGACCTGAGCCGCAGTGAAGACTCGAGCCTTTAACCGACCGAGGTCCCCGGGCGCCCCAGGGAAATCCACTGCTAACGGACCCCGACGTAACCCGTCCTGCCTCTGGAATGAAGCCTCCATGGAGACCCGGACACACAGGTTTCCAGAGCTTCCAGGTGGGTGACTGAGAGCACATCACATGCCACTGGTTTGGGTCATAATTTATAGATTTATTAATTTTTACAAAGAGCAGGAGCTGGGAAGGGTCAGAGAGAGTGGAGGAAAGAGGGTTCCAGGCTGCCCACGCACAGACCAAGGCGGGTCTTGGTCTCTAGAACCTTGACGTTTTTTCTTGAGTTGAGATCAAGAGTCAGCTGACCGCCTTAGCCCCCCAGGTGTCCCACATGCTACTGTTTCGGACCCCAAACTCAACTGACAGAGGCCACTTTGTTTGGGATCTCACCTCATGTCTCCCTTCAACTGGCTGTTGATTTGTATACTTTCTCTGACAATCTAGAACGTAAAACGTCTCTCTGTGGGTTGTGAGTGGCTCTCAGAAACTAATGGAACCCAAAGGGTGGGGGTGGGACCCTCCAATCTGCAGCCAGTGGGCCAGGAGCACAGGTAACCACCTGGGCCTTGAGAGTGGCATCTAAAGGGGGGCTGAGGGGCAGTTCTGTGGGACTGAGCCCTGAACCTGTGACATCTGATGCTGACTCCTGAGAGTGTCACAGTTGAGGTGAATCTTAGGACACACAGCTGGTGTCTCAGAATGGCTTGGTGGTGTGGGGAAAAGCCCATACACCGTCAGTGGTGACCAGAATCCTGACGTCTGTGCTCACACTTCCTTTGTGTCTGGACCTCTTCTAAGAACGCCGATCAGATTGGATTGAGTCTCCATCCTTTGGCCTCATGTAAACTGAGGTCCCCTTTCCAGGCCCTGTCTCGAAACGCAGTCACGTTGGGGGCTGGGGTTTCCACATATGAATTTGGGGAGGGCTCCATTCAGTTGACGACAGGAGGCAATACATTAAGTTTGATCAATTACTTAACACTACTTACCACCGCCTCTCAGACTGGTGTATGGAGCCTGCCAGTTTCCTCTTGATTTCCACCCAGTAACCCCCAGTGCCTTGGTTTGGTTATGTGTGCACATTTCCGGATTTGAAAGAAACCAGGAATTCAACACAGTGATTTTTACATCCTTTGTAAAGCATCCTCTCTCTTCGAAAATCTAGGAGTCCTGTTAGGCTGTGCTATGCCAGGAGGGGTACCCCTGTGACGGCAAACAAAAACTGGATCATCTGATAATCACAACTTTGCTTGGATTCCTCAGCGAGCTGAGGTCTCAGGGCAACCAAGTGACCCGAACTCTAAGGGGAGACAGGTGCTTCCAAGGTGAGAGAAGGGTGAGCACCTGTGGGGCTGGGGCAGACGGCACTAGACACCCGGCCCCGCGGAGAAGGAGGACCACACGCATGATGACATGGGTAATTTGAAGAGAAGAAAATGGAAAGAAAGAATCCAATGAAATGGTACAGAGGGAAAACAGTGTGGCGCCAGGTGGCTGAATCGTTTAAGTGTCTGAACTTTTTTTTTTTTAATGTTTCTGACTTTTGAGAGACAGAGTGAGCCCGGAAGCAAGAGAGGGGCAAGGAGAGAGGGGGACTGAGGCTCCAAGGTGGGCTCCATGCCGACAGCATGTGGGGCTCGCAGTCACCAACCGTGAGATCATGACTTGACGCAAAATCAGGTGTTGGACACCTAACTGACTGAGCCCCAGGTGCCCCGATACATTTCTAGAGGGCCTCCCCTCGGGCTCCCGGAGCAGCTTTCTGGAGGAGATCTGGAAGCGGCAGGAAAAGGGAAGCGAGGAAAGGGATGGGGGCGGGGCGCTGGCTGCAGGTGCTACACTTCCATGCAGCACTTTGATGTCCTGTGGGGCGGACTAAGCCTCAGAAGACAGCCTGACAAGTGTCCCTGACGGGGGCGTGCTGGGAACACACGGAAGGCCCTAATCTGAGAGGCCTCCTCCTGGGGACGGCCTTAGGACTAAGCTGAGTAGTCAAGGGCACCAGAGTGTTGGCCTAGAAGAAGGCCCGGCAAAGAGCCCCCAAGGCTTGGACAGGTGGGCTGCCTCAGGAGTTTCCTAGTCCCCCGGGGAGGCCGAAGCAGGGTCAGCATGTGAAAAAGAACCTGGATGGGGCAGGGGGACACAGTGGTGCTCCTCGTCAGATGAGCAATGGGTGTTTTCTGCACGTGATGAATCACGGGAATCCGCTCCCGAAACCAAGAGCGCGACCTAAAGGTTGTATGTCAGCCTAGTGGACAATGAATGGTGTAAAAAACAATTAAAGAAAAAAAAGTGGATCTTGATCACACGGCACTTGAATGAGGCCCCACACTCCCTACAAAACAACTCCCACCCCCACTTGCTGCTGTGTCCCGCCACATGCTAAGCACCACTAGGTCATGATTCTCACACACACTGCACACAAATCGCAGTGGCTGCAGACCAGACAATGGCTTGGAGGGGCCCCGATCAAGGCAGGCTCAGGGGGCACTAGACAGAAATTGCAAGGATGGACACAGGGATGTGGCCTTGGGGAGAGAGAAGGCCACAGAATCAAGACACGAACTGTGCACAGCCACGGTGGCTAACAGGAGGACCAGCCCCAGATTGGTTTTTCTTAAAGTTTATTTATTTTTGAGAGAGACAGTGACAGAACACCATCGAGGGAGGGCAGAGAGAAAGGAACACACACGCTCAGCAGCAGGCTCCAGGATCTGAGCTGTCACCACAGAGCCCAACATGGGGCTCAAACCCACAACCTGTGAGATCATGACCTGAGACCAGGTTGGACGCTTAACCGACTGAGCCCCCCTGGCACTCCGAGGAGCCCAAGGCCGGCATCTATACCAGTTTTCCTCACCCAGACTGGTCATCGTACCTCTCAACTTTCTATTATCCTTGGAAGGACTGTTCATTTGGAGCCACTGTATGGCAAGGAGATGTTTGCAATGTCTCCTGTAGCAAGATCACAACCGTAATCTCGAGTGGGGAATGGAGACGCAAGTACCCGGCCTGTGTCAGTACCCTGAGACCACTCCGTGCCCAAAGTCAAGGGCCCAAAGTCTGGATTTCAATCAAATTTCAGTGAGAAGATTCACGACATCTTTTCCCAGGCGCTCAAAATGTTAGAGGATTACCAGCAGGTGACAGGCAGCCCTTCCACAATAGCCCTGTATCCGCCCAAGTTATTTCATTGTATTGGGGTGTCATGGACATATGAGTTTCGGGTCTACAACAGGACTCCAGATTTGTGCAGGCTGAGGAATGGTCACCACGGTAAGTCTAATCCACCTCCATCACCGCACACCATTGCCATGCTTTTCTCCTGATGGGAACGTGTGAGCTACTCTCTTAACAACTTTCAAATCTGCAGAGAGTATACACGGGGCTCTAACTCACAAAGGGGTGATTATGACCTGCGCCAAAGTCACACACTTACCTGATGGAGACCCTTTTTTTTTTTTTTTTAAGTTTGGATATCTGTTTGAATTCGTGCTTTTGTCTTCTTGAGATGAATACCCCAACGTGGAATGGCGGGACCCCATGGCAGTTGTCCTGTTAAATCTTGGGGGATCCTCCAGCTGGTTTCCACAGTGGTGGCACCAGCTCGTATTCCTCCCCACAGTGCACGAGGGTTCCCTTTTCTCCCATCCTCACACCGTATCCTTTTTAGGTCCTGTTTCCGCATTAACAGAGTGACCCCCCACACCTTGCCTCAAGTACACTGTTTCGATTGCTCTTCCTCTGATTTTTTCCTAAAACAAATGCCAAAGCAACCCCCTACCTCAATCAGGTGAAGTAGCAGTGAAGATGGCGGGGGTACAAAGTCTTCTTGGCTCTCTAAGTGCAAGGAAGTCTCCTGTAGACTCTGATGTATTGTTAATTTCAAGGCCTGAACAATAAATGCTACGCTGGAGGCTTCATGTACCCTTTCTCCTCCTATCCCATCGGCCAAAACGTGAGGATGTGATGGACGCAGGGACCTAACTGCGGGGCGGTGGAGAGATTTTCCTAGCAGGTGGCCATGTGTCTGGCTGAAAACTGAGCCGTTCAGAGGGGACAACGAGGAGAAGGACACCGTGGAGCAAGGTGAGGTCTCTGCAGTTTTAGTGAGCTATCGCTGCCTATCAAACCACCCCCAAACTTGGGAACCTAAAACAACTATCCTTTGATTTCTCAGGACCCTATAGGGCAAGAATTGGGGGCAAGGGGACGTGGGGGTCAGGAGTCACCTCTGCTCCAAGTGGCGTTGACTGAGGCTGCAGAACCCAAATGCCCACACAATGGAAGCTTCAGGTGGGGAGGTTTAAAGAGCGGGGGGACCAGGAGGATGTCTGGACCTCTGCCTTTCATGGTGCTGTTGACTCACTAAGCTGTGGGGGGCTTGGTTGTCCTCCGAATGCTCTCTCTCTCTAGAGAGAGTCTGGGCTTCAGAACATGGTACCTGAAATCCCCTTAAGCGAAGGCAGAAGACACAATGCTTCTGGAGTCCGAGGCTTAGACCCTTCCCCCTCACCCAAGTCACATCAGTCCCATTCTGTTTATCGACAATGTCAAGGCCAGCTCAGACTTAAAACCTAGAGATTTATTCTACCTTTTGATGGAAGGAAAACTGCAAAGATGCTTTGCAAAGGGATGTGAACACTGGGAGACATGATTCCCTGGGAATCATCTATTAGAATCTACCAACAGGCCAGTGTGGGAGGCGGAGGGGACCCCGTGCCCACGCCCACGCCGTGGGCACGCCCCTGCTGAGCGTGCGTCCCGATGCACAGCAAAGGGTTTGAACTCGGTGCCCCGCATCCCGGGTGTCACGCGGATCCTGACGCACCTGTACCGCGTCACAGAGGTTTCGAACTTGGTGCCACGCACCCGCGAGTCACGTGCGTCCTGACACACCGGTACGGCCGTTGGAGAGAGGTGGTTACCTTGACGCCGCGCATACCTGGGGACGCCGTGGCCATTTTACAGGTGCCGGAGCGCGGTGGTTGCGAGGGAGTCTCTGAACCGGTGGGTCGCAGTCCGCGGAGCCGCCGCGATGTCTACCGTGCCGCTGCGTGTGGCCGTGGTGTGTTGCAGCAACCAGAACCGGAGCATGGAGGCTCATCACATTCTCAGCAAAAGAGGATTTATTGTCCGCTCCTTCGGAACAGGGGCTGTCATGAAGCTCCCCGGCCCGGCCCCCGACAAGCCCAACGTGTACGATTTCGGCACCACCTACGAGCAGATGTACAACGATCTCGTCAGGAAGGACAGAGATCTCTATACGCAGAATGGCATTCTACACATGTTGGATCGAAACAGGAGGATCAAATCCCGGCCTGAGAGGTTCCAGAACTGCCGAGACGTGTTCGATCTGATCGTCACCTGTGAGGAGAGAGTGTACGACCAGGTGGTGGAAGATATGTACTCCCGGGAGCAGGTGACCTACCAGCCGGTGCACGTGATCAACGTGGACATCGAGGACAACCTTGAAGAGGCCACCGTGGGTGCATTCCTCATTTGCAAGCTGTGCCAATGCATCCAGCGCACCGAAGACATGGACAATGACATGGACGCACTGCTGCAGGAGTTCGAGGCGAAGACGGGCAAGGCCTTCCTGCACACCGTGTGCTTCTACTGAGCGGCGCGGCCGCGTCCCTGCAGCCCTGGCTCAGCTCGCAGCTGCCTTTCTCTCCACCCTTTCCTTCCCGAAATTTGGTTCTGCTTTTAGATTCGCTGTTTGACTGCGGGTAGTCAGCCCCGATGAACTGTACGTATGAGATGAGAACATAGGCATGGACACAGACTAAAGACTCTCCAGTAATTTCTACCCCGCTTTTACCCATGGGGAGTATTGACTCACAAGTGGCCTCTCTTTGAGGAAAAATGCAAACAGCGGTTTATAGTACATTTCATCTCTTGCTTTGTGACTTCCTTGGTCCTTACCTCCCACCCCCCCCACTCCCCAAACTTGCTGAAATGTACAAATCCCCAATAAAGTAATGAGTTTAAACTGATTGGTGAAGAACTTGTGACTTGTTAATAGAAAGATGTTGCTAGTAAAAACAAAAACAAACAAACAAAATCTGGTGCCCCTGCCTTTGGGGGGACCTCAGGGTCCTTGGGCCACCACCCGGAAATACACACACTGGGGAGCATACACAGTGGGACTTTAGTCTCTCACAGTTCTGGAGGGAACTCCAAACTCAAATGCCGGCAAGGCTGGTTTATCCTGAGGCCTCTGTCCTTTGGTTGCAGATGGCCACCCTCTCCCTGTGTCCACACTTGGCCTTGGCCTTTCCTCTTGTAGCACCGGGATTTACCATGAGAAATAGTACCTCGAACTCCATCCGCATTTCTGGCTCAGCGCTCCAAAAATTGTTGGAGTGTCCTAAGTCATGGGAGCCATAAAGCTGTCTGCTTTTATGTCAAAGAGCTGACTTTCGGGGTCCACTTAAAGATGGGGCTGGTTTCCAATGCAACCAAGGATGTGATCGGAGGCTGGGAACTCTCAGTTCCCCTTCAGCCCCAACAGGATAGCCTTAGGAATAAGCTGAGCCTTCAAAGGCACCAGAGTGTTGGCCTCAAAGAAGGGCCGGCAAAGAGCCCCCGAGGCTTGGACAGGTGGGCTGCCTCAGGAGTTTCCTAGTCCCCCGGGGTGGCCGAAGCAGGGCCAGCATGTGAAAGAAGAAGGACAGGGATGAGGCAGGGGGACAAAGAGGTGATTCTTGTTGGGATGAGCCTTGGGTGTTTTCTGCATTGATGAATCATGGGAATCTGCTCCCGTAACCAAATGCACACCATATACGGCGTATGTTAGCCAACTTGGCAATGAATTGTGTAAAACAATTTAAAAATCAGATAAAAGAAAGTGGTGCTTGAGCACACACAGCCTGAAGGAGGCTGGCCCCTTCCTAACAAATGACTCCCACCGTCGCTACCATTTCATGGCTAGGATTTTTAGCACCACTGAGTGATAAATCTGATATACTTTCAAGAGAAATCACTGTGGCTGCAGAGAAATCACTGTGGTTGCAGGGGACGAGGGGGGTAGGGTGAGGTGGCCCTGGAGAGACACTACAAAGGCTGCACACAGGGAAGTGGCCTTGGGGAGAGAGAAGGCAACAGAATCAAGAGATGATGTGTGCCCAAACATAGTGCCTAACAGAAACTGGAGCGCCAAGTTTTTTTTTCATAATGTTTATTATTTTTGAGAGATGGAGCACACGAGGAGCACAGGGGCAGAGAGAGAGAGTGGGACCGAGGATCCGGAGCGGTCCCCATGCTGATAGCAGCCAGTCTATGGGGGTCTCGAGCTCCTGAACCCTGAGACCATGACCCGAACCGCAGTCAGCCGCTCAATCGACTGAGCCACCCAGGAGCCCCAAGTGTCCAATTCTTGATTCCAGCTCAGGCCATGATCTCACCGTTTATGAGGTTCAGCCAGTGTCCATCCCCACGCTGACAGCACGGAGACTGCTTGGGATATTCTCTCTCCCCTTGTCTCTTCCCCTTTCCTGCTCATGCACGTGTGTGTGTGTTTACCCATTCTCTTTGTCTCTCTGAATCAATATATAAGGAAAAAAAAAAAGAATAACACTAATGTGCCTCTGATGGCTTATTAGGAGACTTGACACAGCTGAAGAAAGAGGCAGGAAATCTGAAGATAGATCAGTGGAAATTACCCAAACACTAAGAGAAAGCAAGAGTGGCGAAATAACCAGAACAGAACGTCAAAGACCATGGGACAATATCAGTCTATCATCCATGTAATAGGATAGCCAGGGAACAGAGAAAATGGGGCAGGAGACATATTTGAAGAAATAATGACTGAGAACTTTCCCAAATTAATGACAGAAATGAAACCACAGATCCCAGAAGTTCAGAAAATGCGAAGCAAGATTAAAACACAAACAAACAAAACACTAGGCAGAGCATATTTAAGCTGCTGGAAACCTAAGACAAAGAGAAAATTATAAAGGCAGCTGGAGAAAAAAGACACATCATGGGCAACAGAAGAAAGACAGGAATTATGGCTGACTTTTCATCAGAAATCATGCAAGGCAAAAGACAAAATGCCATCTTTAAAGTGGTTTAATCCAAAACAAAAAAACAAAAAAACCAGAACATATTTGCCCCAAATTCTATACCCTGCAAAACTATATTTTAAAAGAGGGGCACCAGGGTGCCTCAGTTGGTAAATCATCTGACTCTTGAGCTTGGAGTTGTGAGTTCAAGTCCCACATTCAGTGTAGAGATCACTTAAAACAAATGTTTGTTTGTTTGTTTAAGTGAAAGAGAGAGAATTTGTGAAAGGAATTTTAAATATTACTTGTTTCAGCTTTGGCATTTTGACTTTTAGGAAACACGGTAAAGGTGGGGCACCTCGATGGCTTGGTTGGTTGAGCATCCGACTTCGGCTCAGGTCATGATCTCACGGTCTGTGAGTTTGAGCCCGGCGTCGGGCTCTGCGCTGACAGCTCAGAGCCTGGAGCCTGCTTCGGATTCTGTGTCTCTGTCTCTCTCTGCCCCTCCCCTACTTGTGCTCTGTCTCTTTCTCTCTCAAAAATAAATAATATTAAAAACAATGTTTTTCAAAGACATGCAATAAAGATGAATATGTGAGGTGAGGGATGTGTTAGCAACCTTGGTGGGAGGACTCCTTTCACAATACACACGTATTTTCCATTCATCATGTTGTATACCTTATCTTACTATTTTCTTTCTTTCCTTCTTTTTGTCTTAAGTAGCCTCCATGCTCCATACGGAGCCCAGCGTGGGGCTTGAACTCACAACCATGAGATTAAGACCTGAGCTGAGATCGAGAGTCGGAAGCTGTACCGATCGAGCCGCCCAGGCGCCCCTCTTACCATTTTACTCCTCAGGTAGACCTCAACAAAGCTGAGAGCAGAAGAAGTGCGAACAACATACTGCCGCTTAAATACACGCATGCATTGAGGTGAAATAAATTTTTAAAAATAAAAATAAATAAAAACTAAATACACACATACGTACACAGAAATACTTTCTCAAAGGAAAGAATGAGAGAATTCGTTGCCCGCAGAAATGCGCTGTAAGAACTGTTAGAGGCGAAGGAATACGGTATCAGACAGACGCTGGGATCTACACAGATAAATGAAGAGGGCTAGAAACGGAACCAGTAACGACAAATAAAAATTCATTTAATTTGGGGGAGGTTGCTCTATGAGATAACGGACTGTCTAGAGTCAGTCTGCTATGCCGAGAGCAGCAATGCATTTTGTGTTTACAGCATAGATAAAAATAAAATGTACGCTGGGCGAGAGGCATCAGTAGGACGCTCTGAAGAAAGTCTTTACATGTGAAATGGTATAATGTTATTTGAAGGTAGACACTAATTAATTGCTGTAAACCCTGAGGCAACTGTTAAAAAATTTTTGTGAAGCATGAAATGGTTTAACATGCCCTCTTGGATTGTCAGCAACAGTGTTCCCCCTTCTCCCAAGTATGGTGGCGTCGGGAGGCTTGGGAATAGCATTTTCCATCGTCCCATGCCACATGGGTTACCAGTAGATTCTACCATTACTCACGGTAGCTATGTCCTCATAGGTCGCTGTGTACACCGAGTTCGTGGCTACGGACTCACTGTTCCCAGCGGAAATACAGGTTTCATTTCTGGGGAGTCTTTGAACAAGACATTTTTGAGAACCGATCAGTCCACAGCCTTGTTTTATGTGTGGTTCTGTTTTGTTGTAGTTGTTTCTTAAGTTCATTTACTTTCTTTGAGAGAGAGAGAGAAAGTGTGAGGGGGGGAGGGTCAGAGAGAGGAGAGAAAGAGAGAATCCCAAGGGACTGAGGTCAACTGACTGAGCCCCACGGCGCCCCCCCATGTATGTTTCTGTTTAAAGACACCTTATTGAATATATACGGTTGACCCTTCAATGGCCAGCGGCCCTACAAATCCAGCCCGAATGAAGCTTATCCGACCCACACATCTTCTCTGTAAGGCATATTGCGACCTCATCCGCGCTGCACTTGGGGGCCTGTATGTATAGCAGAGTCACCCACAAAAAGCACAAAAAGGTGAAAAACGTGGCTCTGAATAGACCGTGAGGAGCACACTCGTTACAGCATGAGCGCCGGGACGGGAAGTCGGAGCATCCCCTGGGTCAGCCTCACTAGGGAAAGGTGCACCGGGCGACCCAAGGTTTTCGCAGATTGTACGAGTCCGCGAAGAACTGTGAACACGCCGTGCTTATTGATTTCGGAATTATGAATACGTTTTAGCTCTCCGAAACAGCACACAGCCACTGGAAATCTTCGTGGCCACCCCACAGCGCTTCCCTGAGACTCACCCGCCTTGGTCTTACAGGCCCGTGTGCAACTCACTGGACGTGCTGCTGCTTGGGACGTTAGGAGGAAGTCTGAGAGCTGGCTGTCCTCAACCTTTCCCAAACCTTTGCTCACCATATGTGGGCGCCCCGTCTCCAGAAAGAATCCCAAGCAGTCTCCGTGCTGTCAGCGTGGGGATGGACACTGGCTGAACCTCATAAACGGTGAGATCATGGCCTGAGCTGGAATCAAGAATTGGACACTTGGGGCTCCTGGGTGGCTCAGTCGATTGAGCGGCTGACTGCGGTTCGGGTCATGGTCTCAGGGTTCAGGAGCTCGAGACCCCCATAGACTGGCTGCTATCAGCATGGGGACCGCTCCGGTTCCTCGGTCCCACTCTCTCTCTCTGCCCCTGTGCTCCTTGTGCGCTCCATCTCTCAAAAATAATAAACATTATGAAAAAAAAACTTGGCGCTCCAGTTTCTGTTAGGCACTATGTTTGGGCACACATCATCTCTTGATTCTGTTGCCTTCTCTCTCCCCAAGGCCACTTCCCTGTGTGCAGCCTTTGTAGTGTCTCCCAGGACCACCTCACCCTACCCCCCTCGTCCCCTGCAACCACAGTGATTTCTCTGCAGCCACAGTGATTTCTCTTGAAAGTATATCAGATTTATCACTCAGTGGTGCTAAAAATCCTAGCCATGAAATGGTAGCGACGGTGGGAGTCATTTGTTAGGAAGGGGCCAGCCTCCTTCAGGCTCTGTGTGCTCAAGCACCACTTTCTTTTATCTGATTTTTAAATTGTTTTACAGAATTCATTGCCAAGTTGGCTAACATACGCCGTATATGGTGTGCATTTGGTTACGGGAGCAGATTCCCATGATTCATCAATGCAGAAAACACCCAAGGCTCATCCCAACAAGAATCACCTCTTTGTCCCCCTGCCTCAACCCTGTCCTTCTTCTTTCACATGCTGGCCCTGCTTCGGCCACCCTGGGGGACTAGGAAACTCCTGAGGCAGCCCACCTGTCCAAGCCTCGGGGGCTCTTTGCCGGCCCTTCTTTGAGGCCAACACTCTGGTGCCTTTGAAGACTCAGCTTAGTCCTAAGGCCGTCCCCAGGAGGAGGCCTCTCAGATTAGGGCCTTCCGCGTGTTCCCAGCACGCCCCGGTCAGGGACACTTGTCAGGCTGTTTCCTGAGGGTGAGTCCGCCCCACAGGACATCAAAGTGCTGCCTGGAAGTGTAGCACCTGCAGCCAGGGCCCCGCCCCCATCCCTTTCCTCGCTTCCCTTTTCCTGCCGCTTCCAGATCTCCTCCAGAAAGCTGCTCCGGGAGCCCGAGGGGAGGCCCTCTAGAAACGGGCACGTATCGGGGCACCTGGGGGCTCTGTCGGCTGAACGTCCGACAGTTGATTTTGCTTCAGGTCGTGATCTCACGATAGGGACTTGGAGCACCACACTGGGCTGCCTGCTGTCGGCATGGAGCCGCCTTGGAGCCTCAGCCCCCCTCTCCCTGCCCCACTCCTGCTTGCATCTTGTGTCTCTCTAAAGTATAAACATTACAATAAAACAAAATAGTCGGACACTTAATCTTTTCAGCCACCTGGGAGCCCCAGTGTTTTCCCTCTGTACCATTTCATTGGATTCTTTCTTTCCATTTTCTTCTCCTGAAATTACCCATGTCATCATGCGTGTGGTCCTCCTTCTCCGCGGGGCCCTGTGTCTAGTGCCGTCTGCCCCAGCCCCACAGGTGCTCACCCTTCTCTCACCTTGGAAGCACCTGTCTCCCCTTAGAGTTGGGGTCACTTGGTTGCCCTGAGACCTCAGCTCGCTGAGGAATCCAAGCAAAGTTGTGATTATCAGATGATCCAGTGTTTAGTTGTCATCACAGGGGTACCCCTCCTGGCATAGCACAGCCTAACAGGACTCCTAGATTTTCGGAGAGAGGATGCTTTACAAAGGATGTAAAAATCGCTGTGTTGAATTCCTGGATTCTTTCAAATCCGGAAATGTGCATACATAACCAAACCAAGGCACTGGGGGTTACTGGGTGGAAATCAAGAGGAAACTCGCAGGCTCCATACACCAGTCTGAGAGGCGGTGGTAAGTAGTGTTAAGTAATTGATCAAACTTAATGTATTGCCTCCTGTCGTCAACTGAATGGAGCCCTCCCCAAATTCATATGTGGAAACCCCAGCCCCCAACGTGACTGCGTTTCGAGACAGGGCCTGGAAAGGGGACCTCAGTTTACGTGAGGCCAAAGGATGGAGACTCAATCCAATCTGATCGGCGTTCTTAGAGGAGGTCCAGACACAAAGGAAGTGTGAGCACAGACGTCAGGATTCTGGTCACCACTTACGGTGTATGGGCTTTTCCCCACACCACCAAGCCATTCTGAGACACCAGCTGTGTGTCCTAAGATTCACCTCAACTGTGACACTCTCAGGAGTCAGCATCAGATGTCACAGGTTCAGGGCTCAGTCCCACAGAACTGCCCCCCACCCCACCTTCAGATGCCACTCTCAAGGCCCAGGTGGTTACCTGTGCTCCTGGCCAACTGGCTGCAGATTGGAGGGTCCCACCCCCACCCTTCGGGTTCCATTAGTTTCTTAGAGCCGCTCACAACCCACAGAGAGACGTTTTACGTTCTAGATTGTCAGAGAAAGTATACAAACTGGCTATTGCCAGTTGAAGGGAGACATGAGGTGAGATCCCAAACAAAGGGGCTTGTGTCCTGGTGGAGTTTGGGGTCCCCATCAGTGGCCTGTGGGGCACTTGGGTGGCTCTGTCGGTGACGCAGTCGGCTCCTGGGCTCAGGACACAACCCTATCATTCTGGAGACCAGGCCATGCCTGAGTCTCTGCACGGACAGCCCGGAACCCCCTTTCCCCTTTTTTCCCTGCATCGCCCCAGCTCGTTCCTTCTTTCTCAAAATTAATAAATCTAAACACGATGACAAAAACCAGTGGCATGTGATGTGCTCTCAGTCACCCACCTGGAAGCTCTGGAAACCTGTGTGTCCGGGTCTCCATGGAGGCTTCATTGCAGAGGCAGGACGGGTTACGTCGGGGTCCGTTAGCAGTGGATTTTCCTGGGGCGCCCGGGGACCTCGGTCGGTTAAAGGCTCGAGGCTTGACTGCGGCTCAGGTCATGAGCTCACAGTGGTTCCGATAGAGCCCGCGTCAGGCTCTGTGCTGACAGTGAGCAGCCTGCTTGGGACTGTGTGCTGTGTGTCTCCCTCTCTCTCTGCCCCCTCCCCTCCCACAAGTTTCAAACTAAATCGACTTACAGAAACCTGATTGACTCTCCAGCCCCTACGCCCCCAGAGGTTGTGGCTGAAGGGGAACTGAAAGTTCCCAGCCTCCAATCACATCCTTGGTTGTCCTGGAAACCAGCCCCATCCTTAAGTGGAGCCTGAAAGTCACCTCTTTGACATAAAAGAGGACACCTTTATGGCTCTCATGACTTCGGACACTCCATCAAGTTCTGGAGCGCTGAGCCAGTCATGGGGATGGGGATCAAACATACATTTCTTACGATAAATCCCGCTGCCACACGCGGAAAGGCCCAGGCCGAGCGTGCACACAGGGAGAGGGTGGCCGTGTGCCAGGCAAGCACAGAGGCCTCAGGATAAACCAGCCCTGCCAGCGTTTGAGGTTGGAGTTCCCTCCAGAACTGTGAGAGAGCAAAGTCCCGCTGTGTAAGCTCCCCAGTGTGTGTATTTCCGGTGGCGGCCCAAGGACCCTGAGGTCCCCCCAATGGCGGGGCGACAGATTTTTTTTCTTTTACCGGCAGCATCTATCAATGAAATGACAGGTCACTCAGTGATCACTTAAAACTCATTACTTTATTACTGTGGTTAGAACATTCCAGCAAGTTTCGGGGGTGCTATAGGAGGAGAGGCAACAAAAAAGCCACAAAGCTATCGGTGAAACGTACTATAAACCTTGGTTTGCATTTTTACTTAACGAGAAAAAACATGAAAGCCAACATTCCCCAAAAATAAAGCAGGGGGGAAACAACTCAATCGCTTTTTTTTTTTCATGCTACTTATTCTTGAGAGAGGGACAGAGACAGAGAGAGCACAAGTGGGGGAGGGGCAGAGACGGGAGACACAGAACCCGAACCAGGCTCCAGGCTCTGGGCTGTTACCACACAGACTGACCTGGGCCTCCGACTCTCCAACCACCATCATGACCTGAGCTGACGTCCCACGCTCAACCGAGCCACCCGCGAGCCCCACCTCCAGTCTTTCGTCTCTGTCCATGCCCCTCTTCTCGTCTCATACGTATAGTTCCTGCGGGTGACTACCCGCCGTCAATCAGCGAACCTAAAAGCAGAACCAAACTTCGGGAGGGAAACATCGGCGAAGAAAGGCGGCTGCGAGCCGAGCCGGGGCTGCAGGGGCGCGGCCGCGCTGCTCAGTAGAAGCACACGGTGTGCAGGAAGGCCTTGCCCGTCTTCGCCTCGAAGTCCTGCAGCAGCGCGTACATGTCATTGTCCATGTCTTCGGTTTGCTGGATGCACTGGCACAGCTTGCAGATGAGGAACGCGCCCAGGGTGGCCTCTTCCTGGTTGTCCGCGATGTCCACATTGATCACGTGCACCGGCTGGCGGGTCACCTGCTCCCTGGAGTACATATGTTCCACCACCTTGTCGTACACTCTCTCTTCACAGGTGACGATCAGATCGAACACGTCTCGGCAGCTCTGGAACCTTTCGGGCCGGGGCTTGATCCTCCTGTTTCGATCCAACAGGTGCAGAATGCCGTTCTGCGTATAGAAATATCTGTCCTTTCGGAAGAGATCGTTGTACATCTGCTCGTAGGTGGTGCGCAAATCGTACACGTTGGGCTTGTTGCGGGCCCGGCCAGGGACCTTCATGACATCCTCTGTTCCAAAGGAGCGGACATTGAATCCCCGTCTGCTGAGAATGTGGTGCGCCTCCATGCTCCGGTTCTGGTTGCTGGAACTCACCACGGCGACACGCAGCGGCACGGCAGACATCGCGGCGGCCCTCCGCGGAACGAGGCACACCAATTCAGGGATTCCCCCGCGTTACGGCACTGCGGCCCCAGCAAAATGGCCACGGGGTCCTCAGGTATTCGCGGCCCACGACAACAAGCTCTTCGACGGTCGGTCGTACTAGTGCGTCAGTACGCCGGTGATACCGGGGATACGGGACGCAAGGTCACACCCCTAAACGTATCAGTGCGTCAAGGCGTGCTAGATACCCGGGATGAGATGCGCAAAGGTCACGACCTCTTCGAGGGCGAATCCGTGCGTCCGGAAGCACCCGGAACCCGGGATTCGTGCCGCTAGGTACAATCCCCGGACGTACAACCGCGTCAGGTCCCGTGTGACCCCTGGGATGTGGGGCGCCAAGGTTGAAACCTCTGCGACGTACCAGCAGGTCGGGACGCCCACATTGTGGGGCCGTGTGCACCGGGGGAGGGGGTCGTGTGCATGGGCGGGTCGTGTGCACAGCCTCCTGGCGAACTCTCGCGCTGACACATGTGGTCCAAGTCTCACGCTGAGAGGTGTGGTAGATTCTGATCGATGATTCCCAGGGGATCGAGTCGCCCAATCGAGGGACGTTCACATCCCTTTGCAAAGTATCTTTGTAGAGTTCCTTCCATCCAGAGATAGAATTATTTCTCTGGACTTTAAGGCTGAGCTGGCCTTGAGGTTGTCGATAAACAGATGGGGCTGATGTGACTTGGGTGAGGGGGAAGGGTCTAAGCTTCGGACTACAGAAGCTCTGCGTCTTCCGCGGTTGCTTACGGGGATTTCAGGTACCATGTTCTGAAGCCCAGGCTATCTCTAGAGAGAGAGCACTCAGAGGACAACCAAGCCCACCCACAGGTTAGTGAGTCGCCAGTACCATGAAAGGCAGAGGTCCAGACATCCTCCTGGTCCCAACCCCCCCCCCCTCTTTAAACCTCCCCACCTGAGGCTTCCATTGTGTGGGCATTTGGGTTCTGCAGCCTCAGTCAACGCCACTTGGAGCAGAGGTGACTCCTGACCCCCACGTCCCCTTGCCCCCAATTCTTGCCCTATAGGGTCCTGAGAAATCAAAGGATAGTTGTTTTAGGTTCCCAAGTTTGGGGGTGGTTTGATAGGCAGCGATAGCTCACTAAAACTGCAGAGACCTCACCTTGCTCCACGGTGTCCTTCTCCTCGTTGTCGCCTCTGAATGGCTCACTTTTCAGCCAGACACATGGCCACCTGATAGGAAAATATCTCCACCGCCCCGCAGTTAGGTCCCTGCGTCCATCACATCCTCACGTTTTGGCCGGTGGGATGGGAGGAGAAAGGGTACATGAAGCCTCCAGCGTAGCATTTATTGTTCAGGCCTTGAAATTAACAATACATCAGAGTCTACAGGAGACTTCCTTGCACTTAGAGAGCCAAGAAGACTTGTACCTCCACCATCTTCACTGCTACTTCACCTGAATGAGGTAGGGGTTGCTTTGGCACCTGTTAGGAAAAAATCAGAGGAAGAGCAATCGAAACAGTATATGTGAGACAAAGTGTGAGGGTCACTCACTTAATGGAAACAGGACCTAAAAAGGATACGGTGTGAGGATGGGAGAAAAGGGAACCCTCGTGCACTGTGGGGAGGAATATGAGCTGGTGCCACCACTGTGGAAACCAGCTGGAGGATCCCCCAAGATTTAACAGGACAACTGCCATGGGGTCCCACCATTCCACGTTGGGGTATTCATCTCAAGAAGACAAAAGCACGAATTCAAACAGATATCCAAACTTAAAAAAAAAAAAAAAGGGTCTCCATCAGGTAAGTGTGTGACTTTGGCGCAGGTCATAATCTCACCCTTTGTGAGTTAGAGCCCCGTGTATACTCTCTGCAGATTTGAAAGTTGTTAAGAGTGTAGCTCACACGTTCCCATCAGGAGAAAAGCATGGCAATGGTGTGCGGTGATGGAGGTGGATTAGACTTACCGTGGTGACCGTTCCTCAGCCTGCGCAAATCTGGAGTCCTGTTGTAGACCCGAAACTCATATGTCCATGACACCCCAATACAATGAAATAACTTGGGCGGATACAGGGCTATAATGGAAGGGCTGCCTCTCACCTGCTGGTAATCCTCTAACATTTTGAATGCCTGGGAAAAGATGTCGTGAATCTTCTCACTGAAATTTGATTGAAATCCAGACTTTGGGCCCTTGACTTTGGGCACGGAGTGGTCTCAGGGTACTGACACAGGCCGGGTACTTGCGTCTCCATTCCCCACTCGAGATTACGGTTGTGATCTTGCTACAGGAGACATTGCAAACATCTCCTTGCCATACAGTGGCTCCAAATGAACAGTCCTTCCAAGGATAATAGAAAGTTGAGAGGTACGATGACCAGTCTGGGTGAGGAAAACTGGTATAGATGCCGGCCTTGGGCTCATCGGAGCGCCGGGGGGCTCAGTCGGTTAAGCGTCCAACCTGGGCTCAGGTCATGATCTCACAGGTTGTGGGTTTGAGCCCCAGGTTGGGCTCTGTTGTGACAGCTCAGATCCTGGAGCCTGCTGCTGAGCGTGTGTGTTCCTTTCTCTCTGCCCTCCCTCGATGGTGTTCTGTCACTGTCTCTCTCAAAAATAAATAAACTTTAAGAAAAACCAATCTGGGGCTGGTCCTCCTGTTAGCCACCGTGGCTGTGCACAGTTCGTGTCTTGATTCTGTGGCCTTCTCTCTCCCCAAGGCCACATCCCTGTGTCCATCCTTGCAATTTCTGTCTAGGGCCCCCTGAGCCTGCCTTGATCGGGGCCCCTCCAAGCCATTGTCTGGTCTGCAGCCACTGCGATTTGTGTGCAGTGTATGTGAGAATCATGACCTAGTGGTGCTTAGCATGCTGGCGGGACACAGCAGCAAGTGGGGGTGGGAGTTGTTTTGTAGGGAGTGTGGGGCCTCATTCAAGTGCCGTGTGATCAAGATCCACTTTTTTTTCTTTAATTGTTTTTTACACCGTTCATTGCCCACTAGGCTGACATACAACCTTTAGGTCGCGCTCTTGGTTTTGGGAGTAGATTCCCGCGATTCATCACGTGCAGAAAACACCCATTGCTCATCTGACGAGGAGCACCACTGTGTCCCCTGCCCCGTCCAGGTTCTTTTTCACATGCTGACCCTGCTTCGGCCACCCCGGGGGACTAGGAAACTCCTGAGGCAGCCCACCTGTCCAAGCCTCGGGGGCTCTTTGCCGGCCCTTCTTCGAGGCCAACACTCTGGTGCCCTTGACTACTCAGCTTAGTCCTAAGGCCGTCCCCAGGAGGAGGCCTCTCAGATTAGGGCCTTCCGTGTGTTCCCAGCACGCCCCGGTCAGGGACACTTGTCAGGCTGTCTTCTGAGGCTTCGTCCGTCCCACAGGACATCAAAGTGCTGCATGGAAGTGTAGCACCTGCAGCCAGGGCCCCGCCCCCATCCCTTTCCTCGCTTCCCTTTTCCTGCCGCTTCCAGATCTCCTCCAGAAAGCTGCTCCGGGAGCCCGAGGGGAGGCCCTCTAGAAACGGGCACGTATCGGGGCACCTGGGGCTCAGTCAGTTAGGTGTCCAACACCTGATTTTGCGTCAAGTCATGATCTCACGGTTGGTGACTGCGAGCCCCACATGCTGTCGGCATGGAGCCCACCTTGGAGCCTCAGTCCCCCTCTCTCCTTGCCCGTCTCTTGCTTCCGGGCTCACTCTGTCTCTCAAAAGTCAGAAACACTAAAAAAAAAAAAAAAAGATCAGACACTTAAACGATTCAGCCACCTGGCGCCCCACTGTTTTCCGTCTGTACCATTTCATTGGATTCTGTCTTTCCATTTTCTTCTCCTGAAATTACCCATGTCATCATGCGTGTGGTCCTCCTTCTCCGCGGGGCCGGGTGTCTAGTGCCGTCTGCCCCAGCCCCACAGGTGCTCACCCTTCTCTCACCTAGGAAGCACCTGTCTCCCCTTAGAGTTCAGGTCACTTGGTTGCCCTGAGACCTCAGCTCGCTGAGGAATCCAAGCAAAGTTGTGATTATCAGATGATCCAGTGTTTAGTTGTCATCACAGGGGTACCCCTCCTGGCATAGCACAGCCTAACAGGACTCCTAGATTTTCAAAGAGAGAGGATCCTTTACAAAAGATGTAAAAATCGCTGTGTTGAATTCCTGGATTCTTTCAAATCTGGAAATGTGCACACATAACCAAACCAAGGCACTGGGGGTTACTGGGTGGAAATCAAGAGGAAACTGGCAGGCTCCATACACCAGTCTGAGAGGCGGTGGTAAGTAGTGTTAAGTAATTGATCAAACTTAATGTATTGCCTCCTGTGGTCAACTGAATGGAGCCCTCCCCAAATTCATATGTGGAAACCCCAGCCCCCAACGTGACTGCGTTTGGAGACAGGGCCTGGAAAGGGGACTTCAGTTTACATGAGGCCAAAGGATGGAGACTCAATCCAATCTGATCGGCGTTCTTAGAAGAGGTCCAGACACAAAGGAAGTGTGAGCACAGACGTCAGGATTCTGGTCACCACTTACGGTGTATGGGCTTTTCCCCACACCACCAAGCCATTCTGAGACACCAGCTGTGTGTCCTAAGATTCACCTCAACTGTGACACTCTCAGGAGTCAGCATCAGATGTCACAGGTTCAGGGCTCAGTCCCACAGAACTGCCCCTCACCCCACCTTCAGATGCCACTCTCAAGGCCCAGGTGGTTACCTGTGCTCCTGGCCAACTGGCTGCAGATTGGAGGGTCCCACCCCCACCCTTTGGGTTCCATTAGTTTCTTAGAGCCGCTCACAACCCACAGAGAGACGTTTTACGTTCTAGATTGTCAGAGAAAGTATACAAACTGGCTATTGCCAGTTGAAGGGAGACATGAGGTGAGATCCCAAACAAAGGGGCTTGTGTCCTGGTGGAGTTTGGGGTCCCCATCAGTGGCCTGTGGGGCACTTGGGTGGCTCTGTCGGTGACGCAGTCGGCTCCTGGGCTCAGGACACAACCCTATGATTCCGGAGACCAGGCCATGCCTGAGTCTCTGCACGGACAGCCCGGAACCCCCTTTCCCCTTTTTTCCCTGCATCGCCCCAGCTCGTTCCTTCTTTCTCAAAATTAATAAATCTAAACACGATGACAAAAACCAGTGGCATATGATGTGTTCTCAGTCACCCACCTGGAAGCTCTGGAAACCTGTGTGTCCGGGTCTCCATAGAGGCTTCATTCCAGAGGCAGGACGGGTTACATCGGGGTCCGTTAGCAGTGGATTTCCCTGGGGCGCCCGGGGACCTCGGTCGGTTAAAGGCTCGAGGCTTGACTGCGGCTCAGGTCATGAGCTCACAGTGGTTCCGATAGAGCCCGCGTCAGGCTCTGTGCTGACAGTGAGCAGCCTGCTTGGGACTGTGTGTCTCCCTCTCTCTCTGCCCCTTCCCCTGCCACAACTTTCAAACCAAATCAACTTACAGAAACCTGATTGACCCTCCAGCCTCTACCCCCCCAGAGGCTGGGGCTGAAGGGGAACTGAAAGTTCCCAGCCTCCAATCACATCCTTGGTTGCCCTGGCAACGAGTACCCTCCTTAAGTGGAGCCTGAAAGTCACCTCTTTGACATAAAAGAGGACACCTTTATGGCTCTCATGACTTCGAAAACTCCATCAAGTTCTGGAGCGCTGAGCCAGACATGGGGATGGAGATCAAACATATATTTCTTATGATAAATCCTGCTGCCACACGTGGAAAGGCCCAGGCCGAGTGTGCACACAGGGAGAGGGTGTCCGTGTGCCAGGCAAGCACAGAGGCCTCAGGATAAACCAGCCCTGCCAGCGTTCGAGGTTGGAGTTCCCTCCAGAACTGTGAGAGCAAAGTCCCGCTGTGTAAGCTCCCCGGTGTGTGTATTTCCGGGTGGCGGCCCAAGGACCCTGAGGTCCCCCCAATGGCGGGGTGACAGATTTTTTTTCTTTTACCGGCAGCATCTATCAATGAAATGACAGGTCACTCAGTGATCACTTAAAACTCATTACTTTATTACTGTGATTAGAACATTCCAGCAAGTTTGGGTGGGATGGGACGGCAGAACAAGAAAGCAACATTGCTGTAGGTGAAATCCACCATACACTTTGGCTGCCTTTTTCCTTAAGGAGAAAAAACTTGAGAGTGAATACTCCCCATAAGTAAAAGCGGGGTGGAAACAACTCATTTTTTTTAAAAAACATTTTTTCATGTTTAGTTATTCTTGAAAGAGAGACAGAGACAGAGACAGAGAGAGCACAAGTGGGAGAGGGGCAGAGAGGGGGGACACAGACTCCGAACCAGGCTCCAGGCTCTGGGCTGTTACCACACAGACTGACCTGGGCCTCCGACTCTCCAACCACCATCATGACCTGAGCTGACGTCCCACGCTCAACCGAGCCACCCGCGAGCCCCACCTCCAGTCTTTCGTCTGTGTCCATGCCCGTCTTCTCGTCTCATACGTACAGTTCCTGGGGGTGAATACCCGCTGTCAAGCTGCGAACCTAAAAGCAGAACCAAACTTCGGGAGGGAAACATCGGCGAAGAAAGGCAGCTGGCTGCGAGCCGAGCCGGGGCTGCAGGGGCGCGGCCGCGCCGCTCAGTAGAAGCACACGGTGTGCAGGAGGGCCTTGCCCATCTTCGCCTCGAACTCCTGCAGCAGCGCGTCCATGTCGTTCTCCATGTCTTCGGTTTGCTGGATGCACTGGCACAGCCTGCAGATGAGGGACGCGCCCACGATGGCCTCTTCCTGGGTGTCCTCGATGTCCACGTTGATCACGTGCACCGGCTGGCGGGTCGCCTGCTCCCGGGAGTTGAGATCTGCCACCACCTGGTCGTACACGCTCTCTTCACAGGTGACGATCAGATCGAACACGTCTCGGCAGCTCTGGAACCTTTCGGGCCGGGGCTTGATCCTCCTGTTTCGATCCAACAGGTGCAGAATGCCGTTCTGCGTATAGAGATCTCTGTCCTTCCTGACGAGATCGTTGTACATCTGCTCGTAGGTGGTGCGGAAATCGTACACATTGGGCCTGTCAGGGGCCGGGCCGGGGAGCCTCACGTGCGTTCCTGTTCCAAAGGAGCGGACGCTGAATCCCCGTCTGCTGAGAATGTGGTGCGCCTCCATGCTCCGGTTCTGGTTGCTGAAGCACACCACGGCCAGTCGTAGGGGCACATCAGGCATTGTGGCGTCTCTAGGGATCGCGACACACCGCTTCGGAGACCGGGACGCTGCCACGGCCACTCCGGCACCAGCAAAATGGCCACAGCGACCCCAGGCATGCGTGGGGCCAAGGTCACAACGTCTGCGTCGGACATACCAGTGCGTCAGGACGCACTTGATGTTGTAAGTCAGCAATATGACCATAGGACACTGTGTTCCAGAAAGTCTATAAGAGGCAGCTTTGTTACCGCTTTGTTCTGCTTCTGTTGCCTCGCCGCTTGCCAAGTTAGAAAATTTGCTACAACCGGGTTAGCCTGAAGGAGTCAGCATGCCGAAAGTCACGTACACACTGCCCCTCGGTATCTTAAGTGTCCAACTATGATTGTTCATCTTAAGACAAAGAACTTTCCATTGATAGGTTCACGCTCAAACTAGCGTCTGTGCGTCAGTTGTAATTGGTTAACTAAATGCTGACACACTCTAAGTTGCTGTAATCCGTATGAGCCCACTGCCGCCTTTGTCCCGGGCCATTCTCTGCAGTCGCTCCATGAGACCAGGAGCTCGGGTTTGGCCCGGCCGTAAGTAAATAAACTTGCCTCGTGTCCATTTGGCATCCGGTGGTCTTTCGAACACCTACCTGCAACATTTGGAGGTTCCACGGAGGTGTAAGGCCACCCGAAATTCGGAGGCTGAAGCAGAACGGCTGGGGGAGAGTTCTGGAGAGACATTCCTCAGCCTCAGCCTTCAGTTCCCAGACCTGGCTTAAGTATGGTACGCGAGGCAGTGCTTACTTTCTGTTTTTTGTTTTGTGTTACTGGCCAGATCTGATTCTAGGAGGGAAGGCTGGACGCGGCTGAACTTCCCCCTAGCTGGTGTCTGGTGGAGACGTCCCCAGCACCACCTGGGTCTTTGGACCCCCTGGGTCTGTAGACCACCTGGGTTGGGCTTGATCACCCCAACCAACCGTGTGTGTTCGTTTTATGTTCAGTATTTTGTGTGTCCTGTTAAATGTTTCTTGTTAACATATCATTCCTGTTGTGGCCCACCGTTTAACTTCTGTCATGGGTCAGTCCTCATCCAAGCCCTGCTCCCTTCTTGAATGCATGCTAAATAACTTTTCTGCTTTCAGAAAAAGAGGAAAGAACTACGGCTTTAACCTGAAGCCATCCTGGCTGCGGACGTATTGTCAACTGGACTGGCCAACATTCCGTGAGGTTGGCTGGCCCCCAGAGGGCTCATGTAATCTTAACTTTGCTCATGCCGTCCGCAGGATTTGTCACGACGTGCATCCCCACCAGGAGTCATATGCAATAACTTGGGTAGACCTCCTAGAAGACCCACCTTCCTGGCTGAGAAAGTGCCAAAAACAGGGTTAGAAACTGCTATTTGGCACCTCGTCTCCCCGGTCTCCTCCCTGTTCCCCTCCAGACCCTAAACCCTTACTTCCTGTCGCTCAACCCTCGAAGAGGCTTTACCCAGTACTTCAGGAAATACCCGAAGGGGGGGGTGTCATTTGATCCTCAGGAACCACCTCCCTATCTCCCGATTCCCCAAACTCCTAGGAAACCCGGAGCAGCAAATGACCCGGTGACTAGTCCCCCTCATACCAGGTCAGGGGCCCTCTATGGAGAAGAACACCAGTCCTCTGACGCCCCAGTTCCTAGCCTTCCCCTTAAACAAACAGCTCCGATTTCCGGTCCAGACGGGCAGCCAACTCACTTGATGCTTGTCTACACTCCCTTCTCCACCACAGACCTCTAAAACCCCCAGGGTTCGATTGACTTACTAAGCCCTATTTTCACCACTCACTTACCTCCTTGGGAAGATTGTCACCAACTTCTACAGGTTTTGCTGACTTCCGAGTGCTCCGGGAAGCAACGAGAGCCGTCCTTGGCCCAGATGGAACGCCTGCCACGGATCCGCAGAATCGAGCACGTTTTCCCTTCCGCGCCGCCTCAGTTGGGACCCTAACACGGATAACGGTAGGGAGCGTCTACTCCAGTATCGCCAGATTCTGTTACAGGGGCTTCGCGCGGCGGCACGGAAGCCCACCAATCTGACAAAAATTCATGACACGGTCCAAGGACCGAATGGATCGCCTGCAGCCTTCCTAGAAAGGCTTCACCAGGCTTAGCGCTTGTATTCTCCTACTGGCCCCGAGGAGGTAGAGAACCGAAAAACCATTCATATTGCTTTCATTTCTCAGTCGGCTCCAGATGTCCGAAAAAAGCTCCTAAAATTAGAAGGATTCGAAGGAAAGGTAATTTCAGAGTTGGTAGAAATAGCCCGACGAGTCTTCCAGAGTAGGGCTAGCCCTGCTGTCATGCAAGGGAAAGAAATAGGAAAAGTCCTCGTGGCCGCCTGGGGCCCAGGCAATGATAAAGGAAAGGGAGGGCCTCAACCCCTGCCAGAAAGGACCCCGAGTCACATTGGGAAGAAATCCATGTGCTTATTGTAAGGAAGAGGGACACTGGAAGGATAAATGTCCCAACAAAAAACTAAAGCCTCCCATCCTAGGCACCCAGGACCAATGAGGCCACCACGGCTCCCCTCTTTCCCTGAATCCCGAGGAACCTGTGGTTACCCTCAACATAGAAGGGAAAGAAACCAGATTCCTCGTTGACACTGGGGCTATGTATTCCGTTCTTAAAGAACCCTTGGGACTTGTGATCAAAGTAAAGATATACATCCAGGGGGCCGCAGGATGGACACAAGGCCCTCGGACTCGTGCCCGAATTATTGATCTAGCCCAAGGGGCTATTACTCATTCCTTCGTGCTCATACCTGACTGCCCGTATTCCCTTTGGGGAAGAGATCTGTTGCACAAGTTTAAGGCCAAAATTTCCTTTACTGGAAACTCTATAGATTTGAACTTACTGCCACCTGCCATTCTAGTTACCTGCCCTATACCCTGAGGAATATCTACTCCTAGAGAAACCAGAGCAGAAAGCCTCTACATTCATAGAAAAATGGAAAGAGACAATTCCTACAGTTCGGGCTGAAACTAACCCCCCTGGACTAGCCATTCAACAGGCGCCGCCGGTGAGCCAGCTGGCCACCACAGCTACCCCGATCCCGGTCCCGGTGAAACAATATCCCATCACTCAGCAGGGGAGGAAGGGAATTGCTAAACATATCAATCGCTTGCGGGAAGCCAGGATTCTAGTGCCATGCCATTCCCCCTGGAACACTCCCTTGCTTCCCGTCCCAAAACCTGGGACTTCAGAATATAGGCCGGTGCAAGACCTCAGAGAAGTTAACAAAAGAGTTGAAACAATTCATCCTACGGTTCTCAACCCCTATACTCTCCTGAGTGAACTCTCACCAAATTACCACCTCTGTTCCGTCCTGGACTTAAAGGATGCATTTTTCGCTCTGCCAGTTGCAAAGGTGAGTCAGCCTATTTTTGCCTTTGAATGGGCAGACCCAGCTGGAACATACGATGGACAGTTAACCTGGACTCGACTGCCCCAAGGGTTTAAAAACTCCCCTACTCTTTGCGATGAGGCTCTTCGAAGGGATTTAGTCCCCTACCGGGAGAGCCACCCAGATGTTGCGCTGTTACAATACATAGATGATTTGCTCCTAACCGCCGACTCCACAGAGACCTGCACAAAGGCTACGGAGGACCTTTCAGGGAATTAGATGTCCTGGGATATAGAGCTTCTGAAAAAAAGGCGCAAATTTGCTTGGACTCTGTAATATACTTGGGCTACCAACTGCATGAAGGCAACCGATCGCTGGGCCCAGAAAGAATCCAAGCTATCCCAAACATTCCTAAACCCGCAACTAAAAGGCAGATCAGGGAGTTCCTAGGAGCCGCTGGGTACTGCCGCCTCTGGATACCTGGTTTCGCCGAAATGGCAAAACCCCTGTACTCTGCTACTGGGGGTGAAGGAACGGAGACGGTCTGGGGAGAACAGGAAGATGGGGCTTTTGAGCAAATCAAGAGCGCCCTCACCCAAGCCCCAGCCCTAGCCTTACCTGATATCACCAACCCCTTCCAACTATTTGTGCATGAGATCCAGGGAATTGCAAAAAGCGTCCTTACTCAAACTTTGGGCCCCTGGAAGCGACCTGTAGCCTACTTGTCCAAGCGGCTGGACCCCGTTGCCACCGGGTGGCCCAGTTGCCTCAGAGCTGTCGCCACCACTGCCATGTTGGTTAAAGAGGCTTCCAAACTAACGCGCGGGCAAGACCTTTGGATCATAGGACCTCACACGGTAGCGTCCCTGCTGCGCTCCCCGCCAGATCGGTGGATCTCCAATGCTCGAATCATCCAGTATCAGGTACTGCTGCTTGACCCTCCACGCAGCACTTTCCTGAAGACTGAGGCCTTAAACCCAGCCGCGTTGCTGCCTGATGACAACTCAGAAGCCCCACTCCACGACTGCGTAGAAACTGTGAGTACTCTTGTGGGACTGAGGGAAGATTTGAGGGCTCAACCTCTGCCAAAGGTGGATTGCGAGCTGTTCACCGATGGCGGCAGTTTTATCAAGGACGGAATCAGATCTGCGGGTGCAGCCGTAGTGACTCAGGACCAGGTTATCTTGGGCCCAAGCCCTTGAGCACAACACTTCTGCCCCAAAGGCAGAGCCGATAGCTCTAGCCCAGGCCCTCAGATGGGCAAAGGGAAAAAACGGTGAACGTTTTCACCGATAGCAGGTATGCCTTCGCCACCGCCCATGTTCATGGGGCTCTCTGTAAGGAGAGAGGACTGTTAACATCAGGAGAGAAAGAAATTAAGAATAAAACGGAAATCCTGGCCCTGTTAGAAATCTTGTGGCTTCCTAAAAAGGCGGCCATCATCCATTGCAAAAGCCACCAAAAGGCAGACTCGCCCCAAGCGAAAGGAAACGCTTTTGCTGATGCAAGGGCAAAAGCCACAGCCGAAAGGGATGTTCTCCTGATTAAAATTTTGCCTCTGCTGCCGCCACGTTTTCTCCCCACGAAACCATGTTATACCAAAGAAGAGCTATGCCTGATAAAAACCTTGAGGGCAAGAAGAGAGGACCAAGAATGGTATCATCTCGAGGATGGACGCATCTTCGTACCCGAAGTCATAGGGCAGACTTGGCTGTAGCGAGTCCACAGTTTTTCACATCTGGGAGCCACCAAACTGTCTGAACTGGCCCAAAGAGACTATTTTATTCCAAGCCTTAATAAAATCGTAAAAGATCTAGCAGACAGAGGTAAAGCTTGTGCCCAAACTAACCCATCTCCCAAGTTTAATTTTTCAGGACAGAGACTGCGCGGACAGATGCCCGGAGAAACATGGGAACTTGACTTCACTGAGATAAAACATGGACTCTATGGCTACTGTTACCTCCTCGTGCTAGCGGACACTTTCTCTGGATGGGTAGAAGTGTTCCCCACTAGAACAGAGTCAGCTCGGATAGTGGCCGAGAAACTACGAATTGGTTCCCCGATTCAGCATTCCTATTGGTCTGGGGTCAAAATAATGGCCCCGCTTTCATAGCCCAGGTGTCTAAAATGTTGGCCAAAAGCTTACAAATAAATTGGAAATTACATTGTGCCTACCACCCCCAGAGTTCAGGGCAAATAGAAAGAATGAATAGAATGCTAAAAGAAACCTTGACTAAATTAATTACAGAGACGGGCGAAAACTGGGTAGGCCTCCTTCCTTTTGCCCTCCTCTGAGTACGCCGTACACCTTATGTAAGAGACGTCACCCCCTTTGAAATCCTATTTGGAAGACCACCTCCCTTGCTTCCAAAATTGGGAGACAAATAATGGGCAGAAATCTCAAACCAACATCTCCTTCAGTCCTTGCAGGCCCCACAAAGTACACTTCCAGCCATCTCTAACCTAGTGAAGGAAAGCTGGAGGGAACCGCCCTCTGCAGTGGAACCATCAGACCCAGGACTCGGACTGGAGATTGGATCTGGGTGCAATGCCACGCCTCTCCAAATTTGGAGGCAGGCAGGGTAGGGCCATACCCGATCGTCCTGTCCACACCCTCCGCCATGACGGTTGCTGGCTGGGGCCACTGGCTCCATCGCTCGCAGATTACAGCAGCACACCCGGACCCCGATCCTCTACAGTGGACTGTCAAACGGACCAAAAATCCCTTGAACGTCCGGCTGGTAAAAGAACCTGCTGGGTAATTTCGTTCTTAATAATTTCCTTGGTCGGAGGAACATTTTCTGACCACACCCCTGTCCAGAACCGTTGGATAGTTAGCCAGACCACTCCAGGACAGGTTTTAGCAAATTCTACTTCTTTCGCTTCTCCTGCCCTGACCTACGCAGCCTGATTCCACACCGTCCCTGGCTGATTCCAAAACGTCCCTGGCACCCCCCCGTGCCACTGTGGGACCAAATTTTATGCCTGTCCTTCTGACGGGCCTCCCGACTGCCAAGGACAAGGCCAATTTCACCGTGCCTTATGGGGTTACGAAACTGTAGCTGGGTTACTAAAAAGGATCAGTTTATACTGACGATGAAAAGAGGGTCGGTAACCGGGAACCAGCACCTAGTCACTGGCACCATTAAAGATGATATAGATCCCCAATGGGATACTGGGAAAACAAAGGGACTGAGATTATACGTTTCTGGCCCTGATCCCGGCACTGAGTTCACCATTCAGAGGTTTAAAGTTAGAGTCACCCCTAGACCACCCATTGGGGCTAATCCTGTAATAAACCCACTCCCTGACCCTGGAAGGCTGCCCCCCTCAACCCCAGGCCACAGGCCCAGCCTACGGCCCATTTACCTAACTCCACGACTGCCCTTATATTAACTCCCACTCCCACTAAAGGCAAAGCTGAAATCAGAGAGACTGACACTTTTAAGGCCTTATCCTATACCTTAAAATTTTTAAAAGCCACCAATCCTAACATCACTCAGGTCATTGGCTACGTTTGGATCCTGGACCCCCCTACTACATGGGGATGCTCTGATCCCTTTGTGAATGGAAGAAGGGAAGGTCAGGAACTGGAGCCAGAAGTTCAAATTTTCAGCTCATAAATCGAAAAATAGGATCTATAAAGTTTATGGTATTACATGGCCAATACGTCCTAAAAGCCCAAATGCCAGAATAAGGTTCTTCAAACGTTTGAATAACTAGAAAACAGGAGTGGGGAATGTTATAAGTCAGGAATATGACCATAGGACACTGTGTTCCAGAAAGTCTATAAGAGACAGCTTTGTTACCGCTTTGTTCTGCTTCTGTTGCCTCGCCGCTTGCCAAGTTAGAAAATTTGCTACAACCGGGTTAGCCTGAAGGAGTCAGCATGCCGAAAGTCACGTACACACTGCCCCTCGGTATCTTAAGTGTCCAACTATGATTGTTCATCTTAAGACAAAGAACTTTCCATTGATAGGTTCACGCCCAAACTAGCGTCTGTGCGTCAGTTGTAATTGGTTAACTAAATGCTGACACACTCTAAGTTGCTGTAATCCGTATGAGCCCACTGCCGCCTTTGTCCCGGGCCATTCTCTGCAGTCGCTCCATGAGACCAGGAGCTCGGGTTTGGCCCGGCCGTAAGTAAATAAATTAGCCCCGTGTATATTCAGTGCCCGGTGGTCTTTTTAACATCAACCTGCAACACGTGACAACGGGGATGTGTGGCGCGAATGGCACAACCTCTGCGACCGACTTATCAGTGCGTCAGGATGCACAACACCGGGGACTTGGGGCGCCAAAGTCGCAACATCGGCCTCGGACATACCGGTGCGTCAGGACGCGCGCACAGTGGGGCCGCGTGCACGGCAGTCTGTTAAGCACCCAACTTGGGCTCAGCTCGCGCTCTCACGGGTTGTGGGCTCCAGTCCCCCAGGCCGGGCTCTGCGCTGACAGCTCGGTGCCTGGAGCCTGCTTTGCATTCTGTGTGTCCCTCTCTCTCTGTCCCTCCCCCGCTCGTGCTCTGTGTCCGTCTCTGAAAAATCACTGCACATTCCAAACACCAAATCTGAGCCTCCTCATCTCGTTAGCCAGCAGGGTTGTGCACAGTTGCCGTCTTGATTCCTTGCCTTCTCTCTCTGCACGGCCTCTTCCCTGTGTGCCTCCTTTGTCCTTTCTCCTCAGGGGTCCCGGACCCTGCCTTCAGGCGGGCCCCTCGCATCCATTGTCTGGTCTGCAGCCACAGGGATTCGGGTGGAATGTATATGATTCCTGCCCCAGCGATGCTGAACATTGTAGCCATGAGATGGTAGCAAGCGTGGGAGTGGTTTTGTGGGAAGTGTGGGGCCTCATTCAGGCTCAGTGTGATCAAGCACCACTCTTCTTTTTTTATTTTTTTGTTATTGAAAAAAATGTTTTACCCGATTTATTGCCAAGTTGGCTAACATTCCGCGTTTACACTGTTCTCTTGGTTTCGGGAGCAGATCCCGAGATTCATCACTTGCCTTTTGTGTCCCCCTGCCCCATCCAGGTTCTTTTTCACATGCTGACCCCGCTTCGGCCACCCCAGGGGACTAGGAAACTCCTGAGGCAGCCCACCTGTCCAAGCCTTGGGGGCTCTTTGCCGCCCCTTCTTCTAGGCCAACACTCTGGTGCCTTTGAAGACTCAGCTTAGCCCTAAGGCCGTCCCCAGGAGGAGGCCTCTCAGATTAGGGCCTTCCGTGTGTTCCCAGCACGCCCCGGTCAGGGACACTTGTCAGGCTGTTTCCTGAGGGTGAGTCCTCCCCACAGGACATCAAAGTGCTGGATGGAAGTGTAGCACCTGCAGCCAGGGCCCCGCCCCCATCCCTTTCCTCGCTTCCCTTTTCCTGCCGCTTCCAGATCTCCTCCAGAAAGCTGCTCCGGGAGCCCGAGGGGAGGCCCTCTAGAAACAGGCACGTATTGGGGCACTTGGGGGCTCAGTCGACTCAGCGTCTGACTCTTGATTTTGCTTCAGGTCGTGATCTCACGATAGGGACTTGGAGCACCACACTGGGCTGCCTGCTGTCGGCATGGAGCCGCCTTGGAGCCTCAGCCCCCCTCTCTCCCTGCCCCTCTCCTGCTTGCATGCTGTGTCTCTCTAAAGTATAAACATTACAATAAAACAAAATAGTCGGACACTTAATCTTTCCAGCCACCTGGGAGCCCCAGTGTCTTCCCTCTGTACCATTTCATTGGATTCTTTCTTTTCATTTTCTTCTCTTCAAATTACCCATCTCATCATGCGTGTGGTCCTCCTTCTCCGCGGGGCCGGGTGTCTAGTGCCGTCTGCCCCAGCCCCACAGGTGCTCACCCTTCTCTCACCTTGGAAGCACCTGTCTCCCCTTAGAGTTGGGGTCACTTGGTTGCCCTGAGACCTCAGCTCACTGAGGAGTCTAAGGAAGGTTGTGATTTTCTGATGATCCAGACTTTCGTTGTCGTCACAGGGGTACCCCTCCTGGCATAGCACAGCCTAACAGGACTCCTAGTCTGTGGGAGAGAGAGGATGCTTTACAAAAGATATAAGAATCGCTGTGTTGAATTCCTGGTTTCTTTGAAATCCGGAAATGTGCATACATAACCAAACCAAGACATGGGGGTTACTTAGGGGAAATCAAGAGGAAACTCTCAGTCTCCATACAACCAGCTGAAAAGCCGTGGAAAGTAGTGTTAAGTAATTGATCAAACTTAATGTATTGCCTCCTGTGGTCAACTGAATGGAGCCCTCCCCAAATTCATATGTGGAAACCCCAGCCCCCAAAGTGACTGCATTTGGAGACAGGGCCTGGAAAGGGGACCTCAGTTTACATGAGGCCAAAGGATGGAGACTCAATCCAATCTGACCGGCGTTCTTAGAAGAGGTCCAGACACAAAGGAAGTGTGAGCACAGACGTCAGGATTCTGGTCACCACTTACGGTGTATGGGCTTTTCCCCACACCACCTAGCCATTCTGAGACACCAGCTGTGTGTCCTAAGATTTGACTCAATTGTGACACTCTCAGGAGTCAGCATCAGATGTCACAGGTTCAGGGCTCAGATCCACAGAACTGCCCCCCCACCCCACCTTCAGATGCCACTCTCAAGGCCCAGGTGGTTACCTGTGCTCCTGGCCAACTGGTTCCGTATTGGAGGGTCCCACCCCCACCCTTCGGGTTCCATTAGTTTCTTAGAGCCGCTCACAACCCACAGAGAGACGTTTTACGTTCTAGATTGTCAGAGAAAGTATACAAACTGGCTATTGCCAGTTGAAGGGAGACATGAGGTGAGACCCCAAACAAAGGGGCTTCTGTCCTGGTGGAGTTTGGGGTCCCCATCAGTGGCCTGTGGGGCACTTGGGTGGCTCTGTCGGTGACGCAGCCGACTCCTGTTCTGGGCTCAGGACACAACCCTACGATTCTAGAGACCAAGCCACACCTGGGTCTCTTCATGGACAGCCCGGAGTCCCCTTTCCCCTTCTTTCTCTACACCGCCCCGGCTCATTCCTTCTTTCTCAAAATTAATAAATCTAAACACGATGACAAAACCAGTGGCATGTGATGTGTTCTCAGTCACCCACCTGGAAGCTCTGGAAACCTGTGTGTCCGGGTCTCCATGGAGGCTTCATTGCAGAGGCAGGACGGGTTACGTCGGGGTCCGTTAGCAGTGGATTTCCCTGGGGCGCCCGGGGACCTCGGTCGGTTAAAGGCTCGAGTCTTCACTGCGGCTCAGGTCGACCTCACAGTGGTTCAGATCGAGCCCGCGTCAGGCTCTGTGCTGACAGCGAGGCGCCGGCTTGGGACTGTGTGTCTCCCTCTCTCTCTGCCCCTTCCCCTCCCACAACTTTCAAACCAAATCAACTTACAGAAACCTGATTGACCCTCCAGCCCCTACCCCCCAGAGGCTGGGGCTGAAGGGGAACTGAAAGTTCCCAGCCTCCAATCACATCCTTGGTTGCCCTGGCAACGAGTACCCTCCTTAAGTGGAGCCTGAAAGTCACCTCTTTGACATAAAAGAGGACACCTTTATGGCTCTCATGACTTCGGAAACTCCATCAAGTTTTGGAGCGCTGAGCCAGACATGGGGATGGAGATCAAACATATATTTCTTACGATAAATCCCGCTGCCACACGCGGAAAGGCCCAGGCCGAGCGTGCACACAGGGAGAGGGTGGCCATGTGCCAGGCAAGAACAGAGGCCTCAGGATAAACCAGCCCTGCCAGCATTTGAGGTTGGAGTTCCCTCCAGAACTGTGAGAGAGCAAAGTCCCGCTGTGTAAGCTCCCCGGTGTGTGTTTTTCCGGTGGCGGCCCAAGGACCCTGAGGTCCCCCCAATGGCGGGGCGACAGATTTTTTTTTTACCAGCAGCATCTATCAATGAAATGACAGGTCACTCAGTGATCACTTAAAACTCATTACTTTATTACTGTGGTTAGAACATTCCAGCAAGTTTGGGTGGGATGGGACGGCAGAACAAGAAAGCAACATTGCTGTAGGTGAAATGTACCATAAACTTTGGTTTGCATATTTCCTTAAGGAGAAAAAACTTGAGAGTGTATACTCCCCATAAGTAAATGCGGGGTCGAAACGACTCAATTGCTTAAAGAAAAATTTTGTTTCATGCTTAGTTATTCTTGAGAGACAGAGACAGAGACAGAGACAGAGAGCAAAGTGGGGGAAGGGCAGTGACGGGAGACACAGTCCCCGAACCAGGCTCTAGGCTCTGAGCTGTTACCACACAGACTGACCTGGGCCTCCGACTCTCCAACCACCATCATGACCTGAGCTGACGTCCCACGCTCAACCGAGCCACCCGCGAGCCCCACCTCCAGTCTTTCGTCTGTGTCCATGCCCCTCTTCTCGTCTCACACGTACAGTTCCTGCGGGTGACTACCCGCCGTCAATCAGCGAACCTACAAGCAGAACCAAACTTCGGGAGGGAAACATCGGCGAAGAAAGGCGGCTGCGAGCCGAGCCGGGGCTGCAGGGGCGCGGCCGCGCCGCTCAGTAGAAGCACACGGTGTGCAGGAAGGCCTTGCCCGACTTCGCCTCGAACTCCTGCAGCAGCGCGTCCATGTCGTTCTCCATGTCTTCGGTGCGCTGGATGCACTGGCACAGCCTGCAGATGAGGAACGCGCCCACGATGGCCTCTTCCTGGTTGTCCTCGATGTCCACGTTGATCACGTGCACCGGCTGGCGGGTCGCCTGCTCCCGGGAGTTGAGATCTGCCACCACCTGGTCGTACACTCTCTCCTCACAGGTGACGATCAGATCGAACACGTCTCGGCAGCTCTGGAACCTTTCGGGCCGGGGCTTGATCCTCCTGTTTCGATCCAACAGGTGCAGAATGCCGTTCTGCCTATAGAGATCTCTGTCCTTCCTGACGAGATCGTTGTACATCTGCTCGTAGGTGGTGCGGAAATCGTACACGTTGGGCCTGTCATGGGCCGGGCCCGGGAGCTTCACGTGCGTTCCTGTTCCAAAGGAGCGGACGCTGAATCCCCGTCTGCTGAGAATGTGGTGCGCCTCCATGCTCCGGTTCTGGTTGTTGAGGCACACCACGGCCACGCGCAGCGGCACGGCAGGCATAGCGGCGGCGCCAGGGACCGCAATGCACCGATCGGGGACTCGGACGCAGGCACGGCGCTCCGGCACGGGCAAAATGGCCACGGCGACCCCAGCATTCGTGGCGCCGAGGTCACAAGGTCTGCGTCGGACTACAAGTGCGTCAGGATGCACGTGACACTGGGGATTTGGGGCGCCAACGTCGCGACGTCGGCGTGGGACATACCGCTGCGTCAGGACGCACGAGGCACGGGGGGATTCGTGGCGCTAAGGTCACAACCTCTCCAAACGACGTATCGGTGCGTCAGGACGCGCGCACAGTGGGGCCGCGTGCACGGCAGTGTGTTAAGCACCCAACTTGGGCTCAGCTCGCGCTCTCACGGGTTGTGGGCTCCAGTCCCCCAGGCCGGGCTCTGCGCTGACAGCTCGGTGCCTGGCGCCGGCTTTGCATCTGTGTGTCCTCTCTCTCTCTGCCCCTCCCCCGCTCGTGCTCTGTGTCCGTCTCTGAAAAATCACTGCACATTCCAAACACCAAATCTGAGCCTCCTCATCTCGTTAGCCAGCAGGGTTGTGCACAGTTGCCGTCTTGATTCCTTGCCTTCTCTCTCTGCACGGCCTCTTCCCTGTGTGCCTCCTTTGTCCTTTCTCCTCAGGGGTCCCGGACCCTGCCTTCTGGCGGGCCCCTCGCATCCATTGTCTGGTCTGCAGCCACAGGGATTCGGGTGGAATGTATATGATTCCTGCCCCAGCGATGCTGAACATTGTAGCCAGGAGTTGGTAGCAAGCGTGGGAGTGGTTTTGTGGGAAGTGTGGGGCCTCATTCAGGCTCCGTGTGATCAAGCACCACTCTTTTCTTTTGTTGTTGTTACTCAAAAAAATGTTTTACCCAATTTATTGCCAAGTTGGCTAACATTCCGCGTTTACACTGTTCTCCTGGTTTCGGAGAAGATCCCGAGATTCATCACTTGCGGTTTGTGTCCCCTGCCTCGTCCAGGTTCTTTTTCACATGCTGGCCCTGCTTCGGCCACCCCGGGGGGACTAGGAAACTCCTGAGGCAGCCCACCTGTCCAAGCCTCGGGGGCTCTTTGCCGGCCCTTCTTCTAGGCCAACACTCTGGTGCCTTTGAAGGCTCAGCTTAGTGCTAAGGCCGTCCCCAGGAGGAGGCCTCTCAGATTAGGGCCTTCCGTGTGTTCCCAGCACGCCCCGTTCAGGGACACCTGTCAGGCTGTTTCCTGAGGGTGAGTCCTCCCCACAGGACATCAAAGTGCTGCCTGGAAGTGTAGCACCTGCAGCCAGGGCCCCGCCCCCATGTGCTTTCCTCCCTTCCCTTTCCTGCGGCTTCCAGATCTCCTCCAGAAAGCTGCTCCAGGAGCTCTGGGGGGGGGGGGGGAGGGGGGAGGGGGGAGGTTCTAGAAATGGGCACGTATCGGGGCACCTGGGGGCTCCGTCAGTCAGGTGTCTGACTCTTGAGTTTGGTTCAGGTGATGAATCGCAGTTAGTGATTTTTAGCCCTGTAATGGGCTCTGGGCGGACTATGCATAGCTTGCTTGGGAATCTCTCTCTCTCACTCTCTGCCCATCCCTTGCAGCTCACGCTCCTTCTCTCTGTCAAAGATAAATAATTAAATGTAAAAAGAAAAACCAGACATGTAGTGGTTATTGCCAACAGCACTCACTGAGGCCAGAGGGTGCTCAAAAACATTAGAGAGGAATCTGGGGGAGCCAAGAGGCACCCCCGACACGGATGACCATGTTTCTTCGCAAAGAACAGAAAGTTTTCCAGTCCACCTAGCTGCCTGCAGAGCAGCTCTCGCCCTCTTCCATGCCTCTCTCCATTCTTAGAATCATCTTCGCTCCTGCTGTGAGTTCCTTGGCGACAAGACCCTGGGCCACTTGGTACCCAGGGAATGACACAAGGTCCTGTACATACCCTGCCTGAATCCCCGTTGCCACAGGGAGGGAGGATGGAACGTTTCGGTCCAGTGAGAGCCGAAATCGCAAATGCTGGGGCCAAGGTTGAAACAGTTCTCTGGGAAGGAGGCTGAGGTCAGGGCCAGGACTAGGGCCTTAGCTGGCTCTGCAATGACTGTTTCAAACCTGGAGCCGGTTTGGTAGCCCCTGCCTTAGCCACCAATTGGTCCCCTGAATGAATGATGCCATTTATGCTGTTAACATTTTGTTTACGGATGGGGTGTGGGGGGGGGCGCTTGGAGAAGAAAGGTGCTTCTCGGCTTCCCACAGGAGCGCCCAGATCGTTCTGAACTTGGAGGAGAGTGAGATCAAAGAGAAGCTGATCAGAGCACTTGGGGGGCCGTGTTGGGGAACCGTCCGACTTCAGCTCGGCTCATCCTCTCTGGGCTAAGGAGTCGGAGCCCCGCGTAGGGCTCTGTGCGGACAGCTCAGAGCCCGGAGCCTGCTTGGGATTCTGCGTCTCCCTCTTTCTGCCCCTTGCCCCCTCACAATCTGTCTCTTTCTCTCAAAAATAAGTAAATATTTAAAAAAAAGAGAGATGGATAGAAGCTGAGCATCTGGGCCGGAGGTAAGGGGTCATTAAGGTCAGGGGAGAAGTCTCCAGGACCGAGTTGATTTGACTGTGAAAGTAGCCGGATGAGGACGGTAGTGGTCGCACTCCTGCCCGCTGTGCCCCTGTTTGAGGACTGGATGTTTTTTTTAAATCTTTCCTATCTTTTTTTCTTTCTTTCTTTCTTTCTTTTTTTTAGATCCGACTGTTAATTTCCTTCTGAACCAAGAGTATACTCTCTGGGGCCTGACTCACAGTAATTAAAATCACAAGAGATTGGTCTAAAAAACCTGGAAAGTTATTATTAATTTACGGTGGGAAATACAGTCATTTATTCATTTATTTAGTCCATGATTATTTATGGAGTGCAGGCCTAAGCCAGGTTGGTCATGCATCACCCTAAAGTTCTTTCTGGAAAGGAGCATATCGGCTTCAGGCAGGAGACAGAAACCACACCAGTTATTTTCACAATTTGTTAATGTATTTATTTCGAGGGGGGGCGGGCAGAGAGAGAGGGAGAGGGAGAGAATACCAGGCAGGCTCTGCTCGGTCTGCACAGAGCCAGACGCGGGGCTTGAACTCACAGTGAGATCATGACCTGAGCAGAAGTCCCACGCTTAACTGACAGAGCCACCCAGGCGCCCCTTACCAGACTTTAATGTAGAGAATATTTAGCTGGGTATAATGGCCAAAGAACCAAAAAACCAAGAAGGGAACTGTTAAGGCCTCATGGAGGAATATCTCAGATAGCAGTGACCACTGGTGGGGGAACAGAGGGGAACACATGGAATTATTAAAACCTAGAAGCTTGGAGGGGGGAGTCACACGGGGTTGAAAATCAGATGCCCTAGGAGGGCCCACCTGCTGGCTGGCGCTGGCGCCTGAGCTCCGAGCGGGGGCCTCACTGACCCGGATCCCGGAGGGCGGGCGGGCGGACGCTCGCTGGTTCCGCAGGAGTCGGCGAAACCGTAAGCCCGATTCAGCTGCTGCTGCGGGAAGGAAATGCTGCGAAGAGAGAGGCAGGATGCGGCTCGCGGGATCCGGAAGCCGACGGGAAGCCGACGGGAAGCCGACGGGAAGCCGACGGGAAGCCGACGGGAAGCCGACGGGAAGCCGACGGGAAGCCGACGGGAAGCCGACGGGAAGCCAGCAGGCGCCGAAGGAGGCAAGGAGTCCCTCCTTCTCCCTCTGGCCGCGGGGCTTCCTCCCACACCTGCTGTGGGCGGGGCCTCCCGGGCGCGGCCGGCTGAGCGGAAGCGGAAGCGTGGGCCGCGGACCCCCGGCCCCAGCGTCGCGCAGACAGGTGGAGCCGAGACACAGGGTCTCCCTGGCTGACGCAGCTCCCGGGAGGTTCGAGGTGAGTGAGGGCGAGCTAAGCCCTTCCCCCACATCCTCACCACCGGTTCACGCCAAGGCGAGTCCCCGGCCAGATTCCCTCACGGGCAGAGACGCTTGTTAGCCGAGCCTTCATTAGCGACCGGGCACAAAACCGGTCCCCGCGACCCGAGCTCTAGACCTGACGAAGTCCCAGCTCTCCGCCTCGCCCTTGCATGCGAGGTCCACTTCCAAGGCCGATGCAACATTCTAGAAGTATGAGGAACCCGGACCATGCCTCGGGGCCTTGCTGGCGTCCGAGAACCTCCTCAGGAATAGGCAGGGGGCGTCCCGCGCATAGTTAAGTCAACCCGTGGATCCCCAGTACCTCGAATTTCACAAACAAGGCCCTGTTTCTGACATTCTTCGGGCTAATTAACAAGCCACCCGGGGAATCAATGAAAGCCCGTTTCTGGCTTTCGTTATGCTAATTAGCAGCACCGCAAGTATTGATGAAGCCCCCCTGGTCTCGCGGTGGGATGTGACCTCACTGTGGCAAAGCCAGCCGACTAGCTGGAGAGGGTTCGTGTCGAGGGACGAATGAGTGCCGCTGGAGTCGCAGCCGTCACGCTGACGTGATAGCACAACGTTGGGAAACACGTATTTCAAAAATAAACCGCAGGCATCATGTTAAGTTTGGGTTTAAAAAATTGTTTTTAATGTTTGTTTTTGAGAGAGAGAGAGAGACAGAGCGTGAGTGGGGGAGGGGGCAAAGAAAGAGGGAGACAGAGTCGGAAGCAGGCTCCAGGCTCTGAGCTGTCAGCACAGAGCCCCATGTGGGGCTCGAACTCACCAACCATGAGATCATGGCTTGAGCCAAAGTCCGACGCTCAACCGAGCCACCCAGGTGCCCCTGGTTTGTTTGTTTTTTTTTTAATGTTATTTATTTATGACTGTGTTTTAAAGTAGGCTCCACACCCAACATGGGGCTTGAACTTACGACCCTGAGATCAAGAGTCTCACACTCTACCGACTGAGCCAGCCAGGCGCCCCGTTAGTTCGGTTTGTGCCAGGCACCACCAGGATCTGGTGGCAGACCAGGCGCTGTCCTTGCTCTGAAGGAGATTTGCCGTGTGAGCAAAGAGTGCAGATTGGGGTCCACCAGTGTGCGCTGGGCACTCAGCCGTCAGCCAGCCTCCCCCGTAGATGGACTTCGCAGAGAAAATACAGGCCCCTCAGTTCAGTTTGCATCTCAGATCAACAATGATTGGTTTTTTTTAGGATAAACGGTCATATTTTCTTTGTTAAATCCAGCAGCCCTGCTTCTAGGCAAAGCCAGAAGGAAAGCCCAATGGGGCGGAATTTGGCTCGGTGAGTGTGGATCGGTCAGGGCAGGGGGGTGAGGTAGTTTTAGGTTCTGTGCTAGAACGCTGCCTATCCATCTAGCTGGCTGGACGAGCGTCGGTGTTCTGGAGGTCAGGGAGTTTGCTTCCCTGAGCAGTGCTGAGCCCAAGCCCCGTGTGGTCCCTCTGAGCTTCCCACCGCAGACTAAAACCCTTCTGCCAACGCATTCATTCTCAAACAGACCCCCAGGTAGCTGGTTATGTTCAAATTCCCAAAATGGCAACGCCATTTTGCTTCCCCCTTCTAAGGGGGGCACCCGGGTGGCTCAGTCGGTAGGGCGTTCAACTCTTAATCTCTGCTCAGGTCGTGATCTCAGGGTTTGTGGGTTCCAGCCCTACATTGGGCTCCGTGTGGACAACATGGAACCTGCTTGGGATTCTCTCTCTCTCTCCAAATAAATAAACTAAAAAAAAAAAAACCAAACAGGTCCCCCAAATAGTACTTGTTTGCTCACAGCTTTCCTTTTCTTTCCTACTGGCGGCTGATCTCATTTTCCTCCTAACACTCAGAGAGGTTAAGAAACCGGCCCAAGGCTAGCCAGCTGGAACTTAATCTCACCTCTGGCTTCAAGGCCTGCGCCCTTCCTACCGCAAGGTGATGGCCTGTGTCCCAGAAATTGTGTTCCCCATCACAGGGAAGCAGCCGTTGGGTAAAATGGAGGACCCTGGGCTTGGAGTCGGAGGACTTGGGCCTCGTGCAGAAATGGAAACATCAGAGACAAGGTCAGGGGCAGGGGGAGGGCTTCGACGTTCAAGAGCTACCTGTGGTTGACCATGGAGGTGACGGTGGTGGTGATGATGATGGTGGAGGTGATGAAGGTGGTGGTGATGGGGATGGCGACGATGGAGGTGACGGTGGTGGAAGCAATAAAGTTGGTGGCGGCGGCAATGACAGTAGTGGAGCCGACAGCTGTTTCCATGATCCTGATTCGTTCAAGATGTTGAATCCTCGTTGTAACTTATTCAGAGGGACCGGACCAAATATTCATGTTACTATTGTTTTAAATGTATCTATTCCTTTTAATTTGCGTACCCCACTCTCATTATTTGCCGCTTTCTATGGTCAATCATTCTTTTCGGTTTAATGTGTATATTTAGGGGCACCTGAGCGGCTCGATTGATTAAGCATCTGACTCTTGATTTTGGCTCAGGTCATGATCTCATGATCCGTGAGTTTGAGCCCCATGTCCAAGCTCCGTGCCGAGCCTGCTTGGGATTCTCTCTCTCTCTTTCAAAATAAATACCGAAAAATTTAATGTGTGTATGTAATTTGTATTTTCTCTTAGAAAACATATTTTGCTTTCTGTATGTATATGTTTCTTTTACTTGTAAAATCAACTTTATTATAGAGGTATAACTTACAGGCAAAAATGTTCCTATTTTAAGTGTACATTTCGCTGGGTTTTGACAAATGTATCTACCCGGTCACCACACTGTAATCAACATGTTGATCACTTTCATCACCGTGAAATATTCCCTCGTGTCCGTTTGCAGTCAGCCCCCTCCCTCAACCCCAGCCCAAAGCAGCACGAATCTGCTTTTTCTAGCTAGGTATTAGTTTTGCCTGTTCTAGAATTTCATAGACATAGAATCGTATAGTGCATACTCTCCTGTGTCTGGCTTTTGTTCAATATAATATTTTTGAGTTTCATGCGTGTTACTGCATATATCGATCGTTCATTTTTTTTTTTTGCTGAGTACTATCCTATGAATATACCACAATTCGTGTATCTATTCTCCCATTGATATATTTTAAATTTATGTATATTATTTTACATACCTCATTCAGTTTCTTAGCTCAGGTTTCATTGTAAGCTCTACCTTCCAGCTTTTAGAATTTCTCCAGATTGGGAAAGGACTCGTTTGGGCCCTTTAATGTTGGGGGACCAGCAGGTGTCCCTTTGGCCCAACCAGCCTTAGGTAGTATTGTACCGTATTAAAAACTTTGCTTTATTTATACTAAATTTATTTACCAAATCGATTTATTTATACTAAAAAGAAAAAAAAACCGGGTCACCCATTCCTTAATAACCATCTGAAGATTTCCACCTGCTGGGATGAGCCCCGTGACTCTCCCCTTCCTGTTTCCTTTTTGTTTCCGCTCCTATCAATGTTCCCTTTATTCACCTTATATTCTTTAGTAACAGTTTGAAACTTTCCACCTAGTTGGGAAGCATCTCTGGACTGTCCCCGGCCTCTCCCCATTGGCTTGTTAATTAACCTAAGGTTTCTATTAGCATCTGTAAGACCCCTGAGGAGAAGCAGAGACTGCAAATTCGATGAGGCCTCCAGAGCTTTTTTTTTTTCTTCCTTGGTTTTGCAACAATGAGGTTACATGGGGCGCCCATGTGAAAGGGGCCCCCTCGACCCCGGCATTTACCGTGACCTGAGTAAAGGGCATATTCGGCGGGTTAATATCTCGGTCGTCATAACGCCGGTCCCACACGCCAGGAAGCCTAGCAGCTGCCTCATCCGGGGGGGTTTTCCACTTGGCGTTCATCGGGGTTAAGGACACACCTCCTTCTCAGGATTAACAAGCCTTCGGGTGGCTTTTATCCAGTCCACCGGGCTGGCTGTCCCCTCGGGAGTGTCCGGATCACGCAGAGCCGTCTGCGGCCGTTCCACGGCGAGCCGCGGGTCCCGCGCCAACCCACACGTCCTCTTCCACCCGGCTGCATTCAGACCGAAGACACCGCCCCCAATCAGTTCCTGTCCCCAATCCAGCTCCGCGAAGCTTCCTCAGGAAGCCGAGGATCCTCATCTACAAAATGAAGACAGCTCTTTCACACAGTCACCTTCTTGATTTCGTGCCCCACCCCCCACCCACGCTGGCTACATTCTCGGTGATCAGAGGTCTCAGAAGTACTTTCTGTTGTCCCTGCATAAGTTTTCTCTCGGGGTGGAAGCTCGGAAGCTGGTGGCTCGGAAGCCTCCCCCAAATCGGAGTCTGGGCTAGTGTCACAGCCTGGCCCAGCCTTCTTTTTTGCTTCAGTGATTACAGGCAATAATGACTCAGGCATTGAAGATGTTGCCGTTTCCTTATTAGCCTGTGCTTCCTGATGCATCCCGTGACCTAGATCCGCCTCTAAATTCCACTGGTAACTAATGACCAAGCACAGCATAGCATGTGGCCACCCAGGAATCGAAGTTTCTTCATCCTCCATCCTTTCCTCCTTTCTCTTTCCAAACCACATGTTTCCGTGAGCCGGGGCCATTCCAGCGAGTCCCGCGTCACTGACACTAACGAACTAAGAAAGACCTGAGCTTTCCACCGTGCGGGGAAGAACCCAGCTCTTCCCTACTGTGTGTTTCTCCCCCGTGCGTCTCCTTTACTAGACACCCAGAACACTTCACTTCTCACGCTTCGAGTCACCAAATGCGCGGAGGGGTTCCCTGACATCAAGCAATTCTCTGTGACACTAGCTGTCCTGGTGGTGGGTGTCCTACAATTCAACCCAGTTCTGGCACGATCTACCTGGAGACAGAGGCGGATTCCCACAAGACAACGGGTCAGTCCCATAAGACTGTCCCCCCATCCCCCAAATTCAGACACCAGTCAAGCCCGGGCTGTTGACTGTGCTTCTGACCTGCAGGCTACAGATTGGACGCTCCCATGACTGGCCCCTCGGGTTTGATGAATTCATCGGAGCGGCCCACAGAACTCAGCGAAACATTTTACTCTCTAGATTACCTGTTTATTACAAAAAGATAGCACTCAGGAAGAGCCAGATGGAAGAGATGCATGGGGCGGGGTCTGGGGAAAGGGCAAGGAGCTTCTGTGCCCTCTGCAGGCATGCCATCCTCCCCACATCCCCATGTGTGTACCAACCTGGAAGCTCCCTGAACCCTATCTGTGTGTGTGTGTGTGTGTGTGTGTGTGTGTGTGTGTGTTTATGGAGGCTTCATTACATAGGCACGACTGATTAAATCATTGACCGTTGGTGATTGAATTCAACCTCCGGCCCCCCTCCCGCCACCAGAAATCAGGGGGTGGGACCGAAAGTTCCAACCTTCAAATCTAGGTTGGTTCCCCTGGCAACCGGCCCCCACCCTTGGGTTACCTAAGGGCTTCCCAACAGTCACGTCATTAACATAACTAAAGATACCTTTAGGGCTTTCAACACAGGAAATTCCAAGGGTTTTAGGAGCGGTGAACCCGGAACTATGGAGGAAGACCAAATATATAGGGGGGAAATATTTTGGTCATCTGAATGACCAAATACATATTTCTTATAAATCACAATATCACTGGTTCTTAACCCAGAAGGTCCTCACTTATAGGGAGTGTTAGATTGGGACCTAGTTTTTGTTTTTTGTTTTTTTTTAAGTTTTTATCTTTAAGTAATCTCTACACTCAACATGGGGCTTACAACCAAGAGATCAAGAGTCACATGCTAGACCAACTGAGCCAGTGGCGGGGGGGGGGGGGGCAGATTGAGAGCCCGTTTTATTTTTTTTACATGTGACATGCCATTTCTCCCCCCGCCCCAACTCCACACACGTGATCACCAAAGCCTTGGCTCTAACATGAGTACAGGTAGTTTGAAAAAAGAAATCTCTTCATTAGAATTTGTTTGAACTTCTAACTTAAATATGGCATACATGCACCAAAGTTCTCAAATCGGAGATGATTTGATGAATTTCTCAAAGTAGAAACAACGCTGAATAGGACCTCGGCCGTACCTCAGAAGCCCCCCTCCTGCCCCCTTCCATTCACTGCCCATCATGCATAAATTTGGCTTGCGTGTGTGTGAGGGTGCTTCATATAAATGGGGTCATACTCTTTTTTCAACATTATTATTTGTTAATAATTTTTTTTAATGTTTATTTTTGAGAGAGAGAGCGAGAGCGCGCGCATGTGAGCAGGGGAGGGGCAGAGAGAGAGGGGAAAGAGAGGATGTGGAGCAGGCTCTGTGCTGACAGCAGAGAGCCCAATGCGGGGCTCGAGCTCAGGAACCATGAGAGCATGAGATCGTGACCTAAGCCAAAGTTGGAGGCTCAATCAACTGAGCCACCCAAGCACCCCTAGATGGAATCATATTTTATGTAGTCTCTTGTGTCTCCCATTTTCACTATCATGTGTCTCAGTTCTATCGCTATTGTTGTGTCTAGTTGTAGTTTGGTCATTCTCGTTGCTGTATGTAGTCCATTGCATAATTATACTACAATTTTTAAAAGTTTTTGTTTTAATTCCAGTTAGTTAACATACAGTGTACTAGTAGTTTCAGGTGTACAATAGAGAGATCCAACACTTCTGTGCATCACCGGGCTCTCATCATGACAAGTGCACTGCTTAATCCCCATGACCTGTTTGACCCATCCCCCCACCCACCTGCCCCTTGGTAACCATCAGTTTGTCCACGGTAATTAGGAGTCTGTTTCTTGCTTTGTTTCTCTTATTTTGTTTTCTTTTCTTTTTTTTCTTAAATTCCACGTATGAGTGTCTACATATGAGTGGAATCATATTGTATTTGTCTTTCTCTGACTTATTTCGCTTAGCATTACACCCTCCAGCTCCATCCATGTTGTTGCACTAAATATGGTATATATATATTTATATATATGTATATATGTATATACACACATATATAGTGTGTATATATATAGTGCAACGACATGGCAGAAGCTATATATATATGTACACACACATATATACTATATATACTATACATACACACACACACACACACCCCTTTATCCATGCATCTACAGATAGAGATAGAGGTAGAGAGAGAGAGAGAGAGAGAGATATGTCACATCTTCTTTATCCATGCATCTGCGGGTGGGCACTTGGGCTGCTCCATAGCGTGGCTATTGTAAATAATGCTGCTATAAACATAGGGGTGCATGTGTCCCTTTGAGTTAGTGCTCTCGTATTGTTTGGGTAAATGCCCAGTAGTGCGATTGCCGGATCATAAGGTACTTTTATAATTTTTTTAAATGTTTATGTTTGAGAGAGAGAAAGAGGGAGGGAGGGACAGAGAGAAAGGGGGGCAGAGAATCTAAAACCACTCTGTGCTGATGGCAGAGAGCCCGATGCAGGGCTCAAACTCATGAACCGAGAGATCATGACCTAAGCTGAAATTCCAATTCTTCTGAAACCGATTTATATGTATGGTGTGAGATAGGGATCCAAATTTCTTTTCCCTCCAATTAGATATGAAATTAACCCAATACCATATATTTAAAAGAGTATCTTTTTTCCCCCCACGGCACACCAATGTCATGCTGTTAGGTGACCTGAATGTATGCTTGCTTCTGGATTCTCGGTTCTTTTCCATCGGTCAGTTCATCCTTCTTGTGCTAGTACTTCCCTGTGTTCCCCGGATAGGCCTTGTATGTTCTCGATTAAGTTAATTCTTAGATTCCTTACAGCTTTATAGTTATTATAAATGGCGTTTTGTTTTTGTTACATTTTTATAGTTTCTGGTTATTTCTGGGGGTAAAGAACTGCTGCCGATTTTTCTAGGTTGATTTTCCAGCTGGAAACCTTGCGTTCCTCTCCTATCAGTGTTAAGAGTTTGTTGATTGTATTTTTATTTCTTGACAGATCACCTGCAAATAGCAGTTTCATCTTTTTTCTTCCTATAATAATACTTTTGTGATGGTTAATTTTATGTGTCAACCTGGCTGGGCTATGGTGTCCAGTTGTTTGGTCAAACACCAATCTAGATATTGCCGTGAAGGTATTTTTAAAATATAATTAATATTAATATTTAAATCAGTATAGGGCACCTGGCTGGCTCAGTGAGTAAAACATGTGACACTTGATCTAGGGGTCATGAGTTCGAGCCCCACATTAGGTGTACAGATTACTTAAAAAAAAAATTGAAACTCTTCAAAAATTAGAAAGAAAGAAATTGCTCCAGGTATTTTAAGCAGAAAGGTATTTAATACAGGGTGTAGAGTTTACATTAAAAAAAATGTACATCGGTAGACTTTTGAGTAAAGCAGATTACCCTCCATAATGTGGGTGGGCCTTGTCTAATCACTTGAAGGCCTTAAGAGAAAAAAGACCAACAACTTCCAAGGAAGGGCAATTCTGCCTCCAAACGGCCTTTGGACTTAAACTGCAACATAAACTGTTCCCTGGCCTCTAGCCTGCCAACTTTGCCCCACAGATTTCAGACTCGTCAGCCTCTGCAATTGCATGAGCCAATTTCTTAAATCAGCCTCTATTCTTATCTATCTATCTATCTCTCTATCTATCTATCCATCCACATCCTATTTGTCCTGTTTCTCTGGAGAACCTTGCCTAATACAACCTCTTAATGATTTTCATTGTCTAACATTTCCCATGACTTTCATGCCATATTAAATAGTAGCAGTGATGAGGACATCCTTGTCTTACTCACATTGTTAAAGGCGATATGTCAAAAGTTTGTCCATTAAGTATATTTGCTGGATGTTTTGATACATAACCTTTATCAAGTTAAGGAAGTTTCTTTATACTCCTAAGTTGCTAGGTTTACTGATACTAAGGCATTACTGAATCCCTGGGATAAAAACTTTATCATGATGGATTTTTTTTAAAAAACCCTGTTGAATTCAGCTCCTGATATTTTGCTTGGGATTTGTACATCTCTATTCATAAATGAAAAGGCCTTATAAATATATGTTTTTTAGATTTATCACTAACTAGTTTTGGATTAAGCTTAGACATGAGCTAGACAGCTTTCACTCTGTTTCCAATCCCTGAAACAATTTGTGTAAAAAAGGAAGTAGGCATTTCCTGAAAATTTCATAGAACTCACCTGTAAAACCACCAGGGCCTGACACTGGTGGGGAGGAGGGGTCTTTGACGACCATTTCAATCTCTTCAGACTTGGTGGCCTGGAATTAGTCATCTTCTTTATCAAATTTTGACATTTAAGGTATTTCTAGGACTTATTCCATTTTTGCTTTTCATTTTACTAGGGCAGTTACTCATAATGCTTTTTCTTCTTTTTTAATCATTCCTTTTGCATCTGTAGTTATTTCTTCCTTATCTCTCTGTATTTTATGTATTCACATCGTCTCTCTTTATTCTGGATGGTGCTTGCCAGGGGTCTGGGGTTGTTTTGGGGTTTTTTTGTTTTTGTTTTTAATTTTTTTTAATGTTTGTTTATTTTAAAAAAATTTTTTTAATGTTTATTTATTTTTGAGAGAGACAGATAGAGCATGAGCGGGGAAGGGTCACAGACAGAGAGGGAGACACAGAATCTGAAACAAGCTCCAGGCTCTGAGCTGTCAGCACAGAGCCCGATGCGGGGCTTGAACTCACAGACCACGAGATCATGACCTGAGCCGAAGTCGGGCGCTCAACCAACTGAGCCACCCAGGTGCCGCCAGTGGTCTGTTTTTAAGAAATCCTTCACAGAACCAGCTTTGCCATGTTTCTTGTTACAAGTTCTGCCCAGATCGAGCCAGGTATTTGACTGAAAGATAGTCAAACTGTTACCTTGGCCACAGTAACTCTGGCCATCAGGGAACTCTTCACAGGAAAACTTGAGAATAGGGTTTAATACTGAAATGATGGCGGTATTGTTGATACATGCCGGAACTTGCCAGAACTTGCAGTTTGTTCAGCAAACGCACCTCGTTTTCCTTGAGAAGGGCCGTGAGGTCCCGGCCAAGACAGGACTTTCCTTTTTTTCCTTTAAGTTTGTTTGTTTATTTATGTTTATTTTTGAGAGGGAGAGAATGAGCAGGGGCGGGGCAGAAAGAAAAGGAGACACAGAATGGGAAGCAGGCTGCAGGCTGTGAGCTGTCAGCCCAGAGCCTGGCTCGGGGCTTTAACCCACGAATGGCAAGATCCTGACCTGATGCTTAATCGACTGAGCCCCCCGGGCGCTGCTATTTATTTAGTTTTTGAGACAGAGAGAGCGGGGAAGGCACAGAGAGAGAGAATCCCAAGCAGGCTGTGCACTATCGGCGTGGAGCCCGATGCGGGGCTTGAACTCACAAACCAGGAAACCATGACGTGAGCCGCATTTGGACACTGAACCGACTCAGCCACCCGGGCTTCCCAGAATCACTTGATATGCTCGTTGTTCCCTGCTCAGATGCATGCTGCCACACGCTCGGATATCCAGCGGGCCATCTGTAGCGCGGGCGTTGCAAGTTGCTTTTCTTCGGTAAACGGGTCTACCTTCACCTCGAGCGAGTACAGCGGATTTACCAACAGGAACCTTCCCTCACTGTCGCCGTCCCCCGCCACGTCCCTAGATAAGCAGGCAGATGAGAAAACTGCTCAGGATGCTCTGAGGTTTATTACGGGCAAGATGAGCCATAAGACGCGTCGGGTTTCTGACTGCCCAAAATGTCACACACCGTTCATCTCTTACAGCCGGTCCTGCTGCACGACCAGGGAACGTCCATCAGGAATAGTCTCAGCTGTCTCCACACAGATAAATATGTATGTCTGAATGCCATTGTGTCTGTAACTGTATTTCACTTATTTTTACCCTATGAGTTAGTCTTTGCTAAGCTTGTGGGGTTAGGTCAAGGGCGGGGTCTGTTGCTAGAATAATTAATGCCAGGACCCTCTGAGTGCAGGCGGGTCAGTGTGGCACTGTCCAATTGACCGGTGGTAAAATCTCCCTCTTGGGGCGCCTTGTGGAAGACAGGTCAATAAGGGGCACCCAGGTGGCTCAGTCGGTTAAGTGTCATGATCGGGTCATGATCTTGTGGTTGGTGGGTTCCAGCCCCACACTGGGCTCCGTGCTGACAGCGCGGAGCCTGCTTGGGATTCTCCGTCTCCCTCTCTCTCCACCCCTCCCCCATTTGTGTGCATGTGTGCTCTCTCTCTCTCTTTCTGTCTCTCAAAATAAATAAAGAAGACAAAAAGATCAGTAAAAATGTCTTCTTCAGAGTCATTGCTGTCACTATTTCAGAGACTCATGTGGCCTGCTCAAAGCTGTGAGGGTGGAAGCAAATCTCCTCAGTCCCTGCGACTATGCCCAGCATTTCACTTGGGTAGTGCCTCCGAGGACTACCATAAAAGGATCGTCATGGGCCGGGTTTCCTGGGGTAAGAATATGATTTGTTTTTTACTATTATTTCTTTTCAATTTGTTTCAACGTTTATTTATTTTTGAGAGAGAGAGAGACAGAGTGTGAGCGGGCGAGGGGCAGAGAGAGATGGGGAGGCGGGGACACAGAATCCGAAGCAGGCTCCGGGCCCCGGGCTGTCAGTGCAGAGCCCGACGCGGGGCAGGAACTCACGGACTGCCAGATCATGACCCGAGCCAGAGTCGGACAGTGACTGAGCCACCCAGGCGGCCCTCGGTTTTTAAAAGAAACTGCCGAGCCGTGCGCCTAAGTGGCTGTAGCATCGTGCCTTCCCACCAGCAGCGGGTGAGCGTCCCTGTTGCTCCACGGCCTCGCCGGCACTCCGTGTTGTCAGTGTTGCGGGTTTGGGCCGCTCTAACACGTGCGCGCCTCATTGTTCTTTCGTTCGCGTCTCCCTGGTGGCCTTTCATACGCTTACCTGCCATCTGTTTATCACGAGGTGTGTTTTAAGAGCTTCGATCCATTTTCTCCATCTCGTTGTTTGTTTTTTTTTATTATTGGATTTGAAGTGTTCTTTGTAGGGGCGCCTGGGTGGCTCAGTTGGTTAAGCCTCTGACTTGGGGGCTGGCCTGCGCGTGCACGCAGGCCAGGGTGGATGCTGAACCGGGAGCGCGCCGGGCTGTGGTCCTGTGCGGTGAGCACAGTGCCGCGGAGAGAGGTAACGGGGTGGAGGGGTCTGCCCCAGAGTGGTGGCTATCCTGGGTCAGGGCGTTTGAGCCGCCCAGGGTGGAAACAGAGGCCCATGTGGAGGAGGGGCGGTGGAAAGGCGGAGGGCCAGAGACCCCGGAAGTATGGTACAGTGGGAGTCTCTGGGGCACAAGCTGGAGAGTCAGGAGGCCACAGTCAGAGAGGGGGCCATGTGACGCTGAGGTGGAGGAGAAGGCGCAGTTTTCTGGTACAGGCCTAAGGTTTTGCTGTAGCAGTAGGGCCCCGAAGGAGGCTGGGGACCAGGGCTGTGGGGGGGCGGGGGTCAGAGAACGGAAAAGCCAGGCTGGCAGGAGATTCATCTACCCACAGATGGGCCCGGCTCCCTTTTGGATTAACACCTGCTCCCCCCGCCCCGATATCCTCGATGCCATCAAAAAAGGACAAAAGGGATGCTTGGCTGGCCCAGTCGGTTAAGCGTCAGACTCTTGATTTTGGTTCAGGTCATGATCTCACGGTTCGTGAGTTTGAGCCCCGAATCGGGCTCTGCGCTGCCAGATTCTCTTGGGATTCTCTCTCTCCTCTCTCTTTCTGTCCCTCTCCTGCTCGTGCATGTGCGCTCTCTCTCTCAAAATACATAAACATAAAAAAATAAAGGTCGGCGTGCTGTTTCAAAGGGGCCCATGCACCCCAATGTTTAGAGCAGCGCTAACCACAATAGCCAATGTATGGAAAGAGCCCAAAGGTCCATCGATGGATGAATGGATAAAGAAGACAAAGGATTACTCAGCAATCAAAAAGCATGAAACCTTGCCATTTGCAGCTATACGGGTGGAACTCGATTGTATCATGCTAAGCGAAATTAGTCAGAGAAAGACAAGTATCATACGATTTTACTCATATGTAGAATTTGAGATAGAAAACAGATGCGCCTAAGGGAAGGGAAGCAAAAGTAATATGAAAACAGAGAGGGGGACAACAAATAAAAGACTCTTAAATACAGAGAACAAACTGAGGGTTGCTGGAGGGCTCGTGGGGGGGGGGATGGGCTAGATGGGCGAGGGGCACTGAGGAAGACACTTGTTGGGATGAGCCCTGGGTGTTATACGTAGGGGACGAATCATGGGATTCTACCCCTGAAGTCATTATGGAACTACATGCTTGCTAACCACACTCTGCTCCTCAGGTATCGAGAGGGCCATCAAGGGTCACGTATTTATTGAGCACCCGCTAGCCAGGTGACAAACGCTTACAGTTGACTTACTGTGTGCCTAGCAGGTTGCTGAGCAGCTTCCGTTTCTCTCGTTGAACCCTCTCAATACCTGGGAGGAAAGTACTGTTAATCGGTCCATTTTACAACTGAGAAAATGAAGGCTCAGAAGACCGAAGCCCTGCTCCGCCCATTCCAGAATCTGAAACCTTAAACTTGCTGCCTCCCCCGGGGGGCCATCTGGAGTCGAACCGGATCCAGGCCCTGACCTCGGGCATGTAGACAAATAATTGTGGAATTGACACTTTGATTCTTTCTCTCGGGTCCCCAGCCTGCGCGGGGGTAACTGGAATCCAGCGTTGCCGGGGCCTCCGGACTTTTCAGGCTACACTCAGAACGATCTGGATTCTGCCGGGCTGGAGGGGTCTCCCTAGCTGTGACTTCCCCATCGGCTGCTCCTCTAGCTTTTTTTTTCTCCTTTCTCCTTCGGTGGTTTTGCTCATTTCACGCGTGGCTTTCGTTTGACCTCCCTTGGCTCCGCGGGGGCCATGAGTACGTCCGGAGCGCCCTGGGGGGAGCCCAGCGCCAGGGCTGGGGACGATGAGGCTGCAGCGAGGGCTATGAATGGGCATTTTCCGAGCAGGAACCATAAATGCCCTCTGGGTGCCCATAGTCGACCAGAACCTCACCCCAGAACAGACACATCATTCATATCAACAGGCTCGAACGTTCTGGACTCGGCTAACACCTGCGGAGAAGGAAAAGGGCCATGTCTCCGGCAGGCTCCGCATTCAATTCATTCATTCATTTATTCATTCGTCAAATATTCATTGAGCATCTATGTGCCTGGTCCCGCTCTGGGCAGCAATGAACAAACCAGACGAGTCCGCAGCTTACGTCCCTTGGTCTCCTAAAGCGTTTGTCTCCCGTCTCCATTTTTTTTTTTTAAAGGCAGTGCTGAAAGTCTTCTGTATACTTCAGTCCCCAACACCCAGCATAAGATCTGCTATGTAGAAGGCGTGTGATAAACTTTAAACGATGGCTCTTTGAAGGAATGCATGGATACATGAGTGATCTCGGCTTCTGACATTAAAACCTTTAGTTCCATCCGGCGAGGTCCGCTAAGTTTGATAAGGTCTCCGCGTGTTGAAGGGAGGCGTGCCCAAGAGGGACAGTAGCCAACTGTGCTTAGTGCGTGGGTGACAGCTGTCGGACGCTGTGGGTCTGGGAGGGCATAGAGTGCAATGTCAAAGCGAAGGGGACTTCAGGGAAGCCTAGGGGAGCCAGGCTTGCGCGGCGCCAGAGAATCCGAAGGCACTGAGCGGCTGGGGAGGGGCGGGGGAGACCTTGGAAGAAGGTGAGCACTGTTCAAGAAAAATTTACTACACTTGTTGAAGATGGCAAGGTTAGGGCCCCCTGGGTGGCTCAGTTGGTTGAGTGGCCGACTCTTGATTTCGGCTCAGGTCATGATCTCACAGTTCCTGACTTCGAGCCCCACATTGGGGCTCTGCGCTGACAGCGGAGAGCCTGCTTTGGATCCTCTGTCTCCCTCTCTCTGCCCCTCCCCCACTTATACGTGCACCCTCTCTCTCTCTCTCAAAAATAAATAAACGTTAAAAAGATGGTAAGGCAGACTTTATTCCGGACCATCCCGATGTGCACAGGGCCCACTGCAATGGGGGAGAGAAATCACCTCGATTTCAAATACGACAGGACAGGTAGGGATTTATGGCCAAGGAGCAAGGTGGGAGGCACCGGAAGGGAAATTATCAAGAGGAAATATCGGGGGTGAAGGAGATTCCGGCCAAACACCAACTTGATGGGATTTTTGCTGAAGGCAGGCCAGGGCGATGGATAGGGAAGGTGGTGGGAGGGGGTGAGGAATTTGATCAGATATCGAGGGTGGGGGGTTTTGGCTAGACTGACTCATCGGGTTTCTTGCTAAAACCGGATGAAGTGGGCAGGGCCACTGGGCCAAGGACAGAGAGCAAGGTTGAGGCCCAGTCAGAACGAGTTCTTGGAGGAGCCTGACTCAAGTTTGGTCAGAGGAGAGAGTCTTGGTCAGCACAAGGAAGGGCACCCACCGCCGCGTGGGGCCGTGAAGAAGGTGCTGGAAGGTGCTGGCAGTGGAAAGAGCTCAGGATTTTCCCCAGAACAAGTCCTGGTTCCAGCTCCATCTCTGACTACGTGAACCTGGGCGAGTCATTTGGCTGCTCCGTGCCTCACTTTCCCCATTTGGCAAATGAGGGTGACGCTGCTGCCCTCAGAGTGACCTCAGAGTGTTCTTTTTTTTTTAATGTTTATTATTATTATTTTTTAAATTATTATTTTTTTTAATGTTTATTTTTGAGACAGAGAGAGACAGAGCATGAGCATGGGAGGGGCAGAGAGAGAGGGAGACACAGAATGTGAAGCAGGCTCCAGGCTCTGAGCTGTCGGCACAGAGCCCGATGCGGGGCTCGAACTCACAGACCGCGAGATCATGACCTGAGCCGAAGTCGGCCGCTCAACCGACTGAGCCACCCAGGCGCCCCTATTTTTGAGAGAGACACAGTGTGAGCAGGCAAGGGGCAGAGAGAGAGAGAGGGAGGGAGACCCAGAATCGGAAGCAGGCTCCAGGCTCTGAGCTGTCAGCACAGACCCTGATACGGGCCCGAACTCACAAACCACCGAACCATCCAGGCGCCCCTCTCAGAGCGTTGTTGTAAGGATCATCGAGGGCAGGTGATGCTGGGAACCGGTTAGAAATGCAAATTCGCCGCGGACCCCAGGCCTGCTAAATCAGAAACCCGGCCGCTTTAACAAGCCTCAAGTTCCAGAAACACCTCGCTAGGTCAGGTCAGCACAGAAACAGACCCCTTGTAGGTGAGAAGTTCTTCCCCTCCGCCCCGATCCCAGTACCCGGGGGGGGGGGGGGACTTCAAGACTCCCTAGAGGTGGGAGGTGCAGGCGGCAGCCGCTCTAAAAGCTCCCCGGGTGATTCCACGCACTGCCTGTGTCCCAACCCTCTGGGGGGCTTGTTAAAGCGCAGACAGACAGCGCCCACCCCCCCCATCCCAGAGCACCTGATTCCCTAGGTCTGGGGTGGGGCCTGAGAACTGGCATTTCTAACAGGCAGCCGAGTGCTGCTGGTGCTGCTGAGATCCACAGCCCAGGGGGTTGGATCCGATCGGAGAGGCGGGAGACGAGTGGAAGGCTTAGGGAGAGATCCCAGCTTCCGCCCTGCCCCCCCCCCCCACTCCGTACTGAATTAAGCGTGAACTTTGCTTGCACGTCCACGGCTTTCTTTACACTCCGTCTGCCCCGGAGGGATGAGGCAGGTTGACATTTGTGGAGGGGCTGAGCTGCGGCCTGCGTCTCCCTCCGAGAGGGCCGGAATTCTCTCCGCCATCTCAGCGGGTCCCCGGGAAAATCCACTGGGAGGGGCCTCTGGGGCTAGGGCCCCTCGGGTGGTGCATGGAACCTTCCAGATCCCCCACTGCTGCCCTGGTGCCACACCCCCCGCCCCCCATGCCGGCGTTTTCTCAGGAGCAGGTGCCTCCTTTTATTTTATTTCACAAGCTCCTGCTGCCAAGCGCCCCTAGTGGGGAGGGGAGTAGAGAGCCGGGAGGCAGAGATGTTTTCGGGGTTTTCGGTCGCTCCGAATTCATTCATTCATTCAACAAATATACATGGCAGCATGAGGTGGGCGGGGAGCCCTGCTTTGTTCACGGCTGTAGGCCCGGCGTCTGGCACACAGTAGGTGCTCAGTAAATATTTGTTCAGTGATGAGGCACCAACTATAGGCTCGTGCTGCTCTCAGGAAAGGAAGACACAGCCCCTGCCCTCAAGGTGCCAGGAGCGGTGTGCGCTGGGGAGAAAGACGCGAAACCAGTGACTACAAGCTGGGGGCATTTGGCCGAGGCCCCGTCCCCGGCTTTGGGGGTCCAGGAAAGGGCTCCCAGGGCGGGAGGTGTGTGTCAGCTGAAATCCGAAAGACGAACAAGCCAGGGGAAGAAGGACAGGTGAAGAGAGGGGACTGTCTCTCATATTTGGGGGTGTCGCAGAAGTGGTGTGACCGCTTTGGGAGACTGGTGGAATCGTACCCTTGAGATGGTACGGAGCGCCCGGCGGGCTCAGTCGGTTAGAGCGGGCGACTGTTGCTCTTGGGGTCATGAGTTCAAGCCCCACGTTGGACGAAGGGCTTACATTAAAAAACACCATGAATGATACGCGTTAACATGGTTCAAATGGTGAATTTTACCTCAATTAAAAAAATTGTTTTAAGTTTATTTATTTCGAGAGAGAGAGAGAAAGAGGGAGAATCCCAAGCAGGCTCCGCTTTGTCAGCACGGAGCCCAACGCGGGGCTCCATCCCACAAACCATGAGATGACGATCTGAGGCGAAAGCAAGAGTCAGACGCTCAACCGACTGAGCCACCCGGGTGCCCCGAGAACAATTTTATTTTTTATAATTGTTTTTTTCTTAACATTTCTTTATTTTTGAGAGACATAGAGACAGAGCGTGAGCAGGGGAAGGGCAGAGAGAGAGGGAGACACAGAATCCGAAGCAGGCTCCAGGCTCCGAGCAGACAGCACAGAGCCCGACGCGGGGCTCGAACTCACAGACCACAAGACCAGCCACTTAACCGACTGAGCCACCCAGGCGCCCCCAATTTTTGTTTTTAATACAATCCACTTGCTGGCGTTTCCTGCCGTGGATGAGATAAAGCACTCCGGTGCCGACGAAGCCCTGTGTGCCTTCCTTCCCGTGCTCACCTCCGCCTCTGCCGCAGAGGGAACCACCAAATAGAACTTCGCGTCCGTCGTTTCTCTAGGTCTTTGTGTTTGCACGACGCAGCCGTGCACTGCTACCTGAAACACTGCGGTGTGCGCAGGCAAAACTCCTGTATCTCCCCGCCATCTCGCCGTCTGGCTGCTTCTGGAGCTCTCGGCTCGACCCTGTGTTTGCGAGGGTCCGCTGGTTGTCACATGGGAACCCGCCTCGAGCAACGGTCCCCGTTGTTTGGGTTGCTGGTATGGAGGCACCCTCTAAGGTCAGTACTATTTTCTTGTTACGTTTTTTTAAAAATGTTTCTTTCTTTTTGAGAGAGAGTACAAGCAGGGAGTGGGGCAGAGAGAGAGGGAGACACAGAATCGGAAGCAGGCTCCAGGCTCTGGGCCGGCAGCACAGAGCCCGACGCAGGGCTCGAACCCACAAACCGAGAGATCATGACCTGAGCTGAAGTGGGATGCTTAGCCGACTTCAATGAGCCACCCAGGGCCCCCTATTTTTTTTTTAATGTTTATTTATTTATTTTGAGAGAGAGAGAGAGAGAGAGGAGAGCATGCACGAGCTGGGGGAGGGGCAGAGAGAGAGGGAGAGAGAGCACCCCAACAGGCTCCACACTGTCAGCACAGAGCCTGACGCTTGTCCGTGTGTCTTGATGAATCAATGGAACTCAGTGCTTTGGTCACCATCAGAGGAGATGGCCCCACGGACGGGGACAGCCAGGCAGACAGATGGGGCCCAGGCCCGTCGCGGCCACCGAGTCTCAGATGGGGGTAGGAGGGAGCGGTGGAAAAGGGGGTGGTGGCCCCTGCCGCTCTGGGCGCGGCCAGAGCTGGCTGCCTCGTGGCGGGGAGGTGGCCCGAAGCCCACCCTCCACGTTTCCCCGCAGGGGCTGGCTGGTGGCTCCCAGGGGCGCACTGACTCAGCTGCCTTGCCTCTCCCTCCTTCCGACTACCCCCAGGGCGGGCTTTCTGCAGTCTGGCCGGGTTCCTGCCCAGCAAAAAGTCCTTTGCCAACAGAGAGAGTCCGAAGCCTTTGCCGGCCATTTAAGGCCTTGTCCCAGTCGGCCACAGCCACGTTTCCCCACTCGCCTTTCCCAGGCCCCGCTCCCGGGTGCACCCGGCCAATGCTGCTGCCACCCCAGTGTCCCCCCCACCCCGACCCGGGTGCCAGGCCTCACCGAGGCCTCCCTCACACGGCAAGGGCTTCCCTAGGATACCCTTGCTGGCTTGTCTCGGACGCGTCCCCCGAGTAGCTCGAAGCCCCTTTAGTACCCGCTGACCCCCGTGCCCGGTGACCCAGCTTGGTGCCCGTAGGGCGTATCCCCCACCTCGACCGCCGCCCGCGTGACAATCGGCCACGTCGACCCTGTCACTGCCGCATCCCAGCGTGGTGCCCGGCCCAGAGCCGGCGCCCAGGAAACATGTGACAAATGAGCGGATTCTTCGAGTACGACGAGCTTCGGAGGGGTGGGATCCGTGCTCCCCATTCCGTAAATGAAGACATGGCACTTAGAGAATGGGTCGCCCGGGTCAGGCCGCCTAGCCAGGTGCCGAGCGGGTCACCTGAGCCCCGATAAAGAAACCCGCCTCTCCGGAGACTCAGAAGAAAGTCCTCTGAACAATCCCACAAGCGTGGCATTTGCCGGCGGTGGCCATAGCGTCTGAGTAACGTTTGCCAGTGGAGCCGTGTAGTATCTGGGGGTGGGGTTTGAAGTGTGTGTGTAGTGGGGTGTGTGTTTGTGTATAGATGTGTGTGTGTGGTGTGTGTCCTCCCAAGATTTCTCTTCCTTTTCCTTCACTACCTCATGGCCTCTGAGAGTCTTGGCTGAGGGTTTGGTTTTTGTCTCTCTGAAACTCAAGGCAGCTGAAGAAATTCTCTCCGCCCCGAGGGAGCTTTTAGAAAGCCCGTGCAGGGGAGAAGCGCCAGGGATGGGTGGAGAGGAAAGAGAGGCTTCCCCGGGCCCCGGGCTGGGGGAGCTGGGCCCTCCAGGGAGAGGAGGGAGACGTCCGTGTGTCTCAGAGCCGTGGGAGCAAAGGCCGGTGTGGTCGTGAATTGCCGGTGTCAACGTGGCTGGGCCATGGGGTGCCCAGATATGCGGGCAGATATTCTGGGCGTTTCTGTGAGGGTGTTTCCGGGTGAGATGAACAGTGACATCGGTGGGGTTTGAGGAAAGTACATCGTCCTCCCTAACGTGGGTGGGCCGCATCTAATCAGTTGAAGACCTGAGTAGGACAAAAAGACCGGCCTTGACCAAACGAGGGGGGGTTCCCCAGCAGCCGGACTTTGCACTTCATCTGTGCCGTCGGCTCTTTTTGGTTCTTTGGCAGAAGCCTTCAGGCTAGACCTGCATCACTGGCTCTTCCCGGGGCTCCAGCCTGCCGGGCCCACATTGCAGATTGTGGGCTGACCAGCCTCTATAACCGCATGAGCCAGTTCCGTAGAACACGTTTCTTTTCTCTCCATACGTCCACCCATCTTATTGGTTCTCTGGAGGAGCCCTGACTCATACAGCCTGCCCCCTGTCGGAGCCTAGTTCGGCGCCAGCAGCCACGCCCCAGGCAGGAGAGAGGCCTTGTACCCAGTGCGGCAGGAGAGAGCGTCAGACTGGGCCCCGAGCTACAGTTCCTGGGGCCTGGGAACCGGAGCAGCCATCCCCCGAATACCACAGACTGGGGGGCTTGGCAGAGCTATATTATATTCTCACAGCCCTGGAGGCCGGAAGTCCCAGATCACGGTTGGCTTCTGGTGAGGCCCCGCTTCCTGGCCCGTGGGTGGCTTGCCGCGTGCTCACGTGGCAGAGAGAGCGCTGCAGCAGGCTCTCTGGCACCTCCTCCTAGAAGCACGCCAGCCCTACCTTCACGAACTCCGTCAACCTGAATTACCTCCTTCTAGGCGCCACCTCCAAATACAGTCACACTGGGGGTTACGCCTTCCACATCCGGATCGAGAGGGGCAGGACTCAGCCCGTACGACCCTGGCAGAAGAATTCTTTCCCTCGAAGGCTTCTGTCTGGTCACTGACGAATACAGGGGGGCTCCTCGCGCCCTCGCGTAGAGAAACAGGAGATGCCGTGAAGGGCTGTCTGGGTACTTGATGCCAAAAACCGCCGGCGAGGCGCTGGCAAGCCCCGTCTGCCTTAGGTCCCGCCCGTGGTTGCCCCCATCGGTCACGCTCTCAGGGCCCACCCCGATTGGCAGGGGAATCGTTGGGCGCACGGTCTGTGCCGTGAGGGCCCAGAGCAGGACTAGGGTTGGGGTTCGGCCTGGGTCAAGGGTATTTTTGTCAAGGGACTCAAAGTTCATACTAAGTCAGGAGGGGGAGCAAAACTCTGTGTGTGTGTGTGTGTGTGTGTGTGTGTGTGTGTGTGAGAGAGAGAGAGAGAGAGAGAGAGAGGGAAGGAAGGAGGAAAGAAAGGAAGGAAGGAAGGAGGGAGGAGAGGCACATGGCCGGGAGTGCCAGAAGCCCAGGCTTCGCCACCTGTCTTTGTCACCTCAGGTCGCCTCCCTCTGTGGGCCTCAATCTCCTCTCCTGCAAGACGAGGGCCTGGATTAGATCACCCCCTAGGCCCCTTCTAGCCCTGACGTTCTGTGATTTTCTCATTTCCTTCGGACTCCAGGGGCCCGCAGACCCCATGCTAATGTGTATGAATAAAACACGGGCGCCCTAAAGCTGGAAACGGCGCACGTATTTGCTCAGGATTCGTTCTCGCTTAGCGGTGTGGCAAGCAGCGTCCAGCTGGGGCCCCGTCGCCTCCTGTTGGGCTCGTTTCAGGGTGGTGGCTCCCGAAGGAGGCCAAGGGCGTGTGTGTGTGTGGGGGGGGAGGTCCGACCACCCCGGTGAGTGCCTCCCTGGGCTTTCCCTCCCTTGATCCTTGGTCTTCCCCACACGCTTTGTTCGTAGGCCTCACCCCCAAACCCACCCGCCTTCGCACGGTAGGCGTCCACCTGGATGCACCTTCCCTGTCACCAGCTGCCTTCGAGAAGGGGCCTATCCTGGGTCCCTTCGGTGGGAAGAGGCCAGACATAACCTTTTTTTATTTTTTTTCTGATTTTTAAGTTTTCTGTTTCTCCCTTTTAAAAACTGTTTATTTTTGAGAGAAAGAGAGAGAGAGAGAGCAGGGGAGGGGCAGAGAGAGAAGTGGACAGGACCCAAAGCGGGCTCTGTACTGCCAGGAGAGAGCCTGATGCGGGGCTCGAACTCACAAACCATGAGACCCTCTGAGCCGAAGTTGGACGCTTGACCAGCGGAGCCACCCAGGCGCCCCTAAGTTTTCTTCTTGAATTATTCTTTTAGAGCAGTTTTAGGTTCACAGAAAAATTGCCCAGAAACCGCAGAGAGGGCCCACGCCCCCCTACGCCCTCCCCCACAGCCCCCCTATTATTAACGTCTGGCCTTAATGCCGCACCTTTGTTACAGCTGACGAGCCCAAATTGGCACCTAGTTATTTAGTCAAGTTTGGGGCCTCCCTTAGCATTCACTCCTTGTGTCGGCCGTTTCCATGGGTTTTGCCAAACGCGTCCTGCCGCGTAGCCACCGTTACGGCGCCATAGGGAACCACTTCCATGCCCTAAATGCCCCCCCCCCCGGGCTCTATCTGTGCGTCCCTCCCTGCTTCCCTTCCTCCCCCCCCCCCCCCCCCCCGGGCAACCACTGGTCTTTTTACTGGCTCCACAGTTTTGTTTTTTCCAGAACGTCATTGTAGTTGGAGTCCTACTGTTTGCAGCCTTGTCAGATTGGCCGCTTTTGCTTCGTAACATGCGCTTAAGGTGCCTCCATGTCCTTTTATGGCGTGACAGCTCATTTCTTTTTATCGCCGTGTGATATTTCACTGTCTGGACGGACCGCTCCATAGATAACATTGGCGATTGATGGACTGGTGGAACGGACCAGAAGTACGAGATGAATGGCAACCTTCCAAACCTAAAGTCTGAAAGAGGTCTAGATTTCAGGACTGTTCTAGGTAACGTATAGAGCATGTCCAAGAAAAACCATCTGACCTCCTGAGGGTCGAATTTACAGTCTTAGCGGCAAGACAAATTACTTTTATTTTTACGTTTTTTTTAAATGTTTATTCATTTTCGAGAGAGAGTGAGACAGAGCGTGAGCAGGGGAGGGGCAGAGAGAGACGGAGACACAGAATCCGAAGCAGGCTCCAGGCTCCGAGCCGTCAGCACCGAGCCCGATGCGGGGCCCGAACCCACGAACCACGAGATCACGACCTGAGCCGAAGCCGGACCCTCACCCGACTGAGCCACCCAGGCGCCCCGCAAAGTACTTTTATTATTACAGAAGGCTTCTTTCTTAAATAATGGCATTTAAAATAGGATTCGGTTAACAATTTTGCTACAACAGTTTAGGCGTGCATTCACACCAGAAATTGGCTCTCACCGTAGTAGATGTGAAAACAGGGACACTTTGGAGAGTAAAGGGGGGTTGCTATTAATAAGTGTGCCCAGACAACAGGTGAAAGCCAGGACTATCCCAGATAATATACAGTCTTTCTATTTATAACTGGTCTCTGTCTGCTTAAAATAGCTGAAGGGACACAGGGTATTTTTGTGTTTCTCCTAAAATATTAGGTGGCGTATCGGCTAAGGTGACGCCAGCAGCGGTAACACGAAGTCGTGGGCTTCGGTTTATTTTTCACTCACATAAGCCCCAAAACAGGTGTCGCTGATCGGCGGGCGGTGGGAGGCGGCCGGGCGGGGGGCTCTGCTCCGTGCAGACAGTCAGCGACTCGGGCAGAAGGAGCCTCGGTCACCTCCCCTGTGTGCTTTTCAAGTAGGCCGAGCCATGGTCTCCGTTTGTCTGGGAGTGGAGGGTTTCCCAGGCTGCAGACTCGGTCCTCAAACCGGAGCAGTTTCTGGCAGCCCAGGACAGTTGGTCATCTATTTCCAAGGTGGCCCAGATTGATATCCAACTGCCTGGGAGGAGGAGGGGAGAGAGAGAGAGAGAGAGAGAAAGAGAGAGAGAGGGAGGGAGGGAGGGAGGGAGGGGAGAATGGCATGGCAGGCTTTTCTGGGCCAGGCCAGTCATCACTTCTGCCCATTTTCTGTTGGCCGTACTTAGCTGCAAAGGACACTGGGAAATGCGGTCTAGCCGGGTGCCACGGCTAGGAGGAAGTGGGTTTGGCGGCAGGCTACTCCTGGGCCCTGGGATCGAGATGGACTTCGGTCTTAGCTGGCCTGTGTCTGGGAGGGGCTGGTGCCCCCCTTTCGTGACTCTAAGCCTCATTTGCTGAGGAGTCCATGGCGTTCAACTCAGTGGTGTCCATACGGCCCAGGCCTCTGCTGGCGGACGGTCTCGAACACTCCAGGGTTCAGGGAAGGTTGGGGGCATGGCATCGTGGAGGCTACAGCGGGCAGCCACAGGGACCCAGTGAAGGGGAATCCGATTGTGAGCAGGGAGGTGCCACCTTAGAGGGTCTCGTTGGGCTGCAGATAGAAATCTTATGGCCTGCGAGGTCGATACGTTCCGCGTTGGATGTGTCGCGGTATAATTAGTCTCCGACGTGACTGCCCTTCCCAGGCCAGAATTGTCAGTGGGCGGTATGGTGCAGCCCTCCTGGCATCCCCGAGAAGCGGGTTAGGGCCGCGAGCCCCAGGCTGGGGGAAGCTGCCGTGGGCACCGCTGTGCAGGTTCCGTCCTCCCCTGGGTCCCCTCAAGGTAGCCAGGTACGAGGTGGGGAACGCGCTCAGGGGCCCGACTCCAGGGCCTCCCCACCCGGCCCCGGCGAGGGGCGCGCCGGGGCAGAAGCAGAGAAGGAAACGGTGCCACCTTCCCTCCCTTCCCTGCCTGGCTGCCTCCCGTGCGGTGGCAAGGCCGGGCTCCCATGTACCTGAGCGTCAAGATGAGGGGCGCTTGGTTGGCTCAGTCAGTTGAGCGTCCAACTCTGGCTCAGGTCATGATCTCATGGTTCACGAGTTCGAGCCCCGCATCAGGCTCGCTGCTGTCGGCGCAGAGCCCGCTGACGATCCTCTGTCTCCTCTCTCTCTCTCTCCCCCCCTTCCCCGCTCATGCTCTCTCATTCAAAAATAAATAAAACATTAAAAAAAAGAAAAAAGATGATACCAATAACAGCTAGATGATAGCAATACCAGCTAGAGGGACCCTGGTGTCTGCAGCCCCCACTCAAGGAACCAAGGGTTCCCTTGGACTCTGTTTCTTGCCTCCGTAATCTCCCTCTGCCTCCCCTTCTTCTTCTTCTTTTTTTTTTGTTTTTAATGTTGATTTAGTTTTGAGAGACAGGGAGAGAGGGAGACACGGAATCCGGAGCAGGCTCCCCAGGCTCCGAGCCGGCAGCACAGAGCCGGACGTGGGGCTCGACGCCACGAACTGTGAGCCATGACCTGAGTCCAAGTTGGACGCTTAACAGACTGAGCCCCCCGGGCGCCCCTTCCTCCCCTTTCGCATAAGGACGCTGGTTTTAAGGACTTTTCGGCCATAGAAAGTCAGATTCTGGGGACTAGGACATTGATCACTCTTTTTTTTTTTTTTTTTTGAGGGGTGGTATTATTCAACCTCCCGCAGCTGCTTTGGCACAAAATCCTTCAAACGCTGTGAGACTTTCTGGATATGTATCGTGGTAGGAGGGGATGGGAAGGGGAGCGCCTGCGCCATGCCTCACGCTCCCGGTCTCCTTGAATTCTTCCAGAACCCTCTGAGAGGGTCTTATTAGTTCCACCTGACAGTGTGAGACTCAGGTTAAGCGACTTACCTATGTCACGCAGTGAGTGCGAGATGAAACTGGACTCACGTGGGGCCGTCTGACCCCAGAGCCCCGCGTTCCTCCACGGAAACCCAGGAAATTCTTCGGGGGCTGGACTCAGTTGGAACGCGGATGCCCAAGCGCGGTGATCTTCTGCCCCACGTAGGAGGGTCTGCCTTTTTTGCCTGTGTGCTACCGTGATTTATGATAAGAAATATATATTTGGTTTTCTTCCCAGTTTCCGGTTCAGAGCTCCTAACCCCCTTGGGATTTCGAGAGTCTTTTGTTATGCTAACGAGGTGACTTTTGGACCCCCTACCTGAGGCTGGGGGCTGGTTGCCAGGGGAACCAGCCTTGAATGGAGGGTTGGCAATTTCAGGCCCAGCCCCTGACCTTTGGGGAGGGGAGGGGACCGGAGATGGAGTTCAGTCACCAATGGCCAAAGATTTCATCAATCATGCCTCTGTAATGCAGCCTCGCTAAAACCCCAAAGAGACGGAGCTCAGAGAGCTTCCGGGTTGGTGAGCGCGTGTAGACGTGCGGAGGGTGGCGGGCCCGGTTTCCGCTACCCTGGGCATCTCTTACGTCGGCCTAAAAGGAGTTCTATCTTTTTGTAATAGACCGGTGATCTTGTAAGGGAGATGGTTTCCAGAGTTCTGGGAGCCGCTCTGGAGGAGGAAGTCACGGGAGCTTGCAATCTGTAGCCAGCTGGTAAGAAGCCCAGGTGACAGCCTGGACTTGGGACTGTCATCCGAAGTAGGAGGGGAGCGGTCTTGTAGGACTGAGCCCTGACCCTGTGGAACCCGGTGCCGTCTCCGGGGAGACTCTGTCACTCTCAACTGACTGAGCCACCCAGACGCACACTCCCCCACCCCCCCCCCCCCCGCCCCGCCCCGCCCCGGGTAGACAGCCTCAGAACTGAGCTGAATTATCGGACACCCAGCTGGGGTCTGGATGCGTGGGGAAACCCCCCTCGGACACACACGTTGGAATTTGGGTCCAGGAATCCAACACGGCCTGTCTCTGGGATCCCCCCTCTGGCTTTGGGCTAACAGAGCGTGACGGCAGGTATGAGTGTACACGCCGTAGACTCAATCCTCAGATCTAGCACCTTCTTTCAATGAGCCTCTTTTCACTAAGCTTGTCTCCTGGTTTTCTTTTCTTTTCTTCTTTTAATGTTTATTTATTTTTGAAGAGAGACAGAGTGTGAGTGAGGGAGGGGCAGAGAGAGAGGGAGACACAGAATATGAAGCTGGCTCCAGGCTCTGAGCTGTCAGCCCAGAGCCTGATGCGGGGCTTGAACTTATGAAACTTGAGCCGAAGTTGGACGCTCAGCCAACTGAGCCACGCAGGTGCCCCCGTCTCTTGGTTTTTCACAGACACTTCTCTAGTCCTCTATCCCCTCATTTCTGGCTCCTTCCTTCATCTCCAGCCTGGATCAAACCATTGCTTCTTTTCACCCCTAGTGTTCCGGAAAGTTCCTTCTCTCTCTACCACTGTGTATTTGGTAACTTTTTCATCTATGGGAAAATTGGCAAAAGCCCACAACAGTCAATATAAATAAGTGAGTACGTGCTTGTGCAGGGGGGTGCTTCTTCACGTGAGGAGACTCCTTTCGGAAGCTTATCTCCTGGGCTGGAGCTTCAGATGTGAGGCTGACAGGGGTGAGGGATGAGGAGTTTTCCTTTCTGGTTTCCCTCTGGACTTCCTTTACACGGAATCAATTCTTACTGGTTTTTTTTGTTTTTTGGGTTTTTTTTGGGCTTTGGGTTTTTTTATTTTATTTTTTTTTATTTTGAGAGAGAGAGAGAGAGCATGAGCCAGCGAGATGGACAGAGGGGGAGAGGAAGAATCTTAAGCAGGCTCCATGCTCAGCGCAGAGCCCAAAGCAGGGCTTGATCTCATGACCCTGGGACCATGACTTGAGCCAAAATCAAGAGTCGGATGCTCAACCGACCGATCGGCCCAGGCGGTCCTCTTCTTTTTCGATGAGGACTGAGGATAGGGAAACAAGCTAGCTTTTGCATTTTAGCGTTTGTGGCCTTTCGGACAAATAGATTAGCAGTTGCTAGAACATACGGGTGAGGAAGAGCCATGTGTAAGCGCACAGGTGCACGCATCGCACACGCGTGCACACCCATGTACTTTGGCCGGCTGATCCTGTGCGGTCGAAATCGTAAAGTTGGAAAAGCCGCGTGCTTGCAGGCTCCTCACACCGTGTTTGAGACCCAAGAGGGTGGGCTAGGCTAGGCTCAGGGAGAAATCGACCCTTGGCGGGCATCTCAGTGTCTGAGCACGGTAGCTGATCTCTGGCTCAAAGTCCGACGCATAATAAATAATAGTTATTTCTTCGCTTTCTCACCCCCACAACCTCGCTCTCTGAATTGAATGGGAGACCCCTTAAGGCATCTGGGAATTTGTGGAGAGGCCACACCTTTAGTCTGATCTTTACTTTCAAAAAAATTTTTTTTAACTTTATTTATTTATTTATTTTGAGAGAGAGAGCACGCGCGTGCGCAAGTGAGGAAGGAGCAGAGAGAAAGAGGGAGAGAGAGAGAGAATCCCAGGCAGGCTCTACGTCACCAGTACAGAGCCGGATGCAGGGCTCAAAGTCACGAATCACGAGATCGTGATCTGAGCCGACGCTTAGCCAACTGAGCCACCCAGGCGCCCCTGGTCTTTACTTTGAGTCATTTTGCGACTCAGAGGTTTTCCCCTTCCCGTCTCTGACTATTTGCAAAAGAAAACTTGACTGAATATTTTGCCCTGCATAACACGCATCGCTATCTTATCAGCCGCCGATATCATATTCCTCACTTCCTTCTGCCTGACCTTATAGTTTAGGTTTTTACTTCAGCAAACCCTTATTATTTCTGATAGGGTAGACCATGCTGCAGAGACAAATTAGCCCCCAAATCTTAGTGGCTTGAGCAAACAGGTTTACATGTCGCAAAATCCAGCATGAGTTGGGTGGGCCAGCACTCAGGGCAGTGTCTGGGATCTCAGACACTTCTGTCTTACCATCTTGGGATATGGCCTCTCTGGTTGTTGCTGAAAGTGAAGATTGCACAGCATGTTTTTATTTTTAATTAAAAAATTTTTTTAATGTTTTTATTTTTGAGAGAGAGAGAGAGAGAGAGACAGAGTGTGGGTGGGGGAGAGGCAGAGAGAGAGGGAGATACAGAATCCGAAGCAGGCTCCAGGCTCTGAGCTGGCAGCACAGAGCCCGATGTGGGGCTCCAACTCATGGACTGCAGGATCATGACCTGAGCTGAAGCCGAATGTTCAACCGCCTGAGCCGCCCAGGAGCCCCACACAAGATGTTTTTAACGGCAAAGGTTGGGAGGAGTGCTCTCCATTACTTCCACTCACATCCCCTTGGCCAGAATCTTATCACATGACCTCGGTCTAACTTCAAAGGAGGCCGGGAAATGTCTTTCTGTGACTCCAGAAAGAAGACAATGAAACCGGAGTTGGTGAATATATAAGATTATTTCTTCTAGGACTGATCCATGAATTCAGCGAAGTCGCAGGTTATAAAATCAATGCATAGAAATCGGTTGCATTTCTCCCCTTGGCCAGAATCTTATCACATGACCTCGGTCTAACTTCAAAGGAGGCCAGGAAATGTCTTTCTGTGACTCCAGAAAGAAGACAATGAAACCGGAGTTGGTGAATATATAAGATTATTTCTTCTAGGACTGATCCATGAATTCAGCGAAGTCGCAGGTTATAAAATCAATGCATAGAAATCGGTTGCATTTCTATGCACCAATAACGAAGCAACAGAAAGAGAAATCAAGGAATCAGTCCCATTTCAATTGCACAAAACCCCATGAAATACCTAGGAATAATCCTAGCCACAGAGGTGAAAAATCTCTACACTGAAAACTATAGAAATCTTACGAAAGATATTGAAGAAGACACAAAAAAATGGAAAAATATTCCATGCTCATGGATTGGAAGAACAAATCTTGTTAAAATGTCGATACTACCCAAAGCAATCTACATATTCAATGCAATCCCAATCAAAGTAACACCAGCATTCTTCACAGAGCCAGAACAAACAATCCTAAAATTTGTATGGAACCAGAAAAGACCCCAAATAGTCAAAGCAATCTTGAGAAAGAAAACCAAAGCAGGAGGCATCACAATGCCAGACTTCAAGCTGTATTACAAAGCTGTAATCATCAAGACAGTATGGTACTGGCACAAAAGCAGACACTTAGATCAATAGAACAGAATGGGGAACCCAGAAATGGACCCACAAACATATGGCCAACTCATCTTTGACAAAGCTGGAAAGAATATCCAGAGGGATAAAAACAGTCTCTTTAGCAAATGGTGCTGGGAAAACTGGACAGCGACATGCAGAAGAATGAACCTGTGCCACTTTCTTACACCATACGCAAAAATGAACTCGAAATGGATGAAAGGCCTAAATGTAAGACAGGAAGCCATCAAAATCCTAGAGGAGAAAGCAGGCAAAGATCTTTTTGACCTCGGCCGCAGCCAACTTCATTCTCAACACGTCTCTGGAGGCAAGGGAAACAAAAGCAAAAGTGAACTATTGGGACCTCATCAAAATAAAAAGCTTCTGCACAACAAAGGAAACAATCAGCAAAACTAAAAGGCAACCGACAGAATGGGAAAAGATATTTGTAGATGACATATGAAATAAAGGGTTTAGTATCCAAAATCTGCAAAGAATTTATCAAACTCAACACCCAAAAATCAAATAATCCAGTGAAGAAATGGGCAAAAGACATGAATAGACACTTCTCCAAAGAAGACATCCAGATGGCTAACAGACCCATGAAAAGATGCTCAATGTCACTCATCATCAGGGAAATACGAGTCAAAACCACAATGAGATAGCGCCTCACACCCGTCAGAATGACTAACATTAACAACTCAGGCAGCAACAGATGTTGGCGTGGATGTGGTGAAAGAGGCACCCTTTTGCACTGCCGGTGGGAACGCAAACTGGTGCAGCCTCTCCGGAAAACAGTATGGAGGCTCTTCAAAAAAATTAAAAATACAACTATATGACTCAGCAATCGCACTACTAGGTATTTATCCAAGGGATACGGGTGTGCTGATTTGAAGGGGCCCATGCACCCCAATGTTTACAGCAGCGCTATCGACAATAGCCAAAGTACAGAAAGAGCCCAAATGTCTATTGACAGATGAATGGATAAAGAAGATGTGGTATATATATATACAATGGAGTATTACTCGGCAATTGAAAAGAATGAAATCTTGCCATTTGCAACTACGTGGATGGGACTAGAGGGTATTATGCTAAGTGAAATTAGTCAGAGAAAGACAAATATCATACGACTTCACTCATATGTGGAATTTAAGATACAAAACAGATGAATATAAGGGAAGGGAAGCAAAAATAATATAAAAATAGGGAGGGGGACAAAACATAAGAGCCTCTTTAATATAGAGAACAAACTGAGGGATGCTGGAGGCATTGTGAGTGGGGGGGATGGGCTAAATGGGCGAGGGGCACTGAGGAAGACACTTGCTGGGATGAACCCTGGGTGTACTACACAGGGGATGAGTCACTGGATTCTACTCCTGAAATCATTATTGCACTGTATGCTAACCACCTTGGATGTAAACAAATTAAAAAATATCTTTTCAGAGCTCTCCATTCCTGTCTATCTGTCCCTGTCAAGTGTCTAATGCTCTCTCATTTATCCCCTATGTCACACGCCTCTCCAGCTTTCATTTGCACTAAGGAATGTAAATGGGTGATAATAGGCTAAAACATGACCCCTCTTATAGGTGGTTACGTGTTAAAGCAAATTTGAAGCTTTTGTCTGGAGGGTTAATGCTGTGACGTGGGGATTGCAGGCATGAGTAGGCGAGTGGGAGAAATGTTTTTAGGGTTCCCGAAATGACGGACCAGGCAGGTCTTCTGTACCTTTTTTGTGTGTGCCATTTTGTCATGTCGGGGGAACACTAGTGTGAGATATTTTGGAGTCAAGAGCGCTCAGGCTAGCGGTGTGAGTGGCCATGTTGTTGGATCTGACCCGGCTGTCTAGAGGTATTGATGTGAAGTAGGGAGAAATTATCGTCCACTCCAGCTGAGATGGAATCAGCTTTCAAATCGCCCGTCTGCCGTCCCTCCCCCGCTCCCTCCCCTCTACAGAATGAAAGAGGCTCAGTCCACAGTGGGCCTGTCATGAGTCTCCAGAGGAAACAGGGGCCAGGGGTTTCCCTGAGGTTCTGGGGAGTCTGAGTTCTCTTGTGTTCTCACTGTCAGACCTTGGCCCACCCATGGCCGTCTTGGCTGCTCCTCGCTCCAGCCTGAAGGAAAAGGAAAAAAACACTCCATCCGAGCACCTCCGTTGTTGGCCACACCCTCCCCTACTCCAGCCCTTTGGTGCCTTGACACTGCGACCACCTAGACAGACTGGAACTACATTTCCCAGAATTCCATTCTCTGCAGGGTTCCAGGTGAGGGCTGGCAGCCATTTTTAGTGAAGCCGACCTCACTCCTTTTGGGCCTTACGGTACAGCCAGGCCCATAGCGCCTTCAGCCTTTTCTGGATCGTCTCCTTTGACTTCTCCAGCTCCTGGGGCAGGCACCCCCGCAGTCGTGGCTGAGGGCGCCAGCTTTTCCCGCAGATGACCCGTACTTTAGAGGTTGGAGGTGGTGGGATGTGGACTCTAACTGGCATGGTGGGTTCTGGCTCGTCTCTGCGCTGCCCCACGCCGGCCTCCGAGATGCCCCCAGTGAGTCTACCCTTCCGGTATTCATCTCCCTAAGTCCGCACTCTACGTTGTACTGAGCTAAAACGCGTGGCCACCATGAGTAGGATAATAACAATGGGATGCCACTTATGAATTAGGTTTTATTGATCGATTGATTTGATTTGATTTGATTTTTGAGAGAGAGAGCATGCACATAAGCAAGCCGAGGAGGGGCAGAGAGAGAGAGAGGGAGAAAGAATCTTTTTTTTTTTTTTTTTTTTTTTTTTAGTTTTGTTTCATGTACTAAAGTTTATTTATTTCGGGGAGAGAAAGTGAGAGCGAGTGCGAGCAGGGGAGGGGCAGAGAGAGAGGGAGACAGAGGCTCCGAGGCAGGCTCTGTGCTTCACAGCAGACAGCCCCATCCAGGGCTCGAACTCACAAACCACGAGATCGATCATGACCTGAGCCCAAGTTGGACGCTCAACCGACTGAGCCACCCAGGAGATCCGAGGGAGAAAGAATCTTAAGCAGGCTCCATACTCAGTGCAGAGCCCCGTGTGGGGCCCAATCTCACGACCCGAGGTCATGACCTAAGCCGATATCAAGAGTCAGACGCTTAACCGACTGAGCCACCCAGGCGCCCCTGAATTAGGTTATAAAGGACACTGCACCTTCCATCTTAGTCTCTCTTCCTCTCTTTTTCTGGGGTCACCGATCTGAAGAAAGCCAGCCGCCATGTCAGGAGGATTCCTGCGGAGAGGCCCGTGTGGAAGAAACGGAGGTCTTTGGCCCCCAGCCAGCGAGGCACTCGAGGCCTCCCAGCAGCAGGTATGCGAGCGAGCCATAGAAATTGTCTTTCTACTCACCAAGTTTTGGCGTAGTTTTGGCGTGATTTGTTACACAGCAGTAGATAACTACTACAATGTGCAACATTCGCTCCCCAATTGGCCGGTCATTGAGTGTGGTCTGCGCCAGGGAGAAGAGCGTGACTCTGAGTGAGGCAGCTCTCTTTGGCACTTTCTGGAGAAGGAGTCAGTTGAGAGCTGTCAGCCGCTGACACCCCAGTAGCTGGAGGAATGGGTCCCTTGGTCTTGAGGAGGCAGGGTGGCGGAGCGGGTTCTGAACCACACACCCCACTGAGTGTGCTGCACCCTTCCAGCTCAGAGAGTCCGTTATCATAGCCCTAGTCCCAGGGCGACCTGTGAAGAACGGGGGGGGGGGGATTTCTTACTCCCTTTGGCTAGGCATGACATCACACACCCCAGGAGAGTAGCTGGAAAGTTCCAGGAGACCACAAGCTTGATTAAAACCCAACAACTCTCCTTAAAACCTCCCTCACCGTTAGCAGAGGGAGAGCCAGAGGGAGGTGTAATGTCAACTTACTCGAAGAAGCACGGCCCCAGGGAAAAATTAAAAGCCACTCCTGGAGGAAGGAGGGGCTTCCAGAAGGAAAGTCTCCTAGGTATCACCTTCAACTCCCAGGAGCATGGAAGATAACAGAGCTGCGAGGGACTGCGGTCGCCATGGTAATGCCATCTTGGATTGCAACTGAGCGAAGCCTACTGGCTGGCCTGTCAATCGCACGGCGGCTACATTTTCAACAGGGACTAGTCTCAGGCCAGCTGTGGCGGGAGGGGAGACGGCCCGCGTGTGCGCACACAGCAGGCTGGTGGGAGTGCTGATGTCCGGTGTGTGTCTTCGCGTATATGATTATAAGGGCATCTGTGCACATTTGCAGGCAGAGCGTGGGAAACCCGAGGCCAGTGGTATGTGCGTGTGTGTCGATGTGGGGGGTGGGGTCTGCCCGCTGGGCCCCTTGCCCGTCAACCTGACGCAGAGCAGATCGCTCCACTTAAGAGGCACGATTTTAGGGCTTCTTCGCTTGTCTTCAAAATATCAACTGTCATCGTCCGCTCCCCATTAGAAGTCTTTTCTTTGAAGAAATGTACCACCTTCCGTAGCCTCCTTTCTTTTTTTTTTTTTAAGTAGGCTCCATGCCCGATCTGGGGCTTGAACTCACGACCCCCAGATCAAGAGTCCCATGCCCTACCGACTGAGCCAGCCAGGTGCCCCTCCATAGCCTCTTTTAAAATGCAAAGATATGGGGGCCCTGGGGGGCTCGGTTGGGCATCCGACTTTGGCTCAGATCGTGATCTCATGGTTCCTGGGTTCAAGCCCCGCGTCGGGCTCTGTGCTGACAACTCAGAGCCTGGAGCCTGCTTTGGATTCTGTGTCTGCCTCTCTCTCTGCCCCTCCCCTGCTCATGCTCTGTCTCTCTCTGTCTCTCAAAACTAAATAAACGTTAAAAAAAATTTTTTTTAAGATAAAAAAGAAAATTTAAATCCAAGTTAGGTAATGTATAGTGTAGAATTGGTTTCAGGAGTAAAATTTAGTGATTCAGCACTTCCATATGACACCCCAGTGCTCATCACCAGTGCCCTCCTTAATGCCATCCCCCATCTAGCCCATCCCCCACCCACCTCCCTCCGCCGACCCTCAGTTTGTTCTCTACAGTTTAGAGTCTCTTTTGGTTTGCCTCTCTCTGTTTTTATCTTATTTTTCTGTCCCTTCCCCTATGGTCATTCGTTGTTTCTTAAATTTCACATGAGCGAAATCATATGACATTTGTCTTTCTCTGACTGGCTGACTTCACTTAGCATAACGCATTCTAGTTCCATCCACTCCGAAGCAGGCTCCAGGCTCTGAGTTGTCAGCACAGAGCCCGACGCGGGGCTCGAACTCACGAACAATGAGATCATGACCTGAGCCCAAGTCGGATGCTTCACCGACTGAGCCACCCAGGTGCCCCTGGATTAAAATTTAAAAAAAGAAAAAAAAAGGAAAATAAACAAAATTTTTTAATGCAAAGAATTCTCCATCACGGATCGACGAAGAATCGTAGGCGAAGGTAGCAGAGAGGAGAAGCCGGAACTTGCTTAGCGCCTCTCACGCGGTAGGCGCCAGGCACGCGGGTGCGCATTTGGGAACGCATGAGCGTGTGGCTGAGTAGCGCGCTTTGGTAGCAGGAGGGCAGCCGGGACGCAGAATGGTCTCCCGGAAGTGGAAGGGTTCCTGATATTGGCCTTGAGTCCATTCCATTCCATTTACTGAGCACCCTTTTGGTGCCAGGCATCGGGCTGGGGGGGGCAGATGGCGGGGGGCGAGGTGGTTGGATTGGGGCCCTGCTCTCCAGAAGCTCAGAGCCCATGAGGGATGGGGGCTCCCTCCCGGGTTTCCTTGGTGCTGAGCCGAGACCGCCACCCGTCAGTGAGCCTGGAACCCCAGCCTCTCTCCTCAGCCTTCCCGGGCTGCCGGGCCTGGCTGCCGACCGGTCCCTGGGCATCACCACGCTCTGAGCCTGGCACAGCTTTGGTCGCATTCACCGGCTCACCCTGGGTCTCAGTTTGGCCACCCCTGGCAGCGGATCCCAGGACAGGGACGTGAGTGCAGATCGTGTGTTCGCGGGTGGTCCCAGGGAACACCTCTAGGGCACCAGGGAAGCGAGATAGAGAAGAGAGGGAAGCCAGCACAGGGTGTGTTATGGAGCAGGTCCCACTGTCCCTCTACCAGGGATGCCTGGAGACTGTATTCCTCGTGTTTCCTGGCGGCCTCACTCACCAGCCGGAGAAAGGCCTCGGCGGAGGGCACGCGGCAGGTGCTTTTCAATGGCGGTGGTTGGCTCGCACTAGAATGAGCGGTGCCGTTGGGATAAGGGCGGGGCACCGCCGGTGTCTGCTATACCCTTCCAGGGGTGACCAGGGCAGCTGGTCCTGCCGGCCACAGCTCGGCAGGCCCCAGGGTGACAGACTTCAGTCCTGAGACCTGAGCTGGGTCAGGGCCAGAGAGGCGGTGCTTCTGAAATGTTGGCTGGGCCGCGGAACCAGGCGAGCCCACCCGGCAAGGAGCGGAGTCCGCTCACTCATCTTTTTTGTCTGTGTGTGTGTTTGTTTGAGAGAGAGACAGAGAGTGAGTGGGGGAGGGGCAGAGAGAGAGGGAGACACAGAATCCGAAGCAGGCTCCAGGCTCCGAGCCATCAGCACAGAGCCCGACGCGGGGCTCGAACCCATGAACCGTGAGATCATGACCTGAGCCGAGGTCGGACGCTTAACTGACTGAGCCCCCCCCCCCCCGGCACCTCTGGATGTTGAATTCAATTCAACAGCGACCAGAGGACTTCCTGTGTGTCCAGGACTGTACCAGGCACGTGGAGCTAAGAAGGAAGTCCAGCCAAGCCCGTGACACTTGCCTCGGGGGCCACCTCAGTGCCCAGCCTCTCCGTTCATGATGGGATCCCTGTCTCTGGGTTTGACCTGCCTGGGCCAGAGCTCAAAGAACCCTTATGACGGAGGCGCCTGGGTGGCTCGGTTGACTGAGCGTCCGACTTCGGCTCAGGCCATGACCTCTCAGTTCGTGGGTTCAGACTCCACATCGGGCTGGCTGCCGTCAGCCTGTCAGTGCAGAGCCCACCTCGGATCCTCCTTCCCCCTTTCTCTCTCTGCCCCTCCCCTGCTTGCCCTCTCTCTCTCTTGCTCTCAAAAAACAAATAAAGCATTTAAAAAAAGCAAAAGAACCCTCTGACCTGGGCACAGAGCAGGGCTCTGAACACCGGAACGTGGGCCCCTACCCAGATGAACTGCTCAACCTGCCGCGGCCTTGAACCAGCCCGACGCGGAGCCCGGGTCACGAGGAACATCTACAGGAGGTCTTTGTGAACAGCGCGCTGCTCGCCCAGGCGGAGGGAGGGGGGGGGGCGGGTACACGGTCTCCGCCAAGGTCGAAGGGGCCCTTCCGGCTGTTTCACAATCTGCAGGCCCCGGCGGTGTGGCGCCTCTGCGGTCCGTGTGTGGCTTCTGTCCCTGCACCCCCGATGCCCTTGCATGGTCTGCCAGCAAGGTCTGCCCCCACCCGGGTTCCGAGGTGAAGCGGGTGGGCTGTCTTCAGTCTCTGCCGTGCAGGCTCCTGCAGTTCCTGCCACTGAACCCAAGAGAAGACCTTCGCCTGCGAGTCAACGGTCCAGAAAGGAACCCCCCGCCCCCCAGCCTTTGCCGATTGTGAAGTCACAACTCCTCTGACACCTCCTTGCCACAAAGGTTCGGCCCATATAGCATCAAGGGCCGGTAACCATGTACCGTAAAGTCTCACGGGGACTTGGGAACCCTCTCGTGCCCTCTCCTTACCTACCCACCGAGGACCAGACCTGCGAGATCAAGATGTATGCAGCCAGAGAATGCAGAATGTTTAGGAAGCATTGTGGAAGGGGCGAAACATGGATGATTCTCTCATACAATCCCCAACCACCCACTCCCTCCCCCGCCACGCCTTTTCCTGGGGCCCCCGCAACAAATGTCTTACATTTTTGTAATGCTGTCTAGTTTCCTCAGTACTTTCACAAACACCGACATGTTTACCTGCCCAAGCTTCTTGGGAGGTCTGCACAGTGAGCGTTCGATTCCCATCATACAGACCAAGTTACCCGCTGAGGCTCAGAAAGCCCCAGAGTAGGCACCTGCTTCCGTCAAGATTAGCTACAGAGACTCAAAATAGCTGTGACATAAACAAAATGAAAGTTTACTTTTCTTTCCCATGAGGGTTGGGGGATAGGCAGCTCTGTTCCACAAAGTCCTAGGCACCAGAGATCCATCTGTTGCTTTGCCAAGCCTGAGATGTAGTCCTTTACCTCCATGCCCCAAGATGGCAGCTGGAGCGCCATCCATCACATTTACATTCCAGGCAGCAGAATAGAAGGATGGATGAAAAATAAGAAGGGGGTAAAAAAAAGAAAACGTGCCGTTTCCTTTTAAGGACATTTCTCGAGAGTTGCACTCACCACTTCTGCTTTTACTCGAGAGTTTAGTCACCTAACTGCAAAGAAGGCTGGGAAACGTAGCCTTCGCTCCAGATGATCGCATTTCCAGGTAAAAATCGGGGATTCTCTTTCCACGAAAAGGGGCAGAACATTTACTGGGGGAGAATTACTCCTTCCTGCTACAGCGGCTTTGTCATCAGAGGAAGGAATCCTCTTTCGAATCTAGTTTCTCTGACTCTGAATCCTGCCTCCTTTCCCCTCCGTGTCGTGTGGTGTCTCTCATGTGTAAGTAAGAGATTCACGGAAGCAGAGGGTTTCCTCAGTGAGGAGGACTTTGGGGGCTCCGTCGGCTCTTCGCTGGATGCGTGCCCGGATTATCCCCAAAACCTCGTGGGCTAACGGCCATCGCCTCTGAAAACACCTCGTGGGCCAGCCCGTTCGGAAGTAGCTCCAATAGTGAACAGCGGTCTTTCTGCCACCGGACGCCAACCAGGCTCCCTGGTTCCTCTGACCACTGGTCCTCATCCTGTCCTTCAGTACCTGTCCGAGCAGAAAGCTCCTTGATGCTTGAAAAACAGCCTCCTCATCCCTCTGATTCCTCTCTCCTCCAACCTCCACGTTCCCCGTTCCCAGAGGGGAGACCTTGCGGGGACACAGCGGGGGGGCAACCATCTGCAAGCCGCACCGGGAGACCTCGGGCGAAGCCCGCCTGGAGACTTCCAGCCTCCAGAAGTGTGAGAAAGTAAATTCCTGTTCTTTCAGCCACCCGGTGTGCGGCACTCTCTTATGGCATCCCGAGGACACCGGGACAGCCCCTATGACCCCGTTCTGAGCTTTCATCCTGAGAAAACAGAAGGAGAAGGATGCCCGTTCGAGTCGACTGGCATTTATCGCCCGTCTTCTCACGCCTCTACGCTGACCAAATGCACGGGCCCTATTATTACAAGGACATTTTAATAATAATAGTGGACAGGAGCCGACTGTGGCTAAGAGCAGGGTCTGAAGTAGAAATACTTTGGGGGGACCCTCTTATCAAAAAAAGCACACAAAACCCAGAATGAGCATGTTTACGCGAGGAAAGAAACAGCAAATTACGGCACTTGGAGGCTCGCGAAGGCCTCAAACTTCACAAAATCCAGAGGGAAAAAATAATATATTTAGTAATTAACGGCCTGAAACCCTTCTGTGATTCCGTTTGTCTCCTCTCTTGGGCTGCACGGCTTTGATCGCTTCTCGTACGGTAACGGTGCTTTAATATCGTTTTCTACAGCGACCGTAGAAAGATCACGCCGTCTTTCCCGCAGTGTGCTTGATCTCCTCTTTATAAAATTATTGAGAGCGCTGAGAAGTTTCGTTCGTTCGGGTCACAGGTTGTCACTGGTAGTGAGTTCCCTTTGTTTTTGTACTACCGAGATACTTCGATCTTCCTGTCCTTTTCGGAATTTTGGTACGATTAGGAATTCTAAAAAAGAAAAACAAAAAAAACCACAAAATTAATGTGACATTAAGGTGTACATATTAAGCTGCATAATCGCGGGGCACCTGGGTGGCTCAGTCGGGTTGAGTGTCCGACATCGGCTCAGGTCATCATCTCACGGTTCATGGGTTCGAGCCCCGCGTCGGGCTCTGTGCTGACGGCTCGGAGCCTGGAGCCTGCTTCGAATTCTGTGTCTCCCTCTCTCTCTGTCCATTCCCCTGCTCACGCTCTGTGTCTCTCTCTTTCTGAAAAAATAAACATTGCAAAACATTAAGCTATAGAATTGCATAGTGAAATAAAATCACCCTTCAGCTACCTACACTGACAGGCTGATGAGCACACGAGTTTTGTCACCAGCGCGCTTGTTTCTTTAGGCCGTTTTGCTGCATCGGTAGCAATTTTGTGTCCTGCTTTTTCTGGGTCCACCCAACCTCATCAGGACGGGATGTGTCAGATCCGCTAAAATGCAATCCGAAATACCGGGCCGCTTCCGGCTCTTGAGGCAGACGGGCTCGTGTTTCTAGGACTGCTTTAGTTTTGTGCCCTGCAAACACGCGGATTCCGATAAATCCTTTTTCGCACAATTCCCATCAGAAAGGAAATAAAACTAAATGGTGCGTTATTAATTGCGCACGCCGCATTATCGAGTACATTCCTGACGGAAGCGAGTTTCCATTCTGACTAGGCATCAGTGAGAACGGGCTTCGTCACTCACAATTTTCCACGTCTGATGATTGGAAGATTTCCCACAGACTTGCTCCTGGCATCGTACACTTCAGGCTTTGTTTCTCTCCGCCACCTGCCTGCTCTTGGGGCGAGGGGGGCGGCGCTGGGAGCCGAGGACACTGTGACGGATGGTACTTTTCAAAATGGTCGCAAGGCTTGCCATCCGCATGGTCTTCTTGCAACGGGATATCGGCCTTTCTCTCACAGGGGCGTGGGGTCTGTCCTGCCTCTTGAATCCGAGCGGGTCTGTGCCTACCGCGGAAGTGACAGTTTGTGACTTCCAAGGCTAGGGCATAGAAAGCGATACAGCTTCTACCCGGCCCTCTCGGGACGCTTGCCCTCGGCGCTCCGTCGCCGTGCCGCGAGGAAGCCCAGGCCGCGCTCGGAGCGGCCACGGCCAGCGGGTGTCTCAGCCAAGAGCAGGCGCCGGCCACCGGATTTGTGAGTAGGGAAGCTCCAGATGATTCTGGCCCCCAGCCTCCAAGCCACCCCATCCGACGCCGTGTGAGTCGGAGGCCTGCCCGCGGCAGGTCTGTGAGCCGAACAAATGCTTGCCGTCGTTTTCAGCCACGGAGTTCCGGGGCGACTCGCTATGTTGCGACAGACACCGACGACAGACGTCTATATTGTGAGACGACCTCTTGCACGCTCCTTCGAGTCCCAGTGCCGGGCACTCGGCACGGAGGGCAGTAAGAATGTTCCCAGAGGCCCTTGCCCTGTCGTGCGCGCTGGCTAGCGCCAACTTTCCATGGAAGTGGCTGCTCGCGCCCACTGTAGATGTAGCTCCCTAACCAAAAACGAGTTGTAGTCTCACTCCGACTCCCCCACGGCCGAGTCCCAGATATGCCCATGGCTACTCTCCCACCACCAGACTCACCGGGAGGTGTGACTCAGCGGCAGTCAAATTGGAAACAAAACGGTCTGTACGAAACGTACGCACCCCGCTCCCCCCACACCCCGAAACCAAGCTCGGGGGGGTCCAGTGCGTGCGAATGAGGTGCCTCGGAGCTTTACTTGGTTCACAGTAAATCTACTTCTGTAGCCGATGTTTATCGAATGCTTATAATCGCTAGGTCCTGGGCTAAGCCTTTGATATGAACAATCACGTTCGAGCTTAAATTATGACCCGATAGGGGGATGCTATTCCCCTCCCCACCTACAGGTGAGAACACGGAGGTCCGATAGGATTCAAAGATGTTCGGTATGTACTTACGGAGCTATTAGAGCTCACCGCTCTCCGTATGTTGTCTTCCCTTGTACAAAGGACCTGCACGTCTATCGTGGGTGTCGTAACAACCCTCCGGGCATAATTCTTATGTCCATTTTACAGAGATGCACACTGAGGTGAGGCACCGAACCGGGATTGTGGTAAATGCCAGAAATTATAACATGCATGCTTTACTTTTAAGAATGTGGGTGCTTCAAAAGAACTAAGAAATACTTTTTTTAAAATTTTATATATATATATATATATACACACACACACACATAGAGAGAGAGAGAGAGAGAGAAAGAGTACTTGTGTGAGTCCGAGAGGGAAGTGGGGCCAAGGGAGCGAGAGGTAGATCCCAATCCGCTCTGAGCACGGAGCCTGACGCAGGGTTCAATCCCACAACCGAGAGACCATGACCTGAACCAAAATCAAATCTGACGCTCGACCGACCGAGCAACACGGATGCTCCAAGAAATGCTTTCGAGATGGAGACGGTAGCCAAAGGTGCTGGGGATGGATGTCAGGGTGACGTGCAGGAGGTAGTGGGCAACGGGCCTGGACACGGGGCCTAACAAGCGCTGTCCCACTCACATGAACTCTGTGTTGTCGCCCTAACGCTTCACCTACCAAGGATAGATTTCCCCTCCGAGTGAACCAATGGGCCCCTTTTGGGGTGAAGGCGTGGATAATTAGCAGGCTTGTACGGAGGGCCTTTTGCGCCTAAGACCCTGGGCTGGATTCTAGTCTCGCCTTTGAAGAGCTTTGGGTCCTGCTGGGAAGAAGACTCCAGTAATGGTAAGAATATCGACAACCAGCCTGATCTTTGAGAATCCGTCACCATGCGAGGCGCTCTCCCCCCTCCATTATATTGTTCAAGCCTCAAAGCGGTCTTGTGGAGACCAGCATTACTAGTCTCCTTTTTTTTTTTTTTAATGTTTATTTATTTATTTTTGAGACAGAGAGAGACAGAGCATGAGTGGGGGAGGGGCAGAGAGAGAGGGAGACACAGAATCTGAAGCAGGCTCCAGGCTCTGAGCTGTCAGCACAGAGCCCGACACGGGGGCTCGAACTCACAGACCGCGAGATCATGACCTTAGCTGAAGTCGGAAGCTCAACCGACTGAGCCACCCAGGCGCCCCACTCGTCTCCTTTTTAAGGAGACCATCGAGATAATTCGCCCATGTCCGGCGCAATTAAGTAGCAGGATTGGGACTTGAAGCAAAGACTTCCTGTCACCATGCCCACTGGCTTTGCACTCCGGCTAACGCTATGGAGTTCTAAATCTACGAAGGGTCCAGAGAGGCGTCCTGAAAGCCAGAGTGGGCAGGACAGGAAGGCATCTGGCTCAGTTCCACAGAGAAGGTAGAGCCTTCAACGCAGGGGGCGGGGTCCGTTTATCCCGGCAGAGAGATCCAGGGAGACCGCTGGGGGCGCAGTGTGGATGAAGGCAGAGGCCGACAGGACACTGGGGGCTCCGCGAAGGAAGGCTCAGGCAGAGGGTGTGTCGACACGACGGGAGGTGATTTATTCCTACGTATGTGATGTTTCGTAGATGCTATTATAAAATGTTTTTTATTTTTATTTCTTTTAATGTTTATTTATTTTTGAAAGAGAGAGCGTGAGGGAGGGAGGGCAGAGAGAGAGGGAGACACAGAATGCGAAGCAGGCTCCAGGCCGTGAGAACCACTAGATTATAACGTGGAGGAAAATTGGGGGGTGGGGGTAGCTGACCATTTCGATGTGTCTGTAAAGCAAAGAAGATTGGTTTGGCTTTCCCTCATCTTGACAGGAACCCGCTGTGTCCGAGAGAACCTCACTCGTCCTCATGTAAGTCTGTCTGGAACGAGGACGGGAGAGCCAGGCGCCACTGGAGGACCGAAGCCACGTGGGTGGAATGGCTGAAGTCCCCTTCTCTGGGCAGGAGATGACTGAGCTCTAGGACCTCTTAGGGTTCCGTTGAGCCCCGGGATTTCATGAGCTTTCGTGCCCCCTTGTGACTCGTCGCTCTTTTCCGTCTGCCTCGAGTGGGCCCTGTCGGGACCCCGCCCGTCGGTACCCCCTCAGTGCCCGTCTCTGCGCTCGACGCGGTGTGGTCCAAGACAAGTTTCGGCGATAATGGAAACGTTCCTATAGGCGCTGCCCAACGGGTACCCGCTAGCCACACGTGGACTGTGGCCAGTGCGACTTCGAAATGGAAGTTTACATTTCATTTCATTTTAATTGCTTTAGATTTAAAGAGCCACAGATGGCTAGCGGCTACCTATTGGCCAGCACAGAGCTTCTGAAGGTTGTTTACTGGGCACACCTGCAACTCTCTGCCTGAGGTCTTTTATTTCTGGTCAGAGGAGCTCTGCTGCCTACCCCCACCACCCCCCCTTGCCCCCCCCCCCCCGCCCCGGCCCTGCTCTGGCAAGCAGGTGGTAAGTCAAAGGTGCCCCTCCCAGCAGCCTCCCTCCAACTAACAAACTGAGGAGGTGCCTCACTCCTCGTTGGGATAACAGACAGCTCCTGTGGGTCCCAGAGTTCCCCGGGGGGGCCCTAGCCCCGGTTGCCCACGGTGGCGAGTGACTTGATTCATGACCTTGTACTGGCGGTAGTCCCTTGTCCGTTTCACTTCCCTCCCAGATCAAGTACTTGCACTTGAATCTGTCGCGGGGTTCGTTTTGACCCAAGCTAAGACCCGCCTGCCCTCAGCCAAGTTCAACGCGAAGAAACAAGTGTCCAGGACAGTTTGCACTCCCGCTTCTACACCGAGGAAAACAATGATCTGACCGGTCCGTCCGCCGCCTATATGCCCCCGATCAGAACCGATACGCGCCTCTGCCCCGATGGTGACAAACGTCTCACTGTCTTCACTCTGCTGGCTGCAAGTCCTTTTGCCCTGAGGACCCCAGACTGGCAGGAAACCCAGGACTGTCCAGGACCCAGCAGAACCCCTCTGCCTGTCCCTGCCGAGAGTGCTCCGGGTCTGCAAGTGTGGGCGGGGCCTCAGTTGCAGGGTTGGGTGTTTATCTTCAGGGTCAAAGTCAAGCTCATTGAGGGGGGCCAGGTCTCCCCAGAGGGTAGGAGCAAAGCTCTGTGGAGTCAGTCTGTGATGAAAGGCAGTGTCAGCCCAGGGTGACATTTTATTGTTAAACCTTTTCCTTCAACGTGGCCCCATCCAGGGATAGCTCAGCTGTAAGGGGAACGTATTTGAAAACTTTCAATGTAGAAAGACTCCTTTGTCCCGCTGTGCTCGGCCCCATAGCTTCCCCGTATTGATGTCTCTTCTTTAATAAAGGCCAGTGGCCTCCCTATAACCGCCGCCCCCCGGCAAGTGGCCACATCTATCCCCAGCAGTCCCCAGAATCTAAGATCAGAGATTTTTTTTTTTTTAATGTTGCTTTATTTTGAGAGAGAGCGACAACGCAGGGGAGGGGCAGAGAGAGAGGAAGACAGAGGATCTGAAGTGGGCTCTGTGCTGACAGCAGAGAGCCCGACGTGGGGCTGGTATCCACGAACTGCGAGATCATGACCTGAGCCGAAGTCGGACGCTCAACCGACTGAGCCCCCCAGGCGCCCCTAAGGTCAGAGATCTTGAAAATAGGGCTTGTCTCTCCCTGACATTGTATACAGATAGGCGCCCTTTATAGCCGCATCCATTAGACTTAAAATGTTTATTATGGTTTTACCATACCTCTTGTGAAGAGACTTTCTTAGAAGACTTTAACCACGACCGATAATTCCCCTTCGCTTTCTGGTAGATTATTTCTGCTAGGCAATTCAGCCAATGGGCTGGAATTAATGCAGACTGGTTTTTTTTTCCTGAAGGGTCAGCACGGCCTGTGGGATGGGGCTAAGTGATTGCGGACAGGCCTTCTCTGCCCCCCTTGCCCCCCACCCCCGCCACAGGCATGAGCCCCGGGGGCTCAGCGGTTTCGTGAAAGTGCAGGTCCAGAGAGGGTTCCTCTGTCCGGCAGCAGAGCCCAGCCCTCCGGCCGAGGAGCCGGCCAAACACAGAAGCGCGGCCAGGGCTGAGCGGGGAACATTTGGAGCTGGTGTGATTGCTTATGTAGTTTTAATTGCTCATTCATCATGCTAACAGGCCCAGAGTACTGATCTTGCCACGTGCTCAGTAATTAAAAGACCAGGGGGTGAGGTAGGGTGATGAGGAGTGGCAGGGTGAAATGAGGTGAAGAAAAGCCAAAATGCACAGCACGGAAGGCGAGTGGGGGCAGTGGCTTGTCCCCTCTCGGACACTGAATGGGGGGGAGGGGGGTGCTATGCTCCACACCAGCGTCTCACGGGGGTATCGGTTTGCGCTGTGAGCGACCTCGCTCCCCGCTCCCCGGGAGGAAACCCGGAGCCTGGACGGCCCTTTCCGGTTTGCCAGTCGCTTCCACCCACAGCACCCCTTTTATTCCTAGATGACCCGGTGACATGGATAGGCGTTGGGCCTCCAGGGCTCCGGTGAGGAAAGAAGCGCTTTGGCCGAGATCCCGCGACGCCTGGGAGCCGGTGGAGTGGAAACCCAGATCCACGTCTTGTGGTTCCCAATCTGTGGCTTTGGAGAAAGCTCGTCGCCAGGGACCGGCGACACATGGGCTTTTTCTCTTGGTCCCACTGGCATCGTCAGGCTAGTTGGCTTCCGGCACGAATCTCCCAACGGCCTGGGGAATCTACAATAGAATACTGATTCCCGGGTCCCGCCTTCGACAAGGGCGGCAGGGTTTTGAAGGTTCAGGGTGGGAGTCTGTGTACAGAATGTTCCCCTGGCAGCTCTAATGATTGTGCCGGCTTCCAGAGCAATCTGAGTGCAAAAATAGTTTATCTGGAAAGGTGGAGGAGATTCTGGAAGAACTGGGGGCGGGGATGAGACGGGGACGGAAGGCAGAAAATGGAGGGACCTCATCAAGCAAGTTACCTCTGCGGGCAGCGCGGGCTTAATCCTACTGGGGACGCCTAGGAGGGGAGGCAACGCGGGACGCGTCCCACGGCTCTCTCACCCGCAGTGGGACGAGACGCGAGGATGCCGGGGTGTTTATACTCCAGCTGTCCTAGCGGTGTACATTCCTTGTCACCGTCACTTTCGGCCTCAGCAGAGCAGAGCAGGCCCCAGCCCCGAGAGCAAGTCCTCGGGCAAAAGACACGAAGATTCTGGCATTTGTGGGTTTGGCTGGCGGGTGAAGGCCCTGGAGCACACAGGCAGGAGGAGGAGGAGCGAGTCCCTACAGCAGGTTATCTGTCCTTCTGCCAGAGGGGAGGCTCCTGAGTGCCCCTGCCCCCACCCGTGATGTTCTGCCTTGGCTGGTAGCTCAGCTGTTCTCGAACAGTTTGCGAGGTGAAATCGCATCAGTGTGCCCCCCGGGGAGTTATTTATGCATGTATTTTCCTTCTCAGTTCTTTCCCCTCATTCTCCCACTCATGCAGAAAATCTCCGCCCCTAAAAGCCAAAGGAGACTGGGCGACCGTTCCTGGAAAGAAGGCAGCGCGGGGAGCGAGGTAAGGAGAATCCGAGATCTGTGACGTGCTCCTTCCGTTCCTTGTGGAGGACATAGACGGCCAACGTCGACCCACGCAACGGCCTCCCCCCACCAGAAAGGGAACCCAGGGTTATGCCCGACTGCTGACTTCATGACTATCATTCTAGAACATTCTTTCCCTCTCAAGAAAGCACAATGGAAGACCAGTGAGTGAGAGCGGTGTCATTACAGGGATACCCTTGAATGTATTCTGATTTCTTTCAGCAAATGATTTGACACTTGTATATTTTATCGTTAATAACAAATTTTGTGCGAGGCGACTCACAGCCGATGGGGACACGTTCATTGAGAACCGCACTATTCTATGCCGTCGAAAAGAAATGTTTGCTTTCTGTTTGCATCCAGGGCAGCAAACTTCCTGGAAACGGTCCGTTTGCATGCATGGCTAACTTTCCATCAGTTGGATCAATAAATCGATCAACAAATATCGATCAAGCATCTACACCGTGCAAGGCATCGTGGAATTATTGTAAGTATAAACATGGCCCCTACCTCGAAGGAGCTCACCGCCTAATTGGGGGTAAGATCTGTAGACAGGAAAAGGTAATTTAAAATGCAAAGTAGCACATAAGTGCTGAACTAGTGGTGTACATTGATTGGGTTTGGGAGAAATCAAGGAAGACTTCTCGGAGGAAGGGTGATCTGAGCTGGGCCTTGAACGATAGGTAGGAGTCGCGCCAAAAGAGAACAGTGGGAGGTGTTACAGGCAAGAGCAGCAGTGCCAAGGAGGAACAGGGACTGTCCAAGCTTATGGGACAGTTTGGAGCACTGTTGGGTCCCTCTCGTTCAAAGAACCACCCAGTCCTCCGTGTTGGAACTTTCTTGCTGCTGTGGACTGAATCGGGTCTCTCCCACATGTATTCGTTGAAGCCCCAGCCCCGCAGCGTGACTGTATTTGAAGACAGGGCGGATGAGGAGGTAATTAAGGCTAAGTGAAGTCAGAAGGGTGACGTCCTAATCTGATAAGATTGGTGGCCTTGTGAGAAGAGGAAAGTTTCTCTCTCTCCCTCCCTACCCCCACTTTCCCCTCCCCCTCCTTCCCTTCCCTCCCCTCCCCCCTCCCTCCCTGCAAGCGCCCGGGCAAGGCAAGTGTGGACCCGGCAAGAAGGCAGCGGTCTGCCGGCCAAGGTGAGAAGCTTCACCGGATGCCGACCCTGCCGGCATCTTGATCTTAGACTTCCAGCCTCCGGAGCTAGGAGAAACAGATTTTCGTGGCTTAAGCCACCCGGCCTGTGACAGCCTGAGCAGACTCACACGGTCACTTTCTCCCTAATGGAAGACAGGTGCCTCCCTGGGGCGTGTATTCATGCTCAGCGACGCAGACAGGTTCGAGCCCGGGTCCGTGGAGCTGGCGAGGGTCCCGGGGCCTCCCTGACCCGGTCCGCTGGGCGCCGCCAGGGGTGGCCTGGCCTCCGCCGCCCTCCCTGGACCTACAGGCCTTCTTCACGTCGGGACGTGCAGGAGGTTCAGGTTGGATGGACCCGCCCCCTCGCCCCACATCCCTCCCCGGGGCACGTGAGAGGAGGGTCCCCGGATCTAACGAATAAAAACACAGGACGCCTAGTTAAATGGGAATTTCAGAGAAACGGTGAATAGTCTCAACAGCATAGGTATGCCCCGTGCAATAGTTGCCGCCTGCGTAGACCAACACACTATTGGTTGTTTATCTGAAATTTGAGTGGAACTGGGCATCCTCCATCTTGTCTGTCAGCCCTCTACGGGAGGGCTTGTGACCCATGCGTGGCCCATCAGAAGACCCCATGCTCTCGGTCACAGCGGTTGGTTCAGCGTCGGGCCCGTGACCCAAGGGCAGACCGCCCCCCCTCCCCACAACACACACTTGGACTGAAACTGCCCAGCTGTCAGGACGAAGAAAGTTCTACAGCTACAGGAGACTCCCCTCCCCTCCCCCCTCCCTCCCTGCAAGCGCCTCTCTTCCTCCCCCCTCGCCTGCCGCCCTCGTGCCTCTACAAGACCGCGGTTTCCTCATCAGCCCTATCTCTTCTGTCCCGTCCCTGCCCTGTCTCGCCCTCCGTGCTGACTTTTAAGAATACAACCCCCAGGGGTGCCTGGGTGGCTCAGTTGGTTAAGCGGCCGACTTTGGCTCAGGTCAGGATCTCACAGTCTGTGAGTTCGAGCCCCGCGTCGGGCTCTGTGCGGACAGCTCAGAGCCTGGAGCCTGCTTCGAATTCTGTGTCTCCCTCTCTCTCTCCCCTTCCCTTGCTCATGCTCTGTCTCTATGTCTCTCAAAAATAAAATAAAAATGTTAAAAAAAAAAAAAAAGAATACAACCCCCAGCCCCTCTAAACCACAGAGGGCTTGTTAAGATTTTCTCTGGCCATCCTCCTCCTCACAGATGAGGAGACCGAGGTCCAGAGTGGCTGAACCACCAAAGGCTCCAGCAAGAGTTACAGGCGGATGGGCCGTAGAATGAGAGAAAAGCCACATGGTTTAGGACCGAGGTCCCTGGGTTCGGAGTCAGAAAACCTGTACGTTTCATTCGGCTTCGGCCACAAAGGGCTTAACCTCTTCACGTCCGTTTCTCCAGCCTGAGAATGAGCTGAAAACACCGTTCGCCCCTTCGCGACTTCCGAGGCCGACAGAATTACAAAATGCCAGAGGAGTGTGCTGGACAAAGGCGGCGCGGCGCTAGCGTCGTTGGGGTGACTACTCTTATTTAACAAGGCTAATCCACCAGGGAGGGAAGTGAGCACACATCACGAAATTAATTATAGATGTTTTTTTTTTTTAAATGACTGTTTATATTGAAAGGAAGGCCTCGTATTTGCCGCACAGTTTCAGGATAAGTCGTGTTTTGGAAAAATATTAATATTCAGAGCCGTGTTGATTAGCTTCACTCTTGTTGCTAGGCAACAGGGTCCTTTGTAGCCTCTGCGGTGTTGGGATTTTTCTAAGGGGTGGGGGTGGGGCGAGGGAGGGGGGGGATTAGAGGGAGGAAACTCCATTACGGGTAAATTGTTCTTCGCCTTTAACGACCTATGTGATTATAGTCGTCGGGTAAGGAAAACCAGAACGTGACCCAGAGCTCCCCACTCGCCCGTGACTCGAGTTTCCGGTTTGGCAAGACTCGTGTTTACCAGATGGGAGCCGAACCACACGTGGCCCAGGGTTGGCCCCCGCCGACGTTCACCGGGGCTCAGCGAGGGCCGCCTGCCAGCTCGAGGATGGGGGGGGGGGTCGCGAGGCTGTGAGGGAGGCCGTCGTGAATCAAAGGATCCGGTCGCATTTAAAGCGTCTGAGGCCTCTCAGCCAAGTTCTAACCCTTGAAGGGGGCCCGTCTTCTGGAGCAAAACGGAGAGTCGCGAGCCGTCGAAATTCATGCAACGCGAGTCTTTGTGTGCGTGAGCGCCACGTGCCCACTTAGCGAGGCCGTCCGCCCCTACCTGGCTGGGGGGGGGGGTGCTGGGAAAGGCCTAGAGAGAAAATCTTGGGGCTTTGCGTGAAGGTGGCTTCCGGCCTCCGTCAGCCTTGAGGCCCGCTCGGTGAGGGTCTGCTCTCCTCACAGGCCACTCAACGTGTGCTGCTGTTCGAGACATCGCTGCTTCATTAGCCACCCCCGAACTTCGTGGCGTGAGACCATACCCACTTCAGTAGGCCCACAGGCCTGCGGGTTAAGAATCGGGGCAGGGCTCAGCTAGGCCATCCTTTGGCTCCTCGTTGTACGGACGGAGACCACCTTGAGGCAGGTGGGCTGGGTTCGGAGGGTCTTACGTGCCTTCACTCACGTGTCGGGAGCTGGGGCAGGGACACGCTGTCACCTGCAGCGTCCCTCCAGCATGGCAGTCTTGGGGTGGTCGGACATCTTATGTGGTAACTGGTTTTCCCCACAGCAACTGTCCCCAGAGACCCAGGTAGATGCTGCAGGGACCTCTCTGAGGTAGCACAGAAGTCACACACCGTCACGCGTGCCAGACCCGATTGGTTGAAGGCATCACAAGCCCACTCAGGTCCCAAATCTTGATCAAAGAATTTGGAGACTCTTTTTTTTTTTTTTTAATTTTTCTTAATGTTTGTTTATTTTTGAGAGAGAGAGAGAGAGAGACAGTAGGGGGGAGGGGCAGAGAGAGAGGGAGACGCAGAATCCGAAGCAGGCTCCAGGCTCTGAGCTGTCAGCACAGAGCCTGACTCGGGGCTCGAACCCCAAGCCGTGAGATCATGACTTGAGCCGAAGTCAGACGCTTAACCGGACCGAGCCCCCCGGGCGCCCCTGGGGGACTCTTTAAAACAGCTCTAGACACCAAGTTCCTCGTTCCAGTGAGAAATGGATACTCAAAAAACTTTGGATGCTCCGAAAATTGTGGAAATGTATAAACAACAGAAAGCCTGACATTCAAGGGGCGCCTGGGTGGCTCAGTCGGTTAAGCGCCTGACTCTTGATCTGGGCTCAGGTCACGATCTCACGGTTTGTGAGATCGAGCCCCATGTCAGGCTCTGTGCTGACAGCCGACAGCAAGGAGCCTGCCTGGGATTCTCTCTCTGTCCCTCTCTCTCTGCCCCTCCTCTGCTTGCACGTGCTCTCTCTCTAAATAAATACCCTAAAGTAAACTAAAAAAACTAAACTAAAAAATAAAAATAAATAAACTAAAAAAAAAAAAAAAGTTGGATACTCCATACTGCAAATCGTACTTATTTTGGTGGATTTAGGACGCGATCGGCTGAATAAGAGATAAGCTTAATGAGAGCCTTTGTTTGTTTTGAATTTCATGTTCAGGTGTAGTCGCCAGCCAAGGGTGGGGGGGGGGCTATCTTGCTGACCAGCTAAGTCTCATTTATAATTAATAGTGATTCCGTGTGCATACAGCGTGCTTACGACTTTTAAAAGCCTTCGTTCCGCTATGATCATATTTACAATATTAGTTTGGTTAGGAAAGCCTTTTCTCCGTGTAGAAATCAAGTGAAGTAATGATGTTGTCGAAAGACACTTCGGATATTTTAATGAACTCTGCAATCTTGTGCTAGCCTGTCTCTCGTTCCTCGATGCTCAGCGTCAGGCATTACGCCGGAGTCATTTGGAATATTGAGATACACAAGACCGTCTCCGGCACAGACTGTTCCCCAATATACCCGCCTCTTCAGTAATCAAACTCTGATTTTAAGCTTGGCACTACATTTCCCAGCCTCCTTTGCAGGTAGGTACGGCCACGTGGTTAACATCAGGCTATTGGGATATAAGTGGAAGTATCACATGGCTGCTTCCAGGAACCTTTTTATTTATTTTTTTTATGTTTATTTTTGAGAGAGAGAAATAGGGAGAGAGAGAGAGAAAGTGGGGGGAGGGGCAGAGAGAGAAGGAGACACAGAATCCAAAGCAGGCTCCAGGCTCTGAGCTGACAGCACAGAGCCCGACTCAGGGCTTGAACTCACAGACTGTGAGATCACGACCTGAGGCAAAGTTGGATGCTTAACTGACTGAGCCACCCAGGTGCCCCTTCAGGAGCCTTTTAAAACAGATAGTTGGTATTTGACAATGTCTCTTTTTATTCTTCATCTCTTGCTGCCTGGAATGTAGATGTAATGACTGGAGCTCTAGCCACCATTATGGACCATGAGTACAGTGTTTCACCTTAGGAATGGTGGAATGGTAAACTAGAAGGAGCCCGGGTCCCTGAGGTCTTCTTAGGGCAGTAGCCATTCCCAGGATGAACTGCCAACCTGCAGACTTTTACCAATGAGAACGGAACCTCTATCACATTGAAGCTACTGCAATTTTGAGTCTCTGTTGCTCTGAGCCAAATTGAATCCTAATCAATATAGTGTGTCTCTCCAGGGAGGTCACAATCTAGTGAGGAGACAAAGCAGTGCATAATTATAATCAAAGCAGAGTGAAATAAGTGGCCTAACCACAGTGATCATACTTCAGGAGCCAAAAATGGGGGTTGGGGCTTACATAGAAGATTACGGGGTCACTTCCAATTATGAGAAATTATCTGAGAGATGCAGTTTCGATGCTGAAATACTGGAATTTCTAAAACATTTACGTGGTCTATGGAGACAGTGTGACAGTATTTTTGAATTTAAGGCCAGCCCAGAAGACACAGGGCAGTGGTAGCTACAGAGCCACGCTAGAGCTGAAAGGACATCTTAATCAGGTTCATGGAAGAAGAGGTAGAAATTTTAACGTTTTTTTTTAATGTGTTTTTATTTATTTTTGAGGGGGGAGGGGCAGAGAGAGAGGGAGAGACAGAGTCTGAAGCAGGCCCTGCATTGTCAGCGCGGAGCCCGACGTGGGGCTCGAACTCACGAACCGTGAGATCGTGACCTGAGCTGAAGTCAGACACTTAACTGACTGAGCCACCCAGGCGCCCCTTAACTTGGTCCTGAATTTGGGCCTGGCATTTTAAACAGAGAGACGAGCAGGAACGACGTCCAGGTCGTGTGGAAATGTGTGGAAGGTTTGTAGAAGTGTCCACGTGGCTGGGGGGGGGGGGGAGACCACGCTGGAGAGCCCTGTTTGGTGGGGAGGACCACGGGGTTTGGCCCAGCCCCCCCCCCCCCCCCCGCCGGCAGGCCTCGGGCAGCCGTGCGAGCCTGACGCTTTCGGTACCTCATCCCCACCGAGGGTCCTGACCCTCCTTCCGGAGGTTTCTTTGGCCTCGTGGAACTTTTCTCACTTCGAGTTACGCTTTGTACCTGCCGGGAGGTAGGAGTCCAGCTTCATTCTTTTGCGGGTGCATATCCAGTGGTCTTGGCCCACTTTTTCCCCGGGCTGCCTGGACCGGACGTGGAGGCCCCTGATTCACGGGGGACCAGCGCACGCCCACGTATTTCAAGCAAACGAAATGAGGCGCGTGAGCAGAGAGGCCAGGCCACACTCGTGGTGGTGGTGGTCACTTCTTTCGACGTGGGCAGTTGAGTTTTAAACAGTGATGATCTCACCCGGCACACTCTGATAAAGGCCCTGCTGAGAGTGTGCTCAGAAGCCCCAACCTCTCTTTAAGTGCCTCTCGGCAGAACTCTTTTCTTTGGGCCTGGGGGGCGGTTCGCAGGTATGTGGATTAGCGGGGAAGATTAGCACAGCCCTGCCGAGAAGATGGCCCGTTGCCCGGAGCCTCGGTCCACAAAGGCCGTGTTGAAAATCGGACGTGGGATGGGGGCAAGGGGCGTCGTAATGAGATTCTTAATAAAATCCCTTTTCAAAGACTGTGATTTAAAAAAAAAAATTTTTTTTAAACAATGACAATAAATAAAATGTTATTTCAGGGCTTTAAGATACGAGAAGGAGTCGGGGTGCCAGCCCTGGGGAGTACAAGCTTTTCAAAGCCCCTCTTTTCAGGGAAATCTAAAGGGCAAATGGTCAGGAGAAGGAGTGGGTAAAGACAAGCAGACTGTGCCTTGACATGTTGGCATAGATGACGCAGGACTTAAGTCTTTGATCCGTTTTTAATTAATTTTTGTGTGTGGTCTGAAGTAGGGATTCACTTTGACTTCCTTTTATTTATTTATTTTTTTAAGTGTATTTATTTCGAGAGAGAGACAGCGGGGCAGGGGCAGAGAGAGAGGGAGAGAGTGAGAACCCCAAGCAGGCTCCATGATCAGCACAGAGCCCGACGCAGGGCTCCATGAGATCATGACCTGAGCCAAAATCGAGTCGGACACTTAACTGACGGAGCCACCTAGGTGCCCCTCAGCTTCATTGTGTGTGTGTGTGTGCGTGTGTGTGTGTGTGTGTGTGTGTGTGTGTGTGACTAGCCAGCTGTCCCAGCACCATTTGTTGAAGAGACTATTCATTTCCTATCAAGTGGCCTTGGCACCTCTGTCAAAAATCAATTGACCATAGATGCATGGGTTTATTTCTGGACTCCCGATTCTATTCAGTTGGTCCATATGTCTATCCTTATGCCTGTATTATACTGTTTTGATTACTATAGCTTTATAGTAAGTTTTGAAATTGCAAGGTGTGAGTCCCCCAACTTTGTTCTCCTCTTTCTTCCTTCTTTTTCTTTCTTTCTTTCTTTCTTTCTTTCTTTCTTTCTTTCTTTCTTTCTTTCTTTCTTTCTTTCTTTCTTTCTTTTTCTTTCTTTCTTTCTTTTCTTTTCTTTTTTCTTTCTTTCCTTCCTTCCTTCCTTCCTTCCTTCCTTCCTTCCCTCCCTCCCTTTCTCTCTTTCTCTCTTTCTCTTTCTTCTCCGATTTCTGAGCAACAAGATCCTAGTAGAACAGACCGGAAGAACTGAGAACACTGGGGACTCCACGTTCTCAGAATAAGCAGGGTGGGCCTGGTGAGTTCATGGTGCGGCTCTGAAGCTCTCATATACACATATGCTCCCCGGGCCTGATGCCTAGCATTCTCCCATTAGGAATTCACTCCTTCGGTTAGTTTAAAAGGCTTTTACACCTTTAAGACCAACACCCCCCCCTCCCCCTGCCATCAACTGGGGCTTTCGTTTGCAATCAGCCATCCTCCCTGATGGGATGGGGAGCCCATCTTTTGTATGGTCAAACCATAGCAACACTGATGTATTTGGCGGAGTATATTCACTGATAAAGAATCACCTACACCAGAGAAACAGAGTCGAGGATAGGGGTCCCAGGAGCATCAGGAATTATGAGAGCTTACTTCTCTTCACAGATGTACAGTTTGAGCCTAGTTTCATCAATTCTGGACTCAGCCCTTGTCTGACTAACACCAGACTCCATTGTAGCAGGAGGTATTTTCCAAAGACAGCCACAACGATAGCTCCTGTCCCACGTGCTTTTCTAGATCCTTGCCACTCATGCGTCAATAGGTGAAGTCTATGACCCTTACCATTGAACCAGGGTGGGCCTTTGTCACTGCCTTGACCAACAGAATGTGGCAGAAGTGATCCTCTAGGGCTTATGAGGCTAGGTCATAAACACGGCAGGTACGCTTGCCTTCTCTCTTGGGACACTTGCTCTGGGAACCCGGCTACCAGGCCGTGAGGAAATTCAAGCAACTTCCAAGATCAGGTTATGAAAAGACTGTGGCTTCTGTCTTGGACACTCTCTCACACACACTCTCTTGTATTTCTTGCCTTAGGCGAAGCTGGCTGCCATGTTGTGAGGCAGCCCCGTAGAGAGGCCCCATGTGGCCAAAGACTGAGACCTGCCATCAACCACATGAGGTTGGAAACAGACTCGGCCACCAGCCAGGCCTTCAGAAGAGAACCCAGCTATAGCCAGGAGCTTGACCGCGATCTCATGAGGCACCTGGAGCCAGCTAAACAGAGTCCGGATTTCTGATCCACGGAAACTGTGGGACGTTATAGATGTGTGTTATTTTAAGCCACGAAATGTTGGGGTAGTTTGTTAGGCAGCAAGAGATAACTAATACAATCTTCTTTTCCCCAGTGAAGTCGGCCTGGCTGACACCACATGGAAGAGAGACAAGCTGTCCCCACTGAGCCCTGCCCTAATTACCAAATCGTGAGGAAAATCAATGATCGCTGGGTGTTTAGCGCACCAGGTTTCGGGAGTATTGGCTACGCAACCAGGGTCAACCTTTCCTCGCCGAGGACGGTATGCCAGGCGCTGGGAAGACAAAGCAATAAATAGACCGCGCCTAAACATTCATCCACTGTAGCCTAGCATCTTAGCCTGCTCGGCCTGCCACAACAAAGCCCACAGATTGGGGGGCTTCAAGACCAGAAATGTACCCTCTCATAGTCCTAGAAGATAGAAGTCCAAGATCAAGGTGTTGGCAGAGTTGATTTCTTCTGAAGCTTTTCTCCTCAGCTTGCAGATGGCTGCCTTCCCACTGTGTCCTCACGGAGTCTTCCCTCTGTACCTGTCTGTGTCCAAATTTCTCCTCTTATAAGGACAGCAGGCATATTGGATCGGGGCCGACACTAAGGGCCTCATCTGAACTTCATCAGCCCTGGAAAGGCCCCTAGCACCAAATATAGTCACATTCTGAGGTCCTCAAAGAACAAATTTTCCAAGAGAGAAAGTGTGTCCTTCTCTCTTCTTCTTCTTGTCTTTTTAAAAAATATTTATTTATTTGGGGGAAAGCGCCAGCAGGGGAGGGGCAGAGAGAGGGAGACAGAGGATCTGAAGTGGGCTCTGCTCGGACAGGCGGACAGCAGCGAGCCCGACGCGGGGCTCGAACTCACGAACAGCGAGATCATGACCTGAGCCGAAGTCGGAGGCCCAAAAGCCACCCAGGCGCCCCTGTCCTCCTCTCTTCTTGCTGAAGCATTTTATTATGGGACAATTTCTCACGGTCTTCCCAGAGCTTTTAAAAAATCCCTTTTAAATTCACTTCTGCCTTTAAAAAAGCGATACCCGCCTCCGAGTAATTCCTTCCGCCTCCCTCCCTACAGGCTTCCGGGCTTCACCACGGTAGACCCAGAGGCTCATGGCAGTGGCAGGGCCTATAAGGAAGGCTCAAGGAGACCCAGGCCCACAGGGGTCACAGAACTTGGAGCAGACACAGGCCTTTCGGCAGTCACCCGGCCCAGGGTCCAGATGACCACCAACTCCAGGGGCAACACACAGGGCCACCGTCCTAGTTTTGTGGTGGCTTCAGTGAGAGGCCAGGGGACCTAATTCAAGGCCTCCACTTAAGCACTTCCCAAGGATTAATGACTGCGGAAGAGCCGATGGCCCGAGGCAAAGCAGAAAGCGGGTCCCCTCAGCCCGGCATGAATTCCATGTTATCATTATCCGGCCAGACACGTCTTCCAGGTTTTCTATTTTTTTTTTTTTTTTTTTTTTTTACACAAAATGGAGGGTGGGAACGAGGCAAGTTTTTCAGCTCTGGGGCATTATTCTGCCACAGCGGAGCTCGCCGGCGGGGGGCGGGGGGCGGGGCGCTGAACCCTGGGAGGGCGCTAGTCAACAAAGACGTTTCCTGAGCAGAAGGCTTCTCCAGAAACCCTGTGAAGACTTCCCTTCTCCCCGCAAACCCCAGCCTTGTCCCTGGATAACTTGAAGTCTCCTCCTGGTAAACAGGCTTTGCTGGAGGTGATAGTAGTTTTTTGTTGGTTGGTTTTTTGTTTATTTTTTTTGGTCCCGGGAGGGGGGGGGGCAAAGAAAGGCGGGACTCCCGGTGGCTTCTTCCCAGTCGAGCCGCCCCTGTTAGGGGGTGAGGGGCGAGCGCTGGAGGCCCAGGAAGGCAGCCTGCCCCCGGAGGATTCCGGGCCTGCTCGCCTCGCTATAGTTTCGCCGGCCTGCTCCCGGGCCAGGAGAGCCGCCACTGTGGACAGAGCACAAGCCTCTAAACAGCCCTCCGGCTCCCGCCCCAACCTCAGAAATGTGACTTCGGGGTAGGACAAGGGCTGCCGTGGCACCCAATCGGGACAAGTCCGGCCCGGTGTGGGGATCCCGTGATTCCGCCGAATCGTAGCTTTATTGAAAACGTGGCCTTCACGGGAGACTCTCAAAGCTCCCTGTGGCGGCCAGGCTTCATTTTACGGGGCGGGGGGGGGGGTGTCCCCGGAGTCCCCCGCCTCACAGGGCGCAGGGGCCGAGCGGCCAGAGGGCCCCCGTCCTGAGGAGGGCTGGGGGGCTGGGTGGCCGACAGGCCTGAGCGGCTCAGCCCCGTCCTTGGCCAAGGCCGGAAGATCCTGATTAACATGAAAACGGAAGACAATTGGGCGTCCTCGGGCGGGCGGCCGGCTTCGGCGCGGCTGAGGCGGGGGAAGGTAATCATTCTATCACTGTCTTCCGTGGCCAATTAGATGATTCAGCATATTCCCGGCTCTCTCTCTCTCTCTCTCTCTCTCTCTCCCCCCTCTCTCCCCGCTGAGGTGATTTATAGCGAGCGCTGCGGGCCTGCCGAGGGTGAGCGATGGGGACAGGGGCCCCGTCCTCCCGGCGCGCGCACGCGCGCGCGCACACTTCTCGCATCACGTACGCGGCGCCAGATGGGGTTGTGCGCGAGGCGCGAAAACATTGGCGGGGCCTCTCACAGCCACCCTGGCTGCCGACAGCTTCTCCTGGAGACAGTCTCCTCTCAGACGAAAATATTTACTCGCGGGGGATCTCTTCACGGGTGGAATGAGAGGGGGGCCGGAGGGGAGAGGGTAGCCCACTGGGGGGTCGCGGGTGAAGAGGTTAGGCCACCCCGCCGCTGAGGGAGAAGAGCCTCAGGAGAACAACCGAGAAGGTGGTGGCCCTGAGGGAGGCAAGAGGGGCAGGGCTGCTCTGCCGCCGACGCCGGAGTTCGCGTGTCTGGCGCCCGCGGCGGAGAGTGGGCCGGAAGCCCGGGGCGGGGGTGTGAGCGGCCATGATGGGACCGCGCCTCCTCTGCATCCCGTTCTCGAAGGTGTTTCGACGACGGGCAGCTCTGGGTAATTGCTTTGATGTGTGGCTCTGTCCGTCCTGGGGCGTGGGTAGATCTCCTATCTACTGAGCCGGGAGGGGGGAGAAAGCTGTGCTGTGTTCTCAGGGGGTAAGGAAACCCCGACTTGATCTTCTTGAAGAAGTCAAAGGTGGACCGTGGCGTTCTGGGGCCGCTAGGAGTTGCTTCTGTCCCCCCGGCTTTCCCAGAAAGAGAGCCTCCAGCTTCTGTAGTGAACCCTTGATGTCACCCGTAGAATGCTGACGATTCTGGGCCACTCCCCTTAGTCACTTACTGGAAGTCCGAGAGTCCTGGCCTGACGTCGCCTCCCACCCTCGTGGCCACCGTCATCGGTGCTTATCGACGTCATTTTCCCTCGCGCTTGTGAAATACATATCGTATGCCAGCAATCAGTTCGGATGCCTTACATGCCTCATTTCTTTCCCAAGACAACCCTTTGGCAATGCTATTAGCATCCTGTGATGGTTAACTGAATGTGGCAACCTGACTGGGCCCTGGGGTGACCAGACGTTTGGTCAGACATTATTCTGTTGTGTGTCTGGGAGGATGTTTCTGGATGAGGCTAACAATTGAACTGGTAGACTGAGTAAGCAAGTTCCACCCCGCCTCCCCCCCCCCCCCAGTGTGGGTGGGCCTCGTCCAATCAGTTGAAGACATGAGTAGAACCGAAAGGCTGAGTTCCAGGAAACTGGTGCCTGCCTGCTTGCTGAACTGGGACATTGGTTTCCTGCCCTCAGAGTGAAACTCACAGCATCAGCTCTCCTCGCTCTCGGGCCTATAGACTTAGAATAGGACTACATCGCTCTCCTGCGTCTCCAGCTTGCTGACTGCAGATCTTGGAACTTTTCAGCCCATAATCATGTGAGCCAATTCCTTTTTTTTTTTTTTTGCGTTTATTTATTTATAAATAAGTACAATGAGAGAGAGCATGAGTACGGTAGGGGCAGAGAGAGGGGGAGAGAGAATTCCAGGCAGGCTCCGCACTGTGCGGAGCCTGACTTGGGGCTCTAACTCACAAATCATGAGATCATGACCTGAGCTGAAATCAAGAGTCTGACACGTAACCGACTGAACCACCCAGATGCTCCCCTCAATTCCTTATAATAATATTTCTCTCTCTCTCTCTGTCCCTCTCTCTATATATATATACACTTCTTTAAAAAATTTTTTTAATATATATTTATTTTTGAAAGAGAAAGAGAGAGAGAGAGACACAGCATGAGCAGGGGAGAGGCAGAGAGAGGGAGACACAGAATCCGAAGCAGGCTCCAGGCTGTCAGCACAGAACCCGATGCAGGGCTCAAACCCACGAACTGTGAGATCATGACCTGAGCCAAGGTTGGATACCCAACCCACTAAGCCACCCAGGCACCCCTCTATGTATGTGGTTCTGCATCAGCATACACGTAGATGTTTCGATGGGCTGCTCTAGGTAATTGCTGTAATGCGTGGCAATTATATACATGTGTATATATCCACATACACATATATATATATCGATATATGTGCTAACAGAGTATGTACTAATAGCAATGTACGCTCATCAGTGTGTATATACACACACACCAGTAGGATATCTATATCATATAGGATATGTTCTGTTTCTCTGGAGAACTCTAATACATACCCCCTTTTCACAGATATGGAAACTGAGGCATGGAGAAGCGAATTCATTGCACGAGGTCTCAATTAGGAAGTTGGGGTTTGCACCCAGGCACTGCGACCCCACCGCCCTCCTGCCCCAACCACTAGTTCTCCTGCCCTCTGACTCCTTAGCTTCTGTACATTCAAATATTTCCTCCGCTGATTCAGTGTGGGAGACTGTGCCGGGAAGCGTAGGTCCTGGGTCACGCCGCTAACTCGTGCTTCCCATCCAAATCACCCGGGCCCCATCGCGAAAGGAGTACTGAGAATTCTCGAGGGCTGGCTTGCCGCGCGCTGGGCTCTCAAACCTCGGTGACCTGAGGCGGCAGGTGATGTCGTGGAAGCTGGAAGGTGAGGGAACTGGCTTCTAGGTCGAGCTGGCTGTCGGCAGGCCGTGTGGCCATCCCTCTGCGCTTCGGTTTCGTCAGCTGTTGAGAGGGAGGTACAGGCTCAAGTGTGGCTGTCGCCCGGGAGCCCTGTGAGTCCGCAGGGCTTTCCGGATGGCTTCTGAAACAGCCCGAAGTAACGACCTGGGCCCTTTCACAGCCCGAGTGCTTCACGGTAAACATATCCGGCCACAGAGGAAGGAACTTGGAGGGTGACAGTTCAGGTTTGTAGGCAGACTCTGCCCTTTCCTGAGACTTCGGGCAAGTTCCTTAACCTCTCCCAGCCTGTTTCTATAAAATGGGGCTAATGACCCCAGCTGTCAGGGTCGCCGAGATCGTTAGAGGTAATGCTGGTACCGTGCCAATATAAGTGGCCACGTGGTCTGCGGTGTTTCCTCCCCTTCCTAACTCAGTTTATGTCACCGTGGCTCACTGTCCCAGCCTGAGGACAAAAAGTGCCACCCATTTCTGCCCCCTGGCATTGCAGGAGTCTGAGAAAGCCTCAGGAACACTATGGGGTCCAGCTTCCTCTCTTACCGGGCCAAGCTTGCTTTCTCGCACCATTTTCTCCCCCTTCTTTCTCGTTTCCTGGCGCTTTTCCCTGACTCCTTTCTTTTTTTCCAACAAGCAGTTGCTAAGGAGCTCTCTATACGCGCGTTTGTGCTGTTTCTTTCAAGGTCACGTTTCCACCAGCTTTCCTATGAGGCAAGCAGCCTTCCTTCTTCTCAGCCTGGCATCACGTGGCCGCTTAAAGCCGGGGGAGGAGGGCGGAGGCTGCCTGTGCGGGGTCGTGTGTGTAGACGCAGACACCTACGTATGCGTCTGTGTGTGGTGCAGAAACCCGCATATGTATGTGTGTATGTATACACGCGGAGGCCCACATGTGTGTACATGCATACGCTCCCATGTGTACACGTGTGCACTCCTGGGGGGCCACATGTGTGCACATGCATGTACATGAGGATGCCCATGTACGCCAAAACATGATTCCCTAACAGATGCACAAATGGGTCTCCTGAGGCTCTCTTCTTACCCCACCCCCCGAGGGTAAAATTGCCAGTGAAAATCAAGCCATGTCTCCTGGGTTCGAAGGAAGGAGGGTGTGTCTGGGTGAAAGGAAAGAAGCCATATCAGATGGTGCTCGTTTCATCTTGAAGCACAACATTGTGAGATGCGCCTTCGGGGAGGGGAGGGAGAATTCTTAAATCAATCAAATGAACTAAGCAAGATGGGGAAGAGACATACCAGGTTCATGGATTGGAAGACGCCACACAGCGAGGATGCCAGTTTCCTCTCGAATCGATCTATATGTTTAACACAGTTCCAATTAACACCCCAGCAGGATTTCTTGTAGGTATAGACAAGCTGATTCTAAACTGTGTGTGAAAAAGCAAAGGAACTAGAATAGCCAGAACAACTTTGAAAACGAAGAAGAAAATTGGAAGAATTACACTACTTGATTTTAGGACCTACTACAGTATGACAGTGTGATATTGGTGGAAGGATAGACCTATAAATCAATGGAATAGAATAGAGAGTCCACACATAGACCCATCGAAATATGGCCAATCGTTTTCTTGACGAAGGTACAGGGCAATTCAATGGCAAAAGGATAGTCTTTTTTACAAATGGTGTTGGAGTAATTGGACATCTGTAGCAAAAAAAAAAAACCCAAAAAACAAAAAAACACATAAATTTCAACGTAAACCTCACCTTATATGAAAATGAATTCAAAATGGATCACAGGTCTAAGTGTACAGTGTAAAACATAGAAATTCCTTATGACCTAGGGTTAGGCAGTGTTCTTAGACATGAGACCCAAAGCGTAATCAATAAAAGAAAAATCGTGGAATTGAACTTGACCCAAATCGAAAACTTTTGCTCTGAGAAAACACAGTTAAGAGGATGAAGAAGCAACCTACAGACTGGAGAAAATGTTTGCAAATCGTGTATCCAACCAAAGACTTGTCTACAAAATGTGTAAAGAATTCTCAAAACTCAACGGTAAGAAAACTAACTGCCCAATGGGAGATAGTCAAGAGACTTGGACGCTCTACCAGAGAGGATAATAGATGGCACATCAACAGAGAGCAGTATGCGACATCATTAGCCATGAGGGAAATGATGAGATACACACTACACACCCATCAGAATGGCCAAAATAAAAAACATTCACCGTATCAAGTGCTGATTAGGACGCGGAGTGACTGGAACCCTTACATGTCACTAGCGGGAATGCTAAATACTACAGCTCCTCTGAAAAGCGGTTCAGCAGTTTCTTACAAAGGTAAGTGGACGATTTCCATGTGACCCAGCCATCCCATACCTGTTATTAAATGAAAATGTAGGTTCATGCAAAAATCTGTCCAAAAAAGTTTATAACGGTTTTATTTACAATTACCCTGAACTGGGCACCTGGGTGGTTCAGTCAGTTAAGCGTCTGACTTTGACTCAGGTCATGACCTGGCAGTTTGTGGGTTCGAGCCCCGCATCCGGCTCTGTGCTGACAGCTCGGATCCTGGAGCCTGTTTCGGATTCTGTGTCTCCTTCTCTCCCTGCCCCTGCCCCAATCCTGTTCTGTCTCTCTCTCAAAAATAAATAAAACATTAAAAAAATTACAATTACCCCAAACTTGAAGCAACCCAAACATCCTTCAATGAGTGAATGAAGTTAGACACATGGTGGTGTACCCATCCAGGGAAAACTATTCATCCATAAAAGAAATAAACCATTAATATACTCCATTTGGATGACTCTTGAAAGCATTATGTTGAATGAAATAAGCCGGTCTTGAACAACTTACATGCTGCATGACTCCATTTATATGAGGTTCTAGAAAAGATAATCCTGTGCGGTGGGGAATGGAGCAGTGGTTGCCAGACATTGGTGGTCAGAGGGGGAGAGCTTGACTATGAATGAGGAGCCCAAAGCAGGTGTTTGGGGCGGTGGAAATGTTCTGTGTCCTGATGGTGGTAGCAGTTACAAGAATCTATGCATGTGTTAAAATTCATAGAACTGCATGGGGCGCCTGGGTGGCTCAGTTGGTTAAGCGTCCAACTTCACTTCAGCTCAGGTCATGATATCACAGTTCGTGAGTTTGAGCCCCGCACTGGGCTCTCTGCTGTCAGTGCAAAGCCTGCTTCAGATCCTCTGTCTCTCTCTTTCTTTGCCGTTCCCTCCCCCCAATCTCTCTTTCTCAAAAATCAATAAACATGGAAAAGAAAGAACTGTACCCCCCCCCACACACACACACGTTGTGTGGGGGGTGTCCCTTAATGAATTAAACACCCAGCACCATTTATCTATTTGAAGGAGTCGTGATTTCTTTCCTCTGTTCAGAAGGGAGATTGGATACATTCACTGGTGTTGGACAGACATATTCATGACCTATAGAAGTTGGAGGTTAAATATTTTGTACAGTGCCTTCCTACCACGCCCTCCACACACACACCTGGGTGCCGCAAGTCCTTTCTGCCCCACTTTACCCAATCTTTACTATCACGATGTGCCCATGCCTGTGGGGACCATATTTTTCATCCAGTGTGGGCCACGTGATCTCTGTTAGAACCAGTGTGCTTATGGACACAACAAGACAGAATGTTTGAAATTGAGACTGACCACTGGACACTCACGGCCCATGGTGGTCCTGCCCTGACAGTGTCTCTGGCTTGCCAGGGACCTCATGTAAATGCCATATTTGTCCCATTTGGAACCCTCTTTCTCATACCCCGCCTCCCTCTCAGAAAAGGGGATAGCCGTGGTGGAAACGCGACTCCTGATAAACAGATAAGCAGATTAGGACTGGCAGAAATTAGGCCCCTTGAAGCAATCAGACTGAAGATAAAACAGAAATTTAATGAAAATTGAAAATACAATCCATATTACGTAGCCATTAAAAACGATGTTTACCAGGAGTTTGCAATAACATGAAAAATGCTTGTATCACTACGTTGAGCAAGAAAAGAGCAAATTACCAAATTGTGTGTACAGTTGATCACAATTATATTTTAAAAGATGTAGAGTAAAAACACTGAAGCTAAATATACCATAAGGCTGGCAATGACCGACTTTCAGTGGGAAGAGGAGTCTCCCCACCATTCTGTACTTTTAATCTATATATTCCAAATATTTTCTAGATTGACTACGTTCAAGTAATTTAAATTAATCTCAGGAAATAGAATGTTGGGATTTTATTTTAAAAATACAATTTGGGACACTGGCGCCATATGCGTAAGTGATCAAATATTTATTCAGCACCTAGCCTGTCCTGAATCCTTCGCACAATAAAACCGTCCCTGCCAACCGCCCTCCCCCCTTCCCCTCCCACAGCAAAGTCTCTCCAGCACACACAATGTCATCATCTGAGCACTGCGTTTGTGACTAAGTGCCTCATCGAATAACTACGGCAGGCTCAAGGGTCTGGCACGGACATCACTGACGAATCAGCTTCCTTTTGACAATTTCACCAAGATAGACGCCCTGCGATAAACCCATGCCTGGACCTAAAAAATCCCCAGTTAAAACCTTGGTGCCTCCTGTGAATCGCAGGCTCCCAGCGACTCTGGCTCAGCCTCCCTCTAGTGCAGCCCAGCCCCCAGAGCTCATCAAACATGGCCCCTTTTGTATCTGGTGGCCCGCTCTCTCACCGCCAGCTTCCTCTGATTGACAGCACCCACCTGTCAATCACAGGCGCTGCTCGGTGGCCTTTGCAGAGTTACTGCAGGGCCCCTCGGCCTGCCTTCCCTGACGTGGGCATTCTTCCCCTCGGGCTAAGACCTCTCCCAGCGCCCCCGTCATGCCCCCGAGTGATCTTCAGGCCGCTCACAATGCCTGGCCGCCCTCATTAGCCCGGGGGCCTTCTGGGCCCCACCTCAGTGCAAGGCACCATTCACACTGATCCCCGCCCTCCAAATTCGGTGTTAGGCCACCTGACCCCTGTCGGCAACAATTTCTGTGACACGACTCAGCGTGGGAAAGGCCAGTGACACTTTCTAGACAGATCAGACCCCACACGGCCTTCTTTTACCCTGCCCATCTCCCGCTGCTGCGCCCTCCTGCAGTGGTCAGGGCGGAAGGTGGGGAGAGCCTCTTGGCCTGGAGTGCACACCCTCCTGGGGTCTGGTCTTCAGTTTGAGATCCCTGGAGAAGATTCCAGAAGGGGCTCTACCTTCCCTTGTTAACCACGAAAGCGGTGCAAGCCAAAACAGGAGAAGCAGGCATGGGGTTCAATCTGCCGTAGTGGAGGGAGATTAAGCCGAGCCCCCAAAAGAGAGGGAATGGGGCTCAGAGCCCCTGCTAGGCAACAGGAAAGGTGGATAGAACAGAGCCCAGAGAGTCAGAGAGAGAGAAAGAGAGGAGAGGGAGAAGAAGGTGGGGGGGAGGAGGAGGGAGAGGAGGAGGAAGAAGAAGACCGGCCCTGAGTGCCCACCATATTTGGAGCCCTGTGCCAGACCCGGAAGAGGTAATCCCAACCTCCAGAAACCCCCAGTCTCATTGGGCAGACAGTTGCAATACGTTGTGGTGAGTGCTATAATAGGGGCAGGCACCGCACAGTATGGAGTCCGCAAAAGGTACTTGTCACCCCCCAGCCTCTGGGCGTGTGAGTGTGAGCATGCACGAGTGTGTGCAGGGGGAGGAGGTCAGGAAAGCACCCCCACCCCTCCCCGCCAAGAGAAGCTGGTAGCTGAATCGAGTCTTGGGCAATGGGCAGCAAGCGGTTGGCCAGGCAAAGGAATAGGGAGGGGCATTCCAGGTGGAGGGAACAGAAGGTGTGAAGCCACAGCCCAGCTCCAGTGTTCTTGTTCCGTTTTCTCCCAGGGTGACCTCAGGGGAGGTCACCTAGGAACTTGGTGGAAGCCCCACTTTTGCTGGGCCCGTTACGTACAGGATGCCTCCCGTGTGGCTTGGCCTCTCACAGCATTGTGGCTGGGTTCTGAGAGTAAAGTGTCCCTGGAGGTGACATCCAGAGAACGAGGGTCTCAAGAGAGAGACTTAGGCGGAAGTTTCATGGTCTGAGCTGGCCTAGCCTGGGAAGTCATTCACTGTCACTTCCACTGTATTCCATTGGTTACAAGTGAGTTACAAGGCCATCTCAGATTCAAAGGGCGAAGACATAGATGCTACCTCTCCCTTGAAGAAGTGTCCAAAAATTTGCAGGCTTGGTTAAAACTGCTCTGGATGGTGTCAATGAGCTAGTCCTGCCCTCTGTAACACACTGGAGACTTTTCGATGGCAGCATTAAAAAAGAAACTCAAGGGTTCTTAAGAGCACCCTTGATGAGTTTATTAGGGGAAAAGCCCAGATCTAAGAGTCATGCATTATTTGAATGACAGCTTGAACCAGCACAGCCACCAGCAGCAAATTCATTCCAGAGGAAGCTTAATGCATACATCAGCTCAAATAAACGTCTGTTCCATCTGTGGACGGGAACAGCAAATACAGAAGGTGGTGCGCACAGCAAAGGAAGGAATGGTTTAGAAAGAGGGGAGGGTGAGAGGGCCATTTCACTCATTAGCAAGATGGGAGAAGTCCCCCCCCCTTTCAAGGCCCCCCCCTCATAAAAGAGCCCTAGGAGGAGTCAGAAATTGTTTGAGGGGCAGGTGCCTGGCTGGCTCAGTCGGGAGAGTGTGTAACTCTTGATCTCAGGGTTGTGAGTTTGAGCCCCATGGGGGTTGTAGAGATGAAAGGAAGGAACGAAGGAAGGAAAAAAGAGAAGGAAGGAAGGAAAGAAGAAAGAAGGAAAGAAGGAAGAAAGAGAAGGAAGGAAGAAAGGGAAGGAAGGAAGGAAGAAAGAAAGAAAGAGAAGGAAAGAAGGAAGAAAGAGAAGGAAAGAAGGAAGGAAGGAAGGAAGGAAGGAAAATATTGTTTGGGATTCAAGGTTTGGCCAGCTACATAGCTTTAGATGGTTCACTTTGGCTTTCTGGCCTCTGCTCCCTCATCTGAAAGATGAGAGTGTCAGAGGAAGGTCTCTGAGGTTAGTCTGAGGTTACTCCTTGATTTTAACCAAAGGAATGGCATCCGGTAGGTCAGGGGGAGTTTGGCTAGTACAAGAAACCGTTCAGTTCGGCAGGGCTTTGCCAAGCCTGCCAGCATGGGCCTGGGTAGGAAACCAGCCAAGCTAGGTCTACTGTCAAAATGCCGCCCGTCCGAGGACATTCTCGGCCAGAGCGCACAGAGTCCCCAGGAATCGGCATTATTATTTCCACGGGAGTGTTCCCCTCGTGAAGAATTACATCCCAGGGCACCGTTCAAGTTGATGTTAAAATGAAAAAAAAAAAAAAAAAAAAGAATTCTTCTGGACCTTCTGTGCGATTTAGGGGAAGAAAACTTGGCAATTATTCTAAACTGGCCAAAGAGAGCCACTCGACAGATGACTTTCTTACATCCTGAGTGGAGGTCCTTGAAACACCCCATATGGAATCCCGGTTAGAGGCTTTTTCCATGCCTGGATCAGCTCGCTCAAGGCCAAGGGGGCCGCAGGACCAGGACACCACAGGTGCCTCTCGGAGGCCTGAGCGCCAGGTGGAGCCATATGTGAAAAGGTTGGCTCATTCCCCTAGCCTGGAGCTTCTTCCAGGTCAGGATGTGGGGGAAAGGCAGAATCTTGGCTGATGAAACGAGCCCCTCCCATAAAACAGTTAGGAGGAGGGGAAGGTTTGGTTCTGGCCGAGTGGGGACCAGAGATCTGCCTGCCATTTCTGAAGGTCCCTCTGCAGATGCACGGGTTTCAGTCACGTGGAAGATGATATTTTCCCAAGATGGCTACCTCAAGATCTCCCATTCATCCCAGATGCCCTTCTACAGTGTAAGGCCCTCCTACTTGAATCTGTTGACCTCTGACTACAGCAGAAGTAACACTGTCTGACTTCTGAGGCTTGGTCATTAAAGGCTGGCGAATGCCCTCAGGGTTCTCTCTTGGGCCTCTCCCTCTTGGAACCCAGTAATCACGCTGTGAGCAAGCCCAGGACACATGGGCAGGCCCACGTGTTCGTGTTCCATTCAATAGACCCCGCTGAGGTCCCGGCCAACAGCCAACATCAACCCCCAAACATATGACCGAAGGAGCTTCCAGATGGTTCCAGCCCCCAGCCTTCCAGTCTTCTCAGTTGAGGACCTAGACATTATGGAGCAGAGACAAGCTGTCTTTGTTATAACCTTTCAAATTCCTGATCTACAAAATCAGTGAGCAAAATAAAATGGTAGTCGTATTAAGCCAGCAAATTTGGGGCCGTTTGTTATATAACAATAGTAACTGATACCCTTCTGAATTGGTTGTAAACCAGTATTTTCTCACACTGTAGTCCTTGGACTTCCCACAACAGGGTGGGTGAGGGTGGGGGAGAGGTTTGATAAAAACACAGCCCTGATCCTACTCCAGATTCAAAGAATTGAATTTCTGGGGGATAGGATCAGAAAAAAAAATCAATACTTTATTTTACTAAAAAAATTTTTTTTTAATGTTTATTTTGAGAGGGAGGGACAGAGCTTGAGCAAGGGAAGGGCAGAGAGAAAAGGAGACACAGAAGCTGAAGCAGGCTCCAGGCTCTGAGCTGTCAGCGCAGAGCCTGACATGGGGCTCGAACCCACAAACTGCGAGATCATGACCTGAGCCGAAGTCAGATGCTCAACCGACTGAGCCACCCAGGCGCCCCAGAAAAAAATCAATATTTTCAACAACCACCTCCGCCTGATTCCTAGGCATTGTCGCAGGCAACTCCATTAGTGCAGGGTGAGGGAAACATTCTTGACAACGACTGTCTCAGTTATTCTTTGGTTGCAAGTTACAAACCAAGTCTAGACAACTGAATTCCCAAATGAGACTTTCCAAACAGAGACACACACCTTTCACTTCTACTCTGTATCTCCTTCAGTTTTCCTTCTCTGGTAGACCAGCCAGCTCTCCTCCAGACCTCCTGGCAGCCAGGCGTGGCCTCATGGCTCCACAGAGATGTAATGGGAAAAGCCATGTGACGAATTGCTAGGAGCCTTCCTTCAAATACAGCCCACGTGTGTCCTTTGCCCCATTTTCCGCACTCTGCTGGCCGCAATGTGGACATGAACGCTGGCACCGCTGGAGCGGCCATCTTGGACCGAGAAGTGACCTTGGAAATGGAGACTACACACAGCTGAGTGACAAGATAACGGGAACCTGGAGAGCCAAGGACAAAGTGGAACAGGACCTCTGTGTATGAAACAGATAAACTATCTCGTTCAGGCCACTGTGACTTTGGGTCATAGTTACTTGCTACTGAATGTCACCTTAGTGAGCACAAACAGCAGATGCCATGAGAGAAAATTTGGGTCCCTAGGGCTGAGGGCTGACTGGGGACTCCCAGGGTCTCCCTAAGACACGGTCTTGAACAAGCTGAGGTCAGAAAACCCTCCTCGGTCTAGAAACAGACCAGGAGACGCCCGTTGGCTGTTTTGAAATTCCTTCCACAATCCACAGGGTTGTTTAAGATGTTGTGACAGACTGGGGCACCTGGGTGGCTCAGTTCATTAAGCGTCCGACTTTGCCCAGGTCATCATCTCACGGTTCATGAGTTCGAGTCCCGCATCGGGCTCTGTGCTGACAGCTCAGAGCCTGGAGCCTGCTTCTGATCCTGTGTCTCTCCCCACTCTCTCTGCCCCTCCTCCACTTATAGTCTGTCTCTTTCTCTCTCAAAAATAATAAATAAAAACATTAAAAACATTAAAAAAAAAAAGATGTCGAGCATATTCATTCCAGGCTCCCACGAGGAGCTACATGGTGTCTGTCAAAGCCAGCTACGTTCTAGGCGCCCAGGGGAATCAGTTCTCCTGGTGGCAGGTGCTGAGGAGTCTAGCTTCAGATTTAGGCTTGTGTCGAAGACCTCATTAGAGTTTAACTTTCATCTAATTACTCTAATATTTATTTATAATCATGCCATTTAATGAGAACTTGCTATGTGCCGGGCAAAGTGCTAAGAACTTAGCAGACATGATGTCATTTATTCTTGAAAGAACTCTATATGGAAAAGTTTCTCTTACTAACAGTGGGAGAAAACAGGCTCTGGGTCGGGGGGGAGGGGACATAGAAGGAGCCCAAGGTCACACAGAGAGCAGCAGAGGAGCTGAAACTCGGACCCAAGTCTCAGTGATGCCAAAGTTCGGGGGCTCACATTTCGGTGACCTTCTAGAAACCAACTCTCTCCCCTTCCATCTGCCTGGAGCCGGCTCTCCAAGCTGGCACACTTCCTCTCCCCAGGGGGCAGAAACCCGGGACACTCCCAAAGATCTGGCAACTTCTGCCTTCACAACGTTCTTTAGCAAGGCTGTAGATGAAAGAGAACATGCCGGAACAAGCTCGGGCAAGTGGGCAATGCCTCTGAAAGGGGTTTGTAACGTCTCGTTGGTCTGGACGCAGTGAGGGTTGGAGAGAAAGGGCTATTGGCCTGAAGCCACAGAGGCCGCCTGTGAAAGGAAGCTGGGCGTGTGTTTGCGTCGAGCTCACAGGGAGTGGATTCAGCCATGGGCGACTGCTCAGGCGACGTTTTCCACCCGAAAGCCCCCCTGCTTTCCAGTAAATGCTTACTAATTGCTCCTTCTAGAAAACCAGAAGCCCCTCTCTCCTCTCACCTTTACCTTGTACCTCCCTCTCCCCCTCAACTTCTTGACTTGCAAACCACCAATTAGGAGGCAACAGAAACTACTAGCTGCTAATTAATACTAATTAACAGGGCTACTCAGAGTAAATACTATTTAAAAAGCCCAAAGTGCTTACCTATTACCGAGTCCGAATTGGAAAGGTCATGCCAAGTTGACGCCGCTGCCTGGATGTCCTTCCATTCATCACCTTTCTTCCCGGAACCTTTCTTCCCCTCTGGCCACTGCCCGTGTCACTCCAGAAGACAGAGGTTGTCTTTTTTGATAACCATCAGCCGCCTTCTCCACTGCGCCTGGGATAAATGCTTTGGTGGAGGCGGATGACACAGAAGGAACTCCGTAGGGACGTTTGTGACGTCGGAGAACCTCAGAGGGTCTTCTGAAGGCGGTCTCAGGGGCCTGGGCCTTCATGCCCAGTGTGGACACCCTCATCCCCAAACCCTTCAGTGCCCTCGGGTTTTTGCATGTACGGGTGAAGGCGTGCCGGGAGTCAAATCAGAGATGTCTGCTAACTGTTTCTGGCTGCCCACCTTCCAGGCGCATGGAGGAGCCGCACTTCCTGGCCCGCTGGAGCTGATCGCTTGTGACCAGTGAGCAATGAGTTATGAGCAGGAGGCGAAGTTGCTTTCCCGTCTGTCACAATAGATGGCGACGTTCTAAATAGCGGCCATTGGGGCCCCTGGGTGGCTAGGTCGGTTAAATGTCAGATTCTTTTTTTTTTTTTTTTAATGTTTCTTTGTTTTTTTGAAGAGACAGAGACAGAAAGTGAGCAGGGGAGGGCAGAGAGAGAGGGAGACACAGAATCTGAAGCAGGCTCCAGGTTCCGAGCTGTCAGCACAGAGCCCGATGTGGGGCTCGAACTCACAAACCGTGAGATCATGACCGGAACTGGGGTCGGGCACCCCAAGCGTCTGAGCCACCGGGCGCCCCAAGCGTCAGATTCTTGATTTCAGCTCAGGTCATGATCTCCCGGTTCACGAGATCGAGCCCCACATTGGGCTCCGCGCGACAGCACAGAGCCTGCTTGGGAATCTCTCTCTCCTTCTTTCCCTGCCTCTCCCTCTCTCTCTCAAAATAAATAAATAAACTTAAAAAAAAAAAAACTTTAAAAAGCTTAAAAATAAACAATAATAAATAGAGGCAAATAATACATAGTAAATAGAAAGAAACAAAGAAACAAATAGAGGCCCAACAACCTGTGTCCTGGAGTGAGGGCCAGATACAGCCGGAACCCCCGCCCCCCTCCCCCCCCCCCCCCCCCCGCCAACCCCAAGTGGGCATATTGTGCGCCTGCGAGAGATCGATCTTCGTTGTATTAAGTTGCTGAGAATTTAGGGGACCATTTATGACCAGCTCCCACCACAGTGATGCTTAACCTATCGGTGTTTTGGGTCCGTTTTCCAATTTGGGAATTCTCGTTAACATACTCGAAGAGATTAGAAATCTCCTACGACAGGACACAAGTCCGCGGTGGGCACAAGTAATTCCCTACGCCAGTTGTCGGGGGGTCTTCACGGGCCCCTCGGGCGATCACTCTTCAAGCGTCAGCACGGTTTGCGTAGCTAAGTGCCGGCCCATGGCAGAGAGTCGCGGTTTCCGGAGAGCAGGCCTGACGCCCGCCACACCGCCCTCCCGTGCCTCTGACCTCCACGCCTGACCTGCTCAGGACAGCGTCCCATCTGACACGGAGCCGGGACAGTCTCACTCTCCGTCGTGGCCCGGCCGCCAGGTGGGCACTCGCCTCCGTGCGGCCGCGGCCCCCCCCAAGGTCACTTCCAAGCAAGCTATCCCGGAGATCGCAGGAAGGGAAGGCTCACAAACCCAGATAAAGAGCTCGAAGCATGCAGTGTAGCACAGCACCTGGAGACACAGAGTGCGAAGCGAACGGAGAGAGAGAGAGAGAGAGACAGACAGACAGAGGGAGGGGCGGGGGAGGTTCGCATACTTAGGACAGGGTACAAGCGGACAGAAGGACCACACGGCTGGCATCCAGGCAACGCTCTCTCTCTGCTGCCTCCGCCAGCCTTCCCCACTGCTCGCGTGGGTACGAGACCAGAGTCGAGGTTTGAGGTGCACAGAAGTCTGGAAGGTGCCTGGGGCCAACGGCGCACGCGTGCTCTGTTAGAGAGAGGCAGACACAGCACGTCTGGCCACGGCTGCGCTCCTCCAATTAGCCCGGGGAGCAGCCGGGGAGGCGCATGGGGGGCCAGAACGAGCGTTACCAATGGGTGGCTGAATATTGAGTGCCTCGTGTGCCTCATGTATATTTAGTTTATTATGAATATTTAGTGCCTCAGGTGCCTTAAATATATTTAGTGCCTCATGAATATTCCATGCCTCTTGTATATTTAGTACCTCATGAATATTAGGAATCGCTTCCTCTTTCCACCTCTTTCTCTCTGTGCTCACCCATGTGCTCTGCCGTATCTGCCGAGCGTTTTTCCCAGCTCACGAACTTCCTTATCAGTGACAAGCTTCGTCCGTCCCACTGCTTTCTCGCCTTCTGTGGCAGAATTGAATATTCTCGCACAGCACGGCAAGTACACCCCATGTCGGTTGTAGCCAAAAGTAAATTATCTTGGTCAGAATTTTATCTTACCTCACACGTCTGCGAGGGCGCACAGGACATGGGGACGGGGGGGCGGCACACTGCCCTGCTCTATGCCAGGCACCGGCCAGGCCTGTCTCACGTGATTTGCACCAGAGCCCAGAAAGGTAGGCCTTTACATATGAGGACGTTGAAACACAGAGAGGTTTAGAAACTTGCCAGAGGTCACACAGCTGGTAAGAAGCACATTCAGAACTTGACCTTAGATCTGTTTATATTGCCTCCATTACCTCATGCTCGTCTCCGCTGGGAAGGAGAGCGGGGGTCGGGGGGAGGTTCTACATCAGCTTGAGGCCTCCCGTCTGTCACCTGCACAGCTTCCTCTCTGGTCCCAGCTGCTAGCACGTCCCCCACTTATACTCTCCAGTGGCTTCCTATTGTTTTCCAAATAAAGATCCAAACCCTCGCTCTGCTCCAACTTACTTACCACGAGGCCAGCAGAGTTTGGCCCCTGCTGACCACCCCGATTCTCTCTTTCCCTGTCCCCCCCCCCAGTCTGTCTTCCAGTCATGCACCAATCTTTTATCGGTTTTCAAATATGCCATATTACCTGCCATCGCAGGACATTTGCACACGCTGCTCCTCCTGTCTGCAGTGCTTTTCCCTTCCCTCCTTCATCTAGTTCGTGCCCATTTGTCCTTATATCTCAACTTACGTGTCCTGTCACCTCCAGGAAATTCCCCTGAGCCCTGGAGAATTTCCCTGAGCCCTGGAGAATTTCCCTGAGCCCTGGAGAATTAGCCTAGGTCAGTTTCTTAGTTTACAGATTCCCTCCCTACAGAGTACTGGTGTCCGCCTGTAATTATATTTGCATTGGTGGCATTATTTTCTAGCCTCTTCGTTGGCCTGGAAATGCTGTGACACTGGGGGGCACTGGGCTTTTGCTCCCCACTGTGTCTCTAGTGCCTTCTCTGTGGGTATTCGTTGTCGTCAATATAGATTCTTACCCTGAGGAAGGGGCCGGGGCCTCCCGCATCAGAGACAACTTCAGCTGGTAGTTTCTTTCTCAAGAGGGGGGAAAAGCTACCTTACCTGGAATGGAAACCAAGGACCACCTCAAGTGGTCTCAAGAGGAACCTCCCTCCCAGTAGCGTGCTGGAAAATTCCATGACAAAATGCCTCTGGAATGGAGTTTCCTGGGAAGACGCAAATTGCTCAGGAAGAACTTTCCCACGAAGAAGCCAGAACTTAGTTGTCATCAGGTTCCAGGGGCGCCCGGCTGGCTCAGTCGGTAGAGCGTGCAACTCTTGATCTCAGGGTTGTGAGTTTGAGCCCCATGTTGGGTGTGGAGATGACTTAAAAGTTAAAAAAACATCTTTTTTAAAAAAGAATCAGATTCCAGTTACATTTATGGAGCACCTACTGTGTGCCAGGGAGTGTGCTAGGCACTTATCACCCATATAGCATGTTAGTTCTCCGTTGCTGCATGATGAGTTAACCCCACGACTTAGGGGCTGAAAACAACCCATGTTTATTTAAAAAACTTTTTAAATGTTTATTTATTTGTGAGAGAGAGAGAGAGAGACAGAGTATGAGCAGGGGAGGGGCAGAGAGGGAGACACAGAATCAAAGCAGGCTCCAGGCTCTGAGCCATCAGCACAGAGCCCAACGTAGGCTCGAACTCAAGGACCGTAACATCATGACCTGAGCCAAAGTCGGACGCTCAACCGACTGAGCCACCAGACGCCCCAAACAATACGTGTTTATTATGTCACGGTCTCCGGGGGCCAGGAATCCAGGTGTAGCTTAACCGGGTACCTCTAGTTAGGGTCTCCCGTGAGGCTGCGGTCAGGATGTTGACCAGAGTCGCAGGCTCTAGGGGGGTGGGGGGGAATCCTAAGCTCGCTCATGCAGCTGTTAGTGGCCTCAGATCCTCACCGGCTGTTGGCTGGAGACATTCCATCACCACATGGGCCTCCCCAGAAACATGGCGGCCTGACATGGCAGCGGGCTTCCCTCAGAGTGGTTGGGCAAGAAAGCAAGAGAGGGTGGGCAAGATGGAAACCAAGTCTTTCTCTAGCCTAATTCCGTATCCTATTTCTGTTCATTAAAAGTGAGTCAGCAGGTCCAGCCTACACTCGAGGGGAGGGGATGACACCAGAGTGTGACTACCAGGAGACGGAGATGGCGGCGGCCATTGTACAGGCTGCCTACATCGTATCAGTTCTTATTTCACGCTACCGGCAGCCTCGTAAGAGACTTTGATCTTCATTTTGAAGGGGGAAAGCTGGTTCAGAGAGGCTCAGGGTGGTGGTCACATTTCACTGTCAGCGTGGCTAGGCTAGGGCCCGCACCTGTTCCACAAACACGAACTGTAGCGGCATTTCGTAGATGGGATTAACATCTACAGTGGTTGACTTGAAGTAAGCCAGATTACCCTCCGTAACAGGGGTGGGTGTCATCCAATCAGTGGAAGGCCTTAAGAGCAGAAGAAAAAGGGATTCCGCCTCAAGACTGTAGCACAGAAATCCTGTGTGAGTGTCCGGCCTGCTGGGCTGTGCTACAGATCGCAGGGTCAAGACTACAACGTGAACTCCCGTCTGAGTGTCCAGCCCGTTGGCCTGCTCTGTGAGTTTCCAACTGCGGCCCCTGACATCAGTTTCTCGCCTGAGTTTCTGGCCCTCCAAGTTTCAGATTTGCCAGCCTCCATAGTTGTATGTGTCAATTTCTTAAAATAAATTTCTTCTCGTGTGTGTGTGCATGTGTGTGTATTATACATATGCATATTTATGTAATGTGTATATATATTTGTACAAATATATATTTGTGTCCTGTTCAATTTCTCTGGAGAACTGACTGAGACAGTAAGTTTTCCCACGTCATATAATTGTAGCAAAGCAGGGGGGTGGAGAAAGAAGTTGAGAGCATAAAGTGGCCATGAATCAACAAATATTTACTCAGTACCGTGGCAGATTCTGTTTCCCAAATATGGCCGCCCAAAGATATCCTAACCTGAGCTCTTCCTGTATGTGATTTTGTGACTTCTTCCATCAAGAGGTGGGGTCTATGTTCTCTCTCCCGTTCTTTTTTTAAGTTTTATTTATTTTCAGAGAGAGAGAGAGAGAGAGAGAGATGCACATGAGAGAGAGATGGGGAGGGGGAGACGGAGAGGGAGAGAGAATCCCAAGCAGGCTCCGCACTGAAGCAGAGCTCAACCCCACAAAACGTGAGATCATGACCTGAGCCGAAATCAAGGGTCCAACACTTGAATCGACTGAGCCCCCAGGCGCCCCATGGGTTCTCTCCCCTTGAATCCCCGTGGGTGTGTAACTATGGCAAGGAACACTATTTGATTTCCAAGCCCACGTCTTGAAAGGTGACACCACTTTTTTCTACCCGTCTTGGGATGTTCACACTTTGAACTCAGCAGCCATGCCGTGAGGCAGCCCAAGCTAGTTCCTGTGGAGATGGCCCCTGGGGAAGCCACACTGCAGGTGTGCAGGCTGACAGTCCCACTGGGGGTCCCAGCCTACAGCCAGTATCATCCGCCGGACAGAGAAGTGCCCAGACCTTCAGACGATTTCAGCACCAGCATTTGGAGTCTCCGCAAAAGAGATCCCAGTCATTCCAGAGGGGTGATGAGGTGCCCCTGCTATGCCTTGTCTGAATTCATGACACATAGAAATGTTGAAGCATTAAGAAAAAAGGTTGTTGCTATTTTATTATTTTTCATGTTTATTTTAGAGAGAGAGAGAGAGAGAGCATGAGTAGGGGATAGGGCAGAGAGAGAGGGAGACCCAGAATCTGAAGCAAGATCCAGGCTCTGAGCTGTCAGCCCAGAGCCTGACACAGGGCTCGAACCCACAGACATGACCTGAGCCGAAGTCGGATGCTCAACCGACTGAGCCACCCAGGTGCCCCAGATTGTTGCTATTTTAAGTTGCTAAGTTTAGGAGTTTTTCGTCACATGGCAGCAGGTGACTGGAATATCTGCCCCTATACCAGGCCGCATGGAGGCCCAAGGGGTACACCGGCGAGCAAGACAGATATGGTCTAAAGGAGTTCAGTACTAGGCAGCTCACGCCGCTGTAACAAGATACCTTAGATTGGGTGGCTTCACCAATAAACATTTATTCCTCGAGGTTCTGGAGCCTGGGAAGTCCAAGTTCAAGTTTCCAGTCAATTCGGTTCCTAGTGAGAGCTCTCTCCTTGACTTGCAGGCGGTTATCTTCTTGCCGTGCCCTCCCGCAGCCAAGAGAGAGCATCTCTCTGGCGTCTCTTCTTACAAGGGCACTAATCTCATCACGGGGACCCCACCCTCGTGACCTCAGCTGAACCTCATTACCTCCCAAGGGCCCTACCTCCAAATATCACCACATTGGGTGTTAGGGCTTCGACGTATGAATTGGTGGGGCTGGGGGTGGACACACAAACATTCCACCTGTAGCAAGTTTACATGCCTAATGGAGGGAGCAGTTCATAATCACATAAACACCAAAGTAGACAGTCCGATCAATGCCGTGGAGAAAATAGAATAGGTGATATGTCCCAGGGGTACCACTTGAGCCACAGGGGGGCCAAGGAAGGCCTCTCTAGAGCCATTTGAGTTGAGATGTGGATGATAGGAAGAGGCAGACGAGCAAAGAGCAGGGGAAAGGCATTCCCCGGCAGAAGGGACAACAAGTTCAAGGCTGGAACCAAGGCCAAACTTGCACGGGGGCTCCTTGAAGGGTATCGGCGACTGGGAGGAGGCAAGGGACGCCAAGGAGGCTGGTAGAAGGTGGGTCCCACTGCCCGCGGTGGAGATAGGGAACTTCATCTGCTTGTGTCCTCACGGCCAATGTGGGGTGGGGGGGAGGGGTGGGGGGGAACGCGGGTCAGATCCAGCGCTCCAGAAAGTGGATCCTGGGAGGGGCCGCTGCCTCAGAGTTGGTCCAGCCCTGCCCAAAGCCCACTCTGTGGTGAGCTGACCTCCACCCCAGCCAGGGGGAGGGAAGGAGGGAGAGAGGGTGAGGTGGGGGGGGGACGGCAGAGGGACTCCCACGCATATCAATGGGCTCTTTCTCCTTTCGATAAGCTCAGCAGAACTCTGGCCTTTGTCTGGGGCCCCTGCTCCCCGGGCAGATCTCATAAAGGGCCTGCAGGCCTGGACTAAGTACGGCGAGTCGTGGCTGGCCTCACAATGGCAGGGTGAGGAGGTTAAAGCCGTGTCAGCTGCTCGGAATCTCGTCCCTGGGGCTTTTCCTGCTTTTGTTGTTCCTGGTCACCGGCCTGATATTTGATGGGGGCCTCTCTGCGGTTAGCTGCCGGAGAAACTCGGGTGGGGGGTGGCGAGGCTGGCCTTCGCCGAGGTTACAATGGACTGGCCAGCTGTGGGGGAGGGATGCGAAGGCCCCGGTTGCACAGTCTCTGGGCTCCCAGATTCCCATCTCCCCGGGCGCCGGAGAGCTCACCGACTTGTATCTTAGATTCCCCACCATCCAGGCGAGGAACCCACGACCTCATCTTCTGGACAAATTCTCCCACAGCAGGTGTGGTGAGGTCCCGAGGGAAGGACCTTGCCACACTCTTAAGACACTGCTGGGACACTGGGGGCCTTCATGCCAGTGCTCTGGCGAAGCTGTGAATGAGGCCATTAGAACTGCACATTCCCATCAGCACGAGGACAGATAAACGGTGTAGGCACGCCGTGGAGTACTACGCAGCAGTATAAAAGAACAAACTACCGAGGCCTCGGTAGCAGGAACGAATCTTACAGACATTATGATGAGTCAAAGAAGCCAGACACAAAAGGGTAAATGCTGTTGGATTTCATTTAGGAGAAGTTCATGGACGGGCAAAACTAACGGATAACGCTAGAGGTCAGAAGGGTGGTTGGTTCCGGCGGCGTTGACCGGAGGGAGCACGACAGAACCTTCGGGAGCTGGTGTGGTAATTGTTCTATAGCTCTGTCTGGGTGATGGTTATGTATATATGTAACACATATGTATACACACACACACATTTATCGAGCTGTATGGTTGGTTGTGTTTTGTTTCTTTTAGGTTTATTTATTTATTTTGAGAGAGAGAGAGAGACTGGGGGGAGGGGCAGAGAGAGGGAGAGAGAGAATCCCAAGCAGGCTCCCTACTGTCAACACCGGGCCCAATGTGGGGCTCGAACTCCCAAACCGCGAGATGGTGACCTGAACCGAAACCAAGAGTCGGGCCCTTAACTGACTGGGCCATTGGGGCATGTTTAAGATTTGCGCACTCCAAGAGAAAAATGAAAAGAAAATGAAAATGACCCGTTTACTCCCCCCACCAGCACCACACACACACCCCTCCTGCTGCACGAGTAGGAGTTAAGTGTGGGTGTCCAGTAGCCCAGCGAGCCGGGTTCAACCGTCCTGAGGATTTCAAGCTGAATTCTCAAAAGGAGCCTTTTGCTGGCACCTGGTCCCTTCACTCAGTCCCCTGTGCCCCCCATCCGGGCTGCCCTTGAGTACAGCAGCCAGAAGGCCTTCGGGCCAATTACTAACCCTCCTCCTCGTGCCTCAACCCTCAACAACACGGTCAGGGTGGGCAGCGGCAGAGGCCGAGGCTGCCTTCATGCTCCACCTTTGCGGTTTTCTCCACCGCTTCCTCCTTGTAGCAAAAAGCTGGCTCTACAGGCGCGCGGGTCGCTCGGTCGGTTCAGCGTCTGACTCTTGGTTTCCGCTCGGGTCACCATCTCACGGTTCGTGAGTTCGAGCCCCACATCGGATTCTGCACTGACGGTACAGAACCTGCTTGAAATTCTGTCTCCCTCTCTCTCTACCCATCCCCTGCTCACACACTCTGTCTCTCTCAAAATAAATAAGTACATTAAAAAAAAAAAAAGCTGGCTAGAGCTCTTCGACCATGGCCTTCCCCAGGAACTCCCAATTCTGCTAATTTGGGTTCCTGAACACACTGTTCTGATTCACTCTCTCTACTCTCCCTGGCCTGCCCCTCTCCCTCCCGCCCCCTCCCTCTCGACTTGAATTACCTACGTTGGGTGCGGGTGCAAAGCTTGGTTTAAAAGCAAAACAAAGGGGCGCCTGGGCGGCTCAGTCGGTTGAGCGTCCGACTTCGGCTCAGGTCATGATCTCGCGGTCCGTGCGTGCGAGCCCCGCGTCGGGCTCCGTGCTGACAGCTCAGAGCCTGGAGCCTGCTTCGGATTCTCTGTCTCCCTCTCTCTCTGCCCCTCCCCCACTCATGCTCTGTCTCCCTCTGTCTCAAAAATAAATAAACATTAACGAAAAAAAAGGCAAAACAAAATAAAACACAAAGAAACAAAGGCACGAGTGAATGAGTCCACTCAGCCAATGACTCTCCCGAAGGCTAAGGTGGAGGTAGGAAGCGGGGGAACTTTCTCCCAGCAAGGGCAACAGCTTTTAGGGTGTGGGGGTCCCGGAGAGGGTTGGGGGAGACTAGCAGTCCCCCTCAGATGTCTCCTCGAAACTGACCATCCCACCACTGTCACCCCACCCATCCGAGATCCAGCAGGAATCTGTATTTATTGTTGGAGAGATTGCCTAAGGAATACAGGACACGGTTTCTGCTGGAGCACTCAACATTTATTGAATGAGAAGAATGGGTAGGTGACTTCCAGTCAAGCGTGGAATTACTGCGCACGCGCACACACCTCTGCGGTCTCCCCCCAAACCACTAGGAAAACGACAGTAACGGGATTTAAAAAAAAAAAGATCTAAATCCACAGGAACGAAAAGAGAGAGAGAAGAAAATATAGCCATTGAAAGATATCATCGGGGCAGCTCGGCGGCTCCGTCGGTTGAGCGTCTGACTCCTGATCCCGGCTCAGGTCATGGTCTCACGGTTCATGGGTTCTAGCCCCGTGTCGGGCTCTACGCTGACGGCACGGAGCCTGCTTGGAATTCTCCCTCTCTCTCTCTGCCCCTCCCCAACTGGTGCTCACTCTCTCAAAATAAGTAAACAACAAAAAAAAGAAAGACGTCATCAACCTCCTGGAAGCCAGAAAGCAAATGGACAAAAGGTAACCGACTTAGCAGACCAGGCAATGCTGGAAGCTCGGTGCCTATGGAGGTAGAAGCTGAAAGAATCAAGGTGATTCAGACAGCAGAAGCCAAGAAAGGCTAAGGAATTAGAGGCCTTACGTACGGCGGAAGGTACAGAGGGCTGAAAACGGGGCCGTTGGCATGTCCGTTTGAGGGGTGCCTTGTGGCTCAGTCGGTTGGGCCTCTGATCTGGATGTCAGCTCGGGTCATGAGCCCAGGGTCATCCCATGGGATCGAGCTCCATGTCAGGCTCCGTACTAAGTGTGGAGCTTGCTTGAGATCCCCCCCCCACCCCCCGCTCTCTCTCCTTCCACCCCTCTCCCTCATTAGTGCTCAATCTCCCTCTCTCAACAAACAAATAAAAGAAAAAAAGAAAGAAGCAGTTAGACCCTTCCACCTCTCCCAGCCAGGTGACCTCACACCCGTCCACCACCTCCCCCCCCGTCAGAGCCTGGGGGTTCACTCTCTGGGGAGATGGAACGCACAGGGCTCTAGACTCAGGACACCACGCTCAGTTGACTGCAAGGGCGCCATGCTGAAAACAGGGGCTGCTGTACTGGAAAGGGAGTTAAGTGAGTATTGTCATCTTTTTTTCTTAACGTTTAGTCATTTTTGAGAGATGGAGAGAGGGCATGAGTGGGGGAGGGGAGGAGAGAGAGGGAGACACAGAATCCGAAGCAGCCTCCAGGCTCCGAGCCATCAGCACAGAGCCCGAGGTGGAGCTCGAACCCAGGGACCATGAGATCATGACCTGAGCCGCAACTGGATGCTTAACCGACTGAGCTACTCAGGCGCCCCAAACGATTCTTGTCACCTTAAGCCACTAAGTTTTGGGGTGATTTGTTATGCAGCAGGAGACAACTACCAAAATAAAAGTGATGCTAGGCATGGAAAGCGTGGGATTCAGAAAACTGAAAAACTGTCCCAAATCCTGCGTGCCTGGTCGCCTGGGTTCCGCTCTGGGCCTGTGGCCCAGCGATCCCCCTGGGATCTCCGCTCAGCGTCCAGGATTTGGGGACAGGGTCTCAAAGAAAAAAGGCAAAGAAGCTGGAGCGGGGTGGTGGTGGTGGGGGGAGTATCTGAAGGCATCCAGAAGCTAAACAAACCAAAAGGGAGTGAGAGATAAATATTAACTTTAAGGAAAGCAAAACTTCGTACAGTAAAGGACGTGTATTCCAAGCATACTACACGACATGGCAATGAATACATTTGCATACTTATAAACACTGTATGCTGATTTAACGGAAAAAAACCTGTGATATAATTTTAGTAGGATAAGAGAGGCAAGAGTCAGCACAGGTTTGGAGAGGGGGAGTCAAATGTGATTTTCAAGTCAGAACGATCAATGATGGGTTGGTTTCCTGGGGCTTCCGTAACAAGGGGCCACAGACGGGGTGGTTTAGACAACGGGGATGTCGCGTCCCGCGGTTCTGGAAGCTCGAAGCGTGCGGTGGAGGTGTCGGCGGGGCCATGTTCCCTCCGAAGACACTAGGGAAGGATCTGTTCCAGCCTTCTTCCCCAGCTTCTGGTACTCCTTGGCTTGCGGCAGGCATAATTTCAGTCTTCCTGTGGTGTTCTCCCTGCGTGCCTGTCTGTGTCTGGGTCTGAGTTTCCCCTTTTCCTGAGGACATCCGTCATATTGGATTAGGACCCGCCCCGATGACCTCATCTTGATCACCTTGCGGAGGCCCTGTTTCCAACCAAGGTCGCATGCACAGGTCGGGGAGGGGGGCGGTGGTTAGGACTTCGGCATCTTTCGGAAGGACGGGATTCAGCCCATAACAGATGGCGAGTGTCTCGGATTAATAGATCAAGAAATAACAGCGCGGGCGCGTTCTTTAGAAGTACGAAGGTAAATGGGAGAAGAGATAAGATCAGAGAGTCAAAGCTGGATCCTTCTGGGGGGCAGAAATTGGGGTGGAGCCAAGGAGGCTGCTGCCGTTTCTTTATAAGCCTGAAAGGACTGCCTAGCCGTTGAAGTCAGGCGCGTTTCTCCCCGATCTCGGTTACCACACTCCTCACGTGTCATTACAATTTGATTTACTCATCCGCGGTCCACACAGGACCATAAACTCCTGCAGGCTAATAATAGTCGCGGCCGTATTTACATAATGCTCACCACGTTGCCTGCCACTATTCCAAGCAGCTCGTGACAACCCTGTGAAGGAGGGGCTGCTATTATCCACCATTTCGGATGGCAAAACCGAGGCACAGAGAAGTGAAGTGATTTGCCCAAGGTCACGCAGCTAACTGGAAGAGCCTGGATCGGAGAGGCAACACTATTTCCATTTGGGCCTTTCTTGTTCCGCTGGGTATGGAATGGTACTCCAGCGGGTGCACAATATCTGTTAGGGGAAGGAGGGGTGGAGGGGTCTCCTTATCTACTCATCGCTGGTGGGTGTGTGGTTCCCTTTTATCCTGGGCCAGCCAAGCTTCATTATGTCTGTACCCCCATGCTCCCCTCTTAAGGGACCTGCCCACCCTTCAAGTCCTAGCTTCTGGGTAGCCATATTCTTTGCCATGTAGTCCATCCCACTCCATTCCACTGACTGCAGCTGATTGGGCCAGAAAGGGCCTCTGACCCAGGACCAGCCAATCAGAGGCTGCTCTGGGACACATGGCCGTGGCGTGGCCTGGTGAGGAAAGACGAGTCGGCCAGCCCCGTTCTCCCTACTGGGCAATGTTTCACTTAGCTGCACAGAGAATCTGAGCCACTCAGGCGTGGACAGAAGGCAGGATTAGTCTTCCCGTGGCTGGTTAAGTTGTGAGCGGCAGAGAACGGCTGGTGAACAGAGAGAACCAGAACAAGAGAGAGGTAGAGAGATTCCTAGGACTCGCTCAGAGCCCACCATCTATTCAATTCCAGAATTGTGGCCTCACAACCAAAAACCCCTCTCTCTTGAGACGCCTGAGTCTCTTCCGATCTTGTAAACAGCCCCCAGTGTCTGGGCCTTTCTCCTTTCCAGATGTCCCCTCCGTGCCTTCCTCTGTTTCTCCTCTTGCCTTCTTGTCTCCCTCTCTCCCTGTCTAGGGCTCTGGCTAACCAGACGTTACATTTTTACTGGGCATTGTTTTTCATGAAGTCATGGACCACCAGCGCCATGAGGCACCTTTCAGATTGACGCCGTCCAATAGAACTTTCTGCGCCGATGGCAGCGTTCCACATCTGCGCCGTCCAGTACAGTGGCCGCCAGACATATGTCGCTATTAAGCACTTGAAATGTAGCCGGTGCGACCGAGGGGCTCAATTTTGCGTTTTATTTAATTTTAATCAACGTAAATGTAAATAGTCACACGTGACGAGTGGTTACTGAGTTGGACGACACAGTCACTTGATTCTCTGATCCATTGCTGCTTCTTACAGATGAGTCCCTTGTTGTGGGCGTCAGAGCCTTCGATTGTCTCTTTCTTATCCCAGAGGCCGTCTCCTCAAGTCACTGCCCAGCTAAGGGACACAGCAGCACACGGACTGGGGTGACCAGCCCTCGCTGCGAGTCGAGTAGCTGTGCCAAGAGCAGGCCAGGGTGATGCTCCGAGGGTCTCCGTGCAAGGGCCTACGCGTAGAGGGGGCCGAGGGACGAGTCAAGTGTTTGGGCAGAAATAGGAGAACGTCGTAACCTCAAATTCAGGGAGACCTCTCTGACTCAGGGAGCCTCCTCAGAGGTCCAGCCCTGCCTCTTCCCGGTGGCCCCCCGCCCTCCACCCTCTTTCCCCAGAGGCCTGTCCACCAAGACAGTCCTGTGCCCCGGCCCCTCGGCATCTCTCTCTGCAGCAGCCTTGATGCCTGGAGACGGGTGGTTTCACCGTGCTCACCGGGTTAGGCCCTGGGACCGAAGTGAGCTAGCCGCCCCCCTCACTGGCTTTGCTTACGTTTCCCAGGTGCGGCCCTGTGACCTCGTCCTGGCCAATGGCGTGTGAACAGGAAAGGCAGGGGTCACATCCGGGTTTGGCCCGTGTTCCTTCCCCGTCCACACCTTGGTACAAGCGAGTCCACCGGAGCGGCAAGAGGGAAGGCACCCGAGCCTCGAGAGGAGAGCCGTCCCTCCGCTGTGGTAAGCCGCCGCACCCCGACCACCGCGACACCCCAAGGAAACGCGTTTCCTCCCGCATGGCTCCTTGCGTTGTGGACAGCGGGGACTGGGGGCACTCTGGCAGTGCCAGGGAGGGGGGTGTGGTCTGGCGGATTGTCGTCTGAGACCTCCTCCCTGTGGCCGGGAGCCGACCGACTCCCGCTGGCCTTGCTCTCCCAGTTCGCTGAACGGAAGGTCTCTGACTGATGCCCACAAGGGAATGAATCCCTCTGGTGGGCGGGGGGGTGCGCAAAGGCCGACACAACTGCCTCCTCCATACGGATAATACGCAGGCCACGTGGGGCCTCCTTCCTTCACGGGGCTCGGGCTGGACCTCAGTGTGACAGACAGGGAGCACCTGAGCTCCAAGGAGCTCACGGAACTCATTCTAATGCCAGCGGCAAGGAGAAAGTCAAAGGAACTGGAATCACGACTTGAGTGAGGCCCAAGGTGGGTACTTCCTGGCAAAGAGCTGCGGAGCCCGGCCAACATTCCCTGCCAAAATTTCCCGGCTCCGAGAGTCACGGATGAAGGGCACAGAAAGTTTTCTGCCTCATTAACCAAACTAGGGAGCGCAAGAGGAGGGTCAGGCCGGGAGGGCGAATGCGGAGACCGCTCCGGAGCTCACAGAGGCGGCGGGCCCAGCTGGGGGGGGGGGACGCGCTTCCAGCAGCTGGGAGGGAACCGGGGGCTGGGGTGCAACCCTGCGTCTGGAGACAGGCGATGGGGAAAAGCGCAGGAAGGGAGGGGGGATGGCCAAGAGAGCCAGAAAGAACGTTAAGAGGAGGCTGACGGGGCAAACAAAGTGGGGCACTTGCGGCGCCAGGAAAGCCAGACAGGGAGACAAATGAAGAGCAGGAGAGGGAGGAAGCGACGCAGGGGAGAGGGGGGCGGAGGAGCCACGTGGGGCGGAGCGTGGGGGAGGAAGGGGGCGGTCAGCCATGTGGAACAGTGAGAAGACAAGAGGGGACGGGGCACGGAGAGGCCATCGGATCCGGTGACACCCGCTCATTGGCGGCCCGCGAGAACAAAAGCGAACCCAGAAGGACACTCGCTGGTCGGCAAGGGGAAGCCAGGTGGAGATGCGAAATTTATGGCAGACAGTCTGCAGGAAGGATAAATTGCCCCGCAGGGACCGTGAGCTAATTGTGTCACGTGGTGCGCCTCGGGCAGGGACAGTCTAGCGGCACAAAACAGAAGCCCACTTGCGCGAGCTCAAGTAAAAAGGGAGAATTTATGGGAAGAACAGGAGGCCAGCTCGGAGATTCAAGGGCAGGAAGTGCGGCCCTGGCCTCCGGGGAAGGGAACCGGCAACGGGGCAGCCAGCAGGCACCTTGGCAGCTCTGTTCCCTCCGGCTCTGAGCTCTCTGATCTCTGCTTTCCTGCGAGAACGCTTCTGCCTTTCCAGCTCCTTCTGCCGCTCTGGGCCCCGAGGTGGAAGGTGGCCGCCCCGGGTGACCCTCCCTGCTCCGTTCGCTCCGCTCCCCCCTGAGCCCACAACTGTGCCTGGCACGCAGGGCGTTCACGCAGCCCACGGGAGGCTGCCCGGAACTGCCTAGCCGTCCCAAGGCCAAGTTCCTGGGAGGACCTCCAATTGGTCTGGTCGGGTCAGGTGCCCCTCCCTGACCCAATCGGCTGTGGCCGAAGGGGAGGGTCTCGTGCCCTCGGGCCCCTCGGAGGGGACCGAGAAGTAGCGTTGGGAAGGACGCGTCCAAGCCGGTTCTTGCAGAAGGGAACATGGCGGCTGTCGGACTTCGGTGTTCCAGAAAAGCCGAAGGTCTCCCGGCCCAGAAACGACTCCCTGGAGGCCACAAGGGGCGAGGCGTGCGTACCCACAGACAAACGGCATTCCTAAAAGATTTTTCCATGCTTCCCTCCCTCCCCCCCCCCCCCCCGAATGCCCAGTCCCAGCGTCTCTCCCAACATCCAGGACACGCCCCCACCCTCGACTCCCGTCTTCTTGGCCGTAGCCCGACTCCTTGGTTTCCTTCAACTACAGCCCGAAACGAGAAGAGCCGCGCGGGAGGGGGCTGGGGGACGGCGGGCAGCGACAGCTGCCTTGCTTGGAATGGCCCTGACCACAGGCACGTGCACCAGGCAGGGTCTCAACAGGAAGCAATTAGGATAGTTGAGAAGTCTTTATGTACAAAGGGCCCATCCACAACGATGTGGGTGTAGGGTAGCCACAGGGTTCGCCAAGAGGCAGAAACTGTTAGCACCGGAGTTGTTACCACCGTGGGACCAAAGGAATAGGAGGAGGTCTTGGTTACCCGAGCTGCCAAGGGGGACAGAGGTGGGTAGAGAAGGAGCAGAGGGGCGCCTGGGGGGGCTCAGTTGGTTAAGCGTCTGACCCTTCGACTCAGGTCATGATCTCGCGATTCCGGGGTTCAAGCCCTGCCTTGGGTTCCGTGCTGACAGTACGGAGCCTGCTTGGGATTCTCTCTCTCTCTGTGCCTGTCCCCCCCCCCCACCTCTCTATCTCTCAAAATAAATAAATAAACTTAAAAAAAGGGTACACTGCATTATCTTCCCAATTTTAAAGACCAGGCTCAGAGAGGTTAGGTGGCTGGCCCAAGGTCACTCAGCGGGTATTGGCGGAATTACAGCTAGGACTTCGAGTCCATTTCTACGGTCATTTGCACGCCACTGCCCATTGTCAGAAGGCCCCTGAGGACTGTTTCTTGCTGGGCTCGCTGTCCAGATTTGGGAACTCCAGCTTTCAAGAGGCTAAACCGCTGAGCGAACGGGCCAGAATGGGTGCCCAGGAACTCTGCTGAAGCACGGGAACCCTTGGTTTCCGGCTGCCACCTCGTGGATCGCTGTCACCCCTTTCCTTTCTCCACCCGGCTCTGCTTCAGATACAAGCAGAATGGGGGGTGGGGGGGGATGTCCGCCCTGGTCATTGCAGAACCGCGTAACGATTGGAGGATTTTAAAACTGAATTCACGGGGTGCCTGGCTGGCCAGCTGGAGGAGAGTGTGAACTCTTGATCTCACGGTTGTGGCTTCGAGTCCCACGTTGGGTATAGAGATTACTAAAAAATAAATAAACCTGAAAAACATTGAATTTGGGGCACTGGGTGGCTCAGTCGGTTCAGCGTCCGACATCGGCTCAGGTCATGATCTCACAGCTTGGGGATCCGAGCCCCATGTTGGGCTCTGTGCCGGCAGCTCAGAGCCTGGAGCCTGCTTCAGATTCTGTGTCTCCCCCTCTCTCTGTCCCTCCCCTGTTCACGCTCTGTCTCTCTGTCTCAAAAAGAAATGAACATTAAAAAACGTAAAAAAAAAAAAAAAAAACCCAACATTGAATTCACTTGCTATAGCACGAATGAAGCTTGAAGACACGCTCAGTGAAATAGGCCGGTCACAGAGAGGTCCATATTACATAATTTCACTCATATTGGGTACTTAAAGTAGTCAAATTCAGAGAGATGGAAAGTAGAATGGGGGTCGCCAGGGGCTGGGTGGGGAAGGAAGAATGGGGAGCTTATGTTTAATGGGGACAGAGTTCCATTGCAGCAAGATGAAAAAAGTTCCGGAAATGGATGGTGGTGACAGCTGCACAGCAGTGTGAAAGTACTTGATGTCACCGAGCTGTACACTTTAAAATGGTTACAATGGCAAATTTCATGTTACGAGTCTTTTACACAATTTTTTTTTAAGTTTATGTATTATGAGAGAGATCGGGGGAAGGGCAGAGAGAGAGAGAAAGAATCCCAAGCAGGCGCCACACTGTCAGCCCAGAGCCCGATGTGGGGCTTGAACGCATGAGCAGTGAGATCGTGACCTGAGCCGAGATCAAGAGTCGGATGCTTAACCGACTGAGCCACCCAGGCGCCCTCTCTGGAACTTTCTAAAAACGGAGTTTGTAACCATTCGATGAGCATCTAGCCTGTGCCATAAGAGCAGCAGCCCTACCCGCGAGGACCGGTCAGCCCTGTCAGGCAAAAGCAACACTCTCAGTGCCACGTGGAAGTAGCATCCTAGCGGGAGGGTCCAGAAACGGAGACGACTTGACGTGTGTGATAGCTAAACCCGTATCCCCTTGTTCTACCCCACGAGGCCCGTGACAGTGCTTCTCAAACCATCTGTGGCGAGAACATGAGTGCGTGGGGGGTGTCCGTGTGTTCAATTTCCAGTCCATCGCAGCCCCATCCGTGGCCCTACCGTGTACGACTGACCGAGCTCACGCCACACACCTCTCCCCGTGCAACTTTGAACGAATCTACTTCCTGTTCACTAAGAGTCCCCTGATCACCAAGGTCAGGTTGCTTGCGAGGTTTCGAAATGGTTACTCTTATCTTGTTGCGGACCGGCGCTTTGAGTAGCGAAGGGAGGAACCACTTGCTTTTATTGTATCTATCCTTGTGCGCGCCTTCAGATTTTTAGCGGGACCACCCAGATGAAGCCCTCCCCTCGCCCAGGAAGGGGTGCCCACTTGTTAATTAGCTGGTGTTTTGAATATGGAAGCTCTGCCAGCATTAAATATTATTATTATTATTAGCCTCGTGTCCACTATAGTCGATGTCATTTAATTAGAACGGCGTAGTAGGCAAATCTGCCTTAATTGGCTGGGATGTGGCTAAGAAGCCATTTCACGTCTGTGTCTGCGTTCTCTGTTCTGTGGCCATCACATCGCATGCTCTGGCAATGGGTCATTTCGGAGACCTTGGGCAGGGTTCAGGGAAGGTTATCTGGCTACTGATTAACACTTAATTAGCACCTTTTTCATGTAGCCCAGCAGTGACTTTGTAAATTTAAAAATTTCAGGGGACCACTTAACGTGGAATTAAAGTACAAGTGCAATATTTAAGATGCATGAAATTGTTTTACGCATTACAGCATTAACTAGCTCTTAATTTATGCGGCGCATGCCAGGGAAGGGCAATTAAAGTGTAGCAGGGGAAAAAAAAAAATTCTAGAGCTCTGTGTTGTCCTGTCTTCTCCTCTCACGGTGCTTTTGAAGGCTTTCGCTACATCTGTATCTCGACCCCTGTTCGAGAGTTAGGAGGAAATGGTGAATCCTGAGGCCCGTTCGCCACCACGGGACTTGGCATTGTGTTTAACCTGAAACTATGTCCAGTCAAGTCCTTCCGGGGCTTAGAAGTCCCCCCCACCCCCCCCACCCCCACGACCTCGGCGATTGCTCCGGGCACGTGACCCAAGTAGAGCCGATGAGATGTCGGAAGCACGTGCCTGGAGCCTCATGGGAAAGTGACGCCGACGGTGTCCTCCTTGGCGGCTATGGGAAGGAGTGAGTCCCTTTGCCCCTGGCCACTGTGAGGACGTGAGGTCCGGGAGGGCGGCAGCCGTCTCGTAAGCACTCCGCAGCCGGAGGGGAGCCATCGTTTGGGGTCTGGCACTGAAGCCAACACCACACTAGGTTCCGTGGCAAGACATCCTGGGAGACACGGGCTTGGGACTCGGCTGCAGGCCATCTGACTTCAGGACTTTTGAATTATGTTGGAGCCTATAAATATACTGCACGTTCCCACTCTCTTTCCTGCCGTTCCCTTTGACCGGAATTCTCTTCCCTTCCTTCTCCATCCTTCAAGGCCACATCCAAGTGCCACCCGTCTACGCGACCTGTCTTAATGTGAACCATGCTTGAGATGGTCAGAACCGTGCCCCCCTCCTCTGGATGCTAATGCCCCTTACTCGAACTCCTTCGGCAAGGAGCGCCTGCCACCCCGAAAAGCGGGAGGCTGCAAACGCGGCTCTCCGTCTCCCCTATGAGGACCTAAGCCCTTGCTTCGTCTGTCCCCAGCGTTAGTATCGCACCGGACACGCTGAATCTGCCAAGTGCCGCAATCCCGTTCCTAGAAAGGAATGTTGATACGGCATCGTCAGGAGTGGAGAAAGCGCATAGAGCATATGGTCTTCTGAGCTAAAGCCAGACGCAAAGAAACCGGGTAAAAGCCGCGGCTGGGTGCGTCCCTCGGCCACTGCAGCTGTTGAGGGCAAGCGAGGACTTGCCTTAACGGGGAGGAGTCACAGACTCGGGCCAGTTAGAATATCCGTCTGTCCCTCTGTCTATAACTTACACAGAGGGATACAGTCTCCAAGTACGAAGTCAAGGGCTAGGAAAGTTAAAGTTTCTCTGTCGTCTCCTCCTCCCCACACTCCATGTCCTCTGTGGCTGATATGTGCTTGAGCTGCTCTGATCCGCTCCTCCTCCCCGCTCCCCCCCCGCCACCCCCCGCCGGCCAACGGCCTTCCGGTCCACCGTCCACCCAGCCCTTCTCCGGGTGGCCCAGCCAACAGCTGAGCAAGGCGGTGGCACTCGGGGCTGGACGTTTCCCGTGCCACGTGGGCCCTCCCCCTGTGGCACCCTTTGCTCTGGGCTCCCAGAGACTTTCCAGAGCTGCATCGCCACCTGCCGGCTCCCCCTGCCCGGTCCCGCTTCTGCCCTTCTCGCTTCCCGGGTGCTCCTCCCAGTAAACCCTTGGCGCTCCCAACTCCGTCTCAGCGCCTGCCTCCCCGGGAACCCGACCTGCGACACCCTCCCCAGAGGTAACAACTGCCAGCTCTGGGGCGTGGATTCTGCCACCCGCGGCTTCCTGTTCATCCACGTACATGTACGGTAACAGATCGTACTGTGTGTGTGAATCCTCCTACAACTCAAAATCGTAGCGTACCTCCTTGAACGGTAGATACCAGTGCACACAGGTACGTCTTTCTTTTTTTGTTTTAAATGTTTATTTATTTTGAGAGAGAGAGAGAGAGAGAGAGAGAGAGAGAGAGAGAGAGTGGGGGAGGGGCAGAGAGAGAGAGAGAGAGAGAGAGAGAGAGAGGGAGAATCCTAAGCAGGCTCTGTACTGTCAGCGCAGATGGGGCTCGATCCCACGAACAGTGAGATCATGACCTGAGCCGAGATCAAGCGTCAGGTGCTTGACCGACCGAGCCCCCCGGGCGCCCCCGCACGTCGGGTTTTTTATTTGCTGTGTATTATACTGTAGTATGGTGAGCCCGTTGTTTGCTTAACCTTTCTTCTGCGGACGGACATTTGCGCCGGTTCTCTTTTCCCTTATTCCTACGAAGGCCGCTAGGAGCGTGTTATAAACGGATTTCAAATAAACCAAACGTTATTCGGTGCAGTATAAACCACGAACCTGTGTCAACCACGCCTTTTGTTTCCTGTGTTCCGATGCTTTGATCTCTGGGGCCCCGCGGACCTGGAAGGGACGACCCCTCCCGGGATTCGCCAGTTTCTAGACATGGTTAGACAACTCGCCCTTGAGTGCAGCTTGCAAATGCAAACCGACCAGCCCAGGCCCCACGCGCCTAAGCACCTGCCCTACCGGGCTGTCACGCTCCTAGGCGCTGTCTACCTGCCCTAATGGGACAACTAGGGACCCTCCCGCGGGCCCCAGAGCCCACTGAGATTATGCTAACTAGGCAGCCCTAAACCCACTTACCCTACCTCTCCTGCTCCTTCCCTTGGACACTACGTGAAAGGCTCCTGCCCGCGGGATCCCCCTCTCCCTCTGCCTCCTGACAGACCCCAGTGCTTCCCCGTGCAGCCCCCCCAGGGCCTGGCGAGCCCCCTCCTCTTGAGATTTGTAAGTATCACCAATTATCTTTTCTCTGGCGGTCCCCTCCTGATCTGTCGGCCTCGCCACACCTGAATAATAAGAGAGCCTGTATTTCCAAACAGGACCCAGCGCTGGCAAGGCGGAACCCACATTTTCTCTCTCCCCCCTCAAGGTTCCAGAATGCTTTAGTTCGTGACCTCTTTCTGGGCACGTGCGAGGTGCTAAATGTGCTCGTTCCTTCGGTCAGACACAAGAAAGAACTTCCTGCTAGGAAGCAGGGCCGCCAGAGGCGCCCCGTTCGATCGTCAGCGGCAACAAGGACTGCTCGCCAGGGCACGGCCCCGCCCCTTGTGGAAGGAGGCCACGAGGGTCCCTGCGGCCAGGCCAGGTCCCTGCAGGCAGCCGAGGTCATGCTCACCTGAGCGGGGCGGAGGGACGCGCCGATCGCCCTCTCCGTTGCCCTGGGGCTCTGGGCCCGATGGCGGTGACGTGGGGCATCCTGGCGGGGGCCAGCCTGTGTTCACAGCTGCCTGCCGGGAGCCGGAGCCTGTCAGCTCGAGCGGCAGCGAGGGAAGACGTTTCTGACACAAAACCCCAGGGGAATCCACGGAGGAGCTGGGCTGTCATTACTTATTAACAATGGGCCTGATCCCCAGCCAGGCAGGCCCAGGGAAATAGCGGGGAGGCCGGCCCCCCCACCCCCGCCCGAGAGGTGGATTAACGCTTTCTGGGCAGGAGGGAGCTGTTTGGGGGGTCGGTTGTCACATTCTGCATGTAAGAGGGACCATTCTTTACATATTAGACACAGGCGCACTCTTCTCGCCTTCCCCTCCCCCTCTGTGTCTGCCTTCTCCTCTGTTCCCTGCCCCCTCCGATGCTAAGCCGGCAACCCCACAGGATGTGGGAGGCTGCGCTCACCGGGAAAAGGAAGGTTTGAGAATGCATGCAGCCAGAAACCGAAGTCTCATGTCTGCAGAACCGGCCCGAAGCAGGGGGCGGGGGGTGGGGGGGGCAGGGAGAGGCAGGTGGAGCTGTGCCGGCTGGTCATTAAAGGGGTGATTGCCCCCTTTTCTCCCCCCTCGGGGGTCCCGGGCTCCAGTGCCGGCCTCACTCGGTCCCAGCTCGGCAGTCTCAGGTGGGCAGAGTGACCCGCCCCTGACGCCGCAGGTCGGTTTTCTGGACCAGCAGATGCGGAGACAGACATCGGCACGCGGGGCATTTTGTTTCTGTTAGGGAGCACTCCTCGGATCAGCACCCAGAGAAGGGAGGAAGTGGAAGCAGAAGCAGAGGCAAAAGCCGAACTGCCACGCTAGCCCCACCGCCCGAGGCCTCGGCTGACCCCACGGAGGGCTCTGGAGCCCGGGGGCCTGTTCAGAGCGCTTCCGAGTTGGGCTGGAGGGACGAGCCTCTGTAGCCTTGCGTGGATCCGCCCCCGGGAGGGGGTGCTGCTCCAGCAGCTGGCACGACCCTGGGCACGCTGCTTTCTTCAGCCGAGGGGAAGGGCTGACAGCTGAGGGCAAGCCGCAGACAGTGTCTCCGCGGCAGAGGGTGTCAGTGCTCCCTGAGCACAGCCGTCCACGAATGTCCTGCCTCCCGGGAGCAGGACAGGGGCACTCTTCAGGAGTCCTGCCTCCCTAGAGGCCGACCCGGCCTCCTTTCCTGCTGCCTCTCCTCTCGTCCTTCCTGCCAGCCTCCTCCCCTCCCTCCTCCCCACCCTCCTCCGGTTCTTCCTGCCGCCATGCCTCAGATGCTGCAGCCATCACAGAGGTTTACAAAGTGTTAACGGCCGTCCGACCTGGTGGGGCCAGTGCAAGTTTCCAAGGAAGCCCAAAGTGCCCTGATGGAGGTGGAAGGGTCAGGAAGCCCCTCCTTCGGGCCGCCCTTGTCTCGCTATGAAACACTCTGTAATCCGGTAAAGAGCTGGCTGGCCGCACCGGGAGCATTTCCACCCCCCCTCCCCTAATTGGGCGCTTCCAAACTTCGCCACAGGGGGCGCTACATTGTCGTGGGTACTTTCTGTTTTCTGTGTGTCCACAGGCGCAGAGGCGCATGGTCGGTTTGCGGGGCCTACGGTAAAGGCGGTTCCGCGTGGGTCATTCGGTGCGAGGGAGGCGGGTGTTAGGCTTCATCTGCCCTCGGAGACGCCGGCGGCCCCGCATTTAGGAAATGGTCAGTTCGCCTTTTATCACGAGTCCCCGCTCTCCGCGCACCGTGCCCCGTGCTGCCATCAGCCCCGGAGGTTTTGTTCGTTGGCACCGAGAGCGTCCGAAACGGGTTGGCGCTGGAGGAGGTAGCGGCGGGGGCCGGGGGCGGCATTCCGGCCGGGGCAGGGGCGGAGGTGGAAACTCCGGCAGGCCCGGCGGTTTGTTCTCGAAGGAACGGCACCGCGGGCTGGATTCCTAAGTGATCGCGCGTGAATCCGGCCACGGATTTGCTGGACCTCGCGCCCCTGGAGTTGGACCAGAAGGTTAGAGAATCCCGCTGCGGGAATGCGCCGGCATCTGCCTCAGGCTGACTTTTTCTGCGAGCAGGTGGAGCTTTTAAAAGGGGGGGGCGGGAACTTCACGGGATTTCCAGAACAAGTTAGAGGCCGGCTCCGCCGAACTTGGCTGAGGACTTCGTTTCATGGTAACCTGGTGGGCACGGTGCGGGAGGGGCCCTATGCCCCCCCCCACCTCTAATCACTGAAGGCTACAGAGATTTTCCAAAAAGAACCTAATGGTTTTTGCAAGACCAAACCGGCTTAGGTCAATTTGCCCCAGCCTAAAATCCCACCCCAGATCCTCTATAAAACCTTAACCAGCTGTGAATTCCCACCTCCCCCCATCAATACCCACTGTGTACCTTCATGTGTTCTCACAGGCATCATCGGGTCTAACACTTGTGTCCTCTGTCAGAAGAAGTTGCAAGAGCCGTAAGTATTGTTTTCTTTAAATATATATTTCTCGCTTTCTTCAAGGTTTTTAGTTATTTTTGAGAGAGTGGGAGAACGCGCGCGCGTGCGCGGGCATGCGATGTCTTGGGGCCAGGAGTGGGGTGGGGTAGGGTAAAAAAAAAAAAAATCAGTTCTCGGAAGCATCCGCAGCTTTTCTCGTATTTCTCAATGTCTCAGCAAGGAAGCCCCAGGCATTCGCTAATCAGTAGAAGTATTTATTTCAGGAGGAATATTTATTAAGGGCTGGTGTGCGCGAGCACTGGGGACGGCCGTAGTATGGAGCGACTGTGTGGACGTGGTCCCTCATGCGTCCGTGTTTACAATTCAGGACGGACGATGCCACGATTAAGCTAGTTTGGGAGCGGCTGCCACACACACACACACACACACACACACACACACACACATCCTGCACGCAATTAGATAACTGACGTGCAACATGCTGAGGACGAGATTAGATTAGATACATACATCTGATGGCTCTCATTTCTGGCTGCCTATGAGGAGTAGAACCAGGGTCGTGGGTTACATTCTCAGCTTGAGCTCAGTCTTCTCTCCCCCAGTCTGGCCCTGAGGGGGCAGAGCCAGTATCACTAAGGAAAGCACTGGTTTTCCGCCAGCAGTAATATACTCACCTGTGTGAGGTAAACCCCAATGCCCAAGACCTTAGGGCACAACATTGGTTCTGAGTGTCCTTCAGCCCTTTTAGTTGACACAAAGAAATATTTTTCTACCTGAAGAAAGAGGAGTGCCTAAGGAGATCGCTGCCACCCTCACCCATCCGTGTTCTTTCTGCCTCTGAAAGCCCCTCTAAGGCTATGAGGTATTGGAGCAGCAGCAGCCATTTTGTGACCATGAGGAGAGGACAGCACAGAAAGGTAGAAGGAGCCTGGGTCCTTAATGAGCTCTTTGGCCTGAACTGGAGACCACCCGCCTCTGACTTTCTTGTTGTATAGGAGATATTAACATACCTTTATTGTTTAAATTACTTCTTGTCGGGTACTCTGCTGAGAGCATCCTAATGGGTGCAATCCCCATGTAATTAGTTGAGAAAGCTAAGGCTCAGGGAGATGGAGGTATAGTGTTAGAGGCAGAGATGGGCCTAGAAGCCAGGAATCCCAGTTTCGTCCAGGGTACTCTTCTCTGCCTTTGAACTCTACAGTCTTAGGAACCCCCTGGGGCCCCCTCCAAGCCAAGGGAACCCATGCTTCGGCTCTGTGCCCCTGCCTCCCTTCCCCCACCCAAACCAGAGCCTCGGGGCCGTTAGGTGTTTTGCCTCACTGGCTTCTCACTAACATTCGGTCTGAAACAAAGGCTATGAGGCTTAGAAATAGTTTCAAACCACCGTCTTATCCCTTAGCCTTCAATTAACAGCAGCGGCCGGCTCTGTACCCCACCGCAGGGGAAATCGTAAAGAAAGAGTCTCTTCTAAGAGGAAACGGGGCGTCATCTTTTATTTCCTAAGTTCAAGCCCAGAGATCCTCCTGGCAAACTGCTGGCTCACAGGCTACAGACATACCCAAGTGCTGGGGTCACAGAAGACCCCGGGGGGTGGGGAGGGGTGCGGTGGTGCTGAGCGTGAGCAAAAGCTCCCGCCTTCTTCAGGAAATGTCAGCCGCCACAGCCAGAGTTGTCATCTGGCCACCACCTCCTTGTCTGTTCCAGACTCCGGGGCTACGTCCGTCCTGGAGACCCAGCTTCTGTTGGCCCCGAGCACGCCGGCTCAGGGGCGTCCAGAACCGGAAACCCTCCCCAGAGCCGATCTGGCCGGTCGGGCTTCTCGCCGGGGCACCTTCTGTCTTTCCCAGGGTCCAGACCCCTCCTCCGATCAATGCTAACAGGGTAACAGAGGTCAATGACCCAACGCAGGCGGCGACGTGTGCCAGAGGAGCCTGGCTCTTCTCAAAACGAGGGATGAGCATTGCAAGTGTCTGCTTCTGAATCGGCCCCGTTAGAGCCTCAGGAGAGTGGCCGGGACCTGCCTTTTCTTGCCTCAACGGGGCGATTCTTTTGCTTCTCCCCGAATCCGCTGCAATCGCCCAGTACCGTTCGCTGGCAACCTGGCTGGTCCCGAAGGTCAAGGTGGACCACGTCCGGTGCCTCGGCAGGAAGGGCCGCAAGGCTGGGCTGCTCTCCCTCTTCATGCCCCCTCGGGGCCTCTCCACACGGTGTCTCTGCGGGGGGGGGGGGGGGGGGGGGGGGGGAGGGGAGGGGGGGAGGGGGACTTTCGTGGCGACTCGAGGAGTGAGTATTCCAAGAGACAGGAAGTGGAAGGTGCCAGGCTCTTAGGACACAGTGTCCCTTTCGTCATATTCTATTGGTCAAAGAAGTCACAGAGCCCACCCGGGTTTAAGGGAGAGGAAGGTCTAGGGGTGCCCGGGCTCACGGTTCGTGAGATCCAGCCCCGAGTCGGGCTCGGCGCTGACAGCACGGAGCCTGCTTGGAATTCTCTCTCTCCCTCTCTCTCTCTCTGCCCCTCCCCCCCTCAAAATAAATAAATAAACTTTTAAAAAAAAGGAAAGGGAATATCTAGACTCCTTCCTCTCCATAAGAGGGGGACCTGAGCATAGACTTCTCTGTTTCCTTAAGTGTCCAGGGAAACTCTGACTTTGTAATGGCAGTGGGGGGGGGGGCGGGGGAGACAACCGGGCAGGGCAGTATTGCTCTCGGCAGGGGACTTCTGCTGGGGGTGGGGGGTGTGTGTGTGCCATCCAGGAGAGAAGAAGCTGCACCTAGGATGACTGGGGCCAGGAAGGGGTGCTCGGTGGGGGGGGGGGGCGGGGAGATGCTTTTGGCTGTTGTCAGAGGAAGGGAGGACCTTGAAACCGTCTTAGCCTCAGTTTCCCCTAAAAGCGGAGCCTAACACAAAGACTTGGGCGTGGGTGCTTTGGGGAGGTGACCCCAGGAAGCCCCGTCAGGGGCTGGGGAAGAAACCCAGGCAGGGGAAGGAAACCCACAAGTAAGGGGCGTGCGGAGGAGTCGGTGGGCATCTGAGGCTCGACGGTGTCAGACTCCCCAGGAGACTCCGGGTGGCGGGGGGGGGGGGGGGGCAGTGAAGCGAGGCTATTTACGCGCTAGCTTCCTTCCCTCACGGATCAAGAGTTGACCCTGGGCAGGGGAGGGGAGCGCCTGGGGGGCTCTGTCGGTCCAGCGACCAACTTCAGCTCAGGTCATGATCTCACGGTTTGTGAGTTCGAACCGCCCGCTTCGGATCCTCTGGCCCCCTCTCTCTGCCCCTCCCTTGCTTGCTCTCTCTCTCTCTCTCTCAAAAATAAACATAAAAAAAAAAAAAAAAGAACTGACCCTAGGGTGTTCAGCTCCCAGCACTTTTGCCCTGCTCTGTGCCTGCGACCATCCCAGGACAGTGACCATCCAGGAGCTGCCTGCAGGTGGCCTCCGGGGTGGCTGAGGAGTTGTGGGCAGGGCCCTGACGATGTCTGCCGAGACCGTTTACGATGAGAATTTGTATTCCTTCTGCAGTGGATTGTGCCAGGGGTACCCGGCACGCCGCGTCCCTGTTAACGTTGCCGCTCCCCACCCCGGATGTGCGATGTGATCCCCGCCCCCACCTTCCTGCGAACCCCTTGTTACAAGCCGCATGGCCTGCAAATGCTTTGGGAGCCAGCAGACTCTCTGTGGGCCAGGCCAAGAACGCTGAGCCTTAAGCCAGGGTGGGCTCTGAGTCCAAATCAAGACTCAGGTGGAGACAAGTGACGCGTGCAGTTGCCCCGTGCTTGTCCCCTTACAGCCCAGAGTCCGGGAGCCAGGGAAGGAGGCACCTCGAGAAATACGAGGCCAACCTCTGAGACTCCCACTCGTGCCTTCTAGGACTTAGGAGACCCAAGGAGGTATTTTGTCCGCCGAGGCCAGGCCACGTTAGTGGCTTCGTTCACCCTCCGTGAGCTCCATTTGGTCAGCCAATCCAAGACCACAGCTCTCCCGACACCCCCCCCTCCCGTGGCCCTGCCGCCCCTGCCCCCCAGCCCCGTGGGGAGCAGAAGGGGAGCAGAATGTCAAGCCCTGCGCCCCAGTTCCGAGCCCCGTCTCTGCCCTTCCCTAGCTGTGTGACACGGAGGAAGTAACTCGACCCCTCTGAGTATCTCTCTGCCATCGAAGGTCACCACTCAGGCCTCTGAAACCCTAGCAGCCTGGGAGACGGTGCGCGTCCCTGAACATCGAGGAGTCGGACGTGCCACGTGAACGGAGAGCTTCCGCACGGTCGTGGCTGTTACGACGGCGGAGAGTGCTCTGGGCAGAATGCTCTTGGCTTATTCTCTTTGCCTTGGAGCCCCCCCCCTCCCCGCCCCCTACTCCCTAGCAGGATCTCTGTGTCTTCGGTTACTCTAGCGGTAGACTCTGACGGGCGGTTTGTGTTAAGACAGGCAGGCCTTGCTGTTCCAATTACTGTTCCAGTCGCCCTCAGCTAGGGGGGACTTTTCAACTGCTCTGGTTCTAAAATTATCCCTACGCTGCCTCCTCAGGGTGCTCTTGGCTGCAAGCGACAGAAAGCCCCAGACAGGGAGGTCCCCAAGATGGTTCTTCAAGTCCCCTCTTCTCTGTGAGCCTCTTGACTCTGCCTTGCTGGGTCCATTTGTTGGTTTCGGCATCCGGCTGGTCCCAAAAGGGCTGCTGTGGCTCCAGGCATCGCATGCAGACATGCAACCTCTACTAGCAAAGAACTGTCCCTTCCAGCCACGGATCACATTCAAAACATTCGACAACCAGTACAGCAGGGCACTGGCCAGCGAGAAGAAAGACTTGCCTTCCCGGGAATAAGGGAGGCCTCCCACCCCCACTCCCCAAACCAGTTTCCGGAGGATTGCCATTGATTGGGTTAGAATGGTGAAGATTTGCCTCCCAACCGGGCAGACATTTGAATTCGATTTGGGTTTGTTTAGCAGGTGGGAAGTTAGGGAGCCCATGCATCTCACCTGCTCCCCGGGCTCATGCACCCCCACGGCCGTTCCTCCCAAATCACAGGCTCCTTGTGCTGGCCTCGGCTCCGCCTGTGACCCGGGCGTCTTGGTTTGGCCCCCTCGCTTCCTTCGGCAACTGCCAACCGCTTTGGGCTTTTCGAGCAATTGGTCTTTATCATGTCTGCAACGCATCAGCTAAGCGCCCCTCCGTCCAAGTAGGCCCATGTCTTGGACGCACAAACTGCACACTTCTCAGGGAGTCCTTTGTTGGAGCCTAGGATAAGGTTAATCCAAGAGGGTTTGCGACCAACCGGCAGTGTATGCTCCGCTGCCTGCCTTTCTCCCTCTCTCTAGCTCATGCCCTTTCTCCCCCTCTCCTCGGGCTTAATTGATAGGCAAATTATTGAGTGTTTGGCCAGGCCGGGGGCCAGGAAGCTGTTTATAGCCTGCATTTCTTGCCTTTTAGGTTAGGTGGGGACGAGTCTGCTAGCAGCCATCAGATAATGGGCCTCTTCCAGTGACAAGGGCGTGATGGATTGCCCCCATTCTTTGATATCAATGCTTTTGTTAGTTTGCATTTTATGCGGTACCTTTCCTCTCGGCAACTCAAGGCCTATTGCGGAGTCTTATGTAATGGAAAATCGTTCTGCAAGGTAGGCAGAGCGGGCAAGGCCGGCACGCGGAAAACCGCGTTCCTTCTGCACACGCGCGGCGACCCTGCTGGGGCCCATCTGTGTTGGGGCGGCGACGTTCGACATTCGTGGCCCTCGGAGACCGGAACAGAACCCAGACACAGGCGGAGGGGACCGCACTTGCCTTTGCTGAGCTCCCAGGGGGCCTCCCCCCGCCCCCCCCCCCCCCCGCCCCGTGCTGGGGTGACCGGCTTTTAAATAAGAAAGGGAGGGAGAAAGCAGGAGAGAGGAAAGTGGGGGAGGGGGTGCTAATCAAAAGGAAGGGGCAGCCGGGAAGTGCAGGGAAAGGTCTCCACCACATCGGTCAGCCGGGAAATGTAAATTCAAACCGCCAGGAGGTAGCGCTGTGTCCGCCAGAATGACTAATACATCAGGACAGACCCAAAGTCATACCAAGCGCGGGCGCGGGTACGGAGCGACTGAATTTCCTGCGCTACTGGCGTGTCACTGGACGCAGCCTTTATGGAAAACTGACCATTGCTCTCCGCTTGAGCCAGCAATTCCCCGCCCAGATAGATGCCCGCAGATAGCGCGCGCCTGCACCGGAGACCTGCGGACCGATGCCCGTCGCGCTATTCGGTTAGCCAGAAACGAGGGACAACGGAGCCCTTCGACGGAAGTAGAATGGACAGGGGTGCCGGGGGGGGGGGGCGGGGGGCTGAGCCGGTGAAGCGTCCGACTCTGGATTTCGGATCTCACGATCCTGGGGTCATGAGATCGAGCCCTGTGTCTGCGCTTTAGCGCAGACCCTGCTTGGGATGCTCTCTCCCCCTCCCCCCTCCTCGAATTAAACTAAGAAGAAAAAAAAAAAGAATTAGTGGTGCGTTATCCATGGATTATTATCCAGCAATGAAATAGAAGAAACTCCTTCTTCGTACCATATGTAGACAATTCCCACATGCCGAGTGTAGACAAAACCAGGCTAAATTAACCTACGGTAATGGAGGGGCGCCTGGGTGGCCCAGTCGGTTAAGCGGCCGACTTCAGCTCAGGTCATGATCTCGCGGTCCGCGAGTTCGAGCCCTGCGTTGGTCTCTGGGCTGACAGCTCGGAGCCCGGAGCCTGCTTCGGATTCTGTGTCTCCCTCTCTCTCTGCCCCTTCCCCTACTCGTACTCTCTCTCTCTCTCTCAAAAATAAATAAACATAAATTTAAAAAAAAAACCTACGGTAACGGAAATCAGAAAAGTAGTTACCTATGGACTGGGCGCCAGGGAGGAAGCATCTGAGAGGGTGGTAATATTCAAAAAACGTTTACCATAAGGAGAGGAAGAGAAGTAAGGGAAACACAGACATGCATCTTATTTGTGAACAGGTTGGAGTCCGTGTCTCCTTGAATCCATTTGTTCACGAATCCAGAGGGACCGCCACTCTGCTTCCCCCGTTCCTGGCCTCAGAGCCAGTATATGTGTTTTTGTTTTGTTTTTTTTGTTTCTGGTGCTTAGCTTTCTGTCAGAGTTCGCAGGCCGGAATTTCGTAAGCAGAGATCCTCCCATTCAGAGGACCGCCAAAGGCGTTGGAGACGTATGACTTCATTCGTTCCCTTTCATTCATTCAACCATCAAAGACCGGAAGCATGTGATTCTGGAAGCCTTTGGCCAGAACTGTTCATTTCTAGCTCTACTCTTCCCAGCAACAAGACATTTCGGCCCATCTGGGGGGAAAGCCAGAGGTGGGGCGGGGACCTGCCGGGGCCTCCATCCCTCTTTCCCTAGATTCCTGGCCCCGGGGAGCCAACACCTGCTGGAACGGAGGGCGACGGGGTAGCGACAGCCTTGAGAGAGGACGGGTTTGTTTCCCCGGGCTGTCGTCACAAAGTGCCGTGAACTAAGATGCAGAAACGGTGGCAGCGTGCCGTCTCACGGTTCTGGGGCCCAGACGGCAACCCTCGACACGTCGGCAGGATCGCTTCCCTCTAAGGCCTCTCTCCTCGGTTCTAGTGGTTTGCGGGCGAGTTTTGCTGTTTGAACTTGACTCCTTCTTTGAAGACCCTGCCTCCAGCCAACATTCTGAGGTCCTGGGGAGCTCAGACGTCAACACATATTTCTTTCTTTTTTAGTTTAGTTTTTTTTTTTTTTTTTAGAGAGGGAGAGAACGAGCACAAGTTGGGGAGGGGCAGAGGGAGAGAGAGAATCCCAAGCAAGCTCTGTGCCCAGTGTGGAGCCCGATGCGGGGCTCGAACCCACGAACCATGAGATCATGACCTGAGCCGAAGTCGGACGCTTAACCGACTGAGCCACCCAGGTGCCTTGTTTTTCTTTTTTTCTTTTTTATTTTTTTAGTTCAAACAAATAACGCAGAAGGGTTCAAGGTGACAGGTGCCTCTCGGTGGCCCACGCCTTAGGTCTCCAGGCCCACATCCGTAGAATTTTTCCAAGCACATCGACAATATCTCTATCTTTAAATGTTTTGACTCCACAGCCGATGCTGCCGGACTCCCTCACGCTCCCTGGGTCACCCCCGCCCGCCCCGAGAGGCACTGCGGCCCCAAGGCTACTTCTCTCTGCGTCTCTCCGCGGGGGCGTGCTCTCTGGCCCGTGAGAGGCACACGGGCACTTCGGGCTGGCTGGAGGGACTGGGGAATGAGTGTCCCTCAACCAAAGAGTGGCCAGGGCTGGCAGACAAACATCCCAGCTTCCTTGCCCCTTGGCGGCGGGACCCTGAGGCGTGTTCCACATGCGATCTGGGTGGGTCCCCGGGGGACCGGGTCCTGGTTGCCCACAGTGGGCACTGGCTCAGCGACACGGCCCCTATTGGCTTCCGCCCCACTTCCTGGCTCACTTCCCGAATAATGACCCGCACCCAAGTTCTTTTTTTTTTTTTTTTTTTAATGTTTATTTATTTGGAGAGAGAGAGAGAGAGAAAGGGAGCACAAGAGGGGGAGGGGCAGAGAGAGACTCCCAAGCGGGCTCTGCGCTGTCGGCAATGCGGGCTCGATTTCACACACTGTGAGATCATGACCTGAGCCGAAATCAAGAGCCGGACGCTCACCGACCGAGCCACCAGGGCGCTCTTGCACCCAGATTGCTTCTTGTCCCAGGCTCCGCTCTGGGGGAAAGCCACCTGAAACCAGGACAGCCTGGCCGCACACTGGTCCGCAGCAGGCTTTTTCCAGCCAGCAGTATGGCTCGCGGACCTTTCCCCGTTGGCACGTACTGGACGACTGTCCATCATTGCCCAGCCTGCGTGCGCGGAACTCATCTAGCCAGTCCTCTTCCTTCCGGTGGACATTTAGGCGGCTTCTGGGTTTCTGTCAGGACCGATGTGGCAGTGAGCGGCCTTGTACGCGTAACTTCCCGAAAATGGGCAAAGCAGAAGTCCAACTTCTGGAAGTCCAGTTGCTGGGTGGAAGGCTAAGGGAAGAGTTCTGATCAGGACCCAGGGGTGGCTCTGGAGCTCAAGATGGGAGGTGACAGGAGTTGAGTGGCCCCGACCCGGGGACACTGCCTGGAGTGGGGAGCCAGCATGCCTAGAAAGGGCCTGCCCCCTTGAGATTGTACCCAGGGGTCTCTGCATTTGAGGGGGGGGGGCATCTCTGTGCTCTGTGTGCTGGGCAGAGGGTCCATGGTAACAGAGGGGCTTTTCCTCAGAGTCACCGTCTTCCAGAAGAACCCCCCCACGCCTCACCTCACACGCCACCCCCCATTGCCACATCTTCCGGCTGACCGTTGACAAGAAATTAATCTTTACGAGGAGGGTTACAAGAACTGGGCGAGGAGGCGGAGAACGGGCCGTGGAGTGCACAGGGAGTGTTCTCTAGAATTCCGTCGCTCTGCCCACGCACGAACGCGTACGGTGTTGACCTGACCGTTGGTCTGTTCTGAAAACAAATGTTCAAAGCATGGAAACACTTCCTTGTTCCTCTCTTGAGTTCTTTGCTGCCTGCTGGCTTTCTACTTGATCTCACCTTAAGATGCAGAGAAAGGTGCCCCAGACCTTGTTCTGGGGACTCGAACCATCGGGGAGATGAGCCAATAAAGGCTGGAGACAGCAATGGCGGGAACCGCCCAGAAAGTCAAGGGTATTGACCTTGACCGAGAGGAGAGAGCGGATTCTTCTTTCCCTGTATCTTCCTTTCGCCGCTTTCTCTTGCTTTTCCTTTTCACCTTCTTTGTTTCCCTTTGTCATTCGGGAGGTGGGGAGACAGGCAGAAGAGACACACACAAGAGAACCTTCGGGAAGGAAAAGGATCTGTGAAGAATTGTCCAAAGAGAGGAAGGGGTATTTTGTTGGCTTGCTGTGGAGATGAAGTGGGGATGCCACACGTTGTCTGTCCATCCGTCTGCCTGTCTGTCTCTCTCTCTGTCACACACACGCCAGTTCAGTACGTGAGCCCTGGTGAGGGTCTCTGATGCCCACACCCCACCTGACTTAACTCCAAAGCACCCCCCAAGGGCATCAAGACGGGAGAGGCAGGGCAGTCGGCCACCGCAGCCACCACACTTGTGAGAGGTGGGCTCGGGGAGAGGTCTGCCCCCCCTGCCCCCGGGGAGGGCCCAGGACTCACGTGGTCTCCACGTCACCTCTCTTCCGCGGCTGCTGCTGCCTTTACGCCCCTCAGCACCTCCTGCTCATCCTTCGTGCTCCCGCCTCCCCGTCTGGAGAGGCGGAATCAGCAGGGGACTTTCGAAGGGGGACTCCGGAGCCGGGAGGCCGTCCCTGGAGTTCCAGCCCTCCCGCTGGGCCGCGCGGACACCTTGCAGAAGTCACTTAACTGCCCCGGGCCTCCGCGGTCTCATCTGGCTCTTCCGAGGGTCGCTATCTTGAGAAGCAACGGGGCGGGGGGGGTGGGGGGGGTGGGGAGGGTAATCACATCATGGCGAAGGACAAGAAGCGGTTTCAGATGGCACGTCCCCCAATTTCCTAGCCAGCTCCCCTCGCTAGGCAGCCCTGTGCGGCCTTCTCTCTTCTAAACCGCTGGGAGGGGGGGGTACCATTTGGGGGTTTCCTTCCCCTCCTTCCAGGGGCCTTTCTCCCTTCAATTCTCCTAGCCTCAGCCTGCCTGGGGAAAACTCGCAATTCTTATTACTTTGTTCCCAGGGCAAGCCGCCACCCCGCGCCCCAACCTCTCCGTTCCAGGTGCTGCCAGGCTCCGATCCTTCATGAAAACAGTGAAATGTTTTCCTGAACAAGAGAACCGTCTACCCTGGGTCTCAATCCTTAGCGACCTAGACGTGATCCTATTTAATTCTTAGGACAGTCCTGTGAGCTGAGTACTGCCGTTACCCACTTCGTAGCTGAGTAAATAATGGAGGAGGGACATAGTCACGGAACCAGGTGGTTGGTCGTGGAGGAAGATTAGACTCCAACTCTCCGCACCTGCCCCCAACCACCGCCCCGTAGTGCCTTCACAACCCAAAATTCCTTTCTGCGACAGGAAGAAAATTCTGACACGTGCCCCGACAACGGATAAGCCTCAAAAGCATTTGCTAAGTGAAACAGGCCAGCTACGAAAGAACAAATACCGCATGACTCCACTTACACGAAGTCCCCAAGAGTGATAAAATGCTCACAGACAGAGAGTAAAAGGGTGGTTGCCAAGGGCCGGGGTGGGGGTGCGGGTGGAAAGGGAGTCATTCGATGATTTGGGGAGGTGAAGACAAGTTCTGGAGATCTGTCGCGCAGCAATGTGAATATATTTAACGCCACCGAATTGTACTCTCACAAATGGTTAAGATGAGGGGCGCCTGGTGCGGGCTCAGCCGGTTAAGCGTCCGACTTCGGCTCAGGTCACCATCTCGCGGTTCGTGAGGTTGAGCCCCGCGTCGGGCTCTGCGCCGACAGCTCAGAGCCTCAAGCCTGCTTCAGATGCTGCGTCTCCGTCTCTGCCCTTCTCCCGCTCATGCTCACTCGCTCGCTCTCTCTTTCAAAATAAATATAAAAAAACCACACACACACACACAGGACCGTCAAAAGTGACATTAAAAATGTTTAGGATGGTACATTTAGAGTAGGTGTTTTTTACTGCAGTTTAAAACTTACGAAAAATAAAAATATTCCCCAAACACCATTGCTTCTGAAAAGCTCCGGGTTGAACCCGCTCTCCGCCCTTCCATGAATATTCTGCAGTCTTCTTTGCAGAACCCGAGTCATAGGCCGTCTCCAGGCAAATTGTTTCTTTACACCTCCTCTCCCCGACCGTGCCTAGTTCAGAGATTCTAAACGCCTTCGGGTCTCTGGAAAACTCTGAGAATCTGTTAGACGCTGCCACACTCTCCACACCGTGGCACCTGTCCGTGGACCCCAGGATGGGGGACCCTCACCTCGCAGAGCCTCCCGGGATCGGCTCGGAGAGTTCGTCGTTAGTCACCTCCTTTCCCCCTCAGTGCAGTCAAGGGGAGAGAGAGCTTCTTATGAGAACTAGAATGGTGTTATATTATTTGTGAGACAATTCACTCTAAAACATCTGTATTGTACAGAGTGGGGTGTGTGTGTGTGTTTAAGTGTATTTACTATAGGTGTGGTTAGTTAGCAATTAGCAAAACCTAACCAGGTCATGATCCCACAGTTCGTGGGATCGAGCCCCACGTCGGGCTCTGTGCTGACGGCATGGAGCCTGCTTGGGATTCTCTCTTTGTCTCTCTCTCTGCCTCTCTCTCTCTCTCTCAAAAATAAAATAAACTTTAAAAAGAAAAGAAAAGAAAAACACATATCAAGAACCCACACTCCAGAAATGGCCTAAATCGACACCAGAGGGTCCCTCGATTCACATAGAGATCTTAGAAATATTAAGATATATGATTCAGGGGTGCCTGGGGGGCTCAGTCGGTTGGGCGACCAACTTCGGCTCAGGTCACGATCTCTGCGGTCCGTGAGTTCAAGCCCCGCGTCGGGCTCTGCGCTGACAGCTCAGAGTCCGGAGCCTGCTTCAGATTCTGTCTCTGTCTCTCTCTGCCCCTCCCCTGCTCGCGTTCTGTCTCTCTCTCAAAAATAAAAAATAAAAACATAAAAAAAAAAATTAAAAAGAAGATATATGGCTCAAGGTTCCAAGTTCCGTGCCCTGACCAGTGCAGCCGCGTGGCCCCCTCAGAGCTAAACGCTAATCCGGAATTCCGTTTGGTCCTCTATCAACTCCCCGTTTTCAGAGGACTGTGGCGCCTGATCCCCCCAGAGGTTTGGCTGACCCTGCCCCGAGAATATCATCGCGTGTGCCTCGGAGTGAACTCCGCGCGCCGAGGGCCCCCCTGGAGGGCCTGAGGACAGAGTGGGACATCACCCAGCTTACAGGACCAGGTCACGGCACTGTCCGTGTACCTGCTTCCTAATAAATGACCACACGGCTCGTCGAACTCCATCTGAGCAAGGGCCAGTAGAGCCCCGGCCTGCTTCCCCGGCGCATTTTCCTGGCAACAGGGTCAGTTCGGGGATGCCCACAGGCTGTCCAAGTCAGGCGAAGCTTTGCCGTGTTCGGGAATTGAACCGTGTCATCTGGACTCGGTTTCTCCCTCTCTCGCCTCCTGGCTCTGGCTTCCTTCTTAGGCACCTGGCGACAGCAAGATGGCAGCAGCATCTCCTCAGATTCACTCTGGTTCAAGTTCGGCACGGAAACGAAAGAGGATGTTGTCCCGAGAGCTCTAACAAGTCCCCAAAAGTGAGTCTGATTGCCACCTTGGCCTGCTTGGATCATGCGGCCATCCCTCATCCAATCCCCGGTGCTGGGGAGAAGGTGTTCTGACAAGCCAGGCATTGAGTCGCGGGCCACTCCAGGTAGGGACGTCAGCTCCACCAGAACCACATGGCTTGAGAACAGATCAGGGGGAGTTGCGAATTACCGCTGGTCACAAATTCTTTGCCGCTCCTCCCGTTGAGAGGTACGGTCCATTTCCTGTCCCCTCGAATCTAGGCCAGCTTTGTGCCTCGTTTTGACCCAAAAAATATAGTAGATGGAACACTGTAAATTTCAAGGCTGGGTCTTAAGAACATCTGTGGATCCCACTTTTGCATACTTGGGACACAGTCTCATGGAATGCTGTCATGAAGCTGGAGAGGCCATGTGGAGAGGCCCCTTGTGGGGGAGAATCAAGGAGCCTTGGCCAGTGTCCCCAGTCGATCTCCCAGCCAGCCCCCAACAATACCTGCCAGCCGTGTGGGTGGGGTCACCTTGGACAGTCCAGACACCAAGAGGAGCAGAAGAATCGCTAGCTGAGCCTAGTCAACTCGTGGAACCCTAAGAAACAACGAGTCGTTACTGTCTGAAGTCGCAAAGTTCGGGGATGGTTCGGTACACAGCCAGCCACAGCTGATCTAGGGTGGCTCCCTGGTTCTCCTAGAAATTAAATGAGTGAATGCTAGCTGTACAACAATCAAGATCTCACCACAGTCATCTACTCTGTGAGACAAGTCAAGTCGGCCTGGCAACCGATGGGCTCAAGAGACCCCGAATTTTCTGGAGCAGCATTCCCGTGTCCTCTCACCAGTTTTGTCAGTGTCCGGAGACAGTTGCCGGAGCAGCGGAGGCCACTTCCCGATTCCGGGGTCACGGCTAGGGTTAGGGTATGGGTTTTTAAGCACGGCTGCTCCGTTGGTGACTCCTGGCCTTCCTGCATGTGGCAAAGATGGCGACTCCCAGCAGGTCAGTCCCACAGGGTTCTGGGAGTCGTTCCTGGAGACCCAGACTAGAGTTTTCACAACAGCCCTTCTGTAGTGGGTTGAATGGTGGTCTCCCCATGGCTACACCCATGTCCTCACCCCCGAGAGCTGGGCATGGGACCTTATCTGGCCAGAAGGTCTTTGCAGATGTGATCAAGTTAAGATCCTGAGATGAGATCATTCTGGATTAGCTAGGTGGGTACTAAATCCAACGACAGGAGCCCGTATGGCAGACAGACGAGGAGAAAACACAGAGAGGAGAAAGCCATGTGAAGACAGAGGCAGGGTGGAGTGATAGAGTCCCAGAGAAAGCCGACAGCCACCAGAAGCTGGGAGGGGCAAAGAATTCTCTGGTAGAGCCTCCAGAGGAAGCTTGGCCTCACCTTGATTTCAGACCTTTGGCCTCCAGAATGGTGGAGAGAATCCATTTCTGTTGTTTGAAACCACTCAGTCTGTGGTCATTTGGTGTAGCGGTTTCAGGGAATGAACATACCTTCTGATGATTCTGTAAGCACCAACTTCCCTGTATTAAAGCCCTTTCTGCTAAAAATATCTGGAGCCCTCCCTCCCTCCCTCCCTCCCTCCCTTCCTTCCTTCCTTCCTTCCTCCCTCCCTCCCTTCCTTCCTTCAATTTTTTAATTAAATTTTTAGAAAAGTTTATTTCTTTTGAGAGAGAGAGAATGAGCGGGTGAAGGGCAGAGAGAGAGAGAGGAGGAGAGAGAATCCCAAGCAGGTTGCACGCTGTCAGCGTAGAGCCCAAAGCGGAGCTCAGTCCCACAAATCATGAGATCATGACCTGAGTCAAAATCCAGAGTTGGGCCCTTAACCGACTGAGCCACTCAGGCACCCCAAGTTTTATTTTTTTTTAAAGTAATCTCTACACTCAATGTGGGACTCGAACTCACAACCCTGAGATCAAGAGTCGCAGGCTCCACCAACTGAGCCAGCCAGGCGCCCCTGGAGAAGTTTCTGTTTCTTTCTGAGTGGTACAATTCCTTTCCCGTCCCCGAAATGGGAGACCAAGCCAGCCAGAATGCACATTGTGAGCAGGAGCCAAGGACAGACTTAGATCTGAGGTGCATAAGATGGTACCATCCGTGGTTCTGCCGGCAGCTTCAGAGGCAGGTGCGTTTCTCCCCGTTCGACAGAAACACTGGTCCTGAGAGAGTCTCCTCTTTTGCCAGCGTGGTAGCGAGAGTTTATTTTTATTGTAAATTATCGCAGCCAGCGCCCCAGCTCACCTCTACCGACAGCCCACTACCTCTGAAGTCTTGGAAGGCAGAGCCAAGCAGGGCCCAGTGAGACTCACCTCTCTTTCCTTTATCCCATGGAGTCCAGAAAAGAGCTGGAAGCTGCCAGAACTGGACTGGGAGTTTTTGGTTTTGTTTTTATTTTTAAGAGAGAGCGTGAGCAGAGGAGAGGGCAGAGGGAGTGAGAGAGAGAGAGAGAATGTTTTCTTTTTTAAGTTTACTTATTTATTTTGAGAAAGAGCAGGGAGAGGCAGAGAGAGAGAGAGAGAGAAGGAGAGCGAGAATCCCAAGCAGGCTCCACGCTCAGTGCCGAGCCTGACGTGAGGCTCAATTCATGACCTGGGCCAATCTCGAGAGTCAGACGTTCAACCGACCGAGCCACCCAGGTGCCCCGAGAGAGAGAGAGAGAGAGAGAGAGAGAGAGAGAGAGAGAGAGAGAATCTTAAGCAAGCTCCACGCTCAGCATGGAGCCCGACGCAGGGCTCGATCCTAGGACCCTGGGATCACGACCTGAGCCAGAATCAAGAGTCAGATGCTCAACCAACCGAGTCACCGAGCCACCCAGGTGCCCTCGGGCTGAGCGTTTTTAACCCAATACCAGTGAGAGGCTCCAACAGTTACTTCCTAGAGAGCAGGCTGGCTTAGTCCGCTTTCCTTCTCCAAACCAAGACTACATTTTCATAGAGACGCGGGTGGTCCGTGGACATGCGTGTCTCTGAATCTGTGTGCCTGCGATTCCGTGTGCCTTTCTGTGTAAGTATTTTTACGTGTGTGTGTTTATGTGTGTGTGTTTGTGAATTTACATATGTTTATGTGTGTGTGTTTATATGTGTATGTGTATTTATATATGCGTGTGTGTCTATATGTGTATTTACGGGTGTGTGTTTTTATATGCGTATATATTTTTTTTTAGTTTATTTTATTTTGAGAGAGAGAGAGCAGTGGAGAGGCAGAGAGCCGGGGGGGAGAGAGAGAGAATCCCAAGCCGACTTTGCACCATCATCACAGAGCCAGACACGGGGCCCGAACTCACAAACCATGGGATCATGACCTGAGCCAAAACCAACAGTCAGATGCTTAACAGACTGAGCCACCCAGGCGCCCCATATGTGTGTCTATTTATATATGTGTGTATTTATGTATGTGTTTGTACACGTGTGTATTTGTGTGTAGTGTACATATATTTATGTGTGTGTTTATACACGTGTGTATCAGTATGTGTGTATGCATATATGTGCATATATTTATATGTGTATTTGTGTTTATACATGTGTGTATTTATATGCGTGTATATGTGTATGCATGTATTTCTGTATTTGTGTGTGTGTGTGTGTGTGTGTGTGTTTGTAGGTGCGTGGAGAGAGGGTATGGGGAGAAGTGACGTGTCTGTGGTTACCGTTAATACCATAAACTTGAGCTACTGTCTTCATAAACAGGAGGCCAGAGACGGTCCCTCGCTGCTCTTACCGCTGTGCTGTAGAAATGATCTCACCACGGAAGAATCCTTCTTTCGTTCCGCGAGCTGTGACCACGGATCCCAGCCGGGCAGGTTCTGCGCCGCGGAAACCCGGGTTTTTCCGCTTTGTCCACGGAGTCCCCGAGCCAGAGCGCCGTAGCACTTCATGGCCTTGGTGTGGGGGCGCGAAATAAAAACCGGGGGACCATCGGCGGGTAACGGCAGCGGCCCCGCCGTGCTTCTCGCTCAGTCCCCCGTGGGGCCGGCGCGGGTGGCTATTTAGTACGCGCGCGTTGTGCCCTGGCGCTGTTCCGGCGGCCGGCTTGGCTGAGAGGGCCACCGCGTCCGGGCCATCAGGAGGCTCTTGCCACGACGCTGCTGGTGGCTCGGGCCAGCTCTGTCTCTCCTACCGTGAGCCCAGTTCTCTGGAAACGAGTCTTCACAACCAGGCTCCCGCCCTGGACGCGAGCTACTTCTGAAGGGACCGGAGGGCCACCTCGGTTTCCGCGTGCCTTCAGAACCCTTTAGGCCCTGCTGCCACCCCCCCTCCTTCAACCCCGGTGGCACAGCCCTCCGGCAGCCAGGTTTGGTGGGCCCCCGCCGTCTACGCAGCTGGCTATCCCGGCACCTGCCTCGGAGCCCGGGAGCGCCCGGAGCTCGGGGCCACGCTCGCCGTCCCATCTGGATGCTCCCCAGCCCTGGTTGTGACAGCTGCCCCGGCAGGAGGCTCATCTCCAGCCTCGGCCTCCGGACCCCTCCCAACCCCTGCCTGGAAACCACCCCAGCACCCCGCGTCGCGCCCGAGTCAGGACCGACGGAGCGTGGGGACAGGCGCAGGTGGCCCCGGGCCCTCCTCCAGCCTTGGCTCTGTCTTCCCTCGGGGACGCCCGGGATCCGGCCCCTTCTTCCTCCCTCTTCGAGGTCAGAGCCTCGGGGCCGCTCCCCAGGGCCCGGGCTCCCCGCCACCCGCCTGCCCCGTCCTCCGCCATTCATCACGGAGGCTCTCCCCGGACGTCTGTGTGGAGAAACAAATGTTCTCGAACTCTAGTAAATCATGCGAAACATCACGCACAGGGACGGCCGCTTAGAACACGAGCTACTACTCTCCTGCAAGGTGAGGACGCTGAAGGCACGGAACGCATGCAGGACCTGCCGGCTCAGCGCATCCTGGCTTTCCTCCGTGCGCCCCTCTGCCTCCCCCACCCCACCCCCCGCCCCAGCCCCGGAGGAAACAAGGTCGTCTTTCTGGCTGGTCACCTGGGCGCAAGGCAGGCTGGGCAGACGCGGCTCCTCCGGGTACCTCCCCAACACCTCAGCTCGATCGGCCCCCCGCCCCGGTTCTCGAAACCAGAAATCTCCCCAACGCGGCTCCTGATTCCGAAGGGGGAAGGGGGCGGGGGGCTAGTGGTGGATAAAGCAACATCGGACTGTAGATTAATCACGTTATTGAACTCTTGTATAGCCCCCTGGTCTTCGGGGTGTTCTTTCTTCTCTCTGTCTTCAGGCCCCTAGACCCAGGCTTCCATCCCTTGAAACCTACTCTTTGGAATCAATTTCATGTCAGTCATTTACACCTTAGTATAAATTTGAGTCAATGAGCTAATTCTCTCTCCCAAGAGGGTTTGCATTTAAATCTTTCTGGATGGAGATCATCATGCAATGAGAGATTCATCCCCATTAAAGGAATTTTGACTCATAATCTCATAAAACAGAGAAGGATTTTGGTGGGTACGATGCTTCCACCACTTCATCTACCTGTTCTGTTTCCAAACTGTCTGTCGTAGGTCCACCCACTTCTCCCCTGCTTGCTCTTATTCTCTCCAGCTTAAATTGATCCTGGGATTGGAGAGGTTTTGTTCACTCACCTTTATGTCTTTTTATTTTTATTTTTTTAGAGGTGGGGGAGCAGAGGAGAGGGAGAGACTCTCAGGCAGGCTCCGCGCTGGGCTGACACGGGGCTCGATCTCACGACTGTGCAGAAATCAAGAGTCAAACGCTTTAACGCACCGAGCCACTCAGGCGGCCCTTGGCTCACCTTTCTGATTCATCTGAGAATCGTAAGGTTTCAGGTCTGGCGGGATCTTGGAGATCAAATAATGGAAGTTTCTAGATGCAGCAACAGCAACGCAGAGATCAGTGAGGTGCCCAAGGTCCCGCAGCGAGTTACAGCAACGCCGGGACCACTCCCTGGCTCCCGTCAATAGCTCTCAACCGGGCAACCAACACCGTTTGCCAAATGAAGTCCAGGCAAAATCTCGTCTTTGCGAAACCACGGAGCACGGGCCCGTAGCCGGGCTCTGGCCATTCCCGGGTTGACGACTTGGGCAGCCTTTGTGCGGCTTGCGGGGAATGTTCCTAGAAGCTGCCCTTACGGCTCCGGGGTCCACCAGGTATAATGGCTAAAGAGACCTGTCACCACCCAGACTCCTCGCCGGAATTTTGCCACAAAGGGTTTTAGTTGTATTTTTTCCAGCAGCCCAGAGTCCCCTCCCCCTTCCAAAGCAGGGCCGCCCTTGGCCATCTGCACCTAACCAGCTTGACTTCCTTCCTTCCTCCTCACCGCACAGCACAAGGCCCCCTGGCCTACTTGAGATCAGCCTTGGCCGAAATTTGACCTGAGTTTATTCCAGAAGTGTAGGCCGAAGGCAGAGGACCAGAACCTATGTGTGGTCGGTCTGGTGGAGTCACAGGCACGAGAAACAGAAGGCCGGGGTTGCAATCTCCCCTCCGCCGCTTCCCGTTCTGCGTCTTTGGTCTGTTTCCCTGACTTCTCCGTGCCTCGGGAGCCTCATTTGTCAGGTAGGGATACTTCTGGCACTTTCCTCCAGGTTGTTGTGACAGTTAAATGGAGTCAAAACCTGGAAAACACTCAGAACGGTGCCTGCAGATAGTAAGTGCTCACTTAAAGTTACCCACGGTGGCGGGGCGCCTGGGCGGCTCGGTCGGTTAAGCGTCTGACTCTCAGTTCCTGCTCAGGTCATGATCTCACGGTTCGCTGAGTTCAAGCTCTGCATTGGGCTCGGAGCTGACGGCGTGGAACTGCTCAGGGTTCTCTCTCTCTCCCCCCTCTCTCTTAAAAAAAAAAAAAAGTTACCCACGATGTCTTTGGTGCCTCCTTTCGAAACTTTCCAGATGTCTCTTTACCTCTCCCCCTGCAACTAAGTACTCTGAGTTTTGGTTTAAGAATATTGGGGGCAGGAGGGGGGGGGGTGTTAAAAGAGACCAGTATGGAAATTTCTGAAATTTACCTGAAAAACTGAAATACACTGGTCACACCCACTTTACCCTGATATCAGGTTCAACCAAACAGAGAAAACTAATAAGACAAACAAAGGTCTGGGGTGAAACAGAGAGAGGAAACGCGTGTGTCTGTGTGCGTGTGTGTGGAGCAGGAGTCGTGCAAGTTTCTCCCCCCTGCTTGAGGTGAGCCTTATTCTACATCAAATCGTTATTCTAGAATCTGTTCGCGACACATACCTTGTTTCTAACACACGGGTTAGTGCTAAGAAATAAAATAACGAGGGCGCCTGGGTGGCTCAGTTGGTTAGGCGGCCGACTTCGGCTCAGGTCATGATCTCACAGTCTGAGTTCGAGCCCTGCGTCGGGCTCTGTGCTGACGGCTCAGAGCCTGGAGCCTGCTTCAGATTCTGTGTCTCCCTCTCTCTTTGCCCTTCCCCTGCTCATACTCTGTCTCTATGTCTCTCAAAAATAAATAAACGTTAAAAAAATTAAAAAAAAAAAAGAAATAAAATAACGAGGAAGGGGAGGTGAGATGCTTTGAGGAAGCCAATACTACACAAAGAGTTCAACTTCCAAGCAAACTCGAATTCTGAACACAGCGCTCTCTTTATTCTCATCCCTTTATGCTGTGGAGCACTGAATCCGTGTGACCCTGAGCTGGCCACCAGAGTGGCCCAAAATATCGCCTTCTCCCCTTCCGCATCGTCTGGGTACTGATTCACAGTAAAGGCTGGGGAACCGCCGTATGGACGCTACTGTCCAAGCCGCCTGCAGAGCCCCAGCGATCGGTTCAGTGTTTATGGGCTCGGAGTAGCCTGAACAGCCGGCTGTCTGCACCAGGAAAGTCCCTTGGCCGAAAAATATATCCCCCACCGGCCTGTGGTAAATGCCTGAAATTCCACCATTAGCAATGCATTCCTTTGGTTATGCCACTCCATTCTCAGGCCACAAGTTTCCAAGTGCAAATGCCCCTCGGGGGAGTACCATGTGAGGACTCTGACAATTATGATGAATGAGGGTTTCAGGTCGTTCCTGAGAGAGGTGAGCACTGGCTGCCTCGCTGGTTGGAGTGTGGCCGCGGGTAGAGGAGGAGGAGTATAGAAGAAGGAGTGGGGGCTTGGAGGGCTGAGGGCAGACCCAGTACGACGCTTTTAAAACATGGCTTCTTCTCGGCTCTCTGGAACGTTCGGTTTTGGAGCCCCGGGTCATCACATGAGAAATGCAAGTACTCCAACAGCACGCACAGGAAAGACCACTCTGAGCCTAGCCTGCCAGGCGGCCCTGCCGAGGTTCTACATACCAGAGCGAAGCCTCCAGAACAATCCATCTGCTGGCCGAATACCGGAGAGACCTCCCTCAATGTATTGAGGAGAAGAGGTGTTTGGTCAAACCCTGCCCGAATTCCTGACCCATGAAACGATAAAATATAATAAACCAGTTGTTTTAAGCCACTCAGGATTGGAGGAATTTCTTGGGCAGAAGTAGGTAACTGGGAGTAGCCGTGTGCCCGGAACCCGGTCTGGTAAGAGTCGGCCCCGCAGACGGCTGATGTAGGGGCTTCCGGGATTGGGGGACGGTGGCAGGAGCCGGAATCCCAAATGGAGCCAGCTGACCCGACCCGTCGGAAACCAACGGTCTCCAGGCCCCGGAGGTGATGCCCCGCCCACACTTGGGCCTGCGCCTCTAGCCCACCTCCACGTCATTTAATGCTGGCCCACGGAACCTTCTGCACATCCGGGGCTGGGAGCAGACGGCTTCGGGGGGGTCCCGCTCAGTCCTTTACAGACGAGGACACTGAGTTTCCCAGATGGGAGGTGACTCGCAGGTCTCCCAGAGTCCGGGCGGGACCTGGCGTCTGGCTCGTCGAACGCCCAGAGGGGCCGCGTGAGAGTCTGTGCAAAAAGCAGGGGCGCGGGGGCGCCTGGGGGGCTCAGTCGGTGAAGCGTCTGACTCTGGATTTTGGCTCAGGTGGAACAAAGCCCCGCATGGGGCTCCGTGCTGACAGCCTGGGGGCTGCTTGGGAGTCTCTCTGTTCTTTTCTTTCTGCCCCTTCCTGTCTCATGCTCGCTCGCTCTCTCTCTCTCTCTCTCTCTCTCTCAAAATAAATAAATACATTTAAAATTTAAAAAAAAAAAAAAAGCGTGGGCCTGTGCTCAGAAGCCAGGAAGGCCTGGGTTCAAGACTTGGCCTCTTCACCTCTTGGTTTTGTTGGCGTTGGTTGCGTGACTCAGCTTCCTCATCTGTGAAATGGGGTAACAGGTCCCCAGTCACGAGGTTAACTCGTGAGACACACGGCACAGCCCCGGCACACCCAGGAGTCGCCTTCGCCCCGTCCCTCCCTCCACGGCCCTTTCCACCTCATCGCTCGGGGGGCCCCCCCCCACCAGGAAGCACCTGCCCAGGCACCCCCTGTGGCGAGGAGGCGGAACGGAGACCCCTGGAAACAGGCCGAGCTGCCGGGCTCCACCTGGAGTGCTCCCCGAAGCCCGGGAGCTCCTCCTCGCCCGCCTCCCTGGCCAGACCACCTCCCTCAAAGCACCCTCTCATCAAGAGAGAGCCTCTCCTTAGGAGAAGTAGCAGGTTGCATTTCGGCCCCGGGTTTCCATTCCTTCCCCGGGCGGCCTGTTGGATGGGGCTAGACGGGGAAACAAAGGCAAGCCATCAAAAGCCCTCCGAACCGACCACAGCCAGTCCCGACGGTGGCTCCTTAAAATCTGTCCTTCAGATGGCCAAGGACCACGCATCCGGGAGGGCCCCTCTTGCGTAAGGAATCTGAAGATCCCAGATCCCCCCCACCCCCCCCGCCCACCGCCACATGTCTGTGAGAGGGGCGGAGGTAGCGGGGGGGGGGGGGTCTGGACCATAGGGAAGGTTCTGTCTCCCCAACCCTCGCGTGCCCACCCTGCCCAGGCCCAGCCCAGGGGGAGTCAGCAGCACGTGGCAGCCAGAGCCACTTTTCAGGCAGGGCAGGGCGGGGCGGGGCGGGGCGGGGCAGGGCAGGGCCGGGTGGGCCAGCCCGGTGGCCTCCTATCATCAGGAAATCTTTTCACTCACAGACGGCTGCGTTCTGTTAGCACGTTGTTGCTGTTCTGGAAAAACAGACTGACTGTTCAGAAGGGAGAGAAGGTGGAGTCGGGAGGTGGGGTTTTTTTTTTTGTTTTTGTTTTTGTTTTTTTTTTTTGAAAACCGTGATGGACGTGAACATGACGCTTTTTTCCTTCTGCGTAAGCGGTAGCCGCCAGGTTTGCGTACGCTTCCCCCTCGGGTGTTTTCCAGACTCCCCCTTTCTTCCTTTCCATTCTGACCTACTTCGGGCTCCCTCAGAAGCAGACCGGAGACCAAAATGTGAGCAGAAGTGGTTTATTTGGAGGAAACCGAGTGGAGTGTCGGAGGGGAGGAGGGGGAGGGGAGGCAGCGTTAGCCAGAAAGCTACCCCGCCAGGGGCCACCTGGTTCAACACGCCTGCCTCCCAGTGTCCCACCTCGGGGGCCAGGGAGCCGAGTAATTATCTTCCAACTCCTGTGGTCTCTGGCCGAGAGCCTGGCCCGCGTGCGGCCTCGAGCGAGCCCTCCGGCCGGAGGTCACCCGAGCTCACAGCTGGCGCGCGCCCAACCTGGGAGGGCCGGGGACACCTGCACGGGGGCGACCCCCGCGCCCTGCGGCCGCTTCCCTGCCCTCAGACCCTCTCTCTCTCTCTCTCTCTCTTTCTCTCTCTTGGCCCTATTCACACGTGATCAGCTGCCCATTCACTCGCCACGGTCTCCACATCCATTTCCCGGGGACCCCCAAACTGAGCCCAAGTCACCATAAGCGCCCGGACTCTCCCTCCGAGTTTCGGAGGAGAGAGGAGGGTGGCGGGAAGGGCCCCGGAGAGGGGCAGGCTGTTCTGTCCCGTGTGGGGACCGGAATGCTCTCGCTCACCCCGCTGCGGCCTTTAGAGGAGACAGGCCCCGGCCGCCAGCTGCCCTTGGCGGTCTTTCCAGAACCGTCGGCCTCCTTCCGTGCTCCGCCTCGGCCCCCGCGCGCCCCAGAGCCCGAGGGTGGGCTTGGCGTCCCCGAGCCTTGGCTTTGGCAGGCCCCGGCCCTCCCCTGGCTTCGCTAAGCCCCCCCCTCCCCCCCCTCCCCACCCCGCGCTCCGCTCCATCGACTCGGGCCCAGCTGTCACTGCCGCGGCCAAGCCTTGACACGGAGCGGCGACGTTTGTTTTTATTTGCCGTTTCTAAGGCTCCTTCTCTCCCAGGAGCAGGAGGTGAGGGGGAAGCTGTAATTTGCTAAACAGGCATTAATCTTCACATCAATCCCGAGAGGCAGGTAGAGCTTCTCAGTCAAAACACACAGGGCTGTGATTAGACGAGACTGGCAAGATAATGTGCAGGGATTTGCCTCCCCGGCCCAGCCCTGGCGGCCCCGGGGTGGCCCCGCTGACCTCGGCCCCGGGCTGTGGCCCGCAGAGAACCTTCTCTCTGCAGAAGGGCAGGAAAGCCGGGGCGTCCGCGAATAGGGCGTTCTGGAGCGGAGGCCAGGAAACACGGGGTGGGGGTGGGGGGGCGCGCGGGGCAAGAGTCACAGAGCCTGGCGTGGGCTAGGTGCTCGATGGCAGAGCGTTCTTGCCCACCCCTCCTTCTGCAGGCAGGTCGGGTAACCCCAGGAGGTGGCGGTTCGGCCGCCCTGCCATCCTGACGCTGGGGGGCGGCGGGGGTGGGGACAGGGGATGTTAATGGCAGGGGAGCTGCTGGCACCTGGGTCCCCCCTGCCCCCCCCCCGGCCAGCGGTGACATGGCAAAGGTGGAGGTGGGCAGGACAAAGGCGAGGCGATCAGAAGGAAGCAGCCCCCGCCTGTGACTTGAGGGGGGGAAGCAGAATTCCTCGATGACTTCTCAAGGGCTCCGCGCTCCGGATTTTACCTAGAGAGTTCGGACTCTCCCCCCCCCGCCCCCCCTCGGTCTTCTCTCGGCCCCGGACACCTCGTAGCATGCCCGGGGACACGTGCGCACAACTACAGACACGTGCCGACATACACGCCCACACGAATACATCTGCCCGCAGCACACCGATCGCCCACGTACACGGCACGTTCCCGGACACACACGTGCCTTCGCCCCGAACCTCGCCTTTTCTGTTTCCGTGTCTGTGATCCAATCTGGCAGAAAAGGGCTTTTTTTTTTTTAGTGTTTATTCAGTTTTTGAGAGAGAGAGAGAGAGAGAGTGCGTGCAAGTGGGGGAGGGGCAGAGAGACACACACACACACACACACACACATACACACACACACAGAATCCGAAGCAGGCTCCAGGCTCCGAGCTGTCAGCACAGAGCCCGACACGGGGCTCCAACTCATGAACCTCGAGATCATGACCTGAGCCAAAGGCAAACACTTAACCGGCCGAGCCCCCCAGGCGCCCCTGACGGGAAAGGTCTTAAAGAGCAGCCCGGGCGATGTGGCCTCTTCAGTGGGAATCAGCCGCCGTCCGTGTGAGGGTCTGTGCCGTCCGTCCCTCTCACGCCTCCAGCCCTCCCGCCCGCCAAGAGCTAGTCGGGGGATAGGCCCGGCTCTGGCCTCTGCCATTTCTCCCACAACACGCGGCTCGGGAGAAAGTCCAAAGTGAGGGCATGTCACCGGAGCGTGACGTGGAGGCCCCGCGGCTGTGACGGACTCTCTTCCCCACGTCAGGGGCTCTCCCCGTGCGAGGAAAAGGGCAGAACAAGGCTCGGGGCCGGGCCTTTTGTGGGCAGGGCCGGCGCTCAGGGCTCCAGGCCAGTGCTTGCCAGCCAGGTCTGTGCTTCCTCATGGGACAGTCAGAGGTAAATGGGTCTGCCCACCAGACTTAGTCGGGGTGGGGTGCTCCCCGCCCCTGCTACTGGACTGGACGGTGGCTATGCTTCCGCGGCGGCAGACGGTGCCAGGCACACACCCCACCTTATCCGACGGGCAGGTCAGCCTTGCTCAGAAAGACCCTGCGGCCCTTATTGCCAATCCGGCCTCGGCCACGAAGTGGGCATTCCGGGAGCTGGCGGTTCCGGGGACAGCCCAAGGTCAAGGTGAAAGAGACAGACCGCAGTCACCGAGGGAGAGGGGGGCAAAGGAGCCATCGCTCTTAGGGCCCCAGACGCCGGCGTCTCATCACAAGTGAGGATGGAAGGGGTCCTTTTCTTTCTAGATCCTTCCGTTCTAGGTTTCCTCTATTGGCTGGCCGCGGTGGGGGTCTGCTCTATTTGCCTGCATTACACTCAACCCCCGGGGAGGGCTCCTCATGCGTTAAAACGAACCGACAATCTGGAGACTGATCTCAACTGAGAAACAAGGAGATGAAAGCTTTTGAGTTCCGTCCTTTAGTCCCATCATCAAAAAGCCCCCGAAGGGAGTGGAAACAGAGGTTGGTTGTGGCCGGCAGAACACCGGCATCAAAGTCGAGAACTGTCGTAGGCCGAGAATCAGCCCGATGACAAATCTCAAGTAGCCACACCCGGGGGGGTGGCTGGGGACTCCTCATGGGGACCACCGAAATCCGAGACACTGTGTCAGTTAGCTTTTGCTGCGGAACAACGCGCCCCAAGCAGTGGCTTAAAACAACCGCCGTCTGTTTAGCTCACTCAGTGGGCACCCTCATGTCGAACAAGGAACGAGAGAGGATGTGTGTTTACTGAGCACCTCGTGCGTGCCAGGCTCTGTGACTCTCGGCCTTCGGGCTTTCTCTGGCGTCCGGAGCCTACGGGCCCCGACCTGGCTTAGGCTAGTGGCGACCTGACGGCTCTCCGGGAAGTCCTCAAAGATTGAAACGACTCCCCGCGGTGGTCCCCAGTAGGGTTGGGCTCTGATACCCCCAGTGGGGATCTGCTCAATGGCGTTTCCTTTGTGGCCGGCCTCCCGTCCCTGGCCCTCGGCCGGTGGTCACCCAGGAAGTTCTGCTTCTGAGGGCTGGCCGTCAGCTGGAGCAAAGGCCTAGCTGGACCACGGCTCTCACCCTCCAGCCGGCCGGCCTGGGCTCGTTCACAGGCTGGCTGGGGGTTCCAAGAGCAGTAAGTGGGAAGGATTTGGGGCCAATTCTTTGCAGTCCGCCACAGCCCAGCCTAGCGAGGAGGGCCTACTGGCCCGGACTTCCCCACGGAAATGCAGTCCCAAGCCACCCCTCCCAGCAGGCTGTGGGCTCCTGCGGGACAGCACCCATCCGCCTTCTATCCCCAGCCCCGGGTCCCAGCGCCAGGTGGCCACGCAGAAGGGGCTCGCGGAGTGCGTGGGCGGGTATGGACCGCGCATCATTTCTGGCAGCGAGGCGGGCAGCAAGATGACTTAAACCTCATCTGGACTCTCCAAAGCCCTCTGTGGCCTGGCGGCCGCGTCGGGTGTCCTTGTCCCAGACCGGGGACGCCTCGGGTTTGTGCCCACACACGATTACTTTCACCTTTCCCTCTTGAAAAATGGCCCACGTTTAAGGATTCATAAAACTTAGGAAATGCATCACTGAGCCTATAACGCCGTGAGAGCCCCATGTAGAGAATGACTTAAAAAGAAGATTCATCAAACTAATTACTTCTCCCCCCCCAACCCCCGCCCCCACCCCGCCCCTCTTTCCGCCTGGCTTGCTCAGAAAGATGTACAGCCTCGCCGGCTAGGCGGCTTCGAAGCCAGACTCTGGGCCTGCTTGTGTGGGAGGGGCGGTGAAACACCCTGGGTCTTGAACGTTCTCGGACTTTCTGGACAGACGAGAGTGTTTCCTGCTGATTCATTGATTCTAAAGGCAGAGGCAAGGCCTGGGTACCTAAGGGGCAGGAGGAAGAGAGGGGGGCAAATATTGGGATACGGGAAGGTTCTCTGTCATCCATCTCTCTGGGACACGTCGTACACCTCCCCGTATGATGCCTCATGTCGTGTCGCTTGGGCCCACCTCTGGGCTCCCCCGCAGCCGTGGTGGACAGTGCCTGAGGCTGCCGACTGCTTCCCACCTCAAGCGCCGGCCTCTTCCTCTCTGCCTCCCTGGCTGGGGCTTTCTGTAGACGCATGGGGACTAGCGTGGTGGAGAGCAAGGCTCGGGGCTAGGGTCTGAGACATCGTGACGGTCGACCCGCGCCAGCGAGGGATGAGAGTTTATGGATAAACACCTCGGCTCCACACCCGTAGTGCACTGAATGCTTGCGCCCAAGAGACGTGTCCACCCTGAAGCCGTGAATGCGACTTCGTTTGGGGAAAGGGTCTTCGTGGACATAATCAAGTTATGGATCTCACCCAAAGACAAGTGGGGAGAAGAGAAGGGGAGAAGACACAGAGAAGGGGACATGAAGGCAGAGACAGAGATTTCGGAGGGACACACCTACAGGGCCAAGGAATGCCCGGGATGGCAGCCGCCAGAGGCTAGGAAAGAGGCACGGGACAGATTGGCCCCCAGAGTCTCCAGAAGGAAGAAGCCCTCCTGACACCTTGGTTCCAGACTTCCAACCTCCAGGGCCGCCTGGGCGGCTCAGTCCCTTGAGCACCGACTTCGGCTCAGGTCATGATCTCGCAGTTCGTTGAGTTCGAGCCCCACGTCGGGCTCTGTGCTGACAGCTCGGAGCCTGGAGCCTCCTTCGGATTCTGTGTCTCCCTCTCTCTCTGCCCCTTCCCCCCTCAAAAGTAAATAAAAACATTAAGAAAATGAAAAAAAAAAACAAAAACACAAAAAAAGACTTCCCGCCTCCAGAACTGTAAGCCACCCAGTGTGTGGTACGTCGTTGCGGCAGCCCTAGGGCACGAGTACAGCTCCCCTCGGTGGGATGATTCTGAGATGCGTTGAGAACGGTTCCTAAGAGGTTCCCCAACAGCATCGAGTCCCAGTTGCCCACAGGGACAACCAGCTCATTTATACACTTTCATTGGCTTTCTCCCCTTCCTTGTCTTGCTTCCCCATTGCCCTGCCGGGGTCTTCCCGGGATCACCTCCAAGTGAACCACCAGCACCTAACTCCTTGTCTGCTTTTGGGAGCATCCAAACTAAGGGCGCACTGTTCCGTACCTTTCATCCCTTCGAAAATTCATCGCATCACCATTTATCAGGAAGGCAGGCGCAGGCTCGCCACTAGCGGCTATAGTGGGCCAAAGGATGGACCCCCCCCCCAAAATAATATCTGCATCCCGGTTCTCAGAACTTGCAAGTGGTACCTTATATGGCAAAAGGGCCTTCGCAGGTGTGATGAAGTTAAGGGTCTTGCTCTGGGGACGTCATCCTGGCTTCCCCGAGTGAGCCCGACGGAATCACAAGGGTCCTTCGAAGAGAGAGGCAGGAGGTCAGAGTAGCGGGAGGAGAAGGGGGGTTGTGACCACAGCGGCGGAGCTTGGGGTAATGCAGCCGTGAGCCAAGGAAAACTGGCAGCTTCTAGAAGCTGGAAGGAGCAAAGGGCAGCTCTGCCAACGCCTTGATCCTAGCGCCGCAGGTTCACGGAGGACTTTGACCTCCAGAGCTGCAAGGCGGTAACTGTGTGGGCCGTAAGCCGCGAACCGCGTGGTACTTTGTTACAGCAGCGCCCGTAAACTCATACCGGGCTTGTTGAGCAGGAGCCGGAGGAAGCCTCGATTCTGGATGCCACTTGATTGTGCTGTGGATCCTGGGCAAGTTACTCACCCCCTCTGTCTCTAAAGATCGGAACCGTGTGCTGTGTGGACTACACGAGGTAGCAGAGGGAGAAGCGGTCCAGCACGGCAGCGCCGGTAGCTCATTAACATTTACCATTAGCCAGTCGTGGGGCTCCACCTGTTGGAATACCAGGTCCAATAAGACACAAAATGCAATTCTGATCTTTAGAGACATCATAGCCTAGAAGCAGGAGGGGGCCACTAAGAGCGTCTGTGAGAAGGGGGATTCCGGCACAAGCCCTGACATCGCCAGTGTCCCAGCCCTTGGACTCCAGGCTGCTGGTGGAGGCTCAGCCCCCCCGTCTCAGAAGTCCTCCTTGTCCCAGAGTCATTCAGGAGGGCAGGTGTTTTGGGTTCCTGAACCCAATTCTGATGCGTGTAGGCAGTGGGGGGCGGGGGAGGGTGTTCCCCACACCGCTGGCAAAGAACTCTCTGGACACGCCCTCTGGTCAATTCTGGCACCACCTACCCAGAGACAGCGGCAGATCCCACAGGGGGAGGGCTCAGTCCTACAAGATCGCATGCCCCCACCCCTCCACACGCTGCCAGCCCTGGTCCGGGGTGTCACCGGTGCTTCTGACTCGCCGGCCATCAATCAGAGGTTCCCGTGCCCCCCTCCTTTCTTGGCTTCGATTAATTTGCTAAGGCAGCCCACAGAACTCAGAGAACCATTTTACTTAGTAGATCATGGGTTTATTATAAAAGGGCAAAACTCAGGAAGAGCCAGATGGAAGGGACGCAGAGGGCGGGGTGGGGGGAAAGGGGTGTGGAGCTTCCACGCCCTCTCCCCAAACCGCTGTGAGTTCACCGAGCCACAGGCTCTTCCGACCCCATCCTTCGTTACATCGGCGCGATTGAGGGAATCATCACATTGGCGATGGACTCAACCTCCAGCCCCCCTTCTCCCTCCCTCCCCTTGTCCCCAGGGTCAGGGAGGGTAGGACCGAAAGTTTCAGCCCCCTAATCCCTAGGTTGGTTCCCCATGCGACCAGCCCCCAACCTGCGGTTTCCAAAAGTCGCTTCATTAACATAACAAAAAGACACCTTCGGGCTCTGACTTCCAGGTTCTTCAAGGGTTCCGGGAACTCCAAGGTTGACGACCAAGTGTTTAGTTGTTATTATAAATCACAATATCACAACAGCCATGGTCTGGGCTCCCTGGAATCCTAGAAACTCTGCCCCATCTGGGGCGAGTCCTGCATGTGGTGTGGGGGGAATATAGAAGGTTCCAGATGGATCTTAGAACTGCTCCTTCTCTTTCCTCCTCCTCCTCGTCCGGTCAGACACCCACCTCCTTCCTGCCCGGTATGTCTTCCATGTGGCCTCTTGGAGGGCTGGGGCTTGGAAGCTACACGGTCACGGTGATGTTCGCCTTTGGTAAATGAAATGCAGGCGTCTCCGCAAGAGATAGCTCATACTAGAAGCGGGAATAACAACCTCACCAATGTCTGTGAAAGGGAGTTCCCAAGACTCAGGCCAGAGGGACTCCTTTTGTCTGGAATCAGGGGAGGCTCCATGGAGGAGGCGGCATTCAACGTGGGGAAATGCAGGAGCGCCTGGGTGGCTCAGTCGCTTGAGTGTCTGACTCTTGATTGCAGCTCAGGTCAGGATGGAGCCCCGCATGGGGCTTCTCATATTGATGGTGTGGAGCCTGCTTGGGATTCTCTCTCTCCCTCTCTCTCTCTCTCTCTCTCTCTCTCTCTGCCCCTCTCCTGCTCGTGCTCTCTCACGCTCTCTCTCAAAAGAAATACGTAAACTTTAAAAATTAAAAACAATTGGGGGGGTGCCTGGGTGGCTCAGTCGGTTGGGCGACTGACTTCGGCTCAGGTCATGATCTCGCGGTCTGTAAGTTCGGGCCCCGCGTCGGGCTCTGTGCTGACAGCTCAGAGCCTGGAGCCTGCTTCAGATTCTGTGTCTCCGTCTCGCTCTCTGCCCTTCCTCTGCTCATGCTCTGTCTCTATGTCTCTCGAAAATAAATAAATGTTAAAAAAAATTAAAAAAAAAAAACAATTGGGGATACGCAGGGGCGGGGGCAGGTGGTTCTGGGCAGGAGTCCCAGGAACAGAGCCGGAGGTGAAGAGGAATTTACAGGGTGGCAGAAAGGAGCGATCCCAGGCGAATTCCCTGCGTCTGGTCCCAGGGGGAGCCCCGTGAGCCCATCCCCAATCCTGCCCTCACAGGCCCAGACCCGCCGAGCTCCGCCATGGCAGTAGGGACCCTTGGCAGGCCAGCGACCCACACAGGCGAGGGACAGCGCAGGGAGCCAGGAGGAGGGGAGCGCTTACTTCCCTGGGCTCTCGGGGAAGGGTAAATCCGCACAACCTTTCTGGAGGGCGATTCGCCCAGGGGCCAAAAAGCTTTCAAGACCTGCTCGAAAGCGGAGGTAGAATACCTGACACAGGTGAGCTCATCACAGTGTAGTTTATAAGAGTGAGAGCTTGCCAACGACCAGAGGAGGCACGTTTCATAAAGGATAACGTTTTCAGACGACAGACCACTGGGTAGCCGTTAACCCCACGCAGATCTGTTTTTATCGAGGAAAACACTCAGGGTCCACTGCTAAGTGAATAAAGCAGTTTCTGAACTCATGCCTACGGCAGCTCCTAATTCTGTCGAAATAGATGTGTTTATGCGTGTCTATTGGCAGAGGCGAGGGTTCGAGAAGATGCACGCCCCGGCGGAGGCGCCCGGCTGGCTCAGGCGGCTAAGCCTCCGACTCTTGACCGCTGCTCAGGTCGCGATCTCACGGTTGGCGGGTGGGAGCCCTGCTCTCAGCTCAGAGCCTGCTTGGGATTCTCTCTCTCCCTCTCTCTCTGCCCCTCCCTCCCTCTCTCTCTCTCTTTCTCTCAAAATAAATAAACGAACTTAAAAAAAAAAAAGAGGTGCCCCATGGCGGATTAACGATGGCTATCTCGGGGTAGACGGAACTTTGGATGATTTCAGGTGTCACCGTGTCACCCATCTATGTTGTTGATTTGTGGTGGGGGTTTTTATTTATTTAAAAAAGGTAGGGGTTGGGGGCCCCTGGCTGGCTCAGTTAGTGGAGCACATGACTCTTCATCTCGAGGTTGTGCGTTTGAGCCCCACGTTAGGCATAGGGTCTACTTTAAAAATATATATATATGTATATATATATATATATATATATATAATATGATATATATTGGGGCACCTGGGTGGCTCAGTCGGTTAAGCGTCGATTTGGGCTCAGGTCATGATCTCACGCTCCGCGAATTCGAGCCCTGCGTTGGGTTCTCTGCTGTCAGCACACAGCCCACTTCAGGTCTCCTGTCCCGGTCGCCCTCTGCCCCTCCCCCAATCGCGTGCCTCTCCCTCTCAAAAATAAACATTGAAAAATTTTAAATATATATACATACTTAACATGTACCACTTATTAACAATTTTTTAAAATCTTTTTAAAATGACTTTTGTCATTTTAAAATGCGAGTGTTTCTTTACCTTATAGCTCCTCACCTATCATGGTATTTGGATTCTCCCATCAGCGCCTGTGCAAGCTCCCCAGGAAGAAACGCCCACCGTGGGAGACCCTGAGAATCCTGGGGTGACAGGGTGTTTGGTCATAGCAGCCGCCAGACAGAATCCCAGCTGTGGGGAAGGAGAGGCGCGACAGTCACTATTGTCTGAGGGGCAAGGTCAGGCCTTGAACTCAGAGGGAGGCCCGAGGGCTGAAGGCAGGGGCTGGAAGGAAGCGGGGGACAGGACAGCAGGCTCCAGAAGTGGGGGCCAGAGGCCTCCGTCCTGGTGCCCGGCTCGCACGGGGGCGCCGGGACCTTAGAGCCGGGCACCCTCTGTTACTCCTCCGGGGCGAGTGAGAAAGAAGGAGTTAACATCTGGAATCTTCCAGTGGAAGCCGCTCGGAGCGCGAGGCTGCATTTGTGAAAAATGGGCTCAATTTGATATTTGGAGAGCAATGAAATTGAAATCATTTCAAATTTTAAATGCCCAACATATTGAGACCCACCCTCGGAGAGACTTCCAAATTACCTCGCAGGCTCTCCATGCCCAGCGCCAGGAGGGGATTCGCTTCTTTGCCAAAAAGATTCCTCTCCTTGAGCTGGAGAACAAAAGCCCCCCCCCCCCAGTTGGCGGGTCTCCCTGAGCCCCAACCTGCTGTGTGCAGCCGAGCCGCTTCCGCGTGGGCCGAAGCGTGTTTTCCTTCCTCTCTCAGGTAATGAATTTGATCTAATGAGACTGTCTAAATGCCCAGATACCATGGTGATAGGCACCCCATAAACACAGAGATAAACAGGTAGACAGATATATGGAGGCAAGCATAATTTGCTTCTAAGTGCCTTTTCACCAGTATAAATAAAGCAGGAAAATAAAGTTGTTGGAGGCACTCGAAATACTAATGTAAGGAGGAAATTAAGCACTAATTACAGCGTTAAGGCTAAGTGAAAAGGCCCGCCCGGCCCGTGCGCCCGCGTGGAGGGGGCAGGAGTGGGACCGCTGGGAGAAAAGGCACTGGGTGGCCACGGCCACCTCCCCCAGCGCCCCCGGGGAAGCCACCTGCAGGCAGTTCCCCCGGGCCCCATGGCTGGCTTCCTGTGGCCAGTGGCCAGGGGGCATCCTTGGGCTGGGGGAGGGGAGTGGGCGGAGGGTTAGTGTCCCGGAAGCGCGGGAACCACCCTGGACCGCTGAGAAACGGGAAATGAAAGAGAAATACCCCGGCTTCCCGGCCTCTCCGCCCGTGGAAGATCTTCCAGGGTCTTCTGCCTAGTCCTCCAGGGGGGTCCGGGTCATCCACCCAAGAACAGACGGTAACTGGCTTTCCCCACTTCCCTTTTCTCACTTCCCCACCCGCCCATCGCCGTGCTTCCTGCACAAATAACAACCCGCACCCACCTCCTGGCCGGGGGGGTGGGGGGGTGGGGGGGGTCCCCCTCTGCTCTGAGGGGGACCCGAACCAGGATGGGTGGTTTCGCACCCGCTGAAGCGGAGCCTGAAGCCTTCAGACGGCTCAGGCGTCTACACCTACATCCTGGCCTGGGGGGCGCTTCCCCCCCACCCCCCCCCGCCCCCGCGCGCGATCTAACATTCTGGGGTCCCCATCTTCAAATCCTCGATAACTTGATCTGTGAACTCGGGTTTCCCAAGCAGCCGCCGATGGGACAGTGGGGTGTGCAGGAAGAGTCACGCAGACGATGCTGGGCGGTGACGCTGGGCGCTGGGCCGCAGCCCCGGGCTCTGCGGACCGCGCCGCGCCAGCGATTCCGCAGCAAACGGGGGCACACGCGCAGCCCCGGGCAGTCCCGGCCGGCCACGCCGAGGGCAGCTTAGTGCTGGGCCCCTCGGTGGGAAGCCAGCGTGCTCATCGACGTGTCGTCCTCACCCCTGCGGGATCTGCCTGAGCCCAGACAGTAAACGTTGACAATAAATTTGTAAAAACTAAAAGCGCGCCTGTGGATGTTGCAATAAAGCGTATTAGGGAGTTAGAGTTTTTCCATGAGTTTAGATATTTTTTTTAGAGGGGGGGAGGGGCAGAGAGAGAGGGTCACAGGGGATCTGAAGCAGGCTCTGTGCTGACAGCGGACAGCGCAACTCGGGGCTCGAACCCATGAATGGCGACATCATGTCCGGAACCAAAGTCAGATGCTCAACCAACTGAGTCACCTAGGCACCCCCAGAACCTCAGGTTTTGAAAACCCCCTGCAACACTGCATGACAGATATCCGCAGGCTTAGAAACAGGAATTAAATTTAAAGATCATCAGATTCAACCGAAAAGAGCACAGGTTTCGTAGGAAGCTTCCGATGAACCAATTACCAACAAAGACAATTTTAAAATTAATTTCTCCTTGTAATTGAAGGTACAATAATAAAATGCATAAACAGGCATTTCGAATTACGTATAAATCATGAAGCCACTTTTAATTTCTTCTGTGACCTCCACGAGTTGCAGGAAATGTCAGAGAAAATATTAAAATGCCTTCGTACGAATCTACATTTCAAATTAAATTCAGACTTAGACGAAACTGATTTGTAGAGTTACATTTTTTGGAAAAAAAATGTTCCGAGACTCGGCTCTCGATATACTGAAATTTTTGAACTTCAACGCATAATATATTTCGAAAGAATTCATCAGAAATGTATCCCAACGTTGTCAGAGCCCCATAAAGACTCTAAACAGGTCTGGTAACAGTTGCGGCAGCAGGAAGATCCTTTTTGAAATTAAAAATTACCAAAGTTACTTGCAACCTCGCATTTGCCAGGGGTGACTGATGTCACGTTCGATCTATTTCGATTGAAAATGAAGTAGCTACAAGTATACATCCTGATGACCTAATAAATGGATTTGCAGAAAAGCGAGCCAGAAGATATGGCCGACCATGATATCACATTAATAAAGTCTTATTTATTTTATTGCAGAAAACCGTGATGCCAAAAAAATTGTGTTGCAATTTGTAAGGTTTGTTGTTATTCATGTATCACTATTATTCGTATTGTGGGGTTTTTTAAAGTTTATTTATTTTTGAGAGAGAAAGAGAGCGGGGGAGGGGCAGAGCAAGAGGGGGACAGAGGATCCGAAGCGGGGATCCACGCTGACAGCAGAGAGCCCGATGTGGGGCTCGAACTCACCAACAGTGAGGTCCTGACCTGAGCCAGAGTCAGACACTCAACCGACTGAGCCACCCAGGTGCCCCACTCATAGTATGCTTTATAGGTAAGAAAACATTTTTGGGGCACCTGGGTGGCTCAGTCAGTTGAGCACCCAACTTTGGCTTAGGTCACGATCTCGCGATTGATTAAGTTCGAGCCCCGCGTTGGGCTCTGTTATGACAGCTCAGAGCCTGGAGCCTGCTTCGGATTCTGTGTCTCCCTCTCTCTCTGCCCCTCCCCTGATCATGCTCTCTCTCTCTCTCTCTCTCTCTCTCTCTCAAAAATAAATAAACATTTTTTAGAAAGCAGAATAAAACCTTTTTAAAGGAGAAAGATGTATTCTTTAATAACTGTAACGGCACTTTTGGGGGGCTTTTTGAACAAAGGGCCCTGTGTTTTCACTTCGCACTGAGCCCCGCAAATTACGACGGCAGCCGTGCCTGCTGAGTTTGCTCACCAAGTTTCCTAGGGCGAGTAGGTTAGGCTTTGGTCTCCAATTTTGACACTGACTTTCTTCTCAGTCCTGCTGCGGCTCTCCCTCCATCTTGGTTTGCGTGGTTGGCGATAGTAACAAGTGGTAAACCGTAGGGGCGCCTGACCGGCTCGGCCGGTGGAGGAAGTGACTCTTGATCTTGGGGTCGTGAGTTCGAACTCCACAATGGGGGTGGAGTTGACTTAAAAAAAAAAGAAGTAGGAGCACCTGAGTGGCCTAGTCAGTTAGGCGTCCGACTTTGGCTCAGGTCAAGATCTCACCGTTCATGGGTTCGAGCCCCGCATCGGGCTCTGTGCTGACAGCTTGGAGCCTGGAGCCTGCTTCAGATTCTGTGTCTCCCTCTCTCTCTGCCCCTCCCCTGCTCACGCTCTGTCTCACTCTCTCTCGAAAATGAATAAACGTTAAAAAAATTTTTTTAATGAAGGTAAATTGTCAGGAGTTCTTGGGTCTGGGACCCTCTTTAACCCCTGTTCCAAACTAGGTCTTTGTCATCCAGCCATTGGCTGTAGGCTTCCCTTGGGCAAGGAAGTTCACTGTCCCCGAGGACAATTCCTGAGAGAGAACACAGCTCAAGAGGCATCGGCAGCTGGGAGGTGGGGGGCGGTAGATTGGCCTTGAAGAGGGATCCAGGTAGAACACAACAGGACCGACTACAGTCCACCCCTTGCACCTCTATGTTCACTTGCTTCCGGTAATGAGTTCACTCTGCTTGGGGAGTGCTTGTCCAGGGTTTTAGGGTCCTGTTTTCTGGGGAAATTAGGAGAAGGGTTAGTGGGAGAACTTGAGTCCCTGTGGCTGCTGCAGTCGATTTGGAAGCCATAATAAGTGGTCCCACGGCTCCTCCTCCTCCTCCATCTTTTATAGATTCCCCTCTGCTAGCACCTCTTTTAATTAGTTGCCTTTCCTGATGAGGTGATAAAAACCCTTATGCCTGAAAGGTCTGGACCCTGGGTCACCATGGCCTTCTTAGGCTACGACTGCCATACTTGTCCATTTACCATTAACATTGGGCACGAGAGCACCAAGAGATTCTTCACTGGGTCATTTGGGAGCCAGGTTCCTCGCTGTTCCAGTTGCATAGCAGCCGCTCTATCTCCTCCTAACGATCGGGGCTCCCCTACCACTGCCACGATGGTGACTCCTTCCTCTGCCTGCTGGTCACCTGGCAGGAGGTCAAGAGACCGGGAGGCCACCGGATCTTAAAGTTTAACAACAGACTTACTGAGTCCCCTGATGTACGCAATTCCTCTTTTGAGAACCAAGACTTGTAGATCCACGTTATGGGGCCCAGAAGCGTGAATTCCCCAAGTGTGTCCAACGGGACTGATATGAACTGGGCCCCTCCTCTATCTACCCCCTTGGTTCCTGGACCTACTCTTGAGGCTATAGCACCATATAGTCGTCGTCGATTCTTGGGCGGGGCAGTGTGCGGTGGAAGCGGAGCATCCTGTGGTCACGTGCCCACTGTCATGCCTCATTTCCTATAAAGAGGGACCCTCTGTCCGCGGTGATGTTAGGTAAGAATCCATATAGCAAATCAAACGCTCTGTAAGCCCTCGGGTGGTGGTGCTGGCTGAGGCCCGGCGCACAGGAAAGATAACCCCATAGTGCGCGTTGATCCCAGTCAGGATGAATCATTGCCCTTTCCCGGGTGGAAATGAACCGGCTACCAAGCGGACAACTGGTCTCCTTGAGGAATGGCGCCACATTGGAAGTTCAGCATCGGCCTCTGTTAATGACAGGTCGGACACGCAACAGTGCCAATAGGCAAGTCAGCCTTAGTGAGAAGGAGCCCGTGCGGTTGGGCCCACGAGTAACCTCTATCATCGCCGTCCTGACGACTTCACTCACGCACCTCTGATGATGCCACGGTGCCTGCATTGGGGTGGCCAATGACAGAGCATGGCTGCTGTCAACTGCCAGAACCTTTTTGACCACTTTGGTGTTTGGTGCCTCTTCTGTGGGTAGACACTCTCTGGTGGCTATTTACGTGTGATGGGAAGAGCTTCATACTTTGTGCAAACCCCCCTACGTCCCTCCACGTGCCTCTTCCCCAGACCCGTCTGTCCCTCATCTAATCTTTCTCCTTCCTGGAGCCTGATCAACCAGCCTGGCCGTTTATGCCTACGAGTCTGTATTTTCACGCTTCCCGCCGCTGCTCCTTCTGAACAAGGAGAAGTATCCAGCGCATCAGGCAGCTCTGTGGCCGCTGAGAGGATGCCTCCTGGCTTCTGTCTTTCGGGGCCACCCCGGAGGGGGGCTGACCTGGGGCGGCAATTCGTTTCCGGCTGGCGCTAACATGCCACCTTGCCCCATCCGTGACTCAGCCTCGGCCTCTTCCCTTATCCGCCGGCCGGTCACGAAGGAGCCCAGAAATGTGGTCGTTGGAGGTGAGCGGAGGGAAGGGTGCTGGTGCGACGGTGCCGGAGGACACGAGCGTCCCGGCCGCCCGTTTGGGCAGCTTACCTGTGCTGGCTGGCCCCGCCTGCACCCAATCCAAGAAATACCATTCTCGTCTTGCTTTTTTTTTTTTTTTATGTTTATTTTTATTTTTTGAGAGAGAGAGAGTCGGGGAGGGGCAGAGAGGGAAGGGCGCAGAGGCTCCGACGCGGGCTCCGCGCTGACAGCAGAGAGCCCCATGTGGGGCTCGAACCCACGAACCGTGAGATCGTGACCCGAGCCGAAGTCCGATGCTCAACCGACTGAGCCCCCCAGGCGCCCCCAAGAATCCCGTTCTTATCATACGGTGGGTTGCTACCAGGCCTGCCCAAACTTATGCTTTGGTAGGTCTTAGCGTCCCAGCTCCTGATGGGCAGTTGTGATCACATGGTCACTCGCCGTCCCGTATTTAGGTGCTGTGTCTCTAACAGGGCTCAGGACTATGCAGGGAGCTACTTTCTGAATGGCGCGGCCTGGCCTTGCTCCAGAAGCTAGAACTAGGCACCTACCTTATGATTCTCCTACTGGGGCTTGCCGTAAGCTCCATCCAGCATCTAATCCATTACACTTATCTCAACTCTGCGGTCACAGGACCCAAGCCCCAGGCCCGTTTGCAATGCAGCCTGGACCGGCCGCGGCCTTCTTCCCTGTGCCGGCCCCCACGCGCAGCCGGCAGGCTTCTGTATTGCCCCGTTAACGGGTATCCCCACGCGTAGAACGTGCTACCCCGGGACCCCGAGGGGGCGTACCAAACGCGGCACTCCTCTCCGAGTGGTGTAATAAGTTAAAGATAGAAAATAAGGCACCCACCGGGTCCGCGGCCACACGCGCTGTGCTGGCAGCAAAGATACCGCGTCGGGCAAAGCAGCTGCCGTGGGAACCGCGGCCTGCTCAGGTGACCCGCCCCCGTTCCCCGCGATCCACCCGGTTCTCTCAGCGGCCGGACTTGTGAATTAAGTGGGGACATGTTGGGAACCACCAACCCTGCCTTCTTTACATCCTTGAAGGTGACCCTCATCTCTGCCGTCCCCCCGGGAAGTGACACTGCTTAGGATTCACTCTCTTGGCTTGGGGACCGAGGGGGGCATTTCAGAGGTTTCTGTCTCCTCTCCTTCACTGTGGTAGCCCTTACTCCCTAGGCCCCAAACCCCAGTACGAATGGGGGTTCTGTGACCCCTCCCTGAATATGTCCATTCCCATTAGACATCCAGGGAGCAGAGCAATGACCCCTGGGCAGGTTCATGGACCCAACGGAGCCGCCACTGGTCAGACCTGGGCCGGTCTTTACCTGACCCCATGTGCTTCCTGTCCTAATAAAGGGCCCAGAGCGGAATTCTGTGTCCCTGGGATCAATGTTTGTACCAACAGCCCTTGAAAAGCCTGTGTAGTCTCTCTCTCTTTTTTCTACAGCTCCGTTCCCCTGTAAATGCCATAGGACTCTCTGCAAAGGGAATGAGCCTCAACCAACTAGCAGTGGGAGTTGATGAGTCGGTACCCCAGCCCCTTGCTCATTTGGGAGAACGCTGGTGCTTCACACCGCCCCCCCCAGAGCTCCCCAGAGCCATTGTGCCCCGGTTCCCCACAGAGGTCGCCTGCCGTTGAGCTCAGCCTCCATCAGCCTTCCTTCCTGCACTGGCTCGCTTCCCCGGTCCATCACTGTGCCCCTGGGGACCCCTTCCCCAGCGCACTACTTGCACCCACGCCCCGGCCTCAGGGCGGGCTTCTTGGGGAAACCGCACTGAGATAACAGTGCAGAAATAAGCCGGAGAAGTCACCGTGTCTCTTCCTGACAATTAGGCGCTTCCGGGCCGTGCGCCCGGCAGCGCGCGGAAAAGGTCCCAGCAGCTTCCGTGGTCACCCCGTCCAACATTCACTTCTCACTGCCAGACCTTTGCTTTTTTATTCTCAACCCTCAGTCCCTCCTGCTGGAATTTCAAACCACTTCAGCATTTTGGGATTTTTTTTTTTTCCTTCTTTTTTTTCTGAGAGATAGAGAGCGGCCGACCACCAACTTCGGCGTAAGGGCCCCTCATATACTGGAGCGTGGGTATTAATCTTGACTTCTCGCAGGCTGGAGAAGCCAGGGTCTTTAAACGAGTGCCCATCAGTCCCGTTTTCCAGGCTTTTAATCATCTTTGCGGCTGGAAGCTGTCACCCCCAGCTGCTCACCAGAGACCGGCCCGCGGGCTTCTGGAGACCACCAGATGCATGTTTTCACCCAGAGAAGTTCACAGGAGGGGAGGCGCCCCCGCCACTGTAAATCACCCTCCCCCCCGGCCTCCTCCCCAAAGCCGGAGAACAAGCCCCAGCTTGCTGTTCAAGGCCATAAAACTTCTCTTCTTTAAAGGGCCCCTTTGTTGGGTATATTCATTGTAGCAGGCACGCAAGTCCACCAAGGGCCCATAAAACTTCCCCAGGCTTTGTGCGGGTGACCCCACAGGCCTGCGCCTTCGCGATCCCACCCTTCAGCCCACAATGAGACTGTTTCTGGGTTCACCCAGAAACAGACTGGACTCAATTTGCCTTGTGATTTGTTTGTTAGCTTTACAAATGGCTTTGGAGGCCAGACAGCCCCTCCTAACCCTGACTCCTTGATGGGTGGAAGCCCAGGAACTTCCCCGGGAACTGGGGGGGGGGCGGGGAGGAAGGGGGGGGCTCTCGGGTCTCCATGGAGATTTCAAAACAATTCACCTCAAGGGAAAAGCCGCCGTTGCTGCCCTCGAAGGGGGAGCCAGCGTTCGGACGCAGCCGGGCCGTCCTGTCTCCGGGAGGCAAAGGTGTTTCGCCTCACGCCCTCGCCGGCCGGCCTGGTCCGGGGCCCGGCTGCCTGAGAGGCTCCAAGGTCCGCGCCTCGTCCCTGACGACCCATCTGCTCCGGCAGCCCTACCAGCCTTGGTCAGCAGAATCCAAACAAAGCCAGACATCGGGAGGGTGATATTTATCTTAGACACAGCTCTGGCTTAACCGCTAGGGCACCGGCTTCCAACAACCCAAGCGTCCATCCACAGTGGAATAGATATTTATACAATGGGGTGTAAAAGAACAAAGCACGGATATACGCCACCACCTGGAGCGGGCCCCTGCTCTGCTGAATGAAAGAAGCCAGCCGTACAAGAGGGGAGGGGACCCACCTCCATTTATACGAAGCTTCTTAAAGACAAGCAAAACTTAACATAGGGTAGTAAGGAAGGCACAATCGCAGTTAGCTCCGGGAGGCAAAGGGGGGGGCATTAACTGCAAAGGGACCCAAGAGAACTCTCTGGGGGCGACAGAAATGTCCGTATCTTGTGCTGAGTGCTGGTCAGACACACATTTAAATGCCTATACGTATATACGCATACTAAAAGTAATCCAGTTGTCCACTTAAGATCTGTGCTCTTTACGGCATGTCAGTTCTACATTAGGATAGTCCTGGGGGGGAACCCCAACTCCTGCCCTACGGAACCGCGAGCTAATACACGGCCGTCGTCTGCAGCCACCACGTTCGTGGCGATGGGTTACACCGCCAGGGAACACGGGTACGCCTCGCTTCGAACATCGGTCCCGCCTCCGGGTGTCCGTGCGACCCAGGGCACGCCGCTCCCCTGCTCTGAGCCTCGCCTTCCCAGTGAATGAAAACAAGGACCCCTTTCGTGCCTGCGGGACCAACGGGAAAATCGCATCAGGGAACGTGCGAGAAAACTCCCGGAGAGCTACAAAGCGGCTTTTAAATGGGACGTTGATTATTGTCCCGTTAAAAATAAGCCTCCAACTTCGACCGCAGGAAATGATTTAGAATCAGCCAGCCCAGGGCTTTGGAGTTACACAATCATGGGTTAAAATCCTGGTTCTGCCACTTATTAGCCATCTTTTAATCGGGTTGTTTAATCCCTTGAAGACAGTGTCCTGGGAATAGAAATCGGTACCTCGTGAGGCGGTTATGACGCTCAAATACCATAGTGCCCAGTGCAGATTAAAGTGCTCGATGGTACGGAAGGTCACGGGCATACCAGGCCCGGAGTGTGGCCAGGTCAGATGGGGACAGATCAGGAGGCTCCGGGAGAGAGACGTCCCACAAGTTAAGTCTGTAGAAAATGAAGGAAACCAAAACCCCAACAACTATTAACTCCCGGGGAAGGATGGTGCAAGAAGGGAAAAAAAAACCCCAAAACCATAATTCAGTACATGGATCAGTTGAAGAAAATATTTCTAAAACATTCAAACATTTAACAAGGTACACACTGACTAGGGACACCTGGGGGGCTCGGTCAGTTAAGCGTCCGACTTTGGCTCAGACCATGATCTCGCGGTTCAGGGGTTTGAGCCCCGCATCAGGCTTTTAGCTGTCAGCACGGAGCCCGCTTCGGATTCTGTGTCTCCCTCTCTCTCTGCCCCTCCACTGCTTGCTCTCTCTCTCTCAAAATAAATAAATAAACTAAAAAAAAAAATAATGGATTAAGTATTATGCTCTAACTTGATTGTCATAAGTGAAAGCTATTTTTAGTCCATTGAAGATTTTAACTTGTAAAAAAAAAAAGATACCTCGTGAGTATTTTAAGAGCCCAGCAATCATGGGACTTCTGGGGGAGCTGAGGGTCATCCGGGCAGGGCAATAGGTCTCGGTCAGAGGGAGAGCTGCAAGGCTCTAAAAGGTATAGAACCTTCTAGCAAGTAAAAAATAAAATGCCTTTATAGTGTACTTTGGGAAGGTAAAAAGCAAAATTAGAAGCAAATGTGAAGGCATCTGGCTGTGCCCACTCCTGTCGCACAGACAAGGTGGCGTGCAGGTGGCCCCATTCAGGACCCCCTTCCCTTCCCCAGGCTCGCGGGCCCCAGCGCTGGACGGGCTCACGTCCGGCTGACAGTTGTTGCTGAGGGCCTGTAACAAAACGGGGGCTTATCAGCCCTGGGCTGGCTGATTCTAAATCATTTCCTGCGGTCGAAGTTGGAGGCTTATTTTTAACGGGACAATAATCAACGTCCCATTTAAAAGCCGCTTTGTAGCTCTCCGGGAGTTTTCTCGCACGTTCCCTGATGCGATTTTCCCATTGGTCCCGCAGGCACGAAAGGGGTCCTTGTTTTCATTCACTGGGAAGGCGAGGCTCAGAGCAGGGGAGCGGCATGCCCTGGGTCGCACGGGAACCCGGAGGCGGGACCGATGTTCGAAGCGAGGCGTACCCGTGTTCCCTGGCGGTGTAACCCATCGCCACGAACGTGGCGGCTGCAGACGACGGCCGTGTATTAGCTCGCAGTTCCGTAGGGCAGGAGTGGGGTCCGTAGGCCCGGCCGGGTCCTCAGCTCGCGCTCTCACAACGCTACAACGAAAGGTCAGCCACAGGGCTGTCTGTGATCTTGCCTGGAGCTTAGGGTCATTCAGCTTGTTGGCAGTTGTAGCATTTAAGGTGCCCAATTTTCCTGATGACTAGTGGCCAGGGGTCACCTTGAGCTTCTAGAGACCACTTTCAGGCCCTTACCGTGTGCCCCCGACACCTTCAAAAGCCAGGAACGGAGAACCTCCCTGACACCAAATATTGGATCCTTCTCCTTTCAGACGGATCCTGGTCCCTTTTAGAGACTCACCTGATTAGGTCAGGCCCACCCAGGATAATCTCCCCTTCTTAAAGTTGACTGCAATGCGGCATCATCTAACCACAGGAGTGGTAAGCCATCATATTCATAATTCCCTCCCGTGCTCAAGGGTATACAGACCCTGGGCCCCTCGGGGCCATCTCAGAAGGCTGTCTACCACAGGAAGTGTGCTGGAAGAGCATTTTCCCTGCTACGGGAAGGGCTTCCTCGACCACTCATTCTGAGAGTTCCATGCCCAGCCCTGGTTATGTTAAAACAATAAACAGACCTGTCATTATAAAATTGGCTTAAAGGGATGCGTTTGGGCTGACGCGTTAGAGCTATGCTGTTGAAATTGTATAATGTGTCGGCTTCTGCTCGTTACAACAAGATTTGTAATTTTTATTTTTTTTAAACTTTTTTTTTAACGTTTATTTATATTTGAGACATAGAGACAGAGCGTGAGCAGGAGAAAGTAATTTTTTAAAAAAAATGTTTATTTACTTATTTTGGGAGAGAAAGTATGCACGAGCAGGAGAGAGAGAGAGAGAGAGGGAGAGAGAATCTTAAGCGGGCTCCACGCTCAGCGCAGAGCCCGATGCAGGGCCCGAGCTCACGAATCGTGAGATCGTGACCTGAGTCAAAATCAAGAGTGGGACGCTCAGCTGACTGAGCCAGCCAGGGGCCCCCCAAAGATTTGTAATGTCTTCAGAGAATCATTCAACAATATAAACTAGTCGTAAAAAAGACAAATACCGTGGGATTCCACTTATTTGAAGTATCTCGAGTCGTCAAATGCACAGAAGCAGAAAGTAGACCGGGGGTGCCAGGGGCTGGGAGGGGGGGAAGACAATTGTTCAGTCGGGCTGGAGTTTCAGTTTCGCAAGAGGAAAAAGTTCCGGAGGTTACTCTGCATGACAATGTGAATATACTTAACACCGCTTAACTGTACACTTAAAAATAGTTAAGATAATAAACTTAAGGTTGTGCAGCTTTTTTTTTTTTTTTGAAACCACCGTTAAAAATAAATTAAAAGAGAAAAACGAAGAATCACTCAGGAAAGCTTTTTGTGATCTGAAGTACGAAAGGACTCTTCAGAGCAGCCTTGGGATATGAGGGGGAAGCTTCTAGAATAGTGCCAGAGATGTGGAGGATCTGTCGTCTCGATATTCATCCTGCGCTCCCCCCCCCACCCCCCGCCTCCCCTGCATCTGTCTGTCCGGCAAAGCCTGGAAAACGAGGGTTCTGAGTACGGATTGCATTCCACCCACCGGAGGCTCCCGTGAGTGATTCAGAGGGCAGGACTGAGAGCGAGGCCATGTTCCCTTGACAAGCATGGTGGGGGGCAGGGCCAGTGAGTTTCCGGAACAGTTTCCCGGTGCCCAACGCTGGCCCCGAGAGTGTCAATCGGCAATAGGGGCCGTGGCAGAAGAGCCTTCTGGATCACAGCTAAAGCAGCACGTTCTCGAAGCATCTATCAGCCGCCATCGAAACCTCACAAGATGGAATCATCAAATTCTAAAGCAGCTGCTGGCCTGACCGTCACCCTCCTGTCCACTTCCACCCAGGCCCCTTACCCCTCCCGCGGTCGGGCAGTGCTCGCTCTCAACCTTGCTGCAGCAGACCCTACGGCTGTCCGCTCAAGGCATCCGCTCACCTCTCTTCTGCTAACAGAACCCTGTTTTCTTTGGGTTCTTCTTCATTTTAGGTAGTACGTTCTATGACGGGTGTGTGACCCAGGCCTGACTAATAAAGGGGACGTTTCTGAAGAGAATTTTTCTTCCTGAGGAGAGAGTGGGAGAGTCTTCTCATTGTCTGACTACCCATGACTTCCTCTCCTGAAACAGGCACTTGATGCCCGGAGCCACAGCGGCCATCTTGACACCGCGAGGTGACCAGAATGAGCAGAAAAGGCCAAGAGCCAAGGATGGCGGGGCAGAGTGGCTGACGGAACTGGGGTTTCCATGCACTCAATGAACCATGCACCAATCCTGGAGCACCTACCTCCGGACTTCTCGCTACCTAAGCAGTAAAGGCCCTTAAGATTTAAGCCACTATTTTTTTTAAATTATTTTTAAGTTTTAATTTATTATTGAGAGAGAGAGACAGAGCATGAGCCTGGGAGGGGCAGAGAGGGGGAGACACAGAATCTGAAGGAGGCTCCAGGCTCTGAGCTGTCAGCACAGAGCCCGATGCGGGGCTCGGACCCGTGAACTGCGAGATCACGACCGGAGCCGAAGTTGGATGCTTAACTGAGCCACCCAAGCACCCCTTAAGCCACTATTGAAGAAAAAAAAAAAAAAAGACTTAAGTCACTACTAGTTGGGTTTGGGAGGCATTCAAATCCAAAAGCCTTCTTGCCACTTCTAGCCCGTTTCTGTTTCTGATAAAATGGAGTCTACTTCCTGCCCACCACCCCCCTGACATACAAGCTTCCCCTCTTCCCTCTCCTGTCCCAGCCAAGGGCCTCTGATCTGATCTGAAACTAACCTCTCCCTTGCGCTCTAGACACCAGCCCCCCCCCCCCGCCCCCGGCCCCCTGCGCAGCCGTCTCCCCTCCCTCTCGCGTCTTCTGTCTCCTCTCCGGCAGCCCTTCCCAGCTGTGGCCCCCCGGCTGTGTGTGCCGGCCTGAGAGCACGTGTCGCAGCCGGATTCCCAGGGCATGGCTGCTCTTCCTTTCCTTTCCTTTTTTTTTTTTTTTTTAAGTTTATTTATGTTGAGAGAGCGCCCCTGAGTAGGGGAGGGGCGGAGAGAGAATCCCCGCGCTGCCAGCGCGGAGCCTGACTCGGGGCTCGAACTCACCAACCGGGAGATTGTGACCCAGGCGGAAATCAAGAGTCCGACGCTGAACTGACTGAGCCGCCCAGGCGCCCCAGGGCACGGCTTCTAAAGGGCCCCTGCCCAGTGCCCTGGGTGAGCGCCCAGAGGTGAAGGAAGGAAGAGGTTAAGGGCTTGGTTGCCCGGGACCGTGCACGCAGTCGCGGGTCCCCACGCCAGTGCGCGCCGTCCGCCGCAAGGCTGATTTTCTTTCTGCTTTTTCCCCTTGTTTTTATTGAGGGCATATTTTCCTTATCTTTAAAGCTTTTATAGCTTTGTATCTCTGCCTCGTTTTAGTATATTCTGTTGTTATGATTTATGCTGCTTTTACTGGCTCTTTACCCTCAGCACATAAACACGTTTAAGTTTTCCACAGCTTAGAAAAATAAAATAAAAAACCCTGCATTGACCCCGCGTTCTCTGTGAGTTTCAGCCTTTCCTCTCGCTCTCCCCTCTGTCTTCACCGCGAGCTCTTCGGGAGTTGTCGGCACCCGTGGTGTTTGGCCGCCTCCCGCCCAACCCTGAACGCTCGGCTCCCAGCCCGGAAGCGGCCCAGCCTGGCGTAGCGCACTGGGGGTTTTGTTGGCAGGTTGCGGGGGGGGGGGGGGGGGGGGGGCGCTCACAGGGTGTGGGAAGAAAAGAAGGAAAGGGATGCAGCTGGGCCACCAGGACCCCTGGGACTAATTTCTTCTGGGCCCCACGCTCTCTCCTCGCCCAGCTGCTCCCTGGGGAATGACGTCATTCTCTCCTCCACGTGATTCCCACATGTTCCAGAACCTTCTCCCCCGCGGCTCCCCTTCACTCCAGTTTGCAAATCCCAGGGAAGGATTCCGATTGGTCCAGCCTGGGTCAGGGATGCTCCCGCGGGTCAAGCAGCCCGTGGCCCCCGTGGGCGAAGTCCCAGAGCGGAGCCCAGACCCCGGAGGGGCGGATCTCGGGCCAGCAGCTCAGCGGGCTTTTCGGTGACCGACAGCACGTGCTTGAAATTGTTCTGGTTGGACGGTTGCTGCCTCACCCACGAGCCTCAGGTCTCGCCTCCGCGTGATGTGCTCTGGCTTTTCCCACCTGCTGACACCTGCCTGAAACCACGGAGGCCTGCATATACGCCGCATATACGCCTGCATATACGCAGGTCAGCAGTGGTGAAGGATGAACCTCCAGCTGACTTCAGCCATGACCCTTGGGTGTATAAGCTGCACAGCTTCCTCAGCCCCCGAGAGGCTCCAGGGTCCGGAGACAGCCTCCGACTGCGGCAAACCTCCTGGCGCCGAGGTAGCTCACGTCCCACGAGCGGTCCTCTGGCTTATGGTGGAAGGACACCTACTGGCCGTTATATGCTTGGGGTTCCCCAGGGGGTCGGTCCAGGCCTCTGCCTCCAGAGCACCTGACCCGTGACAGATCCCCCTGAACCGTGCGTCTCACGCCGCCGCCCAGGGTGTCCCATGGGACCGAGCACCTGCTACCTAGAGTGGGAACTGACTTGGTAACGCCCCCTTCGTGGGCTGTCGTCCCTCCCCTGTCCCACCTCCCCACCTTCCCCTCCCATATCCCCTGAATCTCCTAAAATCTGCGTGCTCTCAAGTCCTTGGCCTTGGGAACCACCCACACTCAAACGCCAGGATTATTGTGACTCTTTTGTGAAAGCCAGAGTCCCAGCGTCTCTGGGACTACCGAGGACCGCGGGGCCCACGAGCTCGTCTTGAAACGCTTTCTTCCCTCGACTTGCTGGGTTTCCCGCTCCCTCGCCGCTCACTGCTTGGCCCACGCTTCTTGCTCTGGCTGCTCCCTGGGGTACAGCTTGGCTTCTGTGCACACGACATATCCCAGAGGGTTTCACTTACTCCCCTGGAGCCAACCACCCCTCCGCCGGGATGACCCACCGCTGTCCGTCCCCCGCCCGGATTGCTCTCTTGCACTCTGGACTCAGCTCTCCAACTGCCTCCCGGCTAGCTCTACCTGGCTGCCCCACAGATGCTTCAAATCAATATGGCGGAACCAAACTCATGGCCTTTTTCGAAGCCAGCTTCTTCTATCTCCCCCTCTCAGCCAATAGCATCACTGTTTGTTGGCCCCAAGCCAGATTTCTAGGGGTCACCCAAACTCCTTCCCATCTCCCCATTGGCCCAATAGCACTTTCCTGTCTTGGTGCAAACCCCCTCCTTACCCTCAGCCCCCCCTTCCCCTCCCAGGCTCTGGCCTCCCCTAGCCATGGGATCTCGAGTTGCTCATTGAATTGCTCTTAGCCTCAGTTTCTGCATCTGTAAAATGGGCTGTTAATAACAGTACCTGCTTTTTTAGAGTTGCCGTAAGGTTTAAAAGATACTGCTCAGGGGCGCCTGGGTGGCTCAGTTGGTCGAGTGTCCAACTCTTGACTTCGACTCAGGTTGTGATCTCTTGGTTGGTGAGATAGAGCCCCACGTTGGGCTCTGTGCTGACAGCTCAAGACCTGCTCGAGATTCTCTCTGTCCCTCTCCCTCTGCCCTTCCGAACTTGTGCGTGCTCTCTCTCTCTCTCAAAATAAATAAATAAGCGTTAAAAAAAAGATATTGCCCATGTAAAATGGTTAGAAAAGTGTATGGCAAATAGTAAGTAGTCAATGATGATTAGCGTTTTATTATCATTGTTTTTGTTTTTTATCTTTACCCTTCCATCACTTTCCTTGTCCCGTAGCCACTTACATGCCATCTTTAAATGCCCTAATGGTCTATAAGATTCTCGAAGACAGTGTTCTATCTTATTCATCTGTCTGTTTGTCTGTGACTGCTGTCTCCACTCTTACTTCCTGTCGGCCATATTTCCCCTCAGATCTGATAGTGCGGGAGTAGCTAGGGGGCTTTCTCTATATCCAGCTAAGGGGAAATTTAGTTGGGGTTATATTTAGTTTGGGTTTAGTGGGGGGTGTGTGTGTGTGTGTGTGTGTGTGTAACCAGCTTCCAAGAACACTCTCACCACCTATAGGGTTGATCCCCAAGTGATCTAAGGTGAAGGTTCAGGTCCAGAGGTTGCATCTCAGTGTAAACAGGTACCGTGGTGCCCATAACCAAAAGCACATGAGCAGTAAAGGAGAAAAAGGGTTTGAGACGTATGGAGTCAGAAGGTACTCCACACTGTAGAAAATTCTTCTAATCATCAGATGTGAAAAATTGTAACCAAGGGATTTAGTTCTTTTTTCGTTTAAGATTTTATTTTTAAGGGGGCGCCTGGGTGGCTCAGTCGGTTGAGCATCTGACTCTTGATTTCAGCTCAGGACATGATCTCGCGGTTCTTGAGCTCAAGCCCCGTGTTGGGTTCTGCACTGAACGTGGAACCTGCTTGAGATTCCCTCTCTCCCTCTCTCTCTGCCCCTGCTCAAGTGTGCTCTCGCTCTCTCTCTCTCAAAACAAATAAATGAGCTTAAAAAGAAAGATTTTATTTTTAAGTAATCTCTCCACCCGGCATGGGACTCAAACCCACAACCCCAAGATCAAGAGTCATATGCTCTACCGACTGAGCCAGCCAGGTGCCTGGTGGGGGTTGGGGGGAGGGGAGAGGAGTTAGTTCTTATTCATGGCTAGACAAACGAGGGTCTCTCTCCTTGGGAATATATTCAGCAATGCGATGTATACAATTATGAAGGCGACATATATTTTTTTTCCTTTCCCGTGGGATGCATGAGGGCTAGAATTTATCAGAATTCCTGGTTTATAGGTTTGTAAGGCACACGCCTGCAGCAGTGCAACAAATGGCACTGTCTGTGAAGTCGCGTGTTTTATCCACCGCAGTGAATTGGACCCTATCTTAGAGTATCTGATGCCTCTTGTTCTGATGGAGTCTGGCAGCTCCAGACGAAACGGCAGGCAAAATTGACACTGACACAGCAAAATACCCTAAAGAAACATTTATCAATGAGTCCATTTTTATCCCGTAAGGGTAATTCAATTACGTAATTACGTAGCCCAGTACAACGTAGTGGCAATTTAAGAAGGCATTCGAATTGCTCTTGGATGCCCTAATTTCCGATTAACTTTGGATATTTTTTCGGAATTATTGATCAACCCAAAAATCGATCCACCGAATACGCAGCCAAAAACGGTAGGATAGAGAGTACTGTAGAGGTGTGTCAGACAGTGAATTGAAATATTATATTACATCGGCTGCATTTTGTGAGGTTTAGATACTTGTAACTCTTCCAAATTCGGAAGTTCTTGTGATCTCTTGTCATACCCCGTTTTGTGCCCGTAATCTTAACGTTCTTTTACGGAAAGAGGGACTCCGGAAGCGTCTAGGTTTCAGGCCCCACACAGCCTGGCTCCTCCTCTGTGACCCCACACGTGCGTGTGCCGTGGCCCCTGTCGTGGTCCCCGCTGCACCCCACACCCATCCCCACAGCCGGCCTTGCTGGGAGGTATCTCTTGACAGAGGGAAGAAAGGGCCAAGCCAAACAGGCTATGGTTCTATCGTGTAATCGAGCTGGGACTTGCAAACCACAGAGGCGAAACGGTGGGGCAAATTCAATCAGCCAGCTCCCACTTTGGGGATTGAGGCACAGGGCTGTTTGGCAAATAGAAAAAGAGGAGGGGGGTGGAAAGACCCAGAGTAGTCTGCAGTTCTGCGTTTGACCACCAGATGGAGGTAAAAGAGTGGTCCCGCCCTTCAGTCAAAAACTCATTAAGAGCTAATCAAGGTCAAAGGGGTTTCTCCTGCTTCCTGCCCGTGCCTTCTCCCCTCGGCCAAGCCTCAGCGCACTTACTATTGTTCCATTCTTTTTGGTTGAAGTCGTCACAAATCTGCGTTTTTGTTTGTTAAGTCAGCTGTAACCCGCAGTTCGTCTTCTAGACAACCTTCCCTGCTCCTTACGGTTAAGGATTATGTTCTTATTAACTATTATTAGAAGAATTTTCTGACTCAGAAGTTTCAGGACTTCAAGCTATAGTCTTAGCTCAATAATTGCCTGATTATTTGCCGCGATGCTTGGATCTTTCATTACCTGGCTTCTGTTTCGCTTGCATTTCTCCATGCCGCACCCCCCCCCCCCCCCCCGCCAGTCAGGGCTCTGTACGGAGCACCATCTGAAACACCAGCCCCCGTTCCCGTCTGTCTGAGAGAGATATGGTTCCATCTTGTTTTACGGGGGCCCTGTGAAGGTTGAATTATTCCTACATTAACCATAAACAAACAGAGCGACTTGCCTAAGAAAGACGATGATGGAAAGAGAGTCGGGCTGCCCGGATCCGTTCCTGCATTTTCCATCGGACGCTATCGCCCACTCCCCGACGGCAGTCCTCTGCCCGCACCGTCGGCTCAGAATGCCCCGTGCGGAAAGCATGGGGCAGTGACCAGAACCGACCGCCTTCTAGACCCCTTTTGAGAACTTTGCCGTCACCAAAGGTCCTTTGAACGAGACATGTACTTGGCCTACTGGTGGGGGCTTTTGCTGCAAAACCATGCTGACGAGAGGGCAAAGGTCGCACCCCAAGCGCAACCACGCCACTCTCCTGAGTGCGAGGATCCATGAGCTGCCTCTCCGGTGGTGGAAACTCCAATGTTCGTCTTCGATAAGTCAGAAGCTGGTCTTAGGACTGAGGTGGGAGGTAATGCCTGTGTCAGAGGACATACCAAAGCTTGCTGGCCCGCACTCACAGCAGCTCTTGGCTGAACTTCCGGTAAATCTCCCCCGCTCCTTGGCTGCTCCAGCATTGATATACCCCATGGGACCGTGGGTGCGTTTTCAAAGCAAGTAGAGGAATCAGAAATATCACGGCCTATTTCTCCTGCCAAGTACCTCTCTGCACAGCCTCTTGGGTTCCCTGGTCAGGCAGGACCCAAGAGGCAGTGCCGGCCGGACAAGGAATTAGGGGACCTAGCTTCAGATGACAGCTGTGTGACCGTAGCCTCCCCCTTCAGGAATGAAGGACTCCCCCACCCCCACCCCCAGCTGCCATCGGCCAACCCCTGCCATCAGGTCCTTAGGAAATTGCCTTGGAGAGGCTCTCCGGTCAAGGTCACACCTTTTCCCAGGGTAGCCCGCCTCTGACGACTGACTGAGGAGGCGGCGTTAAGTTTCAACCCTCCGGACCCAACTCAAAGTGGCTCCAAGAGTCATTCTGTCTTTTAAACTCTCCCGTTTGAGTCAGGCCCTCTTGCTTTCTCCCCTCCCTTCCCTGGGGGGTGGAGCCCAAGGGCTCGCTCCCTAATAAACCTTCCGCATGCAAAGCTTCATCTCAGAGTCCGCTTTCTGGGGAGCCCAGCCTAAGACAGTGACCTCGGGAAACGTAAATACCCTTTCCGAACCATGTCAGGAGGCCGGCCAAAGCCACAGAGCTAGGTGTAATGCCACCGCTGGGCTCCTTTTCTTACAGCTGCCCACTAAAGATCCCACCAGCTCTCGGCACCCAGACTTGGCAAAGAATCCAAAGTTTCTGAGGCCCGAGAACCCCAGTCACAAAGAGGTACTCAGGCAGAGAAGTGGCTGCTGACCCAGGCAGGCTGGGGAGCAGTACCGACATTCTGCAGGTCTCGGCCCCAGCTCTAAGAGTGTCGCCAGATTTGGTTTTCGAGCCCACCTGCCGCCCAGTTCTAAGCAATCATTCCCCCCACTCCATCGCTGCCACCCAGAGACAGGCCTGGGAGGTCGTCCACCCCATCGAAGGTTGTCCAATGTTGACCTTTGCTATTTCTCTTCCTATAGGGTAGCCATGTCCAATGGAAATAAATTCAACCCACGTCTGTAATCTTAAACTTTCTAGTAGGGGCGCCTGGGTGGCTCAGTCAGTTAAGCGGCCGACTCTTGGTTTTGGCTCAGATCATGATCTCATGGGTTACAGGATATCAACCCCCATGTCAGGCTCTGTGCTGACAGCTCAGAGCCTGCTTGGGATTCATCCTCTCTCTCTCTCTCTCTCTCTCTCTCTCTCTCTCTTTCTCTGTCTTTCTGTCCCCTACTCACCTGTGCAAGTTTTCTCTCTCAAAATAAACGAATGCATAGTAAAAATTTTTTTCTAGTAGCCACACACAAATGTAAAAAGAACAGGTGACATCGATTGCAGTAATACCCCTAACCCGATATAGCCCAAATACTATCAGCTCAATACGTAATCAACAGGAAAATCATTCATGCGGTATTTAAAATTCTTTCTGTTCGTACTAAGTCTGACATAGCACCTCTCCATGTGGACAGGTCCCATTGCAGGCATCCAGTATTCACGGCGGTGACAATACCAGACAGTGCACGCAGGGATTATCAGTGAGGACAGTGGCAGAAGGAGGCATATGAGAACCTGGGATTTCAAAGCTGACGACTTGTGTTTCTTGGGCTGATGAAGTTTGTTTGTTTTTTTTTATTTTTTTTTTTTGAAGTTTATTTATTTATTTGGGGAGGGGGAGGAGAGACAGAGAGAGAGGGAGAGAGAGAATCCCCAGCAGGCTCTGTGCTGTCAGCATGGAGTCGATGTGGGGCTTGAACTCATGAACCCGTGAGATCGTGACCCAAGCCAAAGTCCAGAGTTGAGCGCTTAACCGACTGAGCCACCCAGGAGACCCCAGGGCTGATGAGTTTTAAGCCTGAACTCGAAAGTTCTTACTGGCCCCCAGCTGTCATTTCTCCACAGGCTAGAGACAATGCTGTGCCTGCCTCATGATGCAGGCACGAGACTTTAACGAGGTGACATCCCTGAAGCACCTGGCGTGCCCACCGGATATCTAACCACTGGCCTTCCTACCACCCGCCCCCAAACTTCCACCAGCGGGTAGCAACGTCAGCCGGGACCGAGGCTCAGAAGCTTTCAAAGCAATACCGAAGACATCTTTATCTCAAGCCGCGTTTGTGCGGTTTGCACAAAGTCTTGACCGACTTTCTAATCCCAATCAGGAAAGGAAGCGTTTGGAGGGAGGTATGATGCTCCGTGTGCCCTTAGAATGTAAAACTTTTAATTAGATGCCAAGGATTGGAAATCTTGATTCAGAGCCCGAAATGGCTAATAAGGTTTTATTGTCGCTATTACTTAGCGTTTTTATAGAACTTTAGGCTTGCAGAGTGCTTTTCAATCACTTGAGAGAATCTCAGTTTGTTAACAGCGAGATGAAAAAATGTCCTATTCATCAGGAAAGACAACATACATGATATTTTAAGTATTTAAGAATTACGACCCTGCTGTGGGAACTTCTGAAATGACTTCTACGTGGATGCAAGAGACTCTTGTTATGGGCACAGGACATTAATGCAGATACCAGTGTTATCGCCCAGCTGAAGTCTGCAAGGCAGAACTTTTGCCAGTCAGGAAATACGGAAGTTTCTAAAACAAACACTAGCTAGCTCCGGTTACACACACGGAGTTTTGGTCCACACGTAATTTTTGACCCTTTTTCTAAAGGAGCTCTTAAGGTTTTATGGGTGATCATATTATAAAATCATACGTAGTTCTAATACGGCATAATTTATGGCCGCTCTGGGCCCCTGAACTCTCCCAGGATTCTGCTGTTGGGGCCCCCCGCAATTAGAGACCAATTTGCACCAATTCCTCTATAAATATTGTTGGTGGGGCAGCACCGGCTGGAAAATGGATTTCTCTCTCCGTGTGTACCAAAGGCAAATGCAGCCCTTTTGGGCGTATCAGTTAGCTTCTGCTACAACAGTGCTGCCTAACAACCAACTCGAAGGTCAGGGGCATCCAACCATGAGTACGGATACATCCGGATGGTTGGCAAGGGGTCTCTGTTAAGCTCCGCGGGACTCACCGACTGCTGGCTGGCGGGTGACCAAGGCTGGCCTCGGCTCTCCTGCACTCCATGTGTCTGTCGTGGTCCGGCAGGCTAGCCCGGGTGTACCGTCATGAAGTGGCAGACGCCCAAGAGAAAGCAAGCTCCAGCGCGTGAGTCATTTTGAGCCTGCGTCGTGCTGGCGTACAGTCCATTGGCCAAAGGGAGTCGTGCGGCTGAGCCCGGAGTCCGGGGCTGCGGTCAGTCAACCACCCACCGTGGAAAGGCAGCGCAAAGTCGCATGGCCAAAGGCACCGATGAGAGGGGGGACGGGAACCGGGCCATCTGCATGAGCCACCGCAGGTGAGAATGAATCAGAATAATTTCCGTGAAAAGGAGAGAAGGGCACAAACAAGAAATGCCTTCGACGTTGGCATCCATTTTGATTGAGAGAAAAATGCTCTCAACTGGCGACGCCAAGCTAATGCCAAGTCACGTCCCACTTCCCATCCCCACCGCGTGGAATAGTTCCTACGCCAACGGTCACGGGAAACTTGCGACCGAGCTTCAGTGGGCGATTTTGACATAGTAGGAAGCAGGAATCTCTTCAAGCGGCCCCCTTCGTAGACAACACACAGGTGAGTAGCCTCCGTGTCTGGCCCTCAGCGCCGTGTAGAATTCTACCTCAGAAAGCAGGACGGGGGTTAGAGGCCCCTGTGGCCCTGCCTTGGCCAGGTTTGGGTGGTCGCCACACATGCCGAGGAGAGCCTCTGCTCTCTGCCGTTAGGCCGAGCGTCAGCTGGCCCCGTGCCGAGCTAGCATTCATGCCCATCTGTCAGGGTGGCACCTGGCCCTCTTCTAGAAGCAGATGGTTTCAATTGATCTTTCCTTGCCAGTCTTTCCTGCGTCGACACTCCAAACCCGCCCTGCTTCATCCTAGAACTTAGTGGAATTCTTACATCCTCTCGTCTCCGGCATCTTTTCCCTGGTAGCCGAATCGTCGGGTTTTTTCCCTTTTCTTTTTTTAAGTTTTTCCTTTTCTGAAAGAGCAGGATTATAAATGGATTTGTATATACAAAGGGAGAAATCAATAGCCCGTATTTTCCAGGACAAAATGTAACCTCGAAGCAAAGCACCGACAATTATAAAAAAAATCATTTGGTTTTCCATTTCACTGATCTCGACATACGGTTCACCTCGTAGTCCTAGACCAAACCGACTTCGGCCTCCCCCGATGTGGGGGAGGCTTGGCCTGACAGAACCTCTCACTACGAGACAAAAAATACGAAGGCCCATTCCTGCCGCATCTTGAGCCCAGGCTGACAACTTAGTGGCCAGAGGACAATAGAGATTTGTAAATTTTTTTAACATTTATTTATTTTTGAGAGAGAGAGAGAGAGAGAGAGAGACAGAGCACTAGTGAGGGAGGGGCAGAGAGAGGGAGAGACACAGAATCCGAAGCAGGCTCCAGGCTCCAAGCTGCCAGCACGGAATCCGAGGCGGGGCTTGAACCCATGAACCGGGAGGTCATGACCTGAACCGAAATCGAGAGTTGGATGCTTAAGTGACTGAGCCACCCCGCCACCCGCTAATAACCACATTTTTAAAAAGTAAGAAGGAAACAGATGAAATTAATTTTAGTAAGATATTTTACCCAGTATATCAAATTATTATCACCTCAACATAGAATCCATACAAACAGGGACTTCTGAGACATTTTACATGATTTTGTGCATTTAAGTCTTCGAAATTCAGTGTGTATGTTATACTTACAGTACATTGCGATTCAGAAGAGCCTCATTTCACGTGCTCCAGAGCCACACGTGGAGAGTGGCCACCATATTGGGCAACACAGACCTACGGTATTTTCAGAAGGGGACTCAAGGAACGGTTACCAGGGGTTGCCTCTCAGGAAGAGAACTAAGGTACGAGGGCATAAAGATGGCAAACCGACTTTTAACCATAAACCTTTTGGGTGTGAGCACCTGGCTGGCTCAGTCGGCTAGAGCGTGCCACTGTTGATCTTGGGGTCGTGGGTTCAAGCTCCGCGTTGGGCGTGGAGCCTACTTAAAAATAAGTAAGTAAACTAATTAATTACTGAATTAAAAAAATGAAAACCCATAAACCCTTTTGTATTGCTTTTATGTACCGAGTATATGGATTGACACTATTGTGTCAGTCAGGGGTCGCCAGAGAAACAGAATGAATAGGAAATATATATATATATATACACACATATATGTGTGTGTGTATATATATATATATATGTATTCATGAAATACATTTATGTATATATATAAAATATATATTCATTTAAATATTCATCTAAATTACATTTAAATGTGTTTTCACTCTATCAGCACATGGCTTATTGCTTTCATTTTTTATCTTTTTATTTATTTTGAGAGAGAGAGGGAGAAATCGAGAGAAGGGGAGGGGCAAAGAGAGAGGGAGACAGAATCCCAAGCAGGCTCCCCGCGGAACCGGATGTGGGGCTCAATCCTACGATCCTGGGATCATGACCTGAGCCAAAATCAGGAGTCGGACAATTAACCGATGGAGACACCCAGGTGCCCTAGGCTATTGCTTTTAATCTTCACAAAAACCTCAGAGTGGCACGTGCTGTAGACCCTGTTTTATGACACAGAAACCAAGGCGGCCAGCTAGTAAGAGGTGGGACTTGAGTTTGAACTGATTCTGTCTGCCTTCAAAGCTAGCAGATAAAGAGAGGGAGGACGAACACGGACGGTCCAATAAAGGAGATTTATTCGAAGAAATCAGCTCACGTGATTCCGGAGGCCGAGAAGTCCCACGATCCGCTGCCTGCCAGCTGGGGACCCAGGAGAGCCAGCGGTGGAAGTTCCGATCCGAAGGCGGAAACCTGGTGTTTCAGCTCAGCAGTCAAGCAGAGAGCAAATCCTGCCTTCCTCTGTTTTGTTTGTTCTCTTCAGGCCCTCAACGGATTGGATGAGGCCCACCCACGAGGAGGCGGGGGGTGGGGTGAGGGGGGCCAATCTGCTCCCCTCAGTCTTCCGATTCCAATGCTAATCTCCTTCAGAACTGCCCTCACTGATATACCCAGAAATACTGTTTCACCAAATATCTGGGCACCCCAGGCCCCAGTCAAGGTGACGCATGAAATCAACCAGCACATCTAGGTCTGGAAATGTATCATAAAGGCACGACAAGACAAGAGGGCCAGTGTGTTATGCACGCGGATGTTTATCCCAGCATCTTAGCTCTTGCTGGGAAATTGAAAAGATCCTGAATGTTGTCAACAGATGTGCAGTGAAATTGCACCCTCTGGAGGGGGTGGCTTCTAAAGACAGGCAATAAGAGGAAATCACCGAGAGTCGAAATTGCCCTTGAAAATAACTTGGACGGCAACCTACCGACCAGAGGCTCGGCACTAAATCCTCCACAGCAAGGTCACTGCTTCTCAGGGCGAGCTCCCGACGCAGTGCTCTCCTTGCGTGCGGGGCCGTACTGGGTGAAAAATGTGTGCCCTAGATGCTGGTGTAACTTGGCGAGATTGGAGAGGCGCGTTTGAATGGAAAGCGACTAAGGAAATAGATTCGTGGCTTCCGTGTCACGCTCGGATTTTGAGTATGCTGGTGGACAGAATTGCCCCCATTATTTAAATTGTTCTCTCTTGCTCTGTGAAGTGTGGACTTTGCACTAAACACAACCGACGTTCTTGACAGGGGTAGAGGCGACACTGTGGCATATCGGCACGTGCATATAAAGAGTTTAAGGGTAGGACCTCATATCACAGCTATAGGAGGTCAACTATACTTCAAGTTGAAAAAAAAAGAAAAAAAGAACGTAAAGGTACGCCCCGTGATGTTCTGTTTTTATCCCGGGGTGTCAGGCTAGCAAATTACTTTTTTCATTTGTCTTTCTCTTTTCCTGTGTGTGTGTTTGTGCAAGGGTGCATGCTCATCTGTATTTTTACATTTTTCTCCAATGGACAGCCCGAAGGTGAATTTGGTATCACTTCTATAATATAAAAATAATAATTTTTTAAAGTTTATTTATTTTCAGAGAGAGAGAGAGAGAGATATAGCGTGAGTGGGGGAGGGGCAGAGAGCGAGGGAGAGAGAGAGAATCCCAAGCAGGCTCTACACTGTCAGCGTGGAGCCTGACTTGGGGCTCGAACCCATGAACCATGAGATCATGACCTGAGCCGGAATCAAGGGTGAGATGCTAAACTGATTCAGCCACCCGGGTGCCCCCAAAATAATAATGTTTTAAGCCAGCACCAGCCCACCATGAGGTGACTTACCCAGGCCGAGAGAGTTATAGAGCCCCCCCCACCCTGGGCCTACTCAAAAGGAGAAATGGTGTACTCTACTCCAAGCACAGGCTACATTCCCTTTACGGCCACATTCAAAGGGATTGGGGAAACATTAGAGATGGCTCTGGCATTTACAGAAGACCAAGGTCCTGCTGGGGGCCCCCTGAGGACAGCAGCCCCCTTAGATAGCTCTCCTGCCTCGACTCCATGCCACTGCCCCCTGGGGCTCAAACAAAATTAGAAATGTCTCCCGCAGTGATGGCTCCTCACACCGGACACCCAGCCCGCCCGCCCCTTCCCTTCAGGGCTGCAGCGAGGGGTGTGTGGCCACCTAGTCAGTTGTTACACCACGCTCTGAGCTAGTGCCGCCGAGCCACCAGCCTTGGCACAGCAGGAGGGACCCTGGCGAACACAGGACACATTTGAGAGGAACAAGCATTAGCCCGGCAGCACTCAGTTAGGTGCAGGTTTGAAGCATGAAACAGTCCCTTGCAGCAACTTGCTGTCATTTCCAGTCAGCAGGCTCCGGCCTCTAAACATACTAATGAGAATCACTCCCATGTCCTGGCCGCTCAGCCTGTAACAGGACTGCATGGACAGGCTCTCATTTAATCCGCATAACAAGCCTCCGGGAAGGCGTTGCCACAACTACTCCACAGATGAAGGAAGCCAGGCTCGGGGAGGCAAATTAACTTGCCTAAGTGTCACGAGTTGGGTTCCCAGGGCTGGAGACTCTGAGGCAGAGGTGAGCACGCAGGATGTTTGTTAAGTACCTTGGAAAGGAGCAAGAAACAGGGGAGGGTGGGCAGAGGGCGAAGTCAGCTGCCATGTAGGCCTTGGGGACAGCCTCGGCCACTCCCCCACCCCAGCAGGAAGCTCTTGGAGCAAGAAAGGCCCTTCAGGGTTATCCGGAGTTGCACCAAGATGGCCGGATTTGATACTCTTGGCAGTCATCTATCAATGGATGGGGCCCGCTCCAGAAGGCCGTGACCTTGGCAAGGTGCTCTCTGGAGCCAAGACAGACCCCGAAGGGGCCAAGAGCTGTCCGCCAAGAGTACTGCTGATAGCAGTCAGAGCAACGTATCTTTTCCTGAAGGGGGATCTTGGCCTCTTCACATCACTGTGCCCACCACCCCAAGGTGACCCAGCTGACCAGTGACGGAGCCACTGCCGAAAGCAAGCAATCCAGTGTCTACAGTTCCTACTGTGTTACTAAGCTAACCTGCCTCCCGTGGGCTCCCAGTGTTGCAGAAGCCCTGATCTTCCACCTAGACTGGGTCTTCTCTTACACCATGTAGAAGAAGGGAGCCCCTATCCAAATCTAGATGACCAGGCTGTCCCAGAGGCTCCCGGAGCCCCACCACAGGGGCTCCCTGACCAGCCCTTCCCCTTACTAAGGCCGTGGGATCTTTCGCTCTTGCCTCTACTAAGCCAGACACTGCAACTTCCTCTGTAGCCCACGCGGGGGTCATTCTGCCCCCCACTCTCCCCATCGCCACCACTGTTAGCCCCACCACGTCCTTTAGCATCTTAAAGATGGATTGTAAGGATCCAAAGGACTTTTACCCAAACCTAAGGAGATTTACAAGGGGAACAAAGAGTATTCGAGCACCTTAGTGACACTTAGAAACTATGGTTTTCCCATCCTACAGTAGATTTCTGGGCATCGGTAAGCTGAATCGAAATCCTGACTCAGAGACTCCCTTTTCCTCTTCTCAGGTTCTTACTCATCCCCTTCCCCCAGACCCCACACCGAGCAGGGGGTAGTGAGCCACCCAGTCCTGCAGCCCATCTGGAGGCGAGTGACACAAAAGACGACCCACACAGGTAAGGCCCAGAGGAAACCGTACTCCCTCCCGGCCCTCCTTAGGGAAGGGCGGCTCTTTCCTTTGGGGGGAGCAGGATTCTGCAAGCCAACACACACGCAGCAGTGGCTTAGGAGCAGTGACCTCGCTGGCTGGAGATTGGACAGAATTGGATGGGTTGGAGGAAGAACATTGATGAAGATGCGGAGGGGCAAAGACACAGGAGAAGAGACAGAAATGGGTCAGAGACAGAGAAGGGACAAAAACAGCCTTTGTCAGAATCCCACTCTGTCCAGCCTGGAGTATAAGTGTCCTTAGGGCTCCTGTGACAAAGTACTACACGCCGCGTAGCTTAAACAACAGAAGTGTGCTGTCTCACGGTTCCGGAGGCCAAAAGTCCAAGATCAAGGTGCTGGCAGGATTAGTTCCTTCTGATGTGGGGGAAGGGGATCTCTTCCAGGTGTCTCCTCTGGCTTTTGGGGGTTTGATGGCAGTCTTTGGTATCCCTTGGCTTATAAAAGCATCACCCAGGAGCGCCTGGGCGGCTCAGTCAGTTAAGCGTCCGACTCTTGGCTTCAGCTCAGGCCCGTGGGTTCCAGCTTTGCCTAGGGCTCTACACCGACAGCCCAGAGCCCGTTTGGGATTCTCTCTCTCTCCCTCTCTCTGCCCCTCCCCCATTTGCATCCTCTCTCAGTGCAAAATAAATAAATATACTTTAAAAAAATTGGAAGCGTCACCCAGGTCTCTGCCCTTTTTTTTTTAATTTTTAAAAATTTTTTTAATTTTAAAATTTTTATTTTTTTTAATTTAAATTTTTAAAATTTTTCAAGTTTATTTATTTAATTTATTTTTTTTTAATTTTTAAGGTTATTTATTTTGAGAGAGAGAGAGAGAGGGAGGGAGGGAGAGCGCAAGTCGGGGAGGGGCAGGGAGAAGGAGAGACGGAATCCTAACCAGGCCAGATCTGCACCATCGGCACAGAGCCCACCGCAGAGCTCGGACTCATGAGCCGTGAGATGGTGACCTGAGCCGAGATCGAGAGTCAAACGCTCTTGTGTGCGTGCCTTTGTGTCCAAATGTACCTTTTTCGTAAGGATATTAGTCATATTGGATTAAGGCCCACCCTAGTGACCTCATTTTAACTCGATGACCTCTATAAAGACCCTCCCTCCAAGTAAGGTCACATTTGGAAGTACCAGGGATTAGGACGCCAGCATATCTTTTGGGGAGGGGGACACAATTCAATCCTTAACACTGATTCCAGACTCGGAGCAGACATCTCCAATTTCTGCCACCACAGCATGGCTGGCTATCTTCTGGTAATAGCGCCCCTCTTCCTTTAAGAATGAATCCTTCCTTTCCATGCAGCTGCCAATAACATGACCCCATTGTCCCATTACAGGGATGGACACGTGACCGGAGCTGGCCAATCAGATACTCTCCACCCACCTCTCTTTCTGAATTTTGTAATCGTTTACGTGAATCAGTTGAGAGAGAGAAAGACAGAAAAGTTGGGGCTGTTCCCGAAAACTGGCCCGAGCCCGACCTGCTCCCAGTATTTGCTCTTTCAGGAAGGTGTTCACGATGACATGCCTGGACTGTGACAAGCCCAAGGCTGCCATGGCTGAGGAAAGACCTTGGCTTTGACGCTCAAACCCCAACCTTCTCATTAACTAGCTGAGAGACTGAGAAGTTTTCTATGTCTCGGTTTTCTCCTCTGTAAAATACGATGATTACAATGCTGTCTATCTCAGCACACCCTTACAAGGATCACATAGGTGAGAAGATCCCATACGGAGCAAAGGTCTATAAAAATATTTGTCACTGGAGCACCCGAGTGGCTCAGTTGGTTAAGCATCTGACTTCAGCACAGGTCATGATGTCTCAGTTCGTGGGCTGGAGCCCCACGTCAGGTTCTGCGCCGACAGTGCAGAGCCTGCTTGCGATTCTCTCTCTCTCCCTCTCTCTCTGCCCCTCCCCTACTTGCTCTTTCTCTCTCTCTCAAAGAAAAAAATAAACTTAAAAATATATATTTGTCATTATTAGAGAGGTTAGAAATCTAGAAACAGGAGGGCCAAAGAGTCAGTGTTTACCACGTCCTGATTTAGAGCACTGATATCACCCTTTCCTGCCACCCGTTTCTCTCCATCTCCCAGTCGGCACGGCCACGTGGTTGGTTCTGCCCACTGAGGGGTGAGCTGAAATGACAGGTGTCACTTCCCACCCCAGACTCAAGGTGGGAGGGAGAACAGGGGCATGAACCCAGAGGGGCAAGGTTCATTAGGCATCACCAAATGGTGGTCTACCACCATGGTCAAATAATCATTCATTTGTTCATGCGTTCATCCATTCATCAAATCCCTCTTGAGTACTCTTCATGAGCCCAGCGCTGTTTGGCTCTGGGGATCAAAAGATAAATAAGCAGAGTCATTGCCCTCAAGGTATTCCACATGTCACAGAGGGGACAGGTGTGAGCAAATAATTGCAATATAATGTGGCCATCCCTATAAGGGAGGGAAACACTGTGTGAAGTCCAGAGAGGCTTCCTGGAGGAGGCGATGCATCAGCTAGATCTAAAAAGGCGAGTAAGTGATTACCAAGCAGATAGGGGGCAGAAGAGCTTTCCAGGCAGAGGAAGCCACACCTCTGAAGATACCAAACGTTGCAGGCATTGTGCAGAGGTTCAGAGTGCCTGGGACACAGGGTGTGTGCAGGGTAAATGCCAGGCTAAGGCGTTTTGATTAATTGCTGAACCCTGGGAAAGCAAATGAGGTTTCGCAGCAGAGAAGTAGTGTAAAATGAAGTCTTTCTAGGAGAATAATTCCAGCGGGAGGGTAGGGGATGAAGTGGCAGGAGACAGATTGGAGGCAGGCCGGGTAGGAGGCCACCGCACGAGTGCCGGAGAGGGATAATCAGGTACAAACCAAGGCATGGGGTGAGGACCGAGGGGCAAGAGGCCAGATCTAAGCAGAATTTCTGGGGTATAAGGGATAGATGTTGGGATGGGAGCCCGATGCTGACCAATTCTGAGTGATTGGTCCAAGTACTTTAGACAGAGGCCCGGAGTGAAGACCACCGGTCTATTGGGCCTCCATAGCTTGATAGAAATTTGTTTGTTCTAATTCTCTGCTTCCTAAACCATATTCTGGTCTATAGTTTGGTCTACTGAGGAGATCAACCCTCCTGGAAGAATGTTCTGTGTAGATTAAACACTTGCGTTCAGAAACTAGAGAGGGCTATCTAGTCAAAAATATACGTTCCTCTTTAAGAAACAAAATAGATGAACATATGGGAAGGGGAGGGGAGAGAAGAGAGGGAAACAAACCACAAGAGACTGTTAATGACAGAGAACAAGCTACGGGTTGATGGAGGGGGTGGGCGGGAGATGGGCTAGACGGGTGATGGCTGCTAAGGAGGGCACTTGCGTTTTTTAAATTTTTTTAATGTGTATTTATTTTTGAGAGAGAGAGAGCGCGCGTGCGTGGGCATGAGTGGGACAGGGGTAGAGAGAGAAAGGGACAGGGGATCCAAAGCAGGCTCTGCACTTACAGCACAGAGCCCAATGCGGGGCTCAAACCCACCAATCGTGAGATCGTGATCTGAGCTGAAGTCGGACGCCCAACCGACTGAGCCACCCAGGCGCCCCAGGGCAGTACTTGCTGTGATGAGCACTGGGTCACTGAATTCTACTCCTGAAACCAATATTGCACTGTATGTTAACTAACTAAAATGTAAATGAAAAAAAATTGAAACAAAAATATATATGTTCCTCTTACCTCCTGCTCTGGTGCTAAGGAATCAGGTCCCACGTCGTGGCTGATATTCTTCCTTCTAAGGGTAGAAGAGACAGAATTTGCTGATAGACTGAATGTCGGGTGTGAGGGGAAGAGCAAAGGTGAAGGTAACACCGGGCTTTGGGCTTGAGCAATGGGAGGGGCAGAGTCACCTCTGATTGAGAGGAGGACGAGGTGCAGGATGGAAGAGGTAGGAGTTTAGTTTCGAATGAGCTGTAGGTGAGATGCTACAGGGCATGCAGGTGGAAAGATGGAGAAAGGGGCTGAACATATTAGTATGAAGTTCCAAGATATTACCCAAAAGGCAGCAAAGAAAGAGAGATGAAAACTATAAAAGAAGGATTACTAGGTATGGAGGAGAGAATGAGACAGTCTGATAAATGTTTAATTGAAGTCACAGAAGGGAAAGAATGGAAGAAAGGCAATATTTGAGGGGATAATGGTTGACAATTTTCCAAAATTAATGAAAGGCATGAATCTTCAGGTCCAGAGAGCCCAACAAATTCAAATAGAGTAGAAGAAACACATCACAGTGAAACTGTAGAACCAAAAAAATAAAACAAAAACAAAAACAAAACCCAAGATTCTAAAAGCAGCCAGGAGAGTGGGGGACGGGATGGGACACAATTACCTATAAAAGAATGACAATTAGCATGTCATCATAGTTGCCAACAGCAACAGGGGAAACCAGAAGAGAGCCAAATGCTTTTTTTAAAAAAATATAATTCACAAACCATGCAATTCATTCTTTTCAAGTGTGCAATTAAGTGGTTTTTATATATTTACAAAGTTGTGCACCCGTCACTGCTATATAATTCTGAAACAGTTTTATCACCTCCCCCCCCCCCCCCGTCTCAAAAATCCGCTACACATTGGCAGTCTCTCCTGGTTCCCTTCCCTGCTCAGCCCCCTGGCAAGCACTAACCTACTTTCTGTCTCTATAGATTTGCCTGTACTGAATATTTCAGACCAACATAGAAATTTTCCCTGGCTATACGCTATAGTCATGCTTGTACTCTGACCCTCCTACTCACCCCCTTTTGCTGAGCCCTGAGAACCCCCAGAACCATGAGGAATAATAAAATGGGATTGTCGATATTTTATTTTTTTAACATTTATTTATTTATTTTGAGAGGGGGAGATGGGTGCATGCAAGAGTTGGGGGGATGGGCAGAGAGAGAGAGAGGAAGAGCGAATCCCAAGCAGGCTCCACACTGTCAGCTCAGAGTCTGACACGGAGCTCGATCTCACAAACCGTGAGATCACGACCTGAGCTGAAATCAAGAGTCTGACGCTTAACCGACTGAGCCCCCCAGGCGCCCGATTGTTGTTACTTTAAATCACTAAGATGATTTGTTAGGCAGCCATAGGTCACTGAGAACCACCGCCTTATTTTGAAGGCCGATTCGCTAGCACAAAACGCAGAGTAGGAATGCTGTCCTGGTCATTCAGAAAGGATCAGGTCCCAAGCTTGTGTGTGTGTGTGTGTGTGTGTGTGTGTGTGTGTGTGTGTGGTTAGGGGACGGTCCTGGGGAAGATAATACAGGTTTCTGAAACCAGCCTAGTGGGCACCAGTGTATCTTCCATACCGAGAGCCATTCTGGGCTTGGTATACCCGTTGGTCTCCTTCAAGTTTACCTAATATGACTCAGTCCACAAGAGCCACATCCTCCCTAGGTAAACTGCCAACCTCACGTTTGCAGGCTCCAAAGCTGAGGCCCAGCCCACTCCAGGACTCCACCAGAGGGGCGGCCCCTGTGAGGTTGTACATTTCTTTAGCTGCAACATTTTGGCCAAGACTAAGAAAGCTTATGTTGGCGAGAGTATTTTCATCAGCTCAACACTTCTTCGTGCTTACCGCTTCCTGAAAAACTTAATAATAGACAGACTTCAGGATGCCTGGCTGGCTCAGTCAGTGGAGCCCAGGACTCTTGATCTTGGGGTTGAGTTTGAGACCATGTCGGGTGTAGAACCTACTTAGGGGAAAAAAAAAAAGAATAGACTTCTACCTGGAAGGATTAAAGTTGACTCTTTCTTCTTCTTCTTCTTCTTCTTATTATTATTATTATTATTATTATTATTACTATTATTATTATGTTAAGAACACTTAACATGAGATCCACTCTTTAAAAGATTTTTTTTTAATGTTTTAATTTAATTTTTGAGAGAGCATGAGTGGGGGAGGAGCAGAGAGAGAGACAGAATCCGAAGCAGGCTCCAGGCTCTGAGCTGTCTGCACAGAGCCTGACGCGGGGCTCGAACCCACGAACTGTGAGATCATGACCTGAGCCGAAGTCGGACGCTCAACCGACTGAGCCACCCAGGTGCCCCTAAAAAGATTTTTAAGTGCACAATGCAGTGTCGTTAGCTATAGCCACACTATCGTACAACAAATCTCTAGAATTTCTTCATCTTGCATCACTAAAACTTTATTCCCTCCAATAAGTAACTCCCCATTTCCCCCTCCTTCCAAGGCTCCCTCTTACTAGAATTAATTTTTTTTAATTAACAAAGCCTAAGACAAAAATATGCCCCCATTTTATATTAATAAGTATCTAATCTTCTTGACAATAAATTAGCTGAAAGTATAAGCTGTATATTTCTCTTTAAAAAACCCTCGGAGGGGTCACCCGGGTGGCTCAGTTGGTTAGGCATCTGACTTCGGCTCAGGTCACGATCTCACGGTCTGTGAGTTCAAGCCCCGCGTCGGGCTCTGTGCTGACAGCTCGGAGCCTGGAGCCTGCTTCGGATTCTGTGTCTCCCTCTCTCTCTGCCCCTCCTCCGCTCACAGTCCATCTGTCTGTCTCTCTCTCTCAAAAATAAAATAAAATAAAATAAAGCTAAGGGCATTAGGAAATATTGAATGCATTTTAAAAGTAAGACAAATTAAAAACCTATAGACTGTGGTAATACTGGCTCTCCCCCGCCTTTATTCATCCAGGCAGTCACATTCAGTAGCTACTCTCTGAGTGCCTAATATAAATAATAATAAACAGCAAGTCTTTTTATGTATCAGGGACTATGCTAAAACTCTAGATATCGTCTTGTCTGATCCTTTTCATTGCCTTTCAAGTATACGTCTTTTTATTCCTCTTGCCCAGATGAGGACACTGAGGCAGAGAGCCGCTCCCTTGCCGGTTACTAAGTGGCCGCGCCCGGATGTGAGCTGCTGGTGTGTCCAGCACTCTTTCTTTCAACCACTGCCCTCTGCTGCCTCCATGTGCCCGGCAAGAAACTCGGGCGCTGAGATGGAGCGATGTTTCAGGCAAGTTCTTCACTTCAGGGAGGTGACTCTAGAGGTGGAGAAATCAAACAGCTCAACCCAGCCCAGAAACAAATAGTACAGACCGTACTTGGTAAGACGGGCGTTTACCAGTTGGTTCACGTGGCCCTCGTCTTTACGAAATTTTTCGTTTAACATTTAACACTTTCAAACTTATCCCCAAAGAGAGAATAACACAACAAACCCCCACGTACTCGTCACTCAACCACCCAATGTACCTCGTACTGTCAATTTGTGGCTAATGTCACTTCCTCTGTACCCCACCTACCCTTTCCTTCCCCCACCTCCTCCGTCCTGGATTTTTTTTTAATTTTTTAAGATTTTTATTTTTAAGTAATCTCTACACCCAACATGTGGCTCGAACTTATAACCCTGAGATCAAGAGTCGCATGCTCCAGGGACTGAGCCAGCCAGGTGCCCCCTTACTGGATTTTTTGAAGCAAAACTTAGCCACCCGATTGTTTTATCCACAAATACATCAGCATGTATCTTTTAAAGACAAGTAATCCTCGTAAACCTAACAGCAATCCCAATATCTCCCATCAAATAATTAGCAATGATACCTTAATAATCATTCAGTCCGTAGGGGAGGAAAATTCATTTTCCCTCTACCCTTCTAGGTTCTTGGCTGATAATAAATAATAATAAAAGAATAAGAAGAGAAAACCAAACATGTCTGGTAACGTGTATACATCCTGTATGCACGGGAGAGATCCAGGAAAACTGACTAACTCCCTGAAATGGTCCAAGTCGCTACCCTAAATACCATCTCCAGCTAAAGACACAAGAAGATGTTGGGGAAGGAGGAGGTCAATTATGGGAAGTTAACAGGCAAAGCATATTTTTTTTAATTTTTTTTAACATTTATTTATTTTTGAGGGACATATAGACAGAGCGTGAGCAGGGGAAGGGTAGAGAGAGAGGGAGATACAGAAACTGAAGCAGGTTCCAGGCTCTGATGAGCCATCAGCACAGACCCCGACGTGGGGCTCGAACTCACAGACCGTGAGATCATGACCTAAGCTGAAGTCGGCCGCTTAACCAACTGAGCCACCCAGGCGCCCCCAGGCAAAGCATATTAATCAAGAGTACGGTTGTTATGCAGATTTAGGTCCCTGCCTTCCCCACTGATCAATTTCTAGAGACTGTCATCCTAGCACAGACAGGGAGAAACCCTTACAAATGGAGATTTCCCTTGCGCACTTGATTTTCCCTTACGAAACGGTAACTTTCACTGGATTTTCAGAGCTCTTCTTCTGTCTGCTGTTTCTTAAAAAAATGATGCTAATAATCAGCCTACTGTAATCCTTTTGCCAAAGAGACATTTTGGGATGGTAAATTCTGCTCCCCTTACAAGACACGTATTCAAATGGACTGCTTGGGGGGTCCACATACCCAGATTAATAAAAGCTCAGTTTCTCTCTTGGGGCTCCTCGTTTGGTGAACCATCCAAGACACCAGTCCAATTCCATTACGGTCCTGCTTCCAAACGCGTGGAGGAGAAAGAACTAGAGAATTTGAGTAGTCCCCCAACAGGTACCCTCTTTCTTTGCTGCCATGGCTGCCCCTGAGTCTTGCTACCGGAAACCAGTGATCTTGGTCAATCCAACCACCCCGACTCACCGCTAGTCAAGTTCCTGTCTAGGCCCCAGTGGCTCTCCCAGGAAGGCCGACCCTTTCCCCTGAGACACTCAACCCCTGTTTCCACAACACACCTGGGGCTTGCAGGCCCAGCCCCGCCCCCGACCAGAAGCCACCTGCCCCAACAACAGCCAACACCAAAGGTATTGATTGTAGTCAGGCTTCTTCCTTCTTGGTGCATTTCCCTGAGCATTTTCCTGTCCCCTCTCCGGCCAGCGGACACCCAGCAGGACCCTTTCAATTCATCAGAGAAGGGAGATGTCTCAGAAGTGAAGGACCAAGACCCAGTAATGTCAGGAACCTCTCGAGGCCCACACAAATCTACCCGGGGACAGTCTCTGCAACCCAAGGCCTACTGGAAGGGGCAGGCCACATCCGGCCACAAAGCAAGGTCATGTGGGGTCACCTGGGTGGCTCAGTTGGTTAAGCCTCTGACTTCAGCTCAGGTCACGATCTCACGGTTCATGGGTTTGAGTCCCCCGTCAGGCTCTGTGCTGACGGCTCGGAGCCTGGAGCCTGCTTCGGATTCTGTGTCTCCCTCTCTCTCTGCCCCTCCCCCGCTCACGCTCTGTCTCTGTCTCAATAAATAAACATTTAAAAAAAGAAAAAAAAAGAAAAAAAAGAAAGGTCCTGTTATCCCCCTCCCCCGGGCTACCTGTCACCATGCATTTACCTAAGTAAGAGAGGTGGTTGAAGGATCTCTCAGACGTCAGTCAACTCCAAGGTGACCTGTCGCCTCCTCCTAGACAGCTTGTGTAGCTGGTTTGCCTTCCCTTTTTTTTTTTTTTTAATTTCCATTTTGTTCATTTGTTTTTTTAACAGGTCAAACATCTGTGTGGTTCAAACTTCAAAAGAGATCGACAGAAATGTAGAGAAAGCCCCCTACCCTGTTCTCGACTCCCCAGGTCCTCCCCCAAAACAACCAATTTTATCCGTTTCTTCTGTTTCCTTCAGAAGTATCTGATGTCCGTAGAAGCCAATACGCATCTCTCTCTCCATACTCCCTTCCTCTTTACGTCAATAGTAGCATACGGTACGCAATGTTCCGTGCCTTTAATTTTTTTTTCTCTTCGCTTTACAGTATAATCTTCACAATCAATCCAGGGGGCCTTCTGTTCCTATTACAGCCACAGAATATTCCATAGTGTGAACGTACTGTGAGTTATTTAACCTAAACTCTTGCATTGGTAGGCTCTCTGGTCGTTTGCAATCTTTTCCAATTACGAATAACACTGTACTGCATAAACTTAGAAACAGGACCCAGACAGCTTTTAACAAGCAACTTCTCTTGCCTGGAAACAAATTAAAATTCTAACTAAGTAGGCACCCCACTGTAGAAGATAAAGAATGATAAAATAATCCGGAGGATCAGAAAAGATAGAACTTAACTTTTTAGCTGTCTGGGGGCCGCGGAGAAGAGATGTGTGGGGCGAGAGAGAAATCGTTTGGAAAAACATTAAGTTACCTTGGGGCGCCTGGGTGGCTCAGTTGGTTGGGCGGCCGACTTTGGCTCAGGTCATGATCTCGCGGTCTGTGAGTTCTGGCCCCGCGTTGGGCTCTGTGCTGACAGCTCGGAGCCTGGAGCCTGCTTCAGATTCTGTGTCTCTCTCTCTCTCTCTCTGCCCCTCCCCTGCTCACGCTCTGTCTCTATGTCTCAAAAATAAATGAACGTTAAAAAATATTTAAAAAAAAACATTAAGTTACATCGAACTACGTACAGAATGTACAATGGGGGGGGGGGAGCAAGTTGTTATTTCAATTAAAAGTTCAAGCACTCCAAAATAAATTACAGACATCATGCAAAATCTGACCCAGTTCTTAGGAACACAGACCGGCAAACTAGAATAAGGCTCTTCCTGCCCTTTGTCATTAATATATGCTCGCCACTTCTCGGCCAATGTCTCTGGTTTGCCTTTCGGTTGGTGGGTGAAAGGTGACTGTAATGCAGTTAAGGCAGCAAATTTTCCCACAAACAGGCAGTGCAGACATAATATCTTTCCGTGCTGCACTTGATGCTGTGAATTATTAATTAGGAAGTTAAATATATTGCTCAGTGCACGAGGTTATATTTAACTCCGCGTACTGACAATCTGAGCTTTGCACCTGCCCGGGCTTGAAAATCGGATTCGTAACAACAGGATTTCCTGTGTTTGTTCAGAAAAATCGTATCTGTAACAAGGGTGGAGAATCATTCCAAGCTGCCCCCCAGAGGTGAAAAGTCAATTGAGGTCTGGGATGAAATGTCCACATAGGAACTGGGAAAAGAGCAACATCCAGAATTAGTTCCCGGCTCCTGCACTCCCGGGTTCGGTCTTCTCGAAAATTCTGTCAAGTTCGGGGACAGACTTGGGCTTCCGTCAGCCAGACCTGACTTCAGATCTAGGTTCTGCCAAAATCTAAGATACAAAAATAGGGGATTAGATCGATAAATTGGGGTACATCCACACAGTGAGACATATAGTTATTAAAAAGATGTGTGCAGATATTCTGCGAAATGGATGGTACCGCAGCTTTCCTTATAAAGGCAAGACGTCGGAAACATTTGAAATGTCTGTGGAAACGGGTTTGGAAAATTCTGATACATCCATAACGTTGCGAACTGACCAAGGCCAATTTGGTCAAGGCACTCCATGTTTTAAAAAAAAATTTTAAGGTTTATTCATTTATTTTTGAGAGAGAGAGAAAGCACAAGTAGAGAGGGGGATAGAGAGGGAGAGAGAATCCCAAGTGGGCTCTGTGCCAACTCGGGGCTCAGACTCACGAACCGTGACATCATGACCTGAGCCGAAATCAAGAGTTGGACGCTTAGCCGACTGAGCTACACAGGTGCCCCTGTCGAGATACTCGACTTGCTGCAGCCGTTAGTCCAAGGCAGGTGGGGCCTATTGATGCCTGACCTTGCCCACTGGCTTTGGAGGAAAGTGGGTCTCAGGCCCACATCAGCCAGGTATATATTAGCAAGCAGGCCTAGCAACCCTGGCGGGACCTCTTCTGTGTACGCAAAGGAGTCCCAGCTCTGTCCTCCCGTGCAAGATTCATTGCGGGGGAAGGCTGTAGTATTCTAGAAGCCGGATTCCATTAGCCTTGTAGGCTGCGTCAGGCAACCAGAATGTCCAAATTCACGGCTAGGTGAGGCCCCTTTAGAGAGCAAGGCTTAGGGGCCACTGAGCACAGCTACACACCTGCCCAGATGCAACTACCCTGTGTGTGCAAGTGTTAGGACCATCTCCAGAATAGTCCAGCCGATCTGTATACCTTGAATACTTCTCAATTCAGCGATAAGAGCCCCTTTTGACAAGCAGAGCTGAAACTAAATAACACACACATTCGTAACATGTTGCCTATATTTAAAGTATAATGTGGGGGCACCTGACCGGCTCAGTCGGTAGAGCAGGTGACTCTTGATCTCTGGCCCGTGATTTCAAACCCCACGTTGGGCATAGAGCTTACTTAAGGAAATATCTAAGGGGCGCCTGGGTGGCTCAGTCGGTTAAGCATCTGACCTCGGCTCAGCTCATGATCTCACGGTTCGTGGGTTCAAGCCCCGCGTCGGGCTCTGTGCTGCCAGCTCCAAGCCTGGAGCCTGCTTTGGATTCTGTGTCTCCCTCTCTCTCTGCCCCTCCCCCTCTCCCCCCCTCTCGAATTCCGTCTCTCTCTCTCTCAAAACTAAATAAACATTAAAAAATTTTTTTTAACTTTAAGAAATATTTAAGATAAAGTATAATATAGACATTATAACATAGACAGTAGAATATTATGCAACTATTAAAAAGAGTATAAGACATCTCTACATCATGCATGGAAAGACAGCCGAAACATTTTAAAGTAAAACGAGCAAGAATAGATAACATGATTTATTTTTATATAAAAAAAAGAGCTATCGGGGCACCTGGCTGGCTCAGTCGGTAAAGCATACGACTCTTGATCTCGGGGTTGTAAGTTCGAGCCCCGTGCTGGGTGTAGAGATTCTTAAAAAAAATAAAATCTTTTTTTTTAAATAAACTCTTAAAAAAAAAGATACATAGAGGAAAGTCTAGAAAGACAAAGAACCTATCGTTACCCCTAGAGAGTATGATTAGAGGGAAGAGAAGAGAGAACTGTCTACTTTTTTCTTTATGCATTTCTATATTGTGAAGTTTTTACAGTGAGTATGTGTTCGGTTACATGAATTTTAAAAATGCACACTTTTAAAAACAAGCTGATTTCTTTTAATTTATTTTGAGAGAGAGAGAGCAGGGGAGGAGCAGAGAGAGGGGGAGGGAGAGAGGGAGAGAGAGAGAGAGAGAGAATCCCAAGCAGGCTCCGTGTTGTCAGCGCAGAGCCCAACGCAAGGCTTGAACTCATGAACCCTGAGATCATTACCTGGGCTGAAATCGAGAGTTGGAAAAATTCGCATTTTTGTAAAAGGATGTTGAGGAAGAATAATTATGTGGAGAAACGTTATAATATATTCTTAGGTAAAGTGTTTATAATGTATTCCTGGGTAGAAGACATGGGATGGTGTTATATTAGACGTGACAGCCATGGTCTCCCCATCGGTGCGCAAACCCACGTGTCAGGCTGTATTTTCCAAAGATGGCCAGCCAATAAATATCCCGACCCATGGGCTCTTCCTCCAATGTGACTTGGCCTCCTTTGACAAGTGGCGGGGGGAGTCTGTGTTCCCTCCCCTTAAACCTGGGCAGAGCTCTCTACCTGCCTTGTCCAAGCCAGTGAGCACAGAGGTGATGTTCAGTGACCTTCTGAGGCTAGATCATAAAAGGTGATAAGGCTTCCAGCTGGCTTTTCTCTCCTTCTGGGGACGCACACATGGGCCATTAGAGCCCCGCGTCACCGTATAAGACATCTGGTTCCCCTGAAGCTGCGGTGCCAGAGCGTCCTTGTGGGGAGACCACGTAGAAAGAGAGAGGTGCCCTGTGTACCCCAGCTGTTCTGCCCCGCCTGTTTGACTCCTCCCAGCCCTGGCGCCCTCCATGCAACCGTAGAACCCTTTGAGATGAGACCACCTCCAGCCACCATCCGACTGCAACAGTGTGGGACACCCCAAGCCAGTACCACCCGGCTGAGCTGCTCCCAAATTCCTGACCCACAGAAACCCTGGCAGATAATAAATGAGCATCGTCGTTTGAGACCACTGAGTTTGGGGTTATGCGTGGGGTGGAAGACATAGTTACTACACGCCCTCTTGAGAGAACTTGCCACTTCCTCAGCCTGGGAGAGGAAGCCTTAGAATCCGGTGGCTCTTCTCAAGCGCCCCCACGTACCGACAGTGGCGGGACCCCTGGAGGTTGCCTGACCCTCGTGGGGGTTCTCTGTCTCTCTCTTCCAGAAATGGGAATGCGAACACTGACACCGAGTCGCCAAGCTTGGGGGGCACTAGACACTTCAGCTTCATTTTCTACCTCGAGTCCCAGCTTGCAGAGGATAGCAGAAGGAATGAGACACTCGGGGAGGAGCGGGAAAGAGAGAGATCCTGTAGCCCTAGAAGAAAATGGGAGGACCCTCCTTTCCGATTTTTCTGTCCTGTTCCTGATAGTCTTCCTACCCCTTGGTTCTTCCTTGAGATACCCTTATAATCATCACCATCACCGTCATCACCATCACCATCATCACCGTCATCACCATCACCATCATCATCACCATCACCATCATCATCACCATCACCATCACCACCACCATCCTCCTCATCATCAAAGCTAATGGTGACTGGGTGGACACTGCGCACAACACTGTTCTAAGTGCTCTGCGTCTGTTAAATTTAATCCTCACAAGATGTGTGGGGTTGACACCGCTATTGTCCTCATTTGATGTATGAGGAAACTGAACCCTGGAAGGTAAAGTAACTTGTCCACCAGACAGTCAAACGCCTTTCTTTTTTTTTTTTTTTTGAGTGTATTTGCCTGGCCGGCTCGGTCGGTAGAGCACGTGACTCTTGATCTCAGGGTTGTAAGTTTGAGCCACATGCCGGGTATAAAGATGACTTAAAAATAAAATCTTTAAAAAATTTAGAGATCAGAGGGGCGCCTGGGTGGCTCAGTCAGTTAAGCCTCTAACTTCGGCTCGGGTCATGATCTCGCGGTTCATGAGTTCGAGCCCCGCGTCGGGCTCTGTGCTGACAGCTCAGAGCCTGGAGCCTTTTTCAGATCCTGTGTCTCCCTCTCTCTCTGCCCCTCCTCCACTCAGCGCTCTGTCTCTCTCTCTCTCTCTCTCTCTCTCTCTCTCTCTCTCTCACTAAAAAATAAGTAAACATTAAAAAATTTTTTTTTTAATTTAGAGACTAGAAATATAGAGGTCACTAAAAAGAATACTCTCTACACCCAATGTGGGGCTTGAACACACAACCACAAAAGCAAGAGTCTCACACTCTTCCAACTGAGCAAGCCAGGTGCTCCCCAACAGGCAGTCGAATAACTGACTCTGTGCTCTTATGGGTAAAGATCCAACACTGTTGTTATATGCTCTTAGATTCTGCCAATAAAGGACCCCTGTTTTTGTTCAGGTCTTGAGGCGAGTAAATGAGTCCCTTGAAACCAAATTATGATTCGTTTTTTAAAACTTATTTTTTTAAGTTTATTTCTTTATTTTGAGAGAGAGAGCAAGAGAGTGGGAGCTGGGGAGAGAGGCAGAGAGAGAGGGAGACACAGAATGTGAAGCAGGCTCCTGGCTCTGAGCCGTCAGCACAGAGCCCGACGCGGTGGCTTAAACTCACGAACCCTAAGATCATGACCTGAGCTGAAGTCGGACGCTTAGCCCACTAAGCCACCCAGGTACAAGTAGGTGAGGGGTAGAGAGAGACAGACAGACAGAGACCCAGAGAATCCCAAGCAGGCTCCCCACTGCCAGTACAGAGCCAGATGCAGGGCTGGACCTCATGAACCCCAAGACCATGATATGAACCAAAACCAAGACTAGGATGCTTAACCGACTGAGCCCCCCAGGTGCCCTGAAAACAAATTATCTTCGAATAAACCAAGTGCGTACAGGACCATTCCAGGCTGGTAGCTTTGGGTACAGAATTCACTTAACGTGAATTCGAGGGCGAAGCACACCATGGTTGCGGGAAACCCCGTGACGGCTCCAGGGACACGTGTGGGTGGAAACGGTAGGCCACTGGGGCTTGCAGGGGTGAGGCTCACCTGTGGGCGCCATCATTGCTGGGGTTAGGGCTGAGGGGGAGAGAACTGTGGATGCGCAGGAGTGGGGGAGGGGAGGGGCCTCGTGTGCAGAGCGCCGTGCCTGGGCCAAGGCAGATTCAGGAGAAGAGGATGGAAGAAAAGAAGTCAAAACTCCAGCTGGATTAGGTAAAAACCAAGGGAGTCTGGAGTATGGGCTTCGGTTAATAATAATGTATCAGTGTTGGTTCATCAGTTGTGACAGGTGCGCCGCACAAACATAAGATGTCAACGATAGGGGAAACTCGATGTGGGACAGAGGGAGGGGGCGCCTGGGTGGCTCAGTCGCTTAAGCGTCCCACTTCGGCTCAGGTCACGATCTCACGGTTTGTGGGTCCGATCCCAGGATAGGGCTCTGTGCTGACAGCTCGGAGCCCGGAGCCTGCTTCGGATTCTGTGTCCCCCTCTCTCTCTGCCCCTCCCCCCACTCGTGCTCTGTCTCTCTCTCTCTCTCTCAAAACTAAAAATAAACATTAAAAAAAAAAGGAAATTAGAGGGAACTCCACATTATCTTTGCAATGCGTCTGTAAGCCTAAAACTATTTTTTTTTAATTTTAGAGAGAGCACGAGTGAGAGAGTGTGAGTGGGAAGAGGGAGAGAGGCAGAGAGAGAGAGAAGCCTAAGCAGGCTCCATGCTCAGTGCAGAGCCTGATGCAGGGCTCAATCCCACGACCCTGGGATCATGACCTGAGCTGAAATCAAGAGTCCAGTGCTTAACTGACGGAGTCACCCAGGCGCCCCTAAGCCTAAAACTATTCTAAAATACAAAATGTACTGGGGCGCCTGGCTGGCTCAGTCAGTAGAGGGTGTGACCCTTGATCTCGGGGTTGTGAGTTCAAGCCCCCTGTTGGGTGTAGAGATTACTTAAAAAATTTAAAAAAAAAATTATTTTTAGTGTATTTAAAGAAGCAAACGAATTGCAACTGGACGGCTGAACCGGGCACCCGGAGACAGGTCTGACTGCGGAGGAAAAGAGTCAACTCGGAAGTCTACACGCAAGGTGAGTTAGGAACGTAAAATTGGGTCTGACCCACCCTTCTCTCCCCAGCGCCGGCTCCACCCCTAGCTCGGCACACTTAAGACCCAGACGGGGCCACCCACGAGCGCATGGACAGCGCAAAGCCAGGCTCAGCTGCTCCCCTCTGGGAGCAGCTCACTGGTCGCACTAATCACCGGGAGCGGGTCAGCGCAAGGCACCTCGCCCGCTGCTGGGTGCGGGGTTCTCGGTGCGGTCGTCCCGAGGGCGAGGGAGGGTATCTGGAGCCTGGCGATTTTTTCATTCATAAGTCATCGCCTTCATAAAGCAGGGGAAGTAGCTGCCAGGAGTGATGAGAGAAGACAGAGCACAGTTGGTTTCCTGCTGCTGGTAATGGATCGGTAATGACCAATTCACGCTTCTCGGTCTAGACTCTTTCCCCTTATGGTCCGGACGATGGATGCCCAACAGCTGGCCGAGCCGGGAGTGTGGTCTCCCGAGGGATTGGGGGGGCGGATAGGGGCCTGAAGACATTGCTGGAGGCTTTAAATAGCGGTAGGGGTGGGGGAGGAGGGGGAGAGGCAGTGAGTAGGTCAGGGGAGAGGACGGTCGGGCAGGTCTGAGGGCCCAGCTGAGAGCCACTCCCAGGGGCACGGGCATTTCCACGGCAGCAATCGGCAGCCTGTGGCAGGAAGAGAAGGCAGGCAGTCACCTGGTTCCAGCATCAGGGTTTTGTCTAATAGGTCCAGGGGGAGACGGAGAGGAGGAATCAGGATGTGCTTACGAGAAAGAGTGAGGAGGGGTAGTCCGTGGGTCCAAAGTGGGCTGGGGAAGGCAGAAAAGACAGAGGGGACTTGATAGGAGAAATAGAGGACCGAGGGTCTGTTCAGGAGATCAAGTATCCCAACCTGGTTTTGTCAGCTCCAGCGACGGTCTCAAAGACACTTGTGGCTGAGGCACAGAATGCCCTGGTTTTTTTCTTTTTTAATCTTTTTTTTTCCTTTAAATGTTTATTATTTATTTTTAAGAGAGAGAGAGAGAGAGGGAGAGAGAGGAAGGAGCAGAGAGAGATGGAGAGAGAGAATTCCAAGCAGGCTTCTTGCTGTTAGTGCAGAGCCAGACGTGGGGCTCGATCTCACAAACCATGAGATCATGGCCTGAGCTGAGATCAAGAGTCAGCTGCTTAACTGATTGAGCCGCCCAGGCGCCCCTGGTTTGTTTTGTCTTGTTTTTTGTTTGTTTGTTTGGTTGGTTGGTTTTGTCTTTTTTTAAAGTAGTTTCTATCCCCAACGTGGGGCTTGAACTCATGACCCCGAGATCAAGAGTCGTGTGTTCTTGAGCCAGCCAGGCGTCCCAGTCTTGCCCTATTTTTGCCTTTGTAAATCTCTGGAAATTGAATTTACCGCGGTCATTTCACCAGCAGAAGATTCCTTCCATTTCATCCTCCCTTTCATTTCAGCCATCATTTGTTAAGTTGCTCACTCATTCATCTATCCAATGTTGTGTTTCTAATGTGCTCTGCGAACATGGCTGGAGGTGAACCACATGAAAGGAAGCTTTTCCCCCTTCTCCCCTCAAATAGCACAGAAATTCTCAGCTTATTTCCCCAAGGTTCAGCTCGAGGTTAGCAGAGCCCAGAGTTCACAGAGCGCATGGTAAGGGCACAACGTTGGACACACAAATGAATGAGTGAGTGAATGAACAGACTAAAGGAACGATGGCTTCAATTCATGTTAGTTTCAATACGATCATCTGCTAGGTGCAAAGTGAGAATACTCTAAAAATATTTTAGGTGTAATTTGCATGTAAATGCATGAAACTTAAGTGAACGGCTTATTGTATTTTCATCTGTGTGTATATCCTCCATATAACCACCATCCAGATCAAGACAGAGACTATTTCCATCGCCCTAGGAAGTTTCCCAGGCCCTTTCTCAGCCTAGCTCCCTCACCCTCAGAGATAATGAATACTCTGACTTCTAGCATCATAGATTCAGAGGATACAGTGTTTTTGATTAGATTTTTCAGGAGAGTTGGAGAGAACTATCCCAAAGTCGCTGTAGTCAGTATCCAGTGGCTCAGGGCGATGCAGTGCCCACTAAAGCTTGGAAATAAGATTGCCATGTCTTGGGGGGCCTGGGTGGCTCAGTCCGTTAAGCATCCGACCCTTGATTTCGGGTCAGGTCACGATCTCATGGTTTGTGAGTTCGAGCCCCGCATTGGGCTCTGCACTGATGGTGCGGAGCCTTCTTGGGATTCTCTGTCTCTCCTCTCTCTCTGCCCCTGCCCCAATTGTGTGTGCGTGTGTGTGCGTGTGTGTGCGTGCGTGTGCGCGCGCACACGCGCGCACACACACGCACACACACACACTCTTTCTAAAAAACAAATAAATAAACATTAAAAAGAAAGATTGCCATGTCTCAGTCAGGGTTTAATCAGGAAAACAAACATGGTAGGGAGTATGGAAGGGGGTGGGAGCTCTTATGAATGGAGAGGTGTGGTCTGTGCAGTCTCCCCAAAAACGTGGCTTATTACAGTGCCCTGTGAGTCTGACACAAATATCCAGCCTGCCCAGGGAGTACATGCCAGCTGTGGGGATGGGTACAACAGAATGCCGTGCACTAAATATTTGCTCTGATTGCATACTCACCAAGTTGATTTTGAGTAACTAGGATTCCTATGTCACTTCCATTTTCGGAGAGAAGACACTGACCCGGTTGACCTGAATATGCAAATTACCACATGCTTATATCTCATTGTAAATTAGCAAAATGCTATTTCCAACATTAAGATCTTGCGAGTTTATTGT